>CM062807.1:443909757-445183091 GCA_031772625.1 Pinus tabuliformis | reverse complement strand
CCAAGAATTCCAATTTGGAGGGGGCTGCATATACATTTGGTTGTTAAAACCCTGGTTTTGTTGCCCCTGCCAAGGTCTTCTAGAGACAAAGCAAAGAGATTCTGTTGGATTTGAAATTGTTTCCTCTTGAAAAACAACCTTAAGACCAGGAATTGAAGGACAAATTTTGGTCTCATGGTTTTTTGAACAAATCACACAAGTCTATATGATTTTTGCATCCAAAGGGCATTCTCTTAAAGCGTGCTTCTTTCTACATTTGGGACAGAAAATAGATAAAGCATCAGTCTCGGCTTTCTTCTTGTTTTGTAACTTAAGGGTGTCTATCTATTCACTAAGGCTCCCTAGAATATCTATTTTAAATTCATCAAGCATGTTTCCAATTTCTTCCCTACTCACTGATCCAGTTGCAGATTT
The DNA here is from genome assembly GCA_031772625.1 of Pinus tabuliformis. NCBI lineage: Eukaryota > Viridiplantae > Streptophyta > Pinopsida > Pinales > Pinaceae > Pinus > Pinus tabuliformis. The sequence continues at coordinate 445,182,677 of CM062807.1, read as the reverse complement.
ATTCACTCTAACAAGAGAAGGATCTCTTGGACCTTTCCCAGTTTTGGACTTTCCTCTTGAGAGATGAACACATAATTCTCCAATGTCACTTAATGGGATTTGATAGATATCTCCCTTCCCCATCATGTTAAAGATGCCTATCCACTCATCCCTAATAACTTTTAATAATAGAGCTTTTAGAGTATCTTGATATAAGTTATCCATTTTTTCTCTTTTTAAGTTATAGTTGAATCTTTCAATTAAATCCTCCAAATTTTCATCCTCTCTTTGCATCATTTTGAACACTTAATCTTTGTGATTGATAGGCATGCAATAATCCAAATACCTGTCCAAAAACACTTTCTTCATGTCATTCCATGTTCTAATAGACTGAGTGACCAATCCCATGAACCATTTTAAAGCAGCTCCTTTCAATGTTGAAGGAAACAATTTGAGTTTTTGAGAGTCTTGTAAATAATCGTAAGTTTTGCACAAGACTTCAAATTCAAATAAGAAGGTTTTAGGATCTTCACTTTTTAATCCATGAAAATTTGGGAGGACAGAAGGTGAGATATTTTTCATTGTGGCATCTATTTCTTCATCAACTATAGGGAATCCAAAAGAATTATCAACTTCCGTATTTCCTCTACCTCTTCCATTATTTCCTCTACCTTCTCCATTGTTTCCTCTACTTCTTCCTCTACCTCCTCCTCCAAATAGTAAAAATTCTCCATCCTCTCCTTCTTCTGCCATTATAGTTTCTTCAGAGTTAATATAAGATTCAACCTGCAAGGTTAATTTCTCTTCCTCTAGTTCCTCTATCAATGGTATGTGGAAGAAAGGTTCTACTTCTTCTTCTCCACTAGGTATTCTTAATTCTTCAACTAAAATATGTTCCCCTGTAGAGGTGAAAAATGCTACTCCTTCTGTTGGAGATCCAAGATTTTCTTCCTCTAGGACTGCCTCAATAGATGAAGTAGGATATCCTCTTGATTCAATTTCTGACCTTAGAACTTCAAGAGGTCTATGGCTATGAATATAATTTTGACATGGAGGTGTATCTCTTCTTAGTCTTGGTGGAGTAGGTGGTGTTGTAGGAATTGAACTCCTGCCTCTAGCTATGAATCTACCCCTAGAGTCTCTTTCTCTACGCATATCATTTCTTTTTGGATGTAAGAGATGAAGTTACCTAATTACACTTCCCCGACAACGATGCCAAAATGTTTAGTCAATTTAGTGTCCTAAATTGCTTGCATAAATTATCAATTGAGGTTTGTAGATTGATGAAGTGTGATGCACTATATGTGCTTAGTTAACTTTTCTCTTACTTCGCTGTTTTGTATTTTATGTTTGTTTTGGGGGTTTCTATTCTTTGATGTCTAAGAATATACAACCTATGAGAAAATTTAAATGGATCTAATGAATTTTAAAGGAAAGGAAAGGTTCCTAAGTTAGTCTAATCTCCTAAAAATGGACCAAGAACTGTTGACTAGTTAGAACCTAATAAGAAAACAGAGCATCTATCTTATCTTATCATTAGTCATAATCCATGGATCTAATTTTTAAAATCAAAAGTGATATTGATGCAGAAGGTACCTAAGTAATTGCATTCATTTAAACATTCAACCATTCAATTTTGGAATATGATGAAATCAATCTCCTTGAAATGATTTTTTGGAACGTCAAGTGATGCAACTAAGTAAGGACCTGAAAGCAGAAAAGAAAAGGTAAAAGCATGTAAAAATAATAATGTATTGAGTAAAATCAATCACTGTATGAATTAGATATTTAACCATTTAAGTTAGGATCATCATCATTTTGAAATGGTTTTTTGAGAACATCTATTAACACAGTTAATTGACAGTTTTGTTCTAAAAAACTGAATAACAAAACAGTAAGAAAACTAAGCAACTGTGTATTCTTATTACTTCAATCTTGATTCAGTTTTGGAAGCAAAGTCATTTTCCATAAAATATCTCAGAAGAACAAGGCTACACAGTTGTGATTTTATCCTTACACTATTGGTTAAAAAATGAAATGAAACATCATTCTAAATTAGAAAAACAGACTTGTTGAAAACAGAGTAATAGAAATTAAACTGAAAACAACAGGTGAAAAACCACCTTCAGTGCAGGGGCCCTCTGCAACTAATGTGGCTGGAATGCTAGCTAGTTAAAGATGCACTTTAAACCATCATTAACAAAACGAAGTTTGTATTATGAACAAAACGAAGTCTGAATACAGAGTATCAACAAAAAGCCTGTAATTCCTTCTAGCTTCTAACTACTTCTTGGTTCCATGCAACCGATATTTATAGGAATATAACATAACTGTTTAAGAGAAAAACTTGCTACAGGTGGTTAATTCGAATTAAATCCAACATGATTATTTATCAGAAAAACTTGCTACAAGTGGCTTAATTCAAATTAAATCTTCAACAAAACTATTAGACTCTTGATTAGCTATGAAAGAGAAAATCAAGAGTCCTACTACTTCTAGATAACGTATTTTACTCCATCTTTGACCATGAATTTAGGCACACTTTTCTGTCGATCTGGACTGAGTGAATAGGATAGAATCTATGTGGAGATGATTCTGGAAATGCCCATGTGGCCCAGTTCTTCATTTGACACCTATAACCTGCCAAACCATGAGAATAGTTATAGAATCCACAATTAGCTACAAAATAGGATGCGGCCCAGTTCTTCATTTGACACCTGTAACCTGCCAAACCATGAGAGTAGCTACGGAATCCACAGCTAACTACAAAATAGGTTGCGTTCTATAGCTAATTTACAAAAATATATTAAAATAGCAAGAACATGAAAATATAATATGGTTATCATTTTAATGCTTTCCTAAGACAAAACCTAGCATTTATCATTGATTGGGTCTGTAGTCTTATGAGAAAAAGAGAGAAAAGGGTGAGAACAAATGTCAAGGAGAAGGTAATTCTGAGGTTCAACATGAGTCATAAATGATTTGGTCTTGGCAAATCTTGTCTTTTGGTTATATGTGACTAAATTCGTAGCATTAGTTGAACTATTACATTAAATTGAATCATGGCTTCTTGTATATTTACAAGGTGGAATTCCTGGAGCAGAAAGGTTGGGATTGTGTGAGCCCTTGAGAAAGCTACTGAGAGAGAAAGAATTATAAAATAGGTTTTATGGAGCTATCCATGCATCTCTGGCACTAGTACTAGAATCCAAAGGGCTCCTAAAGTTTTGCATGACCTTTGCATGTTTCTTGCTGTAACAAACTAACAAAATATTGGCTCCAAGTTGCTTAAATCTCCATGTTTCTTTATTATTTGAAGGTTTTTCATATTTTCAATTCTATTTTATAGGATAAGAAGGCAACAACCCATCCACACTTTTCAAACAAACTAGTAGATCAGAGTGATGTTTATGCAAGAGATGTGATCGATGGAAAATTGATTACAAGCAAAGGTCCTGGAACAATGATGGAGTTTTCCATTGCTCTAATAGATAAGATTTATGGGCATGACAAAGCTAGAGGCATTTCTTAAGGCATGGCATACAATTATAATGAGGCTCTTTGAGATCACTAAGCATTACTATTCTATTTTTCTAAATTTTGCATTGATAAATTGCAAGTGCATCTGACAAGATTTGTTATAACTCATTGCAGTGTATGTAATCAATTGTATCATATTCAGAAGCAAAATTATACATTGTATGACCTTGAATTTATTTCGAGAAATGAAATGGAAGTGAAAAAACATTCACTTCAGCTATGAGAAAAGATATTAAATCACTATTTCCCATAATCTAGACGTTTTTATGAATTGACTAAAATACCTCTTTGGCTACCAAATTGTAACATTTCCATAGCTAGCAGAATTTTCCATAGCTCAATACATGGTTAGACAATATGCAAATACTTTCAAAGAGAAAAAAAGGACATCAGTAGATTCCAAATGTCAAGGGCATGCTTATCCACCTATTATGCCAACTCAAAGGATCAACTAGATTGATAATCTTTTCAGTCAAACGTCCAGGTCAACACTATTCTATTCATGTGTAAAGGTTTTAGAAAGTGGTTTAGGTTTCAAGAAATCTTGGAAAAAATGATATCAAGCAAGCAAGTTTCATGTGGCTTATATGTAGAAGAAGAACTGCACGATTTTCTACGACAGAGAAAATCATTCTAAGATCTATTTCATAAACAAAATACAAAATTGTGTTGTCAATCTATAAACTTGCCTCCCGACATTTATTTCTTTAAGTTTTTAATTCACTAATATATAAATTTCTCCTTACTTTTCAAGTTAGATATAAAGGATTTATGCTAGATATTCTGTTTTAGATTGTGCCAAAAACTCTCTACTTTTATTAATCAGTACTCTATTCCTAATGTGCGAATGCATCCCTAGTCGATTTGATTTTAATTCGTAACACTTACACTCAATGGGAGGGCCCCTTGGAGAGCCGTAAGGCAGTTAAATGTTTTATTTCCTTTTCCTTTTAATTAGATTTCGGTCTGGTTCATAACTAATTTAAGTTTTCTGTAACACCCTCCTCCCACATTTAACCAATCTAACCGGCCAACTGAGGTAAACATGTGACGAAGAGATACTATGATATGATTAAAATCCCAATGTACAATTAAGGAAATGGAACCGACAAGACAAGACCAATCCGACCTTCCTCAGGAGGTACAAAACCTTCAAGAGACAATCAACCCTTCCAGGTGCCTAACCCCTTAGAAAACTTTATTTTTTGCTGAACTAGACCCCCAATTTCTCCCATGAAAGTAATTCCATGTGACTGAGAACTCCAATCACTCCCACACCAAGGAATCCATGTGACTGTTTCCTTTTTCATGTAGTTCTATGCCAATGACACCAATTTTGAGCCACTTTTTCAGGGCTAGGACTCGGGCCTCTGCCCAGAACTTCATGAAACTTCGAGAATTGATAAATAACATTGAAACTAGGCTACTAATGCAAAAAATTGAACAAGGAATTAAACTAACCCGTATCATCCATGACATGCATTTCATCAAACATATCATAAACATGAAATCTACAAGTCATAATAATAGATCTGAGCATATGGGTCTCATACTTATCTAAGAATCATCAAGGAGGACTGATGTCCCCTTCCAATAGCTTCTTGTTATCTACTAGGTCATTCATTCATTAATATTTCATATAATAACCAAAACATGATGAGATCCATACATCAAGTTTATCATAAAATATGCTTATAACCAACAAATAACTAGAGATAGATCAATGATGAAACAACCACTAAAGCCACGTAATGAAAATCACATTTAATCATGAGATGCCAAAGGAAAAGGAGCTTATATTAACATATGTAAATCCAACCAAGTCAAGGACTTTCACGTACCACCCGACCATAGATTGGGCCGAACCAAATCTTTCTTTCATCTAATCACCCCCATGCTATATTCCAAGGTTGAATGTGGGATCTCATGGAATAACCAAAACAAAACCAAACTAGGGATTCCAGAGGATAAACCACCTCAACCCTAAACCAGTGATTCCACCTCACGGTTGGACATCACTAACCATTACCAGACTGGTCTCTACCCAAGATGTCTAGGGCTTTAGAGCGTTTGTTCCAACCAAGGCTTCCATGATTAGTAACTCAACCCACAGTTGTTGATGGGCTCTAGAGAGTTTGTCCAACCAAGGCTTCCGGGACTAGTAAATCAACCCACCAAGGGTTCAATAGATTTTTTCCAACCAAGGCTTCCAGGACTAGTAACTCAACCCAAGCTGTTACAAGGCTTCTCGAGCGTTTGTCCAACTAAGGCTCCAAGAACTAATAACTCAACCCACAACCATAAGGAACATGAGAACCAACTAGAAAACAAAAGGAAGAACCCACAGCACCATGTCTATCCAGGAAATAGAAAGGCTAGGGAAAACCATTGTCAATCCAGGAAATCCTCCATGCCAATGACAGATCATAACCAAGAAACCACATGGATGTGCCATGCATGAAAAAACTAGAATGGAAATCATACATGAAATTCGGTACCTACAAAGCAATCCAACACTGTCCTCTTGCACTTTCTTTCTTTTCCTTTTCCTTCTTTCTCTAAATACCAAGTATGCCACTCTCTTGGAAGAGTGCTCCAATAAAGCTCTAAGTGTCCAAGAGCACGAGAGAGAGAGAACATAAGAGAGAGCTCCATGCTAAAACTGACAAAGGCTTAACACTGGCAAAAGATGTGTATAGATCCTCATAAGCCTTTTTATTAATGAGGCCTCTATTTTATTCATTTTCCATTATTTTCCTTCAATTTCCTCCTCACATGCAACTTGTGACCTTTCACCTTCCTTTTCTCCTATTTTCCATTATTTTCATAAATAAAATGCCAATTAATGCCTCATGCCTTTCCGAAACCTTTTCCGTTTCCTTTGCCAATTTCCATAGGCATTTATTAATCACAAGTGATCCGCATCACTATGCTTTTTCCCAACCTTCAAATTGTATTGCGTGTCCCATGACCTTGGGTATTATTTTGCCTTTACTAATTTTATTACATGGATTTTTGACTAGGGATGTCACAGAACCCTCCCCCTTGGGGGAACACCATCCTCGATGTTCAATAACACCTACAGCCAGCAAGAATGTTGAAAAGAAAAACATATTTCCCATGGAGCTTTATAACTTAGCTCGTTGCAATATTTACAATGAACAACCTACTAGAAAGAAAACCAACATGCAAACATAACAACATAATGACATGACAAATAACCATATCGCTTACTGGATCTTTATAACACAACTCATGGCGATATTTACATCCATAGACATATATTCATATACAAAAATGCCACACCAAAGCATATACCAAAAGACACCTGCTCAACTAGCGAATAATGATGGATACATAGCTTGCATTTGATCAACCATCTCCCATTTAGATTCATGGGGCTCAAAGTGCTTCCAACGTACTTTAACCTGCTCAATTGCTCAGTTCTAGAGCATGAGCATATTTCTCTGCAAAATGCACTGAGGTTTTGGCTGGAATTCTCCTTTTGGCTGCACCTGCAATACAAACCAGTAAATCAAATGATCAATATCTCTAACATAATTCTTAAGCAATGAAACATGGAATACATCATGGACTTTCACTATCGGAGGCAGTGCAAGTCGATAGGCTACTAGTCCAATCCCTTAAGAATCTTTAAAGGTCCACAATACCGAGGTGCCAGCTTGGCACATGATCCAATCCTTAAGGAGCTCTTCTTGGGAGTGATGCACAAGTACACAAGTTCCCCAACCTGAAACTCATTAAACATGTAGTTCTGATTTGCATAACTCTTATGTCTATCATGTGTTTCCTTTAGATTCTTCTTGATTACTTGCATTTCCTGTTCCATCTTTGCAAAAATGACTAGTCTTATCAACACCCTTTTCACTAGATCAATCCAACTGAATGGAGTATTGCAACTCTACCTATAGATTTCCTCAAACGCACTGATCCTTGGAGACTCTTGCTACCCATTTTTATAAGTGAACTCAACCAGTGGAAGATACTCTTCCCACTTTCTCTACTAATGCATGACAAACATTCTCAACATGTCCTCCAAAATCCTATTGACCCTATCTGTTTGTCCATTTGCCTGTGGATTATAAGATGTATTTAAGGCCAACTATGTACCCAAACCTGCAAACAACTCTTTCCAGAACTTAGAAGTGAGCTTGACATCTCTGTCTGATATGATCTTCTTTGGTACACCATGCAACCTCACTATATGTTTGATGAAGGCCTGTGCTACATCATTAGCTGAATAATAGACTTCACCGGAATGAAGTGTTTTACTTTTGTCAACCTATCCACCAAAATCATGATAGAATCATGTTGTCTAGATGCCCTCGAAAAACCTGTAATGAAATCCATGGAAATGACCTCCCATTTCCACTCTGGAATCATAATTGACTGTAGTAATCCACCTGGATTCTTACACTCTGCTTTTACTTGTTGACAATCCAAGCACCTAGCCACAAACTCTGCCACTTCCTTCTTCAAATTCAGCCAATAATAGAACTTCTTCACCATTGTCAATGTCTTATAATATCCTAGGTGACCTGAATATGGTTTAACATGAAATTCCCTCAAGATAAGCTTCTTGAGCTCACTGTTTTCTGGCACATAGATCTTGTCCCTAAATATGACCAAACCATCTGTTGTGAGATGATAGTCCACATCCTAATCACCTGTACCCTATTGTAACCTGTGCATAAGCTCCCTATACCTATCATCTCGTTGTCTTACTTGCGTGATCCAATTCTGTAAATCTATCCCATGGAAGCTCATAGCTGCTATGTGATTTACCTATATTCTCTTTCTAAGAGAATCTACAACTTTTTTATCTTTCACTTTAATGTACCTAATCTCAAAGTCAAACTCACTAATCATGGCCAACCATCTAGCTTGTCTGACATTCAGATTCGGTTGATAAAATAAATATCTCAAACCACCTTGGTCGCTCATCAATAAAAACCCCCTGAAAAGAAGGTAATGCCTCCATAACTTCAAAGCATGGATGATCGCTACCAAATCAAGATCATGTGTAACACAATTCTTCTCATGCTCATTCAGTTTCCTTGATTCATAACATACCACATGTCCCTCTTGCATCCAGACCCTACCAAGTGATTTCTTGTAAGCATCTGTACACACCACAAACTCTTTCTCTAGATCTGCAAGCTTTAAAACTGGAGCATTGGTCAACAACTGTTTCAACTGCTCAAAACTGATTGCACATTCCTCTGTCCATTCAAACTTCCTACCTTTCCTCCACAATGATGTAATAGGATAAGAAATCTATGAGAAGTTATTGATGAACCTCCTATAATAACATGTTAACCCCATGAATGATCTTACCTCATACACATTTCTAGGAGCTTCCCATTCCATGACTACCTTTATCTTTTCCGGATCCACTACTATGCCTTCCTAGGAAACAACATGCCCCAAGTAACATACCACTATCTTAAATAAACTGAATTTGCTAAGCTTGACATACAACTGATGCTCTCTTAGGAATCTAAGTACCGTTGCTAAGTGTTTGGCATGCTATTTCTCATTCTTGGAATATATCAATATATCATCAATGAATACAATAACAAACTTGTCCAGATAAGGATGAAATACACTATTCAATAAGAAAATAAAATTAGTTGAAGCATTAGTCAAACCAAATGGAACTACGACAACTCATAATGCCCATACCTAGTCTGAAAAGTAGTCTTGTAGATGTCCTCTTCTTTAATGTGTACCTGATGATATCCAGATCTCAAGTCAATCTTCGAGAACACTGTCGCTCCATTCAACTAGTCAAATAAGTCATCAATCCTTGGAAAATGATACCTGTTTTTGATGGTCACCTTATTTAACTGCCTGTAATCAATGCATAATCTGAGAGTACCATCCTTCTTCACAAACAACACTGGTGAACCCCCTGGTACCAACTCAATAGAAAATTCCACTTGTCTATGAGGCGGTAAATCTAGAATCTTTGTGAGAAATACATCCTGAAACTCCTATAGAACTGGGTACCTGCTCAAAATTCTGCATCCTCAGCATCCTTACATTTATCACTGTAAATATGTACCGCAAATAACACACACCATTTCTTGCAACTGTGCTTTTCCAGCATAGGTGTAACCATTTTGACTGAAGTTGCCTTCTTCTTACCCTGCAATATTCTTTGTTCCCCATTGTCATCCAAGCACTCAATGGCCTTGTCATAACAATCCACTTTGGTTTTGTGAAGATATAGTCAATCCATACCCAAAATCATACTATATGATCCCAATGGAAGCACATTCAAATGTGATGACGTAGGAATGCCATTCAACTCAAATGCACAAGCTCTTACCCAATGAGGAATTCTTTCTTCGAACTTGTGGCCAACTGCACTAACCAAGACTCTGCATGAACTTGTTTATTCAAACCACACTTATCCACTAGGTCAACATTAACATAACTATAATTATATCTAGGGTCAATCAAAATAGAAACAAATTGATCACAAATCTTACCGTCTATCTCGATAATAGATGCCTAGTGATCTTCCTGCCTGTTATCCAATGCTGCATAGACCCATTTAATACTATGTCCAAGACCCCCCACTACCTGCGCTTCCTGTGCACTGTAGATCTAAGGCCTGCCACCTTGATGTTGTGGACAATATCTCCTACGATGCTCTCCACCACAAGTCCAACACTATAAAGGTTTCCTACCATCACCTTGCTTTTATCCTTAGATCGAAATCCCTATCCTCTATCACATGCATTGAACTTCTTAGGGGATGTTGTATTCTCTTCGTTACCTGTGTCCCGAGGTATTGTTCACTTCTTATCCCATTTCCATTTATTCTTATCATTGCCTTTCCAATCATGTTTAGTCTCAAATCTTCTCTTTGATTTCTTATAACAATGTTGTAGCTTCTTGATGGCTTCCTCGAATGATCTAGGTTCATCAAACTCAATCCCGTCCTTGAATGATACCGAAATCCCACTAATGGATCTCTAAATCTTCACTTTATCCTCCTTAAGATAAGGCCCATACCTCAATAGCTCCAAGAATCTACTAGTGTACTCCTCATCGGTCATGGATCCATTCATCAACTCATAGAATTATTTTTCCCTATCATTATAGTATCTCTTCGATATATACTTCTTCCTGAAAAGTCTTTCGAACTCACTCAAAGTCAACTCCTCTTCCCGAATGCCCATGACATTCTTTAAATCTTCACAACAAATGTCTGCTTTGCCTTTAATAATGAAATTCGTTATCCTGGACTTGATGTTCTCTAAGTAATCATGTAATATGAAGAACTTATTCATCCTAAGAAACCATGCTTTGGCATCCTGTGACTTATTCATTTCTCCATCAAATGTATGAGACTTAGGATGCTAGGACTCCTTAACAGATGAAGCTTCGGGACACTCTCAAGAATCCTGAATAGACTCCGATAACAACGAAGGTTCCTGAGAAGCCTTTGGATGATAAAGATATAAAAATCATACCAGCCTTCCCTCTTCTGAAGTTGTTTTAAGGATCGAGGAGATTCCTCCACTAGACATTTTCTACAGCCCTCAACACAAAGTTGTAGTAAAAAGGGAGAGAAAGAAGAGAGATTGACAAGTCCCAGGCATTAGTTCCTGGTAATGCATATTTTGAAGTGTTATGGAAGGGCTCCACAGCAACACCTACAGAGGAATTGGGTAGGCTTATTCAATTCATAGGTGCCTATGCCTCAACTACTATTAACAAAGCGATAGAAATTCAAAAACTGCTCAAGGAGAAAGAAGAGAGAATTTCACTATTAGAACAAAGCATAGAAACATAAAAGTAAAAGATAAGAGAGAACTGGAAGGGAGAGGTGACAAAGATTCAACACAAGTTTCATTCCCTCAGAGTATAGTATGATGTTGATACACAGATCAAAGACACACAGATTCAAGAGTTGCAGAGAAGGATTGAACATTTGAGTGTCAATCCAGAGTTAATCGAATTTGAGAAAGAGGCTAAAGAGTTAAACACTCCTCTTACCTAACAACATATAGTATTTTTCCAAAAATTAGAAATTATTCATGATTAGTGTAGGATAGTTGGCTCCCCGGTAGACCAACTATCTGATATTAAAAATTACTTTTAAGATATAGAGTAGAAAATTTTTGGTTTCTTAACGTGGCAAGAAAGTGCAGAAGGAATATTATCCAATGTTCCTAAAATCGAAGAGGCCCATAAAGAGACTGTTTTCAGAGAGTGGGAGAATCACATCAAGCAGGCAGAAGCATAAGTTTATTATGCACGAGACATTTCAAGCAATATCATTGAGGTAGTCAGTGATAATTTTCTCCAAGCTAATCTCATATTGAGTTATCCCGACGGAACTTTACCCAAGATCAAACTGATGACTAAGACTTGGCAAGAATCTTCTAGTAAAAGGGACGAGATTATTTATCAACTGACTAAGACTAAATTAGAGAGCCATTGGCAATTCCTAGTGAAATCACACAATGAGTGGCTAGTGCTCCGATGTTTATCAAACACTACCACACAAATGCTGTGAGTATTGAGAGATGCGATCTTCACTAACCAGATGCGTATACAGCCTAAGTCTCCACTTGAATTGAAGAATTTGATTGATATCTATGATTTTCAACAGCGCATCAAAGGATAGCCTTCCTACCAAGCACAGACAATATGTTGTAACTGATTCCAAATATGTTCCTTTCAGGTACTTTTGTATAAGACTACTTAAAGTTGTTATTGTATTTCTATCTCTACCTTTTGTTCTAAAACTATAAATCCCCTCTCTTAGATATGAGAAGGGGTTCTGAATTATTGGAAGAGAAAGCCTTAAACTACACTATTGTAACTAAGATTTTTCTTAATATCAAGTGGAACCATTTATTTTCTATGATTAGCATATCAATGATATATCGGGTACTATTATCCTTTAGTTGTTTGTTTACTTAGAGTAAAATGGAATTTTGTTTTTGTTCACCATATATGTGTTAAAGAAATCTTTCATTATCACTATTGATGTGTCTGATTGAAATTATAAATTATATGTGAACAACCAGATCTTAGTATATGTGGTGATTTAATCAACTAATTTAATTAACTATTTAATTAAATTAATTATCTTTCTTTGCGTTAACTTCATAATTTCACATGATCTATATTTTTATGATAATTGTGAAATATTTGTAATCACATATACCAATAGCTTACACGGGATAAATAGTGGTATATTAATATTTATTTTAGTTTCTAGTTATATTAGAGCATTATATCTTTATTCACTCCATTTCATATAGTTTTATAAAAAGGGAAACTGGTCCCATAATTCCAGTCGGAGTCATCATCCCAAGTAGAAAAGGATCTATTCTAAGGTCTCGACTGGGTGGTTTCCCCCAATGTTGATGTAGGAATTCATGATCATCAACATTTTTAGCGCTAGATGGAGGGCCATCAGACAATGCATGGCAACAAAGTCTCATCCTAAAATTAAAAGTCATTCTAAGAGTCAATCCCCCTCAAATTCTCCACCAACTTCAAGATATCTTTCTAAATCTCCTAGTTCTAGATCTGAAGGTTCTGAACCAACCACTAAATCTCCTAGCTCACTTCCAAAGCTAATCGGTTAAAATTCTATAGAATTACCTACATAATCCCTTGAGGTACATAATTTAATTCAGAGATTGGAAGGAATTTCAATTTCCAGAGAAAAATATGCTAAAACTGATTTATCAGAAGGAAGTGTCACTTCTTCTCTTAAATATTATGGAGTTTTGACTAGATCTTAGAGTTAGAAACTCGGAATCAAGCCTTTTGGATTTCCATTTCCCACTCATCTAAAAAATAAAAATACTTCAGATACTGAATCTTCAACTAGTGGGGTTATATAATCTTCACTACCTCATACTCCTTTAATAAATCCCGCTTATTCTCATTCTCCTTTGCCTTCTTCCTATCATCCTTTATCTTTTTCCATTCACATTCCTTTTCCACGCTCAACTAATGCCATTGTTATCAATAGCACTACAGGGGAAACCTCTTCAACTATCCAATCTCCCACAACCTCTTCATCAAGTACAACTTCTTCTGGTCCTAATACTCCAATAATGGAAAAAAAGACATTGAATAACCTACAAGAAATTGTAATGACACCACCTTTACATCCTCTTCCTAAACACCCAAAAATATGGTTACCTAAATATAATCCAGATGATGGTTTACTTGCAGAGGAACACCTTCATAATTTTATGCTAGAAATCAATCTCAATGGGGTTTCGGAGGAATATGTAGTTTGTAGATTATTCCCTTATACATTTGAAGGATCTGCAGGGTCCTGGTATTTGTCTTTACCAGTTAGATCAATCACAAGATGGCACACATTTGAAGAACAAATATTGTCAAAGTTTGGGGACAATCGAACAACAACTACCTTAATCAATGATTTATGAAATCTCAAATCTAACACAGATGATAAAATCAAAGACTTTAATTCAAGATTCAACAAATTATTAAATAAAATCCCAGATACTTCCATACCTGGCATTGATGTACAAATTGAATTTTATATCACTGCCCTTACCTCAAATATTGCGATGTTTGTAGATAGAGCTCAGAAAAAAATACTTATGGATAATATGAAAGAAGCTTTATCTATTGAGAAAAGAGTGCTAGCTCTTGAAAAGAAATGCGACCTGGAAGAAATAAACAGGCCAAGAAAGTAACCTTCAAAGATGAGTCCAAGAAAAAGGTTTCTAAAGATCCTTTTGACCTAGAAGGATTACATAAACTATTGAAAACAATGTCAAATGAGATGGTTGAAATCCAGAAACAAGTCCTTGAGGAAATACTATCAACCTTTTAGAAGGAATACAATCTCAACTACCTGCTGAAATATAAGATGCAGAATCTGATGATGATGAAGAAGAGGAAGCCTCATTGTATCTATTGATGAAACATAAGAAGAAGAGATAGTCGAAGCTCATGGCTTATGGGACTTTATTATGACTACTTCGGAGAATGAAGAAGGAGAAGAGGCTTTTCCAGTAAGTACTAGAAGAAAAGGACCTATTGATACCACTTCAATAGGAAAAAATAAAAAAACTTCTACTACTTCAACCAAAGAGAAAGGTACAACTAAAAAGAATCTTACTTAGTCTTCTGATCCTTCTTTGAGTACTTCTAAGTCTCCTTCTCCATCTAATCCATCATCTAAAACTTTGATGGTTCCAGATAACATTGAATATAATATTGTAAAGGACATGAAAAAGACTAAAACTAATATTTCTTTATATGAGATTAGTAAACTGAAACAACACCATAAATTGTTACTTAATGAGCTGAATGTTGTTCTTGCATCCTCATTAACTTCTACTGATGTCACTTCAAAAGCCTCAAAAGGAAAACATAGACCCCCAAATGTCCCTATATATAAAATCGATCCTTCCGATGCCATCTTGATTGGAGATAGATCAAACTCTCACACTCCACTTTTGTTGAAGATTTCTGTTGACTTTTGAAATATTCAACAAAACCGTTCATAATAGTTTAGTAGATTCATGTGCATCCTCCAATATCATGCCCTATTCGGTATGTCTTAAATTGAATGTTACACCTCAAAAATTTGATGTGAAAATTGTCCAATTAGAGAGAACAAATGTCAAAGTGTTAGGAGAAATTAATGTTGTTTTAATAAGACTATCTTCAAACCCAAAAGTTTGTCAAATAATTGATATATTGGTTGCTGACATCCCTGAATTTTATGGCCTCATTTTAAGTAGGGATTGGTCTGAGAAACTACATGGTTATTTTGCAACTGATTGGTCACATCTTTGGCTCCCTTACAATGGAAAACCTAATCAAATTCATGTTGATATGGAAAAACACACAAAATATTCTATGACTGATTTAGATGAAGAGAATGAACCAGTGGTGTTCACAAAAAATATTTTGGGAAATTATTCTTTAAAATCCTTCTTTGGTAGTTTCCCTACTCAAAATTCTCCTTTTCCTATTGATTATGTTTTGTCACAAATAGAAAATTTCTCACAAACAGATTCATCAAGATGTATTAATATTGTAGATAATACTGTAAATAAGTGTGATGAATTGTTTTGGATTCTTTATTTTGATGGATCGAAGTCTAGTGATGGTGCAGGAGCTGGATGCATTTTAATTAATCCAAATAGAGAGAAAACCATGCTTGCATGCAGGTTGGAATTTGATTGTACTAATAACGTTGCTGAGTATGAAGCATTGGTTCAGGGTTTGCAAAAAGTTATCAGTCTTGATGTCAAGCATCTTAAAGTTTATGGTGATTCAGAAATTGTTATTAAATAAGTAAGGAACAATATTCATTGTGTTTCTAATCATCTTAAACATTATCAATCCTTGATTCAAGATTTAAATACTCATTTCATAGCATTCAGTATAAATCCAATTCCAAGAATACAAAATTCTAGCGATGATCTCTCAACTAATGTTACTTCAAAGGTTATTCCTCCAGAAGATTTCAGTCTTGATAGATTTTCAATAGAGTTGATTTTTCGCCCCTCCATTCTAGATAACATAACTAATTGGCGAGTATTCAATGATGATAATGATATTCTAAATTGTTTAATTTCTGAAGGTTCTTATTCAGATCAAATCATTAATGAAGATAAACATGATAAGTAGCTTAATAAGATTTCTAAGGAAAACTCCTTGCCAAAACCAGTAGTAAAATTAGAAGACTTATAATATTTGAAGGATATATTCATAACGGCTACCAATTGTAAACTCCAGAGTAGTACCTTAATATTTGAACTGGTTAATATAGGGTCTGATGAAAAACCCTAAACAATCAATTTAGGCCTTGGAATTTCACCTGATGAAAGATCTGCTTTCATTCATTTGTTAAGGAGATACAAATATGTTTTTCCCTGGAGTTATGATGATTTAAAAACATATGACACATCTATCATTCAACATACTATACCCATGTTTCCTGATGTAAAACTTGTCCAACAAAAACTTAGGAAAATCCATCCTAATCTTGAAGCTCAAATCAAGACTGAGTTAAATAAATTACTCATAGCTAAGATTATTTTCCTGATCAAACACTCGAAATGGGTTTCAAATCTCGTTTCAGTTAGAAAGAAGAATGGAGACATTTGAATTTGCATTGATTTTAGAAATTTGAATAGAGCACGTGAAAAGAACAATTTACCTTTACCGCCACTGGAACAAATCTTACAATCTGTTGCAGGTTCTGAATTGACGTCATTTTTAAATGGTTATTTTAGGATATAACTAGATTCTTGTACATCCTAAAGATAGATTAAAAACCACATCCACGACCAAATGGGGAACATACGCTTATAAGAAAATGCCTTTTAGATTGATAAACACTAGAGCTACATTCCAAAGAACTATGGGTATCACTTTTAAAGGTTTGATGAACAAGTCAGTGGTTGTTTATTTGGATGATATTACAATTTACTCAAAAGAAAGGAATAACCATCTTAATGATTAATTTTTTTTTTTGAAAGATGCAAAATGTTTTGGATTTCACTGAATCTTAAGAAATCATTCTTTGCTCTTAAAGAGGGCAATATTTTATGCTTTATTGTTTCAAAACAAGGAATTAGTATAGATCTAGAAAGAGTTAACATTGTTTCAGAAATATCGTTACCTCATAACAAAAAATCTATGCAATCCTTTCTTGGTCAAATCAATTTTGTTATATGCTTTGTCCCTCATTTTTCACAGATAATTATGCCTTTATAGAATATGATAACAAAGAAGACAATCTACAAATGGGGACAAAATAAAAGAATTTTTTTTGAATCAATAAAGAAAGGCATAATAGATTCTCTTTCATTATCATCGCCCATTTTCTCTAAAGAATTTGTCCTATATACTTTTGCTTCTGAACAATCCTATGCAGAAATTTTAACTCAACCAAGTGAAGAACAAGTTGAATCTCCCATTTCCTTATTTAGTTCTAATATACAAGGAGAAGAGTTGAATTATTCAAAAGTAGAAAAATAGGCTTTTGTAGTCTTTAAGTCAATAAAACACTTTAGACCTTTTCTCTTGAAAACACATACAAAAGTGATTGTACCTTTCCCAATAGTTAGGAAATTGCTTATTTAGAGAAAATTAGGAGAAAATACAGCTAATTGAGTTACAACCTTACAAGAATATGACCTATAAATAAAACCAGCTAAAATAGTTAGAGGTCAAGATTTTTGCAGGTTGATAATTAGAGCTTTTGATAACTCAGCTGAAGAAGATTCAGGTAACAATGTTCAAGTTTCAGAGGTATTCCTTGTTGATACTGAATCTCAGTATGCCGATTTAATTTTCTACTTAAAAAATGGTTATGCTCCAGTTGAACTCGATTACAAGAGTAAATAAGCTTTGAGACTTAAAGCCAACCAATATCAACTTGGTTATAATGTTTTGTTTAGAAGAAATTATGAGTTTATCTTACTTAGATGTTTATAGAAGCCCGAAGAAGAAAAAGTGTTGCAGGAATTACATGATGGACTAATTGGTGGACACTACAATATGGATACCATTGTTCATGCTGGTAACTATTGGCCGACTTTATTCAAAGATACACATGCTTATGTAAAGAAATGCAAAATCTTCCAAACAACTTCAGGGAAAGAGAAGAAGCCAGCCTTGCCTTTGCAACCAGTCAATATTGAACAACCTTTGAACAATGGGGATTGGATATCATAGGTGAGATTGTTCCACACTCTTCTAAACAACACAAGTATATTTTAACTGCTACAGATTATTTCACCAAGTGGGTGGAAGCAATACCCTTAAAGGTGGTCAATTTTGAAATTGTTATTGATTTTATCGATCAACACATAATTACCAGGTTTTACCTTCTTAGTGCTCTCATGTTTGATAATGCATCATACTTTTTTGGTAATGCCATTACTGATTTTTCACTCAAGCGAGGTTTTAAAGTTAAGTATTCTTCAAATTACTATCCACAGGGAAATGGATTGGCCAAATACACCAATAAAACCTCATAAGAATTATTAAATGAACTATTGATGAAAACCAAAAGAACTGGCATAAGGCTTTAATTTTTGCTCTATGGGATGATAAGATTACTCACAAAGCTTCTTTAGGAACTTCTCCCTATTACTTAGTATATGGAAAAGAAGTTGTGTTGCCTCCTAATTTAACTCTACCTTCTCTGACGCTAGTGCAATCTATTGAGGAACAACCTTGCTCTTCCTTACAATTAAGAATGTATCAAATTCTAAAACTAGAAGAAGGAAGAGATAAAGCCAAGCATACTCATACTCAACATCAGCATATAGTCATGTCTTGGTTTGATACAAGTTCAGTAAGATTTTTTTTTTTTGAAATCGGTGACTTAGTTCTGAAATGGGATAAATCCCATGAAGAAAAAGGAAAACATAAAAAGTTTCAAAATTTTTGGCTCGATCCATTTCAGATCATGGAAAAGCTTGGCCCATCAACCTTTATCCTCCAAGATTTAAAAGGTAAGAGATATTCTTTTCCCGTAAATGGGCTACTTTTAAAGAAATATTTTTCTTGAGAATGCATATTCTGCTGTAAATATGTGAATAATCATATGTACATGTCAGTGTCTATAGATTAGTTGTATTGAATAATACTCTTTTGACTTTGTATTGGGTTCTCTCATTATTAATATGGAATTGATGAATTAAAAGATAATTATTTAGAAAGAATTTATCACATTGAAGTTTAGTATTGCAAATATTCTAATCTCTAATATCTTTATCTCCATTAACTTGTGATTTTTTCATAACAAGAAACATTAAAAGATATTGTTACCCTTTGATATGTCATGTATAGTTTCTTTTTAAAATAAATACTATTTCAAAGTTTAGCACCTTATGGCTTCAATTGTCATCCATAACTCTTAAGGAGTAATTTTACCTCCCCATCCACTGATTTTACATTTTTTAGAGTGTAGTTCAAAAATATTTAAACTTGAAGGATAAGGGGTCTCATTATGAGTCAACTTACCATGATCATGGGGAACTAATGATACTGACATTATCACAACTGGTCACCAAGCCAGGATAATGGCTTATGGTTGCAAGACTATAAGACAAGAGGTCTCATCATGAGCTGACTTGTTCAATATCATTATAACCTGTGAATGACATTGTCAACATCTGGCTACCAAACCAAGACAATGGCTTTCAAGAAATTAAAATAAAAGTAAAAAAAAGGATTAATACCTCTAAGATTTATTATAGTGGATGAGATACTGGTATTAATCGGTTAAATAGTAACCCTATCGAGGCTATGGACGCTTGCTGGAAGAAATGGCTCTACTGGTAATACGTACCTCAATCTTAATGCAAATATTCAGTAATTATTTATTTCATTCTTTCAACTGATAAAATGATTGACAAAAATAATGTATATTCTTATAAATAACAAGTTATGAAGTTTTCAAAGTAACGAGTTATGTTTTATTCAGAGTAATTTCAAACAATCTAAATTTCAATATTCTAATCTTTCCAAGTCTTATTCCTTTAGTTATTAAAATTTAATTTATTATTACAGAGATAATAAAGTTTTTGATTTTAAAAGAATTGGAGCAAATTCAAATTAGTTATGAAGTTATATAAGTTTGAGGTCTTTTCCTTATCGGAACTTCACTTATTGAAATGGCACTTTAAAATATGTTATGATAAACCAATTCTCCGATGGGACCTACTCTCGAAGTTAAAGCTATATCAGAAGATCTCCATCGGAACTCTATTATATCGTAACTTTCCTTTAAAGAATGTTACGATAAAGCTCCTTCCTGACGCCTAACTCCCCGCTGCTTTCTTTATTGAAGGAATTGTATGAAAAGGACTTATGGATATTTATAAGAGGCTCGCGCGCTTGTTCATAAAGTAATATTATAATCATCCACCAGCCCCACAACTATTATTTATTATATTGACACATTTCATATCATAAGTTCTATCATATTGCACCTCCGATATCCTCTTCCTCTGATACCTAATATCTCTGATATTTCCATTAGAACTCTTATATCGAAACTATTTCATTGGAGTTTTTCATCTGATATCCTTCATGACCATTATTATATCAGAACCTTTCCACATTGGAAGTTTAGATTGTCGTAACTTTCTAATACAATCCCCTGATATAATTCCTCTGATGTGCTGACATGGTAAGCCCACGTGATTTCACCCTTACACACTTAATGTTTGATAATAACAATGTAAACTTTGAAATGGGAACTATAAACTCAAAACGGGAACTCTGACCAAAAAACCCCGAAAAAACATCAAAAACAGTGCTAAAAATGAAAAGTGTGTATACTGGAACGATGATTTTATTTTTTAGGGGTCAATTTTGAACATGTTTTAAAAATGGCAGTTATTACGAAATTTACTACGAAATTTTCGTGCAAAATATAGCTTAAAAACGAAAGTGATGATACTGGAACAATGACTTTTTTTTTAAGGGTCAATTATCAAATTTTTTAAAAAATGCTAGTAAAACCAAATTTTTATGTGCCAAACAAAGTTGTTTATGAGGAAAAAAACACATTAATGTTTTTGGTAAGATTTTATTTTCTTTCCTAAGTATAAATTCAACATGTTTTCAACCATAACATGCTAGATACAAAAGAAAAATGATTCCAGGAATTGCCCAGCCACCAGCCGGGTGGGCGGGCGGGCCGCTGGGGTGGCGCCTGCCCAGCCGCGCCACCCCGGCGGCCAGCCTGCCCACTCGGTTGGTGGCTGGACAATTCCGGGAATTGACCAACCACTAGCTGGGCAGGCGGGCAGGCCGCCGGGGTGGCACGGCTCGTGACTGGGTGATTCCTGAAATCCCCCAGCCAACAGCCGGGCAGGCTTGCGGGCAGTCGGTGTGGTGCCAGCCCAGGCCGCGCAATCCGGGCGGCCCGCCTGCCTAGTGGCTGGGTGATTCCTGGAATCACCCATCCACCAGCCAGGCAAGCAGCTGGTGGCCGGGCAATTCCTGGAATCGCCAAGTGATTCCTGGAATCACCCATCCACCAGCCAGGCAAACAGCTGGTGGCCGGGCAATTCCTGGAATCGCCAAGCCACCAGCCAGGTGGGCAGGCGGGCCGTCGGCGTGGCGCCAGCCCAAGCTATGCCACCCCGGCGCCCTGCCCGCCTGCTCAGCTGGTGGTTGGGTGATTCCCGGTATCGCCCAGCCACTAGCTGGGCGGGCGGGCGGGCCACCGGGGTGGCGCTAGCCTAGGCCGGGCCACCCAGTGGCCCGCCCGCCCGCCCGACCAGTGGCTGGGTGATTCGCGCCACCCTGCCTGCCTGGCTGGTTGGTGGCTGGGTGATTTCGGGAATCGCCCAGACACCAGCCACCCGCGCCCGCCCGACTCGTGGCTGGGTGATGCCGGGAATCACCCAGGCGGGTGGAATCACCCAGCCACTAGCAGCCCGCCCGACTGGTGGCAGGGTGATTCCCAAAATCGCTCAGCCACCAGCCGGGCGGGCGGGCGGGCCACCGGGGTGGCACCAGCCCAGGCCGCGCCACCTCGGCGGCCCGCCCGCCCGCCTGGCTAGTGGCTGGGTGATTCCCTCTACCTGGCTGGTGGCTGGGTGATTCCCAGAATCACCCAGCAACTAGCCGGGCGGGCGAGCGGGCGGGCCACCGGGGTGGTGCCACCCCGGGTGGGTCGCCGGGGTGGCGCAGCCTAGGGTGGTACCACCCCGGTGGCCCGCCCGCCCGCCCGGCTGGTGGCTGGGAGATTCCGGGCCGCCCCACCCCGGCAGCCCGTCTGGCTCGTGGCTGGGTGATTCCCGGAATCACCCAGCCGGAATCACCCAGCCACCAGCTAGGCGGGCGGCTGGTGGTTGGTTGATACCCGGAATCACTCAGCCACTAGCCGGGCAGGCAACTGGTGGCTGGTTGATTCCGGGAGTCACCCAGCCACCAGCCGGGCCAGCGGCTAGTGGCTGGTTGATTCCTGGAATCACCCAGCCACCAGCCGCCCGTAATCAACCAGCCACCAGCTGCCTGCCCGGCTGGTGGCTGGGTGATTCCGGGAATCAACCAGCGACCAGCCGCCCGCCCGGTTGGTGGCTCCGCCCGGCAGTTGGCTGGTTGATTATCAGAATCACCCAGCCAACAGCCGGGCAGCTAGTGGCTGGTTGATTCACGGAATTAACCAGCCACCAACCGCCCGCCCAGCTGGTGGTTGGTTGATTCCCATGCGGGCGGCTGGTGGCTGGTTGATTCCGAGAATCAACCAGCCACTAGCCGCCCACCTGGCTCTGCCCGGCTGGTGGCTAGTTGATTCCCGGAATCAATCTGCCACTAGGCGGGTGACCAGCTGGTGGTTGGTTGATTCTCGGAATCAACTAGCCACCAACCGGGTGATTCCGGGAATCAACCAGCCATCAACCGGGTGGCTGATTGGTGGCTGGTTGATTCCAGTAATCAACCAGCCACCAGCCGGGCAGAGCCATCAGTCGGGCGGGTGGCTAGTGGCTCGTTGATTTCGGGAATCAATCAGCCACCAGCTCCGGAAACAACCAGCCACCAACCGGTTGCCAGGTTGGTGGCAGGTTGATTCCGGGAATCAACCAACCACCAGCCGGACAGAGCCACCAGCCGCCCGCGCAGCTGGTGGCTGGTTGATTCCGAGAATCAACCAGCCACCAACCGGCCACCCGGTTGATGGCTGGTTGATTCCCGGAATCAACCAGCCACCAGCTGGCCGCCCGGCTGGTGGCTGGATGATTCCGGGAATCAACCAGCCACCAACCAGGCGACCAGTTGGTGGCTGGTTGATTCCGGGAATCAACTAGCCATCAACCGGGTGGCCGGTTGGTGGCTGGTTGATTCCGGTCAACCAGCCACCAACCGGCGGAATCAACCAGCCACCAACCGGCCGCCCGGCTGGTGGCTGTATGATTCCGGGAATCACCCAGCGGTTGGTGGCTGGTTGATTCCGGGAATCAAACAGCCACCATCCGGGCAGAGCCACCAGCCGACCGCGCGGCTGGTTGATTCCAGGAATCAACCAGCCACCAGCTGGACGCCAGCTGGTGGCTGGTTGAATCCGGGAATCAACCAGCCACTAGCCGCCCGCCCGGCTAGTCGCTGGGTGATTCCCGGATTCAACCAGCCACCAGCTGGCGCCCAGCTGGTGGCTGGTTGATTCCTGGAATCAACCAGCCACCAGCCGCGCGGGCGGCTGGTGGCTCTGCCCGGATGGTGGCTGTTTGATTCCCGAAATCAACCAGCCACCAACCGGCCAGCTGGTGGTTGGTTGATTCTGGGAATCAACCAGCCACCAACCGGGTGGCCGGTTGGTAGTCGGTTGATTCCGGGAATCAACCAGCCACCAGCCGCGCTGCGCGGCTGGTGGCTGGTTGATTCTGGGAATCATCCAACCACCAGCCGGGCGGGGGAATCACCCAGCCACCAACCGGGCGGCCGGTTGGTGGCTGGGTGATTCCCCCGCCCGGCTGGTGGTTGGATGATTCCGGGAATCAACCAGCCACCAGCCGCCTGCGCGGCTGGTGGCTGGTTGATTCCCGGAATCAACCGGCTACCAACCGGCCACCCGGTTGGTAGCTGGTTGATTCCCAGAATCAACCAACCACCAGCTGGCCGGGCGGCTAGTGGTTGGTTGATTCCCGGAATCACCCAGCGACTAGCCAGGCGGGCGGCGGCCGGTTGGTGGCTGGTTGATTCCGGGAATCAACCAGCCACCAGCCACCCGCCCAGCGGGTCGCTCCGCCCGGCTAGTGGCCACCTGGCTGGTCGCTGGATGATTCCCGGAATCAACCAGCCACCAGCAAGCCGCCTGGCTGGTGGCTGGTTGACTCCGGGAATCAACCAGCCACCAGCCGAGCAGAGCCACCAGCTGGCCGCCCGGCTGGTTATTTCCCGGAATCATCCAGCCACCCGCCGCGGGGGAATCACCCAGCCACCAACCGGGCGGCCGGTTGGTGGCTGGTTGATTTAGGGAAGAATCAACCAGCCACCCACCTGGTTGGTGCCTGGTTGATTCACGGAATCAACCAGGCACCAGCCGGGCGGGTCGCTGGTTGATTCCCTGAATCAACCAGCCACTAACCGGCCGCCCGGTTGGTGGCTGGGTGATTCCCCCGCCCGGCGGGTGGCTGGATGATTCCGGGAAATAACTAGCCACCGGCCGGGCGGGCGGCTGGTTGATTCCTGGAATCAACCAACCACTAGCCGAGCGGCGAGCTGGTGGCTCTGCTCGGCTGGTCCGGAATCAACCAGCCACCCGAATCAACCAGCCACCAGCCGAGACGGGCGGCTGGTGGCTGGTTGATTCCGGGAATAAACCAGCCACCAGCCGGGCGAGCCGCTGGTTGCTGGTTGATTCCCTGAATCAACCAGCCACCACCCGGGCGGGCGGCTGGTGGCTGGTTGATTCCGGGAATCAACCAGCCACCACCCAGGCGCGCAGTTGGTGGCTGGTTGATTCTCAGAATCAACCAGCCACCAGCTGGGCGGGCGACTGGTGGCTGGTTGATTCCCGGAATTAACCAGCCACCAGCCGCCCGGGTAGTTGGTGGCTGGTTGATTCTGAGAATCAACCAGCCACCAGGCGGGTAGGTTGCTGGTGGCTAGTTGATTCCCGGAATCAACCAGCCACTAGCCGAGCGGGCCACCAGCTGGGCGGGCGGCTGGTTGATTCCGGGAATCAGCGGGCAGAGCCACCATCCGGGCGGGCGGCTAGTGGGTGGTTGATTCCGGGAATCACCCAGCCACCAGCTGGCCGCCCGACTGGTGGCTGGTTGATTCTGGGAATCAACCAGCGAACAGCCGCACACCCGGCCGGTGGCTAGTTGATTACCGGGCGGGCGGGTAGCTGTTCGCTGGTTGATTCCGGGAATCAACCAGCCACTAGCCGCCGCCCGGTTGGTGGTTGGGTGATTCCCGGAATCAAACAGCCACCGGCCGGGCGGGTGGATGGTGGCTGGTTTATTCCCGGAATCAACCAGCCACCAACCGGGCGGCTAGCTGGTGGCTGGTTGATTCCCGCAATCAACCAGCCACTAGCCGCCCGCCCGGCTGGTGGCTGGTTGATTCCCGGAATCAACCAGGCAACAGCCAGGCGACCAGTTGGTCGCTGGTTGATTCCCAGAATCAACTAGCCACCAACCGGCCACCTGGTTGGTGGCTTGGTGATTCCCCCGCCCAGCTGGTGGCTGGGTGATTCTGGAAATCACCCAGGCACCAACGGGCAGCCAGCTGACCGCCCAATTGGTGGCTGGTTGATTCCCGGAATCACCCAGCCACTAGCCGGTCAGGCGGGTGGTGGTTGGTGCGGCCGACTGGTGGCTGGTTGATTCTTGGAATCAACCAGCCACCAACTCCGGAATCAACCAGCCACCAACCGGTTGCCAGGTTGGTGGTTGGTTGATTCCAAGAATCAACCATCCACCAGCTGGTCGCCCGGCTTGTGGCAGGTTGATTCCGGGAATCAACCAACCACCAGCCGTGCAGAGCCACCAGCCGCCTGCGCGGCGCGGCTGGTGGCTGGTTGATTCCCAGAATTAACGAGCCACCAACCTCCCACCCGGTTGATGGCTGGTTGATTTTGGTGGCTGGTGGCTGGTTGATTCCGGGAATCAACTAGCCACCAGCTGGTCGCCCGGCTGGTGGCTGGATGATTCCGGGAATCAATCATCCACCAACTGGGCGACCGGTTGGTGGCTGGTTGATTCCAGGAATCAACCAGCCACTAGCCGGGTAGAGCCACCAGCCGGGTGGGCAGCTGGTGGCTGGTTGATTCCGGGAATCAATCAGCTACCACCCGCCCGCCCGGTTGGTGGCTGATTGATTCCCGGAATCAACGAGCGTGGCTGGTTGATTCCCGGAATCACCCAACTACCAGCCGGGCGGGCGGCTGGTGGCTAGTTGATTCCGGGAATCAACAAGCCACCAGCTGGGCGGCCAGCTGGTGGGTGGTTGATTCCCGGAATCAACTAGCCACCGGCCGCTCGCCCGGCTAGTGGTTAGTTGATTCCGGGAATCAACCAGCCACTAGCCGCCCGACCAGCTAGTGGTTGGTTGATTCCGGGAATCAACCAGCCATGAACCGGGTGGCTGGTTGATTCCGGTTCATGGCTGGTTGATTCTGGGAATCAACCAGCCACCAGCCGCCCGGCCGGTCGGCTGCTGGTTGATTCCCGGAATCATCCAGCCACCAGCCGGGCGGGGGAATCACCCAGCCACCAGCCGGGCGGGGGAATCACCCAGCCACCAACCAGGCGGCCGGTTAGTGGCTGGTTGATTCCGGGAATCAACCAGCGACTAGCCACTCGCTCGGCTAGTCGCTCCGCCCGACAGGTGGCCGCCTGGCTGGAGGCTGGTTGATTCCAGGAATCAACCAGCCACCAGCCAGCCAGCCACCAGCCAGCCGCCCGGCTGGTGGCTGGTGGTGGCTGGTTGATTCCCGGAATCAACCAAGCACCAGCCGGGTGGGTGGCTGGTGGTGGCTGTTTGATTCCCGGAATCAACCAAGCACCATCCGGGTGGGTGGCTGGGTGATTCCCCCGCCCGGCTGGTGGCTGGATGATTTCGGGAATCAACTAGCAACCGGCCGGGCGGGCGACTAGTGGCTGGTTGATTCCCGGAATCAACCAATCACCAGCCGGGCGACCAGCTGGTGGCTCTGCTCGGCTGGTGGCTGGTTGATTCCCGGAATCAACCAGCCACCAGCTGGGCGGGCGGCTGGTGGCTGGTTGATTCCTGGAATCAACTAGCCACCAACCAGGCGGCCAGTTGGTGGCTGGTTGATTCCCAGAATCAACCAACCACCAGGCGGGCAGGCAGCTGGTTGAATCCCGGAATCAACCAGCCACCAGCCGTGCAGGCGGCTGGTGGCTGGTTGATTCCGAGAATCAACCAGCGACCAGCCACCCGCCCGGCCGGTGGCTGGTTGATTCCGGGAATCACCCAACCACTAGTCGGGCAGGCGGCTGGTGGCTGGTTGATTTCGGGCTTGCCCGACTGGTGGCTGGGTGATTCCCGGAATCAACCAGCCACCGGCCAGGCGGATGGCTGGTTTATTTCCGGAATCAACTAGCCACTAGCCGGGCGGGCAGTTGGTGGCTGGTTGATTCCCGGAATCAACCAGCCACCAGTCGGGTGGCCAGCTGGTGGCTGGTTGATTCCGGAATCAACCAGCCACCAACCGGCCGCCCGGTTTGTGGCTGGGTGATTCCCCCACCCGGCTGGTGGCTGGGTGATTCCGGGAATCACCCAGCCACCAACGGGCGGCCCGCTGGTGGCTGGTTGATTCCGGGAATCAACCAGCCTCCAGTTGGGCGGTAGCCACCAGCTGACCGCCCAACTGGTGGCTGGTTGATTCCCGGAATCACCCAGCCACTAGCCGGTCAGGTGGGTCGTGGCTGGTGCGGCCAGCTGGTGGCTGGTTGATTCGTGGAATCACCCAGCCAGCAGTTGTGTGGCCAGCTGGTGGTGGTGGCTAGTTGATTCCGGGAATCAACCAGCCCCCAACTGGCCGCCTGGCTGGTGGCTAGTTGTTTCTCGAATAAATCAGCTACTAGATGGCCGTCCGACTGGTGGTTGGTTGATTCCCGGAATCACCCAGCTATCAGCTGGGCGGGCGGCTAGTGGCTGGTTGATTCCCGGAATCAACCAGCCACTAGCCGCCCGCCGAGCTGGTAGCTGGGTGATTCCGAGAATCAACTAGCCACCAGATGGTAGCCGGCCGCCGGGCTGATGGCTGATTGATTCCCGGAATTATCCAGCCACC
This sequence comes from Pinus tabuliformis, assembly GCA_031772625.1. Classification (NCBI taxonomy): domain Eukaryota; kingdom Viridiplantae; phylum Streptophyta; class Pinopsida; order Pinales; family Pinaceae; genus Pinus; species Pinus tabuliformis. Next base: position 445,154,362 of record CM062807.1, on the reverse strand, counting down.
AGTCGCCTAGTTGATTTCGGGAATCAAACAACCACCAGCTGGCCACCCGGCTGGTGGCTTGTTGATTCCCGGAATCACCCAGCCACCAACCAGGTGGGCGGCTGGTGGCTCATTGATTCCCGGAATCAACCAGCCACCAGCTGTCCGCCCGGCTGGTGGCTCGGTGATTTCGGGAATCAACCAGCCACCAACCAGGCAGGTGGCTGGTGGGTGGTTGATTCCCGGCTGGCTGGTGGCTGGTTGATTCCCGGAATCAACCAGTGGCCCGCTGGTGGCTGGTTGATTCCCGGAATCACCCAGCCACCAGCCGCCCGCCCTGCTGGTGGCTAGGTGATTCTGGGAATGAACCAGCCACCAGCCGCCCGCTTGGTTGGTGGGAATCAGCCAGCCACCAGCCGTCTGTCCGGCTGGTGGCTGGTTGATTCCCAGAATCAAAAGCAAAATGAGAGATAGTTAACATTTATCAAAAACCACAATTATTGATTAACTATCTTATAGACATTTGTCAGATGAAAGAGATTGGGTTCTGGATTTATTTTCTGGCTCAGGTAAGTTTTATTATATGGAATTGAATTTCAATATGTTATTTTTTAATTAATATGTCATTGTACTAATTTAGTTCATTATTTCTTTTGTGCTTGATAATTAGGTACAACGCTAGCATGTTGCCTTCAAAAAGGAAGAAATTGCATTGCAATTGAAAAAGATCTAGTACAGTGCAATTTCATTCAGCAAAGAATTAATGTTCTTCAATTTCTTCCAGATGCAATGAAAGAAATTGGGTTGAATAAAGGGACTTTAGTGAATCACGTGTGGCAAAAAAGGCAAAGGAACCCCAACCACCATTACATGGAATGTTTGGAAAGACATACATTGGGAGATTCGCAGACATCAAAGACACATTAGAAGAGGAAAGTGAGCAAAAGGAAACATAAAATATTGTGGAAGAAGACAATGATGAAACTCTAGAGGACGAAGAGTTTGGATTACGTGACATTGTTGATTAAATTTAAGTTATGCTTGTAAATCAAGCTTTGCAATGTTTTGACTTTGACATTTTATCAGAAGAATAAACACTCAATTAGGGTTGTTATACGTTCAATATTTGTAATAAGTGATTTTCGCATTGATTTTTAAGTTAATCATTATTTTTTGAAAAAAAAGCGATTGTTATTATTTTTTTGACATGAAATTCATAAAAAAAAGCTATTATTTAACCGTTTTTTGTTAAAATTATCGTATAAAAATTGTGATTTTGACATGTCAATTCTAGTAAAAAATTATCAAAACATGTAGTTTTTTTGTTATATTTATGTTAAAAATGGTTATTTTTATGTCCATTGTTAAAAAATATTGTTTTTAGAAACAATTATTTCATGTGGATTCAAAAATTAATTAAGGATGTATAAATATGTAAAATATCGAAAATTCTAAATATCGACCTCCTAATTTAAAAATGCAAAACAATAAAAACCTCACTAAAAATTAAAATTAAAATAAAAAACAAGAAAATGTGAAGAAAACTGCCACTTCAAAAATGATCAAATTTACAAAATAATTATTTACATTTTATACATTAGAAAATTTAAAGCCAAAACACAAGTCTTTTAAAAAGGGGGTGATGCAGAATACTCGCTTTTTTAAATCAGCATGAAAATCACTACCATTCTAAAACGATTCTAAAACGTAATGTACATAAAAAAATTAAAGTGCCAAAAAGTATGCTCTAAAAAAAACATGTTCGTTCTGCATCTCCCCTTTTCAAAATCAGGTCATTTTTTTGCTATCTCTACGAAACGGGTAACAGTATCAGTTCCCATTTCAAAGTTTACATTGTTTAATGGGGATTTATTGTTTTTGAATTTTTAAATTCCTTCATTCATTTCACATTGATATTGTGAAGATTTACTTTAAAGGAAAATATTAGTTTTGTAAAATTGCATTGTTTGCGCTAAGTCCCCACTAAATAGAAAGAGTTCCATTCATGTCTGTGTTTTATACATAGACAACCTCTAATTCCCATTATAACGAAGAGATGTCAAAGGAAGGAAAGGGAAATAAGAAAGCTGGAACAAAACAACAATCTTCCGCTCCTTCAATTGAAAGTATTGAAGAAGATACTGCTATGCCAGGATTGTTTTCCAATACAGTGTACTAAAGATTCTTGGCATTCTTCATGGGAATAAATGTACCAATTCTTTGAAGATGAAGGACCCAAGGTTACTGTTGTAGTGGCTACAACCAGCCTCCAAAATTTTTCCTTAGCTTCGTTTTGGAGCCTCCCTACTGAGCATCCTCAACAGCATGTCTTACACTATCAAGCTCATCAGCTTCAGTTGTTTCATAGAGTCTTGTCAGCCTGTGCACGCAAGTTTGTTCCACCCCCTTCATAGGCCGCTTTTCAGACTTAGTGACAGTTGCTGGTTGACTAGCTCCCTCTGGGAATTTTGTAATTCTAGAAGGGAACCAACCTTCCCTCTAGAAATTACACAAGCCCAGCTGGACACCCAGCTGGGCTCTAGAATTGCACAATTATTGCTGACAGTCTTCCTCTAAAAAATTGCACAATTCATCCCACGATAGTTGCTCAGACCAGAAATTGCGCAATTCTGGGCTACAATCACTTGCTTCTCCAAAAAATTACACAATCCCTATGGGACAACTAGCCCAACAACTAGCAGAAATTGTGCAAATCTAGCCAGGAAGCCTACTAGGCTCATAAATTGCACAATACAATTAGACAGGCTTCCTTGAGAAAATTGCAAGGTCTGATCGAGGACAACTGCTAGCTCAGAAATTGCGAGATGCAGTCAGACAAACTTCCTTGAGAAAATTGCGAGGTCTGACACATGACAGCTGCTCAGCCCAAAAATTGCACAATCCCAGGAGACAGTCACTTGTTCCTCCTAGAAATTGTGCAATCCCTCTGGGACAACCATTTTTGCTCAACCTAGAAACTACGCAAATTTTCATCTTAGGCTCGCAGACAGATGCATGTGCCTTTAGGTTGACCGGTTCCCTCCAGGACCAAGAAAAGTTGATTTGCATGCATGGACTTCTTCTCCCAAGGCAGCATGCAAAGGCATCCCTTGATTCAGGGATCTATTTTTAGTAGCTGGAGGTTACATGCAAGGATCATTTCAGAAACCTCCCGCCAAGTGTCGCTTTTCCTAGATTTTTGGCATGCGTGTCACAACCTCGATTTTAGCAAAACTCATCAACGGGCACTGCAGAGATCATTCTTCACATCGACGTTGTAGCTCTAACATCCCACATTGCATCTAGGAGTCATCGACACATTCAACTCAGCTGTTTTGGGGTAAGCTTGTTTTTCATGTCTCGCGCTGCGTTTTTGTCGCTTTTTATGTTTCGCTTCATGTGAGTGCTGTCTTCTTGATTTCAATAAGTTATTTCTATCATTTTGATGTATGTTAGCTTGTAGAAGCATCATTTCAGTTTTCGTTTGCATCTCACTATTGTCACATGCATGACACTGTCTTTGCATGGACGGTCGCCGTTACGGTGACTCACTTCACACACATGCATGATTTCCCATTTTTTGAATCCTGCACTTGCTATTTGCATGTATGATCATTCACTCTTTTTTACACTCATCTCATTATGCATTCAGACTTCTCATATATTCAGTTGCCCGTCAGCGGGTCTAGGCTGCCTTGGCCTGGACCATGCCTTGCCCAGCTATCACTGTGCATTTCCGGAAGTGAAGGATCTCCCTTCCCTCTAGAAATTTCCCAAGTGTGTCCCAACACTGATCTCCAGGCTTGCATTGCAAAATTCTTGGAGGCAGTGTCTTGTTGGCCTCAGAAACTACGCAATTTAGTTTGCTAGTTGCATGTCACTACTGACTGAAATTGTGCATTGTGTAGTTTTAGTCCTCAGTAGGCCAGGCTGGACTGTGCATTGCACAGTTCCAACAGTTAGTCATCCTCCCGACAAGCCAGACTTTGCCTTTGCAGCTTTGGTAGTCGGTCTCCCAACCTCCCACTGAAAATTGCGCAATCTTCACAGACAGTCACACAGGTATGTTGCATGTCAGTCCTCTAGTTTGTTTTGGTTTTGACTCACAAATTGCTTGTCATGAGAGTTTTTATGTCTCCAGGTATCACAGGTGTTCGTCTACCTCTCAACAACACAGGTACAATGGCTTCCAGGAGAGCAGATTCGAAGACATCGTTCAGAGAAAACTTGGGATGTAGTCGATCAAGTGTCTATGAAATTGCCTATCCACGAAGACATCAAATTGTTCATGGACAAGGATATCAAGATGAATGACAATGACATCCAGCTAGCAACACCATCAGCAGCAGTAGAAGGCAACACACTTGCATGCAATGAATGCAAGAGGAAGGTTGTTGACAACACAGAGGCAGAACAAAGTTGCAAGCTCAAGTAGATCCACGTGTGATGAAAGCAACTTGGGGACTGAGGCTATGAGGTGATGGCGCCACATGAAGATTGTGCGAAGGCAGAGAGAGAAACAGGGAAGGAGTTGTATGTGCTAAAGTGGCAACTCAAGGAAGAACATGAGCTGCACAGACAAGAGAATGATTTGCAACAGGAATAGGTACAACAAGGGGCACAACATGCACAAATGGATGAAACTACGCCCGTACAAGTTATAGATCCATCCCAGCAGCTGGCACGGAGTAGAAAAGGTGAGAAATGTTGTTGATTGCATGCAAGGGAATTCAACAACATGCATGTCATTGTGTGCACGGATACGATCCCACCCATTTGGCACCCTCACCGAGGCGAAGACAAGAAGCAAGTACAACCGGAGCTGAACATGTATTTTTACAAGTTGATGCGCGTGGTCACCAACACACACTTGGAGAATAGCATAGACACTATGCATCAGTATGTTGCTGGTCCAATTGCACTCAAGACAACCATGTGCATGCTATCAGATGAGTTGGACGGAGGAGCCATATCAGTGTACCTAGATGCAACAGAGGGAAGAGTTCACTTTCAGCAGGATGTCACCATTGAGTGCATGGACACCATCACGGATGACCAAGATTGGCATCAACTCGCCACCATCGACCATCACAGGGATGTCAAAGAGTTGGTCTCATCACAATGGTCCGAGTGTTACTGATGTCTTACATGGCTTGCTCAAGCCATTTTGTCTCACATGGGTACATGTGCATATTGTATGTACGTCTTGTCAAGTGGAAGTTCAAGTGTCGATAGTTGAATGTAATAGTCATAAAGTAGTTGAAGAGTCATGAGGGTAGATGAACGGTCACAAAGGGGAATGTCAAGGGTCACCCCACCCTTTGATATAAATAGTCCCTCATAATTCATTGTAGAGGCTTTTGGTCAGCCAAGCTTCCAATAGGAGTATCTTAGAGAAATCTTGGACAATATTGTAATGAGCCTTGGCTTCTCCACTGCATGGAGCTAGTGTATCTCTTTGGAGGAGAAGGCAGTTGTGACTATAATGCTCCGCTATCGGAACTAGTGGTTGGACATGGGTGTATCGTATGACTGAAACTTACACTTCTTAATATAACAGAGCCAACATGTTTCATGCATATGTTGTATTGTATTTTAGCTATCTTGAGTACTCTAAATGATATATGTATATGTTTTCTTACACATGCATGTGTAGCTATTTTTGTATATATATGTATGAATATTTCTGACATGTGTTGTTGGTTTAACCATCACTTTATATTGCTCGCTAACTTGCCTTCCATGTTGTGATGCATATTTGCTCGTGTGTTCCCTTCTTAACTCCATGTTATCACAGGTTTCCAAGGGGTGCACTCACCTCACCCTCCGTGTGTTAGAACCGCTCATGCACCTTCCTTGACTTACTGCATATGTCACACCCTTGCTACCAACAGGGACATCTTACTTACCTCTATGCGAAACCATGGTCAAGGCATTACCGTACGACCCACTATTGGGACTCCTACACCAAACAATCTGAGGTCTAATTGGGACTTCTTACCGGGGAGATCCCCTGACATGTTGGCGGGTCCAACACTGTCAAAATTTCTGGTGCTAGAAGGAGGGACAGAGGACAAACTGAGTCCTCCTCATCTGTTTTGAGTCTTCGCACATCTATCACGGAGTTTGTTATAGTTCGCCCTCCAAAATGTCTATCCAACAAACATATCTTTCACATCAAGAGGAGTTCTGTGATCACTTGTCACAAATCACATATGATGGTGAAGGCGAAGCGACTTGGCCTAAGCACTTAGATGACTTCCATGCACTCATGGAGGGCATGGAAGGTTTTAATGAAACAAAGGTCTGTTCGTTGCTTGCACACACACTTCGCGACCACCCATTGCAATGGTGTGACACACTATCTCATAACTCCGTGCACTCATTCAAGCAGTTCAATGCTCTAATCGAATCTGTTTTCCATCATTTTGATCCTGAAGTACTTGATAAAAAATTGTTAAAAAAATGGAAGGCACCACATGAATCACCTATGGAGTTTTCAAAGCACTTTTTTCTATTCAAGTTTGAAGCCTCGAAAAGTCAGATGAAATTTTAGTATGTCATGGACAGATTTGAATATTGCCTTATCCAATTTGTTAATCCCAAGAAGAAGTTCAAGCTTAAAGCCCGCTCAGCATACTTTGGTGATGGAGTTGCACAATCACAGACGGACACGATCGCTATCACGAGTGACTTTCCGCCGTCCCCTCATTAAACAACTCCACCACCGCAGAGTGATATGGGACAACATGCACACACATTTTTTGAACCGTCACATCCTCCCGACATCGCTCCCTCCAATTTTTTCCCAAGCTTGGTTGCCAATCCATTGGGTTATCACATGTATTTCGTACCTCAACCTCCGTCCTCATATTCTGATCATCCTTCGGATTGCACTATCTTGTGTTCTTCTGTTCCGGACTCTACACCTGTTTTGAACGAGGATTGATCTATCGACGGAGTTGGTGTTGCACAACCAACATGTGCTATCATTCATGAAGAGTATGAATGGGAGCTTGAACATCCACCGACAGCAGAGGACCATCCCTATTTGTCCGTACCTCCTCCATTTTTTCCTGACCTCCTTGGTGATCCTGCCATCCTAGATTTTTCATGTGTATCTCCGTCCACGGACGCACCCATTGTTGATCATTCACAGGACACACCAGATGTCAGTCCATCATCTGACAACGGAGAGGACCAATCATTCTTTGAACATCCACTTGATTTTTCATCTATCTTTTCCAAAAACGTAGAGGATGAACATTCTTGCTTCTCATCTACCCCTCTATGCGATTCATCAAATCATGAGGATGCCGACCAACATCCTGAGTTTTCTGATCTTGGTTGTCATGATCTCTTTACCTCATCATCTGATCACGATGTTGATTCACTCGTTGTTAATCTGTCTAAGCCACTGGTCTACGATGATCCATCTATCAACGAAGTCGAAACCCCGTAGACTATCGAGGCACTTCAGCCCGAGTTAATGGTTATGTCAGGTCCTCGCTGTCCTGAGGTTGGTTTCACTTTTGATCAGGAAATTGTTCAAGCATGCAAGGCTCCTCATCACTCATTTGTATGCATTGAAGAGAAATCCAACACTTAGATTTCACTTACTCCAATCGAACTACACGATCCCATCGCTCATGCATTGGAGGAATCTTACCCAGTAAGAACACTTGCGCAACGTAAGTGGTATACTTTCCTCACGTGTGGTTGCATGTCATAGTCAAGAGTATCCATGTGCTCAACATCTGCACGTAGTGTCACACAACATCATGGTATGTCCACGGACTGCATGTCATGCACTTTCACTCATTTTTGTTCTGTGGATGCTTGTAAGCTCGGAGTGTGTCTGTCTTCATTGTTGTATCTTTCACATCTGTTGGTTTGCATAAATGTGTTGTTCGCGAACCATGCCTTCACTGACATGGGTCAACCAATGTGCTGGTGGCTACATTGGAAGTATCACTTCATGTGAGATGACCCATGCATTGTTAGCTTAGGAGTAGGAGTAGTGTTTTCTTTTTGAGTTGTTTTCTTGCATGCATGTTTGCTTCTTTCTTTGTGTGTTTGTTTGCTTACTCACTTTGCTTTCGCATTTTCTTTTGCTTCTTGCTTTGCTTTTTGGTTTGTTTGCTTTTTATTTTCCGTAGGTTAGTTTTGCATGGACTGTGTATGACTCTCGAAACAAACTGGGTAAAGTACAAGAGGACTTGTACAACTATCAATATTTGGTTATCTGTTGTCCTACCTTTGTATGAAGAACTTGTTATCTTTAGTCCATGATACATCAATGGAAAATACATAATGTTCGAAGTGAACTTTTTGAGTTGTTTGCTTGCACGCATGTTTGCTTCTTGCTTTGTGTGTTTGTTTGCTTACTCGCTTTTCTTTCACATTTTCTTATTCTTCTTGCTTTGATTTTTGGTTTGTTTTCTTGTTAATGTCCATAGGTTAGTTTTGCATGGACCATGTACGACTCTTGAAACAAGCTGGGTAAAGTACAAGATGACTTGTACAACTATCAATATTTGGTTATCTGTTGTCCTACCTTTGTATGAAGAACTTGTTATCTTTAGTTCGTGATACATCAATGGAAAATGCGTAATGTTCGAAGTGAACCTTGGTGAAAACACAACGCTTGCGCACTAACTAGTATCACCTACTCTAGTTGGTTGTTTTTGGGTTGATCCTTGTTAGCTCAGTCTAAGTAGAGTAAGGAGAGGGGGAAACCTTAACAATCACGTTAGAGGTATATAATAAACTACTTCTCTAAAAGAACAACCTCTTCTACTCTCAATAAGTCGGGATCCCTCTTCCGCCTCTCAAATGAATAAGTGTTATGCATAGATATGAATATCAAAAAGAAAAATGAAGAAGTGAATGTTGGGTTGTGTTATAATCTTTCCACGAGTAGTCCCCCCTTCATTGCGCAACGGGGGTTTGAGGGGGGCGGGTAGCCCCCTCTACGGGGTTTGGGGTAGTGCCTCGGGGAAATTATTTTTGGACCCTATATTAGGTGGGTGAACCTACCTATGGTTTTGTGCATAGTTTTTGCACATGGTTTTGGGCACGATGGTTTTCGGTCCATGGTATTGGATGCTTTGGCATGTATATATATGTATTGTAACATATGAAAGGAACATAATGAAAAATCAAGCTGGTAGTCCCGGTTTTGGGATCCGGGGGAAAATCTCTGTGTATATGTGTTTTATGTGTTATGCTCTCACTTTGTTTATTTTCTATTTTTTAGAATTCGTATGCAGGTAATTTCTGTACGGGGTTAAAACCTACAGTGAAAAAATTTGAAAAAATGAAAAATGAATAAGACGAAAGAAGAGAAAGGTTTCCTGCATAGAGAGGTGATGCAAGTAACTCCGCCTTGGTACTAACCAGGCTCGCTAGTAGCAGAGCGATGCTTGTGTTCCTACATGACATTGCGGGGGTACTGTCCAGGTTTGTTGGCAACGGAGCAACACCAGAGATGAAACTAAAACTCTAACGACTATACTGCTTGTGCACCAATATACCCCTCATCCCCAATTGAAACAACTGTGTTGTCTTGGCTTGGAATCGAAACACGGTTTTTGGACGGACGGTTGCCATTGCGGCGACTCACTTCACACACAAGCATACTTTCTTGTTTTCTGAATCCTGCACTTGTTGTTTTTATGTATGATCATTCACTCTTGTTTGTACTCATCTCATCATGCATTCAGAGTTAGCTGGTCTAGGCTGCCTTGGCTCGGACCGTGCCTTGCTTGGCTAGCACTGCGCATTTCTGGAAGTGAAGGCTCTCCATTTCCTCTAGAAATTATGCAAGTGTGCCCCATCACTGACCTCCAATCTTGCATTGCACAATTGTTGGAGGTAGTGTCCTGTTGGCCCCAGAAACTGTGCAATGCAATTTGCTGGTTGCATGTCACTGCTGACTGAATTTGCGCATTGCATAGTCTCAGTCCTCAGCAGGTCAGGCTGGATTGTGCATTGCACAATTCCAATAGTCTGTCATCCTCCCGACAACCCGAACTATTCATTTCGTAGTTTTGGCAGTCACTCTCCCAGCCTCCCGGTGAAAATTGCACAATCTTCACAGACAGTCACAAAGGTATGTTGCATGTCAGTCCTCTAGTTTGTTTTGGTTTTCGACTGACATATTTCTTATCTTGAGTGTTTCTATGTCTCCAAGTATCACAGGAATTCATATGCCTCTCAACAACATAGGTACAATGGCTTCCAGGAGAGCAGAGTCGAAGACACCGTTTAGAGCACACTTGGGGATGTAATCGATCAAGTGTCTATGAACTTTCCTATCCACGAAGACATCAAGTTGTTCATGGACAAGGATATCAAAATGAATGGAAATGACATCCAGGGAGAAGCACCATCAACAATAGTAGAAGGCAACACACCTGCACGCAACGAATGCAAGAGGAAGGTTGTTGACAACACAGAGGTGGAACAAAGTTGCAAGCTTAAGAAAATCCACTTGTGATGAAAGCAACTTTGGAGACTGAGGCTATGAGGTGACGATGGGACACGAAGATCGCGTGAAGGCAGAGAGAGAAACATGGAAGGAGTTGCATGTTCTAATGCGAAAACTCAAGGAAGAACATGAGCTACACAGACGAGAGAATGAGTTGCAGCAGGAACAAGTACAGTAGGGGGTGCAACTTGCACAAACGGATGAAACTCCGCCCGTACAAGTTATAGATCCATCCAAGTAGCTGACATGAAGTAGACAAGGTGAGAAATGTTGTTGATCACATGCAAGGGAATTCAACAACATGCATGTTATTATGTGCACACATGCGATCCCACCTATTTGGAACACTCACCGAGGCAAATACAAGAAGCAAGTCCTGTAGGTTTTAACCCCATACAAAAATTACCTGCATACGAATTCTAAATCATAGAAAAATAAACAATGTGAGAGCATAACACATAAAACACATATACACAGAGATTTTCCCCTGGATCCCAAAACCGGGATTACCAGCTTGATTTTTTATCATATTCCTTTCAATGTTACAATACATATTTATACATGCCGAAGCATCCAATACCATGGACCGAAAACCATCGCGTCCAAAACCATGGACCGAAAACCATGGGTAGGTTCGCCCAACCTAATATAGGGTCCAAAAAAATTTTTCCCGGGGTGCTGCCCCGGACCCCATAGAGGGGGCTACCCACCCCCCTCAAACCCCCCGGACAAGGGGGGCTGCCGCCCCCCCTGTGACCCCCCCACTGCGTAATCGGCACAACGAAGGGGGGGGCTCCGCCCCCCCTCTAACCCCCCGGTTCACTACGTGGGTTAGTTGTGGAAAGAATATAACACAACCCAACAATCTCCCACTTGTTGTTTTCTTTCCACAAGGGGCCACAGGAGAGCTTAGTCATTTTTCCACCCCTAAAATGCCCATTGTTTCTCTACACCAAGAGAACTTCTCAGAGCTCACAAATTTTGTCAATTCATCTGTAGTATTCTTCAAAGTGTCCACCTTTACCAACAACACCTTTTTGTCTTCTATCATATCCCTCACAAAGTGATACTGAACATCAATGTGCTTTGTCTTTGAATGATAAGCAGGGTTCTTTGCCAAGAAAATTGCACTTTGGCTATCACAGTCTATTCTTATAGCTCCCTATACTAACCCCATACTTGAACACAATCTCTGCAACCAAACTGCTTCCTTGCTTGCATGAGTGGCTGCCATGTATTCTGCCTCTGTAGTTGATAGTGCCACTACAGATTGTTTCTTACTCATCCAATTGACTGCACCTCCAAATAGGTTAAACACATACCCACTTGTAGATCTTCTCTGATCCAGATCTCCAGCCCAGTCCGCATCAACAAAGCCACGAATATCCAACACTCTATCCAATCCTGGTCTTCCTTTGTAGCACAAACCATAATCACTAGTGCCACGCAAATACCTGAAAACTCGCTTCACTGTTGTCTAGTGCTCCTTCCCTGGTTTTGACATAAACCTGCTCAATACTCCCACTGCATGTGCAATGTCTGGTCTCGTATAGACCATTGCATACATCAGGTTACCGACTGCACTCACATATGGAACACGGGACATGTCCTCTTCCTCTTCTTGTGTCTTGGGACACTGTTCAACAGATAACCTCACACCTACAGGAATAGGAACCTTCACCGATTTACTATCCTACATATTAAACCTCTGCAGTATTGTCTCGACATACTTCCTCTGGTTTAACCAGAGCTTCCTCTTTGCCCGATCTCTTTTAATTTCCATGCCCAAAATATAGTTTGCAGCACCAAGATCTTTCATGTCGAATTTGGAGGACAATTGGGTCTTCAAATCCTGGATAATTTCTTTGTCATTTCCAACCAACATATCATCCACATACAAGACCAGATAAATAACACGGTCACCAATTAATTTAAAATACACACAGTGATCTGCTTTGCTTCTGGTGAAGCCAAGTCCCCGTATAAATGTATCAAATTTCTGATACCACATCCTTGGTGACTGTTTTAACCCATACAGAGACTTCTTTAACTTGCATACCAGTTCTTTCTTACCCTTCACCGCAAAGCCTTCAGGTTTCTTCATGTAGATTTCCTCTTCCAAATCCCCGTGAAGAAATGTTGTCTTCACATCCATCTGTTCTACCTCAAAATCAAAAGCAACAACAACAGATAAAAGTAATCTAATAGAAGTTACCTTGGCAACAAGAGAAAAAATATCACCAAAATCAATTCCCGGCACTTGGGAATATCCTTTTGCTACCAACCGAGCTTTGTATTTCTCCACCTTCCCTTCTGCATTTGTCTTCTTTTTGAACACCCATTTGCTGCCAATGGGTTTCCTTCCAGTCGGTAACTCCACCAGATCCCAAGCCTCATTTTTGTGCAAGGATGCCATTTCATCAACCATGGCCTCTTTCCAGAGTTTTCCATCTTCTGAATCTACTGCTTCCTTCACAGTTCTAGGATCATCATCAGTAATAGAAAAAGCAAAGTTTGAACAGAAAGCAGAAGGACTATACCTTTCTGGCTGCCTTCTTTCTCGAACTGATCTTCTCACAGCCGGAGTTTGTGGCTCTTCATCTTCTGATTCCTCCTCTACTGCAGAGTCTGATTCTTCCTCCTTTAGCTCAAACTCTATCTTCTCAGGTTTCTTTGGTTGGACTTCATGTTTAATAACATCTTTTACCTCTCTGAATACCACATCTCAGCTGTACACAACCTTCCGTGTGACTGGGTTCCAAAGCTTATAACCCTTTAAACCATCCTTATACCCAATAAAGATGCACTTTTTAGATTTACTATCCAACTTGGTTCGTTTCTCCTTTGGAACATGTACATATGCATCACATCCAAATACCCTCAGATGTGAAAGAGAGGGTTTCTTACCAGTCCATACTTCTTGTGGAGTCTTATCCTCCAACGTTGATGAAGGTGACCTGTTGACCAAGTAACATGCAATATCCACCGCCTCTGCCCAAAATTCCTGTCCTAACCCAACACCATTGAGCATGCTTCTTGCCCTTCCATCAACGTCTTGTTCATCCTTTCTACGACTCCATTTTGCTGAGGTGTATATGGAGTAGTCTTCTGTCGTGCTATACCACACTTCTTACAGAATTCTTCAAATTCCTTGCTGCAAAACTCTCCACCATTATCTGTCCTCAACACCTTTATCTTCTTCTCTGTCTGATTTTCCACCAGAGCCTTAAATTCTTTAAACCTGTCAAAGACTTCAGATCTATTCTTAAGGAAATATATCCATGTATTCCTTGAGAAGTCATCTATAAATGATACATAGTACACAGACTTACCCAGTGATGGAAACTTCACAGGTCCAAACACATCATTGTGCACAAGCTCTAATATCTGTTTCGCCCTCTTACCACTAGAGGGGAAACTCACCCGATTCTGCTTCCCATATACACAATTTTCACAGAAATCAAAATCCAGAGAGCTATTACTCATACCTTCTACCATACCTTTACCATGAAGTATTCGAAGGCCCTTCTCTCCAATATGTCCAAGCCTTTGATGCCATAGCATGGTCTTCTCTCCAGAGACCACTAGATTTTCAGCTCCACTTTCAGGAACCACAGAACTGTTGCATCCATCAACAACAGTGCTACCTTGCAGCTTGTACAGAGTTCCAGTCTGAACTCCCCGCATCAATACCAGTGCTCCCTAAACCATCTTGCAGGTATCCTTCTCAAACACTGTTTTTACACCTGCATCATCCAACTTGCTTAAAGAAATCAGATTTCTGGCCAATGCAGGAATATGCAGAACACCCGGAAGTGTTCTAACCCTTCCACCTTGCAACTTCAACTTTACTTTTCCGCGACCAATGATTCTAGCCTTCCTATCATCTCCTAAGAAGACATCACCACCATCGTATTTCTCATACTCGCAGAACCACTCTCTATGGGGAGTGAAGTGAAAGGATGCACCTGAGTCAATCAACCATGCCTCATGATCTACATGTGTACTTGAAGAAGCCAAGTACACATCCCCACCTTCATCTGAGGTGGTTTTCGCCTCTGCAGAAGGAGCATCATCAGATCCCTTTCCTTTATCAAGAGCTTTAGATTTACAGTCCCTTTTGAAGTGCCCTTCCTTTCCGCATTTCCAGCACACCACCTTTACAGGTTTTCCTGGACATTTAGATCTCCCTCTAGATTTAGATTTCCCACTCGATGACTTAGTTTTGTTTCTATTCTGGGACCGTCCTCGTACAGACAAGGCATCACCATTCTGGCTCTCCATATTTTTCCATCTCATCTCCTCCTTCAGCAAGACTGAGACTATTTCATCAAACTGCAAAGCAGTTGCATTGCTACCTATTGCAATAACCAGACTATCCCACGAATCCGGTAGAGAACACAATAAACTAATGCACTTATCTTCATCTGAAATTTTAATATCAACAGACGCTAACTAACTTACCACAGTATTAAATGCATTCAGATGCTCTGTCACCGAGTCTCCATCTTTCATCCTCAGGTTATACAGCTTTTTCCGCAGGAACAGTTTATTCACCAGAGACTTAGATTGGTACAAAGTCCCTAACTTGTCCCACAAAGCCTTCGTTGTAGCTTCCCCTGATACATTCAACAATACTGAAGCTGAGACACATAATCGTATTGTGCTCTTTGCCTTCCGATCCAACTTCTTCCATTCTTCATCGGTCACTCCCGTTGGTTTAGTACCTGGATCTATTGCAATCCACTGATCTTTATCCACCAACAGATCCTCCATCTTGAGTTTCCACAACTCAAAACTCTGACCATTGAACTTCTCGATCTCTATCTTTCCGCTGCTCGCCATCTTCTTTCACCACCAGAATCGATCTCACAGATCTCCCACTGAACAGGGTCTACCACAGGCCCGAGCGAAACCCCTCAGCAACAAAGGCGTCCCCTTGAAGCCAAAACCTGGCTCTGATACCAAATGTAGGTTTTAACCCCATACAGAAATTACCTGCATATGAATTCTAAATCACAGAAAAATAAACAATGCGAGAGCATAACACATAAAACACATATACACAGAGATTTTCCCCTGGATCCCAAAACCGGGACTACCAGCTTGATTTTTCATTATATTCCTTTCAATGTTACAATACATATTTATACATGCCGAAGCATCCAATACAATGGACCGAAAACCATAGGTAGGTTCGCCCAACCTAATATAGGGTCCAATTTTTTTTTTCCCGGGGCGCTGCCCTGGACCTTGTAGAGGGGGCTACCCGCCCCCCTCAAACCCCCCAGAGAGGGGGGGCTGCCGCCCCCCCTGTGACCCCCCCGTTGCACAATCAGCGCAACGAAAGGGGGGGATCCGCCCCCCCTCTAACCCCCCGGTTCACTACGTGGGTTAGTCGTGGAAAGAATATAACATAACCCAACAAGTCCGACTGGAGCTAAACATGTATTTTGACAAGTTGAAGTGCATGGTCACCAACACACACTTGGAGATCAACACAGACAATATGCATCAGTATGTTGTTGGTCCATCTGCACTCAAGATAACCATGCGCATGCTATCAGATGAGTTGGACAGAGGAGCCATATCAATGTACCCAGATTCAACGGAGGCAAGAGTTCGCTTTAAGCAGGATTTCACCATTGAGCACACTGACACCATCACGGACGACCAAGCTTGGCATCAGCTTGCCACCATCGACCATCACAGGGATGTCAAAGAGTTGGTCTCACCACAATGTTCTGAGTGTTAGAGATGTCTTGCATGGCTTTCTCAAGCCATTTTGTCTCACATGGGTAAATGTGTAGATTGTATGTACGTCTTGTCAAGTGGAAGTTCAAGTGTCGATAGTTGAATGTAACAATCATAGAATAGTTGAAGACTCATGAGGGTAGATGAACAATCACAACGAGGAATGTCAAGTGAGAGAATGAGTTGCAGTAGGAACAGGTACAACAAGGGGCGCAACATGCACAAACGGATGAAACTGTGCCCACACAAGTTATATATCCATCCTAGCAACTGGCACAGAGCAGACAAGGTGAGAAGTGTTGTTGATAGCGTGCAAGGGAATTAAGTAGCATGCATGTCATTGTGCGCATGCATGTGATCCCACCCATTTGGCACACTCACCGAAGCAAAGGCAAGAAGCAAGTCTGAATGGAGCTGAACATGTACTCCGACAAGTTCATGCACATGGTCACCAACACACACTTGGAGATCAGCACAGACACTATGCGTCAACATATTACTAGTCTAGCCCCATTCAAGACAATGATGCGCATGCAATAAAACGAATTGGATAGAGGGGCCATATCAGTGTACCCAGATGCAATGGAGGCAATAGTTTGCTTTCAATAGGATGTCAGCATTGAGCGCACATACACCATCATGGACGACCAAGCTTGGCATCAGTTCACCACCATCGACCATCACATGGATGTCAAAGATTTGGTCTCACCACAACGGTCCGAGTGTCAGTGATGCCTTGCATGACTTGCTCAATCCATTTTGTCTCACATGGGTACATGTGCAGATTGTATGTAACGTCTTGTCAAGTGGAAGTTCAAGTGTCGATAGTTGAATGTAAGAGTCATAGAATAGTTGAAGAGTCATGACGGTAGATGAACAGTCACAAAGGGGGATGTCAAGGGTCACCCCACCCTTCGCTATAAATAGTCCCTCATAACTCATTGTAAGGGATTTTGGTCAGCCAAGCTTCCAATAGGAGTATCTTAGAGAAATCTGTAACAATATTGTAACGAGCCTTGGCTTCTCCACTGCGCAGAGCTAGTATATATCTTTAGAGGAGCAGGCGACAATGACTGTAACGTTCCACTGTCGGAACTAATGGTTGGTCGTGGATGTATTGTATGACTGGAACTTACACTTCTTAATATAACAGAGCCAACATGTTTCATGCATATGTTGTATTGTATTTCTGCTATCTTATTTACTCTAAATGATATATGTATCTATTTTCTTACGCATGCATGTGTAGCTATTTTCTGTATATGTATGTATGAATCTTATCGAAATGTGTTGTTGGTTTAACCATCACTTTGGATTTCTAGCTTACTTGCCTTCCATGTTGTGATGCATCTTTTCTCGTGTGTTCCCTTCTTAACTATGTGCTTTCATAGGTTTCCAAGGGGCACACTCACCTCATCCTCCATGTGTTAGAACCACTCATGTACCTTCCTTGACTTACCGCATATGTCACACCCTTGCTACCAACAAGGACATATTACTTGCCTCTGTGTGAAACCGCAGTCAAGGTGATACTGTATGACCCACTATTGGGACCCCTACACCAAACAGTCTGAGGTCTAATTGGGACTTCTTACTGGGGAGATCCCCTGACATGTTGGTGGGTCCAACACTGTCAACAAAATGATAGTAACCTGTAGTTGTATGCATTGCTATTGTTGTTTTATATTAGATAACCTAATGATTATTTTATATGTTGAAGATGAGTATGTTATAGGTTAACTTGTTGTTGTTATATGACAGTTAGCTTGATGATTAGGTTATATGTTGTTGATGAGAATGACAGTTAGCTTGATGATTAGGTTATAGTATTTATACCTTGACGATATATGTATCATGTTAAATTGGATTGGCCTATGCGGTTGGTTATGGTTATGATATTAAAGTATGAGCCAACATATTTGTGATATGGTGTTGCACTAATCTAGGTTAACTTTGCATATGTGTGAATAATAATTGTGTATGAGTTATGATGTAAACATGTTAGCTAGTGACTATTCTAGATATCATGATCTTATTTAAGTTTTAGTTGATATGTTGTGAAGTTATAGCGTGCTAACTAGATGGATTGTGCATACAAGATAGCCTCCCCTTAGACACAATAAGGTATGAGCTCGCTTATGTCATATATTTGGTGCTTGACTGTTTGATTATGTCATCTAGTTGATTTATTTAATATGGTATGTTGCAAGTTGGTTGAATGTTTGATGGATTGCATAATATGAGTATGTGTTCCAATTATCTTGTATTAAGATGATTGTACTAACACATATATGTTGATATAATTGATATGTACTCGAGTGAAGTAGGTGACAGTTGTAGCATTATTCCTAAAGACTATGAGTTGACTATGGATTATGACATGATTGGTATTCTTGCTAAATGTTGATTTCAAATTGATAGATATGATTGTCTTGATGTTTGGAACATGTGGTCAACATGTGTGAGAAGTTGCAGGGTAACATGCTAGGTACTACCGTGATAAGGTAATAGTTGATGTGGTTATATAACTAACAGATTTGGTGATGTGAAAGTACATAGTAAGCCTCAATTGTAGCAAAGTAAAAAGTTAAAAGGAAGGAATTGGACAAGAATTTCTTTGGCTAGGTTTGGAAACCCTAGTTCCAAATGAATGAGTGCTTTGTGTACAGGAAGTATTGTTGACCTTAATATTGTCTGACATTATGTGGATATGTGCTAGATTCATGAACATGTACTTGACAGATATGTTAGCTAGTCTCTAGTTACAGGTGGATCTATCAAGGAATTGGAGTTCCATGAGAGATGGCGTGGATGTGTTCAGTTGCAAGGCAACATGCTTGTCACAACAAGGTAAGGTAAAAAATGTATTGTTATGTTTAATTATGCACTGACAGTTATGTGTTTATGGCAGCTTAATGCATGGAGTTGCATGACAAGAGGGGTTTCCATGAAATCTTGAAGAAGGCTCAGGTCATGTTTTCTTTGGGAACCATCGGAATTGAGTCACATTGTCTGTGGTTAGTCTTGTGCTTTTGGTATTTTGCGATTGTTGTGCTTGATTTGTGATTTTGTGTGTGTTTGGTGCATAGTTATGCCACTTTGTTTCGGTGTCATACCGTTATTGGCTTTCATGGTTTTCTTCTTGTGTGTTTTCTTGTCTTGCATTTTTATGTTTGAGTCGGGAATTGGTTAGGAAAAGGGGAAAGTTAGTGGAGCTCAGGGAGAGTCGTATGATACCCAACATGTAAGGTAAGACTTAGATGAAGCTATGTGCATGAGTAAGCACGATGGAAGGTAAGAATATGACAGTCGGTTGGACCAGTTCGTCCATAGTGGTAAATGGATGGTGGTAGTACAAACATGTGAAGGGTAACTAGAAAAGGTAAGTTAAATGGATCTGAGGCATTGGATGCCTTGGCTATGTTGGGAACGATTGTTCTCAATGTTGTAGATGTTGTACATGGATAAATGAAGCTCTATTAACCTAGACGTTATGTTATTTGGTAATTATGTCATAGTCATGATTATTTTGATGTTAATATATGTATGCATGTATGTATGTATGTCGTTG
Source organism: Pinus tabuliformis (assembly GCA_031772625.1). Classification (NCBI taxonomy): domain Eukaryota; kingdom Viridiplantae; phylum Streptophyta; class Pinopsida; order Pinales; family Pinaceae; genus Pinus; species Pinus tabuliformis. The sequence goes on along the minus strand of CM062807.1, from coordinate 445,134,566 downwards.
TCTGACAGGATGATGATTGTTTTATGATAATGATTATATATGTATGTATGTATTTTGTCACTGTCTGATAGGGTTTTCAGGGATCATTCTTGTGGAGGAATGATTTCTTATGCAGGTGAATGGCATGAAGAGATTCCTGGTTCATAAGGAATCAAGTGGGAAGAGTAGTCATGACAAATATATGAGGTCAATATCATGTGGATATGAATTGATATTGTATACTTGTATTATGCCTATGTTTATGACAAGTAATGTGGAAGGATACATCAGTGAAATGAAAGCAGTGTGGTCTGCGACATGCTAGGACAAGCATGGATAAGACACTAGAAGCAAGGTTTCTTGGTAGAGACAGTGTGATTTTGGATGTGAGGTATTATTGTTGTATATGTTGTACATGTTGCATCTATGATGTTGTGTGCATGTGGTGTTGTGTATACATAGCGTGTGTACATGTTGTTTATGCAATGTTATGTACAAGATGGTATAGATAGTGTTGTGCGAATATTGCATATGCAGTGTTGGGTATAGATGATGCTATGTACATGATGGATATGTGGTGTTGTGTGCATATGGTGTTGTGCACATGTTGGATATGTAGTGTTGTGTACAGATGATGCTATGTACATGTTGGATATGTAGTGCTATGTACATATGGTGTTCTATGCATGTTGTACATATGGTGCTATGTACATATGGTGTTGTGTGCATGATTGTACAAGTGGTGTTGTGAGCATGTGGTTTTGTGTACATGTACATGTGGTGTTGTGTGCATGTGGTGCTATGTACATGTCGTGCATGTGATGCTATGTACATGTGGTGTTGTGCACATGTCGTGCATGTGATGTTGTGTACATGTGGTATTGTGTACATGTTGTATAGTGGTGTAGTGTACATGTGGTGTTGTGTACACATTGTGCAACTGGTGCCGTGTACATGTGATGTTGTGCACACATTGTGCAGGTGGTTGTAGTGTACAGATGGTACTGTGTACATGTGGTACATATGGTACTGGTGTAGATGCATGTATTGCATGGTGTTGTATGACATGTGTAGTTGTATGTGTGTGATGCACACTATGTGTATGTGCACATGGTTGAGGAGAAGGCATTGGGTGTTTGTCTGGTGTGGAAACCGATCCGGAGTGCATATGGAATAAAGAAAAAGGTAGAAGCTAAGGATTGATGAAAGGATAAGTATCAACATTTTATTTCAGTTTTATTATGCATGTGATTTATGACTATGGTATATGATGATTATATGTGATATATGATTCTGGTTTATGATGGTTACATATGATTTATGATGGCTGTGTTTTGAGCTAACCAAATGTGATATGTTTATACATGATGTTTTGATCAAACAGTTAGTTTGACTTGTTGTGATAGGAAGCGAACATAATTGCAAATGTACCTTATTGATGAGCTACCAATGAGGTATGATTTGAGGTTATTTCAATTTATTTGAATCTAATGTAAATTATGTGCTTGGAAAAGGAATGCATGAACATTCCTAGTTGGGTGGTTGAAATCGACTACAAAAATTAGCAGCAACAATAAAAGAAATTGGAACATGTAGTAGTATGTTGGTATAACACTTCAGGAGCAGGGCCATTGCGGGACACTGGTACCCAATAGTATCCATCGATTTCCAGGAGCATGTTATGACTAGTATGATGGTTTTGAGGCAAGTATATGCCTTGGTTTTGTACCTTTCGAGCGAGGAAGCCTTGCCAAGGGATAGATCCCTCGGGTTAGGGGATTCCGGGGAACTTGGAAGGTGAGTGACTGCACGAAAGGGGGTGACCGTATTTTCCAAGGGACTGTAGTAGAGAAGGCAAGGTCACAGATATATTGGTTTGGTCATTAGAATTGCTAGATGGAATGAGATGCACATTGGGTGTGCACCCTGGAACAATGAGTCGGTAATTGTTCACTTAGAGGATAGGTGGTGCAGGATTATAGCGCTAGACATTATATGTAGCTTTGATTGTGACAGTGAATTATGGACTTCCTAGGAAGGAGGCGAATCCTGGTATTACTTTGAGGGTGGAGGGGTGAGCCTCTGGACTCCCTTGTTGATTTATATGGGCATTTTATACTTTTATTTGTTGGTTTAGCAAATGTGAATATGTGTATATGTGGTTATTGAAAAATACCGTAATGAGTTGTGTTATAAAGCTCCAGTATGTGGTATGATTTTTATCTAGTCATGTTGTCATCATGTTTTTCTTTTGAGTAGATCGTTCATTGTAAATACTGCAACGAGCTAAGTTATAAAGCTCCATGGGAAGTATGTTTTCTTTTTCAGTGGTCTTGCGGAGGTCATGGTGTGGTTTAACACCGAGGATGATGTTCCCCAAGGGGGAGGGTTATGTAACAACCCTGGTGAAAAGTTCATGTAACAAAAGTTAATAAAGGAAAAATAAGACCACGGGTAAGGGACACATATTCCAAACTGAATGTTGGGCAGATATATCCTAGTGGGCATCACTAGATGTTTGTTTTGGCAAAGGAAAATTGGCAAAGGCTAAGGCAAAGGCATTAAAGGAAAAAAAGGCATTTTTGCCACATTTATTTATGAAAATAAAGGAAATTAAGAGAAAAGGAAGGTAAAAGGTCACAGGTTTCATGTGAGGAGGGAATTGAAGGAAAATAATGGAAACGAAGCAAATATAGGCCTCATTCAGAAAAAGGCTTTTGAGGATCAGTTGGCAGGTCTTGATAGTGTAAGCTTGGTCAATTCAAGTTTGGAGCTCTCTCATTATTATTCCTCTCTCTCTCACTTTTGGTCACCTAGAGTTTTCTTGGAGAAATTTAGCTTTGGATCAAAGAAAGGGAAAGCAAGGAAAGGAAAGGAAAAGAAAGCAAGGATCAAGGAAAAGAAAGCAGGACTTAAGCAACTTCAGTAGGAATACTTGAAGGTAACCTTTTACATGTGTGATTTCCTAGCTAGTTTGGAAAAGCATGGCTTTTCATGTTGGTCTATGGTTCTCTTGTTTTCGATGGCATGGTTTTGTCGAGTTATGTTAGTGGATTTCAACCTAGCCTAGCCATTTTCTAGATGCCATGGTATGTTGGGATGTTTATTTCAGTTTTTGAGCTTTGGTTTGCCGGATGGATTTCAGAACCTTGGATGTAGGTGGTCTCAAGTTCCATTCCAAAATACCTAGGAATCCCTTGACTAGTTTTGGCGGGATACACAATAAAACCTATGGGAGCAGTATCAGTTTAGGACCTATTGATCCGGGTTTGGATTGCAGTAAAGCCTGAGAGAAAAGGAGACAGAAAATTTCTGAAGGATAGTGATGGATTTCAGATGGCATTCCATGTTCTGTTCAATTGTGATCAAAGCACCGATTTTGGTGTGATCATGGTTTGATGAAGGTGGAGGTGGTTTAACCTCTAGATTCCCTTAGTTGTTCTTGGATTGATTGTTCTATGAGATCCCACATTCATGCTTGGAATATGGCACGTGGGTGACGGGCTGAAAGAGATATTTGGTTCAGCCATGCCTATGGTCGGATGGTACGTGGAAGTCCCGAACCTGATCGAATTTTCCTCTGATTAGTAAAAGCTAATTTCTATCACTTTTGTATTGATTTATATGTGGATTTAATGGTTTTCATATCTCTGATATTTACATGGTTTAATATTGGTTATAAGCATGGTTAGATGATTGGTTTATGTCGTGGTTATTTCATCTATTTACTTGTAACTATTAAATGGATGGATGCAATACCTAATTGATGATGTTGTAGCTCACTAGAGAAGGAGGTGATCCTTTTGGTTATGTTTCATAAGTGGTTTCAGTGATTTATGCTTTGCCTTATATCCTAGACATGTAGGTTTCATATTTACTAAGTGTTTGACAAAATATCTGTCATGCTTAGGCTTGGTTAGATCAAGCCCTTGATCAATTTTTGTGTTAGAGGCTTTTCCTTGGTGTAATGTATTGTCTTGGAAAGTGTCATCAAGTTCTAGGCATTGGTTGGGAGACTAGTCCTGAAAAAGTGGCTTAAATCTCGCAGTCTCTAGTACAAAACTAGCTAAGAGAGACTGCAGTCTCTCCCTTACAGGTACCGTGGGAGTGACTATAGCTTTATAGTCACATGCATGCCTTGTCACGGGAGCGACGCTAGGTCTAATTCAATGAAATGCTAGTTTAACTCAGGAGATGGGCACCTAGAGTGGTGGATTAGCTCCTAGGGGTCCTGAAGCACCTGAGGGAGGTCTGTAAGGTCTTGTTTTGTTGATTCCACTTCCTTAAGGTCACATAGGAGGTCAAATATGATCATAGTAGCCTCTATTCTCATGTTTACCCCCATTGGCATGGTTAATTTGGGTAGAACTGGGAGGGGGGTGTTACAGTATCTGTATTTGGTTCATGAAGATCACATCTCTCAACACTGGCAACATTTGTGTGGCAATGTTCAATAAGCATCAGAGCACTAGCCATTGACTATGTGGTTTCACTAGGAATTGCCAATGACTCTCTAAGTTAGTCTTGGTCAGTTGATTAATAATATCGACCCTTTTCTTGGAATATTATTTCCACGTCTTAGTCATCAGTTTGATCTTGGGTAAAGTTCCCTCGAGACAACTCGAGAAAATATTAGCTTGGAGTAAATTATCACTGATTTCCTCAATGATATTGCTTGAAATGTCTTGCGACTAATAAACTGCTACTACTGCCTACTTGATGTGAATATCCCACTCTCTAACAATAATCTCTTTATGGGCCTCTTCAATTTTATGAAGTGTGGCTAATATTCCTTCTGCACTTTCCTGCTAGGTTCAGAAACCAGATTTTTTCTCCTCTATATCTTCAAAGTAATTTTTAATATCAGATAATTGGTCTACCAAGGAGCCAGTTGTCCTGCACTGATCACGAATAATTACCAATTTCTCATAAAATACTATATGTTGTTAGGAAATAAGAGTTTTTAACTCTTTAGCCTCTTTCTTAAATTCAATTAACCCTGGATTGACACTAAGGTGTTCAATCCTTCTCTGCAACTCTTGAATTTGTGTGTCTCAGGTGTGTGTATCAACATCATACTACTCTTAGGGAATCAAACATGTTTTTAAGCTCTGTCACCTGTGCTTGCCAGTCCTCTGTTATCTTTTTATTTTCTATTCCAATGCTTTGTTCTAACTATGAGATTATCTCTTCTTTCTCCTTGAGAAGTTGTTGAACTTTTGTGGCTTTGTCAATAGTTACTAAGGTATAGGTACCTATGAATTGAGTAAGCCTACCCAATTCCTCTGTAGCAGCTTTTGTGGAGCCATTCTATAACACTTTGAAAGATGCATTGCCAGGAAATAATGTCTGGGATTGGTCAATATTTCTCTTCTTTCTCTCCCTTTTTACTACAACTTTGTGCTAAGGGTTGTAGAAAATGTCTAGTGGAGGAATCTCCTTGATCCTTAAAACAACTTTAGAAGAGGGGAAGGTTGGTATGATTTATATATATTTATCAACGAAAGGGTTCTCAGGAACCTTCATTATTATTAGAGTCTGTTAAGGATTCTTGAGATTGTTCCGAACCTTCATTTGTTGAGAAGTCTTAGTAGCCTAAGACTCATCAACCTTGGAATTAAGAGCTTGTATTCCTCCAAAATTTCTTGTAACCTAGCAGGCACAAATCCTTCTACCTAAGAAGAAGAAGAGGAAATGACTACTTTTGGTTGAGCAGGATCAACAGATTGTGTAGAAACAATAATTTCCACATCGTCGTGAACAAACTTCTCTTGAGGAACTTGTAATGAATCCATAGGAATATTTATTAGCCTATAGGATCTGTATTGCGTAAACTGATTCATTTCTTAAGAGGTCAGTTGTTTCTCTACTTTTTGTGCCACTGTCGAATAAGAAGAAGCTCTCTCAAATAAATCATCGAACTTATCGGGCTCATGAACAAATTTCCTGATACTTGATGCAATTGTAATCTTCTTGACCATTTGATGGGGATCATAATATCTATTAGGAATAGTAGGAAAACCAAGATCCTGAATAGCCTTTATTTCAATTTGTGCATGCTTATAAGTATTTAAAGCAAATATACCAAATTGGGATAGGAAAGAAAGCCAAATTCTTTGTTGGATTCCTTGAAGACTTTAGAAATACCATTACCCACGGTTTGATAGGCTATCTCCCTAGTCAGAAGTTTATCGGGAATGAAAAATGAAAAAACATGAGGATTTTCATAACTTCCATATACCCTGATATAGGTGAATGATTCTTCACCAAACCAATTCCCTACTTGGAGAAGATCAGATTCAGCTTCTGGAGATAACCGATGAGCCTTTTTATCGAAGATAACCTGATATGTTGGTAACATGACCCCATGGCGTATTTTATAGGAATATTGGTGATATTTGGAGTCCCATAGAATATCATGATAAATATGAATGGGAGTTGGGTCTTGCAGAGTCCACTTCCATCCCATTGATGAAAATTCCACAGAAAAACATAATGCATCCATGATATAAGCACTCATATAGAAAGGAGTGATTATATTCTCAGAAACTTTGTGTTTAATCCTAAAAGCAAAAATATGGGAAACTAAATTGTTTGAAATTATAGTGGCTCAATCAAATATAAACCCTTCTGAAGCCCGATCTATAAGAGGTACCAATTGGTAAGGAAATTTATGTACATTTTGGAGTGCATGAAGCCTACACATCATTGCAACTATCTGAGAATAAGGACTATCAAGGGAGTCTACAACATACTTACTGCTTTCTTCTCTTTTCTGTTTATTTGAGTCCTCTCTCCACCCTTTAATTGGCTCTAATGCATGTCCATTCTCTTTAAGAAATGTATCAATGTATTCCTTATCGTACTTGCATTGTGGTTCAGGAAGATGATACATTCTCTGCAAGCCCTAACTGGAAAAATACACGATGACTGTGTGATTTTTTGTAACAATTCACCTATCAACAATACTTAGATTATCCGTTACCCACTGAACCATATCAATATAGGGAAGAAGTTTCGTTCTGGCTGAAATTCCGTGTAGAAAATAATTCGAAACATCGCTGAAGGTTATAGTTGAAACTAGGGTAGAATCATCAGCGATCATTGTTCTCTGAATAACCCTTGGTCCTTCATCTTAAAATATTTGGTACATTGCTTCCCATGAAGAATGTCAAGAATCTTTAGTATAAACTGTATCGAAAAACAGTCTCGTCAAAGTAGTCTTTTTTTCAATACTTTTAATTGATGGAGCGACAGATTATTGTTGTCTTCCATCTTTCTTCTTTCCCTTTCCTGCATTCAACATCTCTTCTTCATTACGGGAATCAGAGATTTCCTATATAGAAAACACAGTGATGAATGGAACTCTTTCTCTTTAGTGGGGACTTAGCGTAAACAATGAAATTGTACAAAACTAATCTTTTCCTTTAAAGTAAATCTTCACAATATCGAGGCCAAATGATTGAAGGCATTCAAAATTTCAAAAACAATAAATCCCCATTATCAAACATTAAGTGCGAAAGAGTGAAATCACGTGGGCTTACCATATTAGCACATTGGAGGAATTATATCGGAGAAATATATCGAGGGATTGTATTAGAAAGTTATGACAATCTAAACTTCCGATGTGGAAAGGTTTTGATATAATAATGGTCATGAAGGATATCGGATGAAAAAATCTGATGAAAGAGGCACAAGACATGTTGGGAGAATTATATCGGGGGTTTTAATAAAATACTTATGATGAAATAGTTCTGATATAAGAGTTCCAATGGAAATATCAAAGATATTAGATATCAGAGGAAGAGGATATCGGAGGTGCAATATGATAGAACTTACGATATGAAATGTGACGATATAATAAATAAAAGTTGTGGGGCCGATGGATGATTATAATATTAATCTATGAAAAAGTGCGCAAGCCTCTTATAAATATCTATAAAGCCTTTTCATATGATTCTTTTAATAAAGCAAGCATCAGGGAGTTAGGCATCAGGGAGGAGATTTATCGTAACATTCTTGAAAGGAAAGTTATGATATAATAGAGTTCCAATGGAGATCTTCCGATATAGCTTTAACTTCGAGAGTAGGTCCCATCAGAGCTTTGGTTTATCATAACATATTTTAAAGTGTCATTCCGATATGTGAAGTTACGATAAGGAAAAGACCTCAAGCTTATTAAAATTCATAACTAATTCGAATATGCTGCAGTTTTCTTAAAGTAAAAAACTTTATTAAAATAAAATACCATATAAAAATGAAGAGTCCCCATTATTTATTAATAACTAATTATTAAAATGGGGGGGGGGGGGGGTTGTTGAATGCTACAAAAATTGGCGACGCACTGGGAAAAACAACTATCTCTGTAATATTAAATGAAATTATAATAACTAAAGGAATAATACTTAAAAATATTAGAATGTTGAAATTTAAATTGTTTGAAATTACTCTGAATAAACACAACTCGTTAATTTGAAAACTTCATAACTTGTTATTTATAAGAATGTACATTATCTTTGTTAGTCATTTTATCAGTTGAAAGGATGAAATAAAGAACTATTGAAGCTTTCCATTAAGATTGACTTACTTGTCACTAGTAGAGCCACTGCTACCAGTAGGTGTCCATAGCCTCGACATGAATACCATTTAACCGAGTAATACCAGTAATACATGTTGACAATGTTATTCATAGGTTATAACGATATTGAACAAGTCAGCTCATGATGAGACGTCATGTCTTACAATCTTGCAACTATAAGCCATTATCTTCGCTTGGTGACCAGTTGTGATAATTTCAGTATCATTAGTTCCCCATGATCATGGTAAGTTTACTCATAATGAGATCCCATATCCTTCAAGTTTAAATATTTTTGAATTACACTCCAAAAAATGTAAAATCAGTTGATGGGGAGGTAAAATTACTCCTTAAGAGTTATGGATGACAATTGAATTCATAAGGTGCTAAATTTTGAAATAGTCTTTATTTTAAAAATAAATTGTACATGACAGATCAAAGGGTAACAAGATCTGTTAATGTTTCAAGTTATGAAAAATTCACAAGTTAATGGAGATAAAGATATCAAAGATTAGAATATGTGCAATACTAAACTTCAATGTGGTGATTTCTTTCTAAATAATTCTCCTTTAATTCGTAAATTCCATATTAATGATGAGAGAATCAATACGAATTCAAAAGAGTATTATTCAATACAACTAATCTATAGACACCAATGTGTACATATGATTAATCACTTATTTACAACAGAATATGAATTCTCAAAAAAAATTATATTCTTTAAAACTAGCCCATTTACGGGAAGAGAATCTCTCTTACCCTATAAATCTTTGAGGATAAAGGTTTATGGGCCAAGCTTTTCAACAATATGAAATGGCTCAAGCCAAAGTTTTTGAAACTTTGTATGTTTTCCTTTTTCTTCATGGGCTTTATCCCATTTCAGAACTAAGTCACCAATTTCAAAAAAATTATTGCTTACTGAACTTGCTTCAAACCAAGACTTGACTGTATGTTGATGTTGAGTATGAGTTTGCTTGGCTTTATCTCTTCCTTCTTCCAGTTTTAGAATTTGAGACATTCTTAATTGTAAGGAAGAGCAAGGTTGTTCCTCAACAGATTGCACTAGGGTCAGTGAAGGTAGAGCTAAATTAGGAGGAGTCACAACTTCTTTTCCATATACTGAGTAATAGGAAGAAGTTCCTAAAGAATATTTTTGATTAATCCTGTCATCCCATAGAGTAAAAATTAAAGCCTTATTCCAATTCTTTTGGTTTTCATCAATAGTTCTCTTAGTAATTCTTATGAGGTTTTTATTGGTGTATTTGGCCAATCCATTTCCTTGATGATAGTAATTTGCAGAATAATTAACCTTAAAAACTCGCTTGAATGAAACATAAATAATGGCATTACCAAAAAAGTATGATGCATTATCAAACATGAAAGCAATAAGAAGGTAAAACCTGGTAATTATGTGTTGATCGATAAAATCAATAACAATTTCAAAATTGACCACCTTTAAGGGTATTTCTTCCACCCACTTGGTGAAATAATCTATAACAGCGAAAATATACTTGTATTGTTTAGAAGAGTGTGGAACAATATCACCTATGATATCCAATCCCCATTGTTCAAAAGGATGTTCAATGTTGACTGGCTACAAAGGCAAGGTTGCCTTCTTCTCTTTCCCTCAAGTTTTTTGGAAAATTTTTCATTTTCTTACATAGGCATGTGTATCTTTGAATAAAGTCGGCCAATAGTAACCAACTTGAAGTATTTTGTGAGAAGTTGTATCCCTATTGTAGTATCCACCAGCTGGTCCGTCATGTAATTCCTGCAACACTTTTTCTGCTTCAGGCTTCTATAAATATCTAAGTAAGATAAGGTCATAATTTCTTCTAAACAAAACATTATTAACAAGTTGATATTGGTTGGATTTAAGTCTCAAATCTCATTTCTCTTGTAATCGAGTTCAACTAGAGAATAACCATTTTTTAAGTAGAAAATTAAATCAGCGTACTGAGATTCATTATCAACAGGACATACCTCTGAAACTTGAACATTGTTACCTCAATCTTCTTCAACTGAGTTGTCAAAATCTCAAGTTATAAACCTCCAAAAACCTTGAACTCTAACTATTTTAGCTGGTTTTATTTCTAGGTCATATTCTTGTAAGGTTGTAACCCAATAATCTCTCTTTTGTCCTAATTCTATCTGAATAAGCAATTTCCTAACTACTGGAAAAGGTACAATCACTTTTGTATGTGTTTTCAACAGAAACGGTCTAAAGTGTTTTGATGACTTAAATAATGCAAAAGAATGTTTTTTTACTTATGAATAATTCAACTTTGTTCCTTGTATATTAGAACTAAAGAAGGCAATGAGAGATTCAACTTGTTCTTCACTTAGTTGAGTTATAATTGCTGCATAGGATTGTTCGGAAGTAAAAGTATATAGGACAAATTATTTAGGAAAATTGGGCGATGATAATGAAGGAGAATCTATTATTGCTTGTTTTATTGATTCAAAATATGTTCTTTCAGTTTGTTGGCATTTGTAGATTCTCTTCTTTTTTATCATATCTTGTAAAGGCATAACGATTTGTGAAAAATTAGGGACAAAGCATTTAACAAAATTGATTTGACCAAGGAAGGATTCATAGATTTTTTATTATGAGGTAAAGAGATTTATGAAACAACCTTAACTCTATTTGGATCTATACTAATTCCTTATTCAAACAATAAACCCTAAAATCTTTCCCTCACTAAGAGCAAAGAATTATTTCTTAAGATTCGGGGAAATCCCAAACTTTCTGCATCTTTTAACAAAAAAATAAAATCATTAAGATGATTATTCCTTTATTTTGAGTAAATTGTAATAACATCCAAATAAAAAACCATTGACTTGGTCATCAAACCTTTAAAAGTGGTAACCATAGTTCTTTGGAATGTAGCTCTAGCGTTTATCAATCCAAAAGGCATTTTCTAATAAGCGTATGTTCCCCATTTGGTCATGAATGTGGTTTTTAATCTTTCTTCAAGATATACGAGAATATGGTTATATCCTAAAAAAACCATCTAAAAATGACATCAATTCAGAACTTGAAACAAATTGTAAGATTTGTTCCATTGGTGGTAAAGGTAAATTGTCCTTTTCACATGCTCTATTCAAATTTCTAAAATCAATGCAAATTCGAATGTCTCCATTCTTATTTCTAACTGGGACGAGATTCGAAACAATTTTGAGTGTCTGGCCAGGAAAATAATCTTGGCTTTGAGTAATTTATTTAAGTCGGTCTTGATTTGAGCTTCAAGATTAGGATGGATTTTCCTAAATTTTTGTTGGATAGGTTTTACATTAGGAAGCGTGGGTATAGTATGTTGAATGATAGATGTGTCATATGTTTTTAAATCATCATAACTCCAGGAAAAAACATCTTTGTATCTCCTTAAAAAATGAATGAAATCAGATCTTTCATCAGGTGAAAGTCCAAGGCCTAAATTGATAGTTGGGGTTTTTCATCAGACCCTAGATTAATAAGTTCAAATATTAAGGTACTACCCTAGAGTTTGCAGTTGGTAGCCTTCATGAATCTATCCTTAAAATCATATAAGTCTTATAATTTTACTGCTAGTTTTGGCAAGAAATTTTCCTTAGAAGATCTATTAAGATACTTATCATGTTCATCTTCATCAATGATTTGATTTGAATAAGAACCTTCAGAAGTTAAAAACCCTATAATATCATTATCATCATTGAATACTCGCCAATTAGTTGTGTTATCTGGAATGGAGGGGTGAAAAATCAAATCTATTGAAAATCTATCAGGACTTAATTCTTCTGGAGGAATAAGCTTTGAAGTAACATTAGCTAAGAGATCAACACTAGCATTTTGTATTCTTGGAATTGAAGTTATATTGAATGCTATGAAATGAGTAGTTAAATCTTGAATCAAGGATTGATAGTGTTTAATATGATTAGAAACACAATGAATATTGTGTTATCACTCAGATTTTTTCCTTAGAAGTTATCAAAGAAGGAAAAGTCCGAGGTAACCACAAACCAATCTTTTAGACTCAGGTTCTAGCCAACCTAAGTCCAAAGAGGGCTCTCTCTTTATAATTTAACTTTGTTTAAATAAGATTTCAGGCTAGTTCTTAATGTTCAGGATTGTTTGTTTTGATTGGGTGGTGGAATTAAGAAGACAGATGGGCAGAGAAAATATTTAGGCCATTGGGCTATGGAGTCAGTCAAGAAAGGCTTAACTGGATTTGATCTATCATTAAGGTAAGAATCCACAGGGCAGGCTAGCACAACAAGAGAAAATATGCAGGTTTAAATGAATGAAAAGTCCTAACCAGGGCCAAGGGCAATGAAGAATCCTTAACCAGGATTAAGATGAAGAAAGGAAGGATGGCCAATAGCAAAGGGAAATGAAGAATCCTGTACTATGGGCCAAAGGGGGATAAACTACGGAAGTAAGGGGGCAATTAAGAATCCAAAGACCAAGGCAGTTTAGTAGAAAACATAAAGAAAAGCAAATAGTTAAAACATAGAGCACTTAAGATAATGCTGATGATAACATTCCTTGTTTGGTTTTAAGATTTTATAAGAAACACATGTGAATACTTCATAACATAAAGAGAAAATGATATTTAAACATGAGAAAATGATACTTATTTGTTCCAACTGTGCAGAAGAATCCAATGAAATGTCCTCAGCTTTATTTCATTTCTAGCAAAACCAGTCCAGTCTTGAGTACAATAGCTCCTTGGCTAAAAAATAATGTCTACGGAAATGTATTTTGGTCCACACTAATTACTTCAATTTTTGAAGTATTTATACAAAAATTGATACAGAATATCTCATAACTATATGAGAATTATTCTAGGAAACAAAAAATATCTTCAACAGGAAGATAGAGAAAGATGGAGAACTGTCTTCTAGCTATCCCTTTTATTGTGACTGTGCTGGCTGTTGCAACTCGGATTTGGCTCTTGCAGTTGCTTTTGTAGTTATGTGCTGGAATCACTTTTATCTTTGACCTACTAATACTCTTTATCTGTGCTGTTTAATCCTGTCTTACTTGTTTTACCTGGCAATTACCTTTTTATCTTATAGATTTACTACAGTAACTTATAGTAAATTAGTCAAACTGGTCCACCATTCATTGTCAGGTAACTTCGTTCTTATCATCTTCCTGTAGATTTCATCAGCTTCTGTGTACTTAGCAAATTTGGTTTTCTTGTGAACAAGTGCTTGACTTCATGTTCTATGTAGAACAAATTCTCAAGGCCATCATAAAGCACCCTTCCAGTGGGCAAAGATTTCACCCCTGAAGTACTAGCTTGGCTTTTGGCCAGCTTGTTTAACTTGTCAACATAATATTCTTGGGTCATCAAATTATCATGGATCACCATAGGACTGGGGAGTCCTTTTTCTCTTAAGATGCCATACTTTAGCATAAAGCTATCAATGTCTGTTTAGATGCTCTGACATCTTTTCTCTAGATTGAGCATTAAGTTCCTTTTGGTGAGAACTTTTTTGATTTCTATGATTGTTGCTTTTCTGTCATCTATATCCAATTCATCTAGCTGATATCTGTTTTTGTTGTTCAAAAAGGTGATCAACTGATTGGCTTCTTCTGGTTTATTTCCCAATTCTTCCACTGTCTTGTGGATTGCCTCTATAGCCATCTTGACCAATTCTGTTTGCTAAAAAATAATTTGAATAGAAGGCCAAACATCATTGATGGAATCAATGATGTTGGCCCAAATGATTTCTCTCATGTCTCCCAATGGTTCTTGCAGTGTTAAATCCTTCTCAAGGGCTTTTATCCTTTCTGCCATCCTTAGGTTCCTCTGAGTTTCTTCTTTATGCTGTATTTGTACAAGTTTACAATTGGTTTCTAAACTTGACACTTGTTCTCTGAGATTCTTAAGCTCAGTGCCCTGTATACTCATTTCTTCCATGGCCTCTATCAACTTTGCAGTTTTCTCTGTGGGTGTCTCTATGCTGGTTGATGTACCTGTGCTTGATGTAGTACCTATCACTGGCAATGTTGTTGCTGGTGGAATTGTTGGTGCTAAGGTAGTTGCCAAGGTGGAGGGTACTGCTGTGGAAACTGTAGGTATTACAGTTTGAGGAGCGGTGGCCAACTCACTCTGCTTGGACTGTATCAAATTATCCAATTCTTTCTTAGTTTCCTTCAATTGGTCATTTAACTTAAGGACTAGGTCCATAAGTTCTTCCTCCTTCTGTGTTTCTAAAACTTCAGCTGTTTGAGGATGATGAAGAGGAGGAATCTTGAGCTGCTTCTTCAGTGCAGCTATGTCATCGTTTTTCTTCTTTATCAGCTGCTCAGCTGCTTTAACATCCTTGGGATCATGTCCCAGCTCTATGACCAAGTCCTCTAAGGACTTTATTCTAGTGTCTTTGGCCTGAGAAGAGGCCTTTTCCAACTAGAATTGGGCTGAGATGTTGTTTAATGAATTCTGAAGTTGGTGAGCTATTGCGGCTTTGCTGATCAATGTGGAATAGACCATTTCTCCAGTTTGTTTATGCAACTCAATTTGGTCAATAGGATGGATATCCTTTGCCATGACCTCAAAATCTGTCTTAAGATAATCTGCCATTGACTTTGGTTGTTGAGTGGTTGGCTTCAAAAAGCTCATTTTCATTTTCCCTTCTTTTATATCAAAAGATGACATTAGCCTTGTTTGGTTTATTGAAGCCATCCTTAGATAATGTGCATAGCTTTTCACCTTCAACCTTTCATTCCTTGCCTTTCATTCCTTTTATTTTTCTTTGATGTCTTGGCTTTGTCCTGTGGGAGCCCTAAAGGAGGATACTTCCACACTTTGTTGCCTTTCTAACATTTGAGTTTGAGAGGTGGAAGGTTCTTGTGTCCCTCCTGAAGGAGTGTTGTGCCTGCTTTCTGTCCTCTCTGCCCCTGAAATCCCTGCTGTTTCCTCGGTGTATTCTTGCTCTACATATGGATTTAACCTCTGCCTCTTAGCATAGGTTTGGTCAATAGGCCTATTGGAGGGAGTGGCCTCCTCTCTATCTCTTTTAAGGTTCCTTTCCTCATTAAGAGGAGTCTGCAAAACAGGAGGATTGCTCATGATTTGTTCAGGTTGAGCAAGCTCCTCTGAAATTTCAGGCTGTTCAGATTCTTCTGGCTATTCTGAAAGCTCTGGTTGTTTTGATGGCCCTGGCCATTCTGAAGACTCTGGTTGTTTTGATGGTCCTGCCTCTACTGATGGACCTACTTCTTCTGTCTGCCCACTATGGCCCTGTGCTTGTCTCTGAGACTGAGACTCTCCTGGAACCTGTACAAAGGAATCCTCATCAAGTCTTCTGTCTAAGTCCATTAATACATTATCAACAACAACCTCTATACTATCTCGATCTATCAAAGTGCCTTCCACCCATTCAGATTGATTAGCATATTGTTCAATTTCAGGGATTTTGTGGTGGATGTAAGGAGATAGTTTATTCTTTTGTCTCCTATTACAAATGAAACTGTAGGGGTCATAGGTCCACATGAAACTCTGTTTGAGTTTCAACCTTTGGAGGATTTCATCTGCCTCCTTTCCTGCTTCCCTACTATTACAAATGAATGGGCCCAATTGATCTTTTATTCTAAGTTGGGCTTTCTTCTTGGCTTTTACAAAGTGCACCTCATCTGAATTGATCATTTGTCTGTAGTACTCCAGAGCAAATAATCTCATGGGGAGGTATTTTGGCAATTTGTAAGGTGGAAATTCACATCCATAAATTCTGATTTCAGTGTGGTTTTGGTACAAGTACCAATCCCCCACTTTGTACTGCTTTGACAACTGTAGGACCCTCCTGATGTCTGCACTGATTCTGGGTGGAGGGCTTCCTAGTAGCATGGTTGTCATAGGGTAAACAAAGAGGTCTATGAAGTCTGTATAGGAGTATTGAGAATCAAACTGATGAATCAAAGAAGTCCAGAAGATCACTGATCTGGGGTTTCCTCTGGTATCTAGCTTTTGGAGGGAAATTGGAAACCTATCAGCTTGGTAGTACAAGAATAAATGATACAGAACTGAGGAATACTTAAACACTCTTTCATTTTCCAACCTCATGAATTGATCATGCATTCTGTCAGCAATAAACTTTGCATAGTCAAATATGATGGCTGGTGGTTGGCCAGGAGAGTAGATTGACATGATGGATATTATGATCTCATCAACAAATTCACTAGTGGTGCAGCCTAGCACACTGGATATCATATCTATGATGTCTCAACCAAGGCTGGAGAATATAGTCCATAGATAAGGAGGAGGGTCCTTTGGGATATACTGTTCTTCTTTGATAAAAGTCTGGAATAACTGAGCCAGCCTAATTGAAGTGAGAGTAGGGTATCTGTTTAGCATATCCCCAATGGAAAGAGGGGTTAGGCTTTGGCTTGGTTGCAATTGAAGCATCTGGTTAATGGATTCAACAGTGATAGTAAACAGAACAGACTGGTCAGGAGTTCTTACTGCCCTTTGGATAGGATCATAGTTCATGTGGCAGTAATGTATAATTTCTGGGAATACATGCACTCTGGGGAACTAGTACTTAGGCAAACCTGATTCCCAAAGTCCAATGGAGTCGGCTTGGTTCAAGTACTGGTCTCTGTACTTGCAAAAGAGTTTTAAAGGGGATTTTGAGACAGAGGTATCTTTAATTTGGAAATCCTTGTCTGTAATGGGAAGGTGGTATAAATCCCCATGGGGAGTCGTAATGGGCATGACATTCAAGGCAATTGGGGCTTCCATCCTTGGTTCTTTTGGATTCAAGAATGGGGGCAAAGGATTTCTTGGAAATATGGAAAAATTGGTCTATTATAGAGTATTTCAGGGCTACCAAGCAGCTTAATTTACTAAATTACTTAATTTTTAAAGCAATTTAGCTCAGGTTCGGCAAGAAAGCAGGGTTTCTCAGTCGAAATGGGGTAAATACCTAATTTCGGCTATTCGAACAGTGAAATGGTGACTGTGCACTGTTTGCAGGAAGCGCACAGGTCTGCAAGGTATTTTAGAGTTTCAGCGGCTTTGGAAAGTTGACAGTTGGTAGCAGGTTTGCAGTTGAACGTGCTTTGTGCTTTGCATGGAAGTTAGAACGTCCTTTTCACAATAAAAACAAAAAACAATGAGTTTTTTGGCTTTATGTGTAAATTCAATGATATTGGCGGGTATAATGGGAAAGCAACAGTTGGCGCCAATCAGGGGATGTGACAATTTGTCGCGTAGCGGAGGCGGTAAGCGGGATCCATCGCACCACTTTTTGGGAAAAGTGGTTTTGGGGGGAGGCCGCCCGATGCCATTCATTAGGCACCACATAGTGGCGGGGTGAATAGTGAAACCACTCACATCGGGCGGGTAAAGGTCAGCCTTCAGAGGCCGCCCGATATGAGCGTCAGCCGTTGGATCTAAAGGGGTCAGATCGTACGGTGATCGGGGGTGTGATTTGATCGGGGAGTTAATGGAGGGGCCTGATGGGATATTAACTGCGGGTTAGGGCGGCTTAATGACGTTGGGGGTGATATGATTGGAGGAACAGGTTATTAATTAATCATTGTTTGATTAATTAACCCCTTTTTGTTTGGCAGAGGGTTATGGCTCTTAATTAGTCGCGGATCGACTAATTAATCCGTTTAATTAATTTACTACTAAGGTTTATATTTCAAACCATCGGGGCAGGAATTTAACATATGGGATTTTAATAAAACATACGGGAAAGGGGGTTTTCTTTTCGGGAGTTAAATAAATATAATAAAAATTAAAGTTAATATGAAGTGAAAGAGGGAAAGAAAATGCGTTAAGTATAATGTATTGATATTTATTTTTATATCCACATCTACACATCATAACTTAGGCTAAAAGCTTTTTTGTGGGTTTTTTGTGAAAAAGGGGTTTTGTGTGTAGGGTTAATTACTTTCCCTAGGCAAATGATGATTTCACCTTAGGAAAAGGGATTTTTAGATGAAATGGATGAATTATGGAGGGGTGAATGTTGGTAAGGGGGTTTTAGTACTTAGACCTTATAAGTTATTGGGCCGAGGGTCCGGTCCCTCCAGAAGTCAGAGAAATGCTCTGAGCCCCTTTAACTTTAAGATTTTAGGTACTTTTGACTTTACTTATGGGAAATTAGTAAGAGGTAAAATGAATGGGGAAATTAATCATTTGACTTTGTAACTGTTCCATTATCATCCATACTTTAAGCAACTTGATGATGAAAGTAAATGACATGATTTTATCCAATCAATCACCATAATTCTGCAACCATCCAACTACTTACCCATCTACTCATCCTACCATTTTTTCTACTCTTTATTAGGGTGCACTTAAGCTGGCAAACCCTTATCAAAACATTTTTCTTTTCTTTTACAATAGAAATCTATCTAAATCTATCCTTATTACATCCAAGGGCTCAGATTAAACTGTTGAGCTCCTTTTATTTCCTCTACCTATCTACTTATCTGCCAAGATTAAACAGTTTGGTTAGATTTTATTCTCTATCTCTAAGCATGAAATTCAAAACATGGAACAACCAAGTTTAAACTGTTTGGTTACCATGGATTATGGCATAAACAAAAAGTTGCACACAATCATTATTGTACAAAAAGTAAAATAGCAGCGACATTTAGACTTGCACACTTTCATGGTCTTTATCTTTTTCTTGGGGTTCATTTTTCATCTTTTTTGACCTTTTTTCATTCTTTTTGTCCTTTGTTTTTTCTTTTAGGACATACCCTCTTTACATTTTTTTTTTGATTTTTTGAATATGGAAAACATTTTCCCAAAGCAAAGGTATGTACACATTACAGATTTGACCTCAACCATTCAAAAATTATGACACCTATTGGTATAGGAACATAACATATTGTTCCTTACTTATTTAATAACAATTTCTGAATCACCATAAACTTTAAGCTGCTTGACATCAACACTGATAGATTTTTACAAACCCTGAACCAATGCTTCATACTTAGCAACGTTATTAGTACAATCAAATTCCAACCTGCATGCAAGCATGGTTTTCTCTCTGTTTGGATTAATTAAAATGCATCCAGCTCCTGCACCATCACTAGAATTCGATCCATCAAGATAAAGAATCCAAAACAATTCATCACACTTATTTACAATATTATCTACAATATTAATACATCTTGATGAATCTGTTTGTGAAAAAGTTTCTATTAGTGAAAAAAAAGAATCATCAGGAAAAGGAGAATTCTGAGCAGGGAAACTACCAAAGAAGGATTCTGGAGAATAATTTCCCAAAATATTGTTTGCGAACGCCACTAGTTCATTCTCTTCATCTAAATCGGTCAAAGAATATTTTGTGTTCTTTTCCTTATCAACATGGATTTGATTAGGTTTTCCATTGTAAGGGAACCAAAGATGTGACCAATCAGTTGCAAAATAACCATGTAGTTTCTCAGACCAATCCCTGCTTAAAATGAGGCCATCAAATTCAGGGATGTCAACAACCAATATATCAAGTATTTGACAAACTTTTGGGTTTGAACATAACCTGATTAAAATAACATTCATTTCTCCTAACACTTTGACTTTTGTTCTCTCTAATTGAACAATTTTCACAACAGACTTTTGAGGTGTAACATTCAATTTAAGAGATACCGAATAGGGCATGATATTGGAAGATGCACATGAATCTACTAAACAATTGCGAACGTTTTTGTTGAATATTTCAAAAGCCAACAAAAATCTTCAAAAAAAATGGAGGAGTGTGAGAGTTTGATCTATCTCCAATCAAGATGGCATTGGAAGGATCGATTTTATCTATAGGGACATTTGGGGGTTTATGTTTCCCTTTTGAGGCTTTTGAAATGACGGGAGTAGAAGGTAATGGGGATGCAAGAACAACATTCAACTCATTAAGTAACAATTTATGTTGTTGTTTCAGTTTACTGGCCTCATATAAAGAAATATTAGTTTTAGTCATTTTAATTTCCTTTACAATATTATATTTGATGTATCTGAAACTATCAAAGTTTCAGATGATGGAGTAGATGGAGAAGGAGACTTAGAAATAATTGGAGAAGGATCATAAGAATAAGTAGGATTATTTTTAGTCATACCTTTCTCTTTGGTATAAGGAGTAGAAGTTTTTTTATTTTTTCCCTATTGCAGTGGTATCAATAGGTCCCTTGCTTCTAGTAATTACTGGAAAAGCCTCTTCTCTTTCTTCATTCTTTGAATTAGTCAGAATAAAGTCCCATAAGCCATGAGATTTGACTATCTCTTCTTCTTGTGCTTCATCAACAGATACAAATGCTTCTTCCTCTTCTTCATCATCATCAAACTCTGCATTTGATATTTCAGTAGGTGGTTGAGATTGTGAAGGTTGATTCCTTCTAAAAGGTCGATAGTATTTCCTTAACGATTCAACAACTTGTTTCTTGATTTCAACCATTTCATTTGACATTGTTTTCAATAGTTTTTGTAATCCTTCTCGGTCAAAAGGATCTTTAAAAACCTTTTTCTTGGACTCATCTTTGAAGGTTACTTTCTTGGTTTGTTTTCTTTCTTCGATGGCAGATTTCTTTTCAAGAGCTAGAACTCTTTTCTCAATAGATAAAGCTTCTTTCATATTATCTAGAAATACTATTTTCTGAGCTCTATCTACAAACATCACAATATTTGAAGGAAGGGAATTGATATACCATTCAATTTATACATCAACATCAAGTCTGGAAGTATTTGGGATTTTATTTAATAATTTGTTGAATCTTGAATTGAAGTCTTTGATTTTCTCATTTGGGTTAGATTTGAGATTTGATAAATCATTGATTAAGGTAGTTGTTGTTCGATCATCCCCAAATTTTAACAAGAATTGTTCTTCAAATGTGTCCCAACTTGTGATTGATCCATCTAGTAAAGAGAAATACCGGGACCCTAGTCTACAAACTACATCTTCCTCCAAAACCCCATTGAGATTGATTCTAGCATAAAATTATGAAGGTGTTCCTCTGCAGGTAAACCATCATTTAGATTATATTTGGGTAACCATCTTTCTGGGTGTTTAGGAAGAGGATGTAAAGGTGGTGTCATTGAAACTACTCCTGGGTTATTCCATGGTCTGTTTTCCATTCTTGGAGTATTAGGACTAGAAGAAGTTATACTTGATGAAGAGGTTGTGGGAGATTGGACAGGGTAAGAGGTTTCCCATGTAGTAATATTGATAACAATGGCACTAGTCAAGTATGGAAGAGGAATGTGAATGGAAGAAGATGAAGGATGATAGGAAGAAGGCAATGGAGAATGAGAAGAAGCGGGATTGATTAAAGGACTATGAGGTGGGGAATATTATATAATGCCACTAGCTAAAGATTCAGTATCTAGTGTATTTTTCCTTTTCCGATGAGTGGGCAATGGAAATTCAAAAGGATTGATTATGAGTTTCTCACTCTGAGATCTAGTTAAAACTCCAGAATATTGAAGAGACGAAGTGACACTTCCTTCCGATAAATCAGTCTCAACAACTTTTTCTCCGGAAATTGAAATTTCTTCCAATCTCTGAATTAAAGTCTATACCTCAAGGGATTCTGTAGGTGATTCTGTAGAAGTTTGACTGATTATCTTTGGAAGTGAGCTAATATATTTAGTGGATGGTTCAATAACTTCAGATCAAGAAATAATATATTTAGAATGAGATATTGAAGTTGGTGGAGACTTTGAGGGGGATTGACTCTTATAATGACTTTTAGTTTTAGGATGAGATTTTTTTTTCCATTCATAGTCTCATGGCCCTCCATCTAGTGCTAAAATTTTTGATGATCCCTAATGACTGCATCAACATTGGGGGAAACCACCTGGTCAAGACCTTAGACAAATCCTTTTCCTTTTGGGATGATGGCTTCGATTGGAATTATGGGACCAATTTCCCTTTTTATAAAAATATATTGAAATGGAGTGAATAAAGATATAATGCTCTAATATAATTAGAAACTGAAATAAATATTAATACACTACTATTTATCCTGGGTAGGCTGCTGGTATATGTCATTACAAAGATTTCACAATTATCATAACAATATAGATCCTCATGCAATTATGAATTTAACGCAAAGAAAGATAACTAATTTAATTAAATAGTTAATTAAATTAGTTGATTAAATCTCCACATATACTGAGATCTGGTTGTTCACATATAATTTGTAATTTCAATCAAACACATCAATAGTGATAATGAAAGATTGTTTAAAGACATATATGGTGAAAAAAAACAAAATTCCATTCTACTCTAAGAAAACAAACGACTAAAGGATAATAATACTCGATATATCATTGATCAACTCATCATAGAAAGATAATGGTTCTACTTGATATTAAGAAAAATCTTAGTTACAATAGTGTAGATTAAGGCATTCTCTTCCAAAAATTTAGAATCCCTTCTCATATATGAGAGAGGGGATTTATAGTTTCAAAACAAAAGATAAAGATAGAAAATACAATAACAACTTCAAGAGGTCTTATACAAAAGTAACTAAAAGGAACATATTTGGAATCAGTTACAACAGATTGTCTATGCTTGGGGGGACTATTGTCCTCCGATGCGTTGTTGCAAATCATAGATATAAATTTGGCTATATAGATATCAATTCAGGTGGAGACTTTGGCTATATCTGCATTTAGCTCGTGAAGATTGCACCTATCAATGCCCGAGCATTTGTGTGGTAGTGTTTGATAAGCATCGGAGCACTAGCCACCAACTATGTGGTTTCACTAAGAATTTCCAATGACTCTCTAAGTTTGCCTTGGTTAGTTGATCAATAATCTCGGCCCTTTTCTTGGAAGATTCTTGCCACGTCTTAGTCATCAGTTTGATATGGGGCAAAGTTCCCTCTGGACAACTCGAGATAAGATTAGCATGGAGAAAATTATCACTGACTACCTCAATGATATTGAATGAAATGTCCCACTCCTGATAAATTGTTTCTTTTGCTTGCTTGATGTGAATCTCCCACTCTCTCAAAACAATCTCTTTATGGGCCTCTTCGATTTTATGAAGATTGGCTAATATTCCTTTTGCACTTTCCTGCCAGGTTAAGAAACCAAAAATTTTATCCTATATATATTCAAAGTAATTTTTAATATCAAATAGTTGGTCTACCAGGGAGCTAGTTGTCCTGCACTGATCATGAATAATTGCCAATTTCTAGGAAAATACTATCTATTGTTGGGAAAGAAGAGTGTTTAACTCTTTAGCCTCTTTCTTGAATTCAATTAACTCTGGATTGACACTCAAGTGTTCAATCCTTCTCTACAACTCTTGAATTTGTGTGTCCTTGGTATGTGTATCAACATCATACTGTACTATGAGGGAATCAAACCTTTGTTGAAGCTCTTTCACCTGTGCTTACCAGTGCTCTGTTATCTTTTGCTTTTTTCTTTCAATACTTTGTTTTAACAGTGAAATTATCTCCTCTTTCTTCTTGAGAAGTTGTTGAACTTTTGTGGCTTTATCAATAGTAGCTGAGGCTTAGGCACCTATGAATTGAGTAAGTCTGCCCAATTTCTCTGTAAGAGTTGTTGTGGATACCTTCCATAACACTTCAAAAGATGCATTAGGAGGAAATAATGCATGGGACTGGTCAAGCTTTCTCTTCTTTCTCTCACTTTTTACTACAACTTTGTGCTAAGGGCTGTAGAAAATGTCCAGTGGAGGAATCTCCTCGATCCTTAAAACAACTTCAGAAGAGGGGAAGGCTGGTATGGTTTCTATATCTTTATCATCCAAAGGCTTCTCAGGAACCTTCGTTGTTATTGGAATTTGCGTAAGATTCTTGAGAGGGTCTCAAACCTTCATTTGTTGAGGAGTCTTAGCAGCCTGAGACTCATTAGTCTTTGAATTAAGAGCTTGATTGTATTCCTCCCAAATTTCTTCTAACCTAACCGGCACAAATTTGTCTGCCTAAGAAGAAGAAGAGGCAATGGCTACTTTTGGTTGAGAAGGATCAACAGATTTTGTAGAACCAATAATTTCAATATCATCATGAGTAAACTTCTCTTGTGGAACTTATAATAAATCCATAGGAATATTTGCTAGCCAAGAGGCTCTGTATCGCGTAAATTGATTCATTTCTTTAGAGGTCAATTATTGCTGTGCTTTTTGTGCCACCATCGAATAAGATGAATTTCCTTCAAATAAATCATCAAACTTATCGGCCTCATAAACAAATCGCCTGATACTTGATGCAGTTGTATTCTTGTTAACCACTTGATGGGGATCATACTATCTATTAGGAATAGTAGGAAAACCAAGATGTTGAATATCCTTTATTTCAATTTGTGCATGCTTATAATTATCTAAATAAAATATACCAAATTGGGTTGTGAAATAAGGCCACATATTTTTGTTGGATTCCTTCAAGGCTTTAGAAATATCATTACCCACAGTCTGATAGGCTATCTCCCTAGTCAGAATTTTATCGGGAATGAACAATGGTAAAACATGAGGATTTTCCAGACTTCCATATACCCTGATATAGGTGAATGATTGTTCACCAAACCAATTCCCTACTCGGAGAAGATCAGTTTCAGCTTCTGGAGACATATAATGAGCCTTTTTATCAAAGATAACCTGATATGTTGGTAACATGACCCCATGAAATATTTTATAGAAATACTAGTGATATTTGGAGTCCCATAGAATATCATGATAAATATGAATGGGAGTTGGGTCTTGCAGAGTCCACTTCGATCCCATCGATGAAAATTCCATAGAAAAACATAATCCATCCATGATATAAGCACTCATATAGAAAGGATCGATTATATTCTCAGAAACTTTGTGTTTACTCCTAAAAGCTAAAATATGGGCAACTAAATTGTCTGAAAGTATAGTGGCCCAATCAAATATAAACCCTTCTGAAGCCTCGTCTATAAGAGGTACCCATTGGTCAAGAAATTTATGTGCATTTAGGAGTGCATGAAGCCAACACATCATAGCAGTTATCTGAGAATCAGGACCAACAAGGGAGTCTACAACATACTTACCACTTTCTTCTCTTTTCTGTTTGTTTGAGTCATTTCTCCACCCTTTAATTGGCTCTCATGCATGTCCATGCTCTTTAAGAAATGGATCAATGTATTCCTTATCATGCTTGCATTGTGGTTCAGGAAGATGATACATTATTTGCATGTACTCAATGGAAAAAGACCTGATGACTGTGTGCTTTTTTGTAACGATTCACCTAATAGATATTTAGATTATCCACGACCTACTGAACCATATCAGTATAGGGAAGAAGTCTCATTCTGGCTGAAATTATGTGTAGAAAAGAATTCGCAACATTGCTGAAGGTTATATTTGAAACTGGGGGAGAATCATCAACGGTCATTATTCTTTGATTGTTCATCTACCCTCATGACTCTTCAACTACTCTATGACTGTTACATTCAACTATCGACACTTGAACTTCCACTTGACAAGACGTACATACAATCTGCACATGTACCCATGTGAGACAAAATGGGTTGAGCAAGCCATGAAAGACATCACTAACACTCAGACCGTTGTGGTGAGACCAACTCTTTGAAATCCCTGTGATGGTTGATGGTGACGAGCTGATGCCAAGCTTGGTCGTCTGTGATGGTGTCCATGCGCTCAATGGTGACATCCTACTGAAAGTGAACTCTTGGCTTTGTTGCATTTGGGTACACTGATATGTCTCATTCGTCCAACTCGTTTGATAACATGCACATTGTTGTCTTGAGTGCAGTTGGACCATCAACATACTGATGAATAATGTCTATGCTAATCTCCAAGTGTGTGCTGGTGACCAACACATCAACTTGTAAAAGTACATTTTCAGCTCCAGTCGAAACTGCTTCTTGTCTTAGCCTCGGTGAGTGTGCCAAATGGGTGGGACCACATGCGTGTGCACAATGACATGCATGTTGCTGAATTCCCTTGCATGCGATCAACAACACTGCTCACCTTGTCTGCTCCGTGCCAGTTGCTAGGATGGATCTATAACTTGTACAGACATAGATTCATCCATCTGTCCATGTTGCACCCCTTGGTGTACCTGTTCCTGCTGCAACTCATTCTCTCATCTGTGCTACTCCTATTCTTCCTTGAGTTACCACTTTAACACATGCAAATCCTTCCCTATTTCTCTCTCTACCTTTGCATGATCTTCATGTCACATCGTCACCTCATGGCCTCAGTCTCCAAAGTTGCTTTCATCACAAGTGGATCTGCTTGAGCTTGCAACTTTGTTTCGCCTTTATGTTGTCAACAACCTTCCTCTTGCATTCATTGTGTGCAGATGTGCTGCCTTCTGCTGCTGCTGATGGTGATGTTCGTTGGATGCCATTGCCATTCATCTTGTTATCCTTGTCCATGAACAACTTTATGTCTTCGTGGATAGGCAAGTTCATAGACACTTCATCGACTGCATCCCAAAGTGTGCTTTGAACGGTGTCTTCGACTCTGCTCTCCTGGAAGCCATTGTACTTGTGCTACTGAGAGGAAAACGAATGCCTGTGATACCTGGATACATCATAACACTCATGACAAGCAATTTGTAAGCTGGAAGCCAAAACAAACTAGAGGACTGACATGCAACATACCTGTGTGACTGTTTATGAATATCACGCAATTTTCAGCGGGAGGCTGGGAGACTGACTGCCAAAACTGCACAAGGCACAGTCCAGACTATCGAGAGAATGAATGACTGCTGGAACTGCACAATGCACAGTTCGAGCTATTGGGACAATGAATGACTGTTGGAACTGCACAATGCACAGTCCAGCATAGCCTATTGAGGACTGAAACTACGCAGTGCGCAATTTCAGTCGGCAGTGACATGCAACCAGAAAACTGCATTGCACAGTTTCTGGGGCCAGCAGGACACTGCCTCCAAGAATTGCGTAATGCAAGCTTGGAAGTCAGTTCTAGGCCACACTTGCACAATTTCTAGAGGGAAGGGCCAGCCTTCACTTCCAAAAATGCACAGTGCTAGCCGGGTAAGGCACTATATGAGCCAAGGAATCCCAAACCGGCTGATGGGTGACTTGCTTGGCTGCAACCCTCATTGTGCTCTCAAATGTGTCCTTTGACTCTGCTCTCATGAAAGCCATTGTACTTGTGCTGTTGAGAGACAGACAAACACCTATGATGCCTGGAGACATATAAACACTCATGGAAAACAATCTGTCAGTCAAAAACCAAAACAAACTTGAGGACTGACTTGCAACATACTTGTGTGATTGATCATGAAGGTTGTGCAATTTCTATCGAGATGTCGGGAAAATGACAGCCAAAACTGCGCAAGGCATAGTCTAGGTTGTCAAGAGGCTAAATGACTACCAGAACTGTGCAATGCACAGTCCAGCCTGGCCTACTGAGTACTGAAACTGCAATGCGGAATTTCAGTCAACAATGACATGCAACCAGCAAACTACATTGCACAGTTTCTGGGGCCAATAGGACACTGCCTCCAAGAATTGTGCAATGCAATTCTGGAGTTCAGTGATGGGTGAGAGTTGCATAGTTTCTAGAGGGAAGGTAGAGCCTTCGCTTCCGGAAATGCGCAGTGCTAGCCGGGCAAGGCACGGTCCAGGCCAAGGTAACCTAGACTGACCGACAGGTGGCTGAAAACATGAGAAGTTTGAATGCATGATGAGATGAGTGAAAACAAGAGTGAATGATCATACATGCAAACAAGAAGTGCAGGATTCAGGAAATGGGAAAGCATGCATGTTTGTGAAGTGAGTCGCCACAATGACAACCGTTTGTGCAAAAACAGTGTCATGCATGCGACAACAATGAGATTTGAACGATAACTGAAACAATGCTTCTACAAGCTAACATACATCAATACGACAACAAGAGCTCACTGAAATCAAGTAGACAACACTCACACGAAGCGAAACACAAAAAGTGACAGAAACATAGTGCGAGACATGAAAAGCAGGCTTACCCCGAAACAACTGAGCTGAATGTGCCAACGACTCCTAGATGTAATGTGGGATTCCAGAGTTGCAAGGTTGATGTGAAGAATGAGCTATGCAGTGCCCAGTTGATGAATTTTGATAAAATCAAGGTTGTGACGCGCATGCCAAAAATCTAGGAAAAACGACACTTGGTAGGAGGTGTATGAAATGATCCTTGCATGTAACCTCTAGCTGTTAAAAATAGATCCCTGAATCAAGGGATGCCTTTGCATGCTGCCTTGGGAGAAGCAGTCCAAGCATGCAAATTATTTTTCTTGGTCCCAAAGGGAACCGGTCAACCTGAAGGCACATGCATTGGCCTATGAGCCTGGGATGAAAATATGTGTAGTTTCTGGGTAGAACAGAGATGGATGTCCCAGAGGGATTGCACAATTTCTGAGAGGAACAGATGATTGTCTCCCAGGATTGCGAATTTTCTGGGCTGAGCAACTGTCCCGGGATGAATTGCCCAATTTTTGAGAGGGAGACTGTCAGAAAGAATTGTGCAATTACGAAGCCCAGTTGGGTGTCCAGTTGGGTTTGCGTAATTTCTGGAGGGAAGGGTGGTTCCCCTCTATAATTGTGCAATTCCTAGAGGGATCTTCTCAACTAGCAACTGACACTACGTCTGAAAAGAAGCCTACGAAGGGGTGGAACAAAATTGCATGCATAGGCTGATAAGACTCAATGAAATAGTTGAAGCTGATGTGCTTGACAGTGCAAGACTTGCTGCTGAGGATGGTCGGTAGGGAGGCTCCAAAAGGAATCTAAGGAGAAATTTTGGAGGGTGGTAGCAGCCGCTACAACACTTGGTGACACACTGGTAGAACTCCAGCTCTCTGAATGGACCTTGTTCGTGAAAAGCAAGTCTAACACCTCCGGAAGTATTGTTCAGTTCTTTATTCGTCTTGGTTTCCACACTTGCTTGATTGTAAGATGTAGCATTTGTCAGGCTCTTGGTCGGTCGACACACATTCCAAGCCAAGCCAACACAATTGTTTCAATTAGGGACGAGGGGTATATTGGGTTACAAGCATTATAGTTGTCAGAGTCTTAGTTTCATCTCTGGTGTTGCTCCACTGCCAATAGGCCTGGAGAGTACCCTGATGGAGTCACGCAGGAACACAAACATCGCTCTACTGCCAATGAGCCTGGGTAGTACCCTGATGAAGTTACTTTCATCACCTCCCTGTGCAGAAAGCCTTTCTCTTATTTCGCCTTATTCATTTTTTCATTTTTGAAAAATTTTCACTTTTCATTTTTTTTTCATTTTTCATAACTGTGCATAACACATATTCATTTTAGAGGTGGAAGAGGGATCCCGACTTATTGAGAGCAGAAGAGGTTGTTCCTTCAGAGAAGTAGTTTATATATACCTCTGATTCTGTTGTTAATATTTTCCCCCTCACCTTACTCTACTTGACTGAGATGACAAGGATTAACCCAAAAACAATCAACTAGAGTAGGTAATACTTGTTAGCACGCAAGCGTTGTTTTTTCACCAAGGTTCACTTCGAACAGTACGTATTTTCCATTGATGTATCATGGACTGAAGACAACAAATTCTTACATAAGAGAGCGGACAACAGATAACCAAATTTTGATAGCTGTACAAGTCCTCTTGTACTTTACCGAACTTGTTTCAAGATTCGCACACGGTCCATGCGAACTAACCTACGGACATAAACAAGAAACAAGCCAAAAAGAAAAGCAAGAAGCATAAGAAAAATGAGTAAGAAAATAAACAAGCAAGCAAACAAACACACAAAGATATAGGCAAACATGGATGCAAGCAAACAACTCAAAAAGCAAGCACTACTCCTCCTAAGCTAACATTGTATGGGTCATCTCACATGAAGTGATACTTCTAATGCAACCATCGATAGATTGGTTGACCCATGTCGGTGAAGGCATGGTTCACGAACAAAATAGCTATGAAAACCAGCATATGTGAAAGATACAACAATGAAGACAGATACACTCAGAACTTACAAGCGTCCACAGAACAAAAATGAGTGAAAGTGCATGAATTGCAGTTCGTGGACATATCATGATGCTCTGTGACACTATGTGTAGATGTTGAGCACATGAATACTCTTTACTGTGACATGCAAGCACATGTGAGGAAGGTGGACCACTTACATTGTGCAAGTGTGCTTGTTGAGTAAGATTCCTCCAATGCGTGAGCGATGGGATCGTGCAGTTCGAGTGGAGGAAGTAGAATTTGGGTGTTGGATTGCTCTTTGGTGCATACAGATGAGTGATGAGGAGCCTTAGGTGTTTGAACAATTTCCTGATCAAAAGTGAAACCAACCTCAGGACAGAGAAGACCTGACATAACCATTAGCTCGGGTTAAAGTGCCTCGACAGTCTGCGGGTTTTTGACTTTGTCGACAGATAGATCATCATAGGCTAGTGTCTTAGACGGACTAACAACAGTTGAATCAATATTGTGATTAGATGAAGAAGTAGAGAGATCAAAACAACCAAGATCAGAAAATTCAAGATGTTTTTCGGCATCCTCATGATTTGATGAATCACACAGAGGGGTAGATGAGAAGCAAGGATGTTCATCATCTGCGATTCTGGAAAAAACAGATGAAAAATCAAGTGGATTTTCAATGAATAATTGGTCCTCTCCTTTGTCGAATGATGGGTTGACATACGGTGTGTCCTGCGAATTATCAACAATGGGTGCATCCATGGACGAAGATACACATGAAAAATTAGGGATGCAGGATCATCAAGGATGTCAGGAAAAAACGGAGGAGGTATAGACAAACAAGTATGATCCTCTGCTATCGGTGGATGTTCAAGCTCTCAGTCATACTCTTCATGAAGGACAGTGCATGTTGGTTGTGCAACACCAAATCCATTGATGGCTTGATCCTTGTTCACAACAAGAGTAGATTTCAGAATGGAATAACACAAGACAATTTCATTTGTAGGATCATCTGAGTATGAAGATGGAGGTTGAGGTACAAAATGCATGCGATAACCCAATGGATTCACAACCAAGCTTGTGCAAAAATTGGAAGGAGCGATGTCGGGAGGATGGGATGGTTGAACAGATGTGTGTGAATGCTCTCCCACATCACTCTACAATGGTGGAGATCTTTGATGAGGGGGCGACGGACAGTCACTTGTGACAGCAACTGTGCTCGTTTTTGATTTTGCAACTCCATCACCAAAGTATGTTGAGCGGTGTTTGAGCTTGAACTCCTTGGAATTGACATATTTGGTATTCGTATCTGTTAATGAGATACTGAAATTACATCTGAATCTTCGGATCTTGAAACTCCAAAACACAGAAGCGCTGCCAAAAATCATCAGGTGATTCTTGCAGAGCCTTCCATTGCTCTAACAGTTTTTTGTCAAGAGGTTTTGGATCAAAATGATGGAAATTAGATTCAATGAGATCACATAACATCTCAAGTGAGTGCACGCTGCCGGGTGGCAGAATCCAGCACCACCTTCGTGGAGATTCACGAAGTTTGTATGCAAGCAACACACTGGCCTCTTCCACATAGAACTCATCTGCAAGGAATGCATAGAAGCATTCTAAGAACTTAGGCCAAGCTACTTCGCCTTCACTATGATACGTGAATTCAACCAAGAGATCAAAAAACACCCTCGTGATGTTGAGAGGTTCGACATATGAAAAAAATTATGGAGGAGTGAGTGTGACAGTATCCATGATAGATGTGCAAAGGTTCAACACTAGATGAGAAGACATGACTGGTCATCTGGCCCTCCTTCTAGTGCCAAAAATGTTGATGGTGATTGACCTGCCAACATGTCAGGGGATCTCCTCTGTTTGAAGTCCCAATTAGAACTCAGACTGTTTGGTGTAGCAGTCCCAGCAGTGGGTCATATGGTATTGCCTTGACCGCGATTTCGTATAGAGGAAAGTAAGATGTCCCTGTTGGTAGGAAGGGTGTGACATATGTGGCAAGTCAAGGAAGGTGCATGAGCGGTTCTAACACACGGAGGGTGAGATGAGTGTGCCCCTTGGAAACCTGTGAAAGCACATAGTTAAGAAGGGGACACACGAGAAAAGATGCATCATAACATGGAAGGAAAGTAAGCTAGAAATTCAAAGTGATGGTTAAACCAACATCACATTTCGGTAAGATTCATACATACATATATAGGAAATAGCTACAGATGCATGTGTAAGCAAACATATACATATATCATTTACAGTAAACAATATAGCTGAAATACAATACGACATATGCATGAAACGTGCTGGCTCTTTTATATTAAGAAGTTTAAGTTCCAGTCATACAATACATCCATGACCAACCACTAGTTCTGACAGCGGAACATTACAGTCACTGCCACCTGCTCCTCCAAAGAGATATACTAGGTCTGCGCAGTGGAGAAGCCAAGGCTCATTACAATAATATCCAAGCTTTCTCTAAGATACTCCTATTGGAAGCTTGGCTGATGAAAATCCCTTACAATGAGTTATAAGGGACTATTTGTAATGAAGGGTGGGGTGACCCTTGACATCCCCCTTTGTGACTGTTCATCTACCCTCATGACTCTTCAACTACTCTATGACTCTTACATTCAACTATCGACACTTGAACTTCCACCTGATGAGACGTTACATACAATCTACACATGTACCCATGTGAGACAAAATGGCTTGAGCAAGCCATGTAAGACATCACAGTCACTCGGACCGTTGTGGTGAGACCAACTCTTTGACATCCATGTGATGGTCAATGGTGGCGAACTGATGCCAAGCTTGGTCGTTCGTGATAGTGTCCATGCGCTCATTGGTGATATCTTGCTGAAAGTGAACTCTTGCCTTCATTGCATCTGGGTACACTGATATGGCCCCTCTGTCCAACTCATTTGATAGCATGCACATCATTGTCTTGGATGGGGCTAGACCAACAACATATTGACGCATAGTGTTTGTACTGATCTCCAAGTGTGTGCTGGTGACCATGCACATCAACTTGTCGGATTACATGTTCAGCTCCAATCGGAATTGCTTCTTGTCTTCACTTCAATGAGTGTGACAAATGGGTGGGATCGCATGGATGCGCACATTAACATGCATGCTGCTGAATTCCCTTGCATGCAATCAACAACACTACTCACCTTGTCTACTCCTTGCCAGCTACTGGGATGGATCTATAACTTGTGTGGGCGCAGTTTCATCCATCTGTGCATGTTGTGCCCCCTGCTATACCTGTTCCTACTGCAACTCATTCTCTCACTTGTGCAACTCCTATTCTTCCTTGAGTTGCCGCTTTAGCACATGCAACTCCTTCTCTGTTTCTCTCTCTACCTTCGCACAATCTTCATCTTGTCGTGCCATGACCTCATAGCCTCAATCTCCAAAGATGATTTCGTCATGAGTGGATCTACTTTGAACTTGCAGCTTTGCTTCACCTCTATGCTGTCAACAACCTTCCTCTTGCACTCACCGCATGCGGGTGTGCTGCCTTCTGCTACTGTTGATGGTGCTGCTCGTGATGCTGCTGCTATCTTATCTTGATTTCCTTGTCTACGAACAACTTGATGTCTTCATAGGTAGGCAAGCTCATAGACACTTACTTGGCTGCAACCCTCGTTGTGCTCTCAACGGTGTCCTTTGACTCTGCTCTCCTGAAGGCCATTGTACTTGTGCTGTTGAGAGACAGATGAACACCTGTGATTCCTGGAGACATAGAAACACTCATGGAAAGCAATCTGTTAGTCGAAAACCAAAACAAACTTGAGGAATGACTTGCAACATACCTGTGTGATTAATCGTGAAGGTTGCGCAATTTCCATCGGGAGGTTGGGAGACTGACTGCCAAAACTACGCAAGGCACAGTCTGAGCTATCAGGAGGTTTTCTGACTGTTGGAATTGTGCAATGCATAGTCTAGCTTGGCCTGCTGAGGATTGAAATAGCGCAATGCACAATTTTAGTCAACAATGACATGCAACCTGCAAACTGCATTACGCAGTTTCTGGGGCCAGCAACACACTGCGTCCAAGAATTGTGCAATGCAAGCCTGAAGGTTAGTGCTGGGCGAGACTTGTAAATTTTCTGGAGGGAAGGCATAGCCTTCGCTTCCGGAAATGCGCAGTGCTAGCCGGGCAAGGCATAGTCCGGGCCAAGTTAGCCTATATCGGCCAATGGGTGACTAAGAACATGAGAAGTTTGAATGCATGATGAGATGAGTGCAAACAAGAGTGAATGATCATACATGCAAACAAAAAGTGCAGGATTCAAGAAATGGGAAAGCATGTATGTGTGTGAAGTGAGTCACCAAAATGGCGACCGTTTGTGCAAAAAAAGTGTCATGCATGTGACAACAGTGAGATGCGAACGAAAACTAAAATGATGCTTCTACAAGCTAACATACATCAAAATGACAACAAGCACTCACTGAAATCAAGCAGACAACACTCACACGAAGCGAAACACAAAAAGCAACAAAAATGCAATGCGAGACATGAAAAGTGGGCTTGCCCCAAAACAACTGAGCTGAATGTGCTGATGACTCCTAGATGCAATGTGGGATGCCAGAGCTGTAAGGTCAACATGAGGAATGAGCTTTGCGGTGTCCGATTGATGAGTTTTGATAAAATTGAGGTTGTGACGCACATGCCACAAATCTAGGAAAAGCAACACTTGGTGGGAGGTTTCTGAAATGACCCTTGCAAGTAACCTCCAACTTCTAAAAATAGATCCTTGAATCAAGGGATGCATTTACATGCTACCTTGGGAGAAGCAATCCATGCATGAAAATCAATTTTTCTCGGTCTCGGAGGGAACCGGTCAACCTGAAGGCACATGCATTGGTTTGCGAGCCTAGGATGAAAAACTGTGAAGCTTCTGGGCTAAGCAGAGATGGCTGTCCCAGAGGGATTGTGAAATTTCTGAGAGGAATAGGTGGTTGTCTCCCAGAATTGCGCAATTTCTAAGCTGAGCAGCTGTCCTGGGATGAATTGCACAATTTTTGAGAGGAATACTGTCAAGAAGAATTACGCAATTTTGGAGCCCATTTGGGTGTCCAGTTGGGTTTGCACAATTTATGGAGGGAAGGCTAGTTCCCCTCCAAAATTGCACAATTCCCAAAGGGAGCTACTAAACCAACAAATGAAACTAAGTCTGGAAAGTAGCCTGTGAAGGGGGTGGAACAAACTTGCATGCACAGGCTGACAAGACTCTATGAAATAGTTGAAGCTGATGTGCTTGACAGTGCAAGACATGCTATTGAGGATGGTCAGTAGGGAGGCTCCAAAACGAAGCTAAGGCAAAATTTTGGAGGGTGGTTGGAGCCACTACAACGTATTATTTACTATCTGACACATGTGCATATAACTACACTAATCAACTAACATCTATCATGAATGTAACCATAACATCAAAAGACATGTACATAACCCTAATGTATATAAACCTAATGCATATAACAATCATTAACTTACATACCTGCATGCCAAACATACAATACCTGTATGACGATCTTCTCTTACCCCAAAGTCCAATGCTGCAACCTCATTATGATGCTCTGCATCTCCTGCTCTATCTCAACCAACACATTAGCATCATAACATACCAATATCACCCCGATGACCTAAATTGCATACCATGACTTCACAAGGCATGTTTGACCTACTATTCATGCATAACTATAACCAAGACCATACATGCATGACCACAACCATTACTTCATTTTACACATTTCCTTATGAAACTATCAACCTGAATAAGCAATGCTTAATCAACTACACATAAGTATAACCGCATGTAGTTGAGCATAAGTGTTCAATTCTTGTAATCGACCAACAAGATTGATGCATGTAATCAAATAACCAAGAATGAAACCCAACATACAAGGATCTAATCAAGCTTCATATACTCATGTAACCAATCATATACTCCTGAAGACAGGTTCCATAAAATCAACATCAAGTTCCTCATGACAACCGTACTACAACCATGATCAACATGATGCAATGGAACAAGCACATGGAATGTAAGTGTAAGAGACACGCATGCAACTGACATGCATGCATGACTGACACATTCACCCAAGGAGAGTGCAACCATGCTCTGATACCAATCTGTGGTATCAGAT
This sequence comes from Pinus tabuliformis, assembly GCA_031772625.1. Taxonomy (NCBI): domain Eukaryota; kingdom Viridiplantae; phylum Streptophyta; class Pinopsida; order Pinales; family Pinaceae; genus Pinus; species Pinus tabuliformis. The sequence goes on along the minus strand of CM062807.1, from coordinate 445,097,986 downwards.
ATAACCCAAAGAGAGCAAAACCTGCTCTTATACCAATCTGTAACACTCCCCTTCCAGGCCTACCCAAGGTAACCATGCCAATCAGGGTAAACATGAGAAGAGAGGCTACTATGATCATATTCGACCTCCTATGTGACCTTACGGAAGTGGAATCGATAAAACAAGACCTTACAGACCTCCCTTAGGTGCTTCAGGACCCCCAAGAGCTAATCCACCACTCCAGGTGCCCATCCCTTGAATTAACCTAACATTTCAATGAATTAGACCAATAGTCGATCCCATGACAAGGCATGCATGCGATTGTAAAGCTATAGTCATTCCCACAATGCCTATAAGGGAGAGACTGTAGTCTCTCTCAACCAGTTCTGTGCCAGATACTGCGAGATTTAAGCCGCTTTTTTAGGGCTCTTCTTCAAACCAATTCCTAGAACTTGATGAAACTTTCCAAGGCAATAAATTACACCAAGGAAAAATATCTAACACAAAACTTGATCAAGGGCTTGACCTAACCATGACATACATTTTGTCAAACACTTAGTAAATATGCAACCTACAGGTCTAGGATACAAGACAAAGCAGAAATGATTGAAACCACTTATGAAACATAACTATAAGGGTCACCTCATTCTCCATTGAGCTACAACATCATCAATTAGGTCTTGCATCCATCCATTTACCAGTTACAATTAAAGACATGAAATAACCATGACATAAACCAATCATCTAACCATGCTTATAACCAACATTAAACCATGTAAATATTTGAGATACGACAACAACTAAATCCACATATAAATCAGTGAAGAAGTAATAGAACTTAGCTTTTATTAATCATAGGAAAATCTGACCAGGTACGGGACTTCCACATACCACCTGACCATAGACATGGTTGAACCAAATCTCTCTTTCAACCAGTCACCCCCGCGTCATATTCCAAGCATGAATATGGGATCTCATAGAACAACCAATCCAATAACAACCAATGGAATCTAGAGGTTAAAACACCTCCACCCTCATCAAATTGTGATCATACCAAAAACGGTGCTCCGATCACAACCAAACAGAACTTGGAATGCCATATAGAATCCATCACGATCCTTAAGGAATTTTTCATCTCCTTGTCTCTCAGGCTTTACCACAATCCAAACCTGAATCACTAGCCCCTAAACAGAGACTACTCCCTCGGGATTTACCATGTATCCCGCCAAAACTGGTCAAGGGATTCCTAGGCCTTTGGGAATGGAACTTGAGACCACCTCCACCCCGGATTCCAAAATCCATTTAGAAAACCAAAGCTAAAAAATCGAAATAAACATCCCAACATACCATGGCATCCGAAAAAAGGCTAGGCTAGGTTGAAATCCACTATCCTATCCTAACAAAACCATGCTATCAGCATCAAGAGAACCATACACCAACATGCAAAGCCATGCATGTCCAAACCAGCTAGGAAATCACACATGAAAAAGGTTACCTGCAAGTATTCCTGTTGAAGCTACTTGAATCATGCTTTCCTTTCCTTGATCCTTTCTTGCTTTTCCTTTCCTTTCCTTGATCCAAAGCTAAAGTGCTCCAAGAAAACTCTAAGTGACCAAGAGTGAGAGAGAGAGGGAGAATAATGAGAGAGATCCAAACTTGAACTGACCAAGCTTACACTGTCAAGACTCGCCAACTGATCCTTAGAAGCCTTTTTATGAATGAGGCCTCTATTTTCTTCATTTTCCATTATTTTCCTTCAATTTCTTCCTCACATGCAACCTGTGACCTTTTATCTTCATTTTCTCTTAATTTCATTTATTTTCATAAATAAATGTGCCAAAAATTTATTTTTTTTTCCTTTTAATGCCTTTTCCTTAACCTTTGTCAATTTTCCTTAGCCAAAACAAACATCTAGTGATGCCCACTAGGATATATTTGCCCAACATTAAGCTTGGAATACATGTCCCTTACATGTCGTCTTATTTTTCCTTTATTAAATTTTATTACATGAACTTTTCACCAGGGTTCTTATAGATACAACCCAAATCTCCACCTGAATTGAAGAATTTGATTGATATCTATGATTTGCAACAAAGCATTGAAGGAGTGTATTCCTACCAAGCATAGACAATCTATTGTGACTAATTCCATATATATTCCTTTTATTTACTTTTGTATAAGACCTCTTGAAGTTGTTATTGTGTTTTCTATCTTTACCTTTTGTTGTGAAACTATAAATCCCTTCTCTCAGATATGAGAAGGGGTTCTCAATTTTTGGAAGAGAAATATTTAAGTTGCACTATTGTAACTAATATTTTTCTTAATATCAAGTGGAACCATTTCCTTTATATGATGAGCTGATCAATGATATATTAGGTACTATTATCCTTTAGTTGTTTGTTTTCTTAGAGTAGAATGGAATTTTGTTTTCTTTCACCATATATGTGTTAAAACAATCTTTCATTATCACTATTGACGTGTCTGATTGAAATTACACTTTATATGTGAACAACGAGATCTCAGAATATGTGGCGATTTAATAAACTAATTTAAATAACTATTTAATTAAATTAGTTATCTTTCTTTGGGTTAACTTCATAATTTCATGATGATCTATATTTTTATAATAATTGTGAAATATTTGTAATCACATATACCAACAACTTACCTGGATAAATAGTAGTAGTAGTAGTAGTAGTAGTAGTAGTAGTATATATATATATATATATATATATATATATTAATTAATTAATTTTTATTTATTTATTTATTTTATTATTATTATATATATAGTTATTTATTTATTTTTATTTATTTATTTATTATTTTTTTTTTTAATTTTATTTTTTTAATTTAATTTATTTATTTATTATTTTTTTCTTTCAGTTTCTAGTTTGTTTTTTGTTTTTTTATTTTTTGTTTTGTTTTGTTTTGTTTTGTTTTGCTTTTGTTTTTGTTTTTGTTTTGTTTTATTTTGTTTTGTTTTTTTTCTTCAGTTTCTAGTTATATTAGAGCATTATATCGTCATTCACTCCATTTCAATATAGTTTTATAATAAGGGAATTTGGTCCCATAATTCCAGTTGGAGCCATTGTCTCAAATGGAAAAGGATATGTTCTAAGGTCCTAATTGGGTGGTTTCCCCCAATGTTGATGTAGTCATTCAGGATCATCAACATTTTTAGCCCTAGATGGAGGGCCATGAGACTATTAATGGAAACAAAGCCTCATCCTAAAACTAAAAGTCATTCTAAGAGTCAACCGCCCTCAAAGTCCCCACAAACTTCAAGATCTCATTCTAAATCTCATAATTCTAGATCTAAAGTTGTTGAACCATCCACTAAATGTCCTAGCTTACTTCCAAAGCTAATCAATCAATATTCTACAGAATCACCTGCAAAATCTCTTGAGGTACAAGCTTTAATTCAGAGATTGGAAGAAATTTCAATTTTCAAAGAAAAAGTTGCTCATACTGATTTATTGGAAGGAGTCATTTCATCTCTTCAATCTTCTGGAGTTTTAAATAGATCTCAGAGTGAGAAACTCAGAATAAATCCTTTTGTATTTCCATTACCCAGTCATCAGAAAAGGAAAAATATTCCAAATAATGAATCTTCAGCTAGTGGGATTATATCATCTTCCCCACCTCGTACTCCTTTAATCAATCCCGCTTCTTCTCATTCTCCTTTTCCTTCTTCCTATCATCCTTTATCTTCTTCCATTCACATTCCTCTTCCACATTCGACTAGTTCCATTGTTATCAGTAGTACTATAGGGGAAACCTCTTCAACTATCCAATCTCCCACAACCTCTTCATCAAGTACAACTTCTTCTAGTACTAATACTCCAATAATGGCAAACAGGCCATTGAATAACCTAGGAGCATTTGCAATGACACCACCTTTACATCCTCTTCCTAAACATCCCGAAAAATGGATACCCAAATATAATCCAAATGATGGTTTACTTGTAGAGGAACACCTTCATAATTTTATGCTGAAAATCAATCTCAATGGGGTTTTGAAGGAAGATGTAGTTTGTAGACTATTCACTTTTACATTTGAAGGATCTGCAGGGTCCTGATATTTCTCTTTACAAGCCAGATCAATAACAAGATGAGACACATTTGAAGAACAATTCTTGTTAAAATTTGGGGATGTTCGAACAACAGCTACCTTAATCAATGATTTATAAAATCTCAAATCTAACCTAAATGAGAAAATCAAAGACTTTAATTAAAGACTCAATAAATTATTAAATAAAATCCCAGATACTTCCGGACCTGCCATTGATGTGAAAATTGAATGGTATATCAATTCACTTCCTTCAAATATTGTGATGTTTGTACATAGAGCTCAGAAAACAGTACTTCTGGATAATATGAAAGAAGCTTTATCTGTTGAGAAAAGAGTTATAGCTCTTGAAAATAAATCTTTCGTTGAAGAAAGAAAAAAAACCAAGAAAGTAAGTGATGAGCCCCAAATTTGGTAACTTGTTGGGCTCATTTGGCCTAATTATCCTTGTTCAATCCTTCATTTTTCATAGCTTATGCATTATTTTTCAGTATGTTTATGTCATTTGTACGAATAAGGGTAGTCACTCTTCCTAGGTGACTAACATGTGCTCATTTCAGGTTTTTTTGACACATGTTGGAGCAAAACCGAGCAATCATGGGCTAGAAGACAGCCAAGCTTGGGGTGAGGATTCGTAGGGGGGTTGTCTATAGCATTAAATAGCATTCCTCGGGATCTTCACCCCCAACTCCGAGCTCCAAAGGCCACCAAAACCGGATCTAGAAGGCAGCCAAGCAGATTTTGGAAGGAGCTGTCTACTCACAGTTTGGGCAGCCAAGTCCCATAGATTTAGGAGGCCAGCTAGGGCCCTCATGGTGTATAAATGTTAAGGCATCAGCCTTCATGAGGGAATTTTGGGAAACCATTTCATATTTTGCACTACAGTGCTGTTAGCTCTACTTTGTTCTCTTGTAGCCATTTTGGGCATAACTCTTGACTTATGACTATTTTTTGATAATGAGAAGCAGTCCAATTTTATATCAACTCTGAGTTTTCTATAGGAGCCATAGCTCTTAGGGTTGGGCCCAACCTGAGAGCCTAGGGCTTCCTTTTTGTACTGTTACCTTTCCTTTATGCATCGTTGTTCTCCTTTTATGCATTTGAAACGTATTTCTGTTGGGCAGATTTAGTTGTGTTGGTTAAATAGGTCACTGTTTATGAATAGAATTGCTTCAGATGTTTAAAATGAATTGGTAGGATAATAACAGGAAGAAGCTCCAAAAAAGGGTCAACAACACTCTCTGTTTCGCCTCATCCTTATTGGATCAGGGGCTGGAACTGAAGAAACAGTGCTGCCCCAACAAAAAAACACTAGTTTGCTTGACCATGCAATCCTTAGTGTATTGTTTTCATTTGCAGAAGTTAGTTATGGGTTCAGATCTCTGAAATGTTTCTTTGCATGATTGATGTACATGGTTTTCTTTCCAAATAAAGCTGCTGTTCATTCGTTTTATTGACAGTTAGATTAGATTAGCTAGGACTTTGATTATTTGTAAGACGTTGTTGATTCGGTTAAAGGTACATTGTGCAGGGCATCTCTACCACTCTCTCATCTACCTAAGCTTCATCAGAGCCAGCTGTTCCATCTCCTAGCTAGGTTCCTCATCTCACATCTGTCCTCTTGCCCACGTAACCCTACCTTTTTGTGCAATCATTGTTTCAGCCTTCTTTGAGCCAATTTAGCCACCTACACCTTCTAACCACTCCATCCACCAGTCCCTGGGCCACTTCAGACCCCTATCCTACCTCCATATCCATTCATGCATCTTCCTTCCCTCACCCATCCTCCAAAATCCAATTTCTTAAACATCCTGTAGAAATTTCTGAACATCCTGTAGAAATTCCTGAACATCCTGTAGAACCCCTGCAGACTTCCTGTAGAAGCTCACAAATGAGGTTTCTTGATAGCCAAACTTTGTGAAACTCTCTGGAAGGGTGTTAGGGACTCCTTAGACCCTCTCTAAACCTTCCTGGCCTCTTCCAAGCATTTCTCCTCCTTGATCCACCCCTGCACAGTCAAAGAACAGTGAAAGCATATGCATGATGAAACTGAAAACTCAATAAAAAATACAAAAAGATGTTTTCTTCAAATAGAGGTAGTCTAGGCACATGTATTTTACCTTCATAGAAGTAATGGCATCTCTCCCAGTAGTTTGCATTCTCTCCTTTGCATCAGTAGGACTAGCTGGTAGAATTAGGGTTTGCTAGGGTTTGCGTTACTTTTTGGCTTTCAGTTCTTTCCACAAGTAGATTAGCTTCCTTTGAGTTAGCTTTCGTCCATCAATTAAAAAGCTTCTTCTAAGAGATCATAGAAGTTGGCTTAAGCCCCTAGCGGACTTGTGCTAGCTGACCAAGTGACAACTGCGGCAAGAACTAGTACTTGTGCATACAACACTGTCGCTTCCAAGTTTGTTACGAACTACCGGGTTGATAAAAGTAAAGAAGGGAGTCCCAGGAGTTGCAGCATTATTGCTGCAATACTGGAGCCCACCAGTAACCTTTAAAGACAAGTCAAAGAAAAAGGTTTCTAAAATCCTTTTGTCCTTGAAGGATTACAGAAACTGCTGAAAATAATGTCAAATGAGATGGTTGAAATCAAGAAACAAGTTGTTGAATCTTCAAGGAAATCCTATCAACCTTTTAGAAGGAATCAACCTTCTCAATCTCAACCACATGTAGAAATATCAAAAGCAGAATCTGATGATGATGAAGAAGAGGAAGACGCATTTGTATCTGCCGATGAAACATAAGAATAAGAGATAGTCGAAGCTCATGGCTTATGGGACTTTATTCCAATTACTTCGGAGAATGAAAAAGGAGAAGAGGCTTCGCTAGTAAGTACTAGAAGCAAGGAATATATTAATACCACTTCATCAGTAAAAAATAAAAAAAAACTTCTACTTCTTCAACCAAAGAGAAAGGTATGACTAAAAAGAATCCTACTCATTTTTCTGATCCTTCTTCGAGTACTTCTAAGTCTCCTTCTCCATCTACTCCATCATCTAAAAATTTGATAATTTTAGATAGCATCGAATATAATATTGTAAAGGACATGAAAAAGACTAAAACTAATATTTATTTATATGAGGTTAGTAAATTGAAACAACAACATAAATTGTTACTTAATGAGTTGAATTTTGTTCCTACATCCCCATTACCTTCTATTGCTATCACTTCAAAATCCTCAAAAGGAAAACATAAACCCCCAAATGTCCCTATAGATAAAATTGACCCTTCCGATGCCATCTTGATTGGAGATAGATCAAACTCTCACACTCATCCATTTTTGTTGACTTTTGAAACCTTCAACAATAACATTCATAATTGTTTAGTAGATTCAGGTGCATCCTCCAATATCATGCCCTATTCAGTATGTCTTAAATTGAATGTTACACCTCAAAAGTCTACTATGCAAATTGTCCAATTAGACAGAACAAAAGTCAAAGTGTTAGGAGAAATGAATGTTGTTTTAATCAGACTATCTTCAAACCCAAAAGTTTGTCAAATAATTGATATATTGGTTGCTGACATCCCTGAATTTTATGGCCTCATTTTAAGGAGGTTTTGGTTTGAGAAACTACATGTTTTTTTTGCAACTGATTGGTCACATATTTGGCTCCCTTACAATGGAAAACCTAATCAAATTCATGTTGATAGGGAAAAGAACATGAAATATTATGTGAATGATTTAGATGAAGATAATGAATGATCCAGATCTTAGGGGGAGGCCCACACATTAAACAAACCACCAATATTTTTTTTATTAAAATAGAGAATAACTATAAAAGCTACATTGTAGTGGACAATATTCCCTTTGAAAAAATGCAACTTCTTACTTATAACCTTCTCTTGGTTACAATACCACATGTAAATTCCATGGGTGGGTAAATACCATGGGTGAATGAATACCATGGGTGGATGTCACTTACAATACCATGGGTAAATTCCATGAGTGGATAAATACCATGGGAAGATGAATACCAAGGGTTGATGCCACTTACAATACCATGGGCAAATACCATGGATGGATGCCACTTACAATATCATGGGTAAATTCCATGGGTGGATAAATACCATGGGTGGAGGAATACCATGAGTGGATGCCACTTACAATACCATGGGTCAATTCCATGGGTGGATGAACACTATAGGTGGATGAATACCATGGGTGGATGTCATTTTCCATTCGGATCATTCTTCCCTCCTTAAGAAGAAATGGTCCCCATTACGTGAAGTTCCCTCCTGAGAAATCTTTGTTAAATATGAAGAGCCATTGAAGATAAGGGTTTTGTGTGGTTAACCCATAGCCGCGATGAACAAAGATCTAAGGATAGAGATACCCTGTAATTCTTGTGACCAACTACGATACTGACAGTGTGCGGCCTAGAAAATGGACTTCAATGAAGTGTGGGTTTATGGATGACCCATAACCATGACAAACAAAGATCCAAGGATAGAGATACCCTATAATGCTTGTGGTCAACTGTGAAACTAATAGTATAGGCTTGGAAAATGGACTTCGATGAAGTGTGGGCTTGTGGATGACCCATAACTGTGAAAAATGAAAATCCAAGGATAGAGATACCTGGTAATTCTTGTGACCAACTGTGATACTAATAGTGTGCGACCTAGCAAATGGACTTCAATGGCAAGGATTTTGTATGGTTGACTCATAACAGTGATGCCAATTGTTGATGAAGTAGAAGGTGCCTACATAGACTGGGGTGGGAGGGCACGTCTCCAAATAAACCAAGCCGGATGCTGCTATGTTGAAACTGATGAATGTGAAGTAGGTTTCTACTAAAGCAGGGTGGGAGAGCACATCTCCAAAGGGAACCCACTCCAAATGCTGCTCCAAATTTAAAATGGGCATAAATCGGTCAATCTAACTCAAAATATTTATTATAACTTTTTTTGGAAACAGAATGATCATTTTGCATCTTGACATGTAATTGAAATCCCTATCTAGACACTCTGGAAACTTAGATTCGCACTGCAACTATCCCGCCGTCACAAAAGTTTTGAAAAAATAGCTAATTTTAAATCAACGATATCTCCCTCATCTGAAATTAGATTCGAACAATTTTTTTTGAAATTGGGTGATTTTTCAAGAGGAGCTTAGATCTGTGATAATTTTCTGAAATTTTGCATAAAAAACTACAAAAAATTATAGGAGAGTCGTCGTCCATCAGGAAAATTTCTGCAACACAACTAATTTTAAATCAACGATATCTCCCTCATCCAGACTTTGATTCGACCAATTTTCTTTTTTGAATTTGGGTATTTTTCCACAAGGAATCCATTTTTGTAATTTTTTTTGTATATTTTGTACCAAAAGTTTCAGATATGATCTTCAAAATTGCTGCCCAAAAACATCTTGCAAAAAAATGAAAAAGAAAATTCTTCCTACTTTGCCCAAGAAAGTGCTTTGTGGAGGTCGTAGCATGTGCATGAAGTTTGTTGAATATTGTTGCAAAACTTTGAGACTGAAATATGTTTCAAACCCTCATTCCCATGGAGTCATAACTTGAATCTGATACCACTGATCTAGATTTTGGGGGGAGGCTCCCAAGATTTGAAAAATTGAAATGGATCTTGGGGGAGGCCCCCAAGATCTGAAAAATTGAAATGCCAAAAGAAAATAGAAGAACACACATTAAACAAATCCACCAAGATTTTTTTTATTAAAATAGAGAATCACTGTAAACTCTACATTGTGGTGGACAATACGTCCTTTTACAAAATGCGACCTCTTACTTATAGCCTTTTTTTGGTTACAATACCACAGGTAAATTCCATGGTGGGTAAATACCATGGGTGAATGAATACCATGGGTGGATATCATATAGAATGCCATGGGTAAATTCCATGAGTGGATAAATACCATAGGAAGATGAATAATAAGGGCCGATGCCACTTATAATACCATGGGTGGATGCCACTTACAATATCATGGGTAAATTCCATGGGTGGATGAATACCATGGGTGGATGCCACTTACAATACCATGGGTAAATTCCATGGGTGGATGAATACTATGGGTGGATGAATACCATGGGTGGATGTCATTTTCCATTTGGATCACTGAATCAGTGGTGTTCACAAACAATATTTTCAGAAGTTATTCTTCAAAATCCTTGTTTGGTACTTTCCCTACTCAGAATTCTCCTTTTTCTGTTCATTTTGTTTTGTCACAAATAGAAAATTTCTCACAAATAGATTCATCAAGATGTATTAATATTCTAGACAATACTATAAGTAAGTGTGATGAATTGCTTTGGATTCTTTATTTTGATGGATCAAAGTCTAGTGATGGTGCATGATCTAGATGCATTGTAAATAATCCAAACGGAGAGAAAACCATGCTTGCATGTAGGTTGGAATTTGATTGTACTAATAATGTTGCTGAGTATGAAGCATTGATCCAGGGTTTGCAAAAATCTATCAGTCTTGATGTCAAGCATCTTAAAATTTACGTTGATTCAGAAATTGTTATTAAACAAGTAAGGAACAATATTCATTGTGTTTATAATCATATTAAACATTATCAATCCTTGATTCAAGATTTAACTACTCATTTCATAGCATTCAATATAACTCCAATTCCAAGAATACAAAATGCTAGTGTTGATCTCTTAGCTAATGTTGCTTCAAAGCTCATTCCTCAAGAAGGTTTCAGTCATGATAGATTTTCAATAGAGTTGATTTTTTTCTCCTCCATTCCAGATAACATAAATAATTGATGAGTATTCAATGATGATAATGATATTCTAAGTTTTTTAACTTCTGAAGGTTCTTATTCAGATCAAATTATTGATGAAGATGAACATGATAAGTAGCTTAATAAGTCTTCTAAGGAAAATTCCTTGCCAAAACCTGTAGTAAAATTAGAAGACATATATGATTTGAAGGATAGATTCAAGAAGGCTACCAACTGTAAACTCCAAAGTAGTACCTTAAGATTTGAACTGGTTAATATAGGGTCTGATGAAAAACCCCAAACTATAAATTTAGGCCTTGGACTTTCACCTAATGAAAAATTTTCTTTCATTTATTTGTTAAGGAGATACAAAGATGTTTTTTCCTGGATGATGATTTAAAAACATATGACACATTTATCATTCAACATAATATACCCATGCCACTCGATGTAAAACCTATCCAACAAAAACTTTGAAAAATCCATCCTAATATTGAACCTCAAATCAAGACCAAGTTAAATAAATTACTCAAAGCCAATATTATTTTCCCGGTCAAACACTCAAAAATGGGTTTCAAATCTCATTCCAGTTAGAAATAAGAATGGAGACATTCGAATTTGGATTGATTTTAGAAATTCGAATAGAGCACGTGAAAATGATAATTTTCCTTTACCACTAATGGAACAAATCTTATAATTTGTTGCAAGTTCTAAATTAATGTCATTTTTAGATGGTTTTTCAGGATATAACAAAATTCTTGTACATCCTAAAGACAATTTAAAAACCACATTCAGGACCTAATGGGGAACATACACTTATTAGAAGATGCGTTTCGGACTGATAAACGCTGGAGATACATTCTTAAGTGTTATGGATATCACTTTCAAAGGTTTTATTGACAAGTCAATGGTTGTTTATTTGGATGATATTACAATTTACTCAAAAGAAAGTACTAATCATCTTAATGATTTAAAAGAAAATTTTGAAAGATGCAGAAAGTTTGGGATTTTCCTGAATCCTAAGAAATCATTCTTTGCTCTTAGTGAGGGAAATATTTTAGGCTTTATTGTTTCAAAAGAAGGAATTAGTATAGATCCAAAAAGAGTTAAGGCTATTTCAGAAATCTCCTTACCTCATAACAAAAAATCTATGCAATCCTTTCTTGGTCAAATCAATTTTGTTAAACGCTTTGTCCTTGATTTTTCACAGATCGTCATGCCTTTACAGAATATGATAAAAAATAAGAAAGTCTAAAAATGGGGACAAACTGAAAGAACATATTTTGAATCAATAAAGCAAGCCATAATAGATGCTCCTTCATTATCATCGCCCAATTTTTCTAAAGAATTTGTCGTATATACTTTTGCTTCTAAACAATCCTATGCAATAGTTTTAACTCAACCAAATGAAGAACAAGTTGAAGCTCCCATTTCCTTCTTTAGTTCTAATCTACAAGGAGCAGAGTTGAATTATTTAGAAGTAGAAAAACAGGCTTTTGCAGTCTTTAAGTCAGTAAAACACTTTAGACCTTTTCTCTTGAAAACACATACAAAAGTGATTGTACCTTTCCCAACAGTTAGGAAATTGCTTATTTAGAGAGAATTAGGAGAAAATAGAGCTAATTGGGTTACAACCTTACAAGAATATGACCTAGAAATAAAACCAGCTAAAATAGTTAGAGGTCAAGGTTTTTGTAGGTTGATAACTGGAGCTTTTGATAATTCAGTTGAAGAAGATTCAGGTAACAATGTTCAAGTTTTAGAGGTATGTCTTGTTGATATTGAATCTCAGTATGCTAATTTAATTTTCTACTTAAAAAATGGTTATGCTCCAGTTGAAGTCGATTACAAGAGAAAAAGTTCTTTGAGACTTAAATCCAACCAATATCAACTTGTAAATAATGTTTTATTTAGAAGAAACTATCATTATGTCAAGTTACTTAGATGTTTAAAGAAGCTTGAAGCATAAAAAATGTTGCAGGAATTACATGATGGACCAGCTGGTGGACACTATAGTAGGTATATCACTGCTCACAAAATCCTTCATGCTGGTTACTATTGGCCAACTTTATTCAAAGATACATATGCCTATGTAAGGAAACACGAAATATTCCAAATAGCTTCAGGGAAAGAGAAGAAGCCAACATTGCCTTTGCAGCTAATCAACATTGAAAAACATTTTTGAACAATGGGGACTGGATATGATAGGAAAGATTGTACCACACTCTTCTAAACAACACATGTATATTTTAGCTGCTACATATTATTTCACCAAGTGGGTGGAAGCAATACCCTTATCAATTATGTTATTTATTTTATCGATCAACACATAATTACCAGTTTTGGCCTTCCTAGGCTCTCATGTTTGATAATGCATCATACTTTTATGGTAATGCCATTACTGAATTTTCACTCAAGCAAGGTTTTAGTGTTAAGTATTCTGCAAATTACTATCCTCAAGGAAATGGATTGGCAAAATCCACCAATAAAAACCTCATAAGAATTATTAAGTGAACTATTGATGAAAACCAAAAGAAATGGCATAAGGCTTTAATTTTTTCTTTATGGGCTGACATGATTACTCACAAATATTCTTTAGGAACTTCTCCCTATTACTTAGTATATGGAAAAGAAGCTATGTTGCCTCCTAATTTAGCTCTACCTTCACTGGCCCCCGATGCAATCTATTGTGGAACAACCTTTCTCTTCCTTACAATTAAGAATATATCAAATTCTAAAACTAGAAGAAGGAAGAGATAAATCCAAACAGACTCATACTCAACATCAACATACAATCAAGTCTTGGTTTGATGCAAGTTTAGTAAGCAATATTTTTTTTGAAATCAGTGACTTAGTTATGAAATGGGATAAAGCCCATGAAGAAAAGGGAAAACATACAAAGTTCCAAAAACTTTGGCTCGACCCATTTCAGATGGTTGAAAATATTGACCCATCAACCTTTATCCTCCAAGATTTACAAGGTAAGAGAGATTCTCTTCCCGTAAATGGGCTAGTTTTAAAGAAATATTTTTCTTGAGAATGCATATTCTGCTGTAAATATGTAAATAATCATATGTACATATCGATGTCTTTAGATTAATTGTATTGAATAATACTCTTTTGACTTCGTATTGGGTTCTCTCATCATTAATATGGAATTTATGAATTAAAGGAGAATTATTTAGAAATAAATTATCACATTGAAGTTTAGTATTGCACCTATTCTAATCTCTGATATCTTTATCTCCATTAACTTGTGAATTTTTCATAACTTGAAACATTAAAATATCTTGTTATCCTTTGATCTGTCATGTACAATTTATTTTAAAAATAAAGACTATTTCAAATTTTAGCACCTTATGACTTCAATTGTCATCCATAACTCTTAAGGAGTAATTTTACCTCCCCATCCACTGATTTTACATTTTTTAGAGTGTAATTCAAAAATATTTAAACTTGAAGGATAAGGGGTCTCATTATGAGCCAACTTACCATGATCATGGGGAACTAATGATACTAACATTATCACAACTGGTCACCAAGCCAGGATAATGGCTTATGGTTTCAAGATTGTAAGACAAGAGATCTTAGCACAAGCCGACTTGTTCAATATCATTATAACTTGTGAATGGCATTGTCAACATATGGCTACCAAACCATGACAATGACTTTCAAGAAACTAAAAGAAAAGTTTTAGAAAAGGATTAATACCTCTAAGATTTATTATAGTGGATGGGATATTGGTATTACTTGGTTAAATGGTAACCCTATAAAGGCTATGGATGACTGTTGGCAGCAGTTGCTCTACCAGTGACAAGTAAGTCAATCTTAATGCAAAGCTTCAATAATTCTTTATTTCATTTTTTCAACTGATAAAATGATTGACAAAGATAATGTAGGTTCTTATAAATAACAACTTATGAAGTTTGCAAAGTAATGAGTTGTGATTTATTCAGAGTAATTTCAAACAATCTAAATTTCATCATTCAAAATTTCTAAGTCTCATTCCTTTAGTTTTTAAAATTTCATTTATTATTACATAGATAATTTTTTCGCCCAGTGCATCACCAATTGTTGTAGCATTCAACAACCGCCTTATTTTTATACTTAGTTGTTAATAAATAATGGGGACCCTTCATTTTTATATGTTATTTTCTTTTAATAAAATTTTTGATTTTAAGAAAATTGGAGCACATTCGAATTAGTTCTGAAGTTTAATAAGCTTGAGGTATTTTCATTATCAAAACTTCACATATCATAATAACACTTTAAAATATGTTACAATAAACCAAAGCTTCAGTGGGCCCTACTCTCGAAGTTAAAGATATATCGTAAGATCTCCATCAGAAATCTATTATATCGTAACTTTCCTTTAAAGAATGTTACGATAAAGCTCCTCCCCGATGCCTAACTCCTCGATGCTTGCTTTATTAAAAGAATCATATGAAAAGGCTTTATGGATATTTATAAGAGGCTTGCGTGCTTTTTCATAAAGTAATATTACAATCATCGACCGGTCCCACAAATATTATTTTTTATATCGACACATTTCATATCGTAAGTTCTATCATATTTCACCTCTGATATCCTCTTCCTTCGATATTTCCATCAGAACTCTTATATCGATACTATTTCATCAAAAGTCTTTTATTAAAACCCTCGATATGAAACCACCAATATAATTCTTCCAATATGTCTTGCACATCTTTCATCGAAGTTTTTCATTCGATATCCTTCATGACCATTATTATATTAGAACCTTTCCACATCAGAAGTTTAGATTGTTGTAACTTTCTAATACAATCCCCCAATATATTTCTCCGACATAATTCCTCCGATGCATTGACATTGTAAGCCCACGTGATTTCACACTTGCGCACTTAATGTTTGATAATGGTTATTTATGGTTTTTGAATTTTAAATGCCTTCATTCATTTCACCTCGATATTGTGAATATTTCATTTAAAGGAAAATATTAGTTTTGTAAAATTGCATTGTTTGCGCTAAATCCCTGCTAAAGAGAAACAGTTCCATTCATCTTTGTGTTTTCTATACAGGTAAGTTTCGATTCCAATAAGAACGAAGAGATGTTGAAGGAAGGAAAGGGAAAGAAGAAAGATGAAACACAACAACAATCCCCCGCTCCTTCAATTGAAGGTATTGTAGAAAAGACTGTTATGCCGGGAATGTTTTCTGATACAGTTTGTACTAAAGATTCTAGGTATTCTTCATGGGAAGCAATATACCAATTATTTGAAGATGAAGGACCCATGGTTACTAAGAGAACAACAATCACTGATGATTCTATCCCAATTTCAAATATAACCTTCAATGATGTGGCAAATTATTTTCTACACAGAATTACAGTGAGACTGAGACTTCTTCGATTGGTGGGTCATGGATAATCTAAGTATTACTGATAGGTGAATTGTTACAAACAAGCACATAGTCATCGGGTATTTTGCCAGTGAGGACTTGTGGAGAATGTATCATCTTCCTGAACCACAGTGCAAGTACAATAAAGAATGCTTTGAGGCATTTCTTAAAGAGCATGGACATGCATCAGAGCCAATTAAAGGGTGGATAAAGGACTCAAACAAACAAAAAAGAGAATAAAGCAGTAAGTATGATGTAGAGTCTCTTGCTGGTCCTTATTCTCAGATAGCTCCTATGATCTGTAGGCTTCATGCACTCCGAAATGTACAAAAATGTCTTGACCCATGGGTACCTCTTATAGATGGGGCTTCAAAAGGGTTTATATTTGATTGGACCACTATACTCTTAGATAATTTATCTGCCTAGATTTTAGATTTTAGGAGAAAACACAAAGTTTATGAGAATATAATCCCTCCTTTCTATATGAGTGCTTATATCATGGATTCATTATTTTTTTCTATGGACTTTTCATCTATGGGATGGAAGTGGACTCTGCAAGACCCAACTCCCATTCCCATTTATCATGATATTCTATGGGACTCCAAATATCACTGGCATTCTATAAAATTTTCATTGGGTCATGTTACCAACATATTAGGTTATCTTTGATAAAAAGGCTCCTTGGATGTCTCCAGAAGCTGAATATGATATTTTCTGAGTAGGGAATTAGTTTGGTGAAGAATCATTCACCTATATTAGGGTATATGGATGTTTGGAAAATCCTCGTGTTTTACCATTGTTCATTCCCGATAAACTTTTGACTAGGAAGATAGCCTATCAAACTGTAGGTAATGGTATTTCTAAAGTCTTGAAAGAATCCAACAAAAATATGTGTCCTTCTTTCGTAGACAAATCTGGTATATTTTCTTTAGATAGTTATAAGCATTCACAAATTGATATAAATGTTATTCAGGACCTTGGTTTTTCTCCTATTCCTAATAGACAGTATGATCCCCATCATGTGGTTAAGAAGATTACACTTACATCAAGTATGTTTACGATCCTGATAAGTTTGATGATTTATTTGAGAGAACTTCTTCTTATTCAATGGTGGCACAAAAAGCAGAGCAAAAATTGACCTTTGAAGAAATGAATTAGTTTATGCAATACCGAGCCTCTAGGCTAGCAAATCTTCCTATGGATTCATTACAAGTTCCTCAAGAGAAGTCTGTTCATGATGATGTTGAAATTATTGGTTCTACACAATTTGTTGATCCTTCTTAACCAAAAGTAGTTGTTTCCTCTTATTCTTCTTAGGCAGAAGGATTTCTGCTTTATGCTAGGTTAGAATAAATTTGGGAGGAATACAATCAGCTCTTAATTCCAAGGCTGGTGAGTCTCACGCTACTAAGACTCCTCAACAAATGAAGGTTCAAGACACTCTCAAGAATCCTGAACCAACTTCAATAACAACGAAGGTTTCTGAGAAGCCTTTGAATGATAAAGATATAGAAGTCATACCAACCTTCCCCTCTTTTGAAGTTGTTTTAAGGATCGAGGAGATTCCTCCATTAGACATTTTCTACAATCCTCAACACAAAGTTGTGGTAAAAAGGGAGAGAAAGAATAGAAACCTTGATCAGTCCTAGGCATTAGTTCCGGGTAATGCATATTTTGAAGTGTTATGGAACAACTCCTACAAAGGAATTGGGTAGGCTTACTCAATTCACAGGTGCCTATGCCTAAACTACTATTGACACAACGATAGAAGTTCAACAACTGCTAAAGGAGAAACAAGAGAGAATTTCATTATTAGAACAAAGCATTGAAATAGAAAAGAAAAAGATAACAAAGCACTGGTAGGAATAGGTGACAGGGCTTCTTTGGTTCCCTTAGAGTACAATATGATGTTGATACACAGACCAAAGACACACATATTCAAGATTTACAGAGAAGGATGAGGTAGAGGTGGAGTAGAGAGCGATCAGGTATCCAAAGGGTCTAGGATAGGGTTATCATAGTTTTTGGCTAACATTTCTAAACTGGCCGTCTCTTCAAGGGCATAGATGGTAGAGGATCCTTCTATAGGAGGAGGTGGATAGGAAGCTCCAATGCCCCCTTGGGGGGTAGAGGTGGATTCCCAACCATATTTTGTTATTGCTGCTGATGTTGGGCAAAGAAAGGGTTTTTTAAGACAACAGGAGTATGAGGAGTATCCTTTTGTGCCAAAAAAATAGTGCACTCTTGAAGGCGAGGAAATTTATAAGTTAAATGATCCTCAGAGAAAATGTTGCAAGGAAACTTCACAATTTTCTCTTTTTGTGGGCCAAAATTTAACAATATCAAGGGCTTTTTTCACTTTAGTGTTATAATCATGTGATTGTTCCTTAGAATTAGAGGTATTTTTCTTGATATTCTTTATCTTTCCTCCAAGTTTTTGTGAATACTACACATTTAACTGCAGAAGATGGAGGAGAAGTAGTTTGGTAAGGCACAATTGAGTTGGGGGTAACAGTAATAGATAGCTGGGAAGTGTGTCCACTCAACTATTTTACAATGGTCCTAGAGGAAACACTGATGAGGCTTTTGGTATGAGGACTAGGTTATTGTGTAATGTGAGTATTATAAGAATCATTGGGGAAAAGGTCATAAATCGTACCTGACTGAGAATAAATGAGATATGAGTGTTGGGAACAAGAATGACTTGGTATTTAGTAATGGCTTCAGACAAGCAACATGCTTTGCAATAGGAGGAAAGAGGGACTTACATAAATAATCAACTAATAAGTAATGTGGAGTGGGTACCTTTACTAACCTCCATATTTGTCTCCATTCATGGATATGATCATAGATGTGATTGGAGGTGTTTTGGTGTAAGGTAGTCAAGGGCTTGATTTCAGTTTCATAATGGATTAACAGTTGAAAGTGCTTTAAAAACTCCATAGCGAGGGTATTAAAATTATTCATAGAAGAAAAAGGTAGTTCAATGTAACATTTGGCTGTATTTCCAGTCAAGTTAAATGGGAAGAGTCAAATTCAGATACTATCATCAACTATTGAGTTAGAAACACCCCAAAGGTGGGAAGTGGTGATGTGTGTAACTGGATCATGTCCTTGTTTTCCCTCGAACTTAGGAATGTCTACAAGAATATTATGTAGGATTGGTGGCCAAAGTAAGTTATGATTGATGAGATCATTGGTAAACTTGTATATATCTGGTACATCAAGGGTAACTAGGAATTAAAATAGGGTAGATGTCATTGAATCAAACCATTGAAGAGCTAGGTGACTAGAGGGACCAGGAGGTCCTCCCATTAATGGGTTTCCAACAGAGTACATAGGTCCTAAAGGATAGTAATTTCCTTGAGGTGGTGGTGGAGTCAAATATATTGATGGGCCATAAGGCATACCCCTAACCTAAGGAAGGCTACCAACAAACTAGTTTCCCCTAGGATAGAAGTTGCCCTTAGTAGGTAATGATGGCTAAGTTGGGAGGCCCCAAGGAGATGCAACAAGTCTGGGAAATGGAACACCACTAGCCACATAAGATAGATTGGGTATAGTACAACCATTGAAGACATAACCACAAGTGGGAAAGTTATCAATCAAAGAAGGACTTGGTTGTACCAAAGGTTGCATGGAGGTAGGAGTTCCCTTGATGGGAAAATTGGTGCTAGAAATGCCCCCCCCCCCCACTCTGTAATGGAGGGGGAACTGAGCTAAGCAATGGATTCCATCCAAAAGTATTCTTGAAGGTTTTCAAGATGGGAACACCTGATTGGGAGGGAGACGAGGGACCAAGTGTTGACACAAAAAGAGTTGGAGTGGTGGAAACAATGAATTGTTGAGCACCACCCAAAGTGGGTGTAGTTGCAGCTCTTGGAGTAACCATAGGTTGTACAATGGGATAACCAAAAACATGTGTGGACTTGATTCATGTGGGTCAGGTAAAGGTGGAGAAAAGGTGTCCATAAAGGACCACAATTCACTATAAGTCATGTAGGTGTTTAGATGGGAAATTGGAGAAGGCACAGAAGGAAAAGGAGTGACCTGAATCAATATAGGCCCAAGAGGGTCAGTGAGGGGAGGATTATAGGGAGGTACAAAGCCTTTAGTAAATACATCCTTTAGTAGGAAATTCTTTGGGTCAATAAGGTTCAATTCAAGGTCTAAAACTAGATACTAACTACCCTGAGTAGAGGGAGATTTTGGTTCACTCATATGTTTCTACATAGTGAGTGGGGAAAGGCCTCACATACATATAGAATGACGAGGTTCTTTAGTAGAAACAATGAAATGATATATGTTTCACAAATTTATTATTAAATGGTTATATATAGTCTTAATGATAGAAAACACACCCCTAAAAAGAAAAAATAAGTAAGATATCAACAAGAAAATAAGACTTGTTCCAATAGTCAAACTAGTTGACGATGGAACCTAGTATTGAAAGACTATGAGAAAAATCCGTAGAGTTGGGATAGAGACAATTACAAGTACTCTTGAGCTTTTCCTGAACATCAGTATCAAGGGTGCAAGCACTCTTGTGGAGATAAGTGCCCTCCCAAAAAATTAAATATGGAGTAGATTTTTTTATCTTCAGGTACTAGGGAAGCCTACCCCTGTCACCTTGTGTATGTTTCTAAATGTTTGGCCACTAATATTTACCTAAAAATCATTGTCATAGTTGGGGGGTCATGGTCGTAGGAAACACGCCATGTGGGTAGGGCACCTGAGTCCTCGAATCAGCCCCAAAATTCCTAAAGGAATCCCCAGTAAACAAAATGTCAACTGAAATGCACTCAAAGGCAAGCTACCTTCTCATACACTTGATGTTTCCTTGCACTTAACTCCTGTGTGAGAGGAGCGGTCCTAGTCAATGAGGGTGTAGTAGGATCTTCACTCACTAGTGACTCTAGTTTGGTTTGTATCCTTGCGGAGTTTACTTTCACAACCTTACCCAAGGCCCTAGTTTAGACTATTGTGTGTTTTCACTAATAAAAGAGTTGCTAATCAATTTTAGTTAACGTGATTACTTGTAGGGTACTTCTTAAAATTATTCGATACGGTTTTGATGTATGAAATTTGTGAAGAATTTAACTCAAACAATGTAGATAATGCTCTTAAAATTTTATTTCAATGAAGAATGGTTTTACAGGGAGAGATCACCATAATTATTTTCCCAAAGTAAACAAGCAAAATGCAAATTCCAACATGCTTAAGAAATCTAGATAATCACACTCAAATTAAATGCACACTACTATAAAATGAACAATCAAGCAGATAAGAAAAGAATTTTCTTTTTCTTTTTCTTTCAAGGATGCATGCAATGAAATCTATGCTAACCTTCAAAAGAAAAAATGAATGCAGTAAAATTAATTTGAGTTCATGACAACATAGACTCCAGGGAAAAACACAGACATGGAATTCTACAGTAGGGTTAAAAAAACACAGGCTTAAGGAAATAACATAGGTGATCTGAAAGAGACAATGCATGATACCCAATGGTAACACACTAGACATAAATGACAAAGTGAATTATAATGCATTGATTTCCACTCACAGGGTGTGTTACAAGAGTTTTGCTCATAAAAAAGTAGTCTAGGTCAAAATCAAGAACTCAAAAGAAATAGACTAGCATGCATACAGATGCCAAGAACTCAAATAGTCATGAGATCAGAGATATGAGATCTAGGAAAGAAAATATACAAAGAATCAAGACACTCCTCAATGGAGTCACCAATTCTACTATATGGATTATTGCTCGAATGGATAAGAAAATACCCTTTTTGGTTTTCCTAGAAACCGAGAAATTCAGGACAAGGGATCAACTATTCTAAGACATTACTCATTCAACAACACAAGAAGAAAAATGAAGATTGACAATGCAATGCAAAGGATGAACCTATTTGTCCTCGCATGCAGATCTGTTGGAGTTGTAAGTGTGTCTGGGAACTGGTCCTAGTTAGCTCCAAAAGCTCATCCTACACATACATAATACTAAATCAATCATTTCACATCATAATAATTCCATCAATGAAGATCGTAATGGCTAAACAACTAGGAATTACTGAATGAATCATTGTAACTCAAGCTTCCAAACAATTAGTAGTTAGACATAGTAGAAATGAAAATTAAGAAATGATTTGGAAGGGAGAACAATCGATCTATATATTATTAAGAAGAAAAAAGTTTACAACCAGATGTTGAATTTGCAGCATAACCTCCTCTAGCTCCTAGCTCCAATACACTCCATCTCGGTAATTATCTTGATAACATAAAATAACTCTGCATTTTTCTCCCTTTCTCAATGGCCAAGCTTTCAATTTATAGGTAAATGGAGGCTATGGGGATTGTCAGTTTCTCTTCAGTACAAACTGGGCAAAAGCTTTGGATTGGGTGATTTTTCCTCATACAAAATGTTTTGAGATACTTTTAGGTGTTTTGTTTGTATAGGTAAAAGATGAAAATGAGGTTGAGGTGATCACACTCCATCGTGTAAGAGTTTAAATCATGAACAAGGGTGTCACAATGAGTTACATCGAGATTTTGCACTCGTGACTGGGTGAGTTTTCGGTAACGTCAGCTAGCTGAAGAAACAAAGCGCTATAATCTAGGGTAACATAGTGTTTAGAGTAAGTGACCCACATTGTAGTGCATTTTGATGATAATAAAGGGTGTTTTACAATCATAATAAGGCCATATAAAAAGGGTGAACTTCAACCAAAGGCACAATGATCTCCTCTAAGCTGATGAGGAGGTATTTTTGGTGATAACATAGATACATTTGAATCTTTTCCTTCTTGTCCCTGATGTAGGGCACATACCTTAGTAGCTCCAAAAACCCGTTGGTTTAGGCATCCAAGGTGAGTTGGCCTAGCTTATGCTCATGAAACTCTTTGATTTTTCTATTATAGTACCTTTCATATAGGTACTTTTCTTGGAAATATTTCTCTAATCTTTTCCAATTCAATTCCTTTTCTATGATTCCTTTGACATTTCTAAGATCTTCCCACTATATGTCAATTTTTCCTTTCAAGTTTAAAATGGCTACCCTGGCCTTCATATTTTCAAGATAGTCATAGAGTTTGAAGTACTTCTTTAAGCCCAAAATATAGATTTCTACTTCTTCACTCTTCTTAATCCCTCCATCAAAGGTAGGGGTATTTTATTTACCTTAGTAGCTCCAAAACCCTATTGCTGTAGGCATCCAAGGTGAGTTGTCCTAGCTTATGCTCATGAAACTCTTTGATTTTTCTATTATAGTACCTCTCAGATAGGTACTTTTCTTGAAATATTTCTCTAATCTTTTCCAATTCAATTCCTTTTCTATGATTCCTTTGACATTTCTCAGATCTTTCCACCATATGTCATTTTTTCCTTTCAAGTTTAAAATGGCTACCCTGGCCTTCATATTTTCAATATAGTCATAGAGTTTGAAGTACTTCTTTAAGCCCAAAATCTAGGTTTCTACTTCTTCACTCTTCTTAATCCCTCCATTAATGGTAGGGGTATTTTATTTTCTCACTCTTCATTTTCTAGTGGTGTCTTCCTGTCCAATTTGTAGTACTAGATGGTTGGTCATGGATATTTGTTTCTCTTTTCAGAGTGCTAAGTGGGGTTCCTCCTCTCAATGTGTCTTCACTTGGTTTCTTCTGTCTCTTCTTGGACGTGCTACCTTTTTCCTTATTGGTTTCCAATCCATGCTTCTAGATTTCAGATGGACTTTTCTTGGATTTATGCTTCTCTAGATAACTAGCACCAGGTTCATGTTGATTTTGTCTTTGTAGATCTGACAAGCTCTGCAATATCATTGCATTCACCTATACTTATGTTTATAGGGATCTGAAAATCTTTTCATTATCAACCATGTAGCTTCTCAGTTCAACTCTTAAGCTTCTGAGGACGTCCATCCAATCAGGGGAATTTTCTTCTAACCTCTTGCTAACTGAAACTTCATCCTAGTTAGTATGGGTTTTTTCCGTGTCATTTTATACAATTATGTTGCTCATTCGTCTATTTTCTTCTGTGGATTGTTTCTTCTTATGTGTTTCCACACACACAATTTTCAGCTAAATCAACCATAAAAATATTAATCATAGTATTGGCATGTCAGCACGAAACATGTTGAACTGACATTGTTCATGCAACCAAAACCCATGTCAGTTATATTTTTCAAAAAACAAAAGGAAAATTAAGATTTTCAACTCAGTTAGCAATCACATCAGCGACTAGCTTGAATCAACATTATATAAAAATTTAATTTACTTATCCATATAAAAATAAATTATGTAGTGTTGAATATTGGATCTAGTACCAATATGTAACCATTAAATCATCTCAGGTTGTGGGAGCACTACCATTTTGACCTACTATCCAATGTCTATTATGAATATGAGTTACAACAACCTCTTTTTTCAAACTATTTGAATCCTAAAACTAATTCCACCATTACATTAATCTCGTCAAGAGCTTTCCAACGATATAAATTTTACCTCGATTTGAGTCTCGAGTAGAAAGTTATGCCCGTTAGAAATTTATCCCTTTGAAAGAGGCCATCTCATAAAGAGAAATATACATGGCATCCACATTACCCTGCCTAGCCTACATGGTTCCACGCCACCACCACGTGGGGTCCACATGGCACCCATGCCATGATGAATCATGTTGCTCAACATATCATCATGTAATGAGGTTTGACAGAGGGTCGATGGTTGAATGTTAGTATCTGCCCATCAATATCAAGCCCATCATCATGAGGCCTATCATACATTTTCTTAACTCTTCCAAGTCCTAATGGTTTGATGACTGACATCCTGGCTGGGTCTACCTAATACACATCATATCGGTATTGAGGTATCTCCTTTAGATTGATGCATACTATGAAACGATTTATTAATAAATCTCTCAATTCTAATGTCAGGGTAATTACTTGAGGTTATTGCCAAACAAAATAACTAATTTAATTAATTATGATTAGTGCTTGATATTAATAAAGTAATTTTTGAGAAACTCTTTTGTTTCATGTTTAAAACCTTTTTCGAATATGACTCCATATTGGTATAGGCACATCTTATAACTTCCTTAGTACTGCATTTCTAGTTCTACCTTCCCCTATTCTGGTATTCCCCAAAACTGATTCCCCCAGTACCATGTTTCCTGGGATCACCTTCTTAGTACCACGTTCCTTGGGGTCACTTACCCAATGTCATGTTCCTGAGGCTACATACCCTAGTATTGCATCTCGTTGAGTTGGTATCACATCTTCCCTGGTGCTAATTTTGTCAAGATTGTTCTCTCTTAGGATCATGATCTCAGTGGAGATTGGTGGCCACCCACCTATTCCATTGGCTCACAACATAGGTTTCTATTTCAACAAATTTTCTATAGTTTTTTAGGTCTTAAACTTATGGAGTCATTTTGAGGCCTTAAATGGAGTTTTATGGGGATAGGAGCACTCAATATTGATAAAATCCAAGCATGGTCGAAAAATGTACTTCTTGGATAGGCTTTTCCAATGGGCTATCATGTGCACCAAACAAAGATTGTATGCCAAAGTTAGAACCCTATGAAGTTGATGTTCTAACTTACCCCATTAGGGCCCACAAGTCTTTTGGCACTTCATCTCCTAGGGTTTTGGTTTTTGGTGTTTATGGTTTCTCATTACTTCTTATGATAAAAATTCCTTCGATTTTCATTGTAAGATAGTTCATATAAGGTGCATATCCCTAATATCTCTTCTCATAAATAATCTACCACCATTCAAAATAGTTTTTGTTTTCATTATGCACTTATATAGTTTCAATGTTTTCCATTTATTAATAGAAGTCAAGTGTCACTATATCTCTTTGTCTTGGTTACAAATTTATACATCATTATGTCCCCTTCTTCAATTCAGATCAGATCATATCCCCAACACCATTTCCCATAGGTTCCCTTTTTATTCGTACTATTTCCACCAAGCCTATAGGTTTAAAACATGGATTAAATGTTGATTAAGCACTAATTAAATGTCTTATTTAAAATTATTATTAAATTAATCCATGCATGTAATTCAACAAGTTTTACAAAGAAAACATGTTATTTTAGAGATGTTATTCATTTCATTAGTTCATCAAAACATTTAACATAATACCATCACTTCCATTACGATATGGTCAAACTTGTTTAGAGAGTTGTGAACATCACTTCACCACACATGAAAGCACAAGTTCTCATAATTAAACAAGAAAAGTTGTCATCTATCTTTCAAACATTGCCAATGCTCTTAAAAAATTGAACCAATATATTTATAAAATCCATTTGTTTCAAATAAGAGAGCACACACACATTTTCTCATAGAAATCATGAGCATAACATTGGACAACATAGTATAAACATTCATTAACATTCATAGACATACCAGAACTCATATCAGTCATAATTAAAGCATTGAACATCACGATTCATGATTCAAATATATAAGTATAATATAATTATATATGTCTCAAACTGGTTGTAAAATAAGGAGGGACTTCCACTCGCTAACCAACCATAGGCTAGCTACATCACAAATTTCTTGCAGTTGACTAACTCTCACATCAGATCCAATGTTTAAGGAATTATTTCTTAGGGAATTCACACCAAAGGTTTGGTTAAACACTTAGTATATGGATCCCATTATCCAAGTGGTTTATCAACTACTCTCTAACAATAAGCACCAAGGTGGTTAATCAGTTTGATGAGTCTTGGTATTGCATCAAGGATGTTGCAACTTCCAAGGCTCTCAACTTAAATTGTCAACCCGAGGTTCATATAAACTTAGAGATGCCAGTGCTATATGCATAGTAGGTTAAATTCCACTCATGACACCCTCAGTCACTTGATCAAATCCAAGTATACAGAGACCACTCCTTCATCTAATTACAAAGAAAATTTCTATGGAAGCATATCATGATTGCTAGGGAAGGAACATGATTCTAACTACATAAATTAAAAAAAACTATTCTTTAAATGTAAAGGCTAATTTTAATTGCATGAAAGGAATAGACTATTCTAGTTGCAGGCATAAACCATGCTACTCTACTTGCACACTAATCAAATCAATATTCTACTTGCATGAATCATCTATCTAATTGCAACTTGCTTGAAAAGGAGCAATTCAATATTCAACACAACTATGGAACTCAAAAAACTAAGTTTAATCTATTTTTTGTTCTGTTATGCAACTAGCTCACAAAATAGAATAAGAGATAGATCAATAACTTGGAAATTAGCCTCTTCGAGGGGGAAACCTCCTTTACATTACACAAATGAACAATTCTTGGATGATTCAAATGACAAAATGTTGGGTCCCTATAATACTAGTGATTACCCCATTACTATTGTAGTTGTACCCCTTATTAATATTGTTGTGCCCCTATTATCCCCATATTGTTATTACTGTGCCCCATAGAATCCCTCTATTGTTATTTTTGTGGCTTTATATTATTATTGTTAGGTCGGCTGGGTTATATTGTGACTCCTTAGACTCCTATATATATAAAGGAGGTATTGTCATTTGAATCATCAAAGAATTGTTCATTTATGTAATGTAAAGGAGGTTGCCCCTCGAAGAGGTTGAATTCCAAGGCGTTGATCTATCCTTTCTATCTTTTTCTTGAGCTAGTTTCATAACATTTGGTATCAGAGCTTTGGATTCTAGGGTTTCGCTGCTCCAAAAAGGTCATCGTGGAATTTTCGATATAACTTTTTTTCTGTGATGTTTCAGAAGTTGCAAAAAAAACTCATTTGAGAAGAAATCGTGCTGAATTTCGGGTCCGAATTTCAGAGCTGTTCGCGCTATATTTGCGGAGATATGATCTGAGGAAGTTGGTCTTTTTGCAGACTCCTGAATTACATTCCAAACAGGTGACCTTGGGAAAAGCATCATAACTTTCTCTCTGGGGATCGGATTGAAATTTCGTAAGAAGGTACAGAAAGAGGACGAGCTGTAGTTTCTTGTATGCATTTTTCAGATCCAAAGGTCGAAACAGTGACTCGTGGCAAGTCGTACAAGTTCGCTCTACTGAATTAGTCTATAATCAAGTCACTGTGGGAGATTTCGCATAACTCTTCTTTGGAGAATCCAATTTGGGTCAGACTTGTGGCATTGGAAAGAGGACACAGAGGGATACTGCAAGTCACAAATTCAGATCTAGATGATTGGAAAGTACAGAGATACATCAGAGGCAATATCGAGCTCCTACAAAGTGAAAAAAGGTGTGTAGATTTTCTTAAATTTTTGCTTAAGCTTGGTTTGAAAATTTATTTTGAAGGAATTCAAAGGGCATAGTAGAGCATTATTATCGGTGACTGATGCCCCGAGGAAAGAAAATTCAAACACCTAGTAAGGAACCTGAAAGCTCTAGCATGACTCATGAAGAAGAGGAAGAAATGCAACATGATATATCAAAATTACAAGACCAAGTGCAACAACCATCCCTTGCACAAAAAGGAACAAAATCTAAGATGGATGGTTTAAAGAAAGGCATAAAAGCTAAGATGGATTGTTTAAAGAAAGGTGTAGAAGCTAAGATGAATGACGTGGAAGCTAAGATGGATGATTTTGAAGATAGATTTGAAGACAAACATGGAAGAATTGAAGATAAATATGAATAAGTTGCTACAAGAAAGGGTCACTAATGGTGAAATGGTAGTAAAGGAAACTGATGATGAGAACAAAAGAAATGTTAATCATGATTCCATAGACTCTAATGTTGGATCAAAGACCCACCATATTCCAAAAATTGATATGAGGAAGTTTGATGGCAAGGATCCCGCAACATGGATATTATAGATGGAGCAATTTTTCGATCTCAATAATGTGCAAAACACACAAAAGGTACGTATTGCAACTTTTATTTGGAACCAAATCAGTTTGTATGGTATCAATGGCTTTCCTCTCGTAAGCAATTTACACTTGGGCAATTTTTACGGAAGAATTGATAGCACATTATGAGGATACAAAAAGCAACACTTTTTTTAGCCAATTGATAAGTCTCAAACAAAAGGGTTCAATAATGGAGCACATTGAGGAGTTCCAAAAATTGAACATAAGGGTAAAAGATATTCCAGAGGAGCATAGGATTGATGTGTTCATAGGGTCTTTAAAGGATAATATCCAACATGATGTTCGCCTTTTGGAACCTGATTCATTGGAGAAGGCATTCAGGTTAGCAAGAAAAATGGAAAGCAAAATTATGGCAACCAGGAAGCATACCACTCACAACTATAAAGATGGAAGTGTTGTTGCCGCTAGTCTTCCACAACCTATAAGGTTGACACCACAAAAATTGGAAGAAAAAAGAACAAAAGGGCTTTGTTACAGTTGTGATAGCAAATACACTAAAGGTCATAAGTGTGCTGAGAAGAAATTATTCTACATAGATTGTGAAGAGGAAGAAGAAAAGGAGCAAGAAAGGTCAAAAGAAGAGGATATACTCCAGGAACAAAGCCTAGATAAAGAAGAAATGAATCCGACCATATCTTGTAATGCATTGGCGGTAATTACCACTCCTCAAACCATCAAGATAGAAGGAAAAATCAAGAAGAAAAAGGTAATAGTGTTGATTGATTCAGGAAGTACCCATAATTTTATTCATTGTAAGGTAGCAAGAGAATTGAATTTCTTCTTATATCCAGCACCAGAGTGTCAAGTGATGGTTGCAAATGGAGGAACAATAAATTTCTCGGGGAAGTGCCATATTATCAAGCTATCCATGGGAGAATATGTATTGACTAGCCCAATGCTTTCCATTCCAATGGGAGGTGCTGATGTTGTACTAGGAGTCCAATGGCTACAATCCTTAGGTACAATAGCTTTTAATTTTCAAGAAATTTTCATGAAATTTTCTATGGAAGGAAAGGAAGTTGAATTAAGGGGTATTGCAGGGAAACCGGGAAAGATAATCGACTCTAACGGTATGACAAAGCTTCTAAAAAAGGAACAAAGAGGTGTAATTGCACAATTATGTTCGCTAGATGTGTCCACAGTGGAATCATCTATTTCTCTAGATCTCCAAAAAGTCTTGGACAATCATTCCAAGGTATTTGAGACTCCCAAAGGTCTCCCACCTATTCATGATCATGATCATGCTATTCATCTGATTCCAGGAAGTGTTCCTCCAAATATCAGGCCGTACAGATATCCCTATGCCCAAAAGAGTGAAATTGAACGTATGGTTGCAGAAATGCTAGAGGCTAGTATAATTCAACCAAGTCAAAGTTCTTTCTCTGCTCCAGTCGTATTGGTGCACAAGAAGGATGGATCATGGCGCATGTGTCTGAATTATAGGGAGCTCAACAAGCTCACTATTAAAGATAAGTTTCCCATTCCTGTCATTGATGAATTACTAGATGAATTGCATGGATCAATTTACTTCACCAAGTTGGATCTTCGTTCAGGATATCATCAAATCAGAATGAAGATTGAAGACATTCCGAAAATAGCATTTAGAACTCATGAGGGTCATTATGAATTTTTGGTCATGCCTTTTGGCCTTACCAATTCACCTTCAACATTTCAAGGTTTGATGAATTCAATTTTCAAACCATTCCTTAGAAAATGTGTGTTAGTATTTTTTGATGATATACTAATCTACAGCAAGTCTTGGAAGGATCATGTTGAACATGTTGACAGGGTGCTACAACTATTGGAGGAGAAACAATTATATGCAAAAAGATCCAAATGTTTCTTTGGAGTACAAGAGGTGGAATAGCTGGGTCATATTGTATCTCATGAAGGAGTTAAGGTAGACCCTAGCAAAATTAAAGCCATTAAGGAATGGAAAATTCCCACATCCATAAAGCATCTGCAAGGATTTCTCGGGTTGACAGGGTATTATCACAAGTTTGTTAAGAATTATGGGAGAATAGCAACACCTCTAACAACATTATTGAAGAAAGATGCATTTTCATGGACTCCAGAAGCAACAAAGGCATTCGAACATCTTAAAGAGGAAATGTGCCAAGCACCGGTCTTAGCTACATCGGACTTCACAAAAACCTTTATTGTGGAATGTGATTCTTCAGGAAATGGAATTGGTGCTGTTTTAATGCAAGATGAAAGACCCATTGCTTTTGAAAGTCGTCCAATCAAGGGAAAGTTTTTACACAAAGCTATTTATGAGAAGGAAATGTTGGCAATACTCCATGCACTTAAGAAATGGTGACCCTACCTAATGGGAAGACACTTCAAGGTAAAAACGGATCATGATAGCCTTAAATACTTTTTAGAACAAAGATTATCCTCTGAAGAGCAAAAAAAGTGGGTCACAAAGATGTTGGGTTATGACTTTGAAATCATCTACAAAAAAGGGAAGCAAAATGTGGTGGCAGATGCACTCTCAAGAAAGGATGAGGATGTGGAAGCATTGTTGTGCGCCATTTCTATTATCCAACCAGATTGGATAAACGAAGCAAGGGAGGAATGGAAGAATGACGAAGAAGTGTGGGCACTTATTCGAAAGTTACAACAAGATTCCAGTATGTCTGATACATTTAGCTGGAAAATGATTCGTTATGGTACAAAGATCACTTATACCTCTGTAAGAATTCCCAGCTAAAACAAAAGATTCTTATGGAATTGCACACTTCTCCCTTAGGAGGGCACTCAGGATTTTTAAAAACTTACCATAGGGTTAAGAAGGAATTTTTTTGGGATGGCCTTAAAGTAGATATTCAAAAGTTTGTGGTGGAATGTTTGATTTGACAACAAAATAAAGTTGAAACAATTAAGACACCGGGTCTATTACAACCTTTATCCATTCCAGGCCAACGTTGGGAGGAGGTTTCAATAGATTTTATCACAGGTTTACCCAAGTCCGAGGGAAAGAGTGTCATCATGGTGGTAGTTGACAGACTTACCAAGTATGCACACTTTTGTGCATTATCACATCCATTTAAAGCCAGTACAATTTCTACTGCATTTATGGAAACAATTCAAAAGTTACATGGAAACCCAAAGATTATTTTAAGTGACAGAGATCCCATTTTCACTGGAAATTTTTGGACAGAATTATTTTCTTGTCTTGGTACTCAGTTAGCTCATAGCTCATCTTATCATCCTCAATCTGATGGGCAAACTGAGATAGTAAACAAATGTTTGGAAGGATATCTTCGTTGCTTTGTATCTGATAAACAGACACAATGGGTCAAATGGTTGCCTCTGGCTGAATGGTGGTATAACACTTCCTTCCATACAGCAACAAAAATGACCCCATTTATGGCACTTTATGGGTATCAGCCACCATCCATCACATCATATTTAAGAGAAAATTCTAAGGTTCAAGCAGTGGAACTTCACATTGAACATCAACAACAATTCCTTCAACTCTTAAAGGATAACCTCGTGTTGACACAGAATAGAATGAAACAACAGGCAGATCAACATCGTAGCGAAAGAAGTTTTGATGTAGGTGATTGGGTATTCCTACGGCTACAACCATATAAGCAAATGTCCCTCAAGCAAGCTAAGAAGGATAATAAATTATCACCAAAGTATTATGGTCCATACAAGGTGTTGCAAAAGATTGGTACTATGGCATACAAATTGGAGCTTCTTGCAGCTTCTCGATTGCACCCAATTTTCCATGTTTCATGTTTAAAGAAGGTTATAGGTGACAAGCTCCCAGTTCAAACAATATTTCCAGAACTTGACGAGGAAGGAAAAATTATATTGGAACCGGAAGCAGTCACAGAAACAAGAACTCGACAGCTATGAAATCGATCAATTTCGTAGTATCTTATCAAGTGGAAGAACTTATCCACTGAAGATTCCACATGGGAGGATGAGAATTTTATACAGAAGCATCCAGAACTTCTCAAGCGTTGAGGACAACACTTTTTTGAAGGAGAGGGGCATGTTGGGTCCCTATAATACTAGTGATTACCCCATTACTATTGTAGTTGTACCCCTTATTAATATTGTTGTGCCCCTATTATCCCCATATTGTTATTACTGTGCCCCATAGAATCCCTCTATTGTTATTTTTGTGGCTTTATATTATTATTGTTAGGTCGGCTGGGTTATATTGTGACTCCTTAGACTCCTATATATAGAAAGGAGCTTTTGTCATTTGAATCATCGAAGAATTGTTCATTTATGTAATGTAAAGGAGGTTGCCCGCTCGAAGAGGCTGAATTCTAAGGTGTTGATCTATCTTTTCTATCTTTTTCTTGAGTTGGTTTCATACCACAAAACCTCCTTTCTATATATATGAGTCTAAGGGGCCACAATATAATCAGAGCCAACATAACAATAATAATATAAGGGCACACCAATAACAATAATGGGCTTCTATGGGGCACAATAATAACAATATGGGGACTACATGGGCACAACAATAACAATAATGGGGCTACAATGGCAATAACACTGAGGGAATACAATAGCATTATAGGGACCTAACATGCGTCTCTCTTTCAAAAAAGTGTTGTCCTCAATGCTTGAGTAGTTATGGATGCTTCTGTATAAAATTATCATCCTCCTATATGGAATCTTCAACGGGTAAGTCCTTCCACTTGATGAGATACTCTAAAATTGATAGATTTTGTAGCTGTCGAGTTCTTGTTTCCATGACTACTTCTGGTTCCAATATGATTTCTCCTTCCTCGTCAAGTTCTGTCAATATTGTTTGAACTAGGAGCTTGTCACCTAGTTCAAACATTAAGCATTCAAAATGTAACAACTAGGTGACATTTTGTTACATGTCACCTAGTTGACAAACACATATTCTATAAAAAAAAAAAAAAAAAAAAAAAAAAAGAAGAAACATATTCTTGTTAGTTCAATACGAGTTTATTATTTACAATTGTAGTTAATAGTAAAATATAAAGGGGACATCTTTGTAAAATAAATACTATAGATGAATTTCTAGTTAAGAACATAATCCATGGGTCACCAAAAGAAAGCATGATCTATAACCGCAAGGATTAGTTTGAATTTGTATTCGGG
Organism: Pinus tabuliformis; assembly: GCA_031772625.1. NCBI lineage: Eukaryota > Viridiplantae > Streptophyta > Pinopsida > Pinales > Pinaceae > Pinus > Pinus tabuliformis. Next base: position 445,063,885 of record CM062807.1, on the reverse strand, counting down.
TCATATTTTTCAAAAAAACCCTTCAGATGCAAGGCCATTTTTCACAAAAAAATCCTTGAATTTATATGCTTGTCACCTATAACCTGTAGAAATTCCCACTGTAGATCAACAGATTATGCAATAGACTAAAGCAAAATACAAGATCTACTTCTACAACAAACTTTGCGGAATCTTAATCAAATTGAGCAAGATCAATGAAAACACATATAACTGAGAATGAGAAATCAATCACATAACACAGAAGAAATAACTCGGGGAAAGACTCAACCTAAAACCCCAATCTCTGTATTATCATACAAGTAGAAATATTGTTCAAGTTACAAAAAGAATCAGCTCTCAAGCTATCTTGCTCTCTCTGCAATCAAACAATACTGCTCATAGATAGTCAAAGGCTCTCACAACCTTCCATCTGCCCTCCAAGCCTCCTATTTCCTTGTGTAGTTTTTCCTAGGTTCCAGTGCTTCCACTTGTGTGAATTCCCACCTCACACTGCTCACTTGTCTCAGAAATAACTGCACAAACCTGAAGAAGATAATTGCATGGATGAGTTTCCTATATAGGAAAAATCCTCCAACTAATAGTACACTGTCCCATCATCTGATATCAACTGCTTCTCTGACTGAACTGACATGCATGAGTTATTTATGAGAGAAAATTCAGTTATCTGAAGTGCAACAGTTACATGCATGCATGCATTAACTAATTGAACTCACAATTAATTCCACAAACTGTTGGAACTAATCTAACTGGACTTAACTCAGATAACTGAGACAACTAATTACAACTCAAATTACAACTCACTTTTATCTATTTAACTAATGGATAAATCCCTTAATCAAAGGAATAACTGTTGCATGTCCTCACATAGACTTCATGTTTATTTTTCCTTAACTAATTAGCTCAAGATGAATTAATTAATTAATTTACAAACAACTGCTAAGATCAAATTTGAATTTTACTTCTCAATTTTAGTTCAGGGACTAACTAAAATTGGAATCCATCCCGAAATGCTATTTATAGCAAAGCTATTTTTAGCACTTCCATTTTTCATTCCTTGTTGTTATGCCCAACACTGGTACCCGAACTGCTATTTATAGCAGTGCTATTTTTAGCATTTCTTGTTGCTATTTTCAACACTCCCTCTCAATAAGAAAGGCATTCAACTCGAGCCCGATCTTGAACCTTTGGAATGTTCTGCAGTAACACTTCTCCCAAGTGTTATTGCTCCAACGACTCTAGAAACAAAAAAAATCTCCCAACTGACCTCCCTATTGGGCTAGAAACACCCTTTGATTCTGAAGCTCCCTTTGCCGCTGACAAGTGCTCCCTTTATGACCTCTGAGCTACTGCAACACTCCATGCATCTCGCACCATTGCACACGTTTCTGTGTCATCCTGCACTGGTGCAACACTCTTGTGCCTCTCGCATTATTGCAGCCTACTAGCTTTGCACTGTCTTGGGATTCCTGCACTGTAGCTATCTCTCCCGCTCCATCTGCATCTGCCTCTACCCACTCAGCCATTCCTGCTAATCCTCATCGGGGCTCCTGTAGCAAGGTCTAATCAAAGAGGCTGGGTACCTCAAATATCCTACCCCTATTTCAGCCTTCTTGGGACTGTCACTCCACATCGCCCCACCTCTGACTTGGAGGTATGGATGCATGTGATCCCTCTGCCCACTTGGCTTTAAATTTCTCCCTACTGGAGGTCTCTACATGAGTAGATGTCGCTACTTGATCTCCTCTTGGCTTCTCTAGTTGTGGCTGCTCCACAACCTCCTAAAACTGCTTCACTAATTGCGGCTCCTCCACAATTGTCTGAGACTTATTTTGGCACTGCATGTTGAGAGGTAATTTACTCTCCCTCTCAACCACCAAGTCTTCATCAGTTGCCTTGCTCCTCAAGGCTTTGCATACATCTTGAACCTCAAGAGCATACACGTTCTTGACTCATGAACCGATCTGCTTCACCTGTCTCGTGGTGATGTGTCGAAGGAAAACCTTTCCCTTACTGAAGACTACATCATAGCCCTTGTCTTCTAGCATGGCGATTGACACCAAATTTTTCCTCAGTCCTGGTACATACTTGACATCAGTCAAGGTAATGTGATCTCCATGCTCCCTCTAAAAAACAACCGTGCCTACACCTGAGATACTATACTTTTCATCATTATCCATTGCTATGAGTATCTGGAGATATTTCTCCTCCAAGGTACTGAACAAACTCTTGTCGCCGGTCATGTGGAAAGAAGCTCCATTGTCAAGAAACCAACCACATCCCACCATGGATGAAACCATGCATGTGAAGAGGGTGAAATCCAACTCGAACTATAAGGAAAGTGCCTCACCTTCTGATCCTTCCAAGGATCCCTTCTTGGATTTCTTTAGTGGACAATTTGTAGCAAAATGGCCCACCTCATGACAACGAAAGCATCACACTTTCGATTTGTCAAACTTCTTCCCACCATGGGAAGAACTCAATTTGGGATGAGAATCCTTCTCCTTCCCTTTATTCGCCTTACTCACTAAGGCACAATTTTCATCATCCTCCTTGGATGAAGAACCATCTCTGGTGCTTCTTCTTATCTCCTCCTGCATCAGATCTAACCAAAGTTGCTCCCAATCTGGCAGTTTCTCTCTTCCATTTACCGAGTCTTGGTAGCTATGCCAGCTCTTAGGAAGATCGAGGAGAGCAAGACTCACCATGTCATCATCGGCTGTCGTGATCCCTACACTACCAAGCTCATCCCAGCAGGTGGTGAGCTTGGTCAGGTATGTTGAGATTGTGTCACCCTTTTCACACTTGATTTTTTGAAGCTTGTCTTTCAACGCCAACTTCCTCTGATCGTTGCAATTCTGATATAGATCTTTCAATGTTTTCCACATCGAAAACGGTGTCTCCTTCCCATGGAGACTCGAGACTATGTGGTCTCGAACTCTCTCTAGAAGGATTCTCCTTGCTCTAGCCACACATTTCTTCCATTCTACCAATTGAGTAGCATCAGTCGGCTTGGGGGCTTCTTGATCAATGAAGTCCTTTAGACTGTTATCCTCTAATACTGCTTCCATGCGATCCTTCCGGGCTATATTATTCGAGCTACCATCAAGGGCATACTAGAGTCTTAAACTGCTGAATGCCATTGGTGAAATTGAGATGTGATAAGAACTTAATTTCTATATTCAGGAACCTCAAACTTCGAACTTCTCCCTTCTTGTATATTGTTCTTCACCTTGATCACCTTTCCTTTGATACCATGTAGAAATTCCCATTGTAGATCAACAGATTATGCAATAGACTAAAGCAAAATACAAGATCTACTTCTACAACAAACTTTGCGGAAGCTAAATCAAATTGAGCAAGATCAATGAGAACACATATAACTGAGAATGAGAAATCAATCACACATAACATAGAAGAAATAACTCGGGGAAAACCTCAGCCTAAAACCCCAATCTTTGTATTATCATACAAGTGGAAATCCTATTCAAGTTACAAAAAGAATCAGCTCTCAAGCTATCCTGCTGTCTCTGCAATCAAACAATACTGCTCATAGACAGTCAAAGGCTCTCACAACCTTCTCCTCTGCCCTCCAAGTCTCCTATTTTCTTGCGCAGTTTTTCCTGGGGTCCAGTGCTTCCACTTGTGTGAATTCCCACCTCAGACTGCTCACTTGGCTCAGAAATAACTGCACAAACTTGAAGGAGATAATTCCTTTTGCATGGATGAGTTTCCTATGTAGGAAAAATCCTCCAACTGATAGTACACTGTCCCATCATCTGATCTCAACTGGGTCTTTGATTAAACTGACATGCATGAGTTACTTATGAGAGAATATTTATTTATCTAAAGTGCAGTAGTTACATGCATGCATGCATTAATTAACTGAACTCACAATTAATTCCACAAACTGTTGGAACTAATCTAACTGGACTTAACTCAGATAATTGAGCCAACTAATTACAACTCAAATTACAACTCACTCTTATCTCTTTAACTAATGGATAAATCCCTTAATCAAAGGAATAACTGTTGCATGTCCTCACATAGACTTCATGTTTATTTTTCCTTAACTAATTAACTCAAGATGAATTAATTAATTAATTTACAAATAGCTACTAAGATCAAGTTTGAATTTTACTTCTCAATTTTAGTTCAGGGAAAAACTAAAATTGGAATCCATCCCGAAATGCTATTTATAGCAAATCTATTTCTAGCACTTCCATTTTTCATTCCTTGTTGCTATGTCCAACACTGGTACCTGAACTGCTATTTATAGCAGTGCTATTTTTAGCATTTCTTATTGCTATTTTCAACATAACCTTCTTTAAGCATGAAACATGGAAATCTGGATGCACTCGAGAAGATTCAGAAAGCTCCAATTTGTATTTCATAGCACCAATCTTTTGCAACTCCTTGTAAGGACCATAATAATTTGGTGATAATTTATTATCCTTCTTAGCTTGCTTGAGGGATATTTGTTCGTATGGTTGTGGCTATAAAAATACCCAGTCACCTACATCAAAACTTCTTTCATTGTGATGTTGATCTGCATGTTGTTTCATTCTATTTTGCGCCAAAGTGAGGTTATCCTTTAAGATTGGAGAACTTATTATTGATTCTTGATGTGATCTTACACTACTTGTACCTTAGAATGATTGTCCAAGTTGTTTTGGAGATATGGAGAAGTAGATGATTTCGATGTTTGAACCTCTAGTGAACATAATTGTGCAATTACACCCCATTTTTATTTCTTTAGAATCTTTGTCATGCCGTTAGAGCTGATTATCTTTCCCGGTTTGCCTACGATACCCCTTAATTCAACTTCCTTTCCTTCCCAAAAAAAATTCAAGAAAAATTCTTGAAAATTAAAATCTATCATACTCAAAGATTGCAACCATTGGACTCCTAGTACAACATCAGCACCACCCATTAGAATGGAAAGCATTGGACTATTCAATACATATTCTCCCATGGGTAGCTTGATATTATGGCACTTTCTAGAGAAATTTATGTTTCCTCCATTTGCATCCATCACTTGACACTCTAGTGTTGGATATAGGAAGAAATTCAACTCCTTGGCTATGTTACAATGAATAAAATTATGGGTACTACCCAAATCAATCAACACTATTAACTTTTTCTTCTTGATATGTCCTTCTATCTTGAGAGTTTGAGGAGTGGTAATTCTTGTCAATGCATTACAAGATATGGTCATATTCATTTATTCTTTCTCTGGGGTTAGTTCCTGGTGTATATCCTCTTCTTTTGAAATTTATTGTTCCTTTTCTTACTCCTCTTCCCAATCTATGTAAATTAATCTCTTCTCAGCACACTTATGACCTTTAGTGTATTTTCTATCACAATTGTAACAAAGCCTTTTTTCTCTTTTTTATTCCAATTGTTATGGTGTCAACCTTGTAGGTTGTAGAAGGCTAGGAGGAACAACACTTCCATCTTTATAGTTGTGAGTGGTAGGCTTCCTTGTTTCCATAATTTTGCTTTCAATTTTTCTTGCCATCCTGAATGCCTTCTCCAATGAATCAGGTTCCCAAAGGCGAACCTCTTGTTGGATGTTATCCTTTAAAATCCCTATGAAGACATCAATCATATTCTCGTTTGGAATATAATCTACCCTTATATTCAATTTTTGGAAGTCCTCAATGTGCTCTGCCATTGAACCCTTTTGTTTTAGATTTATCAATTGGATAACGAAGGTGTTGCTCTTTGTACCCTCTTAAAGTGCTATCATTTTCTCCATAAAAATTGACCAAGTGACAAGTGGTTTACAAGAACAAAGTCATCAATACCATACAAACTGATTGGGTTCTAAATATAAAGTTGCAATGCGTACCTTTTGTGTGTGTTTCACATTATGAAGATCAAAATATTTCTCCATTTGTAGTATCCATGTTATTGGATCCTTGCCATCAAAATTTCTCATATCGATCTTTGGAATATGGTGGGTCTTCAATCCAATGTTAGGGTCTATGAAATCATGATTAAAATTTATTTTGTTCTCATCATGAGTTTCATATAATACATTTTCACCAATAGGAAGCATTTCTTTTAGAAACTTTGTCAAACCTTCCATGTCTACTCTTAAACCATTCTTCAAATCTTCCATGTTGCCTTTCATTTTTGCTTCTATAACATCCATATTAGCTTTTATGTCGTCCATATAAACTTTCATGCCATTCTTCAAACCTTCCATGTATGATTTTAATATATTATTAAAACCATCCATCTTAGCTTCCATTTCATTTTTGGTTACTCTTTGTGAGAGAAATTTGTTGCACTTGGTCTCGTAATTTTGATATATCATGTTGTATTTCTTATTCTTCTTCATGCGTCATAGTAGAGATTTTTGGTTGCTTACTTAATTTTTCTATTTTCTTGATTCGAGATATTTTGAAATCAAACAATGATATCTATGCTTCACTATGCCCTTTGAATCACTTCAAACTGATTTTTCAAACAAAATTATGCAATTTAAAAAAAATACACACCTTTTTCTTTCTTTTAGGATCTCGATATTGAAACTATTATAACTATTTAATTTCGTATCTTAAATTTCTGAAATTTCATCCTCTGGTATCCCTATGAGTCTTCTTTCCAACCCCATAGGTAAGATCACGATTGGATTCTTCAAGAAAGAGTTATGCCCACTCTCCCACGATGACTTGATTATAGACTGGTTCAGTATAGCGAACTTGTATGGAGTTCCACGTATCACTTTTTTGACCTTTGACCCTGAAAATAATACCCAAGAAACTAAATTACGTCCTTTTTCTGTCACTTTTTACAAAATTTAAATCTGATGCTCCAAGAGAAAGTTATGATGATTTTCCCAAGGTCACATGTTTGAGATGATATTCCAGATCCTACAAAAGCCTTAACTTCCTCGGATCATATATATGCAAATTTAGCAAGACAGGATCTAAAATTCATACATGAGGTTCATCAAGATTTTGGCTCCATGTGGTTTTAATTTTAGCTTTTGAAGCTTCATAGAAACAAAATTATAGCGAAGATTCCACAATGACATGTTTGAAACAACGAAACCCTAGAATCCAAAGCTTTGATACCAAATGTTATGCAACCAACTCACAAAATAGAAGAATAGATAGATCAACGACTTCAAAATTAGCCTATTTTATGGGGAAAACTCCTTTACATTACACAAATGAACAATTATTTTATGGTTCAAATGAAAAAACCTCCTTTCTATAAATAGGAGTCTAAGGGGTCGCAATATAATCAGAGCTGACATAACAATAATAATGTAAGGGAACAACAATAACAATAGTGGGATTCTATGGGGAAGAATAATAACAATATGGGGACTACATGGGCACAAAAATAACAATAAGGGGGCTACACTAACAATAACAATGAGGGAATACACTAGGATTATAGGGACCTAACATGTTCTATGTTTGCAGTGGAGGAAAGATAGGGTTGGAGTGGTCTTGGAGTCTCCTTAATCATGAAATCAAATTTTGGGGGGCATTATTCAACTTAAAAATGCAATATTCAAGGTCCTAGGAAAAATATGGTTGGATTTAAGCAGTGCTACAGGACTGTTACAGGAGGTGCTACATGACTCTTATAGGACGTGCTACAAGAATGGATCCGAGATATTTCTGAGGGAAACAATTGTGTCTTAAAGGTGGAGGAAGGTGGAGGAAGGTGAATGAAGGATGCGTGAGCCATTTTTCCAATCCCATTACCTCTCATGGGCCTATCTTGCAAAAACATTGATGCCCATAGTGTCCTTCATTAGCCCTGAAAGGGTGATCTCAGTAGTAGAGTATGACAGCGGTATGGGGTGTCCAGGAGGAAGGTGGTATTTTCCAAGTGAATGTGGATGAGTGTACCAACCACTGCAAGTCAACAACAACCCTTGTGGAATAATCAAGCACATGCATTAGATTATCAATATAAATCAAAGTGGAAAGGATGAGTTGAATTTAATTTCTTTAAGATCTACCCTATCATACAACATATACCTGCTCTAATTTCCAAATCAATGCTACTAACTTCTAAGTTACAAAAATGAAGCATGAAAAATAGCTATAATCCAAGACTTAAAAATTTCCAAGAAATCATAAGCACATGTTTTTGGCTTGTTGTTATAGATTCTCCAACCACACTTCCCACAAGAGAGGTGATAGTCAAATCTGCAACTACATTTTTTGTAATATAATTCCTACTTAAACAATAAAATAAATATAATGACTTGAACAAGAATAAGGAAATAATACATTAGAGGGACTAAATCCTCTGGGTTAGGACCAAACCCAAGGGTTTCATCCCTCTAAAGTTAACTCATATGTAGGCCAACAATAATTTTTTCATTGATAAAAAATAAGAGTTAGATACATCATACGAAAGATGAAAATAAAAGTATCAAGCACTAGGCTCTAAGTAGCTACTCCTATCTCTGACAACATTTTGAATCCTAATGAGCCTTTAGGATTTTTTATTTATACAAAAAGTGGTTGAGGGGCATCTCCCTTGAAAGGAGGATTGCTTCCCTCCAAAATCTCGAAATTGGTGGATCTAGTTCCCTTGGATCTTCACATGTACTTGAGTTCCTCGACTGCCAGTGGATTTGAGCTATTGGTGAGGATTCTTTGGTCTCAAGTCGAGTTGGAGAGTTAATGTAGTGGAAAAGCCTCCCATATTCTCTCTATATGCCTCCAACAAGCCCCTACATAGTAAATATCTCCAAAAATGCTTCTTTTGATTGCATATTAAACACATTAGGCCACAAAATATGACAAACACCCTTTAATCTTCCTACTAAGCATATTATGGCTAAAAATGAAAATTAATGTGAGAAAAAAATAGTTTTAAGGGCTAGAGGATAGCACAATGGGCCTCAAAATATACCTATTGATGGGACCCATCATCACCCCCTATTGAAGGTGTTTCTCACCCTATGAGAAACTCAATCATTGATGTGAAGTTAATTCATGGCCCTGGTGGCCTCTATGACATCCAAAGGCATCTCAGATGGTGTGTCTTCCTGTGGATAGAACCCTACATTTGCTTCTATATCTGCCCACTCTTTTTGTTCTTCTGCCTGGTCTCTTCTCCCTTTTAGGACCAACAGTGAGGGAGGACTGGGTTTAATCCATATCCAATTGATCTTCAACCTTTGCATTATTCTTATGTAGGGTGGGGTTCTCTCTAAGGAATTCCTTAGTCTTTCTCGAGAGTGATACTATCTAATTTACAAACCGTGAGGTAGAGCATGCCATCTTCTTTGGCAATCCTACAAAATTTATGTCCCCAAGATCCTAAAGGTATCCTCAAAATGGAGGATATCTTGTTCTTTGTCTACCATATACCAAGGTGCCAATTTAGGGTCAATAGAGATGATTTTGTGGTTACTGATGACAGTCATGGGGCTCACTAATTTTGATATGATGTATAAAGGCTCCTTCTCTTCTTTTGTCATCACCCTCTTGACTTCTTCAACTCTCGTTTCTTCATGGGTCAACCAAGAGGCTAGTTCCATTAGTTGCATGTCCCCCAATCTTGATTTGGGGTCCCAAAAGTTCATGTCTATGAGGATCATATTATGCATGTAAAACTCAACCAGTTTGGCTCTATCCTCAATACTTGCCTCTTTGAGAAATTCAATGAACTTTTTGTAGTCTTGGAAAGGTAGGGAGCCATACTGTGATAGTTTCTTTATCTAGAATTTCAACCATTCCTCCTCGAGGAATATGGAATAGGATTTGGATGGTTACCTAAATTGTATGACTTCTATGGATAAACTTGCCATAGTGGCAAGTTGTATCTATTTTTCATGCATCTGCTCCCTTAGCCTTTTTTTCACTTTCTGTAGGCGCTCCTTCATGATTGACTTGCTTAGCCTGAAGTTATTTAGTTCCTTGATCATTTTAGTCATATTTTCCTCCATGAGGCCCACATCTTCTACCTTCTTGGATCTTGCAATTTGCATCCATCTATGAGTTTTTCCCCTTTCCCTTTCCAACTCAAAGAAGAGTGATATTGAAAATTTATTGGGTATAATATTACCTCCGTCAAAAAATTTGTAGTAGGATCTAAGGTCAGGTTGTGGATTAGGCTCCTAGAGTTCTTGGATACCTTCTTATTTTCCTTTTGATGTGGATTCCCCTTTTTGTAGCATTTCTTGTTTCTCTTGTAGAAGTCCATGTTGCTCATGTAGCAGTCCATGTTGCTCCTGTAGCAGTCTTTTTTCTCCCTGTAGCTCATCTATTTTCTCTTGTAATAGGGTAGCTTGTGCTTTGATCCTATTATATGTGACTTCTCTGGTGGTGGGCCTCCCTATGGATGGCAAAGGTTGTTTACCCTTAGCTTTAGGGGAGGTAACCTTCTCAATTTTTCCTTCACCATGTCCGACTTCTTTTGTTTGGTTGGTTGATTCATTAATGGTGAGAGGGACTGTTGAAGGAGGTTGAGGCTTCCTTTGCCTTATTCTAATGCTCTTTCTCATCTTAAAGTACAAGGGGACTTGCCTGGGCTGCCTTCTCTTGTGCTTGATAGGTGTGCCAAGTGTGGCCAATGTGGCAACCACCTCTTGTTTTGTGTTAATTGGTGAGAGGTTTGTTTTCTTCCCTTGTCTCTCTATCCTTTGAGATTTAGAGGGCACCTTAGGGTTCTCTTCCTCTTTTCCCTCTTTCTCTCCATATTTTTCCTATGTTCTTGCTTTTTCCTCCTCTTCTTTTATTTTTTCATTCTCCTTCTCTTCCTCCTTTTCCTCCCTCCCCCTATTACTAGATGTTGGCGTTTCTTCTTTCTGTGTGGAGGTAAGGGCTTGTGTCTCAATGAATACTTACCTATCCATGTCCATAAAGTTATCCCACAACATAGGGTTCTTTAGGTGGCAAAAGGCATCCATGACAATGAGCTTGATGAGGCCATAATAGGAAATGTGCTAGTTCTTCCCTTCCCTCACTTTCTGGCTCATTTCAGTGAAGGATTCTAAGAGGAAATGTAGAACAGTAAGCCTCTTTGAGATTGGTAACTTTGTCTTGAACTTAGCTCATAGAGAAGCCTGAATTGATAGGCATACACAATGCTCAACCTCCCCTCACAAGATATGTAGTTGAGGATGTGATAGGCTACTTCATCCCAAGGGTAAGGGAGGCTCTCTCTTCTTACTCCATGTTTTTCTTCTACAGGCTTCTCTTTATGGAGGAATAAGTTATTCTTGGTTGTAACATTTATTGCCTTATCTTCCTTGCCCCATTGAACTCCTAAGGGCATGATGGTTACTCTGATTATGATCTTTTCGTTCAAATAGATTGCAAGTCCTCTAACAACAATAGTGGCACTATTTTCTCCATGAGAATTGAGGGCCATGGAAAATTCATGGGTTATCTTATCATCATACCCCTTTAAATTCTCAAAGAATCCAATCCACTGATGTCTCATAAAAATATCCCTAACATGAGGATGTTGATGGATTATTTTGGTGGTTGCGGGTTATCTTTGATTGAAACTTCCTCCCATTTCTCCTACTTCTCCTTCTCTAAGTTATTTGAGGGGATTTTCAATATTTGCCTCTAAGAAATTTCAAGTGCATGGGTAGTGGCTAATGTTTTTCTTTTTATGTCAGAGGAGGGGAAGGACGATACCCTTGACTATGGTAAAAAATTTCCTCTACTTTTATCTTGCCTTCTTATGTGATGAAATAAATCTTCAAGGGAAATTACTTGCACAAGGGTTTGATACAGGGTGCCTGTAGCAAGAAAAATTCTTCATGCAATTATATGAAAATTAAAGAGGGAGGAGGCCACTTACCATTTTTAGGATGACTCTCTCATGTTCATGGGGGTTTGAGGAAAGTTCCTGATGTTTTTTGCTCCTTTTCTCCTCTTAATTCATCCTTGTATCTTCTTTTTTATGTTCCTATAACACTTCAAGTTATCCTGTAGTAGTGGCATCGAGTCCTGTAGGACCTCTTGTAGCACCTACAAACACAACCTGTAGAAATTCATTTGCACCCTAGCAAACTTTGGTAGAATATAGCTCATCCTTCGGTACCTTGGTGGGTCTCTCCGACTGTTTCTTGGGAATGAGCAATTGTGCACATGGAATCGATCCTTGTATTATTATTCCCTTTTGTGGTAATGGGCTCAGAGTGCTTTGGTGACTTGGCCTTTGCACAAATTTCCTTTTCTAACCATTGTACCCATTCCTAGTAATTATTACCTCCCCTAGTTTGACTTTTGCACGTTGAATGTGTGACTTAGTAGATTGCGGTTTACTAATCGAAGGTGGCCAAGTTTACTGGCCACCTCCAACCCATAGAAACTCTATTCTTGTTCATTAAACACATTTTTTACCATTATGTGCATAGGGAAGAGGTGAGGGGTGTCATACCTGAGCTTACATGTGATGTCAAATTACTGGAGGTGCATACACACTACTGCTGGGCTGATGATCGATCAAATGTCCTCTGGAGGTGTTGACTTCCTTTGTTTGCATATGCACAGGTCTTCACAACATAATTATGTAGTCGAATGATAAATTTTTTCTTCCATGTAGGCCTCTTTCTAGTGTTTGATCTGTTGATGCTGGAGTGGATATGTGACCTTACAATTGCTCCTCAGGAATGGTGTGACTTCTCATGACCTCAAGAATGATGTCTTGATGCCTCAGGGTGGCCAAATCTTCATTTTGGAGCTACAAGAATTTTTGGTCTATTATTTTGTTGGATATATGCAGGATGTTACATGATTGATCTCCTTCCTGTAGCAATCACTTAGTTCCTCCTCAAAACCTCATATTTCATTCAAGGACTTGGAAAAATCATAGTGGGTCTAGGGACATGAACAAAATCTTCAGAAGGTGGTGAAATTTTATGAAAAAGAAAAAGGTGAAGGTAGAGTCCTTTTCTGTGTTTTTTATATGGTCAGAGGTGGAATCTTGAGGATGAAATTAGCTAAATGGAGTGGATGAAGGAATTTGGGTGGACCTCTCCCGAAATTTCCCAAGGAAAAACATGGCCTTTTTTCCTCCTTTTTCAAGTGGATCTCTCTCTTGTAGCATTTGAGGTTGCTCTTGTACCAATTTAGGAGAGTCTTGTAGCAGTTCAAGGCAATCATGTAGCATTACGAGAATGAGGCAAACTATGGTTCATTTTCTTACTAAATGATGGAGAGAGGTAGGGAGGCGGATGAATTATTATGAAAATTCAATGGTTGGATAGGAAAAATGGAGAAATGGACTGTGGACCCTGTTATGTAACCATTGTCCCTTTGACTATCTAGAGTCCTGCAAAAGAGAAATGTTAGCAAAATTTATGTAAGGACTCCTCCTTGTGTCTTATTTATTTATTTTTTCATTTTCTCTTTTTTTTTTTGAGACATGTAGGCTACCTCTGGAGAGGTTTTCAACTTGCATGCCTGCCCTAGGTGCCTCAAAGGAGGTTTTCACCTGGGGATCTTTTCATCTTATTTTTATTCTCTCTTTTTTTTATATGTTTTTTCTTGTTTTTTTTCTCTTGGGTTGCCTCATAGAGGTTTTAAACCCTAGAGTTGGCCTTAGATTCCTCATGGAGATTTTCATCTAGGCCCTTTATTTTTTCCTTTTTTCTTTTTTAGAAGCTTGCTGGACCGAGGGATGTAAGCCTCTCAATCACATTCAAATCCTTGCTAATTGAACTAATAAACTCTTCTTTGGACAAAGGTCTTTTGTACAGATTCAACTTGTAACCATTAACAAGCAAGGGAATACCTTCCTCATCAATTGTTCTAATTTAAACAAACCCATTCTTATGATATCAGGGGCCCACCAATCTTGTAATTAATTTTCCTTTGAAATCCTTGAATCTGGAATCATACAGTAGGGCCCAATCACCTTCTTGAAAAGTTCTCTCCCAAATGTGTTTGTCATCTAAACCATTGAGTTGGAGAAACCCCTCTTGTTGTGTTGTAGTGAGGTCCAAGTCTAATTAAGTTTCCATCCTTAAGGTATTGTATTCAAATTCAATGGAGTATAGTGCCTTCTTCCTATAGACTAATTCGAATGGGTTAAATCTAGCCATGGTATTCCAAGTGGTGTTGTATGCCCAAGTGGCTTATACAAGTTTGTCTGCCCAATACTTTTGGCTACTACTAACAACCTTGGTAAGAATTTTCTCTAATGATTTTTTTGTGACCTCCACTTGCCCATTTTCCTGAGGGTGATAGGCAGTGGATGTCTTGTGCTTGATGTGGTGCTGCTTCATGAGGTCTTCGATCATATTTGAGGTGAATTGTGTCCCTTGATCAGTGACCATCTCTATTGGAAAACGAAACTTATAGAAGATATTATCCCTCATAAACTTAGACACCTTCTGCTCAATTGTTGCCTTAACTACCTTTGTTTCAACCCATTTAGTCAGGTAATCAATGCACACAATGATATACTTCTTCTATCCCGATGGGGGGTCAATGGGCCCAATGAATTCCATGCCCCATTTCTCAAATGGCTCTAGAGTCACTTGAGTTTGTAAGTTAATTTCATCCTTAGGTGTGGGCTTACTCTTCCTTTGGCATTGATCACACCTGGTGGTGTACCTTCTTGCATCTCGATGTAGGGTGGGTCAGTAGTAACCTTCTTGTAGACTTTGAAGGTTGTTCTCTTAGAAAAAAAGTGGCCTCCACAAGGTCCATCATGGAATGTTGAGAGGATGTCAAAGACCTCCTCTTCCCTCACACATCTTCTCAAGATCTGATCTGGCCCCAACTTGAAAATATTTCCCCCAATCCAAGTGAATGGGGTACTTTTCTTAATAATCTTGCTTTTCTCCTTGGAGGATATATTGGGAGGGAACCTCCTAGTAACCAGGTAGTTGGCTATATCATAAAACCAATGAGATAGCATTGATATGGCGAAGAGGTGTGCATCTGGGAGATGATCATCTACCATTTCCTCATTTTCTGCAAGAAAGGCTAGTCTTCACAAGAAATCTGCAACCACATTCTCTTTCCATGGTTTATCAATGATAGTCAAATCAAATTGATGAAATAATAACAACCATGTAATTATCCTAGCATTGACATCATGTTTATTCATTAAATACTTAATGGTTGCATGATCATTTTGGACAAAAGTTTGATATCCAGTGATGTAATGCCTAAACTTGTTCAAAGAGTGTACCACAACCAAGATTTCATTTTTAGTGTGTATAATTTAGCTCAGCTTTAGAAAGGTTCTTACTAATGAAATAGATAACATAAGGCAATTTATCTTCCACTTGTCCTAAGGTTTCCCCTACAAATTTATCTGATGCATTTGTTTGTATATGGAAAGGTAATGCCCAGTTGGGACCTCTAAGGATAGTTGCAGTGATCAACTTTTATTTTAGCACTTCAAAGGCCTCTTGATAATTGTTTGTCCCAAAAGTATGGATCTTTAGCCAGTAGTCCAAACAAGGGCGAAGCCAATCTACTGAAGTATTTAATGGACCTTCTATAATAACCAACCAATTTACTGAAGTATTTAACGAACCTTCTATAATAACTAACCAATCCAAGGATGCTCCTGACATCTCTTTGATTTTGAGGGATAGGGAATCTTGTAATGATGATAATTGTGTTGGGTTCAACATGTATCCCTTCCTTGGATATCAAATGGCCAAGGAAAGTCCCCGCATTCATCAAAATTTCAAATTTCACAAGACTCAATGAAAGATTCATCTCAATGCGTCTCTTTAAGACTTTGCATAGATTATAAAGAGCATCCTGGAAGTCACATCCATAGTGAAGTCATCCATGTATATCAAAATAGTGTCATGAACAAGGTCAGGAAATATACTTAGAATTTCCCTTTGGTAGGTAGCAAGATCATTGCACAGACAAAATGGAAGGACCCTATAGGAAATGGTACCCTAAGGACTTGTGAATGTGGTCTTATCTTTGTCCTCAAGGTTGATCTATATTTGGTTATACCCATTAAATCCATCTAGGAAGGAGAATAATATCTTCCCTGCAAGGTCATCTAGGACCTGGTCAATGAAGGGGAAAGTGAAGTGGTCCTTCTTTGTAGCCTTATTAAGCTCTCAATAATCAACATAGATCCTCCACTTCCATTTTTTCTTGGGGATTATAATGAGAGGGGACACCCACTCACTATCTGAAATGGGGTATATGAACCTTGCATCCAGTAGTTTTGTAATTCCTCTTTCACGATGTCCTTAAGAGTTGGGTTCATCCTTCTTTGGGGTTGGCGCATAGGCTTTCATCCTTTTTGTGATGTAGATATGATGAGTACAGAGTGAGGGATGCACACCCTTCATCTCCTTATAGTCCCAAGCAAAAGAATTCAGGTGTTGCCTCAACACACAACATAGTTGTTCTTCCTGCTTGGCTGATAGAGAGGGGTTGATCATTAGAGTTATGAATGGGCTAATCTCCACAACCTTGGCATGTTCTAGGCTAGAGTCAACAAAGCACAAATAAATCCAAGGATTACTCTCCCATTCCTTTATCAGTTAATCAATTGGCATGGAAGTTGGAGGCTCATTCTATAAGATATGATCGATAAGGTCATCTTCATCAAGATGCCTCCCTCCTATAGCACTTTCTAGAGTGCAGATTGGGTAGAGGGATTCCTAATAAAATTATTCCTCTTCATCATCCTCTAACCATAGAGGAAAGTCATGCTCAATAGAAGGTTGAGCACAGGGATACAAGACAAGTTGTTTTGATAGATGCCCATTCTTTATGGTCATGTTCCCAACCTTGCAACTAATTAGCAGTGGCTAACCAAGCTCTTCCTAGGATGAGAGGATAGCCATTAAACTTGGTTTTTGGTTGGAGGACACAGAAACCAGTGGGGTAATCCTAGGAGTCAATGGAGACCATTACATCCTCAATAACTCCCTCAGGAGCTATTGTGGATATGTTTGCAAGATGCACTACTGTAGTGGTCTTCCTTAATTCCCCTTGGAGGTTGAGCTTGAGCATGGTTTCCTTGGTCATCACATTGATTGCATCCCCAAGGTCAATCAAGGTATTAGGGACCATAATTCCATCAATGTGTACATCCACTACTGGGCTACCCAGATCCAAGTACTTTGGGGAGATTACCCTCCCAAGCATCAGATCAGACAATTGTCCAACAACATTGATAGTGAGGTCACCTCTTCTTCTTCTCCCAGTCCTTTTGAAACACTCTTCCTTGATAATATTGTTGTAAATGGGAATTTCTTTGATGGCATGGAGAATGGGTATTTTGAGACACAATTTCTTTAATTCTCCCATAAGTTAAGCCTCTTCTGGGGTGTGCTATTTAGGATGGACCAACCTTTTAGGGTAAGGAGGTGCATTGGATTGAGGGTCAATCTCTTCCTTTTCTTCTTCAAGCTCTCAAGTTGGAGAATATGGGTGATTATCTAAAAGCACCTTCCCATACCAAAGGATGATCTCATGGATTTCCATAGCATAAGCAAGATATGATGTCTCCCCACTATAAACGTGTTGTGCCTGCTTATTTTTCGGGTTCAGATTGGGTTGAGTAGTTATTTGAGGTTTCTTAGGCTGGGTATGGTGAGGGAGTTGTGGTTGACGTTGGGGTGGAAGCATTAAAGCATAAGTTTGGGTTTTTTTAGGCATCCACCCTTGTGAGAGGTTGCCCCATTGGGAAGATTGAGGTGGATATGGTTGGAAAGGAGGGTTAATAGGTTGAGGATGATATATAGGAGTATATGGCCAAGGAGGAGGTGTGGAACATGATGGATGAGTGGAAGGGTACCAAGGTTGGAAAGGTGAATTTTGATTTGGATTGTAATGAGGATAGTACAAACCTTTCATGCTTCGTTGATATGGTCGAGGGCCTTAAGGCCTCCTTTGGTTAATAAAGAAGAGTTGCTTTGAACCACCTTTTGCCTCTTGGTATACAACTTCTAGACCTGGAAGAGAGGGATATTTGTCCATTGCATGGTTTTCCTCACAGACAGAGCATACTTCTATGACATTCAATGGGCACTCATTCCTAGGGTGTCTCTTAGTGCATCTAGGGTAGAAGCTAGCTGGTGTCCTTTCTGCTTCCTCTTGTTTCCTTTTAATTTGCATAGTATCCATTTGTAGGGAAAATGTATGCAACATTTCACTCTCAAAATCCTCCAACATACTTCATATCTGATGTTTGATGGTTGATGTAGAGGGAGATAAACTAACCAAGCCTTGGCCAAACCTACCCTTTTTCCTAGAAACCCTAGAGTGATTCTTGAATATTGTTTTGATGTCATCATAAGAGAATTGGTAGATGTCTCCTCCAGATAGCATGTTGAGGGTTTCCATTACATCCCCCATGATCCATCAAAGAAGAACTATCTTGAATGACTCAAGGTCAAGGGTGCAGTTAGCCCTCTTATAATTAAGTTGGAATTTTTCCTCATAGTCCTCTAAGGATTCATCTGGTCCAAGGGTCATCCTAAAGATTTCCTCCTTTGTTTCTTTGCACCTAAAGTAAGCCATGTACTTGCCATTAGAGGCTTGTTGCATTTGGGCCCAAGTAATGATATTGCCTCAAGGTAAACCCATAAACCAGCACAAGGATGCATCTTTGAGGGTAGATGGAAACAAATTCAACTTTTGTTCATTAGAGGCATAGTCATAGGTCCTACAAACAACAAAAAATTCAAACATGAAGGTGTCAGGGTCCTCAGAGGTTAGGCCATGGAAATGTGGAAGGGAAACAAGGCTTATATTCTTCATTTTGGCCTCCTCATTGGTTTCTCTAATAGGGAAAATCTTGTTTTGCTTGTTTTCAGCCATGGTTTGGGTAGGTGAGATAGGCTCTTCTTACCCTATGGTTTCCTAAAAAATTTGAGGTTTCTCACCTAGAGTCTCTTCTAACTCCATTGTAGTCAGAGAGGGAAGTTCAAAAACACCAAAGAAGAATGAAGGTTGGATGCTTGAAGGGGTGGGGGTTTTTGGTGGGAATTTCCCTTGACTATCCCTAGACCTACGAGGCATGAAAGAACTAACTCTACTTTTTTTTCTCTCTTTTTTTAAGCTTTCAAATAAATAAGGCTGATGCAAAATAGAAAATCCTAAGTAGAAACAACACCTATTTGGACACCTCCCTAGCAACGATGCCAAAAATTGATGAGTCCCGGTATTGCATTAAGGATGTTGCAACTTCCAAGGCTCTCAACTTAAATTATCAACTTGGGGTTTGTAGAAACTTAGAGGTGACAATGTTATATGCACAGTAGGTTAAGTTCTACTCATGTCACCCTTAGTCACTAGATCAGATCAAGGTATACAAAGACCACTCCTTCAACTAACTACAAAGAGAATTTCTATGGAAGCATATCATGATTGCAAGGGAATGAACATGATTCTAACTACATAAATGAAAATACCATTCATTAAATGTAAAGGCTAATTATAATTGCATGAAAGGAATAGATTATTATGGTTGCAGAAATAAACCATGATACTCTACTTGCATGAATCATCTATCTAATTGAAATTGCTTGAAAAGGAGGAATTCAATCTTCAACACAACTATGGAATTCAAAAAACTAGGTCTAATCTACTTCTTGTTCTGCATTTGTAGTGGGGGGAGATAGGGTTGGAGTGGTCTTGGTGTCTTCTTAATCATGGAATAAAATCTTGGGGGTCATTACTCAACTTCAAAATGCAAGAGTCAGGGTCCTAGGGAAAATCTGGTCAGATTTAAGCAGTTCTAGAGGACTGCTCTAGGAGGCCATTTTTTGCTAGAGGAGTGCCATGTTTTCCTACAGGAGTGGGTCTGAGAGTTTTCTGAGGGAAATAATGGTGTCTTGAATGTGGAGGAAGGTGGATGAAGCTGAGTGAAGGGTTTGGGAGCCCTTTTGACAAGCCCAATACCTCTCGTAGACCTATCTTGCAAAATATTTCATGCCCACAGTGTCCTTCATTGGCCCTGAAAGGGTGATCTTAGTGGCAGAGTTTGAGAGAAGCATGAGGTGTCCAAGAGGAAGGTGGGATTTTCCAAGTGAATGTGGATGAGTGTACCAACACCTGCAAGTCAACAAAAACTCCTGTAGACTAATCAAGCACATTAATTAAATGATCAATATAAATCAAAGTGGAAAGGATGATATGAAATTTATTTTTTTAAGATCTACTATATCCTACAACATATACCTACTCTAATTGCAAAATAAATTCTACTAACTTCTAAGTTGCAGATACCAAGCATGCAGAAGAGTTATAATCCAAGACTTAGAAATTTCTAAGAAATCATAAACACATGTTTTTTGGCTTATTTTTGTATATCCTCCAACCACACTTCCCATAAGAGAGGTGGCAGTTAAAATTGCAACTATAGTTTTTGTAATCTAATCTTTACTTAAACAAGAAAGAGAAAAATAATGACTTGAACAAGAACAAGGATGTAATACATGAGAGGGACTAAAGCCTCTAGGTTGGGCCCAAACCCAAGGGTTTCAGGCCTCCAAAGTTAACTCAAATGTAGGCCAACAATAAGCTTTCCATTGACAAAAAATAAGAGTCACATACATCATATGAAAGATGAAAATAAAAGTATCAAGAACTAGGCTCTTAGTAACTACTCCTATCTCTAACAGAAGTTCAAATCCTAATGAGACTTTAGGATTTTTTATTTAGACAAAAAATCGTTGAGGGGCAGTACCCATGAAAGGAGGATTTCTTCCCTCCAAAATATTGAAATTGGTGGATATGGTTCCCTTAGATCTTCACATGTACTTGAGTTCCACGGCTGCCAATGGATTCAAGCTATTGGTGAGGATTCTTTGGTCTCAAGATGAGTTGGAGAGTTAATGTAGTGGATAAGACTCCTATATTCTCTCTAGATGCCACCAACAAGCCCCTACATAGTAAATATATCTAAAAATGCTTATTTTTCCTACTTATTAATCACATCATGCCATGAAATTTGACAAGCACCCTTTAGTCTTCCTAATAAGCATATTATGGCTAAAAATGCAAATTAATGTGAGAAAAGAAGAGTTTTAAGGGTTGGAGGATAGCACAATGGGCCTAAAAATATACATATTAATGGGACCTGTTAGCCTTGCTATCTCTAGGCCCACAAATGGATCCATATAGGTTCGTAGAGTCTCCAAAGTTGCTTGAAAACATGCCAATGAGTCCATTAATGCCCTTGAAACCTTCAATTTCTGCTCACAGATCATCTAATGATCAAAATCAGCACAAGAGGAAAGCCCTTGGAAGGGCACAAATGCACTATCAGAAGGCTAAAATGCTTAAAAACCCATGAAAAACCCATAAATGCAGGCTTAAACAGTTAATGTACGGCCGTCATTAGATCTGGCCGATCAACTACCCAGATCTAGGCGGCTAATCGCAATCGGTCGAGCAGAGGGTCCAGTCTAAAGGCAGGTCGCATCGGTGGGAGCATATGTTATATATATAGAGGCCCGAGGATTGAGGGACTCACGATTGTGATTTATCGCATCACCGATATCACATCGGCACTATACCAAGGGTCGGGGCCTATGCACATACGTATTTGCGATGCGATAACCGGACCCGAAAGGGTTTTGGGAAGCAAAGTGGATATATTTTCAAGTCCGCGGAAGGCCCATTTTTAATGTATTTCATATATTTTCGTTGTATAACAAAAATACAAAGGGAGCATTGGCTAGTGCGATTGCGATGAGCCCCAGACCTGAAAGGGTCCAAGAAGTGGAATATATGATATTTGAAATCCGCCAGGGCCGTTTTTCATAAATTTTCAATGTTTCGACATATTTCCAATATGAAGGAAAAATCACAAAACAGGCAGGATTTTGGGTGGGCTGTGGGCAGTAAGTGGTTTAGGTCAAGCTCCGCCCGATGCCATATAGCTGCTGCCACGTGTCCAAGACAAGGAGAGAGAAAACCGCCCATCCAATACAAAAGAGGCGCCCGAAATGGATCATCACCATTGGATCTAGGACTTCCAGATCAACGGTGGAGATGTGTTATCACTACAAGGGAAGACCCGAGAGGGGAATAAACCATATCTAATGATGTTTTAAGTCCGAAAAGGACAGATATAGGCGGGATTTTCACAAGGTTGCTGTGTTTTTCTATGTTTAACAGAAAAACAGTGATTCTAAATATTTATAGGGAAAACAGAGGCCCGATAGTCCTTCCATCGCAGCATAGCTCGCCCTAAACAAAAATAGTCATGGAGCACGTGCAGCTAGCCTGAAACAGAATCAATCAGGGAGCATAGACAATGCAACACCCCCAAACCGAAAAAGCAGTCATGGAGCATTAACAGACAACGCAACTCATCCATAACAACATAATCATCATGGAGCATCTCTGGCATAGGAGGCCTCCCAGACAGCACAACAAGCCACAAAAAATATCTGAAAGCGGTTACTCTGTTGTTAGAAGCAGAAAAATTCGATCCCATGCTTCCCTAGAGGGCATGAAATGAGTTAGCAATGCATATCAGACAGATTAAGACTTCGAGCCTCTTAGAGCTCAAGAGCATTGTAAATAGGTTATAAATAGCTGAGGGTAAGATGTAATAGAGGTTCAACTTTTGGAGATTATTCCTCCTCTGTTCCTTCAAGCTTCTCATCTTCATTCTAGCAATATAAACTTCTTTTGCCATTATATGTTCAATGTCCAATCTCTTTGTTGTTCTATGCTTGCACTTGAACAGTTTGCTCCTGTTTTCTTTGTGTCTAAGGTCAGATAACTGTCATCTTATCTCTGCTTTAATAAAATAGATTTGCAAGCTTCTTTGTTGCCTATAGCTAGCCTTCCATATGTGGTAATATATGCATCTTTCAGTACAGTTAGTATTCTCTTTTTCTTCCTGTAGCTAGCCATTCATTTATGTTTATGTATGCAATCTGCTGGTATAGTCAGTATTCTCCATCTATCCACTGAATTTATAACTTATTGAGAATTAGTGGTCTAAAGCCTTGTATTGGTGAGAGTGTTCATGCATTTCTTGAGTGAGAATAGAGTTAAAATGGTTATTTGACTTGATCCAAACCATCATTCATTCCAATAGTTCTGAGAACAATATCGAAGATTATATGTTACCAGGCATCTCCGAGCTACAACCTAGGAGAGTTTCTTGGAGCGATAACATAATTGGCATTGTTTCCAGGGAGAGGAAACTAAAGCTTAGCTTCCTTGGGAAACGACATAGATCCATCTTTTATTATAGAAAAACTCTGGGCACTTTTCCGGTTGTAATCATATATCTAGCGACTCTACTGGAGGCCGAACCTCTTGGCGACTCCACTTCATAGTTCTGGCTCAGTTTGTGAGGCATACTTAGAGGAATCCTCAAAAGCTACAAGTTGACCTAGTGCCTGACCCTAAAAAAATCATCAAAGAGAGAAAGGTATTGTAGAAAGGAGCATCAAGATCAAGTAAACCTAAACAATCTTCTATATCTCTTCAAGAAAGGCTTGTAATAGAACAAATACATGTTGAGAGTATAGCATCTAATACTAGCAATGAAGAAAAAATCTCAAAGATTCATAAAGCTCCTTATTTTTTAGGTTCTCCTTTTGTTGTAAGCCCAAAGGAAACCTCACCTCATATCCATCATACTCCTTTAGTCTTGTCAGTCACTCCTTAGCCCTCTATCATTCAGACTGCTAGTACTCTTTTAGCCACCACAGCTGTGGCAGGCCCACAAGCACCTACCAAAATGGAAAGAATCATAGCTGCTAGATATGGACCTCTAATACTGCTCACTCCTTTGAATTCCATGCCTACTAGAGAATATCTAAAATATAGGCCTAAGTTCACTGGGACTGAAGGTGTTACTTCTGAATAACATCTTGGGTCATTCTATAGCTATGATGATAATCTGAACATTAGTGAAGATGATGTGTGGATGAGAGTCTTTGTCCAAATCCTAGATGGAGAGGCTAGGAAATGGTTCAGAGAACTAACCCCAAGATCTATAAAAGATATTGAAGCTTTAGATGATGCATTCCTAAAGCATTGGGGGGATAAGAAGGATCTCCTCTACTACCACACTGAGTTTGGGAACTTAAAGAGGGAAAATGGTGAGTTGCTGTCTGATTTTAATAAGAGGTTTAACCGTATGTACAACAAGATACCAGCTGAAGTAAAACCCACTACTACCTCTGCTAAACTCACCTATGCCAGTGCTTTTGATTCTGACTTCTGCCTACTATTGAGAGAGAGGCGATGTGCTACTTTGGTTGACATGTAGGATGTAGCCTTGGAAGTGGAATCAAACATCATGGTTGTAGAGAAGCTCAAGGGAAATGTTGATAGAAGAAGATAGAGGGGTGAGTCTTCATCATCCTCTGATCCTAAGATAGATAAAATGACCAAAATGATTGAGTCATTAGCCTCTGAAATCTCTAAATTGAAGGTTGAGCAGCACCCGGGGAAAGGAAGAATTCCTAATACCTTTGCCCCAAGAAATCCAAATCCAAATCCATATAGAAGAACAAATGAGTAGTTGCAGATTTTGCAAAGAAACAAAGATGCTAATGAAGACCAAAGGGCGAAGGCTCCTTTTCAAAATGCAGTCATGGAAGAAGAGCAGTTTGAAGAATATGATGAGATTCATTGTCTGGAAGACAAAGGAAATGCTTCCTTTTTTACCTTAGATGCCTATGAAAAGTCATTATGCAATGACCAGATCAGCTAAGAATGGGATGGTGAAGTTATTCTACAAACTGTAGATCAGCAAAGATATAATTTGAGGTCAAAGATAAATAATGCAAGGAAACTCCTGTTCAAAGAGCTACTATCCCTGCAGTATAGCAAGCTAATAAGCAAAAACAACTGGTAGTTGATCCCATCATCCTCAGAGCTCCAGCTCATGAGGTAAGAGGCCTTGACAAGTCTCCTTCTCCTTTCAGTTTTAATCAGAAATTCAGAAGCCAAGAATACCTATGCCTCTGATTGAACTAGTGAAGAATGAGTCCTTCAAAGGATCCATCCTTGAGGCCCTTGAGCCTAAAGCCATCCAAGCCTCCACTGACTATGTAAATTTGCAATATGACAAGCTAGCTGTTATTCTCAGCCCAATGATTGAAAATTGTGAAGACAACTCCAAATCATTCTATGTCTCTCTGACTATTCATGAAAAAATCCCTCACAACTGCCTTTTTGACAGTAGAGCCAACCATAATCTAATGCCCAAGGCTATCATGGATGAGTTGGTTGTTGACATCACTAAGCCTTATCATGACCTATTTTCTTTTGACTCTAGAAAAGTGAAATGTCTAGGATTAATCAAGGACCTAGCGATCAATTTGTCTCAACTGCCTATGAAAAGCACGATGATGGATATTGTGGTAGCAGATGTACCTCCCAAGTTTGCCATGTTACTTTCCAGAGGTTGGATCAAGAGATTAGGTGGATCATTACAAAATGATCTGTCCTATGCTACTGTCCCAGTTTTCGGAGGTGAGAGCAAGAGATTATACAGAGAAGCTCAGTTAGCTTATATAATTAGTGATGAAAAGAATCCCACCAATCATCCCATATATGCTGTTGATATTGATTTTGGAGCTTGTATTCTTCACGTGGAAGAATCCCAGTTGGATTCGACGCAGCTCAAGAAACCAGTTTTCCAGATTGCAGAGGAAGAAAACCCACAGATTTGGGATATGTTTTTTGATGGGGCTTGCTCTAAAGAAGCTGCAGGGGCAGGTGTAGTCCTTGTGTCCCCAACACAGGAATACATTCATTTATCTTTCAAATTAACCTTTCAGGTCACAAATAACATCGCAGAGTATGAGGCTTTGATTCTGGGCTTAAATGCTGCTAAAGAAATGAGTATCAAAGGCCCGAAAGTATTTGGAGACGTAGACCTCATTACAGCAGGTAAATAAAACTTTCCAAACTAAGCTTCCAAGGCTGAAGGCATACAAAGATGAGGTATGGAGTCTCAAAGATTCTTTTAAGGATTTCAGCATTTCTTATATTCCAAGAATGAAGAATCAACTTGCCGACTCCCTTGTCTTGTCTTCGAGCATGTTTATTCCTCCCTTGGCTCCTAAATTGACATATGAAGTTCAGGTAAAATACAGACCGTCTCTGCTTGACAATGTCAAATACTGGAGAGTTTTTGAAGACGATGAGGAAATTAACAGGTTTTTGCAAGTTGTTGAGGAATTTTTTGAAATGCACATCGATTAGGAAAATGAAGCCGTGGGAGAATGCGGCCAGCCCAAGTTAAAAAACGATATCGGTTGAGGAAGCATCGTCCAAATGCCTAGCAACCATATACCAAAGGGATTAGTGCCTCTGGAGAAGCTGTTCGACCAAAACGATGTGCCATAAGCCTGCTGAAATAGAAAAGGACTCCATTGTCTGTAAACATAATATAGGGAGCCAAGCCCATCCAAAAAACATAAATCTGTCCACGCATTTGTCCTCTACCCAGAATTTCGGGTATTGCACCCTTATGAAGCAATTCACTGACATTTTTGCATGGGAATACAACGATCTTAAAACCTATGACACATACATCATTCAGCATAAGATCCCACTGGAAAAGAACACCATCCCTTTTAAGCAAAAATTAAGACCTATCAGCCCTCTCTTGTTGCCTTTGATTGAGAAAGAAATCAAGAAGCTGTTGGATGCCAAAATCATAGTTCCCCTAAGGTATTCAAAGTGGATAGCCAACCTTGTGGTAGTAAGAAAGAAAAATGGAGAAATCAGGCTTTGTGTTGACTTCAGAAATTTGAACAAGTGCTCTAAAAAAGATAACTATCCCCTGCCCAAGATGGAACACTTGATGCAAAGAGTTTCAGGGGCTAGAGTCATGTCTTTCTTAGATGGATTTTCAAGTTACAATCAGATTGTTGTACATCCTGAAGATCAGGAAAAGACCGCCTTCACTACTCCTTGGGGCAATTTCATGTACTCCAATATGCCTTTTGGACTGATGAATGCTGGGGCTACTTTTTAGAGGGCCATGGACATAGCCTTCGTGGGAGACACAGACAACTTTGTTCTTATTTATCTTGATGACATAACAGTGTTCTCCAACAGCCACAAAGACCATTTATAGCATTTGAAGAAGGTCTTCCTAAAGTGCAGACAGTTTGGAATTTCAGTGAACCCAAAGAAGTCATAGTTTGCTCTAGAAGAAGGAAAACTTCTGGGACATATTGTTTCCACTAAAGGTGTGAAGATTGATCTGGCAAGGGTTCAAGCCATTTAGACATTGTCCATCCCAAGGTCAAAAAGGGACATTCAATCCTTCTTAGGTAAGATTAACTTCGTAAGGAGGTTCATTCCAAACTTTGCAGATCTTGTAAATCACATCACTTCCATGCTGAAGAAAGGAGCAGAAATAAAATGGACAGATGCTTCAAGAAGCTCTTTTGAAGCCATCAAGCAAGCTATCATGGAAGCTCCCACTCTAATCAGCCCAAATTACACTAAGGAGTTTTGTATCTTCTCTTTTGCCTCTTATGATACACTTGCAGCAGTTCTGTTGCAGAAAAATGATGAAGGCATAGAGCACCCCATGGCCATTTTCAACAAAACTTTAAGGGATGATGAACTAAGGTATGGCCTTATCGAAAAACAAGCTTATGCTCTCATAAATTCTTTAAAGGCATTCATAATTTATATTCTACATTCAAAAGTAGTTGCATATGTACCTTCAGCCTTAGTAAAGGATGTCTTAACTTAGCCAGATATTGATGGGAAGATAGCTAAATGGATTGCAAAATTCATAGAGTTTAACATAGAGGTGAAGCCCACTAAGCTTTTCAAAGACCAGGGCTTGGCTAAACTTATGGCTGAAGAAAATTGCAGCTTGTTAGATATAAATTCCATGGGTCTAAATTCAGATTATGAGCAGGCAGAGGGAGCAGCAGAACAACAAAAGCAGAATCAATCTTTAGCTGAAAATCTAGCCACATGTGAATGGTATTACAACATAGTTCATTTTTTGCAAAAGATAGAAGGGCCTCCAGGGCTTAGCTCAAGTCAAGCTGGTGCCATTAAACTCAGATCAAACAAATTCTATATCAATAAAAATCTGCTTTATTGGAAAGACCCATCAAGAATCCTCTTGAGGTGTCTAGATGAAGAACAATCTATGGAAGTCATACACCAGTTTCATTCTAGCATCTATGGAAGGAATCATTATTGGAAAACCACAACTCACAAAATCTTGAGGGCTGGATATTATTGGCCTACTCTATTTTCTGATGTGTTTTCTTTTGTAAAATCTTGTGACAAGTGCTAGAGGTTTGCAGGAAGACAGCAGCTAAAATATCCGCCCTTGAAGCCAATACATGTCAATGGTCCCTTCTAGCAGCGGGGCTTGGACTTTATAGGTTAGATCAACCCACATTCAAGTGGCCAAAATAAATGGATCTTAGTAGCCACTGATTATTTCACCAAGTGGATTGAGGCTATACCCACTAAGAATGCTAATCATCAAATTGTCATAAAGTTCTTGAATGAGAATATTTTCAGTAGATTTGGTTGCCCAACCAAACTAGTCACTGATAATGCAGTAGCTTTCAAGGCAAAAGAATTGATGGACATGACTGAATCCATGGGAATTCAAGTGGTGCATTATACCTCATATTATCCTCAAGGCAATGGCTTGGTAGAATCATCTAACAAGAGTCTGGTAAGGGTAATCAAAAAATTGTTAGAGGAAAACAAAAAGAGCTGGGATTCCAAGTTGAAGTTTGCACTATGGGCTGACAAAGTTACCATCAAAAAGTCCATAGGAAATTCTCCATTCAAACTGGTCTATGGCACTAATGCTGTTTTCCCTGTCCAACTCATTCTCCCTGTGGCTAAGTTCTTACAAGAAGAACAAGCTGAAGAGAATGATATGGTAAGAAGAATGAATAACCTGGTTGAACTACAACAGATCAGAGAGCAGCTGGTTGAGAAATCAAAAGCTCATTAGAAGAAAATCAAAGAAACCTTTGACAAGAAGGCAAAAGTGGACAATTTCCAAGTTGGTGATTGGGTGCTTAAATGGGATGCATTTAAGGAAAAGAAAGGTAATCATGGAAAATTTGACTCCTTAAGGATAGGTCCGTTTGTCATCACTCAAATTCAGTAGAATAATACATTCATTCTTCACAGTCTAGAAGGAGAAGATACTTTTGGTAGCCTAATAAATGGGCGGTTCTTGAAACTTTATTTCGTTTAAGGCTTTAAAGCCTTGTCATTGTAAATATGTTTTTCCAGTTTTTATTTCATTACAAAATAGACTCCATGCCCAATGGAACACTAGAAGGAAGATTTGACTTTGTTTTTTTTAGGAAAGGCATTGATCTGTGATCCTTGAAACCTCACAGGGAGGATTTCATCCCCAAAAGGAGCTAGTGTTAGCCTTGCTAGCACTAGGCCCACAAATGGATCCATATAGGCTCTTAGAGTCTCCAAAGTTGCTTAAAAACATGCCAATGAGTCCATTAATGCCCTTGAAATCTTCAATTTTTGCTCACAGATCATCTAATGATCAAAATCAGTGCAAGAGGAAAGCCCTTGGAAGGGCAGAAATGCACTATCGGGAGGCTAAAATGCTTAAAAACCCATGAAAAACCCATAAACACAGGCTTAAACAGTGAATGTACGGCCGCCGTTAGATCTGGCCGATCAACGGCCCAGATCTAGGCGGCTAATCGCAATCGGCCGAGTAGAGGGGATAGTCTAAAGGAGGGTCACATCGACAGGAGCATATGTTATATATATAGAGGCCCGAGGATTGAGCGACTCGCGATTGCGATTTATCGCATCGCTAATATCGCATTGATGTTATACCAAGGGTCGAGGCCTATGCACATACGTATTTGCGATGTGATAACTGGACCCGAAAAGGTCCAGGAAGTGGAATATATGATATTTGAAATCCGCTAGGGCCGTTTTTCATAAATTTTCAATGTTTCGACATATTTCTGATATGAATGAAAAATAAAAAAATAGGCAGGATTTCGGGCGGGCCGTGGGCAGTAAGTGGTTTAGGTCGAGCTCTGCCCAATGCCATACAACTGCTGCCACGTGTCCAAGACGAGGGGAGAGAAAACTGCCCTCATCGAGCAATTAAATCCAGCACAAAAGAGGCACCCAAAATGGATCATCACCGTTGGATCTAGGACTTCCAGATCAACGGTGGAGATGTGTTATCACTGCAAGGGTGGACCCGAGAGGGGAATAAACCATATCTAATGATGTTTTAAGTCTGAAAAGGACAGAGATAGGTGGGATTTTCACAAGGTTGCTGTGTTTTTCCGTGTTTAACAGAAAAACAATCATTCTAAATATTTATAAGGAAAACAGAGGCCTGATAGTCCTTCCATCGCAGCACAGCTCGCCCTAAATAGAAACAGTCATGGAGCACGCGTAGCTAGCCTGAAACAGAATCGATCAGGGAGCATAGACAGTGCAACACCCCCAAACCAACAAAGTATTCATGGAGCATTAACAGACGGCGCAGCTCATCCATAACAACAGAATCATCATGGAGCATCTCTGGCACAGGAGACCTCCTAGACAATGCAACAAGCCACCAAAAATATCTGAAAGCGGTTACTCTGCTGTCAGAAGTAGAAAAATCTGATCCCATGCTTGCCTAGAGGGAATCAAATCAGTTAGCAATGCATATAAGACAAATTAAGACTTTGATCCTCTTAGAGCTCAGAAGCATTGTAAATAGGCTATAAATAGCTAAGAGTAAGATGTAATAGAGGTTCAACTTTTGGAGATTATTCCTCCTCTGTTCCTTCAAGCTTCTCATCTTCATTCTAGCAATATAAGCTTCTTTTTCCATTATATATTAAATGTCCAATCTCTTTGTTGTTCTATGCTTACACTTGAACAGTTTGTTCATGTTTTCTTTGTGTCTAAGGCCAGATAACTATCATCTTATCTCTGCTTTGATAAAATAGATTTGCAAGCTTCTTTGTTGCCTGTAGCTAGCCTTCCATATGTGGTCATATATGCATCTGTCAGTATAGTCAGTATTCTCTTTTGCTGCCTATAGCTAGCCATTCATTTATGTTTATGTATGTAGTCTGCTGGTATAGTCAGTATTCTCCATCTATCCATTGAATTTATAACTTATTGAGCATTAGTGGTCTAAAGCCTTGTATTGGTGAGAGTGTTCATGCATGTCTTGAGTGAGAATAGAGCTGAAATGGTTATCTGACTTGATCCAAACCATCATTCATTCCAATAATTTTGAGAACAATATTGAAGATTATATGTTACCAGGCATCTCCAAGCCGCAACCTAGGAGAGTTTCCTGGAGTGATAACAGGATCCATCACAATTGTACCTATAGAAAGCACTATGATGGTTTATCAATTGTTCCTAGAAGTAAGCACCACAATGATTCTCTCTTTATTTTGAGTTCATTCATAATGATTCACTCAAGTTTCAGATGGGGTATTACTCAATATTAGGAATTGGAATCCATTGTCTAGTTGGTTTATCATCTATCTTTTAATAGCAAGCACCATGGCGGTCTGAAGTCCATTGTCCAAGTGGTTTATTAGCTACTCTATAAGCACCACAGTGACCCAAAATTCCCTTTCTAGGTGGTTTATCAAGTACACATTAAGCACCATAGTGATTCAGTCATCCACTAACCACATAGGCTTAGACAAAATAGTCCAATGGCCTCACAGAGTTCAAATGGATTTCACCAAAGTTCATAGGGGTTTATCTCTAGAACAAGGCTCTGTATAATAGCTCAAACATCACTTTGTCTTCTTCCACCATTTTACAACCATGTACACACACTCTAGCGATCAACAACACACTCAAGATACCATTCAACCAAGAATTCCCAAACAAAAACTATCTAACGCCCAATAGAGATAGAGGTTGTTATCTTTAATTGTTCCTTCACTATGTTCTTCCTAGTGTCTCATCATGTGTCTGAGAGGTCGTAGGCCTATCTCCTTTATGCATGAGGAGGGTGTGCATCGTTCTCTCCCAATCACCCCAATCATGTATCATAACTTTGAATATCATCCAATAACTCTTCCGTAGTCATATCTCATAAATCAACTATTAGGAAGTGGTTCAATTGTATCTACAAGTGATTAAATTCAAAAATTAAGTTTAGGTTGGTTTTGTAGCATCCTAGACAGGAAATAAAGATCCATTAGAAATTGGGATCCAAATGGTCATTCCCTCCTTCATTCGGTAATGAAATTTAAATGTTTTAAATACACAATGTATCATGTATTTGTGGCTCCCATGCCCATGTTGGCATTATATCTATATATATATATATATATATATATATATATATATATATGTGTGTGTGTGTGTGTGTGTGTGTGTGTATCATCTATATGTTTGTGTGTTTGTATTAAAATTACAAAAATAATGCCAAATGGGGGACTTTTGCAAAGGTCAAGCCATCATCGAACAACCCAGCTATTAAAAGCTAGCCATAAAGGAGGTGGGCCACTACCATATTAACCAACACGTTGTTAAACATGAGACAAGGGGCAAGTAGTCGATGTAGGTGATTGAATAAGTCACACGGTACAATGCCGAGTACAATAGACACAAGTTTATGTGCACTATCTATGAAGATCGTTTGCAATGTACCCAACAAAACTGGTGGCGGTTAACCTTCAAAGAGAGAGGGAGACCCTGCCAATAATTAATTTTGGGTGTTTCAAAGTATTAAGACATAGATACACCAGGAGATCCTAGAGGATCTATAAAACAACATATATTTCTTATGGGTTATAGAAGGAAAAACATAAGGCAAAATTACCAAACCTAGAAGTGGGAGTAGCTAGTCTCATGTTTGAAAATTGGTTGGATGGAGCATTAAATTTCTTTCCATAGAAGGCTAGGGTCACCTTGTTGTGGAAGGAACATGACCTTTGGGAGTTTGCATAAAAGGTTGTTCATGAACTAAGAAATATAGTAGTTAAAGTAGCTCATATGAATAAGGGCATCAAATCCTAGAGCATTATCATGGATGTTGTGAAGGATAATTTGATCCCTCACTTGGTAGAAAAGAAGTCGACTAAGGAGACGTTCAAAGCTCTAGTGGACTTGTTCCATAGTGGAAACATGAATAGGAATATGATAATGAGAAATGAGTTTATATCCTTCTAAATGTCAAGGTCTATTATTGTTAGCAATTACTTCATGAGGATCACCTAGACACGAGATCAACTTGCAACCATTAGGGAGTGTTGTAGTGTATCAACAAACCCCAATTATTTCTCATTTACAAATATAAATAATTGGAACAGATTAATTTTCCATCCATGTAAGCTTCCCATGTATTACCCTAAAAAAATAGTAAATATTCAAATTTAGTCCAACGGGACCAGGAGATCGGACCCTCACATGAAAAAGAACTTTTAAAATTCACCCAACACCTATGATGCCAATATATTCCAATTGATTTCTTTGTTTTATGTTATTTGTCGCAGGTTGTTTCTCACCTATCGATTGAACGTCCATTAGATACATTCACAAATGTTCGCAACCCAATAGATTTGATATATGCATCACATATGAGACAAACTTTCCCCACATCACGGCATGAATAAATTTTTGTCTCTATGATCACCTCCCATCAAAACAAATGCATCACTTAATGTCACTCCAAATATTTGATCATTTGGTGGCCCCATAAGTTGAAGGTACCTTCCACATCATTGGTTTATGCACCCTTCTCACACATGGCATCCACGTGTAAACATCATGTCACAATTTCCATGTCATGTTGGATCAAATGTTTGATGTTTTCATGATAAAGTGAATAATGTTCAATACCTAGAAATCTGGTGATTAGGGTTAATCATGTTTATATGTGTAAGATCTTGGTAATGAAACATTAACAAAGTTTTAAATTTGAACATGCGTAATGAATAAATTGTAGCGATTACCATCCTTTACTAAAATAAATGAAGTTTACTTCTAATACATCTACAATTGGTGTTCATTAATGTTTTTTTATGGTTTTTTATTTGTGCAAAACTTTCCTAATGAGCTATGTTTTTTATTAATTGCTAAGGGTTATTTCTAATATTGTTTTCCTTCCTTTATAGACTTTTCTCCTAGAAACTAACAATATTAGGTTTAGATATGGCACCCAAGGAAGATCAAATGAAAAATAAAATCCAACAGGTCAAAGACTTGGATGCGAATAACCAAAATCCTAACCTATTTCTGGACCACATATATAAACTATACAATAGAAGCAAATTGTGGTCCAAAATTTATAAGATGTTTGAAGAAGAAATTACTATAGAATCTGAACCTAGGGATGATGATGAGTACATCCATGATAAGAAATTTAGGGATGCTAAATCAAAGTCACATAAAATTGCTAGAAGGCTAAAGATGGCTCCCTACATTGACATTGTGTGTTGGGCCCCGAACCATGTAGATATTTGAACAATATTAATTTTCAACAATCAAAAGGCTATCATTGGCTCCTTTAGACTTGGAGACATCCCAATAAGGTATAATATTTTCACCCTTGAATTTTTTTATGGTTCTAATTTCCTTAAGAAATTTCATCCAGAATAATGCATTTAATGTGCTCACACCTTAGCTGATGTAATCTAAGAATGGTAGGGTGATGAGAATATATTCAAGGAGGAAATTACTAAAATGTACTCTTCTTCCTCCTGTCAACTTGAACCCCTATTGTTTCCACTATGGTATGTAGATTGTTTGGGGAAAAGTATCCCAACCATTTTAAACCAAATTGTGTCCTTGTTATACACAGGGCTCTCCATGGGTATGCATTTAATTAGGCCACTATTCTATATGATAATCTCTACACATGTTTTGATACTAGATAAAACTACCCCTCCATTTTATATGTTTGCATATATAATGGATGACATATTCTTCTACACCCCTTTTCCTCAAATGGGTTGGGAATGGACCCATAGTACTCCTCAACCAATCCATATTTATCACTCTAAATTATGGGAAGTGTATATTTTTACTTGTAGATTCAAAATTTTATGTGATATGCTAAAACATAAGACAAGAATCTACTCTACTCATCAACGGAAACCAAAATTGATCGATGAAAAGACTAAGCAAAAAAGGAAGAATTTCAATCGCATATAACACAATATTTTTCTGGGGAAAGCAACTGCTCAAAATCCCGAATATCTATATTGCATTAACTAGAAGACCTGAGAAGAAAATACGATGCTTTTTCAACCCGAACAATTCTTTCACAAGTACAATCTATCTCTCTGCTTCCTAAGCAAGCCTTGGATGAATACAATATGATCTTCTCAACCTTGAGCTCAACCTGCACAAGTATTTCCTATCCTATGGTTGACTAACTTCCTTTTACCAATACTTAGCCAAATTCATAGCCTTCCAATACCCTACTTCCTTGTGCAATTCTTGAGAGACTTGGCCCATATTTAATTGGAAAATTCCTCATCCATAATTGTGCAATCCATCCATAGGCCCTCAATTGATTGCATGCACCATCTGTACAACTCGGAAAATTATACAAATGATAGTACACTGTCCCTGAACTCCAATCTCAACTGGGTCTTCTTTAGAACTGACATGCATGAGTTATTTATGAGTGAAACTTCAGTTAAATGGTGGATTAGTGAAGTTGTACTGGTGCTTGTCCCGACTACTAGACCTCCTACTAGTTCCTCCAACTGTTTGACCTAGTTTAACTAACTTTAACTCAATTAGACTGAGATAATTAATTACAACTCAAAAGAACTCAACCTAGGCCCCTAAAATTTAGGGATCACTCTACATGATTCTAGATAGACTTCCAACTTGAATTTACTGAGCCAACTAAGTCAAAGTAACTTAGTTAAGTATTACAAGTTGCTTTGAGAATAGAATTTTGATTTAATTCCTAATTTAAGTCAAGGAAAAATTAAATTAGAATTTCTAGATGCTATTTTTAACATTTATTGTTGTTATTTTCAACACTCCATCTCAACAAGAAAGGAATTCAACTCTATCCTGATTTGGTACCTTTGGAATGTTCTACATGCAATACTTCTCTCTAGTGTTGTTTCTACTTCTCTATAGTGATATTTGTCATCATATTTTGATCTCCCTTCATGAAAAATTCTTCAGTGTCCAACCTCCTATAATAATTGATGAAGCCAATATATAAGGCTTGGATGGAATCAAAGACTGGTATATTAAGGAAAAAAATTCATAAATAATACTTTATGTTTGCCTAGCTCCTTTGCATGTGTTACATAGATTTATCCCCGATAGGCTCCTATGTAGAGAGAGCATATAAAATGGTTGCCACAAGTTTATCTAGGGTCCTACAAACTACATCCAAGAAAATTTGGCCTACTTTCCCCATCCAGGTTGGTATATTCTCATTATCCAATGTACCTCAAGCCAATATTCTCATTGGATAAGATCAAATTTTCATACATTGAACTAAAGAAGCATGTATCTAAGAAGATAGTGTCAGAACATTGTATCCAAACTAGAGAGAGAAGGTATACTCATGAAGGCTCAAATTATCATGATGTTTTCAAAGGAGTTAAGAGATATCGGGAAATTCTACAAAGAGTTCAAAAGCTTCCTACAAATCTGTAGATTGATTTCCACAACTTTTTAAATACAAGGATAAGGTTCTTACCATATATACCCCAAGAAGATAGTGAAATGGAAATAAAAGAGGCACCAATCGATCCCACCAGACCTTCTCCAGCATAGACTGAGTCCCAAAATATTGAAAAGAACTCACCTCAACAAGATTCACAAGAGATGAAATCAATTATTTATATAATATTTGATATTATTAATTTAGAAGTATTGAAAGAAAGGATCATTCATATAACTACCAAAGTAGAAGAAAGAAAAATGCAAGAAGAATGGAATATATTTGAAAAGGTGCATAAGGAGTTGGGTGAAAGCAAAGGAAACAATCTAGTGAATGTTACAACAAAAGGCTTAGAGATAGAATTTGAAGGCCTAGAATCTCCTAGTAAGTGGATTTAGGCTAAGGAAGTCACCACTCTAGTTTCTCCCAGAGTTGTTACTAAAATTCCTATATCATCTATGCCTAGTATAACTTCCTCAGAAGTTCTTTATGTTTATGAATTTTCACCAGTTGAAGAGAAGGAAATTCCTCCTACTGACTAGATTTTAGTGTCAAGAAATGGTCCATTGTGTAAGGTAGGGCTAAACGTCAAAGAATTGAACAAAATAGAGAACCTCCATCTCAACAAGGAATAGTTTTCAATAGATATAAGTAGATTGATGAGCAATTAGTAAGAGAATTAGCTAATTCAATGGGATCCTTTGCAAATGCTAACATTGGGTCAATGAACAATTTAAAAGAAATTATCAAGTAAAGATATAAAATAATCATTGAACTTGAAGCACAACTGAAAAGGAAGAAAACCCAGTTTGAAGAACAAATAAAATTAAAGTTCTAAGAAGAGTGAAAGAATCACCTACAACAAATGAAAGACTTGGAGCAGCAACTAAAAGCAGAAGTCACTAAGATTCAAAATATGTTTACCAATTTTGATAAGTAGAAAGAGTATTGAATTACTCATTTACAATAACAAGTTAAAGAATTCAAGGGGAATAAATTTTGATATAAATAAATTCAAAATGGTGTCTAATGAAGCCCATGACCAATTGCAACAGGTACAAGAAACTTTATGTAAATATCTAAGTCTAATTCAAAATCAATAAGATTCAACGTTATTTGTAATAGAAAATCTAGATTATATCAAGCCAGGGGGAATTTAACAAATCTATTAACATGGAAGACAAGGATTAAAACAAATCCTTAAGATCTTCCTCAAATCTCAAACATAGATAAACACAAATTTAAAGTTTCTTTAAAAGGTTGGAAGTGAAATTTACAGCTTTCCAAAGACTTAGTTAGGGATATTGAACAATCATGCTCTTCCACAATCAATTCAAAAATTGGTGCTGTTAGTGTCAGTCTTTCCAGCCTTCCTCCAGTGATCAAATATGCTCTTACAAAGTGGTCTCAGAGTGTCAAGATCAAATTTTGTCATTTCAAAGAGTCTTTAAGCAAAATTTGGTCACTAGGCATTAGGTCTAGGGTTTGCTTTCACTCCTTCTAAAGTTGTCCAAATGTCGGTCCATGTCATCATTTTG
Source organism: Pinus tabuliformis (assembly GCA_031772625.1). Lineage (NCBI taxonomy): Eukaryota > Viridiplantae > Streptophyta > Pinopsida > Pinales > Pinaceae > Pinus > Pinus tabuliformis. The sequence continues at coordinate 445,025,801 of CM062807.1, read as the reverse complement.
CTGAGTCTATCATCATTCATAGGGTTTTCATTGTCATGTCAGTGTCTAATGAGTCATTTTACACCTTGTTCATGCTTCAGTTGCACCTAGGCAAGGTCATTTCCCTCTCCTAGGGTTTTGAAAGCTAATTTCTCTTGGACGGTCAAATCATCGGCAAAACTTGTATCCTGATGTTCATACACCTTCCCCTATCCTTAAAGTACCTTATCAAATGCTTCCCATCACTGAGATCCCCCAAATTCCTCATTTTTGCACAAACCCTAGTTTCTTGCTACAACCTGGCAATTTTCTAGGTTGGGCCTGTGTTTTTCCCTTTTGGACCCCTTCCCCTCACTCAATCTCTGAGATTCCACTTTTCCCTACTTCCTAACATCCCTCCCTACTCCCAAAAATTTCCTCAAGAATTTAGAAGCCCCTTATCCCCTTCATTTCGCTTCATTTCGACAAAATCCCTTGTTTCACACATCGGGATAAGTTTCACTCAAAAGATGTTTCAGAGCAATCAAAGATGAATTTTGGAAAACTGAGAGAGGTGTTTGTCCAAAACATTCCAAGGAAGAAAAACCTCCTTCACTTTTTACACAGGTGTCATGGTTTTAGAGAAATGTCAAAAATACAATCGCCAGATCCAAGGAGGTTGGCCAAGGCACTAAAACGACGGAAAAGGCCCGATCCACTCCAAATTTTGGCCAAAGCCTCTTTGAATGAGCATGGTACTTGATTGGGGACTCCCAGCCCAAATTTCAAGAAATTTGGAGAAAATTTGGTCATTTGTGAATTTTTTGGGCAAAAAATAGGTTTTCTTCCCCAACGCGTAGCGCGCCGCGCGCTACCCTGAAGATGGGCAACTCCTTTTCATGAAAACTCAGCATTTTTGGATTTTTCATGCAAAAATACACTTTCTCAACAATTTCCAAGAGATTTCATCAAGTTTTGAGCCTCCAGAAGGTCAAAAAACATGCAAAAAATGACTTTCTGCCACTTTTTTGACACACAGGAAGCAGTCTTGGGAGATTGCAATTTTGGAGGGGCAAATGGTCACCAAATTCAGAAATTCCACTTGTTTTGGAAAGTAGACATCCAGAACTTTCCAAAAAGCCCACTTTTGCCTCATTTGGACTCCGGGAAGTGCCTCAAAAGCAGGCCCAAAGGCGCGCTACGCGTTCAGGATTGGGGCGCTACGCATCAGCACATTTTCTCAATTTTTCATCTACAGCGCAGGAATTCGCCCAGCTTTGACCAGTTTTGACTTGTGATGGGATTTTTCCCCCTCTTTATTTTCATGTTGACATGACACTTATTTACCTATTCTAGAAGATTCATTCATGAAATAGCAAACATTTAATGAATGAATTGGTTTCCTAGCTTATAGAGGCAAGTTGTTTTGACTACCTAGATTTTAGTGCTCAGTTTGGAATTGGTTGAAACAGCTCCTAGGATAGTGAGCTCGACCTCTAGAGGCAAGGAAAGATGTTAGATTGCCTATATTATGTACTTTCTTGGTCATTTTCATGGTTGGACTCTTGAGGGAGAAAGCTTCTATTGTATTACTCATTGTATCTCTGCAATTTTTGGCAACAGAAGACCAGGGTTTTGCAGTCCTTTTTGGGATTCCTATGGTTACATGTATTGATGGTGTGTTTCTCTTTGTACTTGTAAGTTTGTTATGTGAATCATCTTCTTACTTTTTCTTCTGCAAATTAGGCAAATGAAGTGTTAAGGTAGAATTCAAGGTTGCTATGCTCTGCCTTTAAGTTTGCTTAATATCAATGTTTTCAGCTGTTTAAGGAGAATTCAAGGTGATTGCTTGCTCTCCTTAGCTCCTCACCAATCATTCTCATCCATCCAAATCTTTCAAAGGCATCAATACAGTCTCCTACCTTGCCCCAAAGAACCCCCTGCGAAAACTGTGTCCAATCCCCGCACCCAAAATTGCCTTTCCCCAATTTTCCACCAAAACCCTAAAAATCCCAAATCAAACCTTTTTATCAGTTTACTAGCCTAAAATCAGTGTTCTTTATTGGTTATCTTTGCCCGTTGAAGATCTTTGCCGAGATAGACCGGAGAGAGCCCTCTCCTGCCCCGTAGGGCTAACTACGAGGCTAAGTGGTTTGATGTTGCCTTGGAGTTTACCTTTTTCAGCCTGAGGCAAATTTCAAGCGCTAACATATTGGCGACCATACTGGGGAGAAAAACTTGTTTGTGGGTTGATGTGTTTATTTCATAAGTCTTAGACGGAGCCTGAAGTTATGCCAGGTAGCCTTCGAAACGCTTTTGCTTTGCATAAGCGGAAGTAGATAAACGCTGCTTCAGTCCATCTCCGTGAGCTTGTGAATATAGCACTTCATTTGCATTTTACCCCAGTACATGTATCAAGTTCAGATCTGATTGTTGATGGTGGAAAACAATTAGACACTTGAAAGGCTGAAATCATTCACCTGGCGACTCTAAATCATTTTCGAGATCAGATCCAAAGACTCCACTGGAGGATGATCCCGACCAGCAAAAACATGAAAGGACAATATGGACAGATCAGGTACTCAAGTTGGAATTTCATCCAAGACATTTTGTTCTTTGTCATAAATTATTTCTTCTCTTTTCCCAAGAATGTCAAGACTGCGTTGCAAAGTATACTATGCTTGAGAAAAGATCCTAGGCTTGCAGTTGATTCTTTCCCTTTGAAGATTGTGAATACCAAAGATTTGCATGCCTTTGAGCTTGATCAGGATCCTTTTTCCGAATTTTGTGATGACCATCTTCAAATTGATGAGTCTCAAGAAACCAAGACTAATTCTATACCTGCTGTACATACCCCTACACCTTGTAAAATTCCAGATCGATATAAACCTCTTGTTTTACCTTCTGTTCTCCATGCTTTCCCCAAAAACTATGATCTATACTTGCCGAGGTTTGATGGTGAAAGTAAGAATGTCAACGCTGAGCAACATGTGCAGAATTTTGAGTATTTTCTAGATCTTTTTGAAGTTGATGAAGAAGATGTCAGTATTAGGCTTTTTGCTCTTTCTTTGCAAGCTGAAGTTAAGAGTTGATTCAAAACCCTGCCTGATGCAAGCATCTCAGATTTCTGGCAGTTTTTCAAAGTTTTTCTCGACAGGTGGATGGTCGGGCAAAACCTTTTCTTGATTGTAGAAGAGTATAACCAGCTGAAAAGACTACCAGGGGAGACAGTACAACAGTTTTAAGCCAGATTTAACCAAGTTTATTATTCGATGCCAGTTGATATAAGACCAACTCCTAGATCTGCTCTCTTGCACTATCCGGGTGCCTTTGATCCGGAGATGGAGTTTCAGCTGAGAGAAAGGAATATTGCAACACTTCACGAGATGCAGAACAGTGCAGTAAATGTAGAGGCTCATCTGCTGATCCGAAGGGCAAGGATGAAGGAAGAAGAGATGAAAAACATAGATCCGGAAAAATCGACATCTCTAGAGGTAAAGCTTGACATTTTGGTAAGTGCAGTGGAAAAGATGATGGACAAGATCAACGCAAGGAATGATTATGATGTTCAAGCTCATGGCGCGCTGATTGAAGAAGAACAAGTTGTTGATCCAAAACATTTTGTTTCTTATCCTAGTTGTCATAGATCTGATAATGATTGTTTTGTAGATCACCTTGGCGAAGAAAGAACTGTTGATATGACCTGCATGCTTGATGATATGTTTTATACCGATGATTTGCCTCAGTTTGATCAGTATGATGATGATTATGTTCTCCAAACAGAAGCTAATCTTGCAATCAAACAAGTAGCTAGTTTGTGGGAGGAAAAAGTTCATTTTCAGCAGCTTGAATACAATGTTCAGCCATCACATATCAGCTATGACATTGACGAGGAAAGTGCATCAAAGTTTGAAGTAAGTGAAGGATCTTTGCCTTTTTGTTTTGATTCGTTTCAGTTCATCAGAGATAACTACCATGCAATCAGAAATCAAATGTCAACAAGTCTTGATTTGAATCATCTTGAGAGCAATGAAAATTTTGTTCAAGACTTCTCATATTCAGATTTGCAACCCCCGAAAGCCATTGATTGTCAAGTTGCAGCTGAAGACTTGGAAGTGGACACACATGATTTAATGATTCAAGGTGACTCCATACCATTTTGTTTTGAATCATGTCAGTTTTTGAAGGGTAAATTGTGTAGTAAATCTTCAAATGAACAACCCATAACAAATCAGCAATCTCTCAGTGTGAATGTTGAGGATGAGACAGATAACAAAATTCTTGAGCAGCCTGTAGCATCAGATTTGCAGCCACCAAATGAAATTGAAGGGCAGATTACAGATGAAGCTGTGGAAGATGAAATACATGATTTGATGATGCAGGAAGATTCTATACCCTTTTGTTTCGAAGCATTTCAATTTATAAGGCAGAATCTTTGTAAAATCTGTCAAGAAAAAGATGAACAGCTAGAAGGATGTCATACATTTTCAATGGATACATTACAGCAGTCTTTTCAAGTTTTTCATGATCCAATAGCTGATGTTTTGGATGAGGTTTGCAGTCAAAGTCTTTCTCCATTGACTACATGTGAGCTTGAAACATGTGCTGACATGAACTTGATCTGGCAGCCGGTTTCTTTGTCATTTTTAGCAGGGGTCTCGTCACAAGGCTCAGATCAAAGTTTGCATTCATGGTATGAGGAGAAGAGAAGTAATCCATTGGATGAGCTAAGTTCCAGTGTGCTTGAATTTCAAGATCCTTATGTAGTGTTTTTGTAAGCGGATAAAGAATTCATATCATTCAATGGATCTGTTTCTAAGTTGTCATGGGAGTTGCCTTTCAGTAGTTCTCTCTTGTTTTTCATAAGCAATCATTTGCGGAGAATTCAAACAGCAAACGGGATACTTACTTGGTTGCACTGGTTGTTTCATTTCACTTGATCAGGTGATGAATGAAATTGTTAGAGTAGGTTTTGATGAATAAGCTCCCCTTTGAGCATCATTTCCAGTTTGTCGGTTGTGTTTAAGTATCTAGTCAGTTTTTAGTTGAGTCATGAGTCCTTTGTGAGTCAATTTTCAGTCTTGTTGTGAAGTTAGTTTGCGTCGGTTTTCAGTCATGCATTTTAGTTTGAGTTTTTGACTCCATTGCCCAATGGATAAGGCGTTGGTCTACTCTCCCAAAGATCTGTCGTTCTTGGCACCTCCAAGGAGCTACCATCCCCATTGGAGCCAATGTTAGTGTCAGTCTTTCCAGCCTTCCTCCAGTGATCAAATATGCTCTTACAAAGTGGTCTCAGAGTGTCAAGGTCAAATTTTGTCATTTCAAAGAGTCTTCAAGCAAAATTTGGTCACTAGGCATTAGGTCTAGGGTTTGCTTTCACTCCTTCTAAAGTTGTCCAAATGTCGGTCCATGTCATCATTCTGCTGAGTCTATCATCATTCATAGGGTTGTCATTGTCATGTCAGTGTCTAATGAGTCATTTTACACCTTGTTCATGCTTCAGTTGCACCTAGGCAAGGTCATTTCCCTCTCCTAGGGTTTTGAAAGCTAATTTCTCTTGGACGGTCAAATCATCGGCAAAACTTGTATCCTGATATTCATACACCTTCCCCTATCCTTAAAGTACCTTATCAAATGCTTCCCATCACTGAGATCCCCCAAATTCCTCATTTTTGAACAAACCCTAGTTTCTTGCTACAACCTGGCAATTTTCTAGGTTGGGCCTGTGTTTTGCCCTTTTCGACCCCTTCCCCTCACTCAATCTCTGAGATTCCACTTTCCCCTGCTTCCTAACATCCCTCCCTACTCCCAAAAATTTCCTCAAGAATTTAGAAGCCCCTTATCCCCTTCATTTCGCTTCATTTCGACAAAATCCCTTGTTTCACACATCGGGATAAGTTTCACTCAAAAGATGTTTCAAAGCAATCAAAGATGAATTTTGGAAAACTGATAGAGGTTTTTGTCCACAACATACCAAGGAAGAAAAACCTCCTTCACTTTTTACACAGGTGTCATGGTTTTAGAGAAATGTCAAAAATATAATCGCCAGATCCAAGGAGGTTGGCCAAGGCACTAAAATGACGGAAAAGGCCCGATCCACTCCAAATTTTGGCCAAAGCCTCTTTTAATGAGCATGGTACTTTATTGGGGACTCCCAGCCCAAATTTCAAGAAATTTGGAGAAAATTTGGTCATTTGTGAATTTTTTGGGCAAAAAACAGGTTTTCTTCCCCAACGCGTAGCGCGCCGCACGCTACCCTGAAGATGGGCAACTCCTTTTCATGAAAACTCAGAATTTTTGGATTTTTCATGCAAAAATACACTTTCTTAGCAATTTCCAAGAGATTTCATCAAGTTTTGAGCCTCCAGAAGGTCAAAAAACATGCAAAAAATGACTTTCTGCCACTTTTTTGACACACAGGAAGCAGTCTTGGGAGATTGCAATTTTGGAGGGGAAAATGGTCACCAAATTCATAAATTCCACTTGGGTTGGAAAGTAGACATCCAGACCTTTCCAAAAAGCCCACTTTTTCCTCATTTGGACTCCGGGAAGTGCCTCAAAAGCAGGCCCAAAGGCGCGCTACGCGTTCAGGATTGGGGCACTACGCATCAGCACATTTTCTCAATTTTTCATCTACAGCTCAGGAATTCGCCCAGCTTTGACCAGTTTTGACTTGTGATGGGATTTTTCACCCTCTTTGATGTAATTAATGTATTTTCATGTTGACATGACACTTATTTACCTATTCTAGAAGATTCATTCATGAAATAGCAAACATTTAATGAATGAATTGGTTTCCTAGCTTATAGAGGCAAGTTGTTTTCACTGCCTAGATTTTAGTGCTCAGTTTGGAATTGGTTGAAACAGCTCCTAGGATAGTGAGCTAGACCCCTAGAGGCAAGGAAAGATGTTAGATTGCCTATATTATGTACTTTCTTGGTCATTTTCATGGTTGGAATCTTGAGGGAGAAAGCTTCTATTGTATTACTCATTGTATCTCTGCAATTTTTGGCAAAGGAAGACCAGGGTTTTGCAGTCCTTTTTGGGATTCCTGTGGTTACATGTATTGATGGTGTGTTTCTCTTTGTACTTGTAAGTTTGTTATGTGAATCATCTTCTTACTTTTTCTTCTGCAAATTAGGCAAATGAAGTGTTAAGGTAGAATTCAAGGTTGCTATGCTCTGCCTTTAAGTTTGCTTAATATCAATGTTTTCAGTTGTTTAAGGAGAATTCAAGGTGATTGCTTGCTCTCCTTAGCTCCTCACCAGTCATTCTCATCCATCCAAATCTTTCAAAGGTATCAATACAGTCTCCTACCTTTCCACAAAGAACCCCCTGCGAAAACTGTGTCCAATCCCCGCACCCAAAATTTCCTTTCCCCAATTTTCCACCAAAACCCTAAAAATCCCAAATCAAACCTTTTTATCAGTTTACTAGCCTAAAATGAGTGTTCTTTATTGGTTATCTCTGCCCGTTGAAGATCTTTGCAGAGATAGACCGGACAGAGCCCTCTCCTGCCCCGCAGGGCTAGCTACGAGGCTAAGTGGTTTGATGTTGCCTTGGAGTTTACCTTTTTCAGCTTGAGGCAAATTTCAAGCGCTAACAGGTGCAATCAAGGAAATTGATATGGCTAATTTCTTCCCTATGGAGATGTTTAAAAAGGTAAATTATTTTATTATCGAGGTTAGAAAATATATCCAATCATTCAAAGAGAAGATTTATCAACTAAGAAAGGTCAACTTAGAAACCATGCACCATTTCGTAGTCTAAGCACAAAGCTATTGTCTCACCACAAAATAGGTTTCCTCAATACTAACTAAAGAGATACCAATTATTGAAACCAAAATATTCAATTTTCATGTCAACTTGCATCCAAAAGCTCAAAATTTTGTGACTAGGATCAATGAAGTTCACGAGGGTTGGAAATAGCACATGCAAGCCTCTAGCTTGTCAATCAAAGACCAATCAAAACAATATGTCAAGATTTTGCGGGACCTTAATGGTCTCTTATTTTTAAATTTTTTGGTTGTTTTAAAAATATTTTCTATTGGAACTAAATGTAAAAAAACCTTATTTTAGGCTTTTGTATTATTATTTAATAGAGTCCCTTAGGTCTTTGAAGGGGTTCCAATTTTTTTGAAGAATGCTTATAACATTATATCAATAGTTTACTTTTTGGAGACTAGAAGAACCATTGAAGTCTTTGATTCATTGTGCACAAGTATATGTGGTGTTATTGCTTGCATTTATTTGAAGAAATTTGAAGTTAAAATCTTCCAAGTTGCTTGATCTTATTTTTAAGTGATCACGCAATTTCATGATACTGTTTTGAAATTACAATTTATTTGAATTGACTAAGCACAAGGAAGTATGTATGAACATTGCTTTTGATATATGATCATGTAATTGTTTATATGAATCTTATTTTAATTATATTTAAGCCCTAAGTTAGTTCAATTAGAGTGATTAAATCTCTTCTAATTTTACTTGTTATTTGAATTTATACATATGCTTTAGTTTGCTCCCGACATAGGAAATATGTAATTTAGATATTTAGTTTATAATAATTTGTTTTCATTAATTTAGCCCTATTAGATTATATCCTTTTAGAAAATTATTATTTTCAAATGTAAAATCCATTTGTGGCAGCTTGTTCTACATACCTGTGAGAGTTGCTATATCAAATGAGGATAGGTCTAATTGGAACCTTGATCAGGTGACTTTCCTATTGTTTTTTTGGTAAAATGAAAGCACAACAATTTTGGTGCTAGAAGGAGTGCCATCTAATGATGAATGGAACAATAAAATCCCAAAACTAATATCCATTTGCAAAGTTCATGATCACCTTCAAAGCTTGAATCAAATTCAAGCAACCCACATAGAGTTGATTCCATAATCTTCGAAGTTGATGAGTTAGAAATCAGTCCTCTGATATTGGAGATAGAAACTTGTTCAAATAAACCTGAATTTTTTAGTTCTAGGATCAATTATAAAATTTTCAATTTTGAGTTACCTCAAGGATACTATTAGAATTATTCCTCAACAACTCAAGCATCTCCTAAAATATGAAATATTAGACAATAAATTGAACATATTTTTGGAGAAATCTCTCCCAATATGTTGGTTCACAATGACCTAGTTCCTTTATCCCTCATATTTGAATTATCACAAGAGCTTAGAGTAGAAATTTTCGCTAATAACCACTAGAATATCCCTTTCCCACCAGAGGCAAACATCCTTTATCTGAATTAAAAACAGAAAAATATATATCAGAAGAGGAAACAACTGCTTTTATTCACACCTTTGCATCACTTGAAAGTTCTATCTATCAAACACTACCTTCTCACCTATCAATTATTAGTCCTCCCAAAGCACCTAGACCTCCTCCATTAATTGCTAAAATTAGTGGAAAACAACCATGAAGACCTTAGCCATCACTAGGTACAATATATATTCTAGGAGTTCAACATGATTTAGCAAAACACCTTGAAAAATTCTTGCCTAAGTTGAATCCTAATAATAGAGAATCTCTCAAAGATCACATTAGGAAATTCATGTTAGCATGACCCCTCATGGGCATACAGAATGAAAACATTGTCTACATATTATTTCCTTACACATTTGAGGGAAAAGCCTCAACCTGGTATTTTTCATTACTATCGGTTCAAATCAAAGCTATGAAAATTTTGAAGACATCTTAATTAAAAAAATTAGAGATGATAAAACTTCTGAAACTTTAGTAATGGAACTATCTAGAATTAAAATGCATAATAAGGAAAATATTAAAGATTTTAACCAAAGTTTTGTATATCTTTTGAATAAAATTGCAGATGTCTAAATTGAATTTTATACTACTGCATTGCCATCATCTATTGAAATATTTGTGAAAAGAGTTGCTAAAATTGTTCTAATAGATGCAATGCAAGAAGCTTTGAATGTCTAAAAGGAAATGTTAAGCATCACTAGTAAGGCACACATGGAAGAGAAGAAGTTTGCTACCCCTGCAAAGAAGGTATCCTTCAAAGAAGATAAGAAAGACAAGTATGATTTTGATATGAAAATGTAGGAGAGGAATCATCATCCAAAAGGGATTTTAGGATATTTTACAAAAGGAATCCTCCTCCTCCTCTTGGTAATCATATTTTTTCTGCAAATGATGAGGAAGTTGAATAAGGAGAACAAAAACTTGAAGAAAGTGAAGATCACATTCCAGAAGAAAATGTCATTTGGAATGTAGTTGAACGAATTATTGATGCAAATGAATAAGGTTTCTACGAATATGTTAATGCAAGACAAACCAGGAGCAAAGGATTGCATGCTTCCACTTTAGCCTACACCCTCTTCTTCAACCCCTACAATTCCTGCAAAAAAATTCTTCAAAATAGATGTCAGTTCCTAAAACCTTTGATTATATCATAACATATTGAGTATGATGTGGTGGAGGATATGGAGAAGAATAGAGATAACTTTTCCCTATGTGAATTAATGAAATTAAAGCAGTAAAGAAATAGTTTGTTAAGGGATTTAGATGTTGCTAAAAAGAATACCCCTATTGCTAAACACTCTCTTTCTACTAAAGATAGAGGAATAATTTCCCCATCTTCCTCTTCTAACAAAAATAAACATGTTAGTATTAATTTTATTCTAATAGGAGACAAATAAAATTCTCATACTCCCCCATTCTTATTAACTTTTGAAATTTTTATTAGAAATGTACTCAATTTTCTAGTTGACTCTAGGGCTTCTTCTAATATGATGCCCTATTTAGTATACACTAACATTAATGCTAAACCCCATAATTCAACTACCCAAATTGTGCAACTCGATAGATCACAAGTAAAAGTATTGGGATAACTTAAGATAATTTTTTAGATTTGCTTATAATCCCAAAATGCACCAAATCATAAACATAGTAATTTCCGATGTACTTGAATCCTATGGTTTACTACTGAGTCAAGACTGGTCTGAAAAATTAAATGGATATTTTTCTACTGACTAGTATCATATTTCACTTCCATATAATGGTAAGCCCAATTATATAAAAGTAGAATGAGAAAAACACATGAATCATAGAATAACTTATATTATGTTATGCAACCAACTCACAAAAAGATAGATCAACGACTTAAAAATTATCCTCTTTGAGGGGGAAACCTCCTTTATATCACATAAATGAACAATTCTTGGATGATAGAAATGACAAGTCCTCCTTTGTATATATATGAGTCTAAGGGGTCACAATATAATCAAAGCCTACATAACAATAATAATGTAAGGGCACAAAAATAACAATAGTGGGCTTATATGGGGCACAACAATAACTATATAGGGGCTACATCGACACACCAATAACAATAAGGGGGATACACTAGTATTATAAGGACCTAACATGCCCCTGTCCTTCAAAAAAGTGTTTTCGTCAACACTTGAGTAGTTCTGGATGCTTTTGTATAAAATTCTCATCCTCCCAAGTGGAATCTTCAACGGGTAAGTTCTTCCAGTTAATGAGATACTCTGAAATTGATTGATTTCGTAGTTGTCAGCTTCTTATTTTCGTGACTGCTTTAGGCTATAATATGATTTTTCCTTCTTCTTCAAGTTCTAGCAACATTTTTTGAACTGGAAGCTTGTCACTGATAACCTTCTTTAAGAATGAAACATGGAAAACTAGGTGTACTCGGGAAGATGCAGGCAGTTGCAATTTGTATCACATAGTAACAATCTTTGCAATACCTTGTAAGGATCATAGTACTTCAGTGATAATTTATTATCCTTCTTAGCTTGCTTGAGATACATTTGTTTACATCGTTGTAGCCATAAAAATACCCAGCCATCTACATCAAAACTTCTTTCACTACAATGTTGATCTGCCTATTGTTTCATTCGATTATGCACCAGAGTGAGGTTATCCTTTAAGAGTTGGATAACTTGTTGTTGATTCTACATGTGATCTTTCATTGCTTTAACGTTTGAATTTTCTATTAAAGATGATGCGATGGATGGTGGAGGATATCCATACAGTGCCATAAATGGGATCATTTTTGTTGTAGTATGGAAGGAAGTGTTATACCACCATTCAACTAGAGGTAACCACTTGACCCATTGTGTTTGTTTATCAGGTACAAAGAAACTAAGATATCCTTCAGAACATTTATTCGCTATCTCAATTTTCCCATCAGATTGACAATGATAAGATGATCTATGAGCTAATTGAGTACCAAGACAAGAAAATAATTTCGTCCAATTTTTTTTAGTGAAAATGGGATATTTGTCACTTACTGTAATATTTGGATTTCCATGAAGCTTTTGAATTGTTTCCATAAATGCAACAACATCTGTATTGGCTTTAAAAGGATGCGATAATGAAAAAAAGTTTACATACTTGGTAAGTCTATCAAATACCACCATGGTGACACTCTTTCCATCAGAGTTGGGTAAACCTGTGATAAAATCCATTGAGACCTCCTCCTAACGCTGACTTGGAATGGATAAACATTGTAATAGGCTCGAGGTCTTAATTGTCTCAACTTTATTTTGTTGGCAAACCAAACATTCTTCCACAAACTTCTAAATATTCGTTTTAAGGCCATCCCAAAAAAATTCCTTCTTGACCCTCTGGTAAGTTTTCAAAAATCCTGAGTGCCCTCCTAAGGGAGAGGTGTGCAATTCCAAAAAAATATTTTGTTTAAGTTGGGAATTGTTACAAAGTTTTAAGAAATCTTTGTACCATAATGAATCAATTTTCCATCTAAGTGTATCTTATGTACTAGGATCTTGATGCAACTTTTCATTGAGTGACCACACCTATTCATCATTCTTCCAGTCACCCCTTGCTTTGATTATCCACTCAGGTTGGATAATAGAAATGTCACAAAGAAATGCTTCCATATCCTCATCCTTTCTTGAGAGTGCATCCACAACAAAAATTTTCTTCCCTTTTTTGTAGATTATTTCAAAGTCATAACCCAACATCTTTGTCACCCATTTTTGCTTCTCTTCTGAAGATAATATTTGTTCCAAAAATTATTCAAGACTATCATGATATGTTTTTACCTTGAAGTGTCTTCCCATTAGGTAAGGTCACCATTGCTTTAGTGAATTTAGTATTTCCAACATTTCCTTCTCATAAATATGTTTTTGTAAATACTTCCCTTTGATTGGCGACTTTAAAAAGCAATGGGTCTTCCTTCTTCCTGAGGCATCACATTCCACAATAAACGTTTTTGTGAAATCTGGCATAGGTAAGCCTAGTGCTTGGAACATGTCCTGTTTAAGATGTTCAAAGGCCTTCGTTGCCTCTAGAGTCCAAGAAAATGCTTCTTTCTTCAGTAATGATGTTAGAGGTGCCACTATTCTCCCATAATTCTTAACAAACTTATAATAATACCCTTTCAACCCGACAAATCCTCGAAGATGATTTATGGTTTTGGGGATTTTCCATTCCTTGATGGCTTTAATTTTGTTAGGATATAAATTAATACACTCATGAGATACAATATGACCTAAATATTCCACCTCCTGTACTCCAAAGAAACATTTGGAGGTTTTTTCATATAATTGTTTCTCCTCCAATAGTTTGAGCACCCTGTCAACATGTTGAACATGATCCTTCCAAGACTTGTTGTAGATTAGTATATCATCAAAAAATACCAACAAATATTTTCTAAGGAAGGTTTTGAAAATGGAATTCATCAAACCTTGAAATGTGGAAGGTGCATTAGTAAGGCCAAAAGACATGACCAAAAATTCATAATGACCCTCACGAGTTCTGAGTGTTGTTTTTAGAATGCCTTTAGTCTTCATTCTAATTTGATGATATCCTGAACAAAGATCCAGCTTGGTGAAGTAAATTTATCCATGTAATTCATCCAACAATTCATCAATGACAAGAATGGGAAATTCATCTTTAATCGTGAGCTTGTTGAGCTCCCTATAATCTAGAAACATATGCCATGATCCATCCTTATTATGCACCAACACTGCTGGAGAAGAGAAATAACTTTGACTACGTTGAAGTATACAAGCCTGTAGCATTTCTGGAACCATACATTCAATTTCACTCCGATTTCCTGAAGCATCACATTCCACAATAAACATTTTTGTGAAGTCTAAAGTAGATAAGTCTGGTGCTTGTAACATTGCCTCTTTAAGATGTTCAAAGGCCTTCTTTTCTTCTGGAGTCCAAGAAAATTCTTTTTTCTTCAGTAATGATGTTAGAGGTGCTTTTATTCTCCCATAATTCTTAACAAACTTACGATAATACGTTGTCAACCCGAGAAATCCTTGAAGATGCTTTATGGTTGCGGGGATTTTACATTCCTTAATGACTTTAATTTTGTTAGGGTCTACCTTAATACCCTCATGAGATACAATATGACCCAAATATTCCACCTCTTGTACTCCAAAGAAACATTTGGAGGTTTTTTCATATAATTGTTTCTCCTCCAATAGTTTGAGCACCCTGTCAACATGTTGAACAAGATCCTTCCAAGACTTGTTGTAGATTAGTATATCATCAAAAAATACCAACACAAATTTTCTAAGGAAGGGTTTGAAAATGGAATTCATCAAACCTTGAAATGTGGAAGGTGCATTAGTAAGGCCAAAAGGCATGACACAAAATTCATAATGACCTTGATGAATTCTGAATGTTGTTTTCAGAATGTTTTTAGTTTTCATTCTAATTTGATGATATCCTGAATGAGATCCAACTTGGTGAAGTAAATTTCTCAATGTAATTCATCCAACAATTCATCGATGACATGAATGGGAAATTATCTTTAATAGTGAGATTGTTGAGCTCCCTATAATCTGGACACATACACCATGATCCATCCTTCTTGTGAACTAATACTACTAGAGCATAGAAAGAACTTTGACTAAGTTGAATTATACTAGCCTCTAACATTTTTGCAACCATACATTCAATTTCACTCTTTTGGGCATAAGGATATCTGTAAGGCCTGATGTTTGGAGGAACACTTCCTAGAATCAAGTGAATCACACGATCATGAACACGAATAGGTGGGAGGCCTTTGGGAGTATCAAAAACCTTGGAATGATTGTCCAAGACTTTTTGGATATCTGGAGAAATAAATGATTTCAATGTTTGAACCGCTAGTGAGCATAATTGTGTAATTATGCCCCATTGTTCTTTATTCAGAAGCTTTTCCATGCCATCAGAGTTGATTATATTTCTTGTTTTCCCTGTTATACCCCTTAATTCAACTACCTTTCCTTCCCAAAAAGATTTCATGAAACGTTTTTGAAAAGTGAAATCTATCATCCCCAAATATTGTAACCAATGGACTCCTAATACAACATCAAAACCACCCATTGGAATAGAAAGCATTAGAATATTAAATACATATTCCTCCATGGTTAGCTTGATATTATGGCACTTTTTAGAGCAATTTATAGTTCTTCCATTTGCAACCTTGGCACTTTAGTGCTGGATATATGAAGCACTTCAACTCCTTAGCTATCTTATAATGAATAAAATTATGGGTACTATCTAAATCAATCAACATTATTACCTTTTTATTCTTTATATATCCTTCTACCTTGAGAGTTTGAGGAGTGGTAATTCCATCCAATGCATTACAAGATATGTTCGGATTCATTTCTTCTTTATATGGGGTTGGTTCCTTGTGTATATCCTCCTCTTTTGATGTTTCTTGTTCCTTTTATTCCTCCTCTTCAAAATCTATGTAGAATAATTTCTTCTCCGCACACTTATGACCTTTAGTGTATTTTTTATCACAACTATAACAAATCCCTTTTTCTCTTTTTTTCCTTCAATTTTTGTGGTGTCAACCTTGTAGGTTGTGGAAGATTAACACTTCCATCATTATAGTTGTGAGTCATAGACTTCCTTATTGCCATAATTTTTCTTTCAAATTTTCTTGCCACCCTGAATGCCTTCTCTAATGTCAGGTTCCCAAAGGCGAACCTTATGTTGGATGTTATCTTTTAAAGTCCCTATGAAGACATCAATCCTATGCTCCTATAGAATATGGGTTACCCTAATATTCAATTTTGGAAGTCTTCAATGTGCTTCGCCATTAAACCCTTTTGTTTGAGATTTATCAATTGGATAAAGAAGGTGTTTCTCTTTGTATCTTCATAATACGCTATCATTTCCTCTGTAAGAATTGACTAGGTTACAAGTGGTTTACGAGAACAAATCCATCTATACCATATAAACTGATTGGGTTCTAAATATAAAGATGCAATATGTACCATTTGTGAGGGTTGCACATCATGTAGATCAAAATATTGCTCCATATGTAGTATCCATGTTACTGAATCCTTGCCATCAAGCTTCCTCTTGTTTACCTATGGAATGTGGTGGTTATTAAACCCCACATTGGAGTCTCTAAAATTGTAATTCATATTCATTTTGTCCTCATAATGATTTTCATGGATTACCTTGTCACCACCGGGAAGCCTTTCTTGCAACAACTTTGTCAAACCTTCCTTCAAATCTTCCATGTATGCTTTTAAACCTTCCATGTCACCTTTTAAACCATCCATGTCACATTTTAGTTCATATTTGGTTGCTCTTTGTGAGAGCGAAATTTGTTGCACTTGGTCCCGTAATTTTGATATATCATGCTGCAATTCTTCCTCTTCATGTGTCATAGTAGAGCTTTCTGAGGGCTTAATGGGTGTAGAATTATTTTTCTTAGGAGGCATTTTAGAACCCAATACTGATATCTATGCTTCAATATTCCCTTGGAATCACTTCAAACTAATTTTTCAAACAAAAGTTATGCAAAAAAATACACACCTTTTTCTTGCTTTTAGGAGCTCGATCTTGAAACGGTTGTAACTCTGTAATTTCAAATCTCCAAGTTTTGAAATTTATTTTTGTGGTATCTCTCTGAGTCTTCTTTCCAACCCCATAAGTATGATCATGATTGGATTCTTCAAGAAAGAGTTATGACAAATCTCCCACGATGACCTGATTATGGATTGGTTCAGTAGAGTGACATTGTATGGGATTCCACTTGTCACTGTTTCAATCTTCGGCCCTAAAATTTCTACACGAAGAACTACAATCCATGCAATTTTAGCCACATTTTACAAAATTCAAATCTAATTCCTGAAATGAAAGTTATGACAATTTTTCCTAGGTCACCTATTTCAGACATAATTTTGGAGCTTGCAAAAACCATAACTTCCTAAGATCATGTCTCTGACAATTTAGCGAATAAAGCTACGGAATTTTTACACAACGCTCACCAAGATTTCGGCTCGACGTGGTAAAAAGTTTAGTTTCTGAAGCCTCATATAAAAATAATTATATCAAAAATTCCAAGATGGCCTGTTTGAAGAAACAAAACCCTAGAATCCAAAGCTCTGATACCAAATGTTATGCAACCAGCTCATAAAAAGATAGATCAATGACTTAAAAATTATCCTCTTTGAGGGGGAAACCTCCTTTAAATTACATAAATGAACAATTTTTGGATGATACAAATGACAAGACCTCCTTTGTATATATATGAGTCTAAGGGGTCACAATATAATCAGAACCTACATAAAAATAATAATGTAAGGACACAACAATAACAATAGGGGGCTTTTATGGGGAACAACGATAATAATATGGGGGCTACATGGGCACAATGATAACAATAATGGGATACACTAGTATTATATGGACCTATCATATTAATGTGCATAATGAACCTGTCGTGTTCTCAAACACTATACTCGACAACTAATGTACTAATTCTTTCTTTGGGAATTTTGTTGTAGATAGTTCTCCTTTTATTCATCCTTTTATTAAATATGAAATCGATAATTTATCCCAAACCAATTCTTTTAAAAGTATAAATATTGAACATAATCCTCTACATAAACTTTTATATAATAAAATTTGGTTGTTATTCTTTGATGGCCCCAAATCTAATGAGGGTGCTAGAGTAGGTTGCATATTACAAAGCCCTATTGGAGATAGAACTATTCTTTCCTACAGACTTGAGTTATAGTGCACATATATTGTATCTGATTATAAGGCTTTGATATAGGGTCTAAAGAAGGCCATCGACATGACAATAAAATACCTCAAAGTATTTGGGGATTCATAAATAATTGTCAGACAAGTGAGGAACATTATCCACTATGTTTGTAACCATTTAAAGTATTATCAGTATATTTTCCTTAATCTTACTTGTCATTTTTATTCCTTTAATATTAGCACTATGTCGAAATCACAAAATGTTGATGTATACCTTATACCTATTTTTTTCTTTAAACTAATACCTGCAAAGGAATTCAACCCATTTAGATTTTCAATTGAGCTACTATTTAGGCCCTCTGCACCTGACAACATATCTAATTGGAGAGTATTCAACGATGATGATGATATCTTAAATTTCCTCACTTTAGAGGAAATATATTCAAACTCTATCATTAATGAAGACATCCATGATAAAGAGCTCAATCAATCATCCTTAGATGAAAAAGTCAAATCTAAAAATTTCATTCTAAGATTAGAAGTGAAGTTAGAAGACTTTTATTATTTTAAAGATCATTTCAAGAAACCCCCGAACTCTAAAACTATTAGGTAATATATTTATTATGAAGTGATCAACTTAGGCTTATAAAAAGACACTCAAAATGTGGTCTAGGATGTTCACCCTTTGAGCAAGATGCATTCGTCCAATTACTAAAACAATATCAAGATGTATTTTCTTGGTCTTACAATGACTTGAAAACTTATGATACTTCCATAATCCAACATACTATTCCTCTAATATGTTATTCAAATACTATTCAACTTAAATCAAGGAAAATTCATCACAACTTAGAACCCCATATTTTAGAGGAGTTGAACAAACTCCTCAAAAAAAAAAACCGGTTAGACATTCCCAATGGGTTTATAATTTAGTCCCAGTGAGAAAGAAGAATGAAGATATAAAAATTTGTATCAATTTTGGAAACTTAAATAAATATTTTGAAAAGGAAAATTTTCCCCTTCCTCCTATGGAATAAATACTGCAATAAGTTGTTGGATTCATAATTATGTCATTTTTAGATGGGTTTTATTTTCATAACCAAGTTCTTATTTCTACAACTCACCAACTAAAAACTACATTCTGAACAAAATGGGGCACATATGATTACTGCAAATTTATTTTTAGTTTCATTAACATTGGTGCCACATTTTAAAGAATGGTGGATATAACCTTTATAGGGCTAATTAATAGATTGTTAGGTGTTTATTTTTATAATGTAACAAAATATTAAAAAAAAGGGTTTGATCACCTGTGTCATGGTAAGCATATTTTTGATAGATGTAGAAAATATGGGATTTCTCTAAATCCTAAGAAGTCATTTTTTGCATTAAATGAAGGAAATCTTCTAGGATTTATTGTCTCTAAAATTGGAATTGTAATTGAACCATCTAGGTAAAAGCTTTATCTGATATACCCTTCCCTCACAACAAGAATTCCATGCAGTCCTTCTTAGGATATTAACTAAGGAATTTTGTGCTAACTTTTTCTCAAATTGTTGGTCCCTTACAAAGTATGATTAAAAGTGATGTTGTGTTTAAATGGAACTCTTCAAAATAAGAATCTTTCAAATCAATAAAATAAGTTTCCATTCAAGCTTGTGATCTTATATCACCTAATTTTTACAAGGAGATCATCCTTTATACATTTGCATCTAACTTATCATGTGTAGCTATGCTCACATAAATAAATTATTAGAATTTCAAAGAACCTATTTATTTTATGAGCACATGCTTCCAAGGAGATGAGTTAAACTATTATGATGTTAAAAAATAGGCTTATGCCATTTTTAAAGCAATTAAGAATTTCAATCCATTCTTACTTAAATATCATAATAAGATAATGGTTCCATATCCATTAATTAGATTTTTTCTAGTTTAGAAAGATTTAGGTGATAAAACAACATAATGGATGAAGACGCTCCAAGAATATGACTTGGATCTTAAACCTTCAACATATATAAATCCAACAGATCTCAAGAGGATTATGATGACAAAAATATTCATCAAGAAGTGCAACAAGTGAACATTGTTCATGATTCATTGATTGAAATCTAATATCCTTTTTCTCTCATGGTTTGTCCCCGCCTTATTTAGAACTTATTGTCGTTGCGATCAACACCCTCCAAAATTTTTCCTACACTTGAGTTTTGGAGCATACTGAGAATCTTACAGTTTGTCGTGCCATGGTCACTCCATGTTCATTTGATATTTCATAAAGTGTTTAAGCCTTCTTCTTAGTTTTAACTTCCAAGTCACTTGCACACACATGCTCAGTCTTCAACGAGTTCGTGAGAACATTCCCTTTATGCAAGCTTGAACAGGCATTACACTGTCCATCAAAAAATTTCTTGTGCAATCTTCAATTCATGTCGATAGTTAGTTCACACTATTATTGAAAGTTCCCCCTCACTTTGTTGTGTTTTTACTTCTATTTTGGTGCGTTTTCTCAACTGTCACTTTTGCGCACATTCGCCTTCACAAGTGTCACTTTCACGTTTGCGGTTGTTCCTTTTGCTTATTTTCATTCTCATAAGTGGCATTTTCATATTATCTTCACTTTGGCATGTGTCTCTTTCAAGGTCATTTGCATTTTGCAAGTGTCGCCTTATGTTTTCCTCATATAATAGGTGTTTCTTTTGTGATTTTCACTCCTATACGTGTCACACCTTTGTACATCACCAAATTTAGTTCTAGAACACTCTTATACATTAGATGGTATTATATATCATTATAATATTCACTAGACACATTCCTATAGCTTAGCACAAGTTTTGTTCATAGTCGTCATAGTTGTCGTAACTTGTGTTCTAAGTGTCGTTTCAACTATTGCACTTAGACATAAGTGTCACTTTGCTGTCATATCGAGGTGTGATTTTCATTAATGAATATTGTGTATTTATTTTGGATTTTATTGATGGTTTTATGTGTGTGATCCAAGTTTGAGTCATGTTCAGATGCATTTCCCTCTTTTACTCAGTCGATCCCACACTTAGCCATTTCAGAGCTCTTTTTGGTCCTTCATCTCAGTGCAAGTTGTGAAGCCTTTTTCCCTTCTATTAAGTGTGGATCTCAACCTATCCATAGGCATAAATAATGAAATTCTACTCCCAAAGTTTGGTGCAATGAGTCCCTCTCAAGATTACCCCAAATCTATTGCACATTATGATCCTCCCAAGGGTAGTCACATGACCCTTCTTTCTCATATTGACTCACTTCACTGAGTTTTGGTCACCTCTGCCTTACATGACACATAGAGCACTCCTATCTAGCAGCATGGACCTCTTCCACCCTTTTGCAGAGGCAAAAAATGCAATGAAAAGATCCTCCTATCCTCCCAGTGCAGTGAAAACCTTCCTAGGCAAAGTAGTTTCATCCCTATGGTCTCCCTCAATGAAAAGCACACTCCAAATGGTCAAGAACCAATTTTTGGGTCAAATTGTGCTATTCTAGTATGAAAATCACACTAAAAAGCAATGGTGCCCCCTTTTTGAAGAAACATGTACTCTCTCTCAAACCTCCTTTTCCTTCGAGCGCATGGCGCACTCCTGAAGGTTGAAGCTTCACCCTCCCCCCTTCCTCAATGTGATACGCCCAAGCTTGACCTAAATTCATCCTATAGAGTGCATGTCGTAGTAGAGAAGGATGAAGGAGGCCTTGTCCTTCCTTTTATCAGTGAAATTCCACCCTCCTTGATGACTCCTTTCCCCTTAAGCACATAACACAGTCCTGAAGGTTGAACCTTTCACCTTCCCTACTTCCCAATGTGTTCATGTGCCCTCATATTTACTTTGACCCCTCCTTTGAGTGCTTGAAGCAGTAGGGAAGGATGAAGGATGCCTAATCCTTCTTTTTACCAGTCAAACTGCGCCATCCTTGGAGTCTTCTTTCCCCTTTTAATATCATAGCGCAATCTCGAAGGTTGAACCTTTCACCTTCCCTCCTTCCCAATGCACTCATGTGCCCTAAGCATTCCATTGACCTTTACTTTAAGCGCATGGCATAGTAGGTAAGGCTAAAGGATTCCTCCCCTCACCCTTAATTGATCAAGCTGTGATTTTAGGCTTTCCTCTCTTTTCTTTGGAGCGTATGTCACAACCATGAAGCATGAAACTTTCCACCTTGTCCCTTCAACTTCCCTCACTGTGCTGGAACAAGGAGAGTTATTCCTCATAGTGGATGGCATAGTAAAAATGATCAGTAGAGCCCTCCTAAGCCACTAATTATTTTTATTGTGCCCTCTTAATGAAGCCTACTTCTTTTAACCCTCTCAAGTATATATGCTTTTAATACTGATCTTGCCCCATAATGAATGATTTTCATTGGTAGGAGTACCTTCCAAACATGGAAAAGAGAAAATATCAAGGAGAAATCATGAAGAAACACCTGCAGACAAGAAGCACTAGAGATGTTATCATGAGAACCTGAAGAAAATCATGGACTGAGACAGATAGAAGACACTGCATGATGACTCAAAGGATTTTGATATTGATCAAATACCCTTTGGAGGGTGAAGATGAGAAACAAAGTGGATCTTTCATGAAGATGAAGTAAATACCAGATCTATCATCAAGAATGCAAGATCAAGCAACAAGGAAGACAATTTGACATTGCCACCTCATCATGAAGTCCATGTCATCATTGTCAAGTTGTAACTTGTACAAGTGTCATCATAATGGTCAATGTGTGTCAATGTCTCATGCCACATCATCATGTGGAATGTAATGATGTATACTCAAATAAAAGGACAATGTAATGTGTGGAAGTCCAAGAGTCATATGTGGAATATGAAAAGTCACTTAGTCATATATGGACAATTTTTTTTAGGAGAAGTCCAAAAGTAATTAGAAGTTCAAGAGTTCTTTAGAAGTACAAAGGACACATTATAAGTCTAAGAGTCATTAGGGTAATTCAAGAGTCATGGGGATATGAAAGTTCATTCCCCTCATTATAAAAGAAACCTCATAACTCAAGAAAAGGGCTTTTGGAGGCTTAAGATTTGGAGAGCTAGTCTTGGCTTCTCTACATGGCATAGGAGAGAAAAACTATTATTTGGAGAAGAAAGGAGTGACTTAATGTTCCACTATTGTAACTAGTGTCCACCATTGTAATTGATGTACTTGGATATTTTACCTTATAATTTGAGATCTATGAGCCAACACATTTTCATGCATGTATCGAAAATGTTTTAGGGATATTCTTGGGATGTTTACAGTATATGTTATGTTCATATGTACTGGGGAAATTGAACTATTTCAGTGGCTTCACTACTCATATTGTTGAATGCATGTTGTATCTGCATCAATATCATTATGTGAGCTATTTCACTAACGAATATTTCCATTCTCTCATGTGTCTCTTCTAGGATACTACTATTACTTTCCTCTTAGAGACTCGCTTCTGGTCTCCCCTCGTGAAGGTTTCCTTTTACATCCTACAATTGGTGCTTCACAATGTCAACTTATTTTCGTATATATATATATATATAATCTCATATGTTATCCATTGAAACCAATATGAGCCTTTGTGTTATGGTGGTCGAGCTAATATTCCAGATGGGGCTCCTACTCCAAATAGTGTGAGGTCTAATTAGGATTTCACATCAGGGAGACTCCTTGTATGTTGGCGGTATCCAACACCATCAACATAACCTAAGAAAATGATAGCTTTGATATTAAAATCCATTCAATATCAATTAGTAAATGGATTATTTTTTTGTAGAGATTATGATCTAGTTTTACACAGGCATCTTGACAGACTTGAATTTGACAAAGTGTTATATGACTTACATGATGGTTGGTGGTAACACCACTGCTCATAAAATTTTACACTTAGGGTATTACTGGCCAATAGTGTTAAAAGGTTCTCACATGTATGCCATAAAGTAAAAAAAATAAAAAAATCTAGAATTCAACTAGAAGATAAAATAAAACTACTTTTCCACTTCAGCTAGTCGTTGTTGAAGAACCTTAGAATCAATGGGTGTTGGACATTATTGGTGAGATCACACCAAACTATTCCAAACAACACAAATAAATTTTTAAAGCAACAAAATAATTCACTAAATGGGTGGATGCCATACATTTAAAAATAGAAAGTTTGGAATAGGTAATATCCTTCATTGAACAATTGATTATTACTAGGTTTAGCCTCTTAGGCACATTGATTTTCGACAATGCCACTTATCTTTCATATGCCCAATTCATTGAGTTAGATTTATAGAAGGACATTGAATTTAAGTATTATGCCAATTATTACCCAAAAGGGAATGACTTGGTGGATCCCATTAATAAAAACCTTCTTAATATTATCAAGAAAACCATTACAGATAACCAAAATAATTGGCATAAGTCCTTGGTCAATGTTGTATGGGATAACAAGGTAACTTATAAGGTTGTTGTAGATAACTCACCATAATTCCTTGTTTATGGAAAAGAGGTTATCCTTCCACCAAACATGGCTTTACCATCACTTCGTCTATCCCAGTCAATCCAAGAGGAACCATGATAAAAAATATATATAACAACACATTGAGGAATTGCTAACATTAGAAGAAACTATGGAAAAATTTAAACAAACATTTTCCTATCTTCGAAAGACTATAAAAAATTGGTTTGAAAACCAATCAATTAGAAAACAAAATAAAATTGGAGATATTCTTCTAAAATTGGATGATTCCCATGAGGCAAAAGGAAAACATACTAAATCTCAAAAACTATGGCTTGGTCCTTTTCAGATCTTTCAAAAGGTTGACCCTTCCAATTATATCTTAAAATCATTAAATGAGGATAAAGAAACTCTCCTTGTAAACAACCAAATTGTAAAAAGGTATTTTTTTAAATCCATATGGATGAACCCTGGTAAATATGTACATATTTCCTTTTCTTTTATTATCTAGAAAATAAACATTCCATGGAACTTTTTACATCCTGAGTACTATCAACTATTATGTTTTGGTTTCACACTGTGGTAAACGTATTCTTGTCATAAATCATTATTATGAATTCATATTAATTAAATTGAAATATGGATCATAGATTTACAATGAGTAATATGTAATTAAGATGCACAAATTTTTTATTTCTAACTTATCTATATGTAAGAATTGTTTTCGAGGAAAGTAATTTTAGACGTAACCCTTTATGAGAATCCCCCTCACTTCACATTAAAATATGTTTCCACTAGGAATGGTAGAATTGAATATGAAAAGGTTAATCTTTATGCACTTTGATGATGCATTACATCAAAGTAACTTTCATATCACCCTACTTTCTATTTGCCTAAAAAAAATTCATATATCCTTATATAAATTTAAAAGGATGGTGAATTATTTGGGGATTGAACCAAAAATTAAATGTAGGAAATTGAAAAGCACATAAGTGTGTGAAATGTATGCAAACCTATCAGCCCTATCGATTCTCATGAGTAGCAGGTCAATGCATGCATGATACTAAGGCATCTTTTTCATGTCTATGGATGCTATCAAGAAGTGAAGCAATATTGAGTGAAAGAAAAATGAGTTGAATTGATTGCATTCTAATCCTAGTGCATAGAGTTTGCCCTCTTAGTCATACTTATAGCCAAAAACCTAGTGATTCATTTTTAAAATAAACTCCATTAATTTTTTTCTTGTTAGACCCAATGGAACACTTAGAAGGGGCGAGGTGAATCAACGTGTCATGTATTTTACTAATTTATAACTTTTCATCCAGTTAGCAATGTAGTAGTCAAACATAACCATTTGTAGTATAATAAACATAACAATACATCATGAAGCTATCATCATATCAACAATAAATCAAGAGACCATCGCATCAAGGAGGCATAAGATTTTATGTTAAAACCCATACATGACAAAACCATAAATACTTCTTCTTTATATGCTTCAATTCATTACATCAATTTGTAGTCTCTGACTTGATGAAGGAAACTACCCCAAAAAATGCAAGTTGGCACTTATAATAGGCTACAATCTAATTGAGGAAACAACATCAAAATATGAAAGCAACTTTTCACTGTAGGCTACAACTTGATTGAGGCTCCAACCTTGATGATGATCATGATCCAACCTATTATAGGCTTCAACCTCGATAATGAGTGAGATCCTACTTACTCTAGGATCAAACTTGATTGAAGTTTCAACCTCACTGGAGGGACCAACCTCCTTCTTCAACTTCCTTAGGCACCTATATTTCATATAATTTTTAAATTGGATCCATTTTCATCATATATCATTGAATTTGTTATCAAAAAAGACCGTCACAACCTACAATCACAACCTCCAAGCTCCAAGCTTTGTCACTTCCAAACCTGCAACCATTACACTGCCACACAACCTACAACCATTTCACTACCACACAACCTACAATAATTATACTAAAATCACTGTCACACTACTGCAAATAATCTGCTTCAACTAGTTCAACAATTTGATCACTCAAAATCTTTCCTGGAACATGTTTCCATTATGTTTCCAAAAAACTGCACCCTACTTCAAAATATTAATTAGATATTTTGATCATCAAATATTTGTTAACAAGGATTTCCAAGCCTCCAAAAGTATCCACCAATAATCTCTTATTGTTACTCTTCTTCTAGATCTCTATTTGGATCAATATTGACTCCAACAAATCATAAAAACTATAATATACCATATATTAATTTACTTTTTCTACAAAATTCCTCTTTCTAGGCATGTTCTACAAAGTGGACATTTTCCTTGCCAACTTCAACATAATGCTGTTTTCGGTGAGATAATAAAGATAAATAATGATAACTATATTTACAATTAAATATTACTTAATGAGAATTTAACATGCAACCATTGGCTTACAAGTAGCATGTCTTACCAATTTTTCTACACAATTCCTCTTGCCTTACTCCCTTTTTCAAACTACTTTTGTTATGGAACTTTGACAAGGTTGGTCATGGATCGGCCTTAGAATTGTAAATGAATTTTATTTATGTCACAACAATATTTGTGGTACCAAATGAATTAAAATGTAATACAATGTGTTCAACAACTTGTTTGACATGCAATGGCCAATTACCAACCATCTCTGCAGGACATGGATAACAACCTCCCGAAGCATGCACATGTTAGCTTGATGTGTTACTAACACTGCCAATCATCGTTTAGTGAAAATATACGTTGTTATAGTAGACATAATTAATGCAGATTGAATTCAGACTTTGTGCTTGAACTAATGGTTATGATATTATATCATCATATTCCTCACATATGTTATGGTAACTAGGACCAAACCTAGAACATGATAATTACAACTGGATCTTTGCACCAAAGATATGATAGCATGATATACAATAGAATTCACCTTCCAAAATATTCAAGAAACTAACTTCATTACTCAATATTCAATGAACCAAAACCATAGATATGTAGTATTGAGTTCCAAATCATGGCCAACTCCTTATTTCTTTACATAATTATGTTGAGGTTACATACCGATGGAACCCATGGAATGCACGATATGTTGAACCTATAGATCAAAACTGTGACCAAAGAATCATGCCAACAATAAGGCAAACCATTTGTTAACAAACCATAACTATGCATGCATGGGCTACCTTAGATCTCAATCTTACTCATAACTAAAACATCAAACATTATTCTCTTCCACATTTAGACAGAAATCTACAATGTATAAGAAATAAGTATGGCTTCCACCTAATTTTACAGTGAATCCATAATTTCCTCAAACATTATTCACCAAACCAGACAATTATTTCTAAAATTCATCATTCCAAACTCATAGAAAAATGATTTCCAACCACTGATAACGATGATAATGTTTTCTACAAAATCAGTTGTTCAATCAAACTCTTTGGCTAAGGATATAAATTACCATCATGAAACCAGGTCGGTGAACCATAACCTTGAAGCAACTAGTCATGAAAAACAATGAACCATAGTCAATGAATTGTAACCAAGAAACCACAAACAACTTATGAACTTGGACTTATTCATATTCGAGTGTGTGTCTCTTTCATTATGGTGATATATATATATATATATATATATATATATATATATATATATATATATATATATATATACTCTCACACAACTCAAGAGGGATAACTTAGAGCAATATCCATATTACTAATGTCAAAACTCTAATGCGACCAAGTCATTAAAATTTGGGCAGGGTTGACCATAGAGAAATAACCATAATGGTTATATAGTCATATCCATATCACTAATGTCGAAACCCAAATGTAACCAAGTCATTAAAATATTTGCAGGGCTAGTCATAGAGCCATAACCATATAACCAATTTAGATGCCCCAACGTGACTAAGTCATTAAAATTTCCATCCTAGTCCATGTGCCTTATGACCATTATCCATATGACCAACAACCATGACACATGCACACTCTTTTTGCTATTTTGGGTTTATTTCCCCATTTTTAGGTCCTCTAGTGCTATTATTCTTTAAAAGATCATAACTTCTTGTCCAAGAGGCATTTTCAAGGTATAATTTACCATGGGAAAGGTATCAATGAGAACAATCCAACCACGTTATCCATAGACTTATTAGGGTATCATAGCTTCATCAAAAACTTAATAAAATATATGCTCCTTTATCTTTCCTTGATGAGATCCTTCAAAATACCTATCTGTCATACTACTTCATAGAGGGTCATGTTGCTTCCGTGGTTATCACAAGTGGTATTGCTATTGTCTCATATATCCTCTTTGACATCAATGACATATTATTGTCATCAATGACAACAATCTCCCCCTTTGTCATTGATGGCAACACCATTAGACATTAATGGCAATTGATGTCACCCCCCTACACAAATTCCTTCCTTGGCCAATGTCAATGTTTGCAATATCTCTTTTCCTAAATGCCTTCCTTGGTCAATGTCAGTGGCTACATTAATGTTTGGAATCTCTCCCCCTTTGACATTAATGGCAAACGGTTACAAATATATGCTAGAACTACCATGTTGATAATCCTACATAAGTACATGTCCGTATTATGTTCCTAGATGATCTTGTGGACCTCATTGAACCACATTGCCTTCCTAATGTTATGCTTCCATTCTGATAGAGTATTCCCCTAATATCATGCTTCCATTCTGATAGAGTATTCCCCTAATATCATGCTTTCATTATGATAGAGTATTCCCCTAATATCATGCTTCCATTGCTACTCATAATTGTTCTTATATTTCTAAAGTCTCCCCCTAAGACCATTCTCTTTTCCTGTAGACTTGATCCTCCTTCTCATAATTGTTCCTCAAGGTCTCCCTATGTTTTTACATGTCATTTTGTCACACTAAGGGAAAAGACCTTAAAAGTGGATCTCTCGCTATTCGACAAACCTTTATTAGCAATCCCCTGCAAATCTGAATCCAAAACCATTTGGAGAAGTATAAGAATCACATATTACATCGCTTTAAAACCCTAGTTTCAAGCAATGTTGCACTTTTCCTAACAACAAACTACACAATCGCAGGTTTAGTCATTTTCACTTGCGTAGAGTGTCGCACTGTTCTCCACTAAAAGTGCGACAACCTTTCTAACTACGTGAAAATAAAAAGTAAAGTCTAGAACCCTTGTTTGGTAATCTTATCCTCAACCACCTAGACTCAAGCTCCTACCTATTTAGACCTTATCCCAGAATTCATGGAATTAAACCCACCTATCATGGAACCTACTCCTCCTTATGTGGATTTCATCCCATGAGATGTGGATCTCCAACCTCCTTCTTCTCTCCTATAAATACAATACTACTAAATGGAGAAGGGGTTGGTGTTTGAAGTACCCTTATGTCGTCCAATTAAAATTAAAGGCTTGTTGTGCAAAGGAGGATTGGATATATTTGGAGTGGAGGCTTATGACATCAAGGCACTTGGTTTTAATCCTCTTGCTCTTTATCATTAATACAAATACTTATTTATTTCCCACATGCATATGTTAAAATGTTTATAGTAAGGCTCCTTGATCTCTTACATGATTTATGATTTAATCATTGATATATTTTATGCTTTTATCTCTTGTTTGGCTTTGTCTTTGTAGGTCTTGTCTTCGAGAATCTGGGGAAAAAGGTTGAAAGCTACAAAGGAGAGCTATGAGGATTGTCATCAGGCATTTCAAAATAAGGTACAAATTTTATATCCTCTTTACATTTTTGTTTTAGTCATAAATTAGGGAATGTTTTCAAGTCTTTATCTATATGTTTCTAGGATTTTCAAGTCTTTATCTGTATGTTTCTAGGGTTGGTTTCAGAATAAGATAAAATTTTTATATCCTCTTTACATTTGTGTTTTAGTCATAAATTAGGGAATGTTTTCAAGTCTTTATTTGTATGTTTCTAGGCTTGTTTTCTGAGGGAGATATGTTATGTCCGTAGAATAATATTTGTCTAGATAACAATATGGCGACTCCATTGGGGATTGATTTAGTTCTTCAATGGCTTCCTTTTCCTTCTATCACCTTCTAGTACCTCTAGTCACTATATTTTGATTCTTAAAACTTGGTTTTATTGGACCTTTTAAGCATTTTCTAATTTTCCTTTGCATATTACATGTGTCACACTTTTCTTTCGAAAAAAGTGCAAAGTGAAATAACTGATAATTGTAGCACATTTTTTGTGATGAAAGTGTGACATGTCTTACTTATCCTATGATGAAAGTGCGACAATTGGGAATTGTCTTAGTTTTCTTTCAATAACAGTGTGACAATCATCAAATTGTCTCACTACTCCTATTTTATAGCTGCGACACTATACTGGTGTGAACAGTTTGCCTGCAACAACCTTAGAAAATTGAAAAAATTCATGACTATTTTCTTCTCGGACTAAAATTCTTTGCTTGCAATGGTTTTTTGAATCTATTTTCATCAGGGAAAAGTCAACCTTAAATTTGAATTGTTGTATTTAATTGTATTTTTTGAGAAATTATTTATATTTAATTTTTAGGGTTTTGGGTCTAATTGGTTTATTGATCTATAAAAAAAAGGGTCTTTTGCTTCTAGAATTGGTTGTATCAGTCTCTTTTCTTTCAGTAAATCTGATCAAATATTCATTTATGCCTGCTGTAAAGAATTATTTCATTGATTGAAAAGTTAGTAATTCTCACAAAATATAGCTTCAATTTGAATTTGTTTGTTTTATTAGATTGAATTAAATAGTGATTATTCTTTCTATAAAAAACCAAAAAAGAAAAATACATTTTCTTTTATCTAGGCTTGTTTGAAAGAGATTTTGCTTAGAATTGTTATTTGATTTTTCTTTTGAATTTTTTTTGCAAAAGGGAATCATTGCATTTTTGGGTTGTTTGAAAAGATTTCTTCCTTCCCATAAATAGGATTTCATCGAATAAAAAAGGTTATAATTCCATATTCATTGCATTAGTTTGAAATTACCTTAAATGAAGAAGCGAGACAATAAAATCAATTAAAATACTTAAAGGCATGAATTAATCACATCATATTTAGTGTGGGCCTAGGTTAGAAGACGTGTACATCTATAAACATAGAAGTTGTAGTTAATTGTTTGTATTAGATTTTGTGGGTGGTCGGTATTCCATGTACGAAGAGTATATTGAAATTCTTCCCATCATACAGTTACACATTAGACAACACTAACACAGACTGAGCTTCCACGTACCCTCGGGTATATCGGAAGATCCCCTTTGGGTTGCAAACCTACCATAGGTAACTGAGTCAGTCGCCTTGTTGTTTGTGATAAACTGAATACAACGTTCAGGGAGATTGCTTGTACGTACTTAATGGTATATTGTAGTTCACATCACCTTGGTAAACCTTTGATACCGAGTAACCCTTTTATTTTTACTACTATTTTCTTTTATTGATTAAAATTGTGGGATTTAACTATCATACATTGTTAAAATTTCCTAATCAAAATTCACTATGGAAACAGTTCCGGAATTTACCAGTTAGGGAATGCCTTTTAACGGGGATCCTAGTCCTTTTCCTTGCTTTGGAAATTTTGGTCCTCCTTACATGGCTATGTTGTCTTTTCCTGGATTCACGATAGGTTTACCGATATGGTTTTTTTCAACCTCGTTGGCTTCAAATACCCAAGTTGCTTCACCTCAACCTCAACTAGATATTTTACCTCTTTTTGACCCTTTATCTTCTTCACCCATCATGTCTTCTTCCCTTTCTTATTCTTCGCTTGGTAAAAGTCTTAATGCTAGTAAGAAAGAGGCTAAGAAGAAGAAGAAAAGGAAGAAGAAGAATAAGCAACATAAGAAAGGAGGTAACCAACCAACCATTGTTGTAAGTGTTGATAATGTTGAGGAACCCTCCAACATGTGTCACAAGTCCAAATACCCTTGCAAGATTTGTAAGGGTGCCTGACTTCTTAAGGATTATCCTATTATACTTAGAGTCTTAGAAGTTTGATTTAAAGATTTTCATCAACTTATTGTTGGTCCTTCAACTAATGATTATAAAGGTCCTGGGAAAAAGGGTAAAATACTAAAATTATGTTTCCTTGTAGGTTATGCGAAGGGAGTCATCAAACTCACCTTTTCCCTCATATGGATGAAGCCTCTAAATTGTTGGAAAACCTTACTATTTCTCAACAACAATTTCCAACTAGTCACTGTAATATTTCTCCCAACCTATTGTTAGTTGATGAAGTGATTAATCCCATTCCAAGTTCAGTCAATCCCACTCTTCTCTTAGAGAGTGAGACCCATACCACTCAGGTTGATGAACCATTGGTAATTAAGTGGTCGACCCGATTCTATCTTCGATTGATCCCACTCTCCCCTTAGAGAGTGAAGTTAATACCACTCATGTTCTTATTATTACTTCAAATTTCACCGCATAAGGGGGAATTTCACCCATTTAAATGGAACAGCCTCCAAGTACCGAGGTCATTTCCTTTGATTGGAATAGACTAACAAATCCATGTCTTCCTTCTTCTATCCCTTCCCAAATCATTACAAATTCTTGTGATAAGAACATGCATCACACTATTATAGATGAAGGTGCTTTTGTTAGTATTTTATCCTCAATTGCTTAGCAAGCTTTGGTTTCCCCTCAGCTTTTGCTTGTTGCTGAGAATATTTTGGTTTTTAACAGAAGAGCAAGTGAAACTTTAGGGATCCTTCCTCAGTTGCCCATTACGTTGGAAGGAAAAATTATTTGTATTGATGTCATGATATTTCAAGGCCCTTTGGATTTCAATTTACTCCTTCGGCAATACCATGTCTATGTAATGAAATTTTCCACTTCCACACTCTTTCATGCGATGTCTTTCCCTCATAATGGAAACATCACAACTATTGACCATATTTCATTTGTTGGTCCTGATCTAACTACCTATTGGCATTATGATGCATGTGTTGTACTTGATGGAAAACAACTCATAGAAGATCAACTCACTTATATATATCTAGATGAATCTACGAAAGAGATATCAGATGACAATTCTCAGTATGACAAGTCCAAAGGGGGAGATTGATGGCATTATGAGACAAGTGTTGTCCTTGATGGAAAATCACACAAATGATAAATTATAGTGCAGCAAATTTATTTGATAAATTATAGTGCAACAAAGTTTCCTTCATGTAGAGAAAAGTTCACGCACTTTTATGCAGAGAAAAGTTTATTCCATGTAGAGAAAAGTTCACGCACTTTTATGCAGAGAAAAGTTTATTCCATGTAGAGAAAAGTTCACGCACTTTTATGCAGAGAAAAGTTTATTCCATGTAGAGAAAAGTTCACACACTTTTATGCAGAGAAAAGTTTATTTCATGTAGAGAAAAGTTCACACACTTTCATGGTTGGTTCATGGTATTAGTCCGACAGTTTTTGATCCTATGGTTTTGGTCCGTGGTATTGCATCCAAAAGTGTTGATCTCATGCACTTTCATGGTTGGTTCATGGTATTAGTCCGACAATTTTTGATCCTATGGTTTTGGCCCGTGGTATTGCATCCAAAGGTGTTGATCTCACGCACTTTCATGGTTGGTTCATGGTATTAGTCCAACAGTTTTTTGATCCTATGGTTTTGGACCGTGGTATTGAGAAAGGACTAAGGCTATAAAAGAGGAAGGAGATCATTTGGCAAGGCATCTTTTGATTAATTGAATATCTGATAAAGTGCTAGATCTGGAATACAGTGATTGGGTTATGGTGCAGATCTAGATCTGAATAAAGAAGGAACCTGAGCGCAAGGAGAAGGATAAGTTCTATTGATGGGTCAAAATCTTAAGGCTGGAATAGTGGTATCTCTATATGATTTTGATCTGTGATATGTGGTGCATGCTTGATCTATAAATCTGATAAGCTGGGTTAACTAATATCTGAATGTTTGAAAGAATGAATTTATAGATCTATACGCAGGTTTCTGTTGGTGAAGTTGCAGACTTTACTTGAAATATGTTTTAGCTGTTTTTATCTATTTGCTGTGTGCTGAGAAAGTATTAATTCAGCTTATGCACAAGGAAGTTGGTTGATTGCAGATCTATTTGATACTTGATGGATCGGGATCTTAAGGATTGGAATGTTTATCATTATCTGGTTTGATAGACTAGATCTAAATTATTGACGTATGTTTTATGAATGGTATGATTTGGGTATGTCTGATGTATGGAACAACTGCAAAGTTATAAGGAAATATTTGTAGATCTGTATGCGGGTTGGCTTTGGTGAAAGCATTGATTCAGTATTGGGTAATTCAGAGATTGATGATGCTAGTATTGATTGATTATGAGCTTCAATGATATTAATGGGTCTAGTATGAAAATTGGATGAAACGTGGCCTTTTAGATTATGATGTTGTGCTTCAGTGTATCCAATCTGAAAATTGATGAAACGTGGTACCTGGAGGCAGAAAGAGAAGGTTGTAGCCTTCTGCAAGTAGAAGCCTGTGTACTGGTATAAGTCTGCACCAGTACAGAACTATTGTAAAAGGTATTTCTTATTAAAGAAGATTGAGACGACTTGTAGCAGGTGGTTTTCACCCACATTGGGTTTCCACCTTACATCATGGTGTTCATGTGTGCTTCTTGTGTGTGATGATCTATTCTATTTTACTGCTCTGGTTTACTGCTCATATGGTTAATAATGTTCTGATGCACTCATTAGAGATCAACTAACTGAATCATATGTTTAATGGATATATACTTGTTGCATCACATATGAATCTTAATATGGAAAGAGAAAAAGTTATATTGATCTGATAATACTGATTCACCCCCCCCTCTCAGTATTATTTCCAACAATTGGTATCAGAGCAGGTCCTTTGGTAGAGGCTTGATCGCTTAAAGGAGATCCGTGGAACAATGGGAAAGAAGCTTAAGAAGAAAGCACATAAGCAGAAGAAGACATCTCAGAAGAACTATGACAGTGGGAGAATCGATTGGGGATTAGGTGTAAGAAGCTCTTCAGATTCAGAATCAGATTCAGAATCATTTCAGAATGAAGATGAACTATCAGGTATGAATTTGCTATCCTCTGATGTTCCAGCTATCTATCCATTTGGAAAAGATGAAAGTGATAGTGAAACAACTGAATATGCTCTTATGGGTGAACAAGAAAGATATCAAATAGAGGCAGAATTTAAAAGGCTTTCGGACAAAATCAGAGATCAACAAGATCTATTGAACAAAAGGGAATGTGACTTCAAAGAAGAAGTTGCCAAACTAAAAGCTCAACTAGAGGAAGGAAACAAGGTAAGGAAGTTATTCAAGGACAAATATCAAAAGTTGCAGGATGAAGTCAATGAAAGAAGCACAACCATCAAGAAACTCAGAGATAGATCCAGTTACTATGAAAGTCTTGAAGCCACGATCCGCTCGCTAAAAGAAGATCTTGAAGAATCAAAGAAGCAGAATAAAGAACTACTCCAAGCTCATGAAAATGAAGTTCTTGAACTAAGACGTCAGTTGGAAGAAGAAAGAAATGCTGAAGAAAACGTGAAGAAACAATATCTTGAAAAGGAAGAGCAACATCAAGTTGAGGTAAATATTCTAAAAGATAGATTAGAAGAAAAGGATAAACTGTTACGACTTCAAGATAGTACTAAAGTCTTGGATGATATTCTTAATATTCAAAGGTCTCCTGCTATCAAAACTGGTCTTGGTTTTCATGAATCTATTGAAGGTGAATCTAGTTCACAAAGTAAGACAAGGGACTCGACTGCAAAATCTGAAATGCTCAATAAGGAGATGAAAGGTCAATCTCATCATCAACCAAGGAAAGAAATTCTTCAAAGAAAATCTTTTACTCCTCCTATGAATAATGTTGAATGTTATGTATGTCATAATCTTGGACATGTTGCAGCCAGATGTAGAAGAAGAAGGTTTCAAGACCATCATGCAGAAAGATCATCACATTCAAGGTATTTTAATGGATATTGCTTTGCTTGCAATATGTTTGGTCACAGAGCTGTTGATTGCTATAGAAGAAATATGAGACATGTAAGATGTTACACATGTAACAAGCTTGGACATATAGCTAAGGAATGCAAGAACAAAGTATGGGCACCATACCAAAAGGAGAAAACATCATCATCACACTTGAAGATGTGGAAGAAGAAAGAAGTACAGTCAGAAAGAGGTGGCATAGCACAACATACAAACATAACAGAATCAGAGGGAGCTGGAAGTGTAAAACTTCAGTGTCCTAAATCTCATACGCAAGTTTCTTAAAGAGAAGTCACGTGAGTTGGTTATGACATAGTCGCGTATATGATTGTTTGAGGAAAGGCAGTAGGGACAGGTTCAGGAAAAGGATCAGTTATAATTTGCATTGTTTGATAATGGTTACAATTTGCTAATGATATGTGGAAATGACTTGATGGTTAGAAGTGT
Source organism: Pinus tabuliformis (assembly GCA_031772625.1). Lineage (NCBI taxonomy): Eukaryota > Viridiplantae > Streptophyta > Pinopsida > Pinales > Pinaceae > Pinus > Pinus tabuliformis. The sequence continues at coordinate 444,988,990 of CM062807.1, read as the reverse complement.
TTTGTTTCTAACTTGATAATGATGATGTCTTGATACTTCTTGCTGATATGCATGATCAGATCTGACAGTAAACAAGATGGCACAGGTTTAGGGGGAGCATATGCTTTTAATGCATTGTTGGCATTATGGTTAACAGTCCTTGGTGATGATGCTTATATGGATAAATGATTCATCTTTCTATGATATGGTTATGAGTTGTTCAGATGATTCTTGGGGTTACATAGTTGATATTTAGATCAGATTTGTGGTTGATTCTCTAATGGTCTTACATGGTGATCTTCATAAGGATAAGGAGAAGTACATAGCTTGAATTCACATCTTCTTTACTTGATGATGAGTCACTCATATGTTGTTGTCGTCATATGCATAAAGATCATATATTACAGTTATGATGCAGGATTCCTATTGTTCTTGGCACATATATGGATGAGGATTGTTGGCACATACATGGATGATTATTCAAAGCTGCATTGTTGGAGACATGATGATGATGAGTTCTTACCTATATGATGATAGGTTGTTTCGTACATATGTTGATTGATGTAGATATTCCCAATCGATGATACTTGGTTCATGCAGATCTGGATGGCTATGGTGTTTCTCTCATATGATAGAATGTGAAGAATTCTGTTAGCTGATATGGACATACCTTGATGATTCATGCACTAATACAAGTTGCTGGTCTAGTTGCTGTTGACAAATACTATGGAGCAGATCATACAGTGTCGTTGCTGATGTTTATCATGATCTTATTTAGGTGTTTGGTCTCTATATAAATCTCATGTATATCATTTGATGTAAAGGTCATATCAAGACTCATGATGTAATAATGTGTCTCTATCTTTTGTAGTCATTTGATGAGATCTCTTCAGGTCATGTAACGGCCTACGTTGGTTTCCCCACTATGCCTGGGATGAATGATGTTATTCTCTTATGTTATCTGTGTTAGCGCTTGAAATTTCACCTCAGGCTGAGAAAGGTAAACCTCAAGGCTACATCAAACCATTTAGCCTCGTAGCTAGCCCTACGGGGCAGGAGAAGGCTCTCTCCGGTCAATCTCGGTAGATCTTCAATGGGATGAGATGACCAACAAGGTAACACTAATATTAGGCTAGTAAACTGATTTAAAAGGTTGATTTGGGGTTTTTGGTGGCAAATTGAGGAATTGCAATTTTGGGGGTGGGGATTTGACACAGTTTCTGCAGGGGTTCTTTGGGGCGAGGTAGGAGACAATATTGATGCCTTAAACTGAGGTGAATGGATGAGAAAGACAGGTGAGGAGCTAAGGAGGGCAAACAATAACTTTGAATCCTCCTTAAACAGTAGAAAACATTGAAATTAAACAAACTTAAAAGCAGAGCATGGCAAGCATGAATTCTTACTTTAACACTTCATTTGTTTAATATGCAGAAGTAAAGAAAGGAAATTAATCACATAACAAAGATTACAAGAACATTTAGAAACACACCATCAACACATGAGTCCACAAGAATCCCAAAGATGACTGCAAAACCCTGGTCTTCCTTAGCCAAAAATTGCAGAGATACAAGTGAAATAATACAATGATAGCTTCTCCCTCAAGAGTCCAACCATGAAAATGAGCAAGAAAGTACATAATATAGATGATCTAACCTCTTTCCCTGCCTCCATGGGTCGAGCTCACTATCCTAGGAGCTGTTTCAACCACCTCTAAACTAAGCACTACAAAATAGGCAGTCAAAACAACTTGCCTCTATAAACTTGGAAACCAGTTCATACATTCAATTTTTACCCTTTACATGAATAAATATTCTAGAAGAGTGACAAAAGGGTAAAAGTGTCTAAAAAGTGTCACAATTACATCAAAGAGGACCATCATTAACCTCAAAAAGTCAAACCAAGTCAAACTGTGCTTTTCCGAGCTGTTACAGTGAAATCTGGCAAAGTTTGCCTGACGGGTCGCGCACATTGGGAGCTCTGTTTGAGGCACTTGCAGGTGTCCGAATTGGGTGCAGGATAGCTTGTTGGAAAGGTATGTGAGTCTACTTTCCAACCCAACTGGAATTTTTGGATTTGGAGGTCATTTTCCCTGTCAAAAATTAATTCTCCCAAGACTGGTTTCTGCAACTCAAAAAAGGGGCAGAAAGTCAAATTTTACATGTATTTTGACCTTCTGGAGGCCCAAAACTCCATAAAAACTCAAGTCCATCCATAGGCATATGTAAATTTGCATAAAAAATCTAGAAATGCTGATTTTTTGCAAAAAGGAGCTGCCATGACAAAGGGTCTCACCGGGGGTGAGACCCGTTGAGGAGCCAAAACCTGTAAATTTCCAAAAAATGCCAAAATTACCCAAAATTCTCAAAATTTTTTGGGATTTGAGCTGTGGCTAGGCTAATGAGTGCCATGATCCTTGAGAGAAGCCTCAGCCAAGATACGGAGGGGATTTGGCTTCTTTCTCTGTTTTTGAGCCTCGGTCAACCTCCTTTGAAAAACTTTCATTTTGGCTTTGCATACATGCATCCTTGCCCAATAATGATTCTTCATATTCCTCAGTAGCTTTTTCTCTTGGTTGGCCTTAGCCAACAGCCTCTCTAAGTATGCATTCACCTGGATGAGCATTGACTCTCGGTCAGCAGGCAATGGATCACCGGGTCTTCTTCGGTTCAAGACTCGGTCACTACGAATCCTCCATAACTCATCCAGTGCTTTCTCCTCCTCCAACTGTTTGTTCCGCTGCTCCAGGTAAGTGATAGTCCATTGGGCACCCTCAAGTCTCTTCTGCAAAACATCATTTTCAGCTCTCAGATGCTGAATGATCTCCTTTGCCTCTCGGCTAGGAGAACTGGCCTCAAGATCAATGACCTCGGTGTCGGGGACTCCTGATGGACCCTCATGAATCATGGGCTGTTTGCCCCTCTGTGGTACCTGTGCTGGTGAAGAAAGCGAGGCCCCTTCCACCTGATGTGGAGATAACACTCGCTGTGCTGATGATGAAGGCGAGACCCCTTCCACCTGCTGTGGAGATAGTACTCGCCTGGCTGCTGCAAATAAGGCCCTTGGGCCTTTCTGATAGGTGACCAAAGGTGTAGAGCTGGCATGTCGGGTGACCGGAATATCAGGCTGCTGAGATGGTCCTCCCTCCTCATGAATGACCTCATGATGTGGCTGGGGTGGCACTGTGAAAAACTCACGAGAGATAAACTCCTTCCATGAGATACCTTGCTGTGTCAACTGATGCAAGACTATGAGCTGAATAATGACATAAGCTCCTGTACTGCTGGGTCGGGGTCTTCCTCTGCAACATGGGCACGATCTTCTAAATGTTCTGAAAGAAGAAAATCGGGATGTTCATCATCCTCACTCGGGTGAAGTGCATCAAGAGGCGAATGTGATATGAGTACACCTGTGAAAATCTGCCCTCACAGGTAAAATAGTGCATAATAAGCCTCATGATGGGAGCATACTCGCTCCGGAGAAATCTGAATGGAAAAACACCCATTAAATGTCTCAAGAATGATGGCCGAACATAAGGCTCAAAGTGAACAATATCTAGCAACTTGCGCTTAGGCCACACCTCATCAACATTCGGTATCCCTGTAGCATGTGAGATCACCTCGGGTGTCAATGTGAAATCTACCCCTGCTAGATTGACATGTCCATCATGCAAATGTAAAACAAAGAGGTGGGCCAACTCTCTGTGATGTTGAATCCGAGAGATCCTCTCACAAAACTGATAACAAGACATGTACTGAAAACAAGTCACTGCCATGGGACAAGCCTGTAATTCTGCCAAAGAGGTGGGCTCCTCTCGCTTATGATTTCCACCCTTACCTCCCCTACGAGGTCTCCTCTGTACCTCAACCTCTGTAGATGATGAATGGTCATCACTTTGCTCATAAGTTTCGGTTTCTAACATGGTTTAGGAGCAAAGTGGACAAACTGAACTGCTGTCTCTGCCTGCAAAAAGTGCTGAACTCTATGCTGTTCCAAGGGGAAAAAGACATGAGGGAAATGTCAGGGGAGGGATCTTTTAACAAGGAATGGGAATATATAAATATAACAGGGAATTTTTAAGGGAAATGTTGCAAATAATTATGCATATAGGAATACATATTTATAATTGGGAAATCATTTGCAAAGATCATTGCATATGGGAAAAAACATATATGAAAGTGAACATGGGAATATGCATACATGTATTAATAGGGGAAATAGGGAAACCATGAACAAAACATGCTGACATATTTACCAACATTTTTGCTTTATTTACACATGCATATGGTGGAGGAGAACTAGGGTTTGAATTTTGTTTTTTGATGCTTTGGGAGAGGGGTAGGGTTTTCATTTTTAGTGATTAGGGATGGGGAAAGATTTGCATTTTATTTGTAAAATACTATGGGAAAAGAGATGAACATATAAGTGTGAGTGAAAGGGAAAGGGGGGAAACAAACCAAAGGGAACAATAGCTTGAAACAACACAAACCCTAGCACAATTTGCTCATTAACATTGCAGCCATATAAAGGAGTTCCACTTGCAAAATTTTAATCATTTTAACATGTTCATGACACCCACCATTCATAACCAGCAACCAATCCATGTTTAGAGCACCTACCTCGAACAATTCGATAGCTTGGAGGGTGTTTGAGGGAATTCGTTTGAAGTTTGCAGCAAAACAGTCCAACGGGTTGCGCACCACGCCCAACGGGTCGCGCCCCTCTGACGGGTCGCGCCCCTCTGACGGGTCGCGCCCGTTGTTTTTCTGAACGGTGGGAGACCCTCTGACGGGTCGCGTGCACCCAACAGGTCGCGCACCTGGCCTAACGGGTCGCGCACCTCTCTGCTGCCCGAAACTACTCTGCCTTTGCTCCTTTCTCACAATCGCTCTCTCAAACCTCTCTTGCAAGCGTTAGGATGCACAATGAGAGTGAAAGGAGGGAATTTAGGCTTTTATAAGTTTCATTTGAAAAAATTTCATACATAAACCCACTTTCTAATTTTTTCCTTTTGACACTTTATAACACTGATTTTTGGTTTCTTTTATCCTGAATTTGACTCATTGAGTGCTTTGACTTGATTCTTTTTTGCAGGTAGATCATCTGAGGGACCTTGGCAAGGGGACCAGGGTTGCATTTTGTCCGCTGAAGACTTTTGAAATTTCATCACTTATTTACAAAAACTGAGAAAATGACCTTGGCTTTAAAAACAGAGTTTTTAAATCCAAGGTGAAAGTTCACTGTACAAGATAAAAATATCGAAGAAACATGTTTACAAACCTCCCTCTGGCTTGCTGAGTACTCATGGATTTTCTTAGACATGACCTTGCAGAGATAAATGACCAAAACCCTAGACCTAGGACTTTGACCTCAAAACAAATCAAGACAAGCTTGAAAAACTTAATGACTGATATGACCTGATCCAGCAAAGCCAAGAGGGGTAAAAATAGACCAGCTCCTCCATCAGGGTTATGGCATGCCTAACGGGATGCAAAATTTGACACTGATGAGACGCCTACTAATGCAAATGCAAAGAGCTTTGATCACTGATGGAGGGCTTTCAAGACCGACACTAACAATCTGTAAACTTTTGGTATATCACCATTGTGATGGGAGATAGATGTATGTATGAGTCTTTGGTGATAGGAAGGTCATTTATGATGTATAGAGTCATGTACTTCTTGTAGAACACCTTTTTGCAGACCTTGCTTACAGACATGGGGAGCATGAACAGTACAATTCAGTAAGAGCAGAGCTTTCAGCATGTAGCATGAACAGATTGGTACAACTTGGCATATAAAAAGGGGGAGCTCATTCAGAGATTTCAACAGGTACTCAGGGGGAGTATGAACAGCGGAATGCCTTTCTAGGAAAGAGAATATCTTGGTTCGCCCTTTGCCCTTGATGTCAAAGGGGGAGAGTGATTTGGTATTGTTGCCATCAAGTCCAAAGGGGGAGATTGTTGGCATTATGATGCATGTGTTGTACTTGATGGCAAACAACTCATAGAAGATCAACTCACTTATATATATCTAGATGAATCTACGGAAGAGATATCAGATGACAATTCTCAGTATGACAAGTCCAAAGGGGGAGATTGTTGGCATTATGAGACAAGTGTTGTCCTTGATGGCAAATCACACAAATGATAAATTATAGTGTAGCAAATTTATTTGATAAATTATAGTGCAACAAAGTTTCCTTCATGTAGAGAAAAGTTCACGCACTTTTATGCAGAGAAAAGTTTATTCCATGTAGAGAAAAGTTCACGCACTTTTATGCAGAGAAAAGTTTATTCCATGTAGAGAAAAGTTCACGCACTTTTATGCAGGGAAAATTTTATTCCATGTAGAGAAAAGTTCACGCACTTTTATGCAGAGAAAAGTTTATTCCATGTAGAGAAAAGTTCACGCACTTTTATGCAGAGAAAAGTTTATTTCATGTAGAGAAAAGTTCACACACTTTCATGGTTGGTTCATGGTATTAGTCCGACAGTTTTTGATCCTATGGTTTTGGTCCGTGGTATTACATCCAAAAGTGTTGATCTCACGCACTTTCATGGTTGGTTCATGGTATTAGTCCGACAGTTTTTGATCCTATGGTTTTGGCCCATGGTATTGCATCCAAAAGTGTTGATCTCACGCACTTTCATGGTTGGTTCATGGTATTAGTCCAACAGTTTTTTGATCCTATGGTTTTGGACCGTGGTATTGAGAAAGGACTAAGGCTATAAAAGAGGAAGGAGATCATTTGGCAAGGAATCTTTTGATTAATTGAATATCTGATAAAGTGCTTGATCTGGAATACAGTGATTGGGTTATGGTGCAGATCTAGATCTGAATAAAGAAGGAACCTGAGCGCAAGGAGAAGGATAAGTTCTATTGATGGGTCAAAATCTTAAGGCTGGAATAGTGGTATCTCTATATGATTTTTATCTGTGATATGTGGTGCATGCTTGATCTATAAATCTGATAAGCTGGGTTAACTAATATCTGAATGTTTGAAAGAATGAATTTATAGATCTATACGCAGGTTTTTGTTGGTGAAGTTGCAGACTTTACTTGAAATATGTTTTAGTTGTTTTTATCTATTTGTTGTGTGCTGAGAAAGTATTAATTCAGCTTATGCACAAGGAAGTTGGTTGATTGCAGATCTATTTGATACTTGATGGATCGGGATCTTAAGGATTGGAATGTTTATCATTATCTGGTTTGATAGACTAGATCTGAATTATTGACGTATGTTTTATGAATGGTAAGATCTGGGTATGTCTGATGTATGGAACAGCTGCAAAGTTATAAGGAAATATTTGTAGATCTGTATGCGGGTTGGCTTTGGTGAAAGCATTGATTCAGTATTGGGTAATTCAGAGATTGATGATGCTAGTATTGATTGATTATGAGCTTCAATGATATTAATGGGTCCAGTATGAAAATTGGATGAAACGTGGCCTTTCAGATTATGATGTTGTGCTTCAGTGTATCCAGTCTGAAAATTGATGAAACGTGGTACCTGGAGGAAGAAAGAGAAGGTTGTAGCCTTCTGCAGGTAGAAGCCTGTGTACTGGTATAAGTCTGCACCAGTACAAAACTATTGTAAAAGGTGTTTCTTATTAAAGAAGATTGAGACGACTTGCAGCAGGTGGTTTTCACCCACATTGGGTTTCCACCTTACATCATGGTGTTCATGTGTGCTTCTTGTGTGTGATGATCTGTTCTATTTTACTGCTCTGGTTTACTGCTCATATGGTTAATAATGTTCTGATGCACTCATTAGAGATCAACTAACTGAATCATATGTTTAATGGATATATACTTGTTGCATCACATATGAATCTTAATATGGAAAGAGAAAAAGTTATATTGATATGATAATACTGATTCACCCCCCCCCCCCCCCCCCTCTCAGTATTATTTCCAACACTACCAACCATCCAACTTGCCTTAATGTTCCTTATGTGCAAGTGGTATCCACCCTACCAAAGCTTAATTATGTGGAAACTTGTCCCATGCCTTCACTTACTAATGAAAATGAGCCTCTCATTGTATGCTCCATTTCCTTTGATGTAGGTCCAGTAGTTGGCATGGTGAAACCTCCAATGAATACATCTTGGAATACATGATTGAGGTGTGTCCCTTGACATGTATTCCTTCAAGATCATTTTCCTCTTGGAATCCATAACAAGGTTCCATGATCATAGTTCCTTTTCTTATGTCAAGCTCATTAAAAAATGAAACAAGGTGCCATGAGCATAGTTCTTTTTCTTGTTTCAAGCTTGTTAAAAAATGAAACAAGGTGTCATGAGCATAGTTCCTTTTCTTGTGTTAAGCCCATTAAAAAATGAAACAAGGTGTCATGAGCATTGTTCTTTTATCGTGCCATGCTCGTTAAAAAATGAAACATGATTCTATGAGCATAGTATTTTTCTTGTGTCAAGCTCATTAAAAAATGAAACAAATTCCCTCTAATTGATTCGATTCTTTGAATAGATCTCGTAAATGTTGAGTCGAGTCTTTCACCTAATCTCATAAATGAACCTTTATTTCATTTGCCTCTTAGTAACCACTGGTCTAATTGGGTGGATGAAACAAAGCTTGGGGGGCATGTGTCTCTAGTTTTCATGCTAGAATAAAGGTGACTATCCTTTGCCAATATGTTAGGGGCATGAAACTTATCTCAAGCACAATTAATTTCCCTAGCATAGGTTTCTAAGCATAATCCTTTTTTTATGTCAAGCTCATAAAAAAACGAAAAAAATTCCCTAAGTATAATTATAATCAAGCTTACGGAGAAACCCATAGCCTATACAGTTTATCCTGAGGGCATTAATCTCATAACATGTAACCCTCACTCGACCAGGGGGCATGGGTATATTAACATGATTTTTTTCATTAAATGGGTCAAGGCAATGCCCACATTTTCCAACTATGGGAACTTGAGTTTGTTTTGATTATTCTTTTCAATACTCGTAAAACTCATGAAAATCCCAAGCTTCTTTTTTTGTCTTTTCATGCTCGTAAAACATGTATGAAAATGTCAATCTATTTTTTATTTTCCTGCTCGTTAATAAATTGAAATCCAGTGAGGGATCTCTTTTCCATTATCAACCTCGTTAAAATATGAGAAGGACTTGAGTGTAATTTTATCCCTTTTTCGAGCTCCTTAAAACTGAACGAAAAATGAACCCCTTGGAGTCCTCTTTAATCTCTTTTTAGATTCTCAAAATATGAAATATTGCTAAGTGAAATTGTTTCTTTCGTGCTCGTAAAAGTATATGAAGAAACATCTACCTAGTATAAGTTTACCCCTTTTATGGACTACACAGACTATTTACGAAAAAGGTATACTTTGACTAACCATGGTCAAAATAGTTATCCCTTTTATTATTTTACACATTTTCAGGCTTAGGGGACTAAATTTGTGAAAAAGAATCTTATGGAGTTTTATTTTTATCTCTTTTTCGAACTCTCTAAATGTGAAAAAGAATTCAAGTTACCCCTTCACTGGACTCGTAAAACGTAAATAGTGTAGGACTCATCAATCATGATGAGACTGAACTGCTCCTTCCTAGGGTTTGTTAAAAATACTTTGAAGGACTTATCCGAAGGATGAACTTATACTACAAGCATATATTATACTCCTTAAGATTGCGTAAAAATAAAGAGGTACTTGCCATAAATGGTGGGGAAAATTTGGAAAAATAATGTATAGATTCAGTATTTAGGAGTAAATCACTCTTGAACATGACACACTTTCACTTTCGTGTCTGATTGGGTTGGGAAATCCACTTTCCTATTTGTTGATAAAACCTCCTTGAAATATTTCATACTAGTTTTTGATCCCATATTGATTCAAGGTTTCTAACTCTATGTAGTGTTTCCAATATGTTCAAGACAAGTTCGAGCTCAGTTAAAATATTTTGTGGTACTTATATCCCTCTTTTGCATCGGTCATCCCTAATCCAATCCTGAATTACTTTATTTTTCCTACTCAAAATATTGATAATTGTTTCATGTCATTGATGGGGGATACATCAAGGGCCTCCTGCGATAGGTCACTTCCTATTAAATTCAACACATTATCTAGGAAGATGATTTAAAAACTCCCTTTATATGCCTTGGAACTTGCATGCCTCAATGACAGGTATCCTTGCTTTTGACGACAGGTTCACATCATTAGCATTTAATCAAAATATTCTATGAGTGCTCGACTGCAGATCATTCATTCACACTTCATAGATCGTAATAGTGTACCTTGAGAGCCATGGACATTATTGGTGGTTTCTTTCTCACCTATTAACAATTATCATCATTAAACATTAATCAGATGGTGTATTCCATGTTTGAATTCGACACATTCATTCACATGGTTAGACTCATATTATCTAGCAGCAATGACAAAGACCCTGGATCTAGTTTCATCCATCCAGGTTGCTTAGAGTTTTAACGACTAATGTACAAATTCACATTGTACAACATGACTATGTTCATATTGAGTCTATTCGAGCATGGATCCACAATTTATGTTTGGTGATAGTGACTTTGATTTGTTCAGATGTATCTTTGCATATTTCCATACTTAGATCTAGAATTGATATACTATGTTGAGTATGGGAATGCCTACCTCATAGATGATTTCATGATTATATGTACTGTCACCCTTGATTTTTTATTTGTATGCCTCCAACCATCTATCTCTAATCCGAACTTTCACATAATAAAACACTTTTGTCCTCATACAAATTCTTTGACTTTTCTCTTTGGGGGAAAATTTGTTACATGTCATTTTGTTAGATTGAGGCAAAAGACCTTAAAACCAAATCTCTTGCTATCCGACAAACCTTTCTTAGCAATCCCATACAAATCTGAAGCAAAAACCATTCTGATAAGTATAAGAATCTTGGATTACATCGCTTTAAAACCCTAATTTCAAGCAGTGTTGAACTTTTCCTAGCAACAAACTATGCAATCGCAGGTTCATTCATTATCACCTGCAAAGAGTGTCGCATTGTTCTCCACTAAAAGTGTAACAACCTTTCTAGCTAGGTGAAAATAAAAAAGTCTAGTCTAGAACTCTTATTAGGGAATCTTATCCTCAACCACCTAGACTCGAGCTCCTACCTATTTGGTGTAGGTTTTAACCCCATACAGAAATTACCTACATACAAATTCTAAAAACAAAAAATAAACAATGGCGAGAGCATAACACATAAAACAAATCTACATAGATATTTTCCCCTAGATCCCAAAATCGGGACTACCAGATTGATTTTTCATTATGTTCCTTTCAATGTTACAATACATATATATACATGTCGAAGCATCCATAAACCCCAATCCATTAACCCTGGATTATAACATAACCATAGTTCCCTTTACTGGATCAACAAAATACCATGGACCGAAAACCATCACACCCAAAACCATGTGCAAAATCCATGCACAAAACCATAGGTAGGTCTGCCCACCTAATATAGGGTCCAAAAAAAATTTCCTCGGGGCGCTGTCCCAAACCCCATGGAGGGGGGCTTTCACCCCCTTTGCGACCCCCCCACTGCACTTTGGCGCAAGTAAGGGGGGGTTCTTCCCCCCCTCTAACACCCCGTTAAAAAACTGGGGCTAGTTGTGGAAAGAATATAACACAATCCAACATTCTCCCCTTTGTTGTTTTATTTCCACAGGAAAGCTTAGTCATTGATCCAACCCTGAAATTCCCATTGTTTCTCTACACCAAGAGAACTTCTCAGAGCTCACAAATTTTTTCAATTCATCTACAGTATTCTTCAAAGTGTCCACCTTTACCAGCAACACCTTTTTGTCTTCTATCATATCTCTCACAAAGTGATACTAAACATCAATGTGCTTTGTCTTTGAATGATAAGTAGGGTTCTTTGCCAAGAAAATTGCATGTTGGCTATCACAGTCTATCCTTATAGCTCATTGTACTAACCCCATACTTGAACACAATCTCTACAACCAAACTGATTCCTTGCTTGCATGAGTGGCTGCCATGTATTCTTCCTCTGTAGTTGACAGTGCCACTACAGGTTGTCTCTTACTCATCCAACTAACTGCACGTCCAGATAGGTTAAAGTCATACCCACTTGTGGATCTTCTCTGATCCAGATCTCCAACCCAGTCTGCATCAACAAAGCCATGGTTGTCCAAAAATCTGTCCAATCCTAGTCTTTCTTGGTAGCACAAACCATGATCACTAGTGCCACACAAATACCTAAAAACCCGCTTCACTGCTATCCAATGCTCCTTCCCTGGTTTTGACATAAACCTGCTCAATATTCCCACTAAATGTGCAATGTCTGGTCTAGTATAGACCGTCGCATACATCAAGCTACTGAATGCACTTGCATATGGAACATGGGACATGTCCTCTTCCTCTTCTTGTGTCTTGGGACACTGTTCAACAGATAACTTTACACCTACAGGAATAGGAACCTTCACTGGTTTACTATCCTGAATATTATACCTTTGGAGTATTGTCTCGACATACTTCCTATGGTTTAACCAGAGCTTCCTCTTTCTCTAATCTCTTTTAATTTCCATGCCCAAAATATAGTTTGTAACACCAAGATATTTCATGTTGAATCTGGAGGACAATTGGGTCTTCAAATCCGGGATAATTTCTTTGTCATTTCCAACCAACAATATATCATCCACATACAAGACCAGATAAATAACACGGTCATGAATTGATTTAAAATACACAAAGTGATCTGCTTTGCTTCTGATGAAGCCAAGTCCTCGTATAAATGTATCAAATTTCTGATCCCACATCCTTGGTGACTGTTTTAACCCATACATAGACTTTTTAACTTGCGTACTAGTTCTTTCTTACCCTTCACTGCAAAACCTTCAGGTTGCTTCATGTAGACCTCTTCTTCCAAATCCCCATGAATAAATGTTGTCTTCACATCCATTTGTTCTACCTCAAAATCAAAAGAAGAAACAATAGATAAAAGTAATCTAATAGAAGCTACCTTAGCAACAAGAGAAAAAATATCACCAAAATCAATTCTCGGTACCTGGGAATAACCTTTTTCTACCAACCGAGCTTTGTATTTCTCCACCTTTCCTTTTGCATTCGTCTTCTTCTTGAACACCCATTTTCTTCCAATGCGTTTCCTTCCAGCCGACAACTCCACCAAATCCTAAGCCTCATTGTTGTGAAAATATGTCATTTCATCAACCATGGCCTCTTTCCAGAGTTTGCCATCATCTAAATCTAGTACTTCCTTCACATTTCTAGGATCATCATCAGTGATAGATAAAGCAAAATTTGAATAGAAAGCAGATGGACTATACCTTTCTCATTGCCTTCTTTCTCGATCTGGTCTTCTCACAATCGGAGTTTGTGGCTCTTCATCTTCTGATTCCTCTTCTGTTGTAGAGTCTGATTCTTCCTCCTTTAGCTCAAACTCGATCTTCTCAGGTTCCTTTGATGGGACTTCATGTTTAATAACATATTTCACCTCTATAAACACCACATCTTTGTTGTACACAACCTTCCTCGTTATTGGGTTCCAAAGCTTATAGCCTTTTAAACCATTCGTATACCCAATAAAGATGCACTTTTTAGATTTACTATCCAACTTTGTTCTTTTCTCCTTTAGAACATGTACATATGCATCACATCCAAATACCCTCAGATGTGAAAGAGAGGGTTTCTTACCAATCCATACCTCTTGTGGAGTCTTATCTTCCAACGCTGATGAAGGTGATCTGTTGACCAGGAAACATGCAGTATCCACCGCCTCTGCCTAGAATTCCTGTCCTAACCTAACACCACTAAGCATGCTTCTTGCCCTTTCCATCAACATCTTGTTCATTCTTTCTACAACTCTATTTTGCATAGGTGTGTATGGAGTAGTCTTCTGTCATGATATACCACACTTCTTACAGAATTATTCAAATTCCCTCTTGCAAAACACTCCATTGTTATTTTCCCTCAACACCTTTATCTTCTTCTCTGTCTGGTTTTCCACTAGAGCCTTAAATTCTTTAAACCTGTCAAAGACTTCATATTTATTCTTGAGGAAATATATCCATGTATTCCTTGAGAAGTCATCTATAAATGATACATAGTACATAGACTTACCCAGTGACGGAACCTTCACAAGTCCAAACACATCATCATGCAAAATCTCTAATATATGTTTCACTCTCTTACCACCAGAGGGGAAACTCACTTGATTTTGCTTCCCATATACACAATTTTCACATAAATCAAAATCCAGAGAGTTATTAGTCATACCTTCTACCATACCATTACCATGAAGTATTTGAAGGCCCTTCTCTCCAATATGTCCAAGCCTTTGATGCCATAGCATGGTCTTTTCTCCAGAGACCACTATATTTTCTGCTCCACTTTTAGGAACCACAAAACTGTTGCACCCATCAATAATAGTGCTACCTTGCAGCTTGTACAAAGTTCCAATCCAAACTCCCCACATCAATACCAATGCTCCCCGAACCATCTTATAGGTATCTTTCTCGAACACTATTTTTACACCTGCATCATCCAACTTGCTTACAAAAATCAGATTTCTGGCTAATGCAGGAATATGCAGAACACCCGGAAGTGTTCTAATCCTTCCACCTTGCAACTTCAACTTGAATTTTCTATGACCAACGATTCTAGCCTTCCTGTCATCCCCTAAGAAGACATCACCACCATCATATTTCTCATACTTGCAGAACCACTCTCTATGGGGAGTGAAGTGAAAGGATGCACCCGATTCAATCAACCATGCCTCATGATCTACATGTGTACTTGAAGAAGAAGCCAAGTACACATCCCCACCTTCATCTGAGGTGGTTTTTGCCTTTGCATAAGGAGCATCATCAGATCCCTTTCCTTTCTCAGGAGCTTTAGATTTACAGTCCCTTTTGTAATGCCCTTCCTTTCCGCATTTCCAACACACCTTTACAGGTTTTCCTGGAGATTTAGATCTCCCACTTGAGGACTCATTTTTGTTTCTATTTTGGGATCATCCTCGTACAGACAAGGCATCACCATTATGGCTCTCCATATTTTTCCGTCTCATCTCCTCCGTAAGCAAGGATGAGACTATCTCATCAAACTGCAAGGCAGTTGCATTGCTACCTATTGCAATAACCAGACTATCCCACAAATCTGGTAGAGAACACAAAAAATTGATGCACTTATATTCATCTGAAATTTTAATATCAACAGATAATAATTGGCTTACCACAATATTAAATGCATTCAGATGCTCTATCACTGAATCTCCATCTTTCATTCTCAGGTTATATAGCTTTTTCTGTAGGAACATTTTATTCACCAGAGACTTTATTGGTACAAAGTCCCTAACTTATCCAACAAAGCCTTCATCGTAGCTTCCCTTGATACATTCAGCAATACTAAATCCGAGACACACAATAATATTGTGTTATTTGCCTTCTGATCCAACTTCTTCCATTCTTCATCTGACACTCCCATTGGTTTAGTACCTGGATCTACCACAATCCACTGATCTTTATCCACCAACAGATCCTCCATCTTGAGTTTCCACAACTCAAAACTTTGACCATTAGATTTCTTGATCTCTATCTTTCCACTTCTCGCCATCTTCTTTCACCACAAGAATCGATCCCACAAATCTCCCACTGAAGAGGGTCTACCACTGGCTAAGAAAAACCCCTCAATAGCAAAGGCATCCCCTTGAAGCCAAAACAACTCTGATACCAAATGTAGGTTTTAACCTGGTACAGAAATTACCTACATACGAATTCTAAAAACAGAAAATAAACAATAGTGAGAGCATAACAGATAAAACAAATATACGCAAATATTTTCCCCTAGATCCCAAAACCCGGACTACTAGATTGATTTTTCATTATGTCCCTTTAAATGTTACAATACATATATATACATGTCAAAGCATCCATAAACCCCAATCCATTAACCCTGGATTAGAACATAATCATAGTTCCCTTGACCGAATCTACAAAATACCATGGACCGAAAACCCTCGCGCCCAAAATCATAGGTAGGTCCGCCCACCTAATATAGGGTCCAAAAAACATTTCCCTGGGATGTTGCCCCAGACCTCGTAGAGGGGGACTATCGCCCCCCTTGTGACCCCCCCACTGCACATCAATGCAACGAGGGGGGACTCCGCATCCCCCCCCCCCCCACTAACTCCCCGGTTAAACTAGTAGGACTAGTCGTGGAAAGAATATAACACAACCCAACATTTGGACCTCATCCCAAGATTCATGGAACTAAACCCACCTATCATGGAACCTACTGCTCCTTATGTGGATCTCCAACCTTCCTCTTCTCTCCTATATATATAATGCTACTCAATGGAGAAGGGGTTGGCTTTTGAAGTACCCTTATGTTGTCCAATTGAAATTAAAGGCTTGTTGTGCAAAGGAGGATTGGAGATATTTGGAGTGGAGGCTTATGACATCAAGGAACTTGGTTGTAATCTTCCTGCTCTTTATCATTAATACAAATAATTGTTTCTTTCCCATATGCATATGTTAAAATGTTTATTGTAAGGCTCCTTGATCTCTTACATGATTTATGATTGAATATTTGATATATTTTATGCTTTGATCTCTTGTTTGGCTTTGTCTTTGCAGGTCTCCTCTTAGATCATCAAGGGAGAAAGGTTGAAAGATACGAATGAGAGCTATGAGGATTATCATTAGGAATTTGATAATAAGGTATGATCCTTATGTCCTCTTTACATTTGTGTTTCAGTCATAAATTAGGGAATGCTTTCAAGTCTTTCCCTGTTTGTTTCTAGGCTTGGTTTTTTAGCCTAGGGAGATTTGTCTTGTTTGCAAGATGATATTTGTTTGTAAAACATCTATGATCATGTGATTTATTTTGGACTTGATCTAATTATTCTACATCTTATAATTATTCTTCAAATTATCCCATTAATATCATGCTTCTTGTCATATGTACATTCTTTAATCACCCCTGTATTATCCTAGGGACCTGATGTTTCCTATGAACCTGTGGATGTGATGAAGTTTCCTTCTATATGATTGCAAAGATGCTTTCTCCTTGAATCTACCTGCTCAATGTGTGTCAGTTTTTCCTGTAATGTTTGTTTCATAGTATTCCTTTTTCAATCTTACTACTTGATTGATTATGCATTCTCTCCTTTGATCTTGGTCTTTCCTTTTATCATACTCTCCATAAACTATGAGAGTTCAACTTTGTTCACACATTACGTTGAATAATCAACATCCTGCAACACCCTAGCTTCTTTTATAATAAATTCTTCCTTGGAAACTACTTACTTTTCTCCTCCATACTATATTCCTTTTACACCACTCATGCTTACTCCACTATGTTCTAGATATTCCTACAACCAAATAATACATGTCATAACAATATTCAAAGAAAGGAACTCCTCTATTAGGCAAAACTTTAAATAAATCAATCATAGGTTCTACCTTAGGACACAGAACATGACCAAAAACTCATGTTGGGACCTTAATCAATCAAGGTAGGTTCAATTCCCGACTCACATTGTTTTCTCCTCCAAACCTTGGTGTGACTTTCTCTTTGCCTATTATGTCCCTCTCCTTTCCTTTTTTTCTTAAATAATTTCATGTTTCATTCTCGTGTAATGTGACCAAGAGTGGCATTTAAAGCATCTTGTATAGTACTTGAATGAGGGATTAATTGACACATACTTTCTACCATTGAAACCATATGAATCTAATATACTTGAAAACTTACTTCTGGAAGACTGATAACCATGTTTCTCATAGGCTCTACAATCCCTAGCCTTATGTCCAATATTTTTACATAAAAACCAATAACCAAGAAATGTACCTTGACACCTAGGTGAGGAAGATTCCTTTGAAGATTTTCTGGAAATATTCTACCTTGGAGGAGGATTCAATATTTGGTGATGCTTATCCTTCATTGCATCATTGTCTTCTTCATGATGGGGCTTCTTTAGAATGTTAGTATAACTTCCTGGAGTAGCAAAAATTCCAATCTGGCCTCCTTTATCTTTTTCTTCAAATTCAACCTTGGGACTTGAGTCTTCTTTGCAAGAAGACTTACTTGTACAATCAAGACTTGTCTGTCACTTGGAGATATCTGATATCAAATAATGTTATCCAATACCTATGAACCCTTCAAGTTTTTTTTGAGCTTGTAAATTTTATCCCTCAATGAAACAACTTCTTCAATTTTGGACTTGAAGAAGACGATTTCCCTTTCAATCTCTACTTAAAGTTTATTTAGGTCCTTACATTTTTATTTAAGATGACTTGTCATAATTTCTTCCCTTTTTCTTTCCTCTTCTACCTCAACATTTAAGTGATCAGTTTCTTCTTTTGCCTCGACGAGCTTGTATTTCTTCTATTCAAAATCTTGCTTCTTTTCTTCTAGCTATTTCACCAATAAATATTTGTTTGTTTCATATTATTCTAATTATTATTTTAAGGATTCTATATCATGGTCGTTGATTTCTAAAAGTTCTTGTTTCCTTTTTGTTTCATTCAAGACTTCTTCTAGCTTATCTCTCAAGGAGATATTCTCCTATCTTAGGGTTTCACAATGGATTTCATTTTTCTCTAGATTACTTTGTCATACATCATATAATATTATTGCTTCCTTCAATGAGTCTTCAAATTTCAATATCATAATCCCGCTTCTTCTAGAGTTCATCTCTTTCTTGCAGTTGCTCCTCTAATTGAGAAATATTTCTTCTTGAACCCTCTAGTTCCTTTTGGGAAATTTGATTTCTTCTTCATAAGCTACTTTCATTTCAATTTCACTCTTTACTTCCTCTTCCATTAGTTAAGGAATGCCTTCTTCATCTATGGTAGGATGTGGACACAAGGATGTATACTTCCTTTCTTTACCAAAATTGAAACAAAAGGAAATACCTAATACTGTAGCATCCATGTGCATGTAGAAGGAATTTCCCTGAGGATTACTTACATTTCTCATGTGATTGTATCCATTTTTTTAGATAGCTTATTCTTGTTATTTCCTTTATTATTCATAGCTTCCTTGATCTACCTTCTAGTAGTTAACTGTTCTTCAAGGAACCTTGCTTTGATGCCACTTGTTAGACCCAGGAGCACACTAAAAGGGGGGTGAATCGGTGCATCAACTATTTTACCAATTCACAAATTTTCATTCAATTAGAAATGTAGCAATCAATCATAACAATTTTTAGTATCATAAACATAAAAATGCATCATGAATCTATCATCATATCAATAGTAAATCAAGAGGCCATCACATCAAGGAGACACAGGCTTTTATGTCGAAACACATATGGGAGAAAACCACAAATCCTTCTTCTTTATATTTTTCAATTCATTACATCAATTTGTAAGATTCAACCTGCTAGAGGCAACTACCCCCAAGAAATGCAAGCTACCACTTGTAGTAGGCTACAACCTGATTAAGGCACCAACCTCGAAAGATGCAAGTTGATAATCATTGAAGGCTATATCCTGATTAAGGATCGACCCTCAATGATGAGCACGCTCTAGACTTCTCTAGGATCAAACCTCGCCAAATGAGCGGGATCCAACCTGTTCTAGGCTCCAACTTAGTTGAGGCTTCAACCTCAGTGGAGGCACCAACCTCCTTATTCAACTTCCTTATCAACCTCTAGTTCATATCATTTTCAAATTGGATC
Source organism: Pinus tabuliformis (assembly GCA_031772625.1). Classification (NCBI taxonomy): domain Eukaryota; kingdom Viridiplantae; phylum Streptophyta; class Pinopsida; order Pinales; family Pinaceae; genus Pinus; species Pinus tabuliformis. The sequence goes on along the minus strand of CM062807.1, from coordinate 444,969,339 downwards.
CATTGTCATCATATATCATTGAATATACAATAAAAAATATTGTCACAACCTATAATAGCAACCTCCAAGCTATGTCACTCCAAAACCTACAACCATTACACTATCACACAGCCTGGAATCACTACACTCCCACACAACCTGTAACCATTATACTGCAATCATTGTCACAAAATTTATATCAATCACTATTGTTGGTTGGCATATTGCTTCCCATACTCTGTTTCAACTAGTTCAAGAATATGATCACTCAAAACCCTTATTGGAACCTATTCCCATTATGTTTCCAAAACAACTGTAACCTACTTCAAAACATAAATTGGATATTGAGATCATCAAATATTTGCTAAGGATTTCCAAGCCTCCAGAAGTATCCACCACTAAGCCATGATCGATACACTTCTTATCGATCTCAATTTGGATCAAATATTGACTCCATAAACTCATAAAAGCCATAATATACCATATATTAATTGAAATATTCTACATAATGCTTGTTTCTAGGTGCATTCTATAGATTGGACTTTTTCAAGCTCTAGCTTTAATAGATTGTTCTTTTCTACAAAGTTAATAAAGTGAAATGATGATAACTATATTTAAAAATATAATATAACCTAATGAGAATCCAACTTGCAACCATTGGCTTGCAAGCAGAGTGCCTTACCAATTTCGCTACACAATGCCTCTTGCCATACTCCCTCTTTCAAACTACATTTGTTTTGGCACTTCGACAAAGATGGTCATGGATCGGCCTTAAAATTGTAACTAGATTTTATTTATGTCACAACAATATCTGTGATGCCAACTAAATTAAAAGGTAATACAATGTGTTTAACAAAATTTTTTGCATGCCATGGCCAATTACCAACCAGCTCTGCATGATGTGGATAACCATCACCTTAATCACGTGTTAGCTTGATGTGTTACTTAGTAACACCACCAATCATCATTCGATGAAAAGTAACATCATTACAATAGACATAATTTATGCAAATTGAATTCAAACTTGGTGATTCAACTAATGGTTATGATATTATATCATAATGTTAATCTAATCTGTTATGGTAACTACTACCAGACCTAGAACATGATGATTATAACTATAACATTGCACCAAAGCTTCAACAACTTGATATACAATAGAATCTAGGTTCCAAAATATTCAAGAAGCTAACTTCATTTCTCAATATTTAGTGAAACATAACCATATATATTTAGTATTGAGTTCCAAATCATGGTTGACTCCTTGTTTCTTGACATAATTTTGATGAGGTTACATACTCATGGAACTGAGGTATTGCATAATATCTTGAACCTATATATCAAAACCATGACCAATGAATCATACCAACAATAAGGAAAACCATCTTCCAACAAACCATAACCATGGATGCACGAGCTACTTCAAATCTCGATCTTACTTAGAACTGGAACATCGAATAGGATTCATATTTTCCACATTTGGTCATACATCTACAATGTATAACAAATAAGTATGGCTTCCACTTAAGCCTGTAGTGAAGCTATAATTTCCTCAAACTTTGTTCACCAAAACAGACAATTATTTCCATAATTCATCATTCCAAACTCAGAGAAAAATGTTATTTGTAATCATAGATATTGTTGATAATGTTTGCTACATAATCATTTATTCAATTTCACTCCTTGCCCTAGAATTTAAACAACCATCATGAAACCAAGTCAATGAACCATAACCTTGAAGTAATGAGTCATAAAAAACAACGAACCTTAGTCAGTGAATTGTAACCAAGAAACCACAAAAAACTTCTAAACTTGGAATTGTTCTTATTTGAGTGTGTGTCTCTTACATTATGCTTATATGCATACACTATGTGGTCGCACAACTTGAAGGTATGACCATAGATCCATATCCATATCGCCAATGTTGAAACCCTAATGTGACCAAGTATTTAAAATCTATGCAGATCTGACCATGGAGCCATAACTATATTACTTACAGAGTCATATCCCTATCATTAATGTCAAAACCCTAATGAAACCAAGTCATTAAAGTTTGTGCAGGGCTAACCATAAATCCATAACCATATAACCAATATAGAAGCCCCAATGTGACCAAGTCATTAAAATCCATGTCCCAGTCCATGTGCCTTGTGACCATTATCCATAAGACCAATGGCCATGACCCATGCACATTATTTTTGGTGCTTTGGGTGTATTGCCCCATGTTTTGGTGTATTGCACCATAACTTCTTGTCTAGGAGGCATTATTCATATACCGTTGCAAAGGTCTCGACGGGAACAATCCAACCATATTATCCATAGGCTTATTAGGTAACCATAACTTCATCAAAAAATTAATAAACATCATGATCCTTTAAATTCCCTTGATGGGAGCCTTCAAAATACCTAGTTTTCATACTGCTTCTTTGGTCATCATGGGTGGGATGATTGTTGTCTCATTCATCCCCTTTGACATCAATGCCATCTTATTGTAATCAATTAAAACACTATGTGCAACAATTCTCTTGAAGAAGGATGCTAAAATATATGAGTACTAGAAGTATATTTCTTGATCATAACAATTATAAATTAAAAGAAAAATTCATGATTGTGTATGCAGATTGTATCATGTTCTTTTTAATTTTCTTCCATTCTAAACCTTTAATTACTACCAAATATAACTATTTCTTCTAGTGTGTCACCAATTGTTGTAGTGTATCAACAACCCCCCATTATTTCTAAAGACTAATTTACAAATAGAAATGATGGTGATCCTTTAATTTTCCATCCATGTAAGCTTTTGATGTATTTCCCTAAAAAACTTTGTAAATATTCAAATTTTAGTCCATCGGGACCAGTTTAAGGGAAACACACATGAAACCAAACTTTTAACATTCAGCGTATACTTATGATGCCAATAGACACCAATTTATTGTTTTGTTTTCCATGATTTTCCGCAATTTGTTTCCCATCTACCAGTTGATCTCGTATTGGATACACTCATGAATGTTCACAACCCAAGTGATTCGATAAACAAATCTAGCATGAGAGAAATTTTCCCCACATCATGAGATAGATAAATCTCCATGAGTTGGATCACCACCCATTAAAACAAATGCCTCACATAATGTTACTCCTTCAAACCTCCAATCCTCCAGTGGCCACACAAGCTGAAAGTACCATCCACATTACTAGTTTATGAACCCTTCTTATACATGGAATCCAAGTGTAAGACTCATATTTCAACTACCACATCATGTTAGATGGGGTGTTATATGTTTTCATGATAAATTGAATCTCTTTCAACACCCAAAATTCTAGTGATTAAGGTTAATCATGTTTTAAACTATCATAAGATCTTGATAATCAAAGATTAACAAAGTTTTAAATTTGAACACACTCAATAAATAACTTGCAGTGGTTTCCATCCTTTCCTGAAATAAAGGAAGTATACTAGAAATATGTCTATGGTTGGTCTTCATTAATGACTTTTTATGGTTTTTAATTTTCTCAAAACTTTCCCCATATGTTATGGTTCTTATTAATAACTGAGGGTTATTGCTAACATTGTTCGCCTTCCTTCACATATTTTTCTACTAGAAACTAATAGTGATAGCAAGTTCAATAATGGCCTAAGAAAGGTTAAAAGCATAATTAAATTTGGTAGGTCAAAGGCTCAGTCTCAAAAAACCCAAATTCCAACCATTTTGTAAACACCACATATAAATTGGACAACAGAAACAAATGATGGTTTGAAATTTATCATATCTTTGAAGAAAAAATTACTACAAAATATAAACTTGAGTATGATGATGAGTATGTCCTTGATAAGGCTTTCAAGGACATTTCTAAATCAGAGTTTCAGAAAATTGTTGCAAGGCCAAATATGGATCCATACATTGGCATGGTGCATCGAACCCTAGGCCATGTAGATATTTGAATAAGATTAATTTTCAACGATCAAAAGGAAGTCATTGTCTCCTTCATACATGAACATCCAAGTAATTTATAAGCTTTATGGCCCCAAATTTTTTTATGGTTTTTATTTTCTTAATAAATTTCATAAGTAATAATGCATTCAATACTTTCACACCTTAGCTAATGTAATCCAAGAATGGTGGGGTAATGAGAATAGATGCAAGGAGGAAAGTTCTAAAATGTATTCTATTGTCTCCTATCAACTTGTACCCATATTTATTTCCACTATGGTATGTATATTATTTGGGGAAATGCGTCCCAACCCTTTCAAACTAAATTGAGTCCCTATTAACACTGGGCACTCCATGGGTATGTCTTTAATTGGGCCATTATTATGTGTTATACTCTTTGCATATGTATTGATACCCATCTTAAGAAAATAGTAGATAAAACTACCCCTTCATTTTATATATTTGCATATATAATGAATGAAATATGCGTCTACACCCATTTTCCTCAAATGGGTTAGGAATCGACCACTAGTACTGCTCAACCAATCTATATTTATCACTCTAAATTATGGGAGGAGAATTCAATGATTAATTCTATGAGATTTGTCATCATGTGTTGATCCCCTACACAAAACATTATTTGGTTTCCAACACCCTAGAATAACTAAAGAATTCATACAGGTCTTGGATGGAATTGGAGATTGGTATATTGAATGAAAATTTTCATATGTTAGAGTTTATGGTTTCCTAGCTCCTCTGCATGACTTTTCCATATTTGTCCCTAATAGGCTCTTATGCAAAGAGATAACATATCAAATGGTTTCCACAAGTTTAGCTAGGGACCTGCAAACTACATCCAAGAAAATTTGGCCTATAATCCCCATCTATATTGGTATATTCTCATTACCCAATGTTGTTTAGACCAAGCTTAAAGTGGAAGCATTGGATAAGGACAAATTGTCTTATATTGAACTAAAAAAGCATGACCCCGAGAAGATAGTGTCAAAACATTGTATACAAACTAGAGAAAGAAAGTATACCCATGAAGGGTCAACTTAGGATGATGTTTTCATAGGAGTTTGAAAATATTAGGAATTTTCACAAAGAGTTCAAAAGCTTCCTACAAATATCTAGATTGAGTTCCAAAATTTATGAAATAAAAGGAGAAAGTGTTATCCACCTACAATCCAAGAAGATAGTGGAATGAAAATAATAGAGGCACTAATCTAGCTCACTAGTCCTCCTCCAACACAGACAAGGTCCTAACATATTGAAAATAAATGACCTCACCGGGATTCTAAGGAGATAAAATTAATGATTGATCTAATAGTTGATACGATTAATTTAGAGTTATTGAAAGAAAGGATCATTTAGCTAACTACCAAAGTAGAAGAAATAAAAATGCAAGAAGAATGGAATCTGTTTGAAAAAGTATAGAAGGATTTGGTTGAAAGCAAAGGAAGGAATCCAATGAATACTACACCAGAAGGCTCAAAGATGGCATATGAAGGCCTAGAATCTCCCAGTAAAGGAACTTAGGCTAAGGAAGTCGCCATTGTAGTTGCTTATAGAGTTGTTATTAAAACTCCTATGTCATCTATGCTTGGTATAACTTCCTCAAAATTTCTTTATGTTCATGAATTTTCACCAATTAAGGAGGAAACAATTCCCCCTTCTGACTGGTTTTTTAGTATCAATAAAAGGTCCATTGTGAAAGGTAGGGAAAAAAGACAAAGAAATGAAAAAAAGGAGATCTCCATCTCAAAAATCATAGTTTACGACGGATCCAAGTAGAGTGATGAGCAATTAACAGGAGAATTAGCTAATTCAATGGAAGCCTTCGCTAATGTTAACATCTGGTCAATGGATAATTTAAAAGAAATTATTAGACAATGACATAAAAGAATCACTTAACTTGAAGCACCACTAAGCAAGAAGGAAACTAGTTTGAGGAAATGGTGAAATTAAAGCTCTCAAAAGAGAAACAATGCCACCTACAACAAATGAAATACTTGGAGCAACAACTGAAAGCATAAGCCACTAAGATTCAGAACCTGTTTACCAATTCTGATAAGAAGAAAGAGGCAATTGTCAACGCGTTTCGAACCAACCAGTGTGGCTCATCGATCTACTTATAAATAATATGGATCACAGAAGCCTCAATTCAAGAAGAAAGAGGATCAAACTACTCACTTGCAATCACAAGTACAAGAATTGAAGGGGAATCAAATTGATATAAATCAATCAAAATGTTGGTTATTGGAGCCAACTACCAGTTGATATAGGCATAGGAAATTTTATGTAAGTATATAAGTCTTATTCAACAACAACAAGATATGGTTATTAACTTCTTCAATGTTGTTTATAATAGCAAAGAGAGATTAGATAAAACTAGAGAGAATTTAACAGAGCTATTAGCATGGCAAACAAGGATTAAAACAAATTCTCAAGATCTTCCTCGAATCTCAAACATAGATAAGCTAAAATTTAAAATTTTCTTTAAAATGTTAGAACCGAAATCTACAACTTTCGAAAGACATAGTCAGGGAAGTTGAACAATCATGCTCTTCCATAATTGATTCAGCAATTGGTGTAACCCAAAGAAACTAATATGCTCAATTTCTTCCCTATGGACATGTTTGAAGAGGCAGGGAATTTCATTCTTGAGGTCCAAAAACAAAGGAAATCATTCAAAGAGAAGATTGATCAACTCTGAAAGGTCTACTTAGAAACCATGGACTAATTCTTAGTCAATCCACAATGTTATTGTCTCGCCACCAAATTGATTTCATCAATGCTAACTAAAATGTTGTCATTTATTAAAACTAAAATATTCAACCTTTAGGTCAACTTGCATCAAAAAGCTCCTAATTTGGTGACCAAGATCAAGGAAGTTCACGAGAGTTAGAATCATCACATGCAACCCTCTAGCTCATCAATAAATATTCAATCAGAACAACGAGATCAAGCTTTCACGAGACCTTATGGCCTCTTTTTTAAGTATTTTTGTTGTTTTATAATTTTTTTTCTATTGGAATTGGATGTAACAAAACCTTATTTAGTCTTTTGTGTTATTATTTAATGGAGCCCCTTGGGCCTTTCAAGGGGTTCCAAATTTTTTGAAGAATGCTCATATCACTATTATAAGAGTTTATTAATTGGAGAATAAAACAACCAATTAAGTCTTTACTTCAATTTGCACACGTATATGTGGTATTAACATAGTTACTGATCAAATGAGAAAATGAACTGGTACTCGTTTTTTTGAGGTAGCAAAAAATCACCCGATTTTGAAAAGTGGTGATGCCAGAATACACTTTTTTTAACATATTTTTGGCACTTTAAATTTTCTTATGTATCAAGTATGAACATTTTTTTTAAAACGTTAGTGATTTTCATCTTGATTTTGAAAAGCGTTGATGCAGCATCAACACATTTTTTTAAAGAATTTATTTTTGACACTTTAAATATTTTTTATGTATCAAGTATGAACACATTTTTTGAATGTCAGTGATTTTCATCTTGGTTTTGAAAAGTGTTGATGTAGCATCAACCCTTTTTTGTTTAGAGGGTTTTTTTTTACACTTCAAATTTTCTAATGTATTAAGTGTGGATTTTTTTTTTAAATGCTTGTGATTTTCATGTTGGTAAAAAAAATAAAAAATCAATTAATAAAAAAAACTAAAAACACCCATAAAAATGTAAAAAGAAAACAAAATTAAATTGTAAAAAAAAAAAAAACAAAACAAAAAACAAAATAAATAAATAAATAAAAATATCAAAAAATAAATAAAAAAAGGAAAATATTTCAAAAAAGCATAAAATTTAAAGAAAAAATTTGAATATTAAACAAACAAAAAAAATACACCCATAAAGATTTTTTTAAGTTAAAAATAAATAAATAAATAACAACCACATAATAATAATAATAATCCCAAACAAAATTATTGAAAAAAAAAATATTTAAATTAAATTACAAAAAAAAATCATAAAAATTAAAAAAGAAAAAAAAAAAGAAAAAGAAAAAATAAATAAAAATTAAAAATAAAATAAAAAATATAAAAATATTTAAATTAAAAAACAAATGAAAGCCAAACAATTAAAAAAAAAAAAAACTAAAACAAAATAAATAAATCTAAAACAAACAAATTTAAAAAAAAAAAAAAAAAAAAAAAAGGTTAAAAAAAAACCAAAAGCTAAAAAACAAAACAAAACAGAAAAAATTGGCCACCCATGGGCGAGGCGGAAACCTATCAGGGAGAAAAGAAGGAGGAATTGAACAATCTCAAGTGCTTCATTTTCACAAGAATGACCATTATGAACCATAGTGTTTAGATAAGAAAAAGGGGAAGGTGAATTCGTAGTAGACAAAAACATAAACAATGTTTCATGTTGATGAGTTTGTAGCAAATTTCGAGAATGATTTCTCATTTTTATCATGTCTATTTACCAACACCATTAGAAGGAGTGCTTGGTACTTGGATAGAGGTGCATCACGCCATATGATAGAGGCATGGGAACTATTTAGTAGATTGACAAAGAGTGACTCAAATTTATTTGTGGAGCTTAGTAATGATGTCAGGTATGTAGTAAAGGGGATTGGAACCATTAAGTTCCAACTAGATTTAGGAGGGACATTGAAATCCAAGGAAGTGTTATTTGTACTAGGATTGAAGAAGAACTTTCTCATAGTCTCAATGACCAAATATGAAATATATGTAGTCATTTTTAGGAATGGGTAGGTTCTCAGTCGTCTAGAGGAGTCTCGCTACTAGACAGAGTCCTGGTTATTGGGGTTAGAGAGAGAAAGTTATATAGGTTGATGGAAAAACCTATTTAAGAATTGGTACATGATAGTGACAACCAATGTGAGTTATGCCATAGGAGGATGAGACACTTAAACTACAAGGCATTGTTGATCTTGAGGGAGATTTTCACTAGCCTCTCAAAGTTTAGCTTTGAGTAGGAGGCCATGTACAAAGGTTGTGCACTTGGAAAGAGTGCTAAGAATTCTTTTTTGAATAGCGATAGTAGGTCCAAGGGGATCTTAGACATCATTCACTCAGACGTATGTGGTCTAATGTTAGTGGCATTAATACAGGGAGCATAGTTCCATGTCATGTTTATTGATGACTACTCCAAGAAATTAGTATCTTCTTCATGAAGACCAAAGATGAGGTCTTTAGTCAGTTTCATGAGTTCAAGGCTAATTTGGATAACAATATAGGAAATAATATCAAGGTCTTAAGTTTAGACAATGTGGGAGAGCACAACCCTAATGACATTAAGTATTTTTTCAAGGAGGTAGGGATCAAAAGGGAGATGAAAATATAATGCAAACTTCAACAAAACGGTATTGTAGAGAAGAAGAATTAATCCATCATTAGTTTTTCCAAGGCTATGCTACATGACTAGGAGCTCCATATGTTTCTTTGGGAAGAGACATGTAACACGAAAATATATGTTCAGAATAAATTTCCTCATAGGATATTGGGATACAAGACCCTTGAGGAGGCATTCATAGGGGTAAAACCAAAGATAGGAAACATGAGAATATTTAGTTGTGTAGTTTACATCCATGTTCCTACAAAGAAGAGGGCAAATTTGGAGCTCTCAGGACATAAGGGGTTATTTATGGGATATAGAAATACTTCAAAAGCTTATAAGATCTTCATACCAGCATAGAGGAATCCAATTGTGAGATGGGAAGTTAATTTCAAGGGGGTGCTTCTTATCCATCAACTCCATCAAAATGTCAATCATTACTCTTCCCTCGAATTGTAATGGTATCTTTTCTTCCTTGATTCGAGGATGAACTAAAAAATTCCTATGTAGGCATCTTTCCTCTTTCCTTAGTTCTCTCTTTAATATTGGTGCTTATATCTATAGTTATAACATTAGCATGTGTGGGTGTATCCTTCTCCTTGGATGGGCTAGCCGCAACTTTCTCCACTTTCTTCGAAGATTATAGTAAACAAATTTCCATATATGACCAACACCATGGGTATAAAAAAAAATTCTTCAAGGTTGAATCCTTGAGTGGATTCAGCCTAATTCCCTAATAGCTCAGAGAATTTTGCAAGGTGAGCATAATTCTTCATAGTACTGTTTCCAATAGTAAATGGCAGTGTATTAAACTAATTCTTCTTCTTTCTTTCAAATAAAACTAGCCAAGGGTGATACTATTTGCAAACCTCAGCAACAATTTATTTGTCCAGAACAAACCTAGGTAGTAACTGAGGTTTATCTTGATGCTCATACAATTTGATAAGAGTATGGTCTTGTTTTTCTTCATGTATCCCCTTCCCCATAAGAATTTTTGGCTTCTAGAGATATTCTCTTGGGATCTTGACATGTTACTAGATGTTTTAATTCGTTGACAAATAAGTCTTGCACTTGGAAAAAATAGAATGGGGTCTTATACCTCCATAAGATAGGGTACTAGAATTGCATTGGCTATATCTCAAGATTCAAACTACTTTTGTGTGCCATTCCATCGCATGAATTGCAATACACAATGGTCATTATCAAGTATGCAACCATAAAGAATCTTTACATCTTATATAAGTTGACTAATTGAAAGGAAATCTCATCTAAAATGACTTTTGCCCAATCAAACATGACCTCCTTCTTGAAATAAAAAGTAAAGTATGTATAAAACTAACTTGGGTACATTAGTAGTAGTTTCTTGTCCCATGACACAAGAAAATAACCAAGAGAAATATCTATAAGGCTTATCAAGTATATAGATATCAACACAAGAAAGTTGGATAGGACCTATGTAGAATGCAACATGAAGTCGTGAATGATATTCATTCTACCACCTTGGGAATTGAGAAAAGTGTTGGCTTTAGATAACCCAAGATACTTAGTGGGTTATGGAAACTTCAATATCTTCCTAAAAGATTTAGGGGTTAACAGAATTGGGTTCTTATTCAAGTTGAGCTTGATGGTCCTAGTATTGGCATAAAATTAACAAGCACACTATTTAACTATTTCCTTGAATTCGAACTGTTATGGGATGCATCCATTGTTAGCCAACCTTGTACTCCAAATCTTGTTATTCTACTTTTCCTCTAGACTCAAATTTAAATACCATTAATATGTAGCTAACAAGTGGAATTTTTTTTTATCCTGACAAGCCAGTGAGTTGGTTATATCCCCAAACATTGTCTCCTCCTTCCATTTCATCACCATGTTTCTTTATAATCATTCAATGTACCTAAGAATATGTGATGGATACTAAGGCTCTCGTGGAATTCCTAGCTATTAAATTGTCATTTTACAATTTCATTTAATAAGATATTACTTCTTCACGTACCACCTTCTTCAATCCATGCGATAATTATAATGGCAAGTTAATAACTTATGGAAAGTATTTAAGAGGTGTGTTGTCAAGTAATTCATGTAGTACGATATCAAAAACCTCTTTTTACCTTGAGGATTAGACTTTATTAAAGAAATTTCAATTATTCTTGAAAGGAGCAAACAACTCATTCCCATAAATATGGAATAAGAGTGGCAAGAGGGATTTTCTCGCATATCATGTGTGTGTATTTGATGTGTGGAAGATTACTTATGCAGAGAAATGGATATGCATAAGGTCAAACTATGTGGAGGACAAGATTGTGCAGAACAAATGGATGTGTGGAAGGAGAGGTGTGAAAAAGGTTATGACGGTTCTTTTGCACATATAAAAATGGTTGTGTATAAGGGTGTGGGAAGGAGTTTGTGTAAGGGAACATGTACGGGGAGTGGAGATGTGCATAATGCAAGGAAATAAGATGTTTTTGCACATGATGTTTGTAGAAAAGAACTAAGTACAAGATTTTGGGTATGGTATATAATATAGGGTGATGGTGACGGGGCACAAAAACAAATCAACATTTGGCTTCAAGAACAATAGAATTGTCCAATGGCCTTCTCAATTGGGTTATGGAGTTAGAATTCCTTAATAAATACACGACCTGAAAAAATTATAGTAAAATCTAGATATGTACAAGGTTATATATACTTTTATGATATAGTGAAATGTTGAAAAACCTTAAGCAAATATGTGCTTGAGATATTTCCCATTGATAGGAAACTTTAGCACTTGATCATCCACTCCTTTCAAAATGTATGAATTGTAGCCATTGATTTCCTCTATGAAATATGGTCTAATCCACACAGCATCAAATTTTGTATGCATTGAAGGATTCTCTCTAGTTTTTTTTCCGTAATAAAACAAATTGTCCTTTGGAGAAAGTTTTATATGTGGCCTCTTAATTTACACTTTTAGTTATAGCTTCTTGCCTCTTTTGGATGTTTCTAAAGGCTTGTTCTCTTTGTTCCTTCAAATTCAAACTAACTATGAACTCTCATCTAGATAGGTGTGATTGATTCTTTGTCTTGTATCTTAGTTATTGAAACTAAATCGTTGATCTATATATGTATAAGCAATATTGCATATTTTATGTCTATGAAATGGAATGGATATTGGTCGATAATTTCTTTCGAAGTGACTCTATTATCCCACAAGGTATTCAACAATTTTTTATGCCAATTCCTTTGATTCCCTACTACTGTCTTATTCATTAATATCCGTCAGAGTCATGTTTGTTGACCAACTAGACCATTTCCTTGTGGATAGTAGGTGGAATAATGTCCGATGAGTATCCCATATCTTCCATAGAACCCTGTAAATTTAGATCCACTGAATATGGATCCATTATCTATAATAAACTTTTCTATAATTCAAAATCTTGTGAAGATATTTTATTTTAATAATATTATAAGATGCTCAATATTTGCTTGTTTCAATACCACAACTTCGGGGCACTTGGAGAAGTAGCTTGTTGCATTTATAATATATGTGTGCCCATCGTCTACCTTAGGATTTATGTGACCAATAACATATAAAACCCATTGAGAAAAAGGAGCATCTACAACAATCAACTTTAGGACCATGGAATATTTATTTTTCCTTCCTAAAAATATTTAGTAGGGCATACATTTTCTTATGAAGGCATCAATATCTTTGAAAATGATAAGCCAATAGAATCCAATTCTAAGAATTCTATGTAATGTTATAGTTTGTTATAAATGTCCTACACATACTCCTTCATGTAATTCTCTAATAATATTAAGAGTTTGTGAGTGATGTAAACATCTTAACAATACTTCATCATGATTTCTTTTTAATAATGTTCCAGACATCAACACATAAGAATTGGAATTCATTTTTGAGTGTCCTTTCCATGCATGTCATTCCATTATATCCTTATACCATTCAAGCATTGGCAATGATTCATCTTGACCTACTACACCACAAGATTCAATATTCACGACTTCAACCCCTCCTATCTATTTACATAGTCCCTGTCCTTTTACAACCTTCAGGGATTTTATTTCAATGTCATATTCTTGTAACTTTTCTAGACAATTATCCCATCTTCCTTCTTTGAATTATTGTGTTAACATCATTTTACCTTGTGGATATGTTAAATAATCTATCACATGAGATGTTAAGATATAACTTTTAAAATATGTAATAGTTTTGATCAGAGTATACACTTGATTTTCCTTCAGATAATAAGTTAACGCATGTTCATGCAATGATTTTCTCATAAAAGAAATGGAATGTTCTTCTTTTAACTCCTTTCTCTGGGTCAAGATTTCAACTATTGTTTCTTAAAATGCAAAGGTGTATAGGATGAAATTTCTTGTGCAACTAGGGCTGACTAATACTGGAGCAGAGGAAATTGTCGCGTTGATGTTTCCAAATTACTTTTGTGTGTATTCTTCCCATTCAAAATTTTCATCTTTTTTAACCAACTTGTTGATGGGCTTAAAAATAGAGGCATAATATAGAAAAAATCACTTGATAAAGTTTATTTTTCCAAATAATGATTGTACATTGGGCCTTGTGCATTGTTGGGGCCTTCAAATCATCTATAGCCTTAAATATCTCTCTCTCTCTCTCTCTCTCTCTCTCTCTCTCTCTCTCTCTCTCCCTCTCCCTCTCTCCCTCTCCCGCTCTCTCCCTCTCCCTCTCCAATAATACCTCTACAATCATCTTGGCCAAAAATCCCAAATTCTGTGATCGAACCAATTACATCAACATAAAGTAGCATCTAATTTACCACCATGTAGAGGTTAAAACTATTCATTTGAGACATTTTTCCACAAATGAGTAAATTGTGGAAATATTCATTAAAGAGCTTGAAAGAGAGAAGCTTGAATAGTTCAAAATGATTCTTAGACTCACAAGCACCCCTTCAGCTTAATGGGGAATGTTAAACACATAAGAGTTTGAGGTTATTATTTTTGTATTATCATTATATATAATTCAAAGGTAGGTGAAATGAATAGTCTTGGGGTAGACCAATAGTCCCCCATGGAATGTGAAGTGAGTAGCCACTTTGTCTTGTATATGTGCATGTTTTGAGTTGTTCAAAAACATCAAGCATGGAATTATAAGCTTCTACCCTTCACTAATTTCAAAGCATGAATAAATAAACAAGAAAGATTTCAACCTAAACTTAATTCCTATTTGTTGGACACTTAATCCACTAAGGGTTGTGGTTTGGAATGTGAATAGTCAATGGAGTCCAAGATACCACTTGGAATATGAAAACCAAGGGTAAAAAAATAATGTATTAAAATATAAATCTTGTTAATAGAATGAATCTCATGATTTATCCTAATTTTTCCTACCATTTTTGTGTAGTTTAACATGGTATAGCAGGTAGATTAGACCTACTCCTGTCATATATTCCTCTCATACCTACGACCTGTTGGGCATTAAATTGTTTTGTTAGGCCTATGCAGATTCTATATGCATTGTAATGCTCGACCTAGCCTCTATGCTTCTCCATTTGCTATGATATATCATAGGTCCACATAATTGTCTTCATTTGTACCATAACATATATGTTTATGCTTCAGAACCCATCTTGGGATCTTCTAGCATCTATCACCTGCGCTTTCTCTACTTGGCTTTATTCCATCGAAACACTATTTTGTGCACCCATTATACCTTAAACAAAAAAAAATTGAGGATACAACAATCCAACTTCATTGATTTATGATTGCACATGATTTCCTGTCTAGGGAAATTCCCCTTTTCTATACACTTTCTGATCCAAATTGGATCCTAGAACACTCTCTAAGTTTTCATGAACTCTTAAAATTATGCCAAAGTTTAAAAGTGTTATAAAGATAAAGCTTATCAGAGATATCCTCGAAACAGTTGCAATTTGTGAACAGCGTGGAGCAACGAGGACCCTCAGTCAAGCACGCAGGTCGTCGACCCATGGTAACGCGTGTTGCCACAAATTAGCAAAACCAGAGGTCAAATTAAAAAACAGGGGTAGTTTCTGATATGCGATTAGAAACAAGTTGCTAATTGCATATCGCCAGGGAAATCCCTCAAAGAAGGAAAATCCCAGGGCGCCCGAACCCGAAAGTTATAAAATGCAATAGATATCACGTCGATTCCGTCAGAGGTGGGGTCCCACAAAAAAACAGTAGAATATCGGAAGGGCTTTGAGTGGTAAGCAGTTTCAACCAAGTCTTGCCTAATGCCACACAAGGGGTGCCATGCGTCCAGCGGAAGAGAGAGAAAACCGCTCACATCATACTGGTAAACGTCATGTTACTTATCTGCCCGATATGGACGATGACCGTTGGATCTAGAGGCTCCAGATCAACGGTGGAGATGTGTTATGATGGGTGACCGAATTTGACGAAGTAAATAGGTAGAGTTGTATAAGATTTGAAGTCCGACGAGGATGATGCATTGCTAGAAAGTCATGTTTCATGGGCATTCTTGGAGTTAACGGAATAAACGGTCATTTTGAGAATGTCCAAGAGAACTGACACTCAGTTCATTACAAAATAGTTGGCCACCTTCCTATGAGGCATTATACAGTGATGATTATGTAGAACAGAGGGATTCAGACAAACAGAGGCAGGAAAACTGGAAAGCCAAGAAGCGGAAACGAATAGTCAGAAAGCAAATTGGCTTTAAAGCCACGAACTAACAGAGAAAGAAGAGAGTAAGTTAGACGCAGAAAACTAAGAGCAAAGAGAAGAAACTGAGCTGACCTATAGAAGCAAAAAGGCAGCATCGAGCCAGACAGAGCTAGAGAGAGTCAAAGAGTCTGTGTACTCCAGAGAAGGATTGAGAGGTTCAAATGAACTCCTCTGTATATGCCTGTCATGTATGAGTCTCAGATTGGGCTCATACTGTTGTGACCAATAGAGATCGAGTTTCAATAAGTAGAGTCTGTGTACTCCAGAGACTTGGGGGATCCAAGTACAGTCTTGCTGATTTATGTCTATTGTGTGAGACTAAAATTGAGCTCATTGTTGTAAAAACTCTACTTTTGAAAACATAATAGAGAGGCCACCACTGAAGGTTGGACCAGGAGACGTAGCCTAGGAGTATTGGGTGAACTCCTTATTAAACTTGTTGTGTTTACATGTTTTCCTGTTATGTTTTCTCTAATTGCTTCAGTGTCTGTGTATTTCGCAATCTTATCAATCCATTGCATAAAATAACATAGGCACATCCAGGACCATGAGTCTGTAATACCTTAATTGTTTGTCTTAGATCAATATCAGATCAAGTGGTATCAGAGCTCTTGGTTACTAAGGTTAGACAAGCTTGTGCTAGATTTTTGTTGAATGATAACTAGATCAAAGCTTAAATTAGGAGGAGAGTTGGTTGAAGCTAACCCTCAAAAATTGGAAGAGTCTACCCTAAGAGGAGAATGTCAAAAGAAAGTCCCTTGGAATCGCACTCCCAGTTCATGGATAGTTTCATGACCATGAGAGCCATGGTAGAAGAAATGTATAGAGAATTTAAGAAAGGTAGAGATTAAGATTCATCAAACTCCAAACAAGATAAAGGAGCAGAAGAATCTCTCCTCCATGACCACTCTAAAGGCAAAGGGAGAGAAGAAAAACTTCCCACAACTCCTAATAGCCCTAAAAATAAAAAGAAAACATCTTTGATTAAATTAGATGTTAAATTTGATTTTCCGATATATGATGGAGAGTTTCATGCAGAGAAGTTGGATAATTGGATTAGATAGATTGATGTATATTGTAGGGTGCAGAGCATTGATTCAGACAAGAGTAAGATTCAGCTGGCCAGCCTACGCCTTGGAGGCACTACCTTGGTATGGTGGGAAGGCAAGACACAAGCTAGCATGAAGAAGTATGGTAAAATTCTTTCTGTCTGGAGTGAATTTGTTTTTGCAATTAAAAAACAATTCTATCCACTAGCTTATATGCAGCAAGCCATGATGAGTTGGCAAACTCTTCGATAATTAAAGGGGCAAAGTGTACAAGGCTACACCTAGGAATTTAGGAAAAGAGTTTTGATTCTAGGAATTTATTTAGACTCACCTAAAACTTTGCTGAAGTATATAGGTGGTCTACACAGCTATTTAAAGCACACCATTCTCATGTTTAATACCACTAGCATAGATGAGGTATTTGTTCAGGCTACACATCTAGAGGCTAGAGGCAAGAATGTGAACCCAAAAGTTGGGGGATCATCAAAACCCACTACAAGCAAGAATAAGGAAAGAGAAAACAGAAATGGAAAGAGAAGAAGACAAATACCATACAAAATACCAAATCTTCATGCACTCACTGCAAGAAGGATGGGCATGATGATGAACACTGTTGGATTCTGCATCCGGAGCAGAGCCCCAAGAAGTATGATGGAAAAAGGAAGAAGACGGTTGCTGTTATTAAAAAAGATTTGGGGTCAGACTCAGGGAATGAAACAACAATCATAGCCACAGGTATAAAAGGTAAAAATTCTGAAGCATCTACTAGTAATTCTACACAATCTACTGATAATGAAGAAAATGAGAGGAAAAGACATGAGATTTTTCATATTAGAGTTATTTCCAAGCATCAAAAGATTGATACTTTGTTTGATAGTGGCTCACAAGTAAATTTAATTTCTGAAGCAATTGTAAAGAAGTTGGGATTACTAACCACACCTCACAAGAATCCATATCCATTAGGTTGGTTATGTGATAAAGCAAAGCTACAAATGACTAGACAATGTGAACTTAGGTTTTCTTTTGGGTCAGCATTTGTAGATGAGGTTGAGTTAGATATTGTTCCCTTGGATATATGTGGAATTGTTTTAGGAAGTCCTTACTTGTATGATAGAAAAGCTATTTTCTATAGGGCATAAAACAAGTATCAACTCGTTAAAGATGGAATTGAATATATTGTAAGAGCTCATAAACTCAAGGATAATTATACTTTCATAAACTCAGGGCAGATGAAAAGAATTGTAAATTCATGTAAACAATTTTTACTGATGGTTGTAAAGGAAAATAAACCTGATAAAACCAATGTATTTAAGGGCTGTAATGCTAAACATCAAGCTGATTTAGAAAAACTTGTTTCAGAATATGATATACTATTTCAAGACCCTAAAGGTATGCCACCCAAAAAGGAAATAGTACATGATATTAATTTGCAGCAAGATGCTCCATTGCCTAACATCGGAATGTACAGGTTGTCCGCTTTAGAGAATGCAGAAATCAAGAATCAGGTACAAGAGCTACTCGAGAAAAGGTTCATAAGACTTAGCACATCGGCATGTGGGTCTCCAATTGTATTGGTGAGAAAGAAATATGGCTCATGGAGAATGTGCATTGATTACCCATCACTGAATAAGATAACGATCAAAAATCGTTATCCCCTTCCTCGCATAGATGATCTACTAGATCAGTTGAAAGAAGCTATTTATTTTTCCAAATTGGATGTGCATAGTGGCTAGCATCAGGTTAGAGTCACAGAGAAAGATGCATGGAAGACTGCTTTCAAAACAAAGCAGGGGTTGTATGAGTGGTTGGTTATGCCTTTTGGCTTAACTAATTCTCCTGCTACTTTCATGAGAGTAATGAATGATGTACTCAAACCTTTTATTGATGATTTTGTCATTGTATATTTAGATGACATTCTTATATTTAGTAAAACATGGGAAGAACACTTGAAGCATGTAAAGCAGAGTCTAGATGTTTTGAAAAGAGAAAATATTTATGTTAAGCTCTCAAAATGTGAATTTGGCAAAAAATATTTGAATTATTTGGGTCATATTGTAGGGGGTGGTGAATTGAAGATAGATCCCTCTAAGGTTGCAGTCATTGTAAAATGGCCTAAACCCCAATCTGCTACTAAAGTTAGAAGCTTCCTAGGAGCAGCAAAGTATTAGAGAAAGTTTATTTCTAACTTTTCCTTGATTGCAGCTCCCTTACATGCTTTAACAGGATTGAACAAGGTGTTTCAGTGGGGAGTCAAATAGCAGAAATCCTTCGACGCCTTGAAAGAAAAGATTAGTACAAAACCAGTACTAGCACTGCCCGATCTTCAAAGACCATTTGAGATTGAAACGAATGCCAGTGACTATGCTATGCGAGCAACGTTGATGCACCATAGTAAACCCATATGTTATCATTCTGAGACATTTAATTCTGAAGTAGTTAATTATCCCACATATGATAAAGAATTTTAATAATATTTCATTAAATTTGGAATTAAATAGTGGATCTAGAATTTCAAAATAACCAAAAAACTCAATTCTAGTGATGTCCTTGTAATAAAATATTTCCAATTTTAATGAAATATGTGATACTATGCATTAGTACAGAGTGTGAAAAAGTGGAAACATTACCTAATGGGAAAAGAGACAATTATACATACTGATCATCAACCACTTCACTATTTTCACTCACAAACTAAGTTGCAGCAATCAAGACACTATAGGTGGATGGGTTTTCTACAACAGTTTCATCTTGTCATCAGATATAAAAAGGGCATACACAATAAAGTTGCAGATATGTTGTCCAGACCAATCATAAATGCATCTATTATACTTAAGCATAATTCAGTATTGCATGAAAGCTACATTGAACAGTATGCTCAAGATATAGATTTTAAAGATGTATATGCAACTTTAAGCCATGGCAAACAAGTAGAAGAATTAGATTATCATGTTAAGGACCAACTCTTGTATCATTTTGGAAAGTTATGCCTTCCACAAATTGAAAGAGTAAAGATAATTTGAGAAGCACACACTTCTCTAATATCAGGGCACTTTGGTGTAAGTAAAACAGTTGCACAGCTGCAAAGATTTTGTTATTGGCCAAAAATGAATGAAATAGTTTCTATATATGTAAGAGGGTGTATTATGTGTTCTAAAAGCAAGCCCAGCAATAGAAAACTAGGTTTATACACTCCACTACCAGTGCCTTCTCATCCTTGGGAAAGTGTTTCCATGGACTTTGTTGGGGGACTGCCTAAATCTAGAAAAGGTCAAGACTATTTATATGTTATTGTGGATAGGTTCATCAAAATGTTTATTTTAATACCTTGTAACAAACAGATTATAGCTAAACAAACTGCAAAGTTTTTCTTTCAGCATGTATGGGTTCATTTTGGATTACCCAATTCCATTGTATTTGATCGAGATACCCGATTTGTTGGGAAATTTTGGTCGAGTCCATGGGAATTGATGGACACCAGACTAAAGAAGAGCACAACTTTTCATCCGCAAATAGACAGCCAAACAAAAGAGGTTAACATGACAGTGATCTAGTTGCTTAGAGGCTATTGTAGCAAGCATCCCAAGCTTTGGGATGAACACCTATGTTATGTGCAGCATGCTTACAACCGAGCTAAACATTCTTCTACACAAAGATCTCCTTTTGAGACCTGTTTTGGTTTCACACCAAGGTCTTCCTTGGATTTTGTCTTTGGTAAAGACATAGCAGTTAATGGACACAGTGATGCAGAAAAGGCAACCAAGTTCATTGAACAAATCTAAGAGATTCACCAGGTAGTACAAGAACAGCTAGAAAAGAGCCAATCCAAGTACAAGGCAAGGCATGATAAGCATCAGATTGAGCATAGTTTCCAAGTTGGTGATCAAGTCTGGCTATATATTAGCAAAGACAGAATGCAAGGTGAAGGTAAGAAGCTGAAACCGATAAGGTATGGACCTTTCAAAATACTTGAGAAAATTGGTGAGAATGCTTTTCGCCTTGATTTGCCAGCTTACATGCACATATATTCAATTGTTAATGCAAAAAGCTTGACACTATTTGAACCTTCATTGATTGAAGATCCCAAAGAGAAAATTCAATTGCCTTCTATTGATGATCTGTTGCCTGAATATCTCAATGAATTGTAGGAAGATACAGTCCTGGACAGGAAGGTAAGAACAATGCGCAGAGGGGATGTTGAGTACCTCAGGATTGGGCTCAAAGGGTCAAAACCAAGTAGTGAAATATGGATAGAAATTGGGCAAGCGAGGAATTTATACCCTCACTTGATTGATGCTTAAAAACCAACTTTTGGTGGTCCAAAAGATTTTTTTTAGTGGGAAGGCCATGATTTGAACTGGATCCTAGAACACTCTCTAAGTTTTCATGAACTCTTAAAACTATGCCAAAGTTTCAAAGTCTTATAGAGATCAAGATTATCAGAGATATCCTCGAAACAGTTGCAATTTGTGAACAATGCAGAGCAACGAGGACCCTCGGTCAAGCGCGCAGGCTGTCAGCCCATGGTAACGCGCGCTGCCACAAATTAGCAAAACCAGAGGTCAAATAAAGAAACGGGGGTAGTTTCTGATATGCAATTAGCGACATCGTCAGGCAAACCCCTCAAAGAAGGAAAAGCCTTGAGCGCTCAAACCCGAAAAGTTATAAAATGCAACGGATATCGTGCCGATTCTGTCAGAGGTGGGGTCCCACAAAAAATCGGCAGAATATCGGAAGGGCTTCGAGCAATAAGCAGTTTCAACCGAGTCCCGCCCAATGCCACACAAGGGGTGCCATGCGTCCAACGAAAGAGAGAGAAAACTGCTCACATCGGACAGGTAAACTTCATGTTACTTATCCACCCGATATGGACGATGACCATTGGATCTGGAGGCTCCAGATCAACGAGGGAGATGCGTTCCGATGGGTGACTGGATTCGACGAAGTAAACAAGAAGATTTGTATAAGATTTGAAGTTCGACGAGGACGATGCATTGGCAGAAAGTTGTGTTTCATGGGCATTCTTGGACTTAACAGAATAAACGGTCGTTTTGAGAATGTCTAAGAGAACTGACACTCAGTTCATTACGAAATAGGTGGCCACCTCCCTGTGAGGCATTATACAGTGATGATTACGCAAAAAAGAGGGATTCAGATGGACAGAGGTAGGGAAACCGGAAAGCTGGGAAGTGGAAATGAACAGTCAAAAAGTAGATTTTCTTTAAAGCCATGAATTGATAGAGAAAGAAGAGAGTAAGTTAGACGAAAAAAGCTAAGAGCAGAGAGAAGAAGCCGAGCTAACCTACAGAAGCAAAAAGGTAGCATCGAGCTAGACAAAACCAGAGAGAGTTAGAGAGTCTGTGTACTCCAGAGAAGGCTTGAGAGGTTCAATCGAACTCCTCTGTATATGCCTGTCATGTATGAGTCTCAGATTGGGCTCATACTACTATGACCAATAGAGGTTGAGTTTCAGTAAGTAGAATATATGTACTCCAGAGACTTGGGGGATCCAAGTATAGTCTTGCTGATTTATATCTGATGTGTAAGACTCAAATTGAGCTCACTGTTGTAAAAACTCTGCTTTTGAAAACATAATAGAGAGGCCACCACTGAAGGCTAGACCGGGAGACGTAGCCTAGGAGTATTGGCTGAACTCCTTATTAAACTTGTTATGTTTACATGTTTGCCTGATTTCACAATCTTATCGATCCGTTGCATAAAATAACATAGGCACATCCAGGCACATGAGTCTGTAATACCTTAATTGTTTGTCTTAGATCAATATCAGATCACTTTCACACTCTATGCATAGTTCAAAGTTGACCTAACAGAACCTTTATAGGAAATCGGTCATGCCATTTTTCTGTACATGGTGAAATTTCACTTCTCCTAAGAGATACAAAGGTTCGAATCATGTTTGTGCCTTGCTCATGCTTTTGGTTTTTAATAGTTGTTCCTATGTAGGCCTATTTCTCTGCTTATTAACTCTCTTCCTCACATGTTGTAATCTCACCCATTTTGAAAGCCTCACGTCGACTACAATTATGCTCATTCTCAAAGCCTCTGTGCTCTTGTGTATTCAAAACCTTTGTACCCTTGTGTACTCTCTCTAGAAGAGTTATTATCTATTTATTTTCACTAAAAATATATTTTCATTCCACATCTCACTAATTCCATGTTCATCAATTCCTGGGATGCTTTTTGCATTAGTGCTTTGTTTCAATCATCATAAGAGTAGGGATATTGGCATTATCATAGATGTACCATCGGTCAAGGGTTGCAAATACATATGTTGAGTAGACCTTGATGGTTTCGTAATTGTGCTTCCATAAGACCAGAGGATTGGTGTTAGTCTTTTTAAAAAAAAAAATTAGGAGGGTCAGATTCAATAAAAGAGAAACTTTGAACATTTGGTGAGACATCCCATGGTATAGATTACGCTAGTGCACTCACATAATGGCGGCATTGAATGTTATGTCCCTGAATGAAATATAGCTCAAGAATAGCCTTGTAAATTCATCAGAACCTAGATGGAAAATCTTTTTGTAGAAGGAAATCTTGAAGAAAGTGCCATTGTAGATTAAAATGGCCATTGGCAGAATTTGGCCCTAGTAAAATGAAGGCAAAAGTTCAGTTGATGAAACTCCTTGCACATTTGCTAAATAAGCAATTTCTTTAAGAAACAAGTTGCATGGACCTCGATATTATGTTGCGACCTCAAAGGATAGGATACGAATTATATTTTTGTTAATTTGTGGTCCAAGATAAGTGTTATACAAAATATTGTCACCATGACTATTTGCAGTCAGTATGGGTCTATCATCATTCATACTGTCCTCCTTAGCAAGTCTCAAACCTCAGCTCTTCATGTCAAGCTTTAAAAATGAGAGAAAGACTTTAAAAATCAATAAAGCTCTGGTTCTGCACTTTCTCTTACTGTTACCTGTGGTCCCGCACCCCATGTTCATGTTACCTGCGGACCTGCCCACTCTGTCTCTAAAGGAGTGGGTGCGGACCCCTGTGAAAGTCAAAAAGGCACAAGTTTATTCTTAAAAACTCACTTTGGGTTAATTCTGGATGATTCTAGAAGGAATCTTGACGTGGATGGTTCGCTCCTAGGTGGTTCATGCATCCCAAAACTAAAGGAGCTAATCCCTTGATGAGAGGAGCTTATCCCTTTGAAGGAGGGCTTTATCCCTTTGAAGGTGGACCTAGTAACTTCCCTCCATTGCACTATAAATTAAGGCATTGGGTTGGTTGCTAGGGAGGTTAGAAGCTGAACATTTTTTAGGGTAAATGTTGTTGGAATTGAGACTTCCTAGTTAAGCTTGAGAGGAGAGATTACATACCTTTTGGCTTCATTGGGAAGAGAGTGAAACTTGTCAAAGTAGAGGAGATTCTTGCTGGACCCTGGGAGGAGCTTGTACAGCATCAAGGCACTAAGGTTGTAAAGTTCTTCTTTGATTAAAGTTAATAAAATCATATTCATTTTTCTCAACAAATTGTCTTATATGGTTTGTTTCATGAATTCCTTGATCATCATGATAACTATGCTTTATTATATTGGCTTTTCAGGTGCTATTTAATGTGTGTGCTTGTTTGTGTTTGCAGATTCTTGACAAGGAAGCTCATTTGGATCAACGGAGCATGGCTTCCACAAACTTGCCCTGGACCCAAGGTAGGCCTAAAACACTTGTTTGCCTTTATTTATAAATTGCATATTTAGAGAAAGATAGAATTTGTTTGGTTTGCTTGTCGCTAGATATAATTAGATACTAGGGAGGTCGCTCTTGTCCGCAAGAATGACTTATCCGGCCGAAAAAATGGCGACTCTGCTGGGGACTTGAATTTTTTATTTTTTCCTTTTCTTTTACTTTGACTTGAGAACTATGTCTTTGTTTCTGTTTTTGGCTTGATGTGTGTGGGATTGGGTAGGTTTAGTAGATCTTGAAATATTTTTTGTTTTTCGTACTTTTGGGAGAGGACCGCACCCTCTGCTTGTAACACAGTGTGAACATACCCGCACTTTTGCTTTACACACAGAGTGGTACCGCACCTAGGTAAACTGGGGGCCTGCGGACCCTGTCAAAATTTTGAAAAACTTAAAATTTTCTCTTTCAGTCAGCTTAGGATTTGTTTATGTGATTTTAGCCGCTACCCAGATCTGCACGTGACTTGTCAGGAACTTTTCTTAGGTTAATTCCATTGGTATTAGGGTTTTAGGTGAAATTCCTAGAAGTTTTGTGTGTCGGGCTTGATTTTCGTTTGGTCTTGTAGTAACTCAGAGCTTAGAAGCCTTAGAAACCTCAGATCACCTTGGTTTTTGCTGGCCTTCTTATGAGTCTGATTGTTTTCCAAAATCTGCCTTTGTTGAGGAATCCATCTTGTTTTTCTCTTTGTGAAACTTCGAAAGAACTTGTGTTGAAAGTTTTGGATTTCATTTTTAGAAAAGAAAACAAAAGCTTGTTGTTTTTTGACTGATTTGTGATTCTAGACAAATTAGTCCTTAGTTTGCTCATAACTAAGTAAAACATCCTTGAAAAGAAATCTTGTAAGCTTTTACTTCAAATAGTTTTTTAGAATTTATAGATCTCAAGATTAGATTTTTCAATAGTTTTGAGTGTTTTATAAAAATAAAAAATAAAAATCTCTTTTGAAAAAGTTTGTTTTAGTAGTATTTGAGTGTTTGAAAAGAAAGGGAAATTTTCGTGAGCATAACTAGTTGTCTCGTTTTTGAGTTCATTGGAAAAGACAAAAAGCTCTTCCTTTTATTTGTTTGTTAAGGAAAGATTTGTTTTTACAAGCATTTGCATTCTCAACTCTTTCTCTAGCTAGAAATTCATTGAAGAAAAAGGATTGTTTTTCATCTTAAGTGCATTTTTAGTGATTTGGAGTCGAGTCTTCACACCATAAGTTTCATCTCCGTACCTTTTGACTTAAGAAAAAACCAATAAAAATAACACTTAAAGTAAAATATATCTAGTAATCTTTTTATTTCTAGGGCTCTTTATCACCAACATAGCTTAGGCTAGTATCTTGGAGTAGGGAGTAATTAACTCTCCAAGATAGTAAAACAAACAAGTAGTTGTATCTTGCGGTAGGAGATAAATTCCAATTGTTACGTCTATGCTCTGGGAAGCTCCTCTTATAGGAGTCAAGCACGAGATCGTGTCCAAACTAGTGGGGTAATCAATCCTTACTCATCGGCAACGATACTAGATATACACGTATTAAAAACGGTAAACCTCAAATTAACCATTGTCAAGGAGCCTAGGGTCAATTGTTGGTAAACCTTGGATTATGTCAAGGCGCCTTCAAGGGGATTGAGCTTGCTACTCTGCCCTTGCGTGTGTATCGGATCATAGACTGTTCCCCCACGTATATTTGTTTCCGTAGGTAACCATAGTGACCATATTCTATAGGATTCTTTCCTAAGGTGACGATGGAGGGAAGATCCCACTGTACTTGGAGCAGACATCGGCTAGACTCACTTAGATTTTCTGGGGGATTCTCTTCACTCGAGATGGTTTAGTGGAGAAACTTGTGCCAGTATATTCATTAAGCAGGTTTCCGAGGTAACTTTTCCAACCGCCAATTCTGTATTGAATTCTGTGACGTTGGATTTCATCACCAACTAGTGTTTTCGGTACAGAAAGTTACTGTTTCTGT
This sequence comes from Pinus tabuliformis, assembly GCA_031772625.1. Lineage (NCBI taxonomy): Eukaryota > Viridiplantae > Streptophyta > Pinopsida > Pinales > Pinaceae > Pinus > Pinus tabuliformis. The sequence goes on along the minus strand of CM062807.1, from coordinate 444,942,698 downwards.
GTGGTTTGACCTCCTAGATTCTTTAGGCGTGTGATTCAAATTTTTTTGGTTATTTAGAGGCTTTAGGTGGTTTTCATTGAGATTTTTCTTTGTTTGCATGTGAAGTATTTAAAATATTTAATCGTGGCTGAATTACCAAGGAAATCCCGTAGACTTCGGAGCCAACCTCCTGAGTTTTCACCGAGCCAGCTTGAAGGGCTACGAGCCCTTGTAACTCCTAGTGACAGTAGAGTTGGGTCACCTGAAGAAGGAGAGTCTTCTTTGGTTGTACATCCTGATTACCAAGTGCAAGCACCAGAGTATATTTTAGAACCTGTTTCTTTTTCCGAAGTTACTGGTAGTTTTTCTTCTACTAGTGATTTAGCCGAGGAACCTGAAATATCTGAACCTGAAATTGAACCTACTGCTACTCCAACATCAGGATTTGCCTCTCCGACTTCCGGTGGTCCTGGTTCACCCAGGGTAGAAAGAGTCATTACCCAAAATATTCCTTCTGGACTTATAGCTATTGAAGAACTTGTTACTCCGGAAGAAGGTATACCTATCCCTGAAAATCAACTAGCTATAGAACTTAGGGAGCATGAATCGATCTTTTACAGTCCACCTAGGAGGGATGCTTGGTATCTTTCATTGACCAATTTTTTGGAAAACTCGGGACTAAGTTTTTCACCACTTCGCATTCCTTTTCACCCAACACCTAGGGGTTATTATCCTCCGTTAAATATGTCGAAACAGTCATCCATGTTTTCTCAATCTCCAGAAACCTTTTTATATGGCGGTCCTTCTGTTCCCTCTGGGTATCAGTCACTTACTGGTACTTTTTCGGGAGCATCTCCTCAACCTATTGAACAAGGGTTATTAACTAGTAATAACAGAACTAAGCCATTGAGTGTAGAAGATATTCTTATGATGTCAGGTACTATTCCTAATCCGCAACCTCAAGGTGGCCAGTTACCGCCTGGGGGGCAGCCTCAAGGTCCTCAATTATCGCCTAGGGGGCAACCTCAAGGTACCCAATTACCGCCTGGGGGGCAACCTCAAGGACAGTACATACCTACGGGACAATACATTCCTCAAGGTCAACCCTAGACTCAGTATGTACCCAAGGGTCAACCCCAGTATCAATATGTACCTCAAGGTCAACCCTGTATCAGTACGTGCCTCAAGGTTATCAACCTCAAGGTCAGTACCCAACCCATGGTTTCCAACAACCTTCCGGTCAATCATTTGTCCAAGGAGCTGGAAATATACCTTTGAATTATCAACCCTACCCTCAACCCGGTTATGGTCCTCAATATTCTCAACCTACTATGGGTCTGTATCCCGGAATGAACCTAGTGTGGGATCCATCTCAATCTCAACAGATCTTGCAACCGAATGTGCAGTTTTCATCTCAAACTAGACAACCTTTGGTTTCTGATTCACCCCAGCAACCTGTCCAGTCTACTATTCAAACTTCTGCACCTTCTGTAGTTTCTCAGCTTGGGCCTAGTTCACCTCGAACTCCACCCCAAACAACTACTGCAACTGCTACAACATCCGTTCAATCTACCCCACCTACTTCTGGAGTATCGACAGCTCCAGTTTCTACTGTTCCTGTATCAACTCCTCAAGCATCTTTACCTCAGTCTGGATCCACAATTCAAACTTCAGTTCAAATGCCTGTAGGACAACCTGGTCCAAGTACGGTTGTCACAAGTCAACCTCAATTTACTTATCAACCGTACCAGGGACAGTACCAATTCGGTCCTGCTGTGCAGCAGCTAGTCTATCAGTATTAACCATACCCTGAATATACATATCAACAACCTCAACAACCCCAGTACGGTCCGGTTAATCCTGGTTTTCTGGGAGGATATAATATCCCCAATGCAATTCCAATTCCTAATTATCCTAGATATCCTCCTCCTGGGGCTGGTCTCATGACCCAGGGTTTCAGGGACCCTAATCATCAGTTACCATTCATTGCAACTTTGGACTTGCCTGACTTGTCACGCCTTATGAACGATCCAATTAACTATCTTCCGTTTTGGCCGCCAATGCTGAATAAGTTTCCTAGTGATATTCCTAAGTTTGAAGGCAAATCAGGAGAGGACCCATCGAACCATGTGATGACTTATCACCTCTGGTGTGCGTCTAACTCCATTTCAGATGATTCAATCCGTTTAAGGCTTTTTCAACGCACTCTAATTGGTCTTGCGGCCAAGTGGTACATTGAGTTACCACGAGCCACTTTTTATAACTTTAGTTAGTTAGCTACTTCGTTTTTAACTCATTTTCAGTTGCCAGTCAAATATGACAATGGCACGGACTTATTAACTTCATTAAAATAGTCAACGTCCACTTACATTTCAGATCACATTCATGAATGGAGACATCGATGGCGTTTAGTGAAAGTTTTTATCCCGGATCAAATCTTAGTTGAATGGTTTGTCAAATCTTTATTACCGAAAATCACTGAGGATGTAGCTAAGGCAGGAATCTTTACTGAAGAGCAAGTAATTTCCCAAGCTCAATACCTTGACTTAGTTTATACGCAGTCAGGTACGTTACACGAGAAAATCCCCGACCTTCCTAAACAAAATCAAATAACTGCAGCTCCTTCAGGGTCTCATGCCGCTGATGGTATGATTTGTACGGTTAATACCAAAAGTAAGAAGAAATCTTCCAATAATTCTTATCCTATCATAACTTTACCAGATTCCTCGACAAGAGAGTCTTCCGCGGAAATTTCCACCAATATTCATGTTGTAGAGTCACCTATAGCTAAATCAAAATCCGGCAGTAAAAAGAAAGGGAAGAAGAAAAATAAAACAGATAAAAATTCAAAAGAGAAACCGGAAAAAATGGAATCTACTGATAGAAACGCAAACCTCGTTATCCTTGTCTCATTTGTGATGAAGAGCATTTTACAAGAGACTGCCCTCATCGTGCTGACGTTGCAAAAAATCGTCAAAGGTTCCCAAACGCCTGTTGTTTTGAAGGATCCTTTTCCTAGTCAAGATAGTAAGATGATAGGTTCTTCCTCAAATGCCTCAGAAGAACCCATAATGATGATGTCCCAAGTTAGGATTGCAACACGATTGCAAGATTATGGAAGTAAAAGTCTTGTTGGTGGTAAGGAAGCAGAATCTTCTAATTCGAACCCATCAACTTCAACTCCCGGTTCCGATCCACTACAGATCGAGAAACCTAACCCAGACTTAGTAATCAAACCACCCGCCAAGGGTATACTTCGAAATTCAGCTTTCAATCCACATGCGAGAGCGGCTCAGAACTATAACATTGTTGAAGATTTGGCTATTTCACCTTCAGCAATGTCGGCTTTGGAGGTGCTGCAATCATGTCCAGCACAACGTAAATTGCTATTGTCGGCTATAGGAGCTGTTGACATTCAGGACTCGAACCTTATAATTTTCAATCTAGAAAATAGTACACCTCGCTTACCTCATCAAATGGCTTTCCAGATTCCAGTGTTAGTCAAAAACAAACCTTGTTATAGGACTGTGATTGATGAGGGAGCCTCAACTTGTATTATGTCGATCCAGTGTTGGAGATCGCTTGGGTCTCGTACACTTAATCAATCTCCAGCGATTCTAAAGGCCTTTGATGGCCGTGGGTTCCATCCTTTTGGCATTCTACAGGATTTACCTATAGGGTTGAAGGAAAAACTATTAATCTAGATGTGGAGGTGGTTGATGCCCCTCTAGATTACAACCTTCTCTTGGGTTGTAGTTGGTCTTACGCTATGACAGTTGTTGTTTCATCGGTCTTTCGGCTTATAAAGTTCCCTCATAACGGAAAGATCGTAACTATAGACCAGCTAACTTACTTTTCATCCGATCCAACCTCTTCTGAAAGTATCCAGCATGTCGGCAAAGCAACTATCCCTTATAAGGATGTTGGAGTAGTATTAGTTAATGATTCTGGTTTACTAGGAACTTTTCCCTTTCCTCCTCTCAATGCATCGTCTTCTACTGCAACCATTCATATGATTTCATCAAACACTACTGTTTATGATGATCCTTGGATCATACCTTCTGAATCTGAGATAGATTCATTTGGTGATGCTATGCCTTTAAGTCCATATGAAATTGTGTATCAGGCCGTGCAGTCGTTTTCCGACCCTTCTTCAACCGAAATTGACTTAATGAATGTGGTCCATGAAGAATCACTTTCAACATCAAACTCAGATTCAACAACGTTTTCCGAACTTGCTCACACTGATGAGAAAATTCGTGAAATCCTGTGTGTTGATGACTTACCATGGGAAGATCTTCATCATAGATCTTCGTTTTTACCTGAGATTGATCACTTTGAAAATGATTTTTCATCTATTTTTACGACTGATTATGTCACAGAACCTCAGAATCCAATGAAAAATCCTGATTCTGAGTTAAATTTGGGAAACATTTCTCGAACTATTCCTATTGACATTTCGGTTAAGCTTGGAATTGTTGAAAACATTCATATAGGTGCCTCTTGTACGGAAAACGAAATTCAAACATATAAGGCCCTATTTCAAGAATTCCACGACGTGTTTGCCTGGTCATATGAGGAAATGCCAAGAATTGACCCAGCAATTGTTGTTCATGAAATCAAAACTTACCCGGATGTTAAACCTGTCCGGCAACATTTGCGTCAGATCCACCCGCGAAAAGCTGCTGCTATTAAAGTCGAAGTTGAAAAATTACTTAAAGCAGGTTTCATTTATCCAATTCCGTTAACGGATTGGGTATCGAATATTGTCCCTGTTACAAAAAGCAAGGAACAATAAGAATATGTATCGATTATAGGGATATTAATCGAGCCTGTCTAAAAGACAATTACCCAACTCCATATATCAATCAAATCATTGATGATTGTGCCAGCAGTGAAATATTCTCCTTCATGGATGGTTTTTCCGGATACAATCAAAAAAATATTCTACTTGTTGATCAACCAAAAACGGCTTTCATTTGTCCATGGGGGACATTTGCTTATTGCAAATTACCATTTGGGCTCAAGAACGCCGGGGAAACTTTTCAAAGAGCCATGTCTTACGCGTTTCATGACATCAAGCACATTGTGCAACCCTATCTCGATGATTTACCTGCTCATTCATTACATAGAGCTGATCATCTCATCCATTTACAAGCAATTTTTATGAGGTGTAGGCATCATCGAATTAGGTTGAATCCACACAAGTGTGTTTTCTATATAGAAACAGGTCGGTTACTGGGGTTTTTTGTTTCGAAAGCCGACATTCATGTCGATCCCTCGAAGGTTGAAGCTATTGTCAAATTACCTCCTCCTTTGAGTCTTCGCCAACTCCAAAATTTGCAAGGGAAAGCAAACTTTTTACGTCGATTCATTCCTAACTACGCCGAGATCACAAAGGGTTTTACCCGGTTGTTGAAACAGAATACTCCATTCTTTTGGGATGAGATAGCTGACAAATCTTTTGATGCACTAAAACACGCGTTGACCCATGCACCGTTATTGCATCCTCCCAACTACAACCAGGACTACTTCTTATATCTCGCCGCCTTGCATTCCACCATTGGAATGGTGTTAGTTCAGGAAGATGAATTCGGTAGTGAACATGTGATATATTACCTTAGTCGAACTTTAAATCCAACTGAGCTAAAATATTCACATGTGGAGAAATTGGCATTGGCAGCTGTTCAAGCTGTCCAACGTTTTCGTCATTACATTTTACTATGCAAAACTACAGTAATTTCTAATTGCAACCCTATGATCTATATTTTGACCAAACAATTGCTAGGGGGAAAGTACTCCAAATGGATTGTGATCCTGCAGGAGTTCGACTTGGAATTTGAAAAGTCTAAGTCAAAGAAATCTTTAGTTTTTGCGGAGTTGATGTGTGACTTCCTGCGTGGTGACACTGAAAGTGTGGCGGAGGAGCCCATTGCAGACGGATCCTTGTTTCTAATCAGCACTTTAGATCCATAGTTTGGAGATATCATTGTTTATCTCCAAACCCAATCCTTTCGGCCAGAAATTTCAAGATCAGAGCATCGAAAAATATGATTCTAGTCCTAACAATTAAAAATTATTGGAGATACACTTTATCGTCGTGGGGCGGACTCTGTTTTCCGACGTTGTTTAACTCATGAGGAAGCTGAAAGGGTTCTAAATGACTGTCACTCTGGAGCATGTGGCGGTCATATGTCTGGGTTTGCCACAGCCCAAAAGATATTGTGCGCTGGCTATTTCTGGCCGTCTTTGTTTAAATACTGTATTAACGCGGTCCGAAAATGCCACAACTGTCAAATTTTCGATCGAAAGATGCGCGCTCCACCTGCTCCTCTCCACCCCATAATTTCCGTCGGTCCTTTTACGAAATGGGGTATCGATTTTATTACATGTAACCCTCACTCGGCCAGGAGGCATGCGTATATCATCCTTGCGGTAGATTATTTTACCAAGTGGGCCGAGGCGATGCCTACGTTTGAGGCAGATGGCAAAACTGCTGCGATTTTCATGTTCAATCATATAATTGCTAGGTTTGGTGTTCCACAAGCGATTATCACTGATCATGGGCATCATTTTCGAAATATTATGATGACTGAACTTACAAACCAACTTGGCTTGCGTCACGATAGTTCAACTCCATATTATCCACAGGCCAATGGTCTGGTTGAAGCCATCAACGAAGTTCTAATCATCATGATCCGACAAATCATTGGGATTCATAGGTCGAATTGGCATAACATGCTATTTTCAGCGCTTTGGGCGTATCGAACCTCAGTAAAAACGTCACCTGGTTTCACTCCTTTCCAACTAGTTTATGGTTTGGAAGCTGTGTTACCCATTGAATGCGAAATCCTGTCATTGCAAATGGCCATAGAATTACTTCCAGCCACTTCCGAAGAGGAAAAACGTTTGTTGTACTTAGCTCAGCTAGATGAGAATCGACGTGATGCTACACTAGCAATCGAAGCTCATGCCAAACGTATTAAAGCTCAGTATGATCGAACTGTTACCCCTCGTAATTTTCCGGAAGGAGACCTAGTCTTATTGTACGATCAAGCAAATCATAAATTAGGCGCTGGAAAATTCGTACCCATGTGGCATGGTCCTTATGTTGTTAAGCGAAAGCTAGCAAAAGGGGCCTATGAATTGGTAGACTTTGACGGGGTCTCTTTAGGTAAACCTAGAAATGGTCTTTACCTGAAGAGATATTATGTTTAAATTTGGGTGTGGAGATTTTTTACTTAGGTTAGTTTTCTTTCTAGCTAGTGTGTTTTAGATTAAAAAGTGTGTTTAGCTTAGAGAGTGTTTTTTGTCATTATTCCTGCTTATCTTGATTTTACTCTTGATATTGCAGATGTTGACGTCTCTCCAAACATACATTGGTTTTGCTTATGGTGCTTGTCGTAATACACGGAACATTTCTTCCGTAGCTTGCGTCGTCTATTCGCCCTCTGACGATTTGGTATCTATGCATGGGGTAGGCCTCAGTCAAACAACGAACAACATTGCAGAGTATAGTGCAGTGATTGAGTTATTATCTGAATCCATCTCATTTGGGATTCGGAGTTTGATTGTGAGGTTAGATTCTGAACTCGTTGTATTACAGCTTAATAGAGTGTATGCCATTAGAAATCCAGTGTTATTGAGATTATTTTTGAGAGTTCGTCTCTTGGAACGTGAATTTGACTATATTGAATATTAGCATATTCCAAGATATTTAAATACATTAGCAAATGCAATTGCTTCTTGAATGTTAAGTAGACATTTGTAATAATCATACAAGTAAATTTAAAAACATTCCATAATATGTTTTACAAGATAAGCCGGTAATAGTGATATAGTATAGCATAGAAGTGTGTCAAATATACATCGTCTTCGATCATAGGTTGAAAAACACCTTATGATCGGCAAAAATGATAGTACAAAAAGCAAAAAATGGCATATGTGTCTACAACAGGCGATCATCCTATCACTGGTGATGATCACGATAAGAAACCACTGTACGGGCCACCCTACAAAGGAACCTCCTAAAAGGTCCTGGGACCCCAATCACATAGCGCTGTAGCCTAAGAGGAATGTCAGCTATGCTGGTCTCTAGAATGTCTACTGTCAAACGCTCTAGATGGCTCTCCAATTCGGCCAAAGTCTCTGTAGATTCGTCCTGTGGGGCTGGTGCTGCTGCAGCTGGTTCTTTCCTCTCATAGGGCCGGAGAGTGGCTGGTCACCGTGGACCTACATCTGCATTTGAAACTTTTTACTATCAATTTTGGGATGAAAAAAAAATAAAAATTAAATTAAATTAGAAAATGTTGAAAATGATTTTACCTGAGTCATCCCATTGCTCTCCTAGTGGAAGAGCCATGTCTGGGTCACCACGATAATCTACCCCAGCATAAGGAAAATCCTGAATAGCAAATACTTGGTTCTCCAACCAATGAAAATACTCAGGAGTAAATTGAATGACTTCTGTTCCCTCCTCAGGATGACGGGCCATAACTGCAACCCAATGCATCAGTTTGGGCTCTCGGGGAAGTCCAGCTCCAATGGTAAGATGCTATGGGACCAACATTGGGACCCTCTCTAGACCAAAGCTCACAACTAAAGCACCATATCCAAAGGTCTTCAGTTGTCCGTTCTTTGCTCTAGTTAGTTGGCTTTTTATATTAGCCAACACAGCCTCGCACCAGTTGAAGATGGTGCCTCGAAAGCAGTCTACTGCCATCCACATTTGGGATCCAGTGGCTACATGTAGTGCTGCGCTTCCGCAGATCCTGGTAACAGTAAATGCAATCACTTTGAGCTCAGGACAGGATATGGTTTTGATATCAATCCCTTTGTCTCTAGTTTGGTCGTTACAAAACTCTAGCCGGAGGCTATCGACAAACTGGCCACCTGGCCTAGTCCCGAATAGAGTCAAATGTTCACCTCTCTTAGACAAACCAGTCAAAAAGTAAATTTCTTCCGGCTCCATTTCGAGCTGGTGGCCACCAATAAAGAAACACTAGTTCTATATATTCCACTTGTCTACTAGCCACTGCAAAAATTCCACCTAGGCCCTCATGCCAGGTATGGCCCAAAATTTGTATAAACCGCATGCCTTCAATGCATCAATCGAAGGTTGATGATTAATCGCGGCGAGATCTACATCCTCATGCTCCCGTTCCCGCTAATCAAGCATGATGTATACCCTACATTCAATAAAAAGGCCTATTAGAATATCTAAAATCAAAATTTTCAGGTGGAATTTGAAAAATTTAGGTTTAAAAACCTTTGCTACGGGGACCGCACCCTCTCTGTTAGAGACAGTGCGTAGGTCCACACTCTGCCTTCATGGCAGGTGTGGACCCCTGACTCTTTTCCTTTTACAAAAAAGTCGGGGTCCGCATGTTTCCTATGCTATGCCTGCGGACCCCCGTGCGCGGGTTTTTAACCTAAGATGATGTGGATTACCTGGAGGAGACGACGTTCGATTCCAACGGACGGATTTTCCGCAATCTTCACGGGAAGTTTCTGACCAAAAGCTCTCTTTTCTCACTTTGAAGTCAAACGGTAAAAATGAATTTACAAAAGCCCTTTTTATAATCTTTTTTGAATAAATGAGTTTTTAATTTGTTTATTTTTCACTTTAAAGAGGTAACTTTTGAAGCATTTTTATCTATTTTAAATAGGTATGAGTAATGTTTGAGTTTTTGTGCAGGATAACGGATTTTTCAGGCAAAATTGATCATTTTTGACAAAAAACATTAGAGTCACCTTTAAGCTCTTTTCTGACTCCTAAAATATGAAAAGATTGCCGAGTTTTTCTTTTTAAGCTCGTTAAAATGGAACTAAAAAGACGGTCCACTTACAGCCCTTTTCTGACCGTAAAAACATGAAAAGATTGCCGGATTTTTGTCGTTTCAAATTCGATATTGGTTATAAAACGATGTGTCATTGATCGCTTTTTTACTTTTTCGGATCAGAGGCACTAATTATGAAAAGTACTCCTTGGTCGTAATGATCAAGTGGTTCTCTCAAGTATTATTTTATACTTTTTCGGGCTTGGGAGACACAAATTTACGAAAAAGGACAACCATGGAGTTTTCTTAAGTTTTTTCAGACTCTCTAAAATTGAAAAACGCCGAGTTTCTCCTATACTGGACTCGTTAAAATTTAACAGTAAAGGACCTGTTCAATTAAAAACAGGAACGGACCACTCCTTCTTAGGGTTCGAATTTAAACTAATTTGGACTCATCCGAAGGATGGGCTTATAATCAAGAAAATGTTATCCTCCTCAAGCTTGTTAAAAATAAAGAGGTACTTGCCAGAAATGGTGGGGGAAAAGAGAGAAAAATGAGCCTGTTTGTCATACTTTGTGTCTCAGAAAAACATTTAACCACTCTTGAACACGACACTTTTATTCACCTGGGTTGGGAAATCCTTTGCCTAACAGTTGATCAAACCATATTGAAAGTCTTCAGCCAGTTTCTGGGTATTAACTTTGGGTCAATTGTCACCAAACCATCTGCTGTGTCATTATGTGTTCAAGAAGTCAGTGAAAATAAACCATTCATTTGCAAAATATCTGTCATCCATCTTGACCATCCCTGAGTCAGTCCTTGCAACTATATTTCTTCGAACTTGATCTACGATTTCGTGTTGTGGGCTTGCCTATGACGGATCGCTTTCTATCGACTTCAGCTCATTATCTAGAAAGATGATCTAGAAATCGTCAGTACCTTGGGATCTTCATGCCTCAATGGTAGGTTTCTCACCTTTGACGATAGGTTGCATCATTGACCTTCGATCAAAGGATTTTGTGACATGTTCGACATTAACACATCTATTCACATCTCATGGATTGTACTGAGTACTTTGAGAGCCATTGACATTACTGGTGGTTTCTCTCACACTTGTTAACAGTTTACATCATTGACTGGTAATCAAGTGGTTTCTACCATGTTCGACTTCGACACATTCATTCACATGGATAGAATCGTACTATTTTGGGAAGTAGAAATCAAGACCCTAGATCTAGTTTCCACCATCCAGGCTGCGAGGAATTTTGTATTCATTATACAGTAGACTATTCATAAACAGATTGTTGTGTCCATATTGTGTCTACATGTGTCTATACTTGTGATGTATTACAAGATCATTCCTATATCAGAGCAGTAGTTAATTTTCTAGTCAGTTTTGATCTGAGTATGGGAATGCCTACCTCAGCGATGATATGATCTCATATATATATTTTGCATTGAATGTTTTTTACAGGTTTCAACTGGGATCTCCACAAGATGATCCTCGAAATGATATAGTACTTCACTCTTCTTAGATGATAAATGAAATCCTCATCTACTACAGACTTCGCACTTTAGGGGGCAATCTATTACACAAAATATTGTCACCATGACTATTTGCAGTCAGTATGGGTCTATCATCATTCATACTGTCCTCCTTAGCAAGTCTCAAACCTCAGCTCTTCATGTCAAGCTTTAAAAATGAGAGAAAGACTTTAAAAATCAATAAAGCTCTGGTTCCGCACTTTCTCTTACTGTTACCTGTGGTCCCGCACCCCATGTTCATGTTACCTGCGGACCTGCCCGCTCTGTCTCTAAAGGAGTGGGTGTGGACCCCTGTGAAAGTCAAAAAGGCGCAAGTTTATTCTTAAAAACTCACTTTGGGTTAATTCTGGATGATTCTAGAAGGAATCTTGACGTGGATGGTTCGCTCCTAGGTGGTTCATGCATCCCAAAACTAAAGGAGCTAATCCCTTGATGAGAGGAGCTTATCCCTTTGAAGGAGGGCTTTATCCCTTTGAAGGTGGACCTAGTAACTTCCCTCCATTGCACTATAAATTAAGGCATTGGGCTGGTTGCTAGGGAGGTTAGAAGCTGAACATTTTTTAGGGTAAATGCTATTGGAATTGAGACTTCCTAGTTAAGCTTGAGAGGAGAGATTACATACCTTTTGGCTTCATTGGGAAGAGAGTGAAACTTGTCAAAGTAGAGGAGATTCTTGCTGGACCCTGGGAGGAGCTTGTACAGCATCAAGGCACTAAGGTTGTAAAGTTCTTCTTTGATTAAAGTTAATACAATTAGATTCATTTTTCTCAACAAATTGTCTTATATGGTTTGTTTCATGAATTCCTTGATCATCATGATAAATATGCTTTATTATATTGGCTTTTCAGGTGCTATTTAATGTGTGTGCTTGTTTGTGTTTGCAGATTCTTGACAAGGAAGCTCATTTGGATCAACGGAGCATGGCTTCCACAAACTTGCACTGGACCCAAGGTAGGCCTAAAACACTTGTTTTCCTTTATTTATAAATTGCATATTTAGAGAAAGATAGAATTTGTTTGGTTTGCTTGTCGCTAGATATCATTAGATACTAGGGAGGTCGCTCTTGTCCGCAAGAACGACTTATCCGACCGAAAATAAGAGTGGTATTTATCTTCATGGTGACATTGTTTCCTTCTCTTTGAATTATAGAGGAGTCTTCAAACAATAATGGGATTATCCTTCTCTTGAGTGGATTTCCATATTATCATTGGTCACATTTAATTTTGAATAATAATGCATTGTTAGATGCATAACTTTACAAGTACATTTTTTATCATTTGTTGACTTGAGTTATTTAAATAATGGCAAAAAATCATGGATTATTAGAGTTATTAAGTACTTTAATTCTATCTACTTTTGATAGCATAGTCAAAATCAACAAAACCACTCATGTTGATATTAAAATTTGTCTACGACATGCACAAAAGAAGATTGATTTCTTGCAACTCAAATCACAACTTCGGTCATCATTTTTTTTTTTTTATAGAACAATCCTCTATTTGAGATTGATACATACTCCCATTAGCAACCAAAAACTAATCATATTAGTGAGGTTGAGTTTGATTTAAATCCAATTCCCATCTTAGGAGCATATTTGCATGCAGATGTAGAAGTTCAATATGCACTTCCCAAGCCCATCATTAGACCTTGGGAAGAATTTGTCAGCAAGAAGCATAAAACAGGTCTTGGATATGACAAGGTGGTTTCCTTTCATATTCCATACTATTCCAATCCCATTCATTTTTGAAGTATTGGGTTTCTTCAAGACATTTCATATTCACCCCTTCCATATCTTGCTCCTTTTCCACAGCCATAGATTGTCAAATGCCAACATTGTGACAAAGTTGGCCATGTGAAATATCATTGTTTGGATCTTCATTTGTGTGAGCATTGTCATAAAAATACTCATCATTCAGACATATGATTCAGAAACAATCATCCTGCAAGAATGAAGATTCACCTTGGATGGATCACTTCTTGGCAATAGGCTTCAACAACCAAGAAGATATTTTAGTCATATCACATAATTTGTTCTCAAGTATTGACACGTCTTGTAGTTGAGATTTATTTATCTTACCACCTTGTAAATGATAAGGGGGGATTGATGATCATCTACAAGCTTCAAAGATAAATCAAGCAAGCCAGAGCCATAGCCTGAGTCATCCATACCTAGATTCAAAGTTGTATCCAAAGACAGATAAATGCCCCATGAGCATGCATTTTTGTTAGTGGACTTCCTTAAACCACCGCATTTTGAGACCTCATTAGTATCCATTTTTATAACACTTACTCTAACAGAATATTTCAACTTCTATCCATATTTGGATCTATTCTAGGAACTGCACTAAGTGTTCCAGTGTTGGTGGTCATCCTTAAACCACCACTGATTGATACCCCGAGTTATCCCAATGATCTGGATTAGATCCTTGTAATTTTTTTCATCCATTTTGATGCTTTTAGAGTGGAAAAAGTGGAGGAATAAGCTCACGGGACCATTTTTACTAGCGGGACCTAGTTTGGCAAAATAGGGTCTAAAACCTTCTGGGAGTATTTTGAGGCATCAAATGATGTTTTTTGGGGACAAAAATTTTCCACTTTACAGAACACCTTTGCATGTTGTTATACACACATAGATCTTTCCAATGGTGCAAGAATCATGTCAATCAGAGTAGATATGTGAAAGTTATTCCACTCAAAAGTTGACTTTCCTGTTTTCACCACCATAGTTCAATAGGATGCCACGTCAGCCCCCATTATTCATGAAAAAGGGGCTAGCCACGTGATTATTATGTATAATACGTAATATTGTAACTATGGTTAAGAGTTGAGGTAGTCAAACCTAACCACCAATAGGTTACCAGGCTGTGTTATAATCAGGCCACTAGGAGGAAATGGGATTTCATTCTTTCAAATGCATTTGTTCCATAGCTGAGAAAAAATAGCCAAGAGGGTTGGGAGGTATAGCACATGGAGAGGATTTGTTCATTGTAGCAGCCCATGGGACACAGGCCATACTTCTTTGTACTCACAACCATATTTCCATTAAGAGAAAGAGAGCAGAGAAACCTCATCTTCTAGTTGGGTTTTTCTCTTGAAAGGGTTTCCCAGAGCATATGTTCTGTCAAATGTGTGTGTGAGATTTTATTGTTTCATTCTCTATTTTTTTCATAAATTTTATTCGCATGCATGCACTATTAACAGTAAATCTACATATCCATAAATCTAATAAATATGTGATAGTGTAGAATTTCATATTTTAAATATAATTTTAACATATCTGTTTGAAAAAGTGTCTAGTGGAATTTCCACAGAAGTTTATGGATCACCCACCTTATATCATGATTATCATGCATTTTTGCATCTTTGTATTACAATTCTCTTCTTGGACTCATATATACCCCTTCGAATTAAGGGGGGGATGTTGGACACCTAATCTGCTAAGGGTTGTGGTGTGGAATGTAAAAAATAAATGGGGTCCAAGAGACCACTTGGAATATGAAAACCAAGGGTCATAAAAGAATGTATTAATATGTAAATATTTTTAATAGAATGGATCTCACAATTTATCCTAATTTTTCCTACCATTTTTCTGTAGTTTAACATTATTCTTAACGAGATCAACAAATAAATATTTTCAATTTCATTTCTTTTTGTCATGTATATAAAGTATTCAACAATGAAGTTGATTCTCTCTTTAAAGGAAGGCTCAAGGTGGATATTAAGAGTTTTTTATTACAAATGGTCAAGGATGTTGTTTCAAATGCCATCGTTTCAGTCTTTAGATAATTAAACCTAGAAATACATACTGCAAGTTTTTTTTCCTTAATGTTGGACAGGTTTCTTCAACTTTTTTGTGTGTTTACAAATACAATGTCCTTAAAGTTATTTCATTTCATTTTTGGAACAAGTCTCCTTGATGACACACTAGAAAATGACCCATTATATTATAGAGGATTTTATCTTTAGGACTATTATGAATTTGGAAGACTCTTGATGAACAAGATTAATGAGGTTCTTCTAAACAATATATATTGGAAATTATTATAAATTGAATTCATCCCTAAGGTACTATTTTTATTTGGAGAGCATCATGAGTGGGCCATACTTTATTGGTGGGTAGAGTATGAAATTACTTTTGGGAATTATTGTGAAATTGATAAATAATTTAGGATGTATGCTATGTTATGTATAGGTAATATCAATATCATACTATATGCTCTTTTTTTAATAAACTTAATGTTTAATAGTAGGAAAAATCCATATAGTGAATCTCATGAAATTTTTAGTGCATCTATAAAATGGGTATATTTTTGTATTAAATTGAATGTGTCATTTTTCGTGTCTGTGTGTGTGAGAGAGAGATATATTTTTATCTTTATTTTTGTGTGCATGCATATACGCACATACACACACTTATAATATCAATTTCTAATTTTGTAAATAAATAAGAAAAAATATAATTAAAATTTATATATTTGAAAATATGATATATAAGGTAATGAAGTAATTGACATATCGCAATAATAAAAATAGCTAATTAGGTTTCAAAAATATCTTTATATTCAAAATTAACATCAATAGTCGATAATTACACCTAAAGTATGTGTCAATTTCACAATAATTCCCCAAATACTTTCATACTCTACCCACCAAATAGTGTACAACTCACTCATAATGTTCTCCCAATACAAATAGCAATTTAAAAATACATTCAATTTATAATAATTTCCAACATATATTTTTTTTGAAAAAATAAAATAAGTACCTTAGGGATGCATTCAAATTATAATAATTTCCAATATATATTGCTGAGAAAAACTTCATTAATTTTGTTCAATAATAGTCTTTTTAATTTATAATAGTTATAAATATAAAAACTTCTTTATAATATAAAGATTATTGGTTAAACATTTATTTTGGAATAGTGTTTTTAGAATTTTGATTTAGTTATTAATAATTATTAGGTGGGTTTTAGAGGTTTAACCTATACATAATACTCTAGAATATTCTCAGTAGTAGTCACAAATCAAAGGGTGAGATTTATCTCAAACTCAGTTATGCCCTTTTCTACCTTTTTAATTAAATTGAATAATTAAAAAGATTTGATATGAACAAGTGTCATATGAAAAGAGTTATGGTTTTTGGGCATGTGGTATTGAAAAGTGACTCATTATATTATAACAAAACCTATTTACACGATAAGAAGTTCTATAATCAAGTAAGAATAAATCTCCATGGCTAAAAATCTTGTTGCGTGTTTTTTTAAATGTGTATATGCTTAACTCATATATTAATTATTTTCAAAATTAATAATAATGATAATAATTTAAATAAAGATAATTATTAATTTTTATGATTTTTTTTAACTTTGAAAATATAAAATATATCATGAAATAAATAATATATCATGAAATAAATATTTTGATTATTATCATAAATTTGTACCTATTAATATTTATCAATCAATTAATTTATATAATTATTCTATTTAATATATTTAGAAAGATAAATTATATTTTTATACATCTCGTTTATATTCCCTATTAAAAAAATCCATGATTTTATCTCTAGTCTTATAAATATCTAATTTCTAAAATATTTATCAAATACATGTCAAAGAGCATCCTAGAATTCATCATCTAGAACTTGTATCGTGTGCTTAAGCCTTCCTTTCCAAAAGTGTGCATATATTCTCATTGTTAATCACTAAGTCCATCTAAAAAAAATGATGAACCATAAAATTTTCAATTCAATTTAACAATTAAAATTGTGATGGTGTGTGATGATTGGAAAAACTATATCCACCATTCTTTTTTTTTTTACAAGAACGGTTATGGGATTTCATTAACTGATTGGCTAACAGCCTCAAATTCAGTTACAGGAGAAGGAGCAGAATTCTGCATGGCTTTCCAACAAGAGGAATAAAGCTCCTACTCTTTTCAGCTTCCTTTTTTTACATTTGGTATAGTGAGCTTTTGCTGCTAATTTCCTGAGCTGAAAGATACAAACAAACTGCTGTAAAATAAAGCAATAAAACATGACTCTTTAAGGGATTGGTTCCCAAAGGGTTTCCTTGTCTCTGAGAATAATGTCGGCATCTAAGTGAACTGCCTTGTTTGCCTCGATGTCAGCTTCTTTGTTATTGTTTCTTAAAACATGAAAATAATTCAGATTTAGGGACTTTGTCATGCCTTTGATCCTTGTAATTATCCTTGCTAGTTGCAGATCCGCTGGGTTGGAATTGTTCACCACTGCATTTATGATAACCTGGGAGTCTCCAAAGACATTTGCCTCCTCAAATCCCAGCTCTTTGAGGAGTTTGATACCTTGGAAGAGGGCCATCGCCTCAGCTTGTATGCTTGAGGAATGGCCTAAACCCCAAGCAAATCTGTGTGAAGAAGAACCATCTGGATTAATGATAAGCCCTCCCACGCCAGCAATTCCTGGATTCCCTTTTGCTGCCCCATCAAAGAAGAGAGAAGGAAGTGGTTGATTGGACAGCCAGTACTGGAAGTCTTCTTCGTTTTTTCTGATTTTCCATTCTTTGAGGGATGGAGGGGAGCTGCTCGATTTTTGAAATTTGAAATTGAGAACAGATCCCAAATCTCTATCCTACTAACTTAGATTTAAATCATCTCCTTTGTCTTCTAGCCACTCGACTAGCTGACTTTTCACTGAGTTGGCAACTATTCTGTAGTCCTGTTCCTTGCTCCAGAATATCCTTCTGTTTCTTTCCAACCAGACTTGCCAACTGATAAACTTAGGCAGAGCACTCCACGCTGATCTGATTGTTATATTTTTTGGAAGTGGGCCTGGATATCTGATCATCCAGCCTGTGAACAGTTCCGAAATTGAGGTGGGGAAAGTGAACTTGTATTTCCAGGACACTAGAAGCTCCTGCCAAATAGAGACTGCGAACTTGCACTCGATCATGAGATGAAAGGCGGTTTCTGAGTTTTCTTTGCACAGCATGCAGCGAGAGGGCCCATAGATGCCCCTTTTCTGGAGCCTGTCTTCTGTGAGAATTTTTTGATGGCAGAGAAGCCAACAGAAGTGGTCTATTTTTGGGATTGAAGGGATTTTCCATATGCCAACCCAAGGGGCAGGATTGGGGGGCACATGGGGATGCTCAAGACACTTAGCGTATCCCTGAGCTGCCGTGTAGCTTGCCCGAGTTGAGCCCAAACCTCTCACATCCTGCCTGCGCGTATGAGTGGGAGCCAGCCCGTGTAAATTCGTGTAGAGCGTAGCCAGCTCTGAGTGCAGTGCAAGAGGAACAGGGAGCTGCTTCCAACCCACCCAGGCATCCTCCTTCCAAGTCGATACGTCCCATAGAGTATTGATGTTCACCTCAGACGTCCAGCGCTTCAACTCTGTCGTGGCTCTCAGCTCAGCCAACAGAGGTCTACCCAGGATACTATCATTCCACAAATGAATTCGTTTACCATTCCCTGGGATCCAAAAAGCATAATTGCTTATCAGCGAGCCGATTTTGTTGATGAACATACTGAGAGGAGTTCTGAGTTGGTTTTTGGGTTGTTCCAGACATCTGAGTCTAGTTCCTCTGAAGTATTTCCTCCACAGTGCAACCTGTACCCAACCTGGATTAGGCGCTATGATTTTCCAAATCAATTTGGCTCCCATGGCTAGATTTTGAACTTTGAGATCTTTGAAGTTCAATCCTCCCTCGTAAATTGGCTTGGTGACTATTTCCCAGTTGACTAGGGAAATTCTCTTCTCGTTTTGTTTGCCTCCTTTCCAAAAGAACTGTCTGATTAGCTCCTCCATCTTTTTAATGATTCCAACAGGTGCCAGAAGGACTGAGAATTTGAATAACGGAAGACTGCTGAGCACTGCCTTAATGAGCACTGATTTTCCGGCGATATTGAGCCAAGAAGATCCCCAGGCTTGCATTTTGGTTTTGAATTTGTCTAGCTGCGGGTACCAGTCTTTGCTCAAGGCCCTCCTATGGAAAATTGGCAGCCCAAGATATTTAAATGAGGACCAGGTAACAGAGGTAGTGAATCCTAGGCATCTGGCTATTGAGTTTGCAGTTGAAACAGGGATATTCCAACAATATATATTGCATTTGTCCTTGTTTAATATGCTGCCTGAAACCTTACTGTAGACATCCAGAACTTCTTTGAATTTAATAGCTGAGTGAAGAGAAGCAACCCCCAGCAGTAATGTGTCATCCGCAAAAAGAGCATGGTTGATCTTTTTTACCCCTCTTGCAATGCACAGGCCCACGATTTCATGATCTTGTTGCTTTTTATCTAGGTAGAAGCTGAGGACAGAGGCTTGAAGGATGAATAGGAGGGGTGAAAGGGGACACCCCTACCTCAGCCCTCTTGAGGCTTTGAAAAAATCAGCCGCCCTACCATTCACCAGTGGGGCAATCCAAGGTTCTGAAATACATGCTCTGATCCACTTGATGAAGTTTTGACCGAACCCCAGTTTGTGTAACACATCTAACAAAAACTTATGTCTAACATGATCAAATGCATTTGCTAGATCTAATTTAATAGCCATACCTTTTTCTTTTCGATGAAGGCTAGAGTGGATCGCCTCTTGAACCAGCACGAAATTGTCAACCAGCTGTCTGCCCTGAATAAATCCACCTTGGTTATCTGGGATGATTTTGGGGAGAATTCTTTTCAACCTGTTTGCTATCACTTTGGTTATAACTTTGTACCCAATATTGCATAAAGAAATTGGGCGAAATCTGCTGAAAGAATTTGCTCCTTTCTCTTTGGGAATGAGGGCGAGAAAGGCTGAATTTGTGCAGCCTCCAATCTTCTGGCAGTCTTGGGACTTCTGAATCATTTTGAGGAACTCCTTCTCAACGATCTGCCAACAGGTTTGGAGAAATCTAGGCGTGAAACCATCCGGTCCCGGAGCTTTGTCGGGATCCATTGCGAAAAGGGCCTCCTTGACTTCCTTGTGCGTGATTTTGCTTTCAAGTGCCTGGTTCATCTTGGAGGTGATAAGGCTAGGGACAGTGTCCAACAGGCTGTCGTTATGATCAACTAATAGATCCTCCCTGTACAGCTTCCCAAAGTGTTCTGAGGCTGCCTTTTTTATGCATGTAAAGTCCTTCAAGACGTTGTTTTCTTCTTTTATTTCCATGATGGAATTACGCCCTTTCCTGGCTTGGGCTTGTTTATGAAAAAAGGAGGAGTTTCTATCGCCAGATTTAAGCCAAAGACTTCTGGACTTGAGCCTCCAATATTCCTCTTCTGCCAGGCAGCCTTATGGAAACTTTGCTAGAGCCTAGCCTCCTTTTCCAACTCTTCTTTAGTAATTTCGGCTGCTTCAAGATGGAGTTGCTGACTTTCTAGCTCGGTTTGGGTTTTTTTCCTTTGCACAGCAGGGTTGGGCAGGGTCTTGGCCCAATTTTTTAACATGGCTTTAATTCTTCTGAGTTTTTCCTCCCAAACAAAGAAAGCGGATCCCTTGACAGGGTCCTTCCAGCAGTCTCTGACCTTTTCCATGAAGTCTGCCTCTTTGATCCAGAGAGAGTTGAATCTGAAAGGGATAGGCCCCAGGTCCTTGGGGGTCAGCAACTCTAGGCTAATGGGCTTGTGATCTGATACGCTGTTGTGGAGAATGTGTGTTCTAGCTTCTAGTCCAAGAAGCAGGAAGGAGCTTTGCACCAAAAATCTGTCAAGTCTTGCCACTATGTGACCCAGGCCAACTCTCTTGTTTGACCACGTGAACTTGCCAGTAGTCGGTTTAATGTCAATCAGATCCCAATCTTGCATGATATCTTCCACTAATTCTCTTGCCGGATCCCTGACTATACTGCCTCCTCTTTTTTCTGATGAGAGGAGGGTGAGGTTGAGATCTCCGGCTATGATTATATTCTCTAAGTTTTCTAGATCTACCAAGTCTTTGATGGTGTCCCAGCATGATTTTTTCTCCCCTGCATTGTTAGGAGCATATACATTGACCAAACAAATAATTTCCTTAGATTCTAAGTGCTGTAATTTTAACAAAATCCAATGTGTGTTTAGGGACTCAGAGATTAAAGAGAACTTATTTGGATTCCAGAGCGACCCAAGTCCTCCCGATGCTCCACGAGTGGTGGGCTCCAGTATTGTAGCAATAATGCTACAACTCCTGGAGCTTCCTATCTCTAATTTTATCAACCCGGTAGTTCGTACAAACTTGGAAGCGACGGTGCTGTATGCACAAGTACTAGCTCTTGTCGCAGCTGTCACTTGGTCAGCTGGCACAAGTCTGCTAGGGCTCAAGCCAACTTCTATATGCTCTCAGAAGAAGCTTTCTAAATGATTGATGAAGGCTATCTCGAAGGAAATTAATCTATTTTGCAAAAATGAACTGAAAGCCAAAAAGAAACACAAACCCTAGAAAACCCTAATTCTACCAGCTAGTCCTACTGATGCAAAGGAAAGAATGCAAACAACAAAAAGAGATGCCATTACTTCTAGGAAGGTAAAATGCATGTGTCTACGTTATCACTATCTGAAGAAAACATCTTTTTGTATTTTTGATTAAGTTGTTGAAATTATCATGCATGTGCTTCTAACTAGTTTTCCACTGTGCAGGGATGGATCAAGGGATGAAATGCTTTGGGAAAGGTTGGGATGGTACAGAGAGAGTCTAAGGGATCCCCAGTATCCTTTCTGAGAGTTTCACAAAGTCTGGATGACATGCAACCGTGTTCATGAACTTCTACAGGAAGTCTGCAGGGGCTTCTACAGGAAGTTTCTACAGGATGTTCTGTAATTCTTCTACAGGATGTTTACGAATTGGATTTTTGAGGATGGATGGTTGAGGGAAGATGCATGGATGGTTATGGAGGTAGGATGGGGGTCTGAAGTGACTCAGGAACTGATGGATGGAGTGGTGATATGATGTGGAAAGCTGACTTGGCTTGAAGGTAGTTGAGACAACAATGGGGAAGAAGGTAAGGTTACTTGGAAAAAGAGAAGATGGGAGATGAGGGAACAGACTTGGTGATGGAGGAGCTGATCTGAACGAGGCTCAAATGAACGAGGAGGTGATGAAGATGCCCTGCATAGTGGTTGCTTGATCAAACCAACTACATCTTGCATGCAATCGAAATATCATGTGATCTATCTAACAAGTTAGTGAAATCGGTGGACAACAACCTTATTCATGAAAAGAATCACGTACAACCTGTGAAAAAAACATTATCAAAGAGATATAAACGCATGAATAACTCCTACCAATCTATCTTAAACATAAGAAACTACTTTAACCATCGAAAGCAACCTAAGTAACACAGCATGAATTAAATCTAAAGAGCAGATTTTTTCTCAAGAACACAGCAAACACACATAAAGAGAAACAAGGGAGGTACTGGGCGCTTGAGATGGGCCCAACCCCAAGAGCTACAGCCTCCCATGAAATATTTAGAGCTGGTGCAAAGCTGGATCCATCTTTATTAATCAAGAAATGAAAAGTACATCAAAACTGTCCACAAGGAGAACTTGAACATGAGCTGAAAGCAAAGCTAATCTATTGCATAAAAATCGAACTACAAACTAGCTAACTAATGGCTAAAACAAAATGACTAACTAGCTACAAAATGACTAACCACTAGCTAACCCAAATGAGGCCCCAAGCCTTCTTATTTATACAATTTTGAGGACCCAACAATCCTCCTAAAAGTTAGGGACATGGCTGCCCAAGACTTGGAGTTAACAGCAGTCCAACTTGACTTGCTTGGCTGCCCTTGAGCTGATTGATTCGGTGGCCCTTGAACTCCGAGCTGATGGTGGAGAATTCGAGGTAAGGGCCCATAAATGAGGGGGACACCTTCCTACAAATCCTCTAGCTTGTTCTCCCACGAATTTGGCTGCCAAGTGCTCATTAAGACCTTCAAATTTGTCTCCAAGTTGACCAAAAAGGCTACACAAAGCACCCATTAGACTTGTTGGCATAATGACTAACCAAATTCACTCTATTAACATAAAAATAATCAAAAACATGCAATAAACAAATGAGAATGGTGGACTAAGCCAAATTAGGAGGTTGAATGAGCCCAAATAATTGTACATTTTTGGGGCTCATCATCACCCCCCTACTGAAAGTGTTGCTCATCCTCTGAGCAACCAAATCTCTCCCCTTGTCTTTGATGGCCCTGGTGACTTCCTTGGCTAGCATCTCGGCCAATTTCTCCTTTGGCTTCCCGCTTTTCAAACTTTCCTGTAGAAACTCTTCGCTGGCTTCCTGTAGAAACAGTCTGCTAGCTTCCTGTAGAACGAATTTTCTCTGATTTTGCCTGCGGTATTGTCTCAACTTGTTCTGTTTTAGTGGCTTGTTGAAGGCTTACATTCACAGGTACACTGATAGTTTCACCAGATCGATTAGACTCGGACACTGCATCATTCAAATTTGAAACTGCTTTTTCCTCTTCTCTGAAAATCTACTTGCTCTGCAATGGTGTTTGTTAATACATCCTTTGTCTCAGAAGCTTCAAAATTTTCAGTCTCCTTTAGATATGCAGAATCATTTGCCAAGACATCCTCCATTTCTACTGCTTTTCTTAGTGCCCTCGGCCTTGGTATGAATGTGCAAGTATATTCTTGTAGAAGGCTGAACCATGATCAGATTATGTCCAAATCTTGAAATTTAAACGGCCCCTCTGAAAAATGGTAGCTGCATGCAGAGCCTCAGTCAATCTTCACTGATAAGTACATTGTCCGCACAAACCAAAGGCATGCATAGAAATCTATTATACCGGTCAAAACAACAAATGAGTATGACATGATGGGCATGTAGCCAAAATATGAAATTCTAGAAAGAAGTTTTGTCATCTCCAGCTTGGTGAATAAATAGAATGTGGCATAGAGAAACAAGTAGAATGCGGAGGAGCCTGCAGTCAAATAAGATCTCCACCCCCGGTTGTAATCTTCACTGCACATTTCAACGTAGCACAAGATAACAGTGATTTCTGCACATGTAACCATGAGGATCACAAAGATAATGAACAAGAACCCAAATATACAGTAAGACTGATGCAGCCATATTGAAGTTAATCTGAAGAACAATCCAATGGATACAATTCCAAACCATAAAAGGACTGAGGCAAACATAGTCTCGAAAGGAACTATACCAACTGATTTTTTCCATAGCAGTGCATTGAGAATAAAGAAAATGCAAAAGGAAATGCATGGAAACAAGAATGTGGCCTTCAGCATATTCCTCCTTTCTCCTCGTTTGGAGCTTGAACTTTTCTAAAAATCCCGTGGTCAGCCAACAGAAGCATCAACCCACAGAAGCTCCTCATGTTTTCTTTCTGCAGGGCTGTTTTCTGCCTTTCCTGTAGACGACATCCTGTAGAAACGCCTGTAGAGCGTGATTCTGCCTTTGAGTGAGCCCGCTGCACTAGAGAAATTTGAAAATAGGTAGGAAACTCAGCGGAGGACGATAGATTAAGCCGATTGTGGAAGCAGAGGATGTATACTCCGAGTTAAACATGAGGCAAGTGCAAGTTGGCAACCACCTGTGAGTTTCAACTGAGCGTTGATTAATGTTTGCGTGATTTGTGGTGAAGGAGTGCAGTGGCCAAGCGTGCGTGGCTTTCTAGAACTGCAGTAATGTCATGAACTGTTGTTGTTATTTATTTGTTCTCTACTTTTATTCAATTCCATTAGTTGCACTTAGAGTTTAGAATATCCCCAACTGACTGTGTTTTGTTTTTGAACTTCACGTGAATGGCTGATCCATGCATGCGTGATTTTTGCCTTGCTGAGTGCAATTGAACGTGGTTCCCTTCTTGGCTGAACCCACTCATCTCATTCATTCATGCATTGCTTTAGATTAGATTCATGCAAACAGAGGAACAAGTTTAGTCACGTACCTGCAAGTTAAACGGCTGATTGTGAAGCGTGTTGCTGCATGCATGTGTTGATCTTCATTTGCTGCATGTATGGTGGCTTGACTGATGATTTATGGCTGTTTTTTTCTTGTGCAGGTGCCCTCTGGACGGATCTAAGCTGCACGCGTTCATTTCCACGTTCAACTCTGCCCGCTCAAGCTGCTGCTGCTGCATGGTCACAACCAGAACTTCTTTTTGCCATTTCTCCCAAACGGTAGATCGGTTTGATCTGAAACTCGGTGAGCATGTTCCTACCATCATTATGCATCTCCCATAGCAAATTCGTGATCAATGGATGCATGGATTTCGAGAAAAATGGAAAATGGCTGAAGATTTCAGAGCTCGATTTCTCGGAAACCGTGCATCGGAATTGGCTGAAACTGCTTGGGTAGGCTACTATCACCCACGTGCATCTCCCCATCAAACAGGTTTTAAAACGGATGCACGGATATGGAGAAAATGCAAAAATGGTTGATGGTGATGGAGGCTGATTTCATGGAAGCCGTGCACCAGAATTGCATGAAACTGCTCAGGCATGTTGTCATCAACCTTGTACAATTCCCCATAAAACAGTTTGTCAAATGGATGCATGGTTTTCAAGTTATGGCATAAACAAATTCTGCTCTATGGATTTTTGCCTCAAGGCTTTTTGCATGTGCTTGCATGGGATGACAAAATGAATTTTGGCTGTGATGCAGGTATGGAGCTGATGGAGGAGGAGTTGGAAGATTGAATGAGGGCTTCTGGACCCTTGAGGAAGCTACCATGCTTGCCAAACCAATTTTTTAAATGCATGCCTAGTTTCCCACAATTTCTACAGGAAGTTCCTGTAGAAGCACAATGAGAAGCACAAGGAGGTGAAAAAATGATGGAGAAAGGCAAGGGATGGACACACAAGTGCTTGTAGGCCTAATCAACAGATTCCCACCATCAGATTCACTTTTGAAATTGGATTTGGCTTGTCCAAAGGTTCTACAGGATGTTTCCTGTAGAAATACAGAGCTTCCTGTAGAAGGCACAAGAACAATTACTTTGACCTTGATTTGAGTGCTCCTCCTGACCTACAATGTCCTTCTTGCAACCTGAAATTAGCCAATGGAAATTAGTTTTATTTGTTCTTTTTTCTTTTTCTCTTTTTTTTTTCGAAAAAAACAACTAGGGCGCCTCATGGAGGTTTTCACCCTAATTGCCTGCCTTGGGCGCCTCCAAGGGAGGTTTTCACCCAAAGATCTTATTCTATTTTCTCTTTTTTCCAACCCATTGACCGCCTCATGGAGGTTTTCAATCAATGAGCCAATCTAAGGTGCCTCCGAGGAGGTTTTCACATTAGATTTTTATTTTTCTCTTATTTTCATTTTTTTCCTTTTTTTTTTCTTTTTTCCTACCCTACCCTACTTGAAAAACAAAATCATTTTCAAGTATAAGAATACTTCCAATGGCGCCATGTGCACATCGAGATTAGAGACAAAATGATGTGAAGGCTCGAAATGCATGCTTGGACAAGTATCCAGATCTCAGAGACAAAATGATCTGACTTTGAAAGTACAAAACATAGCGGAGGAGGAGAGTACTGCTGCAACTTAGTGACCTTCTGAAACCATATCTCAATATAGCTTTGATATCCTTGGTCATCTTGCTGACTTGGATCATTCTTCATGTCACCTTCTATCATGACTTTCTCATCTTCCTCTTTTTGTTGATCTTTCTCTTGAATGCATGGAAGATTTGATGGTAACCATGAAGGAACTCTCTCGATCTCTGATTCTGATCTCTTCTCTTCATCAAGTGCAGCCCATGGTTCTTTGATCTCCTCTTTGGAATCTTCTTTTTCCTTTGGTCCTTCCATGCTTTCAATAGAGTCTCTGTTTTGCAACACTCTTCCTGAGCTTTGGTGAACATCATTGAGCTCAAGAGGAGTCATTTGCACATGTTGTGCCTCAGATTTGCAATAGGGTTGAGCTGCTTCATTGTGTGGTTTTGGAAATGGTACGGGTAGTTGAGTGGAGGTGTGAAATTGAGATGGAGATGGATGGCATTGTGGTTGGGTAGGCATTTGGGGTTGCCTTGGTGGAGGAGGAGGCGATGGTTGTGAATGAGCAGGTGGTGGAGGAAAATGAGCGGGATGAGAGTTGTACTGGGGCCTCCACTCCTGATAAGGTGCATTCCACTGAGGCTGTGGCTGAGCATAAGAGTGAAATGAATGAGCAGCTGGTTGGGCATAATATGGATCTATGAAGGAACAAGGAGGAGGTGTGAACCAGGAAGGATGAGCAGGGGGACCCCAAGAAGGCATGGAAGTGGCTTGATAGGGGTCATAATAGGTCTCGGATGTCCCTTGCAGTCCCTGCTGGTAAGATCTAAGTCCATGCGGCCTCCTTTGGTTCATATAATAGAGTGATTCAGTGGCTCCTTTGGCTCTCTGATAGGCAGCTTTGATTCTGGGTAAGGAAGGGCACTGATCTGTAGTATGGTATTCTTCACAGACAAGACACACTTCTATGGAGTACAATGGACATTCGTTCCTAGGATGCTTTGTAGTGCACCTAGGACAAAAAATGGCCAAAGCCCTCTTGGCTTCTTCTTGCTTCTTTTGGATCCGCAAGATATCCAGTTGCATGGCAAGAAACTGCCTCATATCACTCTTGAAATCTTTGATCTGATTTTCAAATTCATCTTTGGACAAGATGTTGCTCCCAACATCTCTGCTTGTAGCCATTTGCTTCAGAGGAATGTTTTCTTCTTCTTCTCCCCCAGAGGTTCTTCAGATATGTCTTGATGTCCACCCAGGGGTTCTTTCATCACAGCCATCGAAGAAGAACATTGGCTGTGTGAAGCAGGGGGGGTGTTGTGCAATCATTTTTCTAACTTATCTCTACTCCTACAAAGCATGCAATGAAATCTTTTTGGTTGTTTTTTTCTTTTTTCTACTTCTACTTGCAAAACTGAAATAGATTGAACTGCAACTAACTGTCTTGCTAAAATGAAAATGCGGAATTGAAATGAAAGCAGGAAAGGACTAATCTATTTTGCTCAAATGAAATTGCAAGAATGAAATGCTAGTCTACGCTTGCAGAAAGGAAATTGCGGAATTGAAAGGCTATTCTAGGAAAGCAGGAAATGCTAATCTATGAAAGCAGGAAATGCTAATCTATGAAAGCAAGAAATGCTAATCTACTTTTGCATAAATGAAATTGCATAATGGAAATGAAATAAACTACTTAGCAGAAGGTTGTAGCAGAAAATAGAAGAATAGAAACAATCACCAATACTCTGCCGCTTCCCCGGCAACGGCGCCAAAAAGATGGTGGGCTCCAGTATTGTAGCAATAATGCTACAACTCCTGGCGCTTCCTATCTCTAATTTTATCAACCTGGTAGTTCGTACAAACATGGAAGCGACGGTGCTGTATGCACAAGTACTAGCTCTTGTCGCAGCTGTCACTTGGTCAGCTGGCACAAGTCCGCTAGGGCTCAAGCCAACTTCTATATGCTCTCAGAAGAAGCTTTCTAAATGATGGACGAAGGCTATCTTGAAGGAAATTAATCTATTTTGCAAAAATGAACTGAAATCCAAAAAGAAACACAAACCCTAGCAAACCCTAGCAAACCCTAATTCTACCAGCTAGTCCTACTGATGCAAAGGAAAGAATGCAAACAACGAAAAGAGATGCCATTACTTCTAGGAAGGTAAAATGCATGTGTCTACGTTATCACTATCTGAAGGAAACATCTTTTTGTATTTTTGATTAAGTTGTTGAAATTATCATGCATGTGCTTCTAACTAGTTTTCCACTGTGCAGGGATGGATCAAGGGATGAAATGCTTTGGGAAAGGTTGGGATGGTACAGAGAGAGTCTAAGGGATCCCCAGTATCCTTTCTAAGAGTTTCACAAAGTCTGGATGACATGCAACCGTGTTCATGAACTTCTACATGAAGTCTGCAGGGGCTTCTACAGGAAGTTTCTACAGGATGTTCTGTAATTCTTCTACAGGATGTTTACGAATTGGATTTTTGAGGATGGATGGTTGAGGGAAGATGCATGGATGGTTATGGAGGTAGGATGGGGGTCTGAAGTGACCCAGGAACTGATGGATGGAGTGGTGAGATGATGTGGAAAGCTGACTTGGCTTGAAGGTAGTTGAGACAACAATGGGGAAGAAGGTAAGGTTACTTGGCAAAAGAGAAGATGGGAGATGAGGGAACAGACTTGGTGATGGAGGAGCTGATATGAACGAGGCTCAAATGAACGAGGAGGTGATGAAGATGCCCTGCATAGTGGTTGCTTGATCAAACCAACTACATCTTGCATGCAATCGAAATATCATGTGATCTATCTAACAAGTTAGTGAAATCGGTGGACAGCAACCTTATTCATGAAAAGAATCACGTACAACCTGTGAACAAAACATTATCAAAGAGATATAAACGCATGAATAACTCCTACCAATCTATCTTAAACATAAGAAACTACTTTAACCATCGAAAGCAACCTAAGTAACACAGCATGAATTAAATCTAAAGAGCAGATTTTTTCTCAAGAACACAGCAAACACACATAAAGAGAAACAAGGGAGGTACTGGGCGCTTGAGATGGGCCCAACCCCAAGAGCTACAGCCTCCCATGAAAGATTTAGAGCTGGTGCAAAGCTGGATCCATCTTTATTAATCAAGAAATGAAAAGTACATCAAAAATGTCCACAAGGAGAACTTGAACATGAGCTGAAAGCAAAGCTAATCTATTGCATAAAAATCGAACTACAAACTAGCTAACTAATGGCTAAAACAAAATGACTAACTAGCTACAAAATGACTAACCACTAGCTAACCCAAATGAGGCCCCAAGCCTTCTTATTTATACAATTTTGAGGACCCAACAGTCCTCCTAAAAGTTAGGGACTTGGCTGCCCAAGACTTGGAGTTAACAGCAGTCCAACTTGACTTGTTTGGCTGCCCTTGAGCTGATTGATTCGGTGGCCCTTGAACTCCGAGCTGATGGTGGAGAATTCGAGGTAAGGGCCCATAAATGAGGGGGACACCTTCCTACAAATCCTCTAGCTTGTTCTCCCACGAATTTGGCTGCCAAGTGCTCATTAAGACCTTCAAATTTGTCTCCAAGTTGACCAAAAAGGCTACACAAAGCACCCATTAGACTTGTTGGCATAATGACTAACCAAATTCACTCTATTAACATAAAAATAATCAAAAACATGCAATAAACAAATGAGAATGGTGGACTAAGCCAAATTAGGAGGTTGAATGAGCCCAAATAATTGTACATTTTTGGGGCTCATCATCACCCCCCTACTGAAAGTGTTGCTCATCCTCTGAGCAACCAAATCTCTCCCCTTGTCTTTGATGGCCCTGGTGACTTCCTTGGCTAGCATCTCGGCCAATTTCTCCTTTGGCTTCCCGCTTTTCAAACTTTCCTGTAGAAACTCTTCGCTGGCTTCCTGTAGAAACAGTCTGCTAGCTTCCTGTAGAACGAATTTTCTCTGATTTTGCCTGCGGTATTGTCTCAACTTGTTCTGTTTTAGTGGCTTGTTGAAGGCTTACATTCACAGGTACATTGATAGTTTCACCAGATGGGTTGGACTCGGACACTGCATCATTCAAATTTGAAACTGCTTTTTCCTCTTCTCTGAAAATCTACTTGCTCTGCAATGT
This sequence comes from Pinus tabuliformis, assembly GCA_031772625.1. Classification (NCBI taxonomy): domain Eukaryota; kingdom Viridiplantae; phylum Streptophyta; class Pinopsida; order Pinales; family Pinaceae; genus Pinus; species Pinus tabuliformis. The sequence goes on along the minus strand of CM062807.1, from coordinate 444,911,857 downwards.
TGTTTGTTAATACATCCTTTGTCTCAGAAGCTTCAAAATTTTCAGTCTCCTTTAGATATGCAGAATCATTTGCCAAGACATCCTCCATTTCTGCTGCTTTTCTTAGTGCCCTCAGCCTTGGTATGAATGTGCAAGTATATTCTTGTAGAAGGCTGAACCATGATCAGATATTGTCCAAATCTTGAAATTTAAACGGCCCCTCTGAAAAATGGTAGCTGCATGCAGAGCCTCAGTCAATCTTCACTGATAAGTACATTGTCCGCACAAACCAAAGGCATGCATAGAAATCTATTATACCGGTCAGAACAACAAATGAGTATGACATGATGGGCATGTAGCCAAAATATGAAATTCTAGAAAGAAGTTTTGTCATCTCCAGCTTGGTGAATAAATAGAATGTGGCATAGAGAAACATGTAGAATGTGGAGGAGCCTGCAGTCAAATAAGATCTCCACCCCCGGTTGTAATCTTCACTGCACATTTCAACGTAGCACAAGATAACAGTGATTTCTGCACATGTAACCATGAGGATCACAAAGATAATGAACAGGAACCCAAATATACAGTAAGACTGATGCAGCCATATTGAAGTTAATCTGAAGAACAATCCAATGGATACAATTCCAAACCATAAAAGGACTGAGGCAAACATAGTCTCGAAAGGAACTATACCAACTGATTTTTTCCATAGCAGTGCATTGAGAATAAAGAAAATGCAAAAGGAAATGCATGGAAACAAGAATGTGGCCTTCAGCATATTCCTCCTTTCTCCTCGTTTGGAGCTTGAACTTTTCTAAAAATCCCGTGGTCAGCCAACAGAAGCATCAACCCACAGAAGCTCCTCATGTTTTCTTTCTGCAGGGCTGTTTTCTGCCTTTCCTGTAGACGACATCCTGTAGAAACGCCTGTAGAGCGTGATTCGGCCTTTGAGTGAGCCCGCTGCACTAGAGAAATTTGAAAATAGGTAGGAAACTCAGCGGAGGACGATAGATTAAGCCGATTGTGGAAGCAGAGGATGTATACTCCGAGTTAAACATGAGGCAAGTGCAAGTTGGCAACCACCTGTGAGTTTCAGCTGAGCGTTGATTAATGTTTGTGTGATTTGTGGTGAAGGAGTGCAGTGGCCAAGCGTGCGTGGATTTCTAGAACTGCAGTAATGTCATGAACTGTTGTTGTTATTTATTTGTTCTCTACTTGTATTCAATTCCATTAGTTGCACTTAGAGTTTAGAATATCCCCAACTGACTGTGTTTTGTTTTTGAACTTCACGTGAATGGCTGATCCATGCATGCGTGATTTTTGGCTTGCTGAGTGCAATTGAACGTGGCTCCCTTCTTGGCTGAACCCACTCATCTCATTCATTCATGCATTGCTTTAGATTAGATTCATGCAAACAGAGGAACAAGTTTAGTCACGTACCTGCAAGTTAAACGGCTGATTGTGAAGCGTGTTGCTGCATGCATGTGTTGATCTTCATTTGCTGCATGTATGGTGGCTTGACTGATGATTTATGGCTGTTTTTTTCTTGTGCAGGTGCCCTCTGGACGGATCTAAGCTGCACGCGTTCATTTCCACGTTCAACTCTACCCGCTCAAGCTGCTGCTGCTGCATGGTCACAACCAGAACTTCTTTTTGCCATTTCTCCCAAACGGTAGATCGGTTTGATCTGAAACTCGGTGAGCATGTTCCTACCATCATTATGCATCTCCCATAGCAAATTCGTGATCAATGGATGCATGGATTTCGAGAAAAATGGAAAATGGCTTAAGATTTCAGAGCTCGATTTCTCGGAAACCGTGCATCGGAATCGGCTGAAACTGCTTAGGTAGGCTACTATCACCCACGTGCATCTCCCCATGAAACAGGTTTTAAAATGGATGCACGGATATGGAGAAAATGCAAAAATGGTTGATGGTGATGGAGGCTGATTTCTTGGAAGCCGTGCACCGGAATTGCATGAAACTGCTCAGGTATGTTGTCATCAACCTTGTACAATTCCCCATAAAACGGTTTGTCAAATGGATGCATGGTTTTCAAGTTATGGCATAAACAAATTCTGCTCTATGGATTTTTGCCTCAAGGCTTTTTGCATGTGCTTGCATGGGATGACAAAATGAATTTTGGCTGTGATGCAGGTATGGAGCTGATGGAGGAGGAGTTGGAAGATTGCATGAGGGCTTATGGACCCTTGAGGAAGCTACCATGCTTGCCAAACCACTTTTTGAAATGCATGCCTAGTTTCCCACAATTTCTACAGGAAGTTCCTGTAGAAGCACAATGAGAAGCACAAGGAGGTGAAAAAATGATGGAGAAAGACAAGGGATGGACACACAAGTGCTTGTAGGCCTAATCAACAGATTCCCACCATCAGATTCACTTTTGAAATTGGATTTGGCTCGTCCAAAGGTTCTACAGGATGTTTCCTGTAGAAATACAGAGCTTCTTGTAGAAGGCACAAGAACAATTACTTTGACCTTGATTTGAGTGCTCCTCCTGACCTACAATGTCCTTCTTGCAACCTGCAATTAGCCAATGGAAATTAGTTTTATTTGTTCTTTTTTCTTTTTCTCTTTTTTTTTTTGAAAAAAACAACTAGGGCGCCTCATGGAGGTTTTCACCCTAATTGCCTGCCTTGGGCGCCTCCAAGGGAGGTTTTCACCCAAAGATCTTATTCTATTTTCTCTTTTTTCCCAACCCATTGACCGCCTCATGGAGGTTTTCAATCAATGAGCCAATCTAAGGCGCCTCCGAGGAGGTTTTCACCTTAGATTTTTATTTTTCTCTTATTTTCATTTTTTTCCTTTTTTTTTTCTTTTTTCCTACCCTACCCTACTTGAAAAACAAAATCATTTTCAAGTATAAGAATACTTCCAATGGAGCCATGTGCACATCGAGATTAGAGACAAAATGATGTGAAGGCTCGAAATGCATGCTTGGACAAGTATCCAGATCTCAGAGACAAAATGATCTGACTTTGAAAGTACAAAACATAGCTGAGGAGGAGAGTACTGCTACAACTTAGTGACCTTCTGAAACCATATCTCAATATAGCTTTGATATCCTTGGTCATCTTGCTGACTTGGATCATTCTTCATGTCACCTTCTATCATGACTTTCTCATCTTCCTCTTTTTGTTGATCTTTCTCTTGAATGCATGGAAGATTTGATGGTAACCATGAAGGAACTCTCTCGATCTCTGATTCTGATCTCTTCTCTTCATCAAGTGCAGCCCATGGTTCTTTGATCTCCTCTTTGGAATCTTCTTTCTCCTTTGGTCCTTCCATGGTTTCAATAGAGTCTCTGTTTTGCAACACTCTTCCTGAGCTTTGGTGAACATCATTGAGCTCAAGAGGAGTCATTTGCACATGTTGTGCCTCAGATTTGCAATGGGGTTGAGCTGCTTCATTGTGTGGTTTTGGAAATGGTACGGGTAGTTGAGTGGAGGTGTGAAATTGAGATGGAGATGGATGGCATTGTGGTTGGGTAGGCATTTGGGGTTGCCTTGGTGGAGGAGGAGGCGATGGTTGTGGATGAGCAGGTGGTGGAGGAAAATGAGCGGGATGAGAGTTGTACTGGGGCCTCCACTCCTGATAAGGTGCATTCCACTGAGGCTGTGGCTGAGCATAAGAGTGAAATGAATGAGCAGCTGGTTGGGCATAATATGGATCTATGAAGGAACAAGGAGGAGGTGTGAACCAGGAAGGATGAGCAGGGGGACCCCAAGAAGGCATGGAAGTGGCTTGATAGGGGTCATAATAGGTCTCGGATGTCCCTTGCAGTTCCTGCTGGTAAGATCTAAGTCCATGCGGCCTCCTTTGGTTCATATAATAGAGTGATTCAGTGGCTCCTTTGGCTCTCTGATAGGCAGCTTTGATTCTGGGTAAGGAAGGGCACTGATCTGTAGGATGGTATTCTTCACAGACAAGACACACTTCTATGGAGTACAATGGACATTCGTTCCTAGGATGCTTTGTAGTGCACCTAGGAAAAAAAATGGCCAAAGCCCTCTTGGCTTCTTCTTGCTTCTTTTGGATCCGCAAGGTATCCAGTTGCATGGCAAGAAACTGCCTCATATCACTCTTGAAATCTTTGATCTGATTTTCAAATTCATCTTTGGACAAGATGTTGCTCCCAACATCTCTGCTTGTAGCCATTTGCTTCAGAGGAATGTTTTCTTCTTCTTCTGCCCCAGAGGTTCTTCAGATATGTCTTGATGTCCACCCAGGGGTTCTTTCATCACAGCCATCGAAGAAGAACGTTGGCTGTGTGAAGCAGGGGGGGTGTTGTGCAATCATTTTTCTAACTTATCTCTACTCCTACAAAGCATGCAATGAAATCTTTTTGGTTGTTTTTTTTTTTTTCTACTTCTACTTGCAAAACTGAAATAGATTGAAATGCAACTAACTGTCTTGCTAAAATGAAAATGCGGAATTGAAATGAAAGCAGGAAAGGACTAATCTATTTTGCTCAAATGAAATTGCAAGAATGAAATGCTAGTCTACGCTTGCAGAAAGGAAATTGCGGAATTGAAAGGCTATTCTAGGAAAGCGGGAAATGCTAATCTATGAAAGCAGGAAATGCTAATCTATGAAAGCAAGAAATGCTAATCTACTTTTGCATAAATGAAATTGCATAATGGAAATGAAATAAACTACTTAGCAGAAGGTTGTAGTAGAAAATAGAAGAATAGAAACAATCACCAATACTCTACCGCTTCCTCGGCAACGGCGCCAAAAAGATGGTGGGCTCCAGTATTGTAGCAATAATGCTACAACTCCTGGAGCTTCCTATCTCTAATTTTATCAACCCGGTAGTTCGTACAAACATGGAAGCGACGGTGCTGTATGCACAAGTACTAGCTCTTGTCGCAGCTGTCACTTGGTCAGCTGGCACAAGTCCGCTAGGGCTCAAGCCAACTTCTATATGCTCTCAGAAGAAGCTTTCTAAATGATGGACGAAGGCTATCTCGAAGGAAATTAATCTATTTTGCAAAAATGAACTGAAAGCCAAAAAGAAACACAAACCCTAGCAAACCCTAATTCTACCAGCTAGTCCTACTGATGCAAAGGAAAGAATGCAAACAACGAAAAGAGATGCCATTACTTCTAGGAAGGTAAAATGCATGTGTCTACGTTATCACTATCTGAAGAAAACATCTTTTTGTATTTTTGATTAAGTTGTTGAAATTATCATGCATGTGCTTCTAACTAGTTTTCCACTGTGCAGGGATGGATCAAGGGATGAAATGCTTTGGGAAAGGTTGGGATGGTACAGAGAGAGTCTAAGGGATCCCCAGTATCCTTTCTGAGAGTTTCACAAAGTCTGGATGACATGCAACCGTGTTCATGAACTTCTACAGGAAGTCTGCAGGGGCTTCTACAGGAAGTTTCTACAGGATGTTCTGTAATTCTTCTACAGGATGTTTACGAATTGGATTTTTGAGGATGGATGGTTGAGGGAAGATGCATGGATGGTTATGGAGGTAGGATGGGGGTCTGAAGTGACCCAGGAACTGATGGATGGAGTGGTGAGATGATGTGGAAAGCTGACTTGGCTTGAAGGTAGTTGAGACAACAATGGGGAAGAAGGTAAGGTTACTTGGCAAAAGAGAAGATGGGAGATGAGGGAACAGACTTGGTGATGGAGGAGCTGATATGAACGAGGCTCAAATGAACGAGGAGGTGATGAAGATGCCCTGCATAGTGGTTGCTTGATCAAACCAACTACATCTTGCATGCAATCGAAATATCATGTGATCTATCTAACAAGTTAGTGAAATCGGTGGACAGCAACCTTATTCATGAAAAGAATCACGTACAACCTGTGAACAAAACATTATCAAAGAGATATAAACGCATGAATAACTCCTACCAATCTATCTTAAACATAAGAAACTACTTTAACCATCAAAAGCAACCTAAGTAACACAGCATGAATTAAATCTAAAGAGCAGATTTTTTCTCAAGAACACAGCAAACACACATAAAGAGAAACAAGGGAGGTACTGGGCGCTTGAGATGGGCCCAACCCCAAGAGCTACAGCCTCCCATGAAAGATTTAGAGCTGGTGCAAAGCTGGATCCATCTTTATTAATCAAGAAATGAAAAGTACATCAAAACTGTCCACAAGGAGAACTTGAACATGAGCTGAAAGCAAAGCTAATCTATTGCATAAAAATCGAACTACAAACTAGCTAACTAATGGCTAAAACAAAATGACTAACTAGCTACAAAATGACTAACCACTAGCTAACCCAAATGAGGCCCCAAGCCTTCTTATTTATACAATTTTGAGGACCCAACAGTCCTCCTAAAAGTTAGGGACTTGGCTGCCCAAGACTTGGAGTTAACAGCAGTCCAACTTGACTTGCTTGGCTGCCCTTGAGCTGATTGATTCGGTGGCCCTTGAACTCCGAGCTGATGGTGGAGAATTCGAGGTAAGGGCCCATAAATGAGGGGGACACCTTCCTACAAATCCTCTAGCTTGTTCTCCCACGAATTTGGCTGCCAAGTGCTCATTAAGACCTTCAAATTTGTCTCCAAGTTGACCAAAAAGGCTACACAAAGCACCCATTAGACTTGTTGGCATAATGACTAACCAAATTCACTCTATTAACATAAAAATAATCAAAAACATGCAATAAACAAATGAGAATGGTGGACTAAGCCAAATTAGGAGGTTGAATGAGCCCAAATAATTGTACATTTTTGGGGCTCATCATCACCCCCCTACTGAAAGTGTTTCTCATCCTCTGAGCAACCAAATCTCTCCCCTTGTCTTTGATGGCCCTGGTGACTTCCTTGGCTAGCATCTCGGCCAATTTCTCCTTTGGCTTCCCGCTTTTCAAACTTTCCTGTAGAAACTCTTCGCTGGCTTCCTGTAGAAACAGTCTGCTAGCTTCCTGTAGAACGAATTTTCTCTGATTTTGCCTGCGGTATTGTCTCAACTTGTTCTGTTTTAGTGGCTTGTTGAAGGCTTACATTCATAGGTACACTGATAGTTTCACCAGATGGATTGGACTCGGACACTGCATCATTCAAATTTGAAACTGCTTTTTCCTCTTCTCTGAAAATCTACTTGCTCTGCAATGCTGTTTGTTAATACATCCTTTGTCTCAGAAGCTTCAAAATTTTCAGTCTCCTTTAGATATGCAGAATCATTTGCCAAGACATCCTCCATTTCTGCTGCTTTTCTTAGTGCCCTCAGCCTTGGTATGAATGTGCAAGTATATTCTTGTAGAAGGCTGAACCATGATCAGATTATGTCCAAATCTTGAAATTTAAACGGCCCCTCTGAAAAATGGTAGCTGCATGCAGAGCCTCAGTCAATCTTCACTGATAAGTACATTGTCCGCACAAACCAAAGGCATGCATAGAAATCTATTATACCGGTCAGAACAACAAATGAGTATGACATGATGGGCATGTAGCCAAAATATGAAATTCTAGAAAGAAGTTTTGTCATCTCCAGCTTGGTGAATAAATAGAATGTGGCATAGAGAAACAAGTAGAATGCGGAGGAGCCTGCAGTCAAATAAGATCTCCACCCCCGGTTGTAATCTTCACTGCACATTTCAACGTAGCACAAGATAACAGTGATTTCTGCACATGTAACCATGAGGATCACAAAGATAATGAACAGGAACCCAAATATACAGTAAGACTGATGCAGCCATATTGAAGTTAATCTGAAGAACAATCCAATGGATACAATTCCAAACCATAAAAGGACTGAGGCAAACATAGTCTCGAAAGGAACTATACCAACTGATTTTTTCCATAGCAGTGCATTGAGAATAAAGAAAATGCAAAAGGAAATGCATGGAAACAAGAATGTGGCCTTCAGCATATTCCTCCTTTCTCCTCGTTTGGAGCTTGAACTTTTCTAAAAATCCCGTGGTCAGCCAACAGAAGCATCAACCCACAGAAGCTCCTCATGTTTTCTTTCTGCAGGGCTGTTTTCTGCCTTTCCTGTAGACGACATCCTGTAGAAACGCCTGTAGAGCGTGATTCGGCCTTTGAGTGAGCCCGCTGCACTAGAGAAATTTGAAAATAGGTAGGAAACTCAGCGGAGGACGATAGATTAAGCCGATTTTGGAAGCAGAGGATGTATACTCCGAGTTAAACATGAGGCAAGTGCAAGTTGGCAACCACCTGTGAGTTTCAGCTGAGCGTTGATTAATGTTTGTGTGATTTGTGGTGAAGGAGTGCAGTGGCCAAGCGTGCGTGCCTTTCTAGAACTGCAGTAATGTCATGAACTGCTGTTGTTATTTATTTGTTCTCTGCTTGTATTCAATTCCATTAGTTGCACTTAGAGTTTAGAATATCCCCAACTGACTGTGTTTTGTTTTTGAACTTCACGTGAATGGCTGATCCATGCATGCGTGATTTTTGGCTTGCTGAGTGCAATTGAACGTGGCTCCCTTCTTGGCTGAACCCACTCATCTCATTCATTCATGCATTGCTTTAGATTAGATTCATGCAAACAGAGGAACAAGTTTAGTCACGTACCTGCAAGTTAAACGGTTGATTGTGAAGCGTGTTGCTGCATGCATGTGTTGATCTTCATTTGCTGCATGTATGGTGGCTTGACTGATGATTTATGGCTGTTTTTTTCTTGTGCAGGTGCCCTCTGGACGGATCTAAGCTACACGCGTTCATTTCCACGTTCAACTCTGCCCGCTCAAGCTGCTGTTGCTGCATGGTCACAACCAGAACTTCTTTTTGCCATTTCTCCCAAACGGTAGATCGGTTTGATCTGAAACTCGGTGAGCATGTTCCCACCATCATTATGCATCTCCCATAGCAAATTTGTGATCAATGGATGCATGGATTTTGAGAAAAATGGAAAATGGCTGAAGATTTCAGAGCTCGATTTCTCGGAAACCGTGCATCGGAATCGGCTGAAACTGCTTGGGTAGGCTACTATCACCCACATGCATCTCCCCATGAAACAGGTTTTAAAACGGATGCACGGATATGGAGAAAATGCAAAAATGGTTGATGGTGATGGAGGTTGGTTTCTTGGAAGCCGTGCACCGGAATTGCATGAAACTGCTCAGGCATGTTTTCATCAACCTTGTACAATTCCCCATAAAACGGTTTGTCAAATGGATGCATGGTTTTCAAGTTATGGCATAAACAAATTCTGCTCTATGGATTTTTGCCTCAAGGCTTTTTGCATGTGCTTGCATGGGATGACAAAATGAATTTTGGCTGTGATGCAGGTATGGAGCTGATGGAGGAGGAGTTGGAAGATTGCATGAGGGCTTCTGGACCCTTGAGGAAGCTACCATGCTTGCCAAACCACTTTTTGAAATGCATGCCTAGTTTCCCACAATTTCTACAGGAAGTTCTTGTAGAAGCACAATGAGAAGCACAAGGAGGTGAAAAAATGATGGAGAAAGGCAAGGGATGGACACACAAGTGCTTGTAGGCCTAATCAATAGATTCCCACCATCAGATTCACTTTTGAAATTGGATTTGGCTCGTCCAAAGGTTCTACAGGATGTTTCCTGTAGAAATACAGAGCTTCCTGTAGAAGGCACAAGAACAATTACTTTGACCTTGATTTGAGTGCTCCTCCTGACCTACAATGTCCTTCTTGCAACCTGCAATTAGCCAATGGAAATTAGTTTTATTTGTTCTTTTTTCTTTTTCTCTTTTTTTTTTTGAAAAAAACAACTAGGGCGCCTCATGGAGGTTTTCACCCTAATTGCCTGCCTTGGGCGCCTCCAAGGGAGGTTTTCACCCAAAGATCTTATTCTATTTTCTCTTTTTTCCCAACCCATTGACCGCCTCATGGAGGTTTTCAATCAATGAGCCAATCTAAGGCGCCTCCGAGGAGGTTTTCACCTTAGATTTTTATTTTTCTCTTATTTTCATTTTTTTCCTTTTTTTTTTCTTTTTTCCTACCCTACCCTACTTGAAAAACAAAATCATTTTCAAGTATAAGAATACTTCCAATGGAGCCATGTGCACATCGAGATTAGAGACAAAATGATGTGAAGGCTCGAAATGCATTTTTGGACAAGTATCCAGATCTCAGAGACAAAATGATCTGACTTTGAAAGTACAAAACATAGCTGAGGAGGAGAGTACTGCTGCAACTTAGTGACCTTCTGAAACCATATCTCAATATAGCTTTGATATCCTTGGTCATCTTGCTGACTTGGATCATTCTTCATGTCACCTTCTATCATGACTTTCTCATCTTCCTCTTTTTGTTGATCTTTCTCTTGAATGCATGGAAGATTTGATGGTAACCATGAAGGAACTCTCTCGATCTCTGATTCTGATCTCTTCTCTTCATCAAGTGCAGCCCATGGTTCTTTGATCTCCTCTTTGGAATCTTCTTTTTCCTTTGGTCCTTCCATGCTTTCAATAGAGTCTCTGTTTTGCAACACTCTTCCTGAGCTTTGGTGAACATCATTGAGCTCAAGAGGAGTCATTTGCACATGTTGTGCCTCAGATTTGCAATGGGGTTGAGCTGCTTCATTGTGTGGTTTTGGAAATGGTATGGGTAGTTGAGTGGAGGTGTGAAATTGAGATGGAGATGGATGGCATTGTGGTTGGGTAGGCATTTGGGGTTGCCTTGGGGGAGGAGGAGGCGATGGTTGTGGATGAGCAGGTGGTGGAGGAAAATGAGCGGGATGAGAGTTGTACTGGGGCCTCCACTCCTGATAAGGTGCATTCCACTGAGGCTGTGGCTGAGCATAAGAGTGAAATGAATGAGCAGCTGGTTGGGCATAATATGGATCTATGAAGGAACAAGGAGGAGGTGTGAACCAGGAAGGATGAGCAGGGGGACCCCAAGAAGGCATGGAAGTGGCTTGATAGGGGTCATAATAGGTCTCGGATGTCCCTTGCAGTTCCTGCTGGTAAGATCTAAGTCCATGCGGCCTCCTTTGGTTCATATAATAGAGTGATTCAGTGGCTCCTTTGGCTCTCTGATAGGCAGCTTTGATTCTGGTTAAGGAAGGGCATTGATCTGTAGGATGGTATTCTTCACAGACAAGACACACTTCTATGGAGTACAATGGACATTCGTTCCTAGGATGCTTTGTAGTGCACCTAGGACAAAAAATGGCCAAAGCCCTCTTGGCTTCTTCTTGCTTCTTTTGGATCCGCAAGGTATCCAGTTGCATGGCAAGAAACTGCCTCATATCACTCTTGAAATCTTTGATCTGATTTTCAAATTCATCTTTGGACAAGATGTTGCTCCCAACATCTCTGCTTGTAGCCATTTGCTTCAGAGGAATGTTTTCTTCTTCTTCTCCCCCAGAGGTTCTTCAGATATGTCTTGATGTCCACCCAGGGGTTCTTTCATCACAGCCATCGAAGAAGAACGTTGGCTGTGTGAAGCAGTGGGGGTGTTGTGCAATCATTTTTCTAACTTATCTCTACTCCTACAAAGCATGCAATGAAATCTTTTTGGTTGTTTTTTTCTTTTTTCTACTTCTACTTGCAAAACTGAAATAGATTGAACTGCAACTAACTGTCTTGCTAAAATGAAAATGCGGAATTGAAATGAAAGCAGGAAAGGACTAATCTATTTTGCTCAAATGAAATGCTAGTCTACGCTTGCAGAAAGGAAATTGCGGAATTGAAAGGCTATTCTAGGAAAGCGGGAAATGCTAATCTATGAAAGCAGGAAATGCTAATCTATGAAAGCAATAAATGCTAATCTACTTTTGCATAAATGAAATTGCATAATGGAAATGAAATAAACTACTTAGCAGAAGGTTGTAGTAGAAAATAGAAGAATAGAAACAATCACCAATACTCTGCCGCTTCCCCGGCAACGGCGCCCAAAAGATGGTGGGCTCCAGTATTGTAGCAATAATGCTACAACTCCTGGAGCTTCCTATCTCTAATTTTATCAACCCGGTAGTTCGTACAAACATGGAAGCGACGGTGTTGTATGCACAAGTACTAGCTCTTGTCGCAGCTGTCACTTGGTCAGCTGGCACAAGTCCGCTAGGGCTCAAGCCAACTTCTATATGCTCTCAGAAGAAGCTTTCTAAATGATGGACGAAGGCTATCTCGAAGGAAATTAATCTATTTTGCAAAAATGAACTGAAAGCCAAAAAGAAACACAAACCCTAGCAAACCCTAATTCTACCAGTTAGTCCTACTGATGCAAAGGAAAGAATGAAAACAACGAAAAGAGATGCCATTACTTCTAGGAAGGTAAAATGCATGTGTCTACGTTATCACTATCTGAAGAAAACATCTTTTTGTATTTTTGATTAAGTTGTTGAAATTATCATGCATGTGCTTCTAACTAGTTTTCCACTGTGCAGGGATGGATCAAGGGATGAAATGCTTTTGGAAAGGTTGGGATGGTACAGAGAGAGTCTAAGGGATCCCCAGTATCCTTTCTGAGAGTTTCACAAAGTCTGGATGACATGCAACCGTGTTCATGAACTTCTACAGGAAGTCTGCAGGGGCTTCTACAGGAAGTTTCTACAGGATGTTCTGTAATTCTTCTACAGGATGTTTACGAATTGGATTTTTGAGGATGGATGGTTGAGGGAAGATGCATGGATGGTTATGGAGGTAGGATGGGGGTCTGAAGTGACCCAGGAACTGATGGATGGAGTGGTGAGATGATGTGGAAAGCTGACTTGGCTTGAAGGTAGTTGAGACAACAATGGGGAAGAAGGTAAGGTTACTTGGCAAAAGAGAAGATGGGAGATGAGGGAACAGACTTGGTGATGGAGGAGCTGATATGAACGAGGCTCAAATGAATGAGGAGGTGATGAAGATGCCCTGCATAGTGGTTTCTTGATCAAACCAACTACATCTTGCATGCAATCGAAATATCATGTGATCTATCTAACAAGTTAGTGAAATCGGTGGACAGCAACCTTATTCATGAAAAGAATCATGTACAACCTGTGAACAAAACATTATCAAAGAGATATAAATGCATGAATAACTCCTACCAATCTATCTTAAACATAAGAAACTACTTTAACCATCGAAAGCAACCTAAGTAACACAGCATGAATTAAATCTAAAGAGCAGGATTTTTTCTCAAGAACACAGCAAACACACATAAAGAGAAACAAGGGAGGTACTGGGCACTTGAGATGGGCCCAACCCCAAGAGCTACAGCCTCCCATGAAAGATTTAGAGCTGGTGCAAAGCTGGATCCATCTTTATTAATCAAGAAATGAAAAGTACATCAAAACTGTCCACAAGGAGAACTTGAACATGAGCTGAAAGAAAAGCTAATCTATTGCATAAAAATCGAACTACAAACTAGCTAACTAATGGCTAAAACAAAATGACTAACTAGCTACAAAATGACTAACCACTAGCTAACCCAAATGAGGCCCCAAGCCTTCTTATTTATACAATTTTGAGGACCCAACAGTCCTCCTAAAAGTTAGGGACTTGGCTGCCCAAGACTTGGAGTTAACAGCAGTCCAACTTGACTTGCTTGGCTGCCCTTGAGCTGATTGATTCGGTGGCCCTTGAACTCCGAGCTGATGGTGGAGAATTCGAGGTAAGGGCCCATAAATGAGGGGGACACCTTCCTACAAATCCTCTAGCTTGTTCTCCCACGAATTTGGCTGCCAAGTGCTCATTAAGACCTTCAAATTTGTCTCCAAGTTGACCAAAAAGGCTACACAAAGCACCCATTAGACTTGTTGGCATAATGACTAACCAAATTCACTCTATTAACATAAAAATAATCAAAAACATGCAATAAACAAATGAGAATGGTGGACTAAGCCAAATTAGGAGGTTGAATGAGCCCAAATAATTGTACATTTTTGGGGCTCATCAACGAGCAGAGGTTGCTTGCGCTCCATCTTTTTGCCAAAATTTTTTGCTTACCTGGAGGAAGGCTGAATCCTCCAATTTAGTCTCCTAGATGAGAAGAATATCTGGGGCTTCCAGTCTTATTAAGCTCTTCATAGCTTCTTCCTTGGCTTTGGTGCCCATTCCCCTACAATTCCAGGAGACTATCTTCATCATTTACTTTTGTTGTGATGAGCTCCTTTAGAGCTCTGGGTTTGGATCCTCTTCATCTTCGGGGTTTTTGCTAGAAGTTTCTCTAGCATTGGCTGGCTGCCCTGAAGCTTGTCTTTGTATGTTTCTTGATCTCTTTTTTCCTTTGTTGACATTCGCCCTCTTGTGGATCTTCTAGGGGTAGACTGTGATTCCCCTATTTCCCCTTCTTCCTCTGAATCCTCGGACTCTTGGGTTTCCTCTTCTTCTTCTGACATCTTCCCTTTGGATCTCTCTGGTACACTTGTGGATTTAGGAGGAGAGGTCTCCTTCGGAATTTCTGGCTCCTGCGTATTCATGATTTCAGATCCCAGGATCTCAAATTTGTTCCCTTGGCTTTCCTTGGCTGGATTCTGAGTAGGCCCCGCTTGTGGAGCTCTAGCATTTGAATTTGCATTTTTCTGGAGTGAAGTTTTGGGTCGCTTTGCCTGATTCCAACCTTCTTCCTTCCCTTTTTCTTCTACCCCTTTGGATGGGCAGTCTCTGGCGAAATGTCCATATACGTGGCACTTCCGGCATTTGAACGGCAGCTGTTCATAGTCCAATTTCTGCACATGCGTCCATGGACCTACCCTTATTTTGATAGCTTCTAGTAGTCAAACCTCCAGATCTACCTCCACACAAATTCTGGCGCAGTCGTACTGATCTTTGCTATTGGCCTTGTCTATGAATTTCCCAAGAGTGTTTCCTATATGTTTCAAAGAGTCCCAATTCCAGCAATGAATAGGGAGATTGGGAAGCCTTACCCACACCGGGATAGCTGAAGGCACATCCACTGCCGGATCGAAGTCTGGCGTCCATTTATTTAGATACAGCCCTTGAGGGCCCATGAAGTAGGGGCCATTCCTGAAAATGAGATCCTTGTCCTCTTTTTCTGAAAATTCAAATAAGAAGTATCCTCTTCCGAGGAAGTAAGAGGTTACCTTGTTCTTTATCAGCGGAGCCCAGTTCCTAGCAACCCAATTCCCTATTTGATTTGGGGAAGGCCATAGACCTATAAACTGACTGACCAAAGCACGATCGGCCAGAGATAATGCTACCTGAATCGGACCTCCAGGAGGAAGGGCGATCTTGGGGATATCTTCTAGCTTTTTCACGAACTTGGCAGCTTCCACAAATTTCTTCTTGGGCAGAAAGGCCAACAAGGATCTGAAGGCCTTAGCTGCGGAAGTCGGAGGGGGGGAGGAAGACCCCTGGGGGGAGTCGGCTCCTCCATGGAGGGCCAGCAGATCAAACCCTGGTCGACTGCAGCTAGAAGTGAGAGCCCTCGGCGGACCGGCCCACAGGGATCGGTATTCGCAGGTAGCAGGTACGCGCGCAGTCTGTATATCCCGCGAAGTGTGGATCTCGCAGGATGCAGAGCCGACTCACAGGATGCAGAGCCGAGTTCTAAATATTTATTTTTTTATTTTTATTTTTATTTTTTTTATATCCACCATTCTTAATATAACTCTACTTTAATATAACTCTAACTCCTCTTTTTCACAAGATGACCAATCATTTATTCCATTCCCCTCATAATATAATCAAATGTAGATTGATACTATACTAGATATCCATAGAATTTTGGTTTATAGATTAATGATTGAATTATCAATCATGGGCTCTCATTTGTCATGTAAAGCTGTATAACTAAGCAATTGTGAATTAAAATTTGGAATAAGTTTTTGAATCAACTATTTACCAAATTAGGTTTCGAATTGGAATTGGTTAATTAGATTTATTGAATTAATTTATAAATAATAAATAAATAAACATAAAATATATAATTTTTAATGAAGAAATAGTTTTTTAAGATTTCAAAATATTAGAAACAAAATATGCAAAGTTTTGTCTCATATATAATGTAAGGGTGAATATATCAAAATGATACCAAGTGAATACAAATTAGCAAATAAACTAAACAATCAATAACCCATTAAATGATCTACAGAGTTCATAAACCATGGTACAAGCTATTAGGCCACTATCCCACTACAAATCATTGATCAACATAATTACTCATCAAACTCATCACTACTACTTGAGTGAATCAATTTATTGAGTGTGTGGTATTATAATTATAAAAGCAATACCGTCATAATCCTTGCATAGGGTCATTTAATAAGTTACATTCTTTACAACTTTAAGTTACCCTCCCAACAAAATTGTTATAGAATTATTGTTTGCAAGGTCACATTCATCATAACCTTATTTCAGATTTTTTTCACTTCGTTTTTGTTGTTGCCATCAAATATGTAGATCTTTGCTATCTTTCTTATGGATATGTCTGTTTTTGCATTACAATTTACAATTATCTTTAAATTAGACAACAATTTCCCATCTAACCAATACAAAATCCTTTATTTGATAATTAAGCACATGGCATGCAAAGATGCATGTTGAAATAAGCTAAATAACAAATTACAATTTAAAAATGTTACCAAAATTATTTTGATTATTAAAGGGAGCTCTTTAAAGACATTAGCCACTACACATCATAACATGTGACATGAATGTACAAGATTCACATGTATGTTTCTTTGAAGAGAAACCTTCCAAAAAAAAAAGTTCAATCCTATTGTAAAACGAAATTATTAGTAAAGAATAGTTATGTTTAAAGTTCAGAATCAAAACTATAAGGTTGCAAGTAAGGTAATGTTTTCATGGTTTTCCAAACCTTGTTCGTCATAATAGTCTTAGTTAGTAAAGGAGCTTTAGAATAGCCTTCTAAACCTCATAGAAATTCTCAATCAACAAGAGCTAAGTGAAATACCACATTTTTTTTCGAGGTTGTTATGAAATCTCTCATAAACAATAATAGAGTTGAATGAAAAACTATATATTTTTTTATCATATTTTGTTCATTTTTTTTTTAATGGCTCAACTAGTTCAAATCAAGATTGAATAATTTGGGAGGGTTTATGTTGGTTTAGTATCAAAGTCATAGATATTGATCCATCAATTTCGGTTGCTAGCTGGTTTGTTACCTGGCCTTATCCAACTAACCACTTTGACCAATTTCAATTTAGACTGGACTAGTTTTGCAAACTATGATTCAAAATGGTAATGTTAATTTATTTAAATTTATTAGAATATGATGTAGGAGCATGTGACTTAGAGGGAAAAAGTCTTCAAACATGTTCCAAAAATCTAAAAAAAATCTACAGGCAAGGGAGTGGGGTCCTTTAGCCAGCAATTTTCATGCTTTCCTAGTTTAAGATAAGAGTAGAATTAAGAATAAAACATGCTAATTATATCGCTTATGGATAAGCTGTAACAAAGCTTTATGCTTTAAATCACTCTATGTAAAAGCATGCTTTCGTAAAGGATAATGGCCAAGAAGGCTTTATCTATTATTTATAAATAAGAAACAACGGGACTCTCAGAGTAGGTCGAGCCCGGAAGCATTATCATTTTGTAAAGCCTCTCTTTGTTCATCTGAATTATTGACTCTTTGTTAATTGATATTTTATATAAGTATCAGTCTTGGTTTTGTGTGGTTCCATGTGTATTAATGGAGATTCAATTGTTGTTTTACGATTAACTCCTAATATTAGACCTATTGGGGAGTTTTCCCTTCATATCAGTGAGCGCGGGCTTCTTAAAAGCCTTGTTAAGTCCCGCAGACAAAACTCTGTTTTACACAGAGAAATCGTGATATTTCCTTGGGTGGAACATAGTTCCAGACCTGAAACAATATTAGATTTGGTTCACACCCATATCGGGTCCGAACCAATATCGCATCGCAGGACCTTAAGTGGAGCGGAAGACCATTGAAAGCGTCGAACTCCGATAGCGCGACACTACCGGAGCCGAAATGTTATAGGGAGACTTTAATAAATTATCGGGTCCGCGTGTATTAATGGAGATTCAATTGTTGTTTTTCGATTAACTCTTAATAGTAGACATGTTGGGGAGTTTTTTCTTCATATCAATGAGCGCAAGCTTCTTGAAAGCATTGTTAAGTCCCGTAGACAAAACTCTGTTTTACACAAAGAAATCGTGATATTTCCTTGGGTGGAACATAGTTCCGAACCTGAAACATTATTAGATTTGGTTCATACCCATATCAGGTCCAAACCAATATCGCATCGCAAGACCTTAAGTGGAGTGGAAGGCCATTGAAAGCGCCGAACTTCGATAACGCGACACTACCAGAGCCGAAACGTTATAGGGAGACTTTAATAAATTATCGGGTCCGCGATTGTTATCACATTGCAACTGGAGCATGGAAGAGACCTTTGGAACCGCCGAGTGCCAAATCCTCGATAGTTCAGACCCAAAACATTACAGAGTAGGGTGGAAAGGGTGTCGGGTCCACAAGTGCATCGCGTCGCAAGTTTAGAGCGAGGAAGCCAAGTCTTTGGAATAGCGGGATCGCCAACTGCGACCTCTGATATATACATATATATATATTGCATCGAAGGAAGGAGTGTTTGAAAGCCCGATTATAAACCGTTGATAGTGTTATTTGCGGTTAATGCAAAGTCTTTGGAAAAGAGCGCCAATAGTGTAATTCCTTTGGAAATTACAGCAAGACTATTTGAGAGCCGCGACAGTGTTAAAGCGCTGACAGTGTTTTTGGGTAATTCCTTTAGAATTACAGTTCCGATAGGAACAAAGGCTCTGTTTATCAATTAACAAGGGTTGGGGTGATTGGAAAAAAAACCCATGAGGCTGTCAATTTAACATTAGATGACTGATACATCAATTGAAGGAGAAAGAGAAATTTGGCCTGATATTGAAGAAATTTCGGACAGATTTGTGAAGTTGTCCATATCGCCTGCACCCAGGCCACCAGAGTATTATTTTAAACCAACTCAAAAGTGTCTAAATATTTTTCATGTTATATGATATATAATGTCAATTGCAAGTTCTTGAAAAACTATGCATACATGTTATATGATATATATGTTATATTGTCTATAGGATTATCTATAAGTTTTTGAAAAAAAAAGTATTATGTTACATATATTAGAGAAATTTTGAGGTCTAAAATGGGCGTCCTAAGGAATATTATAAACTAATAGTGGAAATAATAAAATAAGATTAAATTATATCATCAAATTTTAGAGAGAAAAAATAAAAAAACTATTTTTTCAACTTATCTTTGCTATGATTTTACTCAAATTTCAAGCGGGGGCACTCATTGGATGTGGCATTTAATTCCTTATCCAAGGGATACCCATGTTGCATACTTTCGATGGACTTTGATACATGGAAATGAGAAATACATGAAAAATCGTGATTGCAATCATGTTTTTCATGTATTTCTCATTTTTCGTGATGCAGGGTCCATTAAAAGTATGAAAGATTGGTACTTCTTAGATGAGGAATTAAATTATGCATCTAATAAGTGCTCTCACTCAAAATTCGAGTAAAACTATAGGGAGATAAGTTGAAAAAATAGTTTTCTATTTTTTAACAGTTTTACTTTTTTACTCCAAAAATGGTGAATCATCCTCCATGGTTGAAATCATCATCTTGAATCCTATTGATTCTTATAAAGTTGATTTTGGTTGTACATTTTTGTTTGAGACCTATTTTAGAAATAAAAAAAATTCTCTAATGTCTATTTTCAAGTTCCAAAAGATTGTTAGAATCATTTTTTTCCTTTAAATAGACTACATAAGAGATGAATATCATGGACAAAACCATGGGTTCTCATTAACTCAAAGCCCAAAAACAAAAATATTTAATTATCTATGAGTCAAAAAAAAAAAAAAGAGAATTGTATAATATATTATTTTCAAATTCCAAAAAATAATATATATATATGTTCTCTAAAAAAACAAAATATACATATTTTTGTAACAAATTTTTAACTATACAAATGAGATAAAATTTATATTTACTATAACAATGCATTTATATTTTCTATTCCAGTACATAATAATTTTAAGGAAATAAAATTCCATCTAAAAATTTGATAATAAAAATATCTATAATAAAAATATATATGAATGGTTTATTATAAAAATAATATGAAATTAATTATTAAAATTAATAAACTAAAACAAATTTAATATTAAAATTAATAAACTAAATAAAATATAATAATACTATAATAACATATGGATTTAATATCCCCTGGAATCATCAATCTAGATGTGTTGTGGGGTTATTTTGATGCTTCATCTCAAAATGGCAAATGTGGCGGGGTGTTGTTCTTTACTTTAACATCTCTCACTCTTTCAAGTTAAAGTCTAGGCTCGGATAGGGTACAAATAACTTCGCGAAACGTTATACCCTAAAGTTACTTATCTTTTTCGCTTTGGAAAAAGGGTGACGACAGCTACAAATATTTAGGGATTCAAAAGTAATTATTGATTGGTTCAATCAACAGTCCATATGTCCCATGCACACACTTAGAAACCTATTTGGGGAAATTATTATGTTGGAAACACATTTTGATTGCATTTCTTGTCAACATATTTACAAGGAAAGGAACACACTTTCTGATCAATTATCAAAAGAAAGTGTGCTCCAAGACTGTGATACTTGGTTGATATCATTACAAAATGGGAAAGACTTCTGTTAGTATTATCACTGGCCCTTCATTAACATCACCACGGATATTGTTGATGTATTTATGATAAAACAAACATAGGCCATTTTTTTAGCACAGTGCTAGATACTCTTTTTTGTATACTCTTTTTTGTATGTATATTAGGTAACTCTGACTTATTTTTGATAGATTTTTTGATAGCTAAATTTTTAGTAGATGATTGTTGGATCATTACAATCAATTTTGATATACTATCAAGCATCTACTAGATGTAATTTTCAATATGTCATATAATAAAAATTATGATTTTTCCTCGGGGAAAAAACATATAGATTTAATAAATATAATAATACTATAATGATATATGGATCAAATTCTAGAAACACATATAGTTATGAATTCAGGAAAAAAAAGAAGAAAAAGAAAAATAGGTCATTTTATAATCTCTAATACTCTCTTGAGATTTCCCTATAAAAATCACCAATAACCTTAATTTATTGGTTATGAATAATAAAACATCTTTTTAACCTTCTTTTTTAAATTAATCCTTTATAATATTTTCATATTTTTTTCTTCATAATTTATTTGTAATTAAATTTTAAATTAATCTTTTATAATATTTTTATATTTTTTTCTTCATAATTTATTAGTAATTAAATTTTATTTAAAAAAAAATTAAAGTAACAATTTTTTATTATAGATAATTCAAATTTTTATAGTTTATTTATTATTTTAATAGTTTTTTATGTTTTAAATAATAAAATAAAATAAAATTCATTAAATTTAAAAATAAAAAATAAAAATAAAAATAAAAAATATTAATTTAGCTACCATTTATGGTGAGGAAGAATATTATTATCTACTAAAACCAAATTTGACCTAATAAATCTCAAAAAAAATGATAAAGAATTAAATAGTCTATTTAATATTTTATTTTTACATTTTAAAATTTGGAAAATTGTTTTCTTAATTTCTATAGTTTTGATCTGTTGATAGGATATGAAGATTGAGATTGTTTTAAATATTGTATTGTTTTAAATATTTTGAAGTTGATATTTAATGTGGGGTATGCATAAAATTTTTTAAAAGAAAGTATTTTTTATCTTTTCTTTTCTGAGTATTATAAAGATGACAAATTTTATCTTCCCATTGCATTTTAGGATTTATTCAACATTTGGTTTTAATATGAAGCTAGTAAAAAATTGTTCTTATTTTAATAATGTTGATTTTCTTCTTTAAACTATAACAAAAATATATTTTTGATTTTCTACACTTGGTTAATAACCTTTTCATAATACTTTAGTTTTATGTTACCTTTATTTCTTCGTTGTTTTACAATTTCTCCTTAAATTTAGAAATGATAGTGTTTTAATGATAACAATATCATACAAAGTGACGACAATAAACTAATAACATTATTGCAACTAGTTACATAATAATTATAACATTAAACTAAAATATCATTAAATAAAATAAATAATTTGAAACGTTTTATCTAAATGAAAAATGAAAAATATGAAAATTTAAAAATTGTTATGTAAAATCACTCACAACCCTCTACCTCATATTTCGTTAACGAGTGTTTGGTTTTGCTTTTCAAAAGATGATAAAGCTACCAAAAGGTCTTGCAAAGATATCCCCGTCAATCTCTACCTCATAAAACAAATAACTATCTTTGTCCCACTTTCTCCTCAACTTTACAGCCACCCTTTACTTTTTCAATGGACACAAATCAATTAATACTTTACAATATACCTTTATCTAACTCTATCTCATTAGATAACAATTATCCCCCTACACCCCACAAACCACCATCCACCTTTTTTTTGAAAAAGTTGCAATCATTGATAAAGGGACCCACCAATCATTACTCTTATAATTACCATATTCTACATTCATTCTTATTCTTAATAAAAATAAATCTATTAAATAAATAAATAAATCCAAAAACATAAATTATTAAAAAATAATAATAATAAATAAATAAACAAATAATAATAATAAAATATAATATTAATACACACAAATACTTATAAAAATAAAACATCCTCTTATTAGCCCTTTCATCCACCCATTATCCCTTTCCCTACCACCTCGCCCCATTTTGCAATCATCCCCCAAGTTTTATGGAGTGTTGGGAAAGGAATGCACCAATAAGGAAAAGAGGAAATGGGTAACAATATGGGAAAGGATTTTTTTTAGCGGTAGGTTTTTAAAAAATATCATTACTAAGAAATTTTTATTTTTTTAAAATGTAATTTTAATTCTTTTTAAGTGGAGATGAATGGTGAAAAATGTGGAGAGGTGAGAAAAACAATAGATAATGGTTAAAGGAATAGTAGATATTATGAGATTTCCTTTAGTAATCAATTATATATGTTCAAGAGCTAAAAGGTAGACAGTGAAATGTGTGGTAAAGGACAACAGAAATGGTTTAAACTTTGATGATGATATTCTCATAATGGGTGGATAGCTTTGTCTCCCATTGAAAAAGGAATGTGTGGTTGGGAGTGGGGATGAAAGGTAGGATCGTGGTCACTTTTCAATGAATTAGAAATCCTTGGCTCCATTTCCATAAAAGTAAGGATCAGTCAATGGAGATAAGGATATAGGAAGAGATATTAGTTTTCTAGTGATCCAAATCACAATAGAAATCCCTTTCCATTGCACTAGTGGGAATACACTTGTTTACACCATTTTTTTAATTTTTATTTCAATGTGGGTATATATTTTGATAATGTTTTGAGGATTATTTATTACATTTTATTATATATATTATTGGTCTATAAGGCATCTAATTGATGGAGGATGGAGGGGGCTATGGTTTTGTAGGTCTAAAATTATGGAGGAGGATATCATTAATTATCATGGAGACTTAATAGAGGAGAAGGATATCTTCACTAGGTGTCCCATCTTTCTATATTATGAGCTAGAGGGAAAGGGTCATGAGGAGGATTTTTTTCTTGGCTTAAGACTTAGGGCCAAACTTTCCAAAGTCCAAAGGAGAAATTCAAGGATAAGGCCACTAGTTGAAGGTGTTTTAAATGGGGATGTAAAACACCATTATGGATCCTTCCATTCCAAGTTATTTTTGCATAATGATAAGACTAGTGTTAGTCCTATTATTAAATTTCAAGGGATTGAGAGACTCATCTATCATCTTCCTCCTTGGAGCAAAATAATTTACAAACCCAAAAGCAATTTGATGGTGAAGGAGGATGACACATTCTTAAATTCGTTCCATTTGTTTGATAAGACATGAAAAGTGGTCCCAAGGCATGATCCTATCTTAAAAGGTAAAGTTGATAAACCCATGGCAATAAGGTGGAGTGTAGTGCATCTTGAACTGACTATGTAGGGAAGTAACAAGGAAAGAAGAAATCTAGAAAATGAAGGTGAAGCTAGAAGTTTGTGAAGCAAAGAAACCAAAGGGTTAAGTTAGTCCTCAAGTAAGATGTGAATCTGCATCAAGTGGTCAAGATAGCTCAAAAAGCTTTGAATAGAATATTCTTTAGTCACAAGGTATCAAAGGGTTTTGAAAACGAGAAGTGGGAGTCAATGTGAGAATCAATTTTGTGGGTATGTTCCCATTTTCCATTTATTAGTTTGGACCAACCTAGATCCATCTTAACTCTGGATCTAGCAAGCACGGAGAGGGATCAAATCTCTTTTCACTCTAAAAGAGGTTTGCATGACAAGAGATTTGATATGTTTCGGTGCTTGGTAGATGTAGAGTTAAGATGGGTCTCAGCTAGTTTAATTATTAATTAGGTTTGATCTAGAGTTGATGGCTTTAGGATAAATTTATTAATTAAGAATATTTATTCAAAGACACGTCATTAAGTTGTTTATTTTCTTTTAAAACCCTAAGATTAAATTGTTTGGCAAAACAAAAAGGAAATGGTCCCTTTTGGAGGGATTCCACATGTTCACAAACATATGATCATACTTATATCCCATCCTTAAACTATACATTCACTAACAATCATTCAACATTCTAACATAAAAGTTACCTCAGCCTAAATCCAAGTGCCTTTCCTTTGGGGTTAAGTCAAATCACAATGAAGACTATTTACCCATAATTAATATTTATGATAGTATAGTGAATTATTTAATAATCTTAAGATATGGGGTTGATTTCTAAACACTTGGAATATTTGACTTAACATATTATATAATGTTAGGATTATATATATTATTAGCATCATATTGACAGTATCATGACCAGATATAATGTTTAATAACCTAAGTTAACTTTTAAGGTTGTAGGATTTTTATTTTAAATTTGGGTTTTGCAGTGAATTTCTTTGGCATGTTCACAATAACAAATCCCTAGATCTGAGGTGAAAATATATATGATTTAGGTTGAAGTAACATTTATGGTTGTAGAGTGTCTTTATTTGGATCTAGGCAAATTCACTGATTATAGGGTTTTATAGAGACACTTGGGAGCGAAGAAACTAACTCGGTTTTTCTTACTCGAACAAAAACTCTCAGAGTCGAGTGGTTTCTATCTCCTTTAACTAAGGCATTTATAAAACTCAAAAGGTGTTAGGGGACATTTAAGGTCTCACTATGGATTTTATAGAAGCAAGTGATAGTCCAGCGGATGGTTATGCGTGTATTTTATGTATTAATTAAAATGTCTCCTTCTTGGTAAATTAAAAAATTGTAAATTGATTAACATTTGTTCATTTTCTATTTGAAATGAAAAATCATATGGAGGACATCAGATTACAATTTGAAGATTTGAATTCTTAGCCTTTAATCTACATCATAATGATACTATTTAATTTCTCGTAACATCATTAGTTGTTTCAGATCCTGGAGTAAGGCCAAGAATCCAAGATTGTGAAAACATACGGGTAGCTTGATTTGAATTTTGATTTTGTGATATTAAGATGGTGGATCACATGATCGAGGGTTCATATTTGGTATTTGTTACTTTTAAAGTGATAATGGATTGTCATTGTGGGAAAGCAATCTATGCATGAAGGTGAAATGAAGAGAAATATTGAAACATAGATTGTAGGATGTCCATTTTATTTAAGATCAACTCAAATTCACTAACCTATGGTTGGCTATTGATGCTAGAATTTGTGAATTTATACACTTTTAATAAATATTGATTGTCTGCTTCCTTTATAACCTACCAGTATTCTCAATTTTCAAGTGATACAACCAACCAATTTAATTATACGCATTAGATCTAATGCCTCAAACCTTATCAATCAATTTGATATTCTATTTTTAATTGTTTATGCAACATTATTATTATAGAAAAGGGAGAACATAAGAGAAAAGTGCCTAGAAATTGGAAAGTCTAGTGGAGTGTTGTGGGTTTCTTCTTCCACATATCTCTACACATTATCCATTTATTTGAAAATATTATCCCCATACCAATTTGTTTGTGGAGTATAAGACTCAGAAAATTTCTTGGTGGAATCATGATTCATGATTCTCCATTTATTTGTGGCCACATATATTGTTATTTTAATTAATCAATATAAATTAATCATTCACTTATATAGGTTAATCATTCAATAGTAATATCTAATATGTAATAGAGCCAACATTTAAAAAATGTTTACATCTAACGTCTAATGTCTAATGCCTACACATCTCCCCTATATTGAAAAGTGTTTGCATCTAACATCTAATGTTTAACGCCTACACATCTCCTCTATATTGGGTTGTAGAGCGCCTCTCGGTGTAACTAGATGGTGTTTATTTTCAAGGAAGAGATGGATGATTATAAATCCGTAAGAACTAGATGGAGATAGGGCCATTTGACACTTCCAAAAAATTAGAGCCTTTTCTTTGACCATAGACTTGAAATTTTATAAATTCATATGGATTAATTTTCAAATATCTTATTGGAATTTTGGTCTAGGGCATTTTTTAAGCTATTAGGAATTGCATTGGTTCCTTTGTGGAGGTGGAATATAGATTTCAAAACTCACATTTATGTTATATTAACCAAACATTGTTTGAAGCAAACCAAAGAGATGATTTGGAAACAACCATGATGATTTAGCTTAAAAGAAGACAACATTGAGTTTTGGATTATGTAATGGTACTCTTTTAGTGTATGATGTGTCATACATATAGTCATTTGGATCTAAATTGTTCTTTGAAGCTAGTCAAGAAAAATTGGAGGAAGAAGGATATAGGAAATTCTATGGATCAAGCTAGTGGGATTTTAGTGACAAAACTTCATGTTTTAGATGTTGTAAAAGTGTTTTAAATTATATATATATATATATATATATATATATATAGATATAGATAGATAGATAGATATATATATATATATATATATATATATATATATATATATATATATAGATATATATGTATATATATATATATATATAGATATATATGTATATATATATATATATATATAGATATATATGTATATATATATATATATATAGATATATATATATATATATATATATATATATATATATATATATATATATATATATATATATATATATATATATATATATATATATATATATATATATATATATATATATATATATATATATATATATATATATATATATATATATATAGATAGATAGATAGATATTTTTAACACTCCTTAGTTTCCCAAGGCTAAGAAGAGAAACCAAAGAGATAACCACAGGCCAGACTTTTGACTTGGTAGATAGCCCTACCAAATCAGAGAGGGCTCTCTCTAGAATCAACCAAAATATAGTTGGAATTATCAAGGTTTTAGGCTAGGTATTTTGCAAAGTAGGGTTTTGATTTAGTTTTTTGTTGGATATGAAGCAATAGGTTTAGGAAATAGATCCAAGTACGTCAAAAGACCAGTTGCAGTCATTCAATGAGGCAAGATAGATGTAATCAGAGACACAAAAGGATTTTTCATTGTATTATGGTGATGAGGAAATCGTATAGAAGGAGCTAAGTGAGCATACATGCATGAATTCACTTATCTAGAAAGAAAACACTTAAATGATAATCTAAAACAAAACAGAGCATTTAAGCAATGAATTGTGTTTAAAACTTAAGAGAATAAGCATAAGAAGAAGTATATATGGCTTCTAGAAACATCTAAAAATAAATTACATAATAAAAAATGGGAAAAACAGTGCCACTAACCACAACACATGAATCCATAAAAATAGCTGCAACTGTATATTATTTATCTGCAAAAAATGGAGTTCACTAGTTCCAAAATGTATCTACCTCTAGTATCCAACCACTGATTACATTAAATTTCTGACTAATAGAGGATATGAGGTTGAATTCCTCCTAAGGAGGTCGAATTCTATCTTCAAAAAGTAAACTAAGTAGGTACATGCACCTATCTTATCTCTTCTAAAACCTAGGAGGAGTTAGAAAAAACTTTCCTCCTTTATCTTAACCATAAGAGCTTATCTCTTTATAAATTGATTACAAGATATTTTACTATAGTAACCACTAATAAACCTACTAACCTTATATAAACTCTTATTTTAACCGATTACATGCATCCAAAATGACTTTTACAAATTACAAAAGTAAAATTGTCTTTTTACTCAGAAGCATAGCAGAAATGTAACAGAAGCGCAACGAAAGTTTGCACGCTAGTTTGGAGACCTTCCCTGATGAATTTTTTGCTGCTAAATACATTAATTGAAATCTAAGGATGTGTACTTGATGTCTGCATATCTGATCCTGCTCAAAAATGAAGAAAGCGACCTCAAAAAATGAAGTTTGTGCAAGGTATTCCAAAAGCGTAGTGAAAAATAGGGGTCAAAGATGAACTAATATCTCTTTAACCATAACACCTGTTACAAAAATGGAAGAGGTTTTTTTAGATGCTATTTTTTTTCAAAAAAAAATCTCTCATTTTTTTGAAATTCATTTCCATTTTCTCGGAATCTGTGCCACAAAATAATGACTAAAACAGACATGAAAAACTGGAGAATTTTGATTTTCTGAAATAGGCCTCCAAGAAAGTTGAATATCTCCTAATATATGATACCTATGTAGAAACTGAGAGAGGTTATTATATTTGGGTATGTTATGAACAAAAACCTCCTCCAGGTTTCAAAAATACTCTCCCATTTGTTCAGAATCGAAGCTTGAAGTTGGTCACACATAAATGCAACAACTTGTACATAAGCACAACAAATGTTTGACTTGAAATTTTGATAGCTTGGAAGGAGTTTTGAGTGTTTTTGAAGACATGTGAAGAAACTTGGAGATGTATACTACACCTTGGAGCCTTTAAACCATTCAAAAACATGATTTTAGCCTCTTCAAACTTGATCCCAAAATTAACTGTCCAGAAGCACAGCAACAAGCCTGAAAAGGGGGCAACAAGGTGTAAAATAGGCAATGTTTGATCATTTTCTGCAAATTCATGACTCTACAAGTATCCTCAGGTACTTTTTTTGTATCCAGATGCCATTACCTACCTTTTCACGTTTGACAATCTTGATTCTGGCCTTCTTAGAAAAAGCGCAACAACTAGTTGTTGTGTTTCTGTATGATAGCAAAACAAAGCTAAAAGCACGACAACTTGGGGGAAGGGAATGAGTGGAAAAGGGGGTAGGAAAAATTCTGAGAAAATTATGGGGGGTATGGATAGATGTTATGAATATAATGAATGTTTTTTTTCTTTAAATGAGCAATAAATAAGGGGTGAAAAGGGCAAAACACAGACCTAGGGTAAAAACGCAACAAATTTCTAGGGTTTTTTGTGAAAATAAGGAATTGAAAGGATCTTAATGAGGGGAATGATGGAAAATTCTCAATGAAGGGTCATGGAGGATGTTTGAACATAGAAAGAAATTTGTTGACTCTTTAATGAAGCTATGAACCATGGAAGAGGGAAAGTGCAGCAAAATCCCTAGCAGCTTCCTAGAAGCACAACAAATGCGCGGCGCTGCTTTAATTCTTCTTTCTTGGCTTAGTTGCAAAGTTTCTAAGGTTAAATTTGAGCTCCTTGAATTCATATCACTCTTAATAGAACCAACGCAAACTCCTTGAAGCATTTTATAACTTTAAAATTCAAATTTTACCTCCCTTTGTCATGATGACCAATTTCTCCATCATTTGGATGAATTGAGTTAGGATATGGCTTGTTGATACATTTATACAAAAGATATGATGATTATTTCGGTTGTAGATGTCTTTTCCTCCATGTGACATAGATGTAGCTTGATTCTCTTGATGTACTTTATTATCTTTTTTCTAACTCCCATGATGATGACCATAATGGATGACATGACTCTCTAAATTGATATTGATGATTAAGATAATGATGACCATCAAATGCATATCCTTAACCATGGCTTAGAATTTTAACTCTCAAAGTATACATTTTATGATTCTATGACCAGTATGATGACCAACTAACTCATTTGATGACTTATGACAGGAAATGATGACATGACCATGATGATTGTTTATGACCTCTAATAAGTGGAGAGAGTAGCAATGACACCTAGACAATGAATTGGAACCATTTAACAACCAAAAGAGATGTCAAATTTAATTTGAAAATATTATAATTTGACCTAAGACTATAACCAATAGTGAAAAGAGTAATTTTGATCACTGTGACTTTAAGACTCTAGCATGTGCTCCAATGGGGATGAAATCTCCCTAGGAGGTGTCAAGAACATCGTAGACCAGGTAGCCTTGTTCATTGGGCAATGGATTCACTGCAGCTACAATCTTCAAACTGACTCAAATTAAACTGAAAATTGAACTGTACCATCAACTGCAAACTCTACTGGAAATTGACACTGAAAAAGATGCTCATAATGTTGAGCTTATTCATCACACCTTATCTACTCTAACTAATCCATAAGTGATTTGATCAAGTGAAGTCAAAGATCCAGCGTAACCAATCAAGTACATGATTACTTCACTGATGCTTGTATTCAGCTCCACCAAGCATAAAGAAATATTTATAGGATGACAACTCAAAATGATACCTGAGTCCAAAACCTATGTTGGTGAATAAAACAAACTCCAATTTTTATGATGCTTCCAAAAGACTGCCTAACGGGTCTTGAAAATAATGAAACATTACTTCTTGTGGATCAGCAAAAAGAAGGGAGATTCTTTCAAATATAATGGCTTATTGTTCTTCTTCATTTGGTTGATCCCTCTTAAATGGAAATGCAACAATGTGATCTTACATATCATCCAGATCAGAGACAAGATTTGTATTTTCTTGATCTTCAATTGAGATAGCCAAATCAGCATCAACACAAATATCTACAAGTGCCTTTTCATGTATATATGAAAGAAAATTGTGTTGGTTCTGAAAAAATTCAATATCTTGATCGCTTGAAAATTGGCAAGACTGCTGCAAATTATCATCAACTTCAAAAAATGGAAGATCAATGTCATATTTTGAAGAATTCTGCTCAAGTTTGTTGTCATCCAAGGTAGAATCCATGATCTTCTCATGGTGGTGAAAAGGGTTTTCATTCAAAGAATCTAAGAGTTCATCATACATAAAAGCTTCATCGCCATAAGCACTTTCCAGATCTTGCATAAAATGATCAAAGTGATCATAGCAATCCTCAATCAAAATCAAAGAAGGATAGGCTTCTCTATACTTCTCAAAAACTACTGAGTGAAAATCCTTGAGAGAATAAATACAAGCAGGAGGCAAGATTTCATACCAAAATTGTGCTCTTTCTTCTAATGTGATTGTGAACATTTTCATTAAACAATCTTCATGAAAATTAATCCTCAGCTTATGCACATGCACATGAAATCTTATAAAATGAAGTGTAGCATCATCACAATTTCCATCTCTGAATTTTGGAAAGTATGTTTTCCAATCTACCTGAGGCATACGATTTGGAAATCCTGCAACATGATCTCGATGCATAGGAGCATACCTTCTGGATTGAGAGCTCATTTTCATTTTTGGATCCTATTGCTAGTGGAGTCATCGTGAAATTTCAATCTGCTAGATCCTTTGAACTTGGAGTCGCCAGGTGAATGATTTAGCCTATCTGATGTATGTTTGTTGTTCACCTTCAACAAGCAAATCTGAACTATGATGATCTTTCCCAGGGAATATGAAAATGTTTGTTCCCTAGCAACGACACCAACATGTTAACACTCCTTAGTTCGCTAAGGCTGAGAAGAGAAACCAAAGAGGTAACCATAGACCAGACTTTTGACTTGGTAGCTAGACCTACCAAATTAGAGAGGGCTCTTTCTAGAATCAACCAAAATATGGTTGGAATTATTAGGGTTTTAGGCTAGGTATTTTGCAGAGTAGGGTTTTGATTTAGGTTTTGTTGGATATGAAGCACTAGGTTTAGGAAATAGATCCAAGTAGGTCAAAAGATCAGTTGCATTCATTCAACGAGGCAAGATAGATGTAATCAGAGACACAAATGAATCTTTCGTTGTAGTATGGCGATGAGGAAATCATATAGAAGGAGCTAAGTGAGCATACATGCATGAATTCACATATCTAGAAGGAAAACACTTAAATGATAATCTAAAACAAAATAGAGCATTCAGGAAATGAATTATGTTTAACACTTAAGAGAATAAGCATAAGAAGAAGTATAGATGGCTTCTAGAAACATCTACTAAGCAATTACATAAGAAAACATGATAAAAACAGTGCCACTCACCACAACACATGAATCCCATAAAAATAGTTGCAACTGTATATTATTTCTCTGCAAAAAATGGAGTTCACTAGTTCCAAAATGTATCTACCTCTAGTATCCAACCACTGATTACATTACATTTCAGCCTAATATAGGATATGACGTCGAATTCTATCTTCAAAAAGTCAACTAAGCAGGTACATGCACCTATCATATCTCTGCTAAAACCTAGGAGGAGTTAAAACATACTTTAATCCTTTATCTTAACCATAAGAGCTTATTTCTCTATACATTGATTACAAGATATTTTACTGTATTAACCACTAATAAAC
The DNA here is from genome assembly GCA_031772625.1 of Pinus tabuliformis. NCBI lineage: Eukaryota > Viridiplantae > Streptophyta > Pinopsida > Pinales > Pinaceae > Pinus > Pinus tabuliformis. The sequence continues at coordinate 444,879,387 of CM062807.1, read as the reverse complement.
CTACTGACCTTAGATAAACTCTTATTTTAACCGATTACATGCATCCAAAATGACTTTTACAAATTACAAAAGTAAAACTGTCTTTTTACTCAAAAGCGTAGCAGAAATGCAACAGAAGCGCAACGAAAATTTGCACGCTAGTTTGGACGCCTTCCCTAATGAATTTTGTGCTTCTAAATACATTAATTGAAAGATGAGAATGTGTACTTGATGTCTTCATAGCTGATCCTGCTCAAAAGTGAAGAAAACGGCCTCAAAAACTGAAGTTTGTGTAGCATATACCAGAAGCGTAGCAAAAAATAGGGGTCAAAGATGAACTGATATCTATTTAATCATAACACATGTTAGAAATATGGAAGAGGTTTTCGTAGATAAGGTTGCTTTTTGAGAAAAAAATCTCACGGTTTTAGGAAATTTTTTTCCATTTTCTCGGAATTCATGCCACAAAATAATGGCTAAAACAGACAATAAAAATTGGAGAATTTTGATTTTCTGAAATAGGCCTCCAAGAGAGTTGAATATTTCCAAACATATGATACCTGTGTATAAACTGAGCGAGGTTATTATATCTAGGTATGTTATTAACAAAAACCTCCTCCAGTTTTTAAAAATACTTTCCCATTTATTCCAAATCCAAGCTTGAATTTGGCCACACAGAAACACATCAAATCTTGTAGAAACGCAACAACTTTTACAGAAGCGCAACAAATGTTTGGCTTGAAATTTTGATAGCTTGGAAGGAGTTTTGAGTGTTTATGTAGACCTGTGAAGAAAATTGGAGATTTCTACTACACCTTGGAGCCTTTAAACCATTCAAAAACATGATTTTAGCCTCTTCAAACTTGATCCCAAAACTGATTGTCCAGAAGCGCAACAACAGTCCTAAAAAGGGGGCAGCAAGGTGTAAAATAGGCATTGTTTGATCATTTTCTGCAAATTCATGACTCTACAATTATCCTCAGGTAATTTTTTGGTATCCATATTCCATTAGCTACATTTTCATGTTTGAAAATCTTGATTCTGACCTTCTCAGAAAAAGCGCAACAACTAGTTGTTGCGTTTCTGTAGGATAGCAAAACAGAGCTAAAAGCGCAACAACTTGGGGGAAGGGAATGAGTGGAAAGGGGGGTAGGAAAAATTCTGAGAAAATTATGGGAGGTAGGGATATATGTTAGGAAGATAATGAAGGTAGTTTTTCTCAAAATGAGCAAGAAATAAGGGATGAAAAGGGCAAAACGCATACCTCGGGTAAAAACGCAACAAATTTCTAGGGTTTTTTGGGAAAATAAGGAAATGAAAGGATATTAATGAGGGGAATGATGGAAAATACTCAATGAATGGTAATGGAGGTTGTGTGAACATAAAAAGAAAGGTTTTGAGTCTATAATGAAGCTATGAACCACAGAAAAGGGAAAGTGCAGCAAAAACCCCAGCAGCGTCCTAAAAGCACAGCAAATGCGCAACACTTTTTTAATTCTCTTTCTTGGCTCAATTGCAAAGTTTCTGAGGCTGAATTTTATCTCCTTGAATACATATCATTGTTAATAGAACCAACTCAAACTCCTTGAATCATTTTAAAACTTGAAAATTCAAATTTTACCTCCCTTTGTCATGATGACCAATTTCTCCATCATTTGGATGATTTGAGCTAGGAAATGGCTTGATGATACATTTATACAAAATATATGATGATTATTTCAGTTTCAAATGTATTTTCCTCCATGTGACATAGATGTAGCTTGATTCTCTTGATGTAATTTATTCTCTATTTTTCTAACTCCCGTGATGATGACCATAATGGATGACATGACCCTCTAAATTGATATTTATGATTGAGATAATGATGACCATCAAATGCATATCCTTAACCATGACTTAGAATTTTAACTCTCAAATTATGCATTTTATGATTCTATGACCAGTATGATGACCAACTAAATCATTGATGACTTATGACAGGAAATGATGGCATGACCATGATGACTATTTGTGACCTTGAATAAGTGGAGGGAGTAGCAATGACACCTAGACTGTTGGGTCCCTATAATACTAGTGATTACCCCATTACTATTGTAGTTATACCCCTTATTTATATTGTTGTACCCCTATTACCCCCATATTGTTATTTATGTGCCCCATAGAATCCCTCTATTGTTATTTTTGTGGCTTTATATTATTATTGTTAGGTCGGCTGGATTATATTGTGACTCCTTAGACTCCTATATATAGAAAGGAGGTTTTGTCATTTGTATCATCCAATAATTGTTCATTTATGTAATGTAAAGGAGGTTGCCCCCTCGAAGAAGCTGAATTCTAAGGCGTTGATCTATCTTTTCTATCTTTTCTTGAGCTGGTTTCATAACATTTGGTATCAGAGCTTTGGATTCTAGGGTTTCGCTGCTCCAAACAGGTCATCGTTGCATTTTCGCTATAACTTTTTTCTGTGACGTTTCAGAAGTCGCAAAAAAAACCCATTTGAGAAGAAATCGTGTTGAACCTTGGGTCTGAATTTCAGAGCTTTTCGCGCGATATTTGTGGAGATATGATCTGAGGAATTTGGTCTTTTTGCAGACTCCTGAATTACATTCAAAACAGGTGACCTGGGGAAAATCGTCATAACTTTCTCTCTGGGAATCAGATTGAAATTTCGTAAGAAGCTACAAAAAGAGGACGGACTTTAGTTTCTTGTGTATCATTTTCAGAACCAAATATCGAAAATTTGTACACGTGGCACTTCATACAAGTTCTCTCTTCTGGAAATGTCTATAATCAGGTCATCTTCGGAGATTATGCATAACTCTTTCTTGGAGAATCCAATTTGGATCAGACTGGTGGCATTGGAAAGAGGAAACAGAGAGCTACTATAGGTCACAAATTCAAAACTAGATGATTGGAAAGTACAGAGATACATCGAGGCAATATCAAGCTCCTACAAAGTGAAAAAAGGTGTGTAGATTTTTTTAAATTTTTGCTTAAGCTTGGTTTGAAAATTTATTTTGAAGGAATTCAAAGGACATAGTAGAGCATTATTATCGGTAACTGATGCCCCGAGGAAAGAAAATGCAAACACCTAGTAAGGAACCTGAAAGCTCTAGCATGACTCATGAAGAAGAGGAAGAAATGCTACATGATATATCAAAATTACAAGAACAAGTGCAACAAATGTCACGCTCACAAAAGTTAACAGAAGCTAAGATAAATGGCATGGAAGCTAAGATGAATGGCATGGAAGCTAAGATGGACAATTTGAAGATAGATTTGAACACAAATTTGAAGACAGGCATGGCAGATTTGAAGACAGATTTGACAAATTTTCTACAAGAAATACTTACTAATGGTGAAAAGGTAGTAAAGGAAACTCATGATGAGAACAAAAGAAATGTTAATCATGATTCCATAGACGCTAATGTTGGATCGAAGAATTACCATATTCCAAAAATCGATATGAGGAAGTTTGATGGCAAGGATCCCGCCACATGGATATTACAGATGGAGCAATTCTTCGATCTCAATAATGTGCAAAACCACAAAAGGTACGTATGCAAACTGTATATTTGGAACCAAATCAGTTTGTATGGTATCAATGGCTTTGTTCTCGTAAACAATTTATCACTTGGGCAATTTTTACGGAAGAATTGATAGCACATTATGAGGATACAAAAAGCAACACTTTTTTTAGCCAATTGATAAGTCTCAAACAAAAGGGTTCAATAATGGAGCACATTGAGGAGTTCCAAAAATTGAACATAAGGGTAAAAGATATTCCAGAGGAGCATAGGATTGATGTGTTCATAGGGTCTTTAAAGGATAATATCCAACATGATGTTCGCCTTTGGGAACCTGATTCATTAGAGAAGGCATTCAGGTTAGCAAGAAAAATGGAAAGCAAAATTATGGCAACTAGGAAGCATACCATTCACAACTATAAAGACAAGTGTTGTTGCCCCTAGTCTTCCACAACCTACAAGGTTGACACCACAACAATTGGAAGAAAAAAGAGCAAAAGGGCTTTGTTACAATTGTGATAGCAAATACACAAAAGGTCATAAGTGTGCTGAGAAGAAATTATTCTACATAGATTGTGAAGAGGAAGAAGAAAAGGAGCAAGAAAGGTCAAAAGAAGAGGATATACTCCAGGAACAAAGCCTAGATGAAGAAAAAATAAATCCAACCATATCTTGTAATGCATTGGCGGGAATTACCACTCCTCAAACCATCAAGATAGAAGGACAAATCAAGAAGAAAAAGGTAATAGTGTTGATTGATTCAGGAAGCACCCACAATTTTATTCATTGTAGGGTAGCAAAAGAATTGAATTGCTTCCTATATCCAGCACCAGAGTGTCAAGTGATGATTGCAAATGGAGGAACAATAAATTGCTCTGGAAAGTGCCATAATATCAAGCTATCCATGGGAGAATATGTATTGACTAGCCCAATGCTTTCCATTCCAATGGGAGGTGCTGATGTTGTACTAGGAGTCCAATGGCTACAATCCTTGGGTACAATAGCTTTTAATTTTCAAGAACTTTTCATCAAATTTTCTACGGAAGGAAAGGAAGTTGAATTAAGGGGTATTGCAGGGAAACCAGGAAAGATAATCAGCTCTAATGGCATGACAAAGCTTCTAAAAAAGGAGCAAAGAGGTGTAATTGCACAATTATGTTCGCTAGATGTTTCCACATTGGAATCATCTATTTCTCCAGATCTCCAAAAAGTCTTGGACAATCATTCCAAGGTATTTGAGACTCCCAAAGGTCTCCCACCTATGCGTGATCATGATCATGCTATTCATCTGATTCCAGGAAGTGTTCCTCCAAACATCAGGCCGTACAGATATCCCTATGTCCAAAAAAGTGAAATTGAACGTATGGTTGCAGAAATGCTAGAGGCTGGTATAATTCAACCGAGTCAAAGTTCTTTCTCAGCTCCAGTAGTATTGGTGCACAAGAAGGATGGATCATGGCGCATGTGTCCGGATTATAGGGAGCTCAACAAGCTCACTATTAAAGATAAGTTCCCCATTCCTGTCATTGATGAATTACTGGATGAATTGCATGGATCAATTTACTTCACCAAGTTGGATCTTCGTTCGGGATATCATCAAATCAGAATGAAGATTGAAGACATTCCGAAAACGGCATTTAGAACTCATGAGGGTCATTATGAATTTTTGGTCATGCCTTTTGGCCTTACCAATGCACCTTCAACATTTCAAGGTTTGATGAATTCAATTTTCAAACCATTCCTTAGAAAATTTGTGTTAGTATTTTTTGATGATATACTAATCTACAGCAAGTCTTGGAAGGATCATGTTGAACATGTTGACAGGGTGCTACAACTATTGGAGGAGAAACAATTATATGCAAAAAGATCCAAATGTTTCTTTGGAGTCCAGGAGGTGGAATATTTGGGTCATATTGTATCTCATGAAGGAGTTAAGGTAGACCCTAGCAAAATTAAAGCCATTAAGGAATGGAAAATCCCCACATCCATAAAGCATCTGCGAGGATTTCTTGGGTTGACAGGGTATTATCGCAAGTTTGTTAAGAATTATGGGAGAATAGCAGCACCTCTAACAACATTATTGAAGAAAGATTCATTTTCATGGACTCCGGAAGCAACAAAGGCCTTTGAACATCTTAAAGAGGCAATGTGCCAAGCACCGGTCTTAGCTACACCGGACTTCACAAAAACCTTTATTGTGGAATGTGATGCTTCAGGAAATGGAATTGGTGCTGTTCTAATGCAAGATGAAAGACCCATTGCTTTTGAAAGTCGTCCAATCAAGGGAAAGTTTTTAAGCAAAGCTATTTATGAGAAGGAAATGTTGGCAATACTCCATGCACTTAAGAAATGGCGACCCTACCTAATGGGAAGACACTTCAAGGTAAAAACGGATCATGATAGCCTTAAATACTTTTTAGAACAAAGATTATCCTCTGAAGAGCAACAAAAGTGGGTCACAAAGATGTTGGGTTATGACTTTGAAATCATCTACAAAAAAGGGAAGCAAAATGTGGTGGCAGATGCACTCTCAAGAAAGGATGAGGATGTGGAAGCATTGTTGTGTGCCATTTCTATTATCCAACCAGATTGGATAAACGAAGCAAGGGAGGAATGGAAGAATGACGAAGAAGTGTGGGCACTTATTCGAAAGCTACAACAAGATTCCAGTACTTCTGATACATTTAGCTGGCAAAATGATTCGTTATGGTACAAAGATCGCTTATACCTCTGTAAGAATTCCCAGCTAAAACAAAAGATTCTTATGGAATTGCACACTTCTCCCTTAGGAGGGCACTCAGGATTTTTAAAAACTTACCACAGGGTTAAGAAGGAATTTTTTTGGGATGGCCTTAAATCAGATATTCAAAAGTTTGTGGCGGAATGTTTGGTTTGCCAACAAAATAAAGTTGAAACAATTAAGACACCGGGTCTATTACAACCTTTATCCATTCCAAGCCAACGTTGGGAGGAGGTTTCAATGGATTTTATCACAGGTTTACCCAAGTCTGAGGGAAAGAGTGTCATCATGGTGGTAGTTGACAGACTTACCAAGTATGCACACTTTTGTGCATTATCACATCCATTTAAAGCCAGTACAGTTTCTACTGCATTTATGGAAACAGTTCAAAAGCTACATGGAAACCCAAAGATTATTGTAAGTGACAGAGATCCCATTTTCACTGGAAATTTTTGGACAGAATTATTTTCTTGTCTTGGTACTCAGTTAGCTCATAGCTCATCTTATCATCCTCAATCTGATGGGCAAACTGAGATAGTAAACAAATGTTTGGAAGGATATCTTCGTTGCTTTGTATCTGATAAACAGACACAATGGGTCAAATGGTTGCCTCTGGCTGAATGGTGGTATAACACTTCCTTCCATACAGCAACAAAAATGACCCCATTTATGGCACTTTATGGGTATCAACCACCATCCATCACATCATATTTAAGAGAAAATTCTAAGGTTCAGGCAGTGGAACATCACATCGAACATCAACAACAAGTCCTCCAACTCTTAAAGGATAACCTCGTGTTGGCACAAAATAGAATGAAACAACAGGCAGATCAACATCGCAGTGAAAGAAGTTTTGATGTAGGTGATTGGGTATTCCTACGGCTACAACCATATAAGCAAATGTCCCTAAAGCAAGCTAAGAAGGATAATAAATTATCACCAAAGTATTATGGTCCGTACAAGGTGTTGCAAAAGATTGGTACTATGGCATACAAATTGGAGCTTCCTGCAGCTTCTCGATTGCACCCAGTTTTCCATGTTTCATGTTTAAAGAAGGTTATAGGCGACAAGCTCCCAATTCAAACAATATTGCCAGAACTTGACGAGGAAGGAAAAATTATATTGGAACCAGAAGCAGTCACAGAAACAAGAACTCGACAGCTACGAAATCGATCAATTTCAGAGTATCTTATCAAGTGGAAGAACTTATCCGCTGAAGATTCCACATGGGAGGATGAGAATTTTATGCAGAAGTATCCAGAACTACTCAAGCGTTGAGGACAACACTTTTTTGAAGGAGAGGGGCATGTTGGGTCCCTATAATACTAGTGATTACCCCATTACTATTGTAGTTATACCCCTTATTTATATTGTTGTGCCCCTATTACCCCCATATTGTTATCTCTGTGCCCCATAGAATCCCTCTATTGTTATTTTTGTGGCTTTATATTATTATTGTTAGGTCGGCTGGATTATATTGTGACTCCTTAGACTCCTATATATAGAAAGGAGGTTTTGTCATTTGTATCATCCAAGAATTGTTCATTTATGTAATGTAAAGGAGGTTGCCCCCTCGAAGAGGCTGAATTCTAAGGCGTTGATCTATATTTTCTATCTTTTCTTGAGCTAGTTTCATAACATAGACAATGACTTGGAACCATTTGACAACCAAGAGAGATGTCAATTTTAATTTGAAAATATTATAATTTGACCTAAGACTATAACCAATAGTGGAAAGAGTAATTTTGATCATTGTGACTTTAAGACTCTAACATATATTACAAAAGGGGAAAGGGTTTTGAATAAAGTAGGGAACATGGAGGACCTCACAGAGGAAAATTTATTCCAACTTGTAATGAAGTTGGTCAAGTGGAAGGTTTAAATCTTAGAAGGAAGGGAGGATTTGTTGGTCTTGGCCTCTCCAATCCTGGAACAAAATGATAAGGGAAAGTTAATCTTAATTATCACTACTCTTTTGTTTCCTAATGATTCATTTAAGGATCTAAGGTGGATTAAGGCTAGGTATGACTAGTCATGTGGTTCAATACCTTTTGATTTAGAAATTTGGGAATATCATTAATCAAGGGGGGTTTCTTTTCAAATATATCTAAGGATATGTAGGGAAGAAGGAAGGTGAGGATATTGAACTCAATAAAAATATTCAAGATAAATGGGGTTAAGATAAAGATCCTTAATCTTTGATTTATACAAAGCTACTTAACATTCTATAAATTTCTAAATATATTTTAAGACTAGGTGGTAAAGGTAGAGTGTAGGATTCATGGGGGACTTACCCTAGATTATACGGAAGCAAAAGTCAATGATGGGAGGGGAAAAGAATCTCATGTCTTTGGTTCATAGTAGGACCAAGATGGAAATCCATCAAGGTAAATAAAATATCCTTTTGATGACTCTTAGAGGTTGTGTTGCAAAGGAGGGTTTACCATGAGCATTATGACATTCAATGTGGGAGGGTTGGGAATCCCTTCAAATAAATCTACCCTTCATAGGCTTGTTTAAATGGATAAGCCAAATTTGATTCTCTTGCAAGAGAGAATGGGGAGCTATGATAATATTATAGGGACTGTATCAGAATTTATCAAAGACTGGTATTTTATTTCTATTAACTTTGTAGGTATAAGGATTGATCATAGAGTGGGGAAAACACACTATGAGACTAATCATTTTTGTGTCTTTTGACTTGGGAATCAAAGCATAACTCACATCCTTGGAGCTAGGGAAAGTTTTCTTTACGATGAACATTTACGGGCCCTATGAAAATAGGGTGGTTTACAAGGATGGTTTTCTTACAATTTCCTTTCAAGAATGAAAAATCTTTTTTTAGGAGCTTATTTAAGTTTTACCCTAAGCAAAGATGAACTATGGAGAAGTGTAGCAAGGACAAATCCACTAGCAAATTTTTGTATCAATAAGTTAGAGGAAATTAGATGGGTAGATGTTGAACCTAGTAAGATGGCACCCACGTGGAGGAATTAAAGGGTAAGGGAATGGCAAGTTGTTAAAAGGATATATTTTTTTCTCATTTCAGCAGCATTCGTTCAATATCAATCCAAGATTATGTCATGGATTAAAATTAGAGGGGACCCAATAGATATTCCAATTCACATTGATTTGCAAAAGGAATACTTTAAGCCTTGAAGTCCCTTTAAATATAAACCTTATTGGTTGGAGGATGAGGATTTTATTAATGTAGTAAAAAAGGAGTGGAAGCACTTTCAAGCTTATTAGATATTATTAGCTAAAATTTAGTTTTACCTTAATCTCAAATATTTCAAGAAAGTTGTAACTTCGTGGGCTTGTTTAAAAAGAGTTAAGGATTAAAAAAATTTGGTGTCATTAGAAAACCAAATTATTGAAGCTTATTATTAAAATGTTGAAGAAGGATTAGATGAGACTTTAAAAGAAAATGTAAGAATGTTGGAGTAGAAAAAACAAACCTTCTTGTAGTAAAGAAGCAATTTGAGGTAGAAAAGCAATGTAATGTGGCTCACTAAAGAAGATGATAACACAAAATTTTTACATGATTTTTAAAATTATAAGAAGAATAAAAATATTATGGGAAATATAAAAGGAAATATGAGACCAAATCTCATTCTTTCAAAGATATCATTGAGCTGGGAGTGGAGCATTTTGGTCGGATCTATAAAGAGGATGATAGTGCAAATATTATTAAGCTCATGAAAATGACATATTTCTTACTCATCTTTTTTGATGACTCAAGTAATGAGAGAATGATGAAGGAAATATCTAAAGTAGAGTTATAGATAGTAATCCACAATTTCCAAAAGGTCAAGAGTCCTAGACTTAATAGAGGGATCATGGAGTGCTTCCAGATATTTTATTAATTAATAGAAGATTATTTAACGAGGGTGGTATAGGATTAAATGACAAATGGGAATATATTGGAGGCATTCAACTCTATTTTATATCCTTATCCCTTTAAAAAAAAATCAACTATTTTGATGACTTTAGACCTATTTCTATGTGAAATTGCATATAGAAGATCACAGCAAAAATCATTGTTATGATGGTCAAAATTTTAAAGTTAGAATTAATGTATACATGATTAATTGGTTTCTTACCTAGTAAATAGATTAGCAATGTTACGGTATTGTTCAAGAGGGAATGTATAACATTAAAACTAAGATATTATCATCTATGATATTAAAAATAGATATATTTAATTCATATGATTTGGAAAATTGGTTGTATCTTAAGCTTGTCTTGTTTCACCATGGGTTGGGTATGCCCTTTGTAAAATGGGTATTGAGTTATTTTACATCAATTTCCTTTTTTGTTTTAATCAGTGTATTAGCTCTAGTTTCTTTAGATCACCTTGAGGGATCAAACAAGGTTTGATCAAACAAGGTTTTCCAATATCCCTATTGTTGTTTTTTATTGCAGTAGAGAGACTCGGTTATGGATGCAAGGATATTTTGAGCTCTGCAAGTTATAAAGCTAGGAAGAACTCTAAATTTGACTCATTTACTTTTTGTAGATGATATTCTATTATTTTGTGATGGTTCTAAAAGATATGTTAAGAAATTAAAATAATCTTGTGGTGTTGTATTGTTCAAATTATGATATAATAGTTGACATGCAAAATTCCTCTATTTCTCTTTATGGGTTTGTAGATGATCTAATTAGGGAACTTAATCAAAATTTCCCTTATCATAGAGTGATCTACAATATAATTTCAAGTATTTTTTCCTTCTCATTGTGCCTAATGACTATGGGATCAATTATTATAGGTGGTTACTATGTAAATTTTAGAAATGAATCAAGCTATGATATAATAGATGGCTTTCTAGAGGTTGATGGATAGTGTTGGTTAAACTAGTACTAGAGGCAATTCTATTTTTTTGGCACGTTTAGTCATTCATTCCAAAATGGTCAGAGAAAATTAGGAGGATTAGCTTCATATTTATATGGGTAGGAAAAAACAAGTATGAATGCATCCATTTAGCTAAGTTGTAATCCATAGAAAAACCCAAACTAGTGGATGGGGGCTCAAAAGAATCCATATTTTTGTGATGACATTGGCAACCAAATGTTTGTGAAGGTTAATATCTAATAAGGGGATGTGACACTAGGTGATAAGTCAAAAATATGTTAAAATATATTCTCTTGTAGACTAGATCAGTAATCCAAAAAAAAATCCCACAATGCCTTAAATATTGTATTGAAGGTAATGTTATTGACTTGAACATTGATAATTGGTTGGATTTCATGGAAAGTGGGGTTGGAAAGAGTGATAGAATAGGAATATATTTCTAGGTTGGTTTTAGGGATGGTTTTAGGTTGTCTAGAGATCTATTTGATACCCTTCATGAGAAAGGAATTTATAGTTTTGTTCTATTCACTGATAAAAAAATGAGTTACTATTTGGCTTCAAGGATGAAAAAGTGTATTCCTTTTAGGTCTAGAAGGTAATGAAGGAGCATAATCAGAAGGTTATATAATTAGGTCAAACAGTAGACATGTCAAAATAAATAAGGAAGAAGAAATCTTAGTTTGGAACAAACACCTTACCTTATGGTTCTAAACTCCCAAACTAGGTTATAAAGCAATGTTTGGTGAGGAGAGACATGTAAACATTCGATGGTGGTAGACACCACTGTGGAATATTCTCTCTCCCATGAAACAAATAATGTACATCTGGTTGGATATCATGAATATGAAACTAACTTAGGAAGTTCTTTAGAGGAGGAACAAGGAGGGTTTGAGTAGGTGTGCATTATGTTAAGTAAATGAGGGAATGATAAGTCATTTATTAACTCCTTGTGAGTATGCAAAGAAACTAAGGGTGAAATGGATGAATTTCAAGATTTGAAGAAGGGTGGAAAGTAGAGACAATAGTAGATCGTCTCAAAAATTAGATCTCAAATCTCTGAGGGGAAAAACATCAAGATTTTTTGTGTAATAACAATTTTGGGCATTTGGCTTACAAGGAATGTAGGTATATTTGAAAGAAAATCCATTCCTCCCTTCCAATGTTCCATTCCAAGTAAAATCATTTTTGGAATCTATAGGTCTTAATGTAATCCTCATATGCATAGACAAATTGACCCAACTCCCATCAACAAGTTTTGACGCTAGGATATTTCATGAAGCAAGCCAAGACTACCTTTGAAGATGTGGAGAAAGATACATTTCTATCATATTGATAAACATTATTTTAGATTCAAGGAAAGGTTGTATGGGGGGTAAATATTTTTTTTAATGTATTATCTTTATAACTATTATTAATGGTTGTTGAAAAAACAGGGGTTCCACGTCATCAAATCTTTAGGGTCTCTATAGTGACTATAAAATGGTTAAAAATGGAAAAATGGGGTGTTAAACTTGTTTTCAAGGCTTATATTTAAGGAAGTAAAATTGTTTCGAGCTAATTTAATTCCATTTTTTCTTTCATATGTTTAGATAAAATAATTGTTAGATATTGGTACTTGGACAATGCTATAAATAAAGCGATGACCATATTCAAACATATGTTGACCACTCCCATGAATAAATTCTAAAGCTCTTCATAATTTATTCATGTTGAATGATAATATTTTGATGTTGTAGGGAGAGTTTCCTACAACTTTAAATTTCTAATATATAATGATGGACTATAAATATGCTCAGTTCTCAATTAAGTGATGTTTTATGTTTCTTGTCACTTCAAATTTTCCTTTTGTTTTTCTTAAGACTTATAATGTTTATTTTTCTTTTCTTTTTTTCAATTGTGGTTCATGGTCACTGAGTGGTCGCTACATTCACGGGTAATAATCCAGGCAGATCCACTCGAAGGGATCTATCCGTCGACTAATCTAGTCGGGCCTAACCCTGAGGATATCGAGGAGATTTGACCCTGTGACCTCCCAATTGGCAAGGTGCTTAGCAACAAGAACTCTACAAATTGAACTATCCCTTGAGATTGGCTTATAATGTTTATAGTATATGAATATGTTAAATATAAGTGTGGTGTTTTTGGATTTTTTCTTTTCTGAGAAGATCCAACCAAGTTTTTTCCCCAAACATTTTAACTTTATTTGAAAACCATTTACATACGATGGGAAATGTAATATGCATGTAAGGGATGTATTTCTTTTTATATAAATAGAATTATGATTTTTCTGATAATTAAAATATATATTTGAATACTAATTGTTATAGCTCATTAATATTGTTTGATAAATGTGTGTTATTTAAAATAAAAATATTTTCGTTCTATTATTTTAATAGAAATATAAACATCAAATTTTAACTTATTTTAATATATATTATTAAATTATGTTTTCATATTTTTTAATTGTAATGATTGTAATTTTGTTTTATATAGAAAGAAAGAAAGAGGGGGGGCTATTGCAAATTTATTAAATTGTTTATATTAAAAAAATGAAAACATCAATTTTTTTTAAAGAATTTAGAAATTTGATTTTTTCCAAACATTCACAAATTGAAAAAATTTCATTCAATTGCATATAAAACAAAATTAATACAAAAATATTAAAAAAATGGTCAATTTATACTGGAAAGATGTTTCAAAAATCTAACATTCCAAAAACCATTGATTTAGGTCATTTTAAAAGGGAGTAGTAAGGAAATTTTAGAAAATCTAAAATGACTAATCTAAAAACGTGTTCCTATTTTCACAACACTATACTTATCAATGTGTGGAAAAGAATGGCCAACATATCTTTTCCCCTTGTTGGTTTTGACCTTACTTACTTTGTTCTTCATTCATTTTCTTCTAGAAATCTTCTATCATCTTCTAAATTATATTTACCTTATGCCCTTTCTCATTGGGATAATAACAAATAAGTTTTTTTTTCCTTGCATTATTTGATCTGCATATTTGTTAAAATCGACATTATTTATGTTGGAGTTACCATCATGTTACTGGTTCATGAAAGTATTCCAATCATTCATGTAGTATTTTCTTGTAACCTACATTATGGGCCTAAGGATCACTTCTTGGACTTTAAAAATTCCTAAAGTGAGACTCGCCTCTAGCATCATATCCCTAACCCTTTCTAATATTTACTTCATAAATCAACTTATTTACCTTTTTAATTAAATTTAGGTAAAAAACATTAAAACCAAGTCCAAAGGCATTCCTATTAATCTCATAACTCTCAATCATGGACAAAAAGCTGAAATTAATCTATTGGCTTGAGGGGGCTTGGGTCCAGGTTCAGAGTTAGTTGCGCTAACCAACAAAACCATACAATACCGACCCTTTCGGGAACAACCCACGCAGCGTAGGCTGCAGTCTCACCCGAGGCAATATTGGGGGATGCTAGAATTAGGCTTCTGCATCCAGAAGGGTATGTGATGTGGGTTAAGGCACTTTCTACAGTTTTAGTTCCAATCTAACCTTCACGAACCCTTATTCATGAAACTTAGAAGATTTTCAATTAAATAAATTTATAAGCTTCGTGTAACTATCTAATCATGCATAAAATAACATCTAACAGTTGATCTGGATCTTCACAGAGTAATTAAGATAAAATATAGATAAATATCATTCAGTTGTGCATAAATACAGAAAATACATAGTGCCTAAAAATAGACACATATTTTCTTCAAATATCTTTCTATTACTTCACATCTTCCTTCATCTTCAAACAAAGTAAATCCCTTAGATTTAGTTCTGATAGGTGACAGGTCTATTTCTCATACACCTCCATTTCTTCTTACTTATGAGATTTTCAACAGAAATGTCCATAATTGCCTTGTTGATTCAGAAGCCTCTTCAAATATTATGCCAAGATTTGTTGCCATTATGATACAAGTGTTGTCCTTGATGGCAACTCACTCACAGGTTAGTTTAGTTTTGATGAAAGGCAACCCACAATGTAAGAGATCCATTCAGATGTAACAGGGCATTGGTAAAAAAGAACGGGAAGATGGAACTAAAGTCTACTAATCAGAATGAAGAAGTTAAAGGCAAAGGATGGTGAAAAGCAGTTTAAGATGTATATGCAGGTCCACTTAGTCAAAACAACGTATACACACAAGTCCACAGAACAAAAAGCGCGTAACGTATACACGCACTCCCGCAAGAGGAAAAGCATGTACATGTTGGAAAAACAAGGAATATCAAGGGTCAATACCATGGTATTAGCCCACAATATTGAGTGAAGTAACGAATATTTGATCTCGCCCAAGAATACCATGAGTCCTAAGTGGTTTTGGTCTGAGGTATTGAGAAAGGCCTAAAACTATATAAGGAGGAGAAGATAATAAGGCCAGGGTGTGCAAGTGAAAATGGTTTTTAAGGAATACTTCTATCTGAAGTACATTTTATGTTGCAGGGGCTATGTTGGTGATTTGATCTGAAATATTTTGTGCATCTTGAATTCAATGTTGGATCAGGATCATGAGACCTGAAATGACTTATCATTGAATGATCTGATATTGGTTGGGGCAGATCTAATTGTGTACACCTGTTTTATTATTTGAATGGCATGATCTAGGTTTGTTTGAAGTCCGGAACAACAGCGAAGTTATGAGTTAATATTTGCAGATCTGTACGCTGGTTCACTTTGTTGAAGTTGTGTATACACGCTGGTTTGGCTCTTCCAAGTAGCGTATGCAAAATAAAAATATGTTTTTTAGAGATGACTGATCTATTTGATCAGTACTGTTGTCTGTCAATGAAGTCTTCTTAGATCTGAATGCAAAAATGAATGCATAAGGAGTTTGATATCTGATTGATTGATTGTATAAGTGAGAATGGTGATCTCCGTTATTGCCTATGTAAGGCTTTGTAAATTGACAGTAGATGTTCAGTTTATTGTTGATTGGTACAGACTTGATTCAGAAGTCTTATGTTTCAGTAGTTTTGAAGGTATACGCAGGTTTGATTAAAGGAAGTAGCATATACACGCAGGTTGGGTTCAGTAAAGTAGCGTATACATTCTGATCCATAATTTTTGAGGTTGCAGCTGGTTCTAAATGATGATGCAGGTTTCTGGGTTCAACACAGTGTTTTGGTGACAATGATCTAATTGTTCAGATTAACTGATTGTTGGTTGATGCAGTTTGAGTTTCAAAGTTTTTTATGGGTCCAGTATGAAAATTTGATGAAACAAGGTCTTCATGTGTATTGTTGTGTACCAAGAGCATCTAGTCTGAAAATTTTGTGAAACATGGTCCTTGGAGGAAGAGAGAAGGTCGTAGCCTTCTGTAGGTCGATGCCTATGTACTAATAAACACATTGGATAGTACAAGAGCTAGGGGGTTGTACCTCCCTTCCAGTAGAAGCTGGAAAATGAGAGAAGGTTATATCCTTCTGCAAGTGGGTGCCTACGTACTGGTATGAGTCTGCACCAGTACAAGATTGTAAATAGATTTTCTTATTATTAAAAGAAGACAGAGATGACAGCAACAGGTGGTTTTCACCCACATTGGGTTTCCACCTTAAATCTTGGTGTTCATGTGTGTTGCTTATGTGTGATGGTTTATTCTATTTTTACTACACTGTTTAATAAGTTATCAATGCACTAGTTATATATCAACACATGATAAATTAACTAAATCACAAGTTCTCTGGGTATATGTTGATTTCACTTCACAAAAGTAGCGTATACACGCTAGTTCACTTCACAGAAGTAGCGTATATAAATCTATTTGGAAAATGAAAAATTATTGATCTGATAATACTGATTCACCCCCCTCTCAGTATTATTTCCAACAATAATTGTGTGCACCAAATTAAATATTACACCTCAAAAATTTGTGGTACACATAGTTCAACTGGACATAAATAAAGTAGAGGTACTTGGAGAAATAGCATCAGTTTCAATCAGGATTTCCTCTAATCCAAAAGTTTTGCAGATAATCAATATTCTAGTGGTTGATATCCCTGAATTTTATGGTTTAATTCTAAGTAGGGATTGGTCTGAAAAGTTACACGGATACTTTGCAACTGATTGGTCTCACATGTGGTTGCCACACAATGGTAAACCTAACCAAATCAAAGTAGACCGTGAAAAATTCATGAAGTACACAACCATTGATCTCGAGGGAAGCAATGAACCTATAGCTTTCACCAATAACATTATGGAAACTACTCAGCTGAGTCATTCTTGGCATCCTTTAATACTCAAAATTCTCCCTTTCCAGGTAATGTTGTCATATCTCAAATAGAAAAAATTTCACAAACAGATGCTTCCAAGTGTGTAGATGTAGTTGATAAAGCTGTAAATAATTCACTATTCTAGACACTTTATTTTGATGATTCCAAATCTGAAGATGGTGCAGGTCCAGGATGCATCTTAATCATCCCACAAGGAGATAAAACCATGTTAGCCTGCAGGCTTGAATTTCAATGCACTAACAGTACTGCAGAATATGAAGCTTTGATTCAAGGGTTGTACAAATCCATTGGCCTTAATGTCAAATATATGCAAGTATATGGAGACTCTAAAATAGTTATTAAACAGGTAAGAAACACAATCCATTGCGTGTTTGGGCATCTCAAACATTATCAATCTTTAGCCCAAAATCTTACTTCTCATTTCACTACTTGTAACATTTCTTCACTCCCCAAATTACGAAATGCAAGTGCTAACTTACTTGCCAATGTAGCATCTAGGCTTATACCTTCAAAAGAATTTAGTCCAGATAGATTTTCCATAGAGTTAGTTTTCAGACCATCCATTCCTGATAATGTAACAAATTAGAGAGTTTTTAATAATGATATTGATATAATCAATTTCCTTACATCAGAAGGATCTTATCAGGAACAAATCATAGATGAACACGAGCATGACTTGAAAATCAACCATAAACAAGATCAAAACCCAATTCTGAAATTTGTAGTCAAAATGGAAGATCTCTATGATTTGAAAGACAAATTTAAGAAGAGTACCAACTCCAAGACCCAGAGTTATACTTTGAGATTTGAAGTGGTAATTCTAGGTACAACTGAAAAACCTCAAAATGTCAACCTAGGTCTTGGTGTATCATCCGAAGAAAGAATATCATTCATTAGGTTGTTGAAAATGTATAAAGGTGTCTTTGCCTATGATTATTTAGATCTCAAGACCTATGATACCTCTGTAATTCAACATACCATACCAATGACTTCTAATGACAAACCAATTCAACAGAAGCTCAGAAAGATTCATCCAAACCTTGAAAGTCAAATCAAATCTGAGTTGAACAAACTTTTGAAAGCAAAGATAATCTTTCCTCTTAGACACTCAAAATGGGTATCAAATATGGTTCTTGCGAGGAAAAAGAATGGACACATTAGAATTTGTATTGATTTTAGAAACCTGAATAGAGCTTGTCAAAAGGATAACTCTCATTTTCCTACCATGGAGAAAATATTGCAATCAGTTGCAGGTTCTGAGTTAATGTCTTTTCTAGATGGATTTTCAGGATACAATCAGATTCTTGTACATCCAGATGATAGATTAAAGACAACATTCAGGACTAAGTGGGGGTGTTGGGTCCCTATAATACTAGTAATTACCCCATTACTATTGTAGTTGCATCCCTTATTAATATTGTTGTGCCCCTATTATCCCCATATTGTTATTACTGTGCCCCATAGAATCCCTCTATTGTTATTTTTGTGGCTTGATATTATTATTGTTAGGTCGGCTGGGTTATATTGTGACTCCTTAGACTCCTATATATAGAAAGGAGGTTTTTTCATTTGAATCATCGAAGAATTGTTCATTTATGTAATGTAAAGGAGGTTGCCCCCTCGAAGAGGCTGAATTCTAAGGCGTTGATCTATCTTTTCTATCTTTTCTTGAGCTAGTTTCATAACATTTGGTATCAGAGCTTTTGATTCTAGGGTTTCGCTGCTCCAAATAGGTCATCGTGGCATTTTCGCTATAAATTTTTTTCTGCAACATTTCAAAAGTTGCAAAAAAAAACCATTTGAGAATAAATCACACTGAAACTCGGGTCCAAATTTTAGAGTTTTTCGTGCTATATTTGTGGAGATATGATCTGAGGAAGTTGGTCTTTTTGCATACTCCTGAATTACATTTCAAACAGGTGACCTGGGGAAAATAGTCATAACTTTATCTCTGGGGATCAGATTGAAATTTCATAAGAAGGTACAGAAAGAGGACGGATTTTAGTTTCTTTTATGTATTTTTCAGATCCAAAGGTCGAAACAGTGACTCGTGGCACGTCATACAAGTTCGCTCTACTGAACTAGTCTATAATCAAGTCACTGTGGCAGATTTCACATAACTCTTCCTTGGAGAATCCAATTTGGGTCAGACTTGTGGCATTGGAAAGAGGACACAGAGGGCTACTGCAAGTCAAAAATTCAGAACTAGATGATTGGAAAGTACAAAGATATATCAGAGGCAATATCGAGATCCCACAAAGTGAAAAAAGGTGTGTAGATTTTCTTAAATTTTTGCTTAAGCTTGGTTTGAAAATTTATTTTGAAGGAATTCAAAGGGCATAGTAGAGCATTATTATCAGTAACTGATGCCCCAAGGAAAGAAAATGCAAACACCTAGTAAGGAACCTGAAATCTCTAGCATGACTCATGAAGAAGAGGAAGAAATGCTACATGATATATCAAAATTACAAGAACAAGTGCAACAAATGTCACTATCACAAAAGCTAACAGAAGCTAAAATAAATGGCACGGAAGCTAAGATGGACAACTTGAAGACAGATTTGAACACAAATTTGAAGACAGGCATGGCAAATTTGAAGACAGATTTGACAAATTTTCTACAGGAAATACTTACCAATGGTGAAAAGATAGTAAAGGAAACTCATGATGCGAACAAAAGAAATGTTAATCATGATTTCTTAGACTCTAATGTGGGATCGAAAACCCACCATATTCCAAAAATCGATATGAGGAAGTTTGATGGCAAGGATCCCGCAACATGGATATTACAAATGGAGCAATTTTTCGATCTCAATAATGTGCAAAACACACAAAAGGTACGTATGGCAACTTTATATTTGGAACCAAATCAGTTTGTATGGTATCAATGGCTTTGCTCTCGTAAACAATTTATCACTTGGGCAATTTTTACAGAAGAATTGATAGCACATTATGAGGATACAAAAAGCAACACTTTTTTTAGCCAATTGATAAGTCTCAAACAGAAGGGTTAAATAATGGAGCACATTGAGGAGTTACAAAAATTGAACATAAGGGTAAAAGATATTCCAGAGGAGCATAGCATTGATGTGTTCATAGGGTCTTTAAAGGATAATATCCAACATGATGTTTTCCTTTGGGAACCTGATTCATTAGAGAAGGCATTCAGGTTAGCAAGAAAAATGGAAAGCAAAATTATGGCAACCAAGAAGCATACCACTCTCAACTATAAAGATGGAAGTGTGGTTGCTCCTAGTCTTCCACAACCTATAAGGTTGACACCACAACAATTGGAAGAAAAAAGAGAAAAAGGGCTTTGTTACAATTGTGATAGAAAATACACTAAAGGTCATAAGTGTGCTGAGAAGAAATTATTCTACATAGATTGTGAAGAGGAAGAAGAAAAGGAGCAAGAAAGGTCAAAAGAAGAGGATATAATCCAGGAACAAAGCCTAGATAAAGAAGAAATGAATCTGACCATATCTTGTAATGCATTGGCGGGAATTACCACTCCTCAAACCATCAAGATAGAAGGACAAATCAAGAGAAAAAGGTACTAGTGTTGATTGATTCAGGAAGTACCCACAATTTTATTCATTGTAAGGTAGCAAAAGAATTGAATTGCTTCTTATACCCAGCACCAGAGTGTCAAGTGATGGTTGCAAATGGAGGAACAATAAATTGCTCTGGAAAGTGCCATAATATCAAGCTATCCATGGGAGAATATGTATTGACTAGCCCAATGTTTCCATTCCAATGGGAGGTGCTGATGTTGTACTAGGAGTCCAATGGCTACAATCCTTGGGTACAATAGCTTTTAATTTTCAAGAACTTTTCATGAAATTTTCCGTGGAAGGAAAGGAAGTTGAATTAATGGGTATTGCAGGGAAACCGAGAAAGATAATTAGCTCTAATGGTATGACAAAGCTTCTAAAAAAGGAACAAAGGGGTGTAATTGCACAATTATGTTCGCTAGATGTTTCCACATTGCAATCATCTATTTCTCCAGATCTCCAAAAAGTCTTGGACAATCATTCCAAGGTATTTGAGACTCCCAAAGGTCTCCCACCTATTCGTGATCATGATCATGCTATTCATTTGATTCCAGGAAGTGTTCCTCCAAACATCAGGCCGTACAGATATCCCTATGCCCAAAAGAGTGAAATTGAACGTATGGTTGCAGAAATGCTAGAGGTTGGTATAATTCAACCGAGTCAAAGTTCTTTTTCTGCTCCAGTAGTATTAGTGCACAAGAAGGATGGATCATGGCGCATGTGTCCGGATTATAGGGAGCTCAACAAGCTCACTATTAAAGATAAGTTTCCCATTCCCGTCATTGATGAATTACTGGATGAATTGCATGGATCAATTTACTTCACCAAGTTGGATCTTCGTTCAGGATATCATCAAATCAGAATGAAGACTGAAGACATTCCGAAAACAGCATTTAGAACTCATGAGGGTCATTATGAATTTTTGGTCATGCCTTTTGGCCTTACCAATGCACCTTCAAAATTTCAAGGTTTGATGAATTCCATTTTCAAACCATTCCTTAAAAAAATTGTGTTAGTATTTTTTGATGATATACTAATCTACAGCAAGTCTTGGAAGGATCATGTTGAACATGTTGACAGGGTGCTACAACTATTGGAGGAGAAACAATTATATGCAAAAAGATCCAAATGTTTCTTTGGAGTGCAAGAGGTGGAATATATGGGTCATATTGTATCTCATGAAGGAGTTAAGGTAGACCCTAGCAAAATTAAAGCCATTAAGGAATGGAAAATCCCCACATCCATAAAGCATCTGCGAGGATTTCTTGGGTTGACAGGGTATTATCGCAAGTTTGTTAAGAATTATGGGAGAATAGCAGCACCTCTAACAACATTATTGAAGAAAGATGCATTTTCATGGACTCCATAAGCAACAAAGGCCTTCGAACATCTTAAAGAGGCAATGTGCCAAGCACCGGTCTTAGCTACAGCGGACTTCACAAAAACCTTTATTGTGGAATGTGATGCTTCAGGAAATGGAATTGGTGCTGTTTTAATGCAAGATGAAAGACCCATTGCTTTTGAAAGTCATCCAATCAAGGGAAAGTTTTTACACAAAGCTATTTATGAGAAGGAAATGTTGGCAATACTCCATGCACTTAAGAAATGGAACCCTACCTAATGGGAAGACACTTCAAGGTAAAAACGGATCATGATAGCCTTAAATACTTTTTAGAACAAAGATTATCCTCTGAAGAGCAACAAAAGTGGGTCACAAAGATGTTGGGTTATGACTTTGAAATCATCTACAAAAAAGGGAAGCAAAATGTGGTGGCAGATGCACTCTCAAGAAAGGATGAGGATGTGGAAGCATTGTTGTGCTCCATTTCTATTATCCAACCAGATTGGATAAACGAAGCAAGGGAGGAATGGAAGAATGACGAAGAAGTATGGGCACTTATTCAAAAGTTACAACAAGATTCCAGTACGTCTGATACATTTAGCTAGCAAAATGATTCTTTATGGTACAAAGATCGCTTATACCTCTGTAAGAATTCCCAATTAAAACAAAAGATTCTTATGGAATTGCACACTTCTCCCTTAGGAGGGCACTCAGGATTTTTAAAAACTTACCACAGGGTTAAGAAGGAATTTTTTTGGGTGGCCTTAAATCGGATATTCAAAAATTTGTGGCGGAATGTTTGGTTTGCCAACAAAATAAAGTTGAAACAATTAAGACACCGGGTCTATTACAACCTCTATCCATTCCAAGCCAATGTTGGGAGGAGGTTTCAATGGATTTTATCACAGGTTTACCCAAGTATGAGGGAAAGAGTGTCATCATGGTGGTAGTTGACAGACTTACCAAGTATGCACACTTTTGTGCATTATCACATCCATTTAAAGCCAGTAAGGTTTCTACTGCATTTATGGAAACAATTCAAAAGCTACATGGAAACCCAAAGATTATTGTAAGTGAAAGAGATCCCATTTTGACGGGAAATTTTTGGACAAAATTATTTTCTTGTCTTGGTACTCAGTTAGCTCATAGCTCATCTTATCATCCTCAATCTGATGGGCAAACTGAGATAGTAAACAAATGTTTGGAAGGATATCTTCGTTGCTTTGTATCTGATAAACAGACACAATGGGTCAAATGGTTGCCTCTGGCTGAATGGTGGTATAACACTTCCTTCCATACAGCAACAAAAATGACCCCATTTATGGCACTTTATGGATATCAACCACCATCCATCACATCATATTTAAGAGAAAATCCTAAGGTTAAAGTAGTGGAACATCACATCGAACATCAACAACAAGTCCACCAACTCTTAAAGGATAACCTCGTGTTGGCACAGAATAGAATGAAACAACAGGGAGATCAACATCGCAACGAAAGAGGTTTTGATGTAGGTGATTGGGTATTCCTACGGCTACAACCATATAAGCAAATGTCCCTCAAGCAAGCTAAGAAGGATAATAAATTATCACCAAAGTATTATGGTCCGTACAAGGTGTTGCAAAAGATTGGTACTATGGCATACAAATTGGAGCTTCCTGCAGCTTCTCGATTGCACCCAGTTTTCCCTGTTTCATTTTTAAAGAAGGTTATAGGCGACAAGCTCCCAGTTCAAACAATATTGCCAGAACTTGACGAGGAAGGAAAAATTATATTGGAACCGGAAGCAGTCACAGAAACAAGAACTCGACAGCTATGAAATCGATCAATTTCAGAGTATCTTATCAAGTGCAAGAACTTATCCGCCGAAGATTCCACATGGGAGGATGAGAATTTTATACAAAAGCATCCAGAACTACTCAAGTGTTGAGGACAACACTTTTTTTGAAGGAGAGGGGCATGTTGGGTCCCTATAATACTGGTAATTACCCCGTTACTATTGTAGTTGCATCCCTTATTAATATTGTTGTGCCCCTATTATCCCCATATTGTTATTACTGTGCCCCATAGAATCCCTCTATTGTTATTTTTGTGGCTTTATATTATTATTGTTAGGTCAGCTGGGTTATATTATGACTCCTTAGACTCCTATATATAGAAAGGAGGCTTTGTCATTTGAATCATCGAAGAATTGTTCATTTATGTAATGTAAAGGAGGTTGCCCCCTCGAAGAGGCTGAATTCTAAGGCATTGATCTATCGTTTCTATCTTTTCTATCTTTTCTTGAGCTGGTTTCATAACAGGGGGACATATGCTTATCAGAAGATTCCTTTTGGACTTATCAATGCAGGTGCTACATTCCAACGTGCCATGGATATTGCTTTTAAAGGTCTAATTAATAAATCAGTTGTTATTTACCTAGATTACATCACAGTCTACTCTGGGAATAGAAACAATCATTTGAAAGACCTAAATCATATCTTTGAAAGATGCAAGAAATATGGCATTTATTTGAATCCAAAAAATTCATACTATGCTTTAGCAGAAGGCAGGCTTCTTGGTTTCATAGTATCCAAGAAAGGCATTTATATTGATCCTGATAGAATCCAAGAAATTGAGAAGATTCCTCTCCCTCATAACAAAAATACCATGCAATCATTCCTAGGCCAGATCAATTTTGTAAAAAGATTTGTTCCATATTTCTCACAGATTGTATTACCCCTTCAATCAATGATAATAAAGAATGCAGTCTTCAAATGGAGTAAAGATGAAAGGGAGTCATTTGAGTTAATCAAAAAAGCTATCATCAATGATCCTTCTTTAACAACTCCAGACTTTCTAAAACCTTTTGTGTTGTATACTTTTTCATCAGACACGTCGTATGCAACAATTTTAACACAGTTGAATGATCAAAACATAGAAGCACCTATCTCTTTTTTCGGTTCCAATTTACAGGATGCCGAGTTAAACTACTCAACTGTTGAAAAACAAGCTTTTTCTATCATTAAAACCTTGAAACATTTTAGGCCTTTTCTCCTCAAAACTCATACAAAAATAATAGTACCTTACCCTGTAGTAAGGCAACTATTGATTCAAAGAGAAGTGGGGGAGAAAAGATCCAATTGGGTCGTTGCACTTCCAGAATACGATGTAGAAATCCGGCCAGCTAAAATTGTTAGGGGCCAAGGTTTTTTCAGGATGCTAACTGTAGATTCCTACTTATCAACAGAAGAAAACCAAGGCAATGAAGTAAAAATATTAGAGGTAAGCCTCAACAATGCACAATCACAGTATGCTGATTTGAAGTTTTATTTGAGGAATGGATATGCTCCTATGCATCTCAATTACAAAACAAAACATGCTATAAGGTTGAAATCAAATCAATATGAATTGATTGATGATATATTATTTAGAAAAAATTATGATTCAATATTATTAAGATGCCTTGAAAAACCTAAAGCTGAAAGGGTTATGCAAGAGTTACATGATGGACCAGTTGGAGGTCATTTCAGAGGAAACACCACAACTCATAAAATCCTGCATGCAAGTTATTATTGGCCAACATTATTCAAGGATGCACATGAATATGTAAGAAAATGAAAAACTTTCAAAATACAGCTGGAAGAGAAAACAAACCAACATTCCCTTTGCAGCCAGTTAACATCCAACAACCATTTGAACAATGGGGATTAGATATAATTGGTGAGATTGTTCCTAACTCTTCCAAGCAGCACAAGTACATCCTTACAACTACTGATTATTTCATGAAATGGGTAGAGGATATCCCACTAAAGGTAGCTAATACATAAAGTATTACAGACTTTATTGATCAGTACATAATCACCAGGTTTGGCCTACCAAATTGAAGTATTCAGCCAACTACTATCCACAAGGTAATGGATTAGACGAATCAACAAACAAGAACCTTATCAGAATCATCAAGAGGACTATAGACCAACTTCATAGGAATTGGCACAAAGCATTGACATTTGCTCTTTGGGCAGATAGAATAACACAAAAGGCCTCAATCGGTTCTTCTCCTTTTGCTTTAGTTTATGGAAAAGAAGCAGTTCTCCCCACAAACATAGAAATCCCATCTCTTGGCCTAGTGCAATTTATCAATGAAAATCCTTCCTCTTCTCTTCAAGCAAGACAATTTTAGATCCTTAATCTTGAAGAGGAAAGAGAAAAGGCTAAAGCTACCCATTCCCATCATCAGAAGTTAATCAAAGCCTCTTTTGATACAACCTCTACCAGTCATAAAACTTTTGAAGTAGGTGATATGGTTTTGAAATGGGACAAAGCACATGAGGAAAAGGGTAAGCATACCAAGTTCCAAAGACTGTGGCTTGGACCATTCCAAATCATTGAGAAAATTGGTCAATCAACATTTATTTTACAAGACTTGTCAGGGAAGATGGATTCCTTGCCCGTTAATGGGAAAATTCTAGAAATAAATAAATAAAATAAGATAAGATATATATATATATATATATATATATATATATATATATATATATATATATATATATATCTTAGCAGACAACCTCTTCTATTTTTGTATCATATTGTCTTCAAGATTCTTAGGAAAATAAAAATTAAAAATAAAATATAATGTTTTAATTTTTCCCTTCTATAAGTAAGAAAATTTAAAGGAATACTTAGAGCATTTGAGTATCAAAATGAACCTTATTTCTTTGGAAAAACTTGACCTTTCTAAAAACACTTGTTCAATGAACAAGCTCTTATCTTTATAAAGTATAGATGTCTTGTTATCAATCAAGAAAAGAATCTTTAACCCGGTAAGGACTTTCTAAATATGAGTATCTCAAAACTCTATCATTATCATCCAAAACTCTTTAAAAGGGCCAATGATCCACCCCATCTGATAAAATTTTCTTTTTTCATAGTGTAATTCTAAAATATACAAAACTTAAAAGATAATAAGTCCATTACGATCTTGTTTACCATGATTATAGGGGAATAATTAAACTGGTATTACCAAAACCGCATCTCAAAACAGGGTAATAGCCAATGATCTAATCAATCAAAGGACAAGGGGTCTCATCAAGAGCCAGCTTGTTCATTTTAGTTACAACTGGTGAATGGCATTGTCATTATTGGGTTACCAAGCCTAGACAATGTCTTTTAAGAAATTTCAAAAGAAAATTACATGAAAATTAAAACAAGGTCCAAAGAAAAAAGAAAAAGCAAATGAATATCATTTTGAATTTTGAAAATTGCTTTAGATGGGACATTGAATCATTGTTGGTTAAAAGATAACTCTGTCAAGGCTATGAAGGTCTGTTGGCAGCAGAGGCTCTATCTGTGATAAATGAGAAAACCAAAAAACTAATCTGAAGAAGACACCTGCTATATCTCTTTAAAATCTTAGTATTGACTGATGCAAACATTTGTATTTTTATCACTACAAGAGTAAAGTAGTTGAATAGATAGATTCAGTGAGTGATTATGATTTCAGAGGAATGTGGTTTAGTTTATAACTCATGTAATTATTATCCCTATAACTTTTCTTATTTTGAAAGTTTTAGAAATTTCAAAAGATTAATCAGAGATAACTAGTTCTCCCAAGTGAATCGCCAATTGTTGTACTATGTAACAACCCCCCCATTTATACGAGTAATAGTTAATATTTGACATATAAATGGGGACCCTTTTTAAATTTTTAGCCTTTGAAAAATAAATGCTAACTCTAAGAAATCACCTTGAAACCCTTAGAAAACAAACCAAGCTTAGGACCTTTATCGCAAATCGCATTTCGTAATTTTCCACGTGATAATTATAAACATCTTTAAGAAAATCCTGAAATGCGATGTGTGATGAGGCCCCCCGCTGTGATGTTCCGATCAGAATGCCTTAAGAACACGCAATCGCACTTCGCAAAGTTGCAAATAAATAATGCATGCCATTGTGTCATCCTTTAACGATTTGCGAAATGCGATAATGTGATTTTCATAATGGCATTCTGCATTATCTTTAGGCTATGCTATATTACAACGTTTAAAAAGTGTGATGCGCGAATAAAGAATGAAGCGTGGGAAATTACTGTGTTTTAATATAATAATAAGTGGTTTGGCAGTGTAATTAATGTTCAACAGCCCAAGGTGAGGTAATGATGTTTCAAGTTATGGCTAGTTAATGTTGAATCACTCGTTCAAAATCTTCCCACGATTCAAATTCATTTCACAATGCTTTTAGCCTTAATTTCCCTATATCTTCCACGTTGATATATCTCTCCCATTTCAGGTAAGCTTCAAAATACATGTCATTGTGAAAGGTAATGCAAAAGCAGAAGACGCGAAGCATTACAGAGTCTAAACTATCAGAAATGTCACCTATATTCGCTGATACCTTTTGCAGTGCCGATGGAGGAGCGACAGCATGGGAAGTCATATACAACAGGATTGAAGATGAGTGTCCTAAAATTATTGTCATAAAGGCAATGGCTGAATCAATAAAACCTTCAGGAGTCCAATTCAAAGATGTTGTTTGTTCCTTCCTTCATAGAATAGGAGCGAGAGAAAAAATACTCCCATATACTGATATGACTAGGTGGGTGGTTGAAAATCTCAGTATTGAAGACAAGCAATTCAGGAACTCGAGGATGGAGCTCATGGGGTCATTCAAAGCTGAAGACCTGAAGCAAATGTATCATATACCTAACCCTCAAGACATATATGACAAGTCATACCTGGCTAACTTCGCAAAGAAAAATGAAGAACCTTTCAAAATGATCCAAGATTGGAGGGTACTGCAAAACAAATTCAAATATGATAAAACGGGTATGTATCCCGTAGCCTCTTTGGAAAACCCCTACAATTATGCAGCTTCTATGTTATGTAGACTATATGGATTACCTAATAATACCAAGTTTTCCATAGAATGGATTCCTTTAATTGATGCTTGTGTCAATTCCCACATAATGAATTGGGCCACTATCCTATCTGATAACCTAACCACTGCCATCTCCGAGTATCGTCAGAAAAGATCCTCCTCCACATAGAACCTTCCTCTGTTTTATTTCAGTGCATATATCATGGATGCCATCTATTTCTACACTAGATTTCCAACCATGGGTTGGAAATGAACTTTGTAGGACCCCTACCCTATCCATCTCAGCCATAAACAAATTTGGGAATCCCATTATATACCCCATTTTTATAAAATATGCCATGTTGTTATTTTACCATTGCATCAATTGATTTTTAATAATAAAGCCCCCAGGTTTTCCAAAGAGGCCACTACAAACCTTCTCGTAGTAGGCAAGTATTTTGTTGAAGAATGGTTTACATACATTAGGGTTTTTGGCAGTACAGCGAACCCACATGTCCTCCCTTTGTATGTCTCTGATAAACTATTAGCAAGATAAATATCCCACCAGACTGTGGGAAAAGGCTTGACCAAGACCCTAAAAGATAACAAAAAGTCATTGTGGCCATTGTTTCCCATTTGGTGTGGTTCCTTTTCATTAGAAAATTTCGACCATGCATCCAAAGAATCACTAAGCCTAGAGAGCCTCATGCTCCATACTCTGTTGAAGAGGCAATTCGACCCTGAAAAGATAGCACATAATATTACTATTGCAGTGAATATTAAGCCCTTTAACCATGAGGCTAATAATTCTGAAGACCTTTTATAGTCAGCTAAATCATTCGAACAAGCATTCGAGTGGGAAAGGGCCAATCTAAGTCCTGAAGATTTTGAAAGCTTTCAAGAATTCAGAAACAAAAGGCTCGAAATAATTCCATTGCATTTCTTAAAATCCGAGGACAAAACTACACCTAGTGTAACTGTCAACAGTGAGGAACCAAATTCTCGCATAGAGTCTCAAGTGGACACAGGGAAATCATTGGATACAGGGAAAGCCAAAGACACCAAGAATACAGTGGAATCCAGCAAGAGGTCAGCCGAAAAGTGGGTCATAAGTGACCTAACTAAATATATCGGTTCGAAGATCAAAAGCAGCAGTTTGGAGTAGGAGTGGGACCAATTCAATAAAAAATTACTAGACACTCCTAAGACAACAGATGTCCAGGAAAACACGTAATATCACACTCCTCCTCATACCTAGAAAATTACAAAGTCTGATCTGATGGATGAGCAAGGGACAAGTTCACATCTGACAAAAATCATTCCTGCTTTACCCACATCGAAAATTGTCCTAAAAGTGACTAAAATTCCTCCTTTAGGTATGTTCTACAGCCCACTTCACAAGTTTGTAGTAAGGAGACAGAGGAAAAGCAGGAGGGTAGAGACACTAGAGATCCCACCTGGGAATGAGCTGGTGGACACAGTTTGGAAGGATATTCCTTCCAACCCAGCTGAAAACTTGACCAAACTGTCACATTTTACTGGGGCATATGCAACTTACACCATGGATAAAGCTACGGAGATATCCATTTTGTTAATGGATAGGGAAGAGAAGATAGCGCAGCTCCGGCAACAACTCCAAATTGAAAAAGCAAATGTGAACCAGCAAGCTGCTGAAGAAATCGCTCAATTGCAGTAGAATATGGAAGTGTTAAAGATAAGCCATGAAATAGACATTTCTGCGAAGAACATACAAATTCGAGAATTGCAAGAAGCCATGACAAAATATGAATATGCCCCTACTGTCAATGAATTCATCAAAGAGGCACTAGAGCTAAATTCCCTTATATCAAAACAAAAAGAGCAATTTTGCCAAAGAATGTCACATATCGCTCATTATCTGATCACCAGTGATCAGTTAACGAATAAGGCGACTGACCCGAGAACTGAATTTAATGATTTAAATACAAGGATCTCAGAATTCATTGAATGGAAAGAAATAGAAGAAGGAAGGAGAGGTAACGGCCTAAGATATAGGAGACACATAAGGACATTCTATTCACGGATTGGGATGTGTGGATCAAGCAAGCTGAATTAGTAGTGGCAAGAGCAACAGGGGTGTTAAAGAACATAGTAAAAGCAGTAAACCACACTTTGCATGCCACCAACCTGGTGAAAGAGGGTAACTCAAAAATACTACTAGATTTAAATGACTTGCACAAAAGCTGGAAGGAAAGAGCGGAAATCCAAAGGGAAGCGATCGCAAAGTTAGTAAAGACTGATTGGGAGGCATATTGGCAATCCCGTGTCAAGCCACACAGCCAAATCATGACCCTCAACTACTCACTCCATTCAACTCAGCGGATGATGCCACCTCTCACAGATGTTATTTTCGTAGGACAGGTCAGAACACAGTTTGGGGCACCTCCTCAAGTGAAACCGATGTCTGATATATGTGATTTAAAAGAGAAGCTAGCAAATAGCAAGTCATCGTTATAACCTCTGCTCATCAAGTCACTTTTATTTTTAGAGTTAGTTGACTAGTTAGGAGGAAGGTTGTTTGAAACCTCCTCAAATTTTTGTATAATCTATTTTTGAACATTAGTTAGAATAGTATTTATACCCTTCTCATGCATTTAGAGAAGGGTCCAGAATTTTATCAAAAACATTTGCAAAGAATGCACTTCTGTAAGTTTGTGAATGCCTTGATGAAATTATGGAACATGGTCATTTCTTTTAAATATCAGACTACTTTCCTTTGTTGATGCACTATTGTATACTTGGAAGATAATTTGATCTGAAGAAAGGAGTTGATCTATGTCATTAGTCAAATGAGTAGAACTTCACATATATGGTACTTCTATCTTGTATTATTAGTTCTTTTTTTGTTTAATTAGTGATAACATTTCATTTTCATGAATTGTATATGAGATATGTTCTTTCTATTATGCGTTAATTGCACTATTGTATGATGCCTAGCTGAAATTGTTTATTTTCATATATAATCATCAGATATATGTGATATAGTTTATACATTTATTTGACTAACTATTTAGTCAAAGAAATTATCTTTACACGTTATCACCTCTGTTTAATGCGTGATTGATCTTTATTATCACATGTCAAATAGATATCTTTTTAGATCACATATCACACAGAATACCCGGGTTTATATTAGATTAAGTTAGCTAGATATTTTCACAATAGAATAGGCCACTTAGTTATCATTATTCTTACTACAATCCCTTGAAAACCACCCACTCTCATTTTAAAACCCACACTGGGAAGCTGGTCCCATTATCCCCAGTCAGAGCAACAACTTCAAACGGAAAAGGAGTTGTCTTTAAGGTCCAAACCAGGTGGTTATCCCCCATGTTGGAGCAACAGAAATCTAAGGCTTCAACATTTTGGCGCTAGAAATAGGGCCATCCAACTATGAATGGCATATAAACCTAAAGATCAATCGAAAAACATTCATAAGAGTCAAAACCCGTCCACAACTTCTACACCTTCTAGATCTCGTTCAAAATCTTCGATTCAAAAATCTAAAGTTGTAGAAACATCTCCCTCATCTCCTGAAGTATTAAGACAACCAACTTCTTCAAATTACACTCCTGATTATCCTGAAATTCACTCTTTGATACATAAATTGGAACAGATATCCATTTATGCCGAGAAACCATAGAGGCCAGAAGCTTCTGAAGAAAGTGTCACTTCCTTATTACGAGAAATTGGTGTATTAACTAGATTACAAAGTGAAAGGCTCGGAGTAACTCCTTTTGAATTTCCCATTCATTCACGACGTAAGAAAGTTATCACATCAAGATCTGAATCAGATACCAGCAAGATCACTTCACCTTTCTACTCATTCACTTCTCCATTCACTTGTACTCAATCCACCTCTTCTCAACAATCCACTTCTTCAATTAGTACTGCTACTAGTAGTACTAACCCAGTAGTAAGTTCTTCACCGTCTATACCTACTTCTGGATCGGCCTTCCCATCTTCCTAGTCTCCAACTCAAGTTGGCCAATCAACCTGCTGAACCTTGGACAAATCTTGGTGTTGTTCTAGTTGCTAATCCAAATTCTCTTCCATAAACCCAGAATAATGGTTACCTAAGTACAATCTTGATGATGGTATTCCTGCTGAAGAACATCTAAATAACTTCATGCTAGCCATGAATCTTAATGGAGTTGCACATGAAGACGTTGTAATCAGACTATTTCCTTATACTTTCCAAGTATCTATGGGATCTTGGTACTTTTACCTTCCAGCATGCTCAATAAGTAACTAGGATACTTTCCAAGAAATATTTCTTGCAAAATTTGGTGATAACAGGACTATAGCATCCTTAATCAATGATCTTTCCAACTTAAAAGCAAATTAAAATGAAAGGATCAAAGACTTCAACTCCAAATTTAACAAGTTGTTAAACAAAATCCCAGCTGTCTCTAAACCTGCAGTAGATGTACAAATAGAATGGTACATTTCCTCCCTTCTAATATCGCATTTTTTTATAGATAGAGCCAATAAGGCTACCCTCGTAGAAAACATGAAAGAATCTTTGTCTGTTGAAAGAAGGATTGTTGCCTTAGAAAAGAGGTCACAGACAGACAAAAGGAAATCAAAGAAAGTAACATTCAAGGATGATTCAAAAAAGAAAACCCAAAGGACCCTTTCGACCTTGAAGGCCTTCAGAAGGTGTTGAAGACCATTTCCAATGAAATGGTCAAAATAAAGAAACAGGTTGCAGAATCATCTGCTCCAAAGAAACCTTTTCACTCATTTAAAAGAAATCCTTCTTCTACATCTCAGCCACCGAATACTATTTCTAATGTTGAATCCGATCTGGAAACAGAACAAGACTCGCCAACTGAAGAGGAAGCTGAAACTGAAGAAGAAGTTAAGTTAAATGGAATGTGGGACTTCATTCTTCCAACTAAAGAGGAAGCACAAGCTATGCCAGCAACTACAATAAGTAAAAACTCTCTTGATATGTCTACAACAATTCAAA
Source organism: Pinus tabuliformis (assembly GCA_031772625.1). Lineage (NCBI taxonomy): Eukaryota > Viridiplantae > Streptophyta > Pinopsida > Pinales > Pinaceae > Pinus > Pinus tabuliformis. Next base: position 444,845,284 of record CM062807.1, on the reverse strand, counting down.
ACAGAAAATTGCTACTCCTGCAAAAGAGAAGACAGTAAGTAAGAAATCCAAGACTACTCAAACTGATTCTATTCCACTGATCCTCCAATTGCTTCTAAAACATTAGTAATCTCAGATACAGTGGAATATAACATAGTCGAAGTTATGAGAAAGACCAGAGAAAATATTTCATTACATGAGCTGACTAAACTCAAGCAACAACAAAAAATTCTACTCAGAGAGTTAAAAGCAGTTCCTGTAGCCCCTCTACCATCCGTCGTAGTCACTCAAGCTGCTTATGATATGGGAAAACCTCCTTCATCTTCAAACAAAGTAAATCCCTCAAATTTAGTTCTGATAGGTGACAGGTCTATTTCTCATATACCCCCATTTATTCTTATGAGATTTTCAACAAAAATGTCCATAATTGCCTTGTTGATTTACGAGCCTCTTCAAATATTATGCCAAGAAATGTGTGCACCAAATTAAAAATTACACCTCAAAAATCTGTTGTACACATAGTTCAGCTGGACAAAACTAAAGTAAAGGTACTTGGAGAAATAACATCAGTTTCAATCAAGCTTTCATCTAATCCAAAAGTTTCACAGATAATCGATATTCTAGTGGTTGATATCCCTTAATTTTATGGTTTAATTCTAAGTATGGATTGGTCTAAAAATTTACACAGATACTTTATGACTGATTGGTCTCACATGTGGTTGCCACACAATGGTAAACCTAACCAAATTAGAGTAAACTGTGAAAAATTCATGAAGTACACAGTCACTGATCTCGAGGGAAGAAATGAACATGTAGATTTCACCAATAACATTATTGGAAACTACTCGGCCAAGTCATTCTTGGGATCCTTTAATGCTAAAAAATCTCCCTTTCCAAATAATGTTGTCATATCTTAGATAGAAAAAATTTCACAAGTAGATGCTTCCAAGTGTGTAGATGTAGTTGATAAACTTGTAAATAATTCACTATTCTAGACTCTTTATTTTGATGGTTCCAAATATGAAGATGGTGTAGGTGGAGGATACATCTTAATTAGTCTGCAAGGAGAGAAAACCATGTTATCCTACAGGCTTGAATTTCAATGCACTAACAATCCTACAGAATATGAAGCTTTGATTCAAGGGTTATACAAAGCCATTGGCCTTAATGTCAAATATCTCCAAGTATATGGAGACTCTAAAATATTTATTAAACAGGTAAGAAACACTATCTGTTGTGTGTCTGGGCATCTCAAACATTATCAATATTTAGCCCAGAATCTTACTTCTCATTTCACTGCTTTTAACATTTCTTCAGTCCCCAGATTACAAAATGCAAGTGCTGACTTACTTGCCAATGTAGAATCTAGGCTTATACCTTCAAAAGAATTTAGTCCAAATAGATTTTCCATAGAGTTAGTTTTCAGACCATCCATTCTTGATAATGTAATAAATTGGAGAGTGTTTAATAATGATGTTGATATAATCAACTTCCTTACATCAGAAGGATCTTATGAGGAACAAATCATATATGAACAGGAGCATGACTTGCAAATCAACCATAAACAAGATCAAAACCAAATTCCGAAATCTGTAGTCAAAATGGAAGAACTCTATGATTTGAAAGACAGATTTAAGAAGATTACCAACTCTAAGACTCGGAGTTCTACTCTGAGATTTGAAGTGGTAAACCTAGGTACAACTAAAAAACCTCAAAATTTCAACCTAGGTCTTGGTGTATCCTCCGAAGAAAGAATATCATTCATTAGGTTGTTGAAAACGTATAAAGGTGTCTTTGCCTAGGATTATTCAAATCTCAAGACCTATGATACCTTTGTAATTACCATACCAATGACTTCTAATGACAAACCAGTTCAACAGAAGCTTAGAAAGATTCATCCAAACCTTGAAAGTCAAATCAAATCTGAGTTGAACAAACTTTTGAAAGCAAAGATAATCTTTCCTGTTAGACACTCAAAATGGGTATCAAACATGGTTCCTGTCAGGAAAAATGGAGATATCAGAATTTGTATTGATTTTAGAAACCTAAATAGAGCTTGTCAAAAGGATAACTCTCATTTGCCTACCATGGAGAAAATATTGCAATTAGTTGTAGGTTCTGAGTTAATGTCTTTTCTAGATGGATTTTCAGGATACAATCAGATTCTTTTACATCCAAATGAAAGATAAAAGACAACCTTTAGGACCAAGTGGGGGACATATGCTTATCATAAGATGCCTTTTGGACTTATCAATGCAGGTGCTACATTCCAACGCGCCTTGGATATTGCTTTTAAAGGTCTAATTAATAAATCAGTTGTTATTTACTTAGATGGCATCACAATCTACTCTAGGAACATAAACAATCATTTGAATGACCTAAAGCATATCTTTGAAATATGCAAGAAATACGGAATTTCTTTGAATCCCAAACATTCATACTTTGCTTTAGCAGAAGGCAAGCTTCTTGGTTTCATAGTATCCAAGAGAGGAATATATCTTGATAAAATCCAAGAAATTGAGAAGATTCCTCTCCCACATAACAAAAATACCATGCAATCATTCCTACACCAGATCAATTTTGTAAAAATATTTGTTCCAGATTCCTCACAAATTGTATTACCCATTCAATCAATGACAAGAAAGAACGCAGTCTTCAAATGGGGTAAAGATGAAAGAGAGTCATTTGAGTTAATCAAAAAATCCATCATCAATGATCCTTATTTAACAACTCCAGACTTTCTCAAACCTTTTGTGTCGTATATTTTTTCATCTGACACATCGTATGCAAAAGTTTTAACACAACTGAATGATCAAAACATAGAAGCACCTATCTCTTTTCTCAATTCCAATTTACAGGGTGCCGATTTAAACTACTTAGCTGTTGAGAAACAAGCTTTTGTTGTCTTTAAAACCTTGAAACATTTCAAACCTTTTCTCCTCAAAACTCATACAAAAATAATAGTACCTTACCCTGCAGTAAGGCAACTATTGATTCAAAGAGAATTGCAAGAGAAAAGAGCCAATTGGGTCATTGCACTTCAATAATACCATGTAGAAATCTGGCCAGCTAAAATTGGTATGGGCCAAGGTTTTTGCAAGATGCTAACTGGAGCTTCCCACTTATCAACATAAGAAGACCAAGGTAATGAAGTACAAATATCAGAGGTAAGCCTCAATGATGCACAATCATAGTATGCTGGAGGCATTTCGGAGGAAAAACCACAGCTCATAAAATCCTACATGGAGATTATTATTGACCAACACTATTCAAGGATGCACATTACTATGCAAGAAAATGCAAAAGTTATCAAACTTCATCTGGAAGAGAAAAGAAACCAGCATTCCCTTTGCAGCTAGTTAATATCCAACAACCATTTGAACAATGGGGATTAGATAAAATTGGTGAGATTGTTCCTAACTCTTCCAAGCAGCACAAGTACATCCTTACAACTACTGATTATTTCACGAAATGGGTAGAGGCTATCCCACTAAAGGTATCTAATACAGAAAGTATTACAGACTTTATTGATCAGTACATAATCACCAGGTTTGACCTACCCACAACTTTAATGTTTGATAATGCATCTTATTTTTCTGGATATACTATGGTAGAATTTTCTTTGAGAAGAGGTTTCAAATTGAATTATTCAACCAACTACTATCCACAAGGAAATGGATTAGTCGAATCAACAAACAAGAACTTATCATAATCATCAAGAGGACTATAGACTAAAATCATAGGAATTGGCACAAAGCATTGACATTTTCTCTTTGGGTAGAGAGAATAACACAGAAGGCCTCAATTGGTTCTTCTCCTTTTGCCTTATTTTATGGAAAAGAAGCAATTCTCCCCACAAACATAGTAATCCCATCTCTTTCCCTAGTGCAATTTATCAATGAAAAACCTTCCTCTTCTCTTCAACCAAGACAATTTCAGATCCTCAAGCTTGAAGAGGAAAGAGAAAAGGCTAAAGCTACCCATTCCCATCATCAGCAGTTAGTCAAAGCCTTTTTTGATACAACCTCTATCAGTCATAAAACTTTTGAAGTAGGTGATCTGGTTTATAAATGGGACAAAGCATACCAAGTTCCAAAGACTATGGCTTGGACCATTCCAAATCATTGAGAAAATTGGTCAATCAACATTTCTTTTAAAAGACTTGTCAGGTAAGATGGATTCCTTGATCGTTAAAGGGAAAATTTTGAAAAAATACTTTTCTTAGAAGACAACCTCTTCTATTTTTGTATCATATTGTCTTTAAGATTCTTAGGAAAATAAACATTAAAATAGTATTTACTTTTGGCTTCTCAAAATAAAATCTCTGATAATATTTTGATTTTTTGTGTCTATAAGTAGGAAAAGTTAAAGGAATAATTAGAGCATTTAAGTATCAAAATGAACCTTATTTCTTTGGAAAAACTTGGCCTTGTTAAAAACACTTGTTCAATGAACAAGCTCTTATCTTTATAAAGTATAGATGTCTTGTTATCAATCAAGAAAAGAATCTTTAACCCAGTAAGGACTTTCTACAAATGAATATCTCAAAACTCTATCCTTACCATCCAAAACTCTTTAAAAGGGCCAATGATCCACCCCATCTAATAAAATTTTCTTTTTTCACAGTGTAATTCTAAAATATACAAAACTTATAAGATAATAAGTCTCATTACGATCTTGTTTACCATGATCATAGGGGAATAATTAAAGATATATTACCAAAACTGCATATCAAAACAGGGTAATAGCCAATTATCTAATCAATCAAAGGACAAGGGGTCTCATCAAGAGCCATCTTGTTCAATTTAGTTACAACTGGTGAATGTCATTGTCATTATTGGGTTACCAAGCCTAGACAATGTATTTTAAGAAATTTCAAAAGAAAATTACATGAAAAGAAAAACAAGGTCCAAAGAAAAAAGAAAAAGCAAATGAATATCATTTTGAATTTTGAAAATTGCTTCAGATGGGACAATGAATCATTTTTGGTTAAAATATAACCCTGTCGAGGCTATGAACACCTGCTGGCAGCAGAGGCTCTATCTGTGATAAATGAGAAAACCAAAAAAAAACTAATCTAAAGAAGACACATGCTATATCTCTTTAAAATCTTAGTATTGACTGATGCAAACATTTGTATTTTTATCACTACAAGAGTAAAGTAGTTGAATAGATAGATTGAGTGAGTGATTATGATTTCAAAGGAATGTGGTTTAGTTTATAACTCATGTAATTATTATCCCTATAACTTTTCTTATTTTGAAATTTTTAGAAATTTCAAAAGATCAATCAGAGATAATTGGTTCTCCCAAGTGAATCACCAATTGTTGTACTATGTAACAACCCCCCCATTTATATGAGTAATAGTTAATATTTGACATATAAATGGGGACCCTTTCTTAATTTTTAGCCTTTGAAAAATAAAATCTAACTCTAAGAAATCACATTGAAACCCTTAGAAAACAAACCAAGATTAGGACCTTTATCGCAAATCGCATTTCGCAATTTTCCACGTGATAATTATAAACATCTTTAAGAAAATCCCGAAATGTGATGTGTGATGAGGCCCCCTATTGCGATGTTCCGATCATAACACCTTGAGAACACGCAATCACACTTCGCAAAGTCGCAAATAAATAATGCATGCCATTTTGTCATCCTTTAACAATTTGTGAAATGCGATATTGTGATTTTCGCAATCACATTTCACATTATCTCCAGGAAACACTATATTACAACATTTAAAAGTTGTGATGTGTGAATAAAGAATGAAGCATGGGAAACTTCTGTGTTTTAATATAATAATAAGTGGTTTGGCAAGTAATTAATGCTAGCAGCTCGATGCGAGATAATAATATTTCAAGCTATGGCTAGTTAACGTTGAATCACTCGTTCAAAATCTTCCCACGATTCAAAGTCATTTCACAACGCTTTCAGCCTTAATTTCCCTATATTGTCTGCATTGATATATCTCTTTCATTTCAGGAAAGCTTCAAAAGACATGTCATTGTGAAAGGTGATGCAAAAGAAGAAGAAGAAGTAGAGCATTACAAAGTCTGAACTATCGGAAATGTCACCTATATTCGTTGATATCGTTTGCAGCACCGATAGAGGAGCGACAACATGGGAAGTCATATAAAACAGGCTTGAAGATGAACATCCTAAAATTACTGTCATAAAGGTGACGGATGACTCAATAAAACCTTCGGGAGTCCAATTCAAAGATGATGCATGTTCCTTCCTTCACAAAATAGGAGTGAGAGCAAAAATACTCCCATATACTGATATGATTAGGTGGGTGGTGGAAAATCTCAGTATTGAAGACATGCAATTTAGGAACTTGAGGATGGAGCTCATGGGGTCATTCAAAGCTGAAGACCTGAAGAAAATGTATCATATACCTAACCCTCAGGACATATATGACAAGTCATACCTGGCCAACTTCGCAAATAAAAATGAAGAACCTTTCAAAATGATCCAGGGCTAGAGGGTACTGGAGAACAAGTTCAAATATGATAAAATGGGTATGTATCTCGTAGCCTCTTTGGAAAACCCTTACAACTATGCAGCTTCTATGTTATGTAGGCTATATGGATTACCTAATAAAACCAAGTTTTCCATAGAATGGATTCCTTTAGTTTATTCTTGTGTCAATTCCCACATAATGAATTGGGCCACTATCTTATCTGATAACCTAGCCATTGTCATCTTCGAGTATCGTCAGAAAAGATCCTCCTCCACAGAGAACCTTCTGTTGAGTCTTGAAAATTTCATTCATTTCCATTACACTTTCACTATTATGTCCATTATATCACCTCCATTTCACTACTATGTCACCACATTCATCCCACTTTCATTATCATTGGGCCACATTTATGTTTTTCCAATCTTTATTAATTCTAAGCCTTTTAAGTGAATTTGTGGTTAAAAATTAGAAAATAATGTGCATATGCTTATACCTAACAAATGGGTTGAGATTGTTGACATGTGTAGGTTGAAAGGAGGCTTCTAGAAGACCCTTATGTGGCGCTCTAAGGCCAAATTCGAATTTGAGTGGAAAGAATCATGGGATCATGAGGATATGTGTCACATCTCCTAATTGTATTGTAACTCTAAGAAGACGTGTCTTATCAGTTCCTATTTTGATTAGGACTCTAGAGGTAGAGGGAGAGATTCATGGACTCTCATTAATGAGATGGCTTCTCATCTTTTTGTATAAATAGGAGATCTCTCTCCTTCATTTGTTAGTTTGTTAGTCTTTTAGCTTAGAGCTTAGAGCTTAGAGTTTGGAGTTCTTAAGTCTTTTTAGCTTGTGAGTTTGTAGTTCTTCCTTGATGGCTTTTGAAAGCTTTGGAGAGCTTTGTTGTACTTTGTAATTTTGAAGAATTTGAATAAAGTTTTGATGTTCTCAACATGGATGGAGATGTGAAGTAGATGTCATGGAGCATATTAGAATGTAAGGTAGAGTAGATTTCATTTTGTAAATTTTGCTTTGATTTCATTATGTCATTCGATTGCTTTCAAGTTGGTAGATTAGATTTTTCATTCATGCAATTTTAATTCATGCAAGTGTGCTCAATCGGTTGATTGTAGACTAGTAATGCACATAGATTTTTAATGACTAGTGACATGACGGAATCATCTTGTCCTTCTGCTGATTTATTTTTTTTGAGTTCTAATTCCAGCATTGTTATTTCTTTCAGTTTTGTTTTGCTCATTTACTTTCATGCAATTTAGATATCATATTACTCAGCTTGTTTATGATTACTTCCTATAGACAGATTGAGTTGAAAGGAGAAGGATCAGAACGGGGGTTGAAGTAATGTGATTTGATCTTAGTTTCCTTTTATGCAATTTAGATATCATATTACTCAGCTTGTTTATGATTACTTCCTATAGACAGATTGAGTTGAAAGGAGAAGGATCAGAACGGGGGTTGAAGTAGTGTGATTTAGTTGTTTTTCTTTCAGTCTTCGAGTTGCTTTAAGTTCAGTTTTCTTTTTATACATCAGCAAGGATATTGGGTTTCATAGTCACTAGCTCATTGATTGGTTATTGCATTCTATTTTGATTGAAGTAGCTGCATATTTACACTTTTTTTCAAGTACGAATTCCATCAATAACATGTTTTGAGATCTTTTGAAGTGCTAAGTTTTGGAAGATACCATTAGGGACATAGGCCTTGTCTTGAAATCTCTATCCATACTTGTCCTTTAAAAGCATTCTTAAGACCTTAGAATAGGATTTCCATTTGCATTAGACACTTTAGGAAACCAACAAGAACAAAACCCCCAAAACAACATAAACTATAAAACAACGAAGTAAGAAAAAGGTTAACTAAGCACATATGGTGCACCACACTTCATCAGTTTACGATACCCGGATTGATAATTTATGTAGAGCAATTTAAGACGTTAAATTGACTAGACATTTTGGCGCCATTGCCGGAGAAGTGTAATTAGGAGACCTTATTTCTTACATCTAAAAAAAATTAATAATTCTTGAGTATGCTCTCCTCTTGCACTTTGTGTGATCTGGAGGATCAGAAAAAGGATTGTTATGTAAAAAAAATTAATAATTCTTGAGTATGCTCTCCTCCTGCACTTTGTGTGATCTGGAGGATCAGAAAAAGGATTGTTATAAAAAAAGAAAAACTAATAATAAATAAAGAGGAGACAAAATAAACTTCATCATTTCAATTGATTCAAAAAAAAAAAAATGAAACTCAACTGCTTTGATAGGTTCAAATTGTCCAAAATTGACTGGTTATGGTTTGTAGTGGTCCTCAAAACACTGTATCCTGTTTTAATAAGGTTTTGCAACTTAGCTGCGGAAAGTGCCCTGATTCTGCAGCCAGTTGAGAATTCCGCAGCTGTTTCAAGGTTTAGCAGGTTACAAGCATCCAATGAAAAAAACCGACCACATGGGCATCTCCAGAATTGTCCCGACATGGATCCTATCCTATTTACTCAGCTCAGATGAATGAAAAACCAGCCTAGGACCTCAGTCAAAGTCCTGTTTTTAGCATGTTTTTCTTGAAGCCTTTGCTATCTGAAATTGAAAATCATTAATCCTTTTTATAAAATTTTACAATTTCAGAGAAGAAAAAAAAAAAAAAAAAAAACAATTTATTGTTATCTTCAATCCTAGCTTCCATTGTGGCTTCAACAAAAAAATCTGCCTCCCTGTTCAAGCTTTGGCCTGAAACAAACCTGCAACATAAAAAAAATGCATTGTATATGTGAGAGAATAACTCCATCAAGGGGCCTCAGCATTTCTTTTTAGAGGCTGAAATTTATTATTGTTCAGATGGATTGAGCTCCTTGTTTGTGGACCGAATCGTGCATTTTTTGAGGTTGATTCCTGTAGGAGGCATTCATCATTTAGTGGCAGATTTCTGAGTTGATTTCACCTTTGGATAGCTACATTATCAGCTAGAAACAGCAGGTTGAATTTTTTAAGGTAGCTTCTGGTGATCCATTAAAATATTAAGGGCCGAGTAGTCATTTTTTTCCAAGGATGAGAGCATGTAAGCTGATTACATTTGCTAATAAAAGACTCATTACATCCCTGTGCCTGTCCTTCATCCATGGCCAATTGTCTAGCTCGAAGTAGCTTTAATGTGCCTGAAATTACAGTCCATCACTTACAGTCAAAATACCTGATCATAACAAATGAAACAACACAAATGTCTTTGAAAATTTTTATAATGTTCATTTGTTATTTCCCTATGTTCAAATTGCAAATCAAACAAGAAAAAAACGAATGCAGCGATTCATAAAATCATAACAGTAAAAACATCAACTCAGAAAAAAAAAAAATGCAGAACAAAGAAAAACGTCAAACTTTGAGAGCCCGATTTGGAAAAATGGAGGTGAATTTAGAAAAAATAAAACATGGGTTTTTTCGCCAGCTAGGTCAATCAAATAACCCAGAAACCGTTTGAAGAGATTCGTGGCGGTTTGGGATAAATTTGCAGTTCTTTGGAGCGCATTTTTTACTGCCGCGTGAAAAAAAAAACGGAATTTTTAATTAAATGAGCGGACAGTGATTTAATTCGGCTATGTGTTGGCACCTACTCTACCTATACCACGTCTTCCACCCTTTGCCACCACGTCTTTTGCCCTTATGCCACCCGTTTTCAATCCAACACCTGTTTAACAACAATCTGAATTGAATACGGCACTGTCTAACTCCATTTCGTGAACCAATTACATACGGCTCTTCACAGCAAAGACGTGTCCATAAAACTCTGTCAAGCACGAGGGAAGTTTGTCGGTTTGTTCCATCAATGGGAGATGACAATAGTAAAGGATTTCAAGAATTTATCACATATTTGAAGCAAAGAGAATGCACGGGAGTTGTAGATTATGCAAAATTCAGGAATGTTGATATGGTGATAGAGGTTGTAATAGAGAAAATTTCCTTGAAGCAAGAAATATTTAGTGACCTGGAAAAGATTCGTCCTGCACACTGCATCTTGGCCTCTAATACGTCCACGATTGATCTCAATCTCATTAGTGCAAAAACACATGTTCAAGACCGTATAGTAGGGGCACATTTTTTCAGTCCTGTGCATGTGATGCCACTCCTTGAAATTGTTCGAACAGAGAAAACTTCACCTCAGATTATTGTTGACCTTATAAATGTTGGAAAGAATATAAAAAAAAAAAAAAAGTCCCTATAGTGGTGGGAAATTGCACCGGCTTTGCTGTCAATCGAATGTTCTTTCCATACACTCAATCGGCTCATATGTTGGCAATTCTTGGTGTAGATATTTTAGACAAAGTCATCACAAGTTTTGGAATGCCAATGGGTCCATTCAGATTGCAAGATCTTGTTGGATATGAAGTATCTATTGAGATTGGCCAGCAATTTGTTACAACCTTCACTCCTCCACATTTTTTTTTCTTTTCCACGCACACAGCCACTCCATTTCACAGTATTTTCTACACTCTGTTTTCATTAGCTGCGGAAACAAGCCACTTTTCGCAGCTGTTTTGTTAAACTCTAGGTTGCAGGTGTCATCAAGAAAAACAAGCCACATGGGTAGCTGGGGGAATGTCAGTACATGGATGGTGTCCTATTCATTCGGTCAAATTTGATGAAAAAGACCCCGGTCAAAGGGAAGTCAAGTTGAGTGTTATCACTAAGTCACTGCATGTCAAGAAAAAAAAAAAATATTTGAATCAATGAAATGAATAAGTTATTTGCTCACTTTTCTGAAGGTATTGATTAATTTTGGATTGATGATGAAAGATGAATGGCTAACTTTTTATTCAAGATTTTTAGCTACAGAAACTGTGCACATTCCGCAGCTAAAGTCCAATTCTGCAGCTGTTCTCTAATTCCGCAGCCAGAAAAACCTCATTGTTCAAATCAGCCTAACTTTTTCATACAAAATCAATTTTTTATGATTTAAGTACCATTGGAAAGATCTCAACAATATCTACACAATGAGAAATCCATCATTTGAGTTTGAAATGGAAAATAATGAAATAAATTGCTGAAAAGAAGCAACATCAACTTGAGGCACTAATTCCAAATCAGGTATAAATTCTTTTGATTTTTCCTTTGAGAACTTGTTTCATTAATACAAATTCTTAGTTTTGTGTGTAAATATCATAACTAGAGAGATTGGCCATCTCTCTCCTTTGATAATCTTACATTCCATTGTAGAAGAAGTATTAGTTTTTTTGCAGGTTCCAGGAGGAAAGACAAATGACTACAAGAGAATGGTGTCTCTCTAAGAGACCAATTTGTTTCATAAGAGGATGATCAGCAACAAAGAGGAAATATGCTAATGCAAAATCAGATCCAAACACTTGAAAAAAAAAAAACTTTCAGATACTATTGTCTCCATCACATCCATACTTCATAATAAACCATTCACCTCATGCCACTCCATACTTTCCACTTACATGCATCTCTTTTTGTCCATTCATAACCCACAAATAAAAGCAAGAGGCTCATTCATATGCTTATTATCCATTGCCATTTCTACTCTCCATTGCCATCTTCCATTTTCATCTTCCATTTCCTGTCATTTTCATTCCGCAAATAAGCCCTGCTTCAATGCAAATTATTGAGTCCATAGTCCTTTGAGTCTAAGTCCTTTGTAAAAACACCTTGAGGCTTACATGCCTTAATGGCAAGTTCTCATGCTGACAAACAATGGGAATGCATTAATGTCCCTTGTTCGTTAGATCTTCTAGGTGACTCGACATCAGCAAATTCATTCATACCTAGCAAGATGTGTTTGGGCATCTTGACTCTCATTGTCATCAATGGTGAGAGTTCTCGTGTTGACTAGTGGCATCCATTAATGGCCACTAAGCCAACAATTTCCTATTATGTTCGACATCAGAACATCTTTTCACATAGTAGGAATTGTGCCAATGAGTTTTGAAGACAAGAAGACTATTATTTTCAGCATTTTGGAGCAGATTCAGCAAGTTTTAGTAGAAGCAATAAAAAGTCATCTTATCTCTCTATCAATGACTCCTCTTGTTCAGCCACTTGAAGAAGAATATGATCAAAAAATTTCAGCCACTACACATACAACTCATCCATTCCAAAGGGTAAGTGAAGGTACGTCATTTTCTAACTTTTGACCATAGAATTCCATAAAAATCTAGAATGATAATTGTTGGAAAAACTTCCTCATTTCATAAAATTGCCAATACCATCAGTTGGGGGGGGAATACATTCATATTCATATCTTGCCATGTCCATATCATATTCAGGAGCCCACATACTTCCAACATATATATTAGTTATTACATTGCTATTATGAGCATACAATGGCTTTTGAAAAAGTGCTTAAAGGATAAATTGGATACAAACAAAATCATGGTTGTCACACAAGAACCAACCATCATGCAATCCAATAAAGATATACTTTGCAACAATAATCAAAATATCATTATGCAAAGTTCAAAGATCAAAATAGATGGCAACAACAACAACAACAAAAAATGGTTGTAACACAAGAACCAACCATGTTGCAATTCAAGTGAAACACTTTGCAGAAATATGAAGTTATCAAATGATATCATGCAAAGTTAAGCCAAAGCTCAAGGATCAAAAGAGTTAATGTAATATATATTACATGAGGACATGCAATAGCTTCAGTTGGGGGGTATGTTGAGTCTTGAAAATGTCATTCATTTCCATTACACTTTCACTCTTATGTCCATTATATCACCTCCATTTCACTACTATGTCACCACATTCATCCCACTTTCATTATCATTGGGTCACATTTATGTTTTTCCAATCTTTATTAATTCTAAGCCTTTTAAGTGAATTTGTGGTTAAAAATTAGAAAATAATGTGCATATGCTTATACCTAACAAATGGGTTGAGATTGTTGACATGTGTAGGTTGAAAAGAGGCTTCTAGAAGACCCTTATGTGGCACTCTAAGGCCAAATTCGAATTTGAGTGGAAAGAATCATGGGATCATGAGGATATGTGTCACATCTCCTAATTGTATTGTAACTCTAAGAAGACATGTGTCTTATCAGTTCCTATTTTGATTAGGACTCTAGAGGTAGAGGGAGAGATTCATGGACTCTCATTAATGAGATGGCTTCTCATCTTTTTGTATAAATAGGAGATCTCTCTCCTTCATTTGTTAGTTTGTTAGTATTTTAGCTTGTGAGTTCTTAGCTTAGAGTTTATAGCTTAGAGTTTGGAGTTCTTAAGTCTTTTTAGCTTGTGAGTTTGTATTTCTTCCTTGATGGCTTTTGAAAGCTTTGGAGAGCTTTGTTGTACTTTGTAATTTTGAAAAATTTGAATAAAGCTTTGATGTTCTCAACATGGAAGGAGATGTGAAGTAGATGTCATGGAGCATATTAGAATGTAAGGTATAGTAGATTTCATTTTGTAAATTTTTCTTTGATTTCATTATGTCATTTGATTGCTTTCAAGTTGGTAGATTAGATTTTTCATTCATGCAATTTTAATTCATGCAAGTGTGTTCAACCGGTTGATTGTAGACTAGTAATGCACGTAGCTTTTTAATGACTAATGACATGACGGAATCATCTTGTCCTTCTGCTGATTTATTTTTTTTGAGTTCTAATATCAGCATTGTTATTTCTTTCAAATTTTTTTTGCTCATTTACTTTCATGCAATTTAGATATCATATTACTCAGCTTGTTTATGATTACTTCCTATAGACAGATTGAGTTGAAAGGATAAGGATCAGAACGGGGGTTGAAGTAGTGTGATTTGATCTTAGTTTCCTTTTATGCAATTTAATTTCCTGCATTTTAGATATCATATTACTCAGCTTGTTTATGATTACTTCCTATAGACAGATTGAGTTGAAAGGAGAAGGATCGGAACGGGGGTTGAAGTAGTGTGATTTAGTTGCTTTGCTTTCAATCTTTGAGTTGCTTTAAGTTCAGTTTTTACTTTCTTCAGTTTTCTTTTTATACAGCAGCAAGGATACTGGGTTTCATAGTCACTAACTCATTGATTGGTTATTGCATTCTATTTTGATTGAAGTAGCTGCATATTTACACTTTTGTTCAAGTACTAATTCCATCAATAACATGTTTTGAGATCTTTTGAAGTGCTAAGTTTTGGAAGATACCATTAGGGACATAGGCCTTGTCTTGAAATCTCTATCCATACTTGTCCTTTAAAAGTATTCTTAAGACCTTAAAATAAGATTTCCATTTGCATTAGACACTTTAGGAAACCAACAAGAACAAAACCCCCAAAACAACATAAACTATAAAACAACGAAGTAAGAAAAAGGTTAACTAAGCACATATGGTGCACCACACTTCATCAGTTTACGATACCCAGATTGATAATTTATGTAGAGCAATTTAAGACGTTAAATTGACTAGACACCTTCCTCCATTTTATTTCAGTCAATATATCATGGATGTCATCTATTTATGCACTAAATTTCCAACCATGGGTTGGAAATGGACTTTGCAGGATCCCTACCCTATCATCTCAGCCATAAATAGATTTGGGAATCCCATTATATACCCCATTTTTATAAAATATGTCATGATGCTATTTTACCATTGCATCGATTGATTTTTAATAAGAAAGCCCCCAGGTTTTCCAAAGGGGCCGCTACAGACCTTCTCATAGTAGGCAAGTATTTTGTTGAAGAATGGTTTACATATTTCAGGGTTTTTGGCAGTACATCGGACCCACATGTCCTCCCTTTGTATGTCTCTGATAAACTATTATCAAGAGAAATAGCCCACCAGACTGTGGGAAAAGGCTTGACCAAGACCCTAAAATATAGCAAAAATTCATTGTGGCCATCTTTTCCCATTCGGTGTGGTTCCTTTTCATTAGCAAATTTAAACCATGCAGCCAACAAATCACTAAGCCTAGAGAGCCTCAGGCTCCATACCCTGTCGAAGAGGCAATTCGACCTTCACAGGATAGCACACAATATTACTACTACAGTGAAGATTAAGCCCTTTAACCATGAGGATAATAATTATGAATACCTTTTACAGTCAGATGAGTCATTCGAACAAGTGTTCAAGTGGGCAAGGTCCAATCTGAGTCCTAAATATTTTGAAAGCTTTCAGGAATTCATAAACAAAAGGCTTGAAATAATTCCATTGTATTTGTTAAAAGTTGAGGACAAACCTACACCTAGTGCAATTGTCAATAGTGAGGAACCAAATTCTCGCATAGAGTCTCAAGTGGACATAGGGAAATCACTAGATACAGGGAAAGCCCAAGACACCAAGAATACAGTGGAATCTAGCAAGAGGTTAGACAAAAAGTAGGTCATAAGTGACCTGACTAAAGATATATGTTCTAAGATCAAAAGCAGCAGTTTGGAGCACGAGTGGGACCAATTCAATAAAAATTTACAAGAAACACCTAAGACAACAGATGTCCAGGAAACCACAAAATATCATACTCCTCCGCATACCCAGAAAATTACAGATTCTGAGATGATGGATGAGCAAGGGACAAGTTTGCAACCGATAGAAATCATTCCTACTTTACCCACATCGAAAATTTTCCTAAAGGTGACTGAAATTCCTCCTTTAGATGTGTTCTACAACCCACTTCACAAGGTTATAGTAAGGAGACAGAGGAAAAGGAGGGTAGAGACACCAGAGATCCCACCTGGGAATGAGCCGATGGACATAGTCTGGAAGGATATTCCTTCCAATCTAGCTGAAAACTTGACCAGACTGTCACAGTTTACTGGGGCATATGCAACTTCCACCATGGATAAAGCTACAAAGATATCCATTTTGTTAAGGGAGAGGGAAGAGAAGATAGCGCAACTCGAGCAACAATTGCAAATTGAAAAAACAAATGTGAACCAATAAGCTGCTGAAAAATAACTCAATTCAAGCAGAATATGGAAGTGTTAAAGATAAGCCATGAAACAGACATTTCTACGAAGAACATGAAAATTCGATAACTGCAAGAAGCCACAGCAAAATATGAAGATGTCCCTACTGTCGATGAATTCATCAAAGAGGCACTAGAGCTAAATTCCCTTCTATCAAAACAGCAAGAGCAATTTTGCCAAAGAATATTGCATATCACTCCTTATCTGATCACCAATGATCAGTTAACAGATAAGGTGATTGACCAGAGAATTGAATTTAATGATTTAAATACAATGATCTCAAAATTCATTGAATGGTAAGAAATAGAAGAAGGAAGGAGAGTTAATGTGCCCGAGATTGAGGAGACACATAAGGACATTCTATTCACAGATTTGGACACGCCGGTCAAGAAGGATGAATTAGCAGTGAAAGAGTAGCAGGGGTGTCAAAGAACATAGTAGAATAAGTAAACCACACTTTGCATGACACCAACCTGGTGAAAGAGGGTAACCCAAAACTACTGCCAGATTTAAATGGCTTGCACAAAAGTTGGAAGGAAAGAGCAGAAATCCAAAGGGAAGTGATTGCAAAGTTAGAAAAGACTGACTGGGAGGTGTATTGGCAATACCTTGTCAAGCCACATAGCCAAATCATGACCCCCAATGGCTCACTCCATTCAACTCAACTAATGATGCCACCTCTCACAGATGTTATTTTCGCAGGACAGATTAGAACGCAGTTTGGGGCACCTCCTCAAGTGAAACCGATGTCCGATATATGTGATTTAAAAGAGAAGTTGGCAAATAGCAAGTCATCATTGTAACCTCTACTCATCAAGTCACTTTTACTTTTAGAGTTAGTTGACTAGTTAAGAGGAAGGTTGTTTGAAACCTCCCCAAATTTTTGTATAATCTAATTTTGAACATTAGTTAGAATAGTATTTATACCCTTCTCATGCATTTAGAGAAGGGTCCATAATTTTATCAAAAACATTTGCAAAGAATGAACTTCTATAAGTTTGTGAATGCCTTAACGAAATTATGGAACATGGTTGATTATTTTAAATATCAGACTACTTTCCTTTGTTGATGCACTATTGTATACTTGGAAGATAATTTGATCTGAAGAAAAGAGTTGATCTATGTCATTAGTTCTATCTTGTATTATTAGTTATGTTTCTGTTTAATTAGTGATAACATTTCATTTTCATGAATTGTATATGAGATATGTTCTTTCTGTTATGCGTTAATTGCACTACTGTATGATGCCTAGCTGAAATTGTTTATTTTCATATATAATCATCAGATATATGCGATATAGTTTATACATTTCTTTGACTAACTATTTAGTCAAAGAAATTATCTTTACACGTTATCACCTCTATGTAATGCGTGATTGATATTTATTATCACATGTCAAACAGATATCTTTTTAGATTGCATATCACACAGAATACCCGAGTTTATATTAGATTAAGTTAGCTAGAGATTTGTGCAATAGAATTGGCCACTTAGTTATAATTATTCTTATTGCAATCCCTTGAAAACCACCCACTCTCATTTTAAAACCCACACTGGGAAACTGGTCCCATTATCCCCAGTCAAAGCCAACACTTCAAAAGGAAAAGGAGTTGTCTTTAAGGTCCGGACCAGGTGGTTATCCCCCATGTTGGAGCAGCAAAAATCTGAGGCTTCAACAGAGTTGCAGACCAAAACAAACTTTATCCACATGCACCTTTGATTCTCTAAATGCATTTGCTAGCTATTGCACTTTGTCTTTAGAAGCGGCCTCCCACTGAATCTCGAGCTCGAGGAGCTCACTGCATACTCTTGAAACGGCCTACTCTAGTTGTGCCCTTCTTGCAACTACCTCATCACGGTCCTAGAGAGCTCTGTTCTTTTCATTGCACATCTATTGACTCGTGATCTGTGCATCCTTGATCACCATGAGAGCTCGTTGCTCTCGCACCTTAAGCTCATCTGCTACACCATGGTGTAGCTCATGTAATGTGGATAGGGGGAGCGTTGTGAGGTTAATACTTATGTCTTTGGGCAGCTGGGAACTCTCTCGTTCTACAACATTGTTCAAATATAAATATCCATCAGGCAAGGGCACAACGCGGAGCTCTAAGGTGAGGACCGACTGCACACTACCCGATGTCGTTGGCTTCGCGCTCGCTTGAGACTGGCTCGCTTGAACCTGGCTTGCCTGAACTTGCAACTTTGTGAGGCCCGCTTGGACCTTTGACAAAACAAACTAGTACTAATCTTCAATATGGCCCCAAATTTCTTCTGTCACAATCCTAATAGTATCTCCAATCTCATCAAGGTCCCCCTCAGTGAGGACCATGGCCTCCGCACCAGCAGTCTTATCAGACTTGTGCTTCTTGTGTGTGCCTCCCGCACCTGAATTTTTTCATCGTTTAAGAATAAAAGGAGAATCAACATTCTCTAGGTCTATAATGGGGTCTTCAGTACCCTAATCCAGTCCTTAGGTGTGCTACTCTTCGTCGTGCTCGCCCTCTGGTTCTTGCACTGTAGTTTTCTCAAGGTTGATGGTCACCTTCTTCTTTTCCTTCTATGTTGCTTTACTTGTGCCTATTGTTCCTTCTGCACTATTCCCTGTTATATCTTCGACAATATCTATTGGAAGGATCCAATCAGCCGACCACTGAAGGACTAACTACGTGATATCGTCTTCGATGACCAAAAACGGAAACGTTGTCCATTTCTTCGTCAGGTCCCACCTCGTGTTGATGTATACATGATGGAAATCAACCTTAAAATCTGCAATGTGTCGATATTCTTTGAATCGAGTGGGTGACAACTATGGTTTCTAGCTAATCACCATACGCACTTCTGATTCAAACAGTACCCAGAACATCTTGTTTTCAATGACACGGTCAGGTTCCTTCGTTGCCCACAGCGAGGAAAATCTCATGACCTTGCACAAATCCAAATCTGGCGTTAGGAACTGGGAATCCTCTAGCATCCTCCAAGCTATCATCGCGATCAATAATAGTACCCATGCGTAGTGGAACACTTTTCCTTCCTCGTAGGCTTCATGAAAATCATCCAAGAATTCTTGGCAGAGGTACTTTTCCAAATTGAATTGGACCCCCTAGCTGCACTACGCAGCTAAGGATACCACCAGTTCCGGTACTTCATCGGCATGACACTTCCTCATAATTTTTCCTACCAATATCTATGCAGCAAACCGCACATCTTCATCTGAGATAGAACTAATGGTGTAACTCCACGACTTCTTCACCAACCCGAAGACGCTCTTCATCTAGTCCGTGAGATTTTTCTCCTGTGACTTCCCCACAAAATCATTTGCGAGATTCGCACCCTGGTATGGTAGCGTTGTGATTCTACGGATTAACATATCATCAATTGGGATGGGCCCTCCCAGCTAGAGGCACCCATCATGAACCAGTGCCAACAATTAGCGCACACAAATGGCATTAATAACGATGCGGCTAAAATGTGGGAAATACAGCATGTTGAGCAACCCTATGTGCTCAATCCCAACCTCCCACTTCATTGGTTCCAGTCTTGTGATGCCCATCTCCTCATAGTAGACTGATTTCAAGTATTTACTGGGTTCTAATTGCAGAAATTTGTAATGATCGCCCAAATCCCAATGCTCCATCTTTAGAAATGTTAACCGAGCCAACAAGTCACCCTCAATAGGTACTTCATCCAGTAGCAATGGCGTGAATACCTTGCATTTCAAAGAATCGGGGTCCTTAGTTACTTTGGTGGTTGGTTTTCGTGGAGGTATATATGGCAGTAACTGAGAAATTGGCTCAGCGCCCTCTGCGTTAATATCCTCAATCCCCATATTCATCTCTTCTTCATCCAGGTCATGGATTTCCATAGGCTACTTGTTTTTATCAATACAACCCTT
Organism: Pinus tabuliformis; assembly: GCA_031772625.1. NCBI lineage: Eukaryota > Viridiplantae > Streptophyta > Pinopsida > Pinales > Pinaceae > Pinus > Pinus tabuliformis. Next base: position 444,825,047 of record CM062807.1, on the reverse strand, counting down.
ATGTCTATGCTCAGTGTGGATTTTTCACAGTGATTGTCGAACCGGGGCCTGTTGTGGATTTTTCTTCTTTTTCTCTCCTGCCACGGAGGCAGTAAGTTTTTGCCTCAGTGACCTAGGAATTGTAGTAGGGAGTGGCAGTGTTACAGTCATGATATTTCCTACCCCTCTCTTCAAGAATTATTGCTCTTTAAGCTTATACAACACATAAAAAATTCTCAAGAAGCAAAGTGGCCAAGTGGGGAGTGGGGTACAGTATTTATAATTTGATTTGAATTCAAATTGTTCATTCCCCCGTAAATATTTCTCATAAATGTGATTTTGGCGGTAGATTCTCCCAAAATTTCTCCTTAAATGCACTTCCCCGCTCCTTTTAATGGCAGAATAGTTGTCAAATCAACTGTAGTTGCTCCAACAGTCACTTTTTGGGTAGGTTGCGCAGCAATCTTCCTTGTATGCTCATCCAACACATCGCACAACCTTCCTTCTTCAAAAAAAAAATCCTTGGCAGCTAAGTTTAGAGTCTCGCACTTTCTTTCAACTGCCGAAAGCACTAAGACCTTCCTTCGTCCATGTAATCATTGCACAGGGGCGGGATCGCCCCTGTAAATCTTCAGCCTGCTCCCATTAATCCTACTCAGAAATACTTCCCCATTCAGCTTTGTGAGTTGAACTGCGGCACCATCCGAAATATCCTTAATTACATATGATCCCATCCAATGCATCTGAAACTTCCCCGAAAACTTGGTAAACTTGATTTCATACATTAGTACCAAATCACCATTTTTGGAGGTGCATTGCTTGATGTGTCGATTGTTGGGTTGTGTTATATTCTTTCCACGACTAGCCCACATAGTTAACCAGGGGAAAAGAGGGGCGGCGAAGCCCCTCCTTTCGTTCCGCCGATTGCGTAGCGGGGGGAATCACAGGGGGTTTGAGGGGTGAAAGTAACCCCACTCTATGGGTTCCGGGGCAGTGCCCTGAAAAATTTTGGTTTTGGAACCTATGTCAGGTTGGGTGGACCTACCTATGGTTTTGTGCATGATTTTCGCACATGGTTTTGCACGCGATGGTTTTCAGTCCATGGTTTTAGACGCGATGGTTTTCAATCCATGGTATTGGATGCTTTGGCATGTATAAATATGTATTGTAACATTGAAAGGAACATAATGAAAAATCAAGCTGGTAGTCCCGGTTTTTGGATCCAAAGGAAAATCTTTGTGTATATGTGTTTTATGTGTTATGCTATCGCATTGTTTATTTTATGTGTTTTAGAATTCGTATGCAGGTAATTTCTGTATGGGGTTAAAGCCTACAATTGGTATCAAAGCTATTTTGGCTTCAAGGGGACGCCTTTGTTGCTGAGGGGTTTCGCTCGGGCCTGTGGTGGACCCTATCCAATGGGAGATCTGCGAAATCGATTCTGGTGGTGAAAGAAGATGGCGAGCAGCGGAAAGATAGAGATCAAGAAATTTAATGGTAAGAGTTTTGAGTTGTGGAAACTCAAGATGGAGGATCTATTGGTGGATAAAGATCAGTGGATCATGGTAGATCCGGGTACTAAACCAATAGGAGTGTCCGATGAAGAATGGAAGAAGTTGGATCGGAAGGCAAAGAGCATAATACGATTGTGTGTCTCAGATTCAGTATTGCTAAATGTTTCAGGGGAAGCTACAACGAAGGCTTTGTGGGACAAGTTAGGGACTTTGTACCAATCTAAGTCTCTGGTGAGTAAATTGCTCCTGCGGAAAAAACTGTATAACCTAAGGATGAAAGATGGAGACTCGGTGACAGTGCATTTGAACACATTTAATACTGTGGTAAGTCAATTAGCATCTGTTGATATTAAAATTTCAAATGAAGATAAGTGCATCAGTTTGTTGTGTTCTCTACCAGATTTGTGGGATAGTCTGGTTATTGCAATAGGTAGCAATGCAACTGCATTGCAGTTTGATGAAATAGTCTCATCCTTGCTGACGGAGGAGATGAGACGAAAAGATATGGAGATCCAGAATGGTGATGCCTTGTTTGTACGAGGACAGTCCCAGAACATAAACAAAAATAATTCATCGAGTGGGAGATCTAAATCTCTAGGAAAACCTGTAAAAGTGGTGTGCTAGAAATGTGGAAAGGAAGGGAACTACAAAAGGGACTGTAAATCTAAAGCTCCTGATAAAGGAAAGGGATCTGATGATGCTCCTTTTGCAAAGGTGAAAACCACCTCGGATGAAGGTGGGGATGTGTACTTGGCTTCTTCAAGTACACATGTAGATCATGAGGCATGGTTGATTGACTCAAGTGCATCCTTTCACTTCACTCCCCATAGAGAGTGGTCCTGCGAGTATGAGAAATACAATGGTGGTGATGTCTTCTTAAGGGATGATAGGAAGGCTAGAATCATTGGTCGCGGAAAGGTAAAGTAGAAGTTGCAAGGTGGAAGGGTTAGAACACTTCCAGGTGTTCTTCATATTCCTACATTGGCCAGAAATTTGATTTCTATAAGCAAGTTGGATGATGCAGGTGTAAAAACAGTTTTCGAGAAGGATACCTGTAAGATGGTTCGAGGAGCACTGGTATTGATGCGGGGAGTTTAGATTGGAACTCTATACAAGCTACAAGGTAGCACGGTTGTTGATGGGTGCAACAGTTCTGTGGTTCCTGGAAGTGGAGCAGAAAATCTAGCGGTCTCTGGAGAGAAGACCATGCTGTGGCATCAAAGGCTTGGACATATTAGAGAGAAGGGCCTTCGAATACTTCATGGTAAAGGTATGGTAGAAGATATGAGCAATAGCTATCTGGATTTTGATTTCTGTCAAAATTGTGTATATGGGAAGCAGAATCGGGTGAGTTTCCCCTCTGGTGGTAAGAGGGCGAAACATATATTAGAGCTTGTGCATAGTGATGTGTTTGGACTTGTGAAGGTTCCATCACTAGGTAAGTATGTGTACTATGTATCATTTATAGATGACTTCTCGAGGAATACATGGATATATTTCCTTAAGAAGAAAGTTGAAGTCTTTGACAAGTTTAAAGAATTCAAGGCTTTGGTGGAAAACCAGACATAGAAGAAGATAAAGGTGCTGAGGATAGATAATGGTGGAGAGTTCTGTAGTAAGGAATTTTAAGAATTCTGTAAGAAGTGTGGTATAGCACGGCAGAAGACTACTCCATATACACCTCAGCAAAATGGAGTTGCAGAAAGAATGAACAAGACATTGATGGAAAGGGAAAGAAGCATGGTCAGTGGTGCCAGGTTAGGACAGGAATTATGGGCAGAGGCGATGGAGACAACATGTTACCTGGTCAACAAATCACCTTCATTAGCGTTGGACGATAAAACTCCACAAGAGGTATGGACTAGTAAGAAACCCTCTATTTCACATCTGAGGGTATTTGGATGTGATGCATATGTACATGTTCCAAAGGAGAAACGAACCAAGTTGGATAGTAAATCTAAAAAGTGCATCTTTATTAGGTATAAGGATGGTTTAAAGGGTTATAAGCTTTGGAACCTAGTAACAAGGAAGGTTGTGTATAGCTGACATGTGGTGTTTAGAGAGGTGAAATATGTTATTAAACATGAAGTCCAACCAAAGGAACCTGAGAAGATAGAGTTTGAGCTAAAGGAGGAAGAATCAGACTCTACAGCAAAGGAGGAATCAGAAGATGAAGATCCACAAATTCCAAGTGTGAGAAGATCAGTTCGAGAAAGAAGGAAGCCAAAAAGGTATAGTCCATCTGCTTTCTATTCAAATTTTGCTTTATCTATTACTGATGATGATCCCAGAACTGTGAAGGAAGCAGTAGATTCAGAGGATGGAAAAATCTGGAAAGAGGTCATGGTTGATGAAATGGCATCTTTGCACAAAAATAAGGCTTGGGATCTGGTGGAGTTGCCGGGTGGAAGGAAACCCATTGGTAGCAAATGGGTGTTCAAGAAGAAGACAAATACAAAAGGAAAGGTGGAGAAATACAAAGCTCGGTTGGTAGAAAAAGGCTATTCCCAGGTGCCGGGAATCGATTTTGGTGATATTTTTTCTCCTGTTGTCAAGATAACTTCTATTAGATTACTTTTATCTGTTGTTTTTGCTTTTGATTTTGAGGTAGAACAGATGGATGTGAAGACATAATTTCTTCACGGGGATCTGGAAGAGGAAATCTACATGAAGCAACCTGAAGGCTTTGCGGTGAAGGGTAAGAAAAAACTGGTATGCAAGTTAAAGAAGTCTCTGTATGGGTTAAAACAATCACCAAGGATGTGGTATCAGAAATTTGATACATTTATACGAGGACTTGGCTTCACCAGAAGCAAAGCAGATCACTGTGTTTATTTTAAATTAATTGGTGACCGTGTTATTTATTTGGTCTTGTATGTGGATGATATGTTCCTAGTTGGAAATGACAAAGAAATTATCCAGGATTTGAAGACCCAATTGTCCTCCAAATTTGACATGAAAGATCTTGGTGCTGCAAACTATATTTTGGGCATGGAAATTAAAAGAGATTGGGCAAAGAGGAAGCTCTGGTTAAACCAGAGGAAGTATGTCGAGACAATATTGCAGAGATTTAATATGCAAGATAGTAAATCGATGAAAGTTCCTATTCCTGTAGGTGTAAAGTTATCTATTGAATAGTGTCCCAAGACATAAGAAGAGGAATAGGACATGTCCCGCGTTCCATATGCAAGTGCAGTTGGTAGCCTGATGTATGCAATGGTCGGTACTAGACCATACATTGCACATGTAGTGGAAGTATTGAACAGGTTTATGTCAAAACCAGGAAAGGAGCATTGGACAGCAGTGAAGCGGGTTTTCAGGTATTTGCATGGCACTAGTGATTATGGTTTGTGCTACCAAGGAAGACCAAGATTGGACAGAGTGTTGGATATTTGAGGCTTTGTTGATGCAAACTGGGCTAGAGATCTAGATCAGAGAAGATCTACAAGTGGGTATGTGTTTAACCTATTTGGAGGTGCAATCAGTTGGATGAGTAAGAAACAATCTGTAGTGGCACTATCAACTATAGAGGCAGAATACATGGCAACCTCTCATGCAAGCAAGGAAGCAGTTTGGTTGCAGAGATTGTGTTCAAGTATGGGGTTAGTACAGGGAGCTATAAGGATAGACTGTGACAACCAAAGTGAAATTTTCTTGGAAAAGAACACTGCATATCATTCAAAGACAAAGCACATTGATGTTCAGTATCACTTTGTGAGGGATATGATAGAAGACAAAAAGGTGTTGCTGGTAAAGGTGGACACTTTGAAGAATACTGCACATGCATTGACAAAATCTGTGAGCTCTGAGAAGTTCTCTTGGTGTAGAGAAACAATGGGCATTGCAGGGCTGGATAAATGACTAAGCTTTCTTGTGGCCCCTAGTGGAAAGAAAACAACAAGTGGGAGAATGTTGGGTTGTGTTATATTCTTTCCACGACTAGCCCACGTAGTTAACCGGGGGGTTAGAGGGGGGGTAGAGCCCCTCCTTTCGTTGCGCTGATTGCGTAGCGGGGGAAGTCACAAGGGGTTTGAGGGGTGCAGGTAACCCCACTCTATGGGGTCCAGAGCAACGCCCTAGAAAATTTTGGTTTTGGACCCTATGTTAGGTTGGTCGGACCTACCTATGGTTTTGTGCATGATTTTCACACATGGTTTTGGACGCAATGGTTTTTGGTCCATGGTTTTGTACACGATGGTTTTTAGTCCATCGTATTGGATGCTTCGGCATGTATAAATATGTATTGTGACATTGGAAGGAACATAATGAAAAATCAAGCTGGTAGTCCTGGTTTTGGGATCCAGGGGAAAATCTCTGTTTATATGTGTTTTATGTGTTATGCTCTCGTATTGTTTATTTTATGTGTTTTAGAATTCGTATGCAGGTAATTTATGTACAAGGTTAAAACCTACATCAATCATGTCATACCTTTTATCGAGATTTTTGTACCTCATGATGAAAACCAGCCAAAAAAAGGTCTTCCTCTAATGCCAACAACTACGTGAGGCGTTCCTCCATGATGTCTCGATCTACCATCTCAGTTATTGCTCTGATTCTTAGGCTGGGCACTATGTATTCCATTGGCATTACCGCTTCTTGTCTGTAAACCAGTCGAAAGAGTATTTGCCCAATCAATTTTTTACAGGTAGTCCTATAGGCCCATAAAACCACTGGTATGTGCACATCCCAATCATTCCTATTAACATTGTATTCCTTTGTGAGGGAATTCTCTAAGATCTTGTTGAAAGCTTCAATAGTTCCATTCGCCTAGGGGTAATATGATGTACTCTTCTGATGGTGTATTTGGAGCTCTTTTTTTAAAGTTGCGATTGTCGCATTTAGGAAGTGTAACCCTCTGTCGCTCATCAGAATTTTCTAGCATCCAAACCTTGACAGGATAAACTCAAATATAAACTTCACAGTAGTGTTCGCACTACAATCCTTCACAAGTTGTGCCTCAAGCCACCTGGTTAAGTATTTCGTCGCAGTGATAATATAACACGCTCCCATATTTTTTCCCTGGTGGCTGAATAGGCCCAACAAAGTCAATTTCCCACTTATCAAATTCTTGTAACATGATTTGTGGATTTAATGGAAGTTCATCCCTTCGTGATGGTCTCCTGGTCTTTTGACACACATCAAATGCACTGCAATATTCCTTGGAATCTTTATGTATTTTTGACCACCATAGTACTACACATCAGATCTTCTACGCAGTAGCCTTACCTGCATAGTGTCCTCTGGAAACACCACCATGTGTTGCATCTACAATATTGTTCTTTCATATTCAGGTACATGTTAGCGTAGCACTTCATCTGACCCATCTTATATGGTTGTCCTGCAATTACAGAAAAATCGGCAACCCTGACAACTAGTTCCTTCTTTTGTCGCGTTGTATAACCTTCAAGAGCTATGCCAATAGATAAAAATTGAATGGTGTCTGCAAAAGGCTTTTCCGCAACCCTGACAACAAAGAGTTTCACGTCAGGTAATCCTTCCTCAATATTTATAGGCTCTTTTCCATTTTCATTCTGAGACAGGTGGTCTGGTCCAACATTCAATCTCCTGGGCTTCACTATGACTTCAAAATCATATTCTTGAAAAAGGAGCAACCACCTACATATCCCCCCCCAACACAGGCTTATTGACCAGGTACTTCAAAGAAAAATGGTCTGTGTACATCTTAAAGTGTGCACCTAGTAGATAATGCCTAAACTTTTGTAGTGCATAAACCATGGCCAAACCTTCGTGCTCTGTGGTTGAGTAGTTCCTTTCGGCCTTAGATAGTTTCTGACTGGCAAAGGCAATCGGGTGATCAATATCTCCTACCCCTAGTTGTGTTAAGACGACTCCCAATGCTATGCAAGATGCATCCACATGCACATGAAATTCCTTCTTCCAATCTAGGAATACTAGGATTGATGCCATAACCATCTTCTCCTTCAGAGTATCCAAGCTCTTCTGAAAATCATCATCCCAGCAAAATGTGACATCACTCTTTAACAAATTCTCCATGGGCGCAGTGATCTATGCTTAGGCCTTAATAAACTTCCTATAGTACCCCGTATGACCCAATGTCACGCGTAGCTGCTTTACGTTCCTAGGGGGCTCCAGATTGATAATGACAGTGATCTTAGCAAGGTCTACCATCAATCCCTGATTATAGAAAACGTGGCCTAACAATATGTCGTAAGGTGAACAAAAAATATATTTCTTCAGGTTCAGAAAGATCTAGTACTTCCTACAGGTATCCAACATCAGGCACAAACTTGAGACATGCTTCTTGACCAGCCCAAACACTATCCAATCATCGAATTAGACTTCCAAAAACTTATGAATGAACTCCTTGAATGCTGCAACAACCACCCTAGAGAAAATTGCAGGAGCATTTTTTAGTCCAAAAGGCATAACTGTATACTGGAACGACCCCCATTCAGTAGCGAAGGTAGTCTTTCTTTTTTCCTCTGGCACAATATTAATTTGGTGGTATCCTGAGAATCTATCCGTAAATGAGTAAGCTTCATGTCCGCCAACATTCTCGAGAAATTCATATGTAAACGGTGTAGGGAATGGATCATGGACACATGCATCATTTAGCTTCCGCAGATCTATGCAAATCCTGATATCGCCTTTTGTTTTCTTCTCTTGGACCACCATAGGACTAACCCACTCAGATTCCTCTACAGGCTCGATTATTCCAGCCGCGAGCATTTTATCGAGTTCCTCTCGTACATTTTCCTTGTATTTGGGGTTCAATCAATATGGGCGCTTCTTAACTAGCTTCACATCGGGTTTTAAATTGATCTTCATCACCCTCAAATATCCTAATATCCCCTTTAAGTCAGAGAACTTGGTTGGAAATAAATCCTGATATTCATGTAATTTCATGTAATAATTCAGCGACCTTATCCATTGTATCTTCATCCCAATAGTCGCCAATGTTCGTGAATTTTGGTTCTGCTTTTGACCCAATGTTCCCCTACTTTGTGCACACCAGTTGCGAGATATCATGGATCTCTGCACTAGGTCCCCCAACTTCGCGTTGTCCCTCTGATTCATGGATATTAATATTCCTCGGATCCTCATCAGCTTCTTTCGTTGTAACATTGTAACATTCTAAATCATGATGCAATTGTGTACTCCAGTCAGGTTGTACCCACATGATAGGTTTGATGGGTGTTTGGAAGATTGTTGCCTTGATCTCCTCAAGCGCTTCATCAATGCATGTGAACCCATCTTCAAAACTGAATGCGAGTAAGAAGCTTTATTTCATCTCATCCCAGTTAGCAGTCTCATGTCATAGCTCTGTTTCTAAATTCCAGTTCTTCAGGATAACATCCAGGATATCAACAAAGATATGCACCCACTAAGGTTGAGGTATTTCACCCCACGCCTTAGTCCATCGTGCCAAATGTTCACATGGATCATCCTTCCCTATGTATTTTTTAGTGAGTTGGGTGTTCGCGTGGCCAAATATTAATTGTATCATTTGATTATATTCCTTCTAGTCAGCAAAGTAGCCCTATGTGTACCCCACCATCTTCCAAGTGTAGCTCTTAATGCTAGATCTAAGGCTTGGAACCGATGTTCCTATGGTACATCCCTTTCAAAATGTTCAATAAATATATTGACATCACCCAAGCCATCATAATAGGGTAACTTGTGTACCTCAATAGATACACAGTGTAACGATTTGGTAAGTTGATTACATCACAGCGTAGAGACCTCATTCAACTTATTCTACCAGTTTTCTAACTCTTCATCTGAGTCTGATTGGCAAGAGTTTTCCTTCTCCCATCTAATCCTCCCACCTGTAGTAGGATTGATCCAATATTCATTCTCTGTAGTTAACTTATAGATGTGCTCAATGTCATCATCTTCATAATAGTCACGATTCGGTTCTGTGTATCACGAACCTTCAGCAAGATCCAATGGGACAATTACTCGAAGTTCATTTTTCTCAAATACCATGCTTCACTTATTTAAGTTGATAATATCATTCGTGTCAAAATCCCAATCAATCCTGAGCAACGCTGGGTATGTATTACTATCATCAATGATCTTAAAAACTTCGAAATTAGCCACTTCTCTTGCACCTTCAATTTATACAGTTACTCCATGTAGGTGTCCCATTGGAATTATCTTCTGTTGGTTTGCCATGTGCAGCTAAATTGGCGACCATTGTAACTTAGGATTTCCCATTCATTCCCAAGTTTGCTTTGGTAGTACATTAGCATCGAAGCCCAAGTCTAGGATTACTTGATCCATTTTGAAATCATCGATCTATGCAGTCATCATTTGCATCTCCCTACCCATTCTTTTCTTGCTTGGGTTTACCTTATTGACTACGCATTGTCCTAGTAACGGCTTATCCTTGCTAATGAAGTTATCTATCGGTCTTTGCATACCCTCCACTGCCTTATGATCCCGTTGTAACTTTATACAGATCTGCAAAAACGATTTCAACACTGTGGGATCTGACTCTTGGGTTGCAGTAGCATCTTCAGGTTTCTCCTTTCACGAGACTATCGGCATCGGGTTCTGAGATGTATAAGCATCCAGACTCATAAAATTATTTCTTGCCTCCTTGAATGTCTCTTTTTCTTTATCTAAATCAAACCCAACATTCTTTTCACCAGCTTTTCAGAACCATGACTCTAATTTTGGTTTTCTGCCTACAGCCTTGTCTTCGCTAGTGGCTACACCACTTCACGTGACTATGTTGATACTAGGATCATCTTCACATGACTCGGATATCATCATTTGAATATTCTGTGTCAGCTGTTGGGTCTTCTTCTCCTGCATCTTCTCTATTAAGATCAGGAAATCTTCTATAACATGATCAAATTGATGGTAGTACTAACATGAAGGGTGCGTTAGATTCTGACAGTCACGCACAAAGTGTCTTGGTTCTTTGCATTTGTAAAAAATTATTTGGCCCCGACCTCTTCCAAATCCTCCTCCTCGTCCTCTTCCCCATCCTTGAAATCCTCCTCAAGTTGTAGGTGAGCCCTAGTCATTCTATAAGCAGTTTTCAACCTACATACTATACAATGGATTTATTTCCATCATTAGCTCATAGCTTTGACAATTCCTCTCATCATGACCAACTGATTTACAAAATTTACAAAAAAGTTTCTTTGGAGACTGTATAAACATCTGCAATAGGGAGAAATTATCGGTTGAATGTTGTCCTAAAACTTGGCATGTACTACACCAGGTACTTGCACTAGTGCTTGATCCAATAGAAGACTTTTGTTTTAGCGGGTTAGGGCATTCCGCAGCTATATAAACCCAGAATATAGGGCATTTATCCTTATGATGACCTTCAGCTTTGCATTTTGTGCACCAAACTTCAGAATGTGTCTCTCACTTAACCTCCTTTCCCTTCTTCAAATCCTACAACTCCATATTCAGGATTTCTAGTTGCGCCTGGATCTTCTGAACTCCTACATTCATATCCTAGATCAGTGAAGCTTCTAGCTTCATCGTGATTTCCAATGCTTCAACCTAAGACCCAATCTTCTGCTGAGATAACGATAATCTTAAGTGAGGTAATAGCAAAGCTATGTACCAGTCCCTATGTTGTTCATCTAAGATATGAAGGTTAGCTTGATTTAGTAAGCACATCAGTCGTTGATCTATATCCCACGTAGATTCATTAACCCTCTACTTAATCTCCTTGATCTCAATGACACACTAAGCTTTCAACTTTGGCTTCGTAAATTCCAAGTTCAGTGCATCCTTCGTATTATCCAATGAAGCAGTCGGGTGAGTCGTGTTGTATCTAATATACCATGTAAGTGCCTTGTCCTGTAGCGTTGTAACCAATTGCACCTTCTTCATATCATCATCATTGATCTGTTGTGCTTTCCACACAGCTTCTGTGACGAACCAAAACTATTCAGGATCCTCTGATCCCTGACCCCTAAATACAGGAAATTTTACTATATTTGCCATACTAAATAGCGTAGGTGGAGGTGGAGATGTAGGTTTATGAGGTGGAGGTGAAGGTGGAGGTGGAGTGGTTGGATGTGGAATTCCAAAAGCACCCTGATCTATCATCTATGCCACACCTCTAGGCATATTAGGGCTACTTCGTTCTTCTTTACTTTTAGGCTCTCCCAATAAGGGACTGTATTCACTTATGACGAATTTGTCTTCGTCTACTCTGAATCGCTTTCCACTTCGCATAGATCTAGTCAGACCCCTTTTAAACATTAAGTTAAAGGCATAACCCTCTTTTCGCACAAAATCATTTTAATCTAGGTTTTTAGCAATTTTAGGTACTTACCTCTTGAACCCTTGAAGAATCATCGTTCAGCTTCGCTATAAGACACAGATGTATCTATTGCAAATTCAGTGATGAAACTGCCCAAGATACTATCAATCCAGTAATCAACAGCCCTCGTAATCTTATAATCATATCTTTCAAGACATCTAGCTGATTCTGGAGTCCACACAATAAGATCATTGCGCTTATGAGTAGGTTCGCTATATGTTATTTGGACAAACACTCGTACAATTCGCAAGGGAACGATGAAAAGAAAATTTTGTGTACTTCCATGTAAAGATACCTTTGTAACCACTTTTCTTTTGATAAGTGCGGATTCCTATTCTCCTGGCTTACAAACTCATGTAGCTTTCGACCTACCCACTTTTTGATTTCCTTCTTAGTCAGTATCCACTTATGCCACATCACACATCCCTCAGATAGATCTCGGTCCCAACAACACAAAACCATTTGTTGGCTTGAGGGGGCTTGGACCTAGGTTCAGAGCTAGTTGCACTAACCAAAAAAACCCTACACTACCGGCCCTTTTGGAAACAACCTGCACAACGTAGGCTACAGTCTCACCTAAGGCAGTATTGGGGGATGCTAGAAATAGGCTTCTACATCTAGAAGGCTATGTGGTGTGTATTAAGGTGCTTTCTATAGTTTTAGTTCCGATCTGACCTTCACAAACCATTATTTATGAAAATTAGATTACTTTTAGTTAAAGAAAGTTATAAGCTTCACGTAACTATCTAATCACGCATAAAATAACATCTAACAATTGATCTACATCTTCACAGAGTAATTAAGATAAATATCATTCAGTTGTGTGTAAATACAGAAAATACATAGTGCCTAAAAATAGACATAGATTTGTTTCAAATATATTTCTACTACTTCAGATCTTCCTTATACAACTTTCTAGACCCTGCGCACACAGCTGCAAGGGCCCGCGCACTAAACTACAGGGGCCTGCACACTTAGCTACAGGGCCTGTGCACTTAGCTGCGGATTTACCAAGGTCTCCACGCACTCAGCTACAAGAGCCTTCCCCTTCGCCCAAAACACAGAAAGATCTACAATTACAGACCCAAAATCATAACATCAAGTTAATTCATTGATTGCCTTAGACTTGCTAATACATCGCTTTATATCCTTTACCCTTATAATACCATGGTCTGCAAACCATGGGCGGACATCAAAACAATACCAACATATAAGGGATTTTGACCTTCCTAAAACCCCTTGACTCCTATTTGACCTACGCTACTCACGCTCCGCTCCTCAAAATGCGGAGACTTACAATATTTTAACAAAACTGACCCAGGGGACCCCGTCCCAACATAACCTTCTTAAATTTTACCCATTTCTTAATTCCTTTTTACTCCACTACCATACACAATAATTTAGCAAAGCACAATCAATCCAATCAAATAGAAGAAAAAAATCTACACAAGGGATTGAATGGTGGATCATATGCTCCAAGACTTAGCATACTAATGTTAAACAAATGAGGCAAATGATCCCTCTATTTATACACAACTCAGCTTCTAGAGAAAGCCATTAAAATATAATAAAATATTGTGGCCTAGCATAACTAAATTCTTAAAAAAAGGCCTGTGAATTAACATAAGTTGATCACCATGGGGAAATGATGAATTAAACAAATTCACAAGGTTCCTATGAGGTGTATATCAAAACTCACATCGCATAAATTTCCACAAGAAAATATTGCACGTTTTAGTAAAAGTATCTAATCATGTTTAATGCATGCACCTGTTATTGTGTTTGGGTTTCCCAAAGGTATGTGAATTCCATTAAGTATCATTTCATTATTTCATATCAATCACTGTGTTTAGGACATATCATTGTCCCTTACCCAATGTTTTTTTTAAATGCCTATGTACATGCTAATATACACGACTTGATATTAATTGATAGTATTCATGTGAAAATTTCTTTAATGTTTATATGAATGTTATGGTCTGAAATATTGATCAATAGTCTCAAAATAGGTTATCGAATGAAATTATAATTCAAGTGATATTGATCTATATATCACCATTGTGATTTTGTTTGATGTTGAATTCAACTAAATTAGCATTGAAATTGATTAATATATGAAATTGTGAATGCATATCACAGCCATGGATATGATTACATACGTAAATGTTAAGTTTTTCCACAAGATGCATAAATTAGTTTTAGTTACATTGCCTAAATTCTCTATTAGATAGGATTGCCATGCAAACATGGACTTATGTTCATAACATTTCATGCAACTTCCTCTCTTCATATTTGGTAAATTATTGATGTGTAACAATAAATCAACAATGTTGCACAAAAATATACCACATGCAATCCATAAGGTTGTATTTTCAATTTTGATAGCTCTACATTTTTATTTCAAATGTTTTTCAAAAGATGGATTGTAAAATTACATAGAATCCATGTTTTCAACCTATATTTATATAAAATAGGCATAAATTAAAATTGAACAAAATAAAATCGAAAAAAAAATTTTATCGCTAACCAATTTTAGATACATTAATATGGAACCCTATTCTTATATTTCAATATGGAAACCTTATTCTTGTTATGGAGAATGTTATCATTTAAATGGGTCTTTAAGTACTTGGATATTCAACTCTAGGTAACATTATACCCCTCTTCATGTTATTTTTATGCTTAATAAAATCTCAGTTTCATCCTGATGAATCTTTATTTTGTAAATTGTGTATATTTGTTTATAATATTTTTATTTGCATAAATTGAAATTAAAGATACTAGAGTTTTTTGTAATAGATTAAACTATTAATTATAAAGCCACCCTTCTTCATGTTATTTTTATACATAATAAAATCTCACCTTCATCCTAATGAGTCTTTATATTGTAAATTGTGTATATTTATTTTTAATCTTTTTATTTGCATAAATTGAAATTAAATATACTAAAGAAAATTAAGAAGGAATAAAATTACTCATCATCTTTTATCATCAAATTTAACTTAATATGAAACTAAATAACAACTTTGATTTCCATTCAAAACATACTAGAGAGAAATAAAAGCTTTTAAATTATATGGAAAATAAAATAAACCACAATAATGAGTTAGAACCGAACAAAATAATAATTACCACTTAATTTATTATAGAAGCCTTTTTTACAACACATATCAAAAAATTGCTTAATATAATAGCATGCCAATTTATTTATTAAAGGCATTTCCTGGTTTCAAAAAAAAAATTTGAATATGCAGCTCAGAGTAGAGATCACATGCTCAGACTCGAGACAGTAGTTGCTAGCTTTGGCTAGAGAATTACTTTTTAAGTATTATTGGCTACTTTGTTAATAGGTTATCAACTAAGCTATTTAAAATTTTCAATATTGAACTTGAACTTGTGTCGCTTTGGATTTCTTAAATTTAACACCAATATTAAATATGGGCACAGGTTTAAAGGCAATTAGATCTTGGATTATTTGTGGGTCGAGTTACAAAGGGCCATTAAATAAATATGGATTATGAAATAATTAAGTTGTAAAAGCAACAAATATAACTAAATTTATTTGAGTAATGTTATACTACTTTTTAATAGGTTTATTATAGGAATTTTGAGATCTAAAATATGTTTTTTAATTAAAATAATAAAATAATAGTTAAATAAATTAAATAGGAAATATGATTTTTAAATAAAAATAATAAAAATTATTTTTATATTGTATTTTTTATTTATCTTGTTATAGAAAATGTCAAGTGTAGGTATCTATTGGATGTGAAATTAAATTACACTCCACATTCAATGAATTCCTACAATTTTTCCCTTGAAGATGACATTATCATCATGAATCTTATTGGTTCTTTGAAAATTGATTTTGTTAGTATATTTTTTGTTTTGAGGCCAATTTTTACTTCAAAATTCCCCTAATGATATGAATTTGTACATTTTATCTCAATTTCATTAGAGGGGAAAATTTTATCAACTTATATACTAGGTAATCATGTTTGGTGGCTCAAGCGCAATTTCTAAATGTGTTTACTTACTTAAACTATATGAATTAACAAACATCTAGATCTACTCTCTCTTAACCTTATTTGCTAACACCATAACCCATGAAATTGAAGACACTACAATGATCATTGATAATTTCAAGATTTAAAGCCTGATGTTTTTATATTTTCACATACATGGATTTGTAGTTTTAAGAGTAGATTTCAAGCATTTTAATATCACATTTGCATGGTTCCCAAGGTAGAATTTTATTAGTAGGTGTAAATCTATATTTTCTTTGTTGTCCAAATAAATGTAGTGCATATATTAGGTCTGATTTTTATATAACAACTAGTATAATTCAGAGTTTGAAAGTGTTTTTTCTTATCTAGGCTCATACTTCATTTCCAAATTATATAGAGATTCCCTTAGAAATCACTAACATGCAAGGTAAATATTATACAAGATGATGGTGTACTTTCTCTACTTACCTTTTAACTCTTCCAGTTTCAAGTGTTAACTCTTTTAGAGTTAATATTTGGAACCAAACAATTTTTTAGGGCTAATGTAGTTTAGACATATCCTAAGTTAGGAATAGCCAAACTATAAAGGCCAAATCCTATCTTTGTTGTATCATCAATCCATCATTATTATTTGTAAGCATTGCATGTTGTTGTATAGACTAAAATATTGACCTCCTATTAAACCCATCCCTATAACATATACATTTACACCATTATATACACATTTAACCCCATATATACCCCTCTTATAGAAATATCATAAGGTAGGGCATCTTCACACACATCATAGGACTACATAGCTTGTGTAAAGAAAATAACCCACTATTTTCCCTTTCCATGATGTAAACTATAAACTGTAAACTATAAAATTTTAAAATTTTAGTCAACATAGAAATTTATTTAAATAAATTTATTAATAGTTAAATTCATTATACGACAATAATTATTATAGAGACACATTGCAATGAAATCAATTTGGACTAGCTTATATCATATCACTATTGAAGTGTAATATTTCACAAACAATTTTCTTGTACCAATTCCAGAGGATGATCAATGTCACTATATAAACCCATGACGATAAGGAATCATTTTTTATTCGAATTTTCTGATCATATAAGAAGATTTCAGGGAGATTTTATTAAGAAAATGCAATGTGGCAGCTTATTAATTTATATTTTCCTTTACCTTAATATTTGTTTGTGAACTTTTTAATCTTCTTTATGTTCTTTAGTTATATCTTTTTATCAAACAAATATCAAGAACGAAACAAAAATAACATAGGACACGAAAATTAGGCTCTTAGCCAGGGCAAAACCCCTCCAAGGGGAAAACCTAGAAAACTATTCTCTTCTTATAGAATCTGCTTCAAATGAGACACAAAAACCCAAGTCATCCTCCAAGTACCAAGTCAATCCTTATAGAGAATCCTTCTCTTGATCTTGCTCTAACTAGCTTCACACTGCAACTTCGACCTGCCAACTTCAATACTGCAACTTCGACCTGCCAACTTCAATACTGCAACTTCGACCTGCCAACTTCAATACTGCAACTCTTCTGCAACTTTGACCCTATAGTAGCTGCACAAAAACCCTAATACATCTCTTCCAACACTCCTCCTTGAGAAAAATGAGCCTTCCCAATGTCAACAACGTCAAAGAGAATATTCGCTCTTCTTTCAACTTCATGTTGCACCAGCAACTCAAATCTACAATTTCGATTCTTCTAGGAAGCTGCAGAAATCCTAGATTTCGCACATGTGATAGAGATAGATCCCAAAAACAAATATTTTGATTCCTCTTTGGATTCCTCTTGCCTTCTAGAACTTCTCTCCCCATTTTATGCTTCTCCCAGCTACAGATCGAACTTATTGTGAGGTCAAACTTGTGAGATGATGAGAGCCAAGTGAGGTCGAGTTTTTCTATTTATATAGCCTTTCCAAGGGGTCAAATTCCATCCTTTAGGCCGACTTGAAGTTGTTAGGGCCAACTTGTACTTTTGGAGTTTCTAGGACTTTCTAGACTCAAAATAAATTATTTTTCCAATTACATTGTTCCCAAAAGGGTCTTATAAACATGATTTTGACTCATTTGACTCATGACAATAATCCTAAGACCTAACAAACCCTAGAAGCATGAAGAACATAATTTTACCTAGAAGACCATCAAAAATGAGCATGAAACCCATGATTTAATAATAATATTTTCTTCTTTTCTTCTTTTGTTTGTTACATAGGATACATGTTGAAATGAGTACAACAACAATTATGAAGACCAAAACTAGTTACATTTTCAACACTCCCTCTTTACTAGGAGGTATTCAGAATTGTACCACCAGTACAACATAATTCTCGAACTAAAGAGTTCTCATAAGAAGAGTCAAATTGATAAAAAAAATTGTTAGCATCATCATTATAACCATCTCTGTCACTAAGGTCTAATTTGACAAGCTCAAATTTATTTGAGAGCATTATCTTGGGAGGCTTTATGTGTGATACCGCACTACCTCTACAAGGCACATACCCCATCTGAATGTTCACAAGGTATGTCCTTTTAGGAATATTCTTACCTTGGATCTCCATTCCTGAGCCCTCAAAGAATATTAGTCTTCTTTGACCACTCTTCTCTTGGATACATGTCCTATCCTCAAAGAGTGTCGATACCTTTCCTTTCTTAGATTCAAGGAAACCACAGATGCTTATCCAATCCTCCACCATTCTCTCTTCATAACCTAAAAAGGAGAATGCACATGTGATGTCCAACATCATGCCCTCTCAACTAGAGATGACAACCCTATTCCCTCTTGTCTAGGGAATAGATATTTGCTCATATTTAAGGAGACTCCTACGCTCTCTCTCAAATCTAGAAGAGATTCTAGACTTCCTTTCTATTTCAGAAGTCAACACCACAAGCCTTATGGATTATCTTCATAAGAGTATTAACTACCAATTCTTCATAGTTTCCTGACTCCCTCTTTTCTCTGCATCTCATTGTATTGCTTCCTTTCGAGGTATCATGGATCCATCTTCACTCTTCAATCCTATGACAGGATCCAAGTCATTTTTCTTGCCCATCACTTTCATCCTCGAAATCATATATGAAGCCATTATATTTAGCCTTTCCAAACTTCAAGTTGATCATAGCTTTCTCATGAAAGTGATCTCCTTTTACCTTCAGGTTATCTTCTCGCACTATTACCTTCAAATCCCAAGATGGACACATCTTGACTTCACAGTTGTCAGGTACCATATATTTAGCTTCCTTCAACATTCTTCATACATTTTCATCCATACAGTTGAGCTTGCCTAACCTGTCATCATGTATACCTACAACATTCTTCCAAGTAGCAAAATAATATGTTAACCAGATAACCAACAATAGTTAAAAATAGACTTACCTTGCTATGATGACCTTCTCTTCCAAACATCAACATCCTTATGGTCCATCTCCACTTGAATCTTCCTTCATGAATCAGAGTGCCCAAGGATCGAACTTGATTACCAAGTTACAAATTTTTCTTCCAGAGATTATACTGGATTTTAATATATATAATCTATAGAAAGTCTTAATTCTTTCATACATCCTTAAGTAAGCCAAATTCTTCCTTTAAACATCACACAGTCATACTAATCCTGTTACAAGATTCTACATGAATCTTATCCGTGAGTCACGTTTAAAGTGCATTATGTTACTTCTTATTCCATCATCTAGCTATATATATCTCACAAAGAGCCTAGAGATTGACCCATTGCATTCCTTCATCTTTTAATAGTATTGCTTCCATTACATGGAATGCATATTAACCTTGCCATAATGCTTCTCCCAAGAGCCTTCCAAAAATGATGGTTCTTTTTAGGATCATGATGATCCACCTAAGAAATATGATTGCGTCTAACATAATTTTAGAGAATTCTTGGATTAATAATATGAAAAATATTTTATCTATGTATTCTTAAGGACTAGATGATTTATACAAAGTAGACTCTACATATGCTACTGCCACATGCTTCTCTCTATGATGCTATTACAAAATCCAAAAAAAAATCAAAGTAAAAAAAAATGCATACTATCTAAATTAAAGGTCAACTTTACAAAGAACCTTTCAACCAAGATGCTTTCTTTAGTAGGAAATATATTTCACATCTTATTTCATCACCTTCTTCTCAGGTTCTCATGTTTCCTCAGCTATGTGAGCCTCGCCTATTTCCTTTCTCTTGTTGTTCTATTGACTTGGATAGTCCCTCTTATAATGTCCATATTCATTACAATTAAAGCATTCAACCTTGGACATATCTTTCTTCTTGGACTTCCCGAACTTTCCCTTCTTAAGTTTCTTGACTCGAGCTAGAAAGGCTTGAGACTGCTTATCTGATCCAATGTCATATTTTACCTTAATCCTTGATTATTCCAAAATGCAATGTGCCCAGAACTCATCAAAGGGATTTGAATCTTTCTTAGAGTAGATTCTTATTGCAAAGCTACTCCATTCTGGTGGCAATGCATTTAATACACATATGGTCATTTCTGAATCAGAAATTATCTCTCCAAGTCCCTGGAAGTGACCTCTTAATTGAGAGATCTTCATTAGAAATGATGCCATGTCCTCATCCTTTGATTTCTTCATCTTTTATAGTTTATTCCATGGAGACATATTTTGTCTGGATGTACTTACATAGTACAAATTCATTATCTTGTCATAAATAGCCTTGGAAGTTTTCAATTTTACAACAAATGGAAAAAGAGGATCCTTAAAGGATTTAAATATGATCCTTTGTGCCCTTACATCCCCTTTCATGTAATTTTCTAGATCTTGAGTCTCGAGGCTTTTCTAGGTTCAGTGATTTCACCAGTAACATACTTTGTTACCGCATGTTATTTAAGTGGCAGGTCAATCCTTTTCTTCTATGCTAGGTAATTTGATGCTCCAACGAATGTATTTCTCTCCTTGTAGAAAGAACCCATATGACCTGCAGATTCAAACATAGAGTAATAATATGATACTTACTTGATAACCAAGATTCTCCTCTTCCTTGATGATGTCTTCAACCTTTCTTGATGCCCTCAAGACCTTTGAAGAAACTTCAATAATGTCCTTGAAAGATGTTTCCTAGGATTCCTTCAACAACAACTTTCAAGAGTGATGAATGATACCAAGATCCTTTGATGCTTCCTTCAAATATGCCTTCCAAATAGATCTCTTTACAAGAGAGATCAACAACCTTCTTGTAATCTTCCTCTCAAGCCTTCCTTTGATGAGAGCTTGATGTAGACTTGATCTTCTTCAGTGTAGAAACCCTCCTTCTATATCGATAGGTTTTCCATAAAAGATTCCCTTTGGAAAGTAAACCATTACTTATTTCCACATGATGATACTTCCAATTGCCTTCTTTTTCACCTTAGTGTTGACAGGGGGAAAACTCCCAGCTGCAACGAGTTGTGTATTGGTCCAATCAGGGTCCCAATCAAAAGCTTTTTCATTGAGATGGATGTATTCTGTGGAGCTAAGGCCTAGTTGCCTATCCTAAACTAAACTAGACTTAAAAGTGAAAGAGATAATAAAAACAAACTTTAAAATAAGGAAAATATGACATATTTAAATATTTACAGTTATCTACAAAAATATAAACAAACTACTAGTTGGATGAAGTCAATTTGAATGGCGGTTGGGATGGGGTGAAAGGGATTCGTTCCAACATAATAAATAACAAATAAATGTCATGTTTATGTGAATCTAGCTGGAATTTATGTCCTGCTTGCCACACAAGTTGATTTTGAGAGAGCTTTTATACAAAAAGCTTAAAAAGATATTTATCAAATTGCCCTTCTTTTTCAAAATAATTTGTATTTGTTTTTTTTAAATTAATATGCATGCATTAACTAGAAATAATAAGAAACGGGAAAGAATACTATCCTAAAAACAAGAGTAACTTATATTCTACCTTTTGAATATCATATTTCAACCATCAGACAGGAATATATAAAAAATATAACAATTCATAAACTTTTGTTGATAATAGATATAGACTGTAACAAATCCTAAGAAATGTTAAACAGAATAATCAAATATTCATTCAAAAATAAATATGCACAAGTTAAAGATAAATACTAGAGGTATCCATTAAATAATTAAAAATATGACCAGACATTAATCACATAGCTCAAAAGCACATTTGATTCTGAAATTGGTCTTCAAAAAAGTTGTCACTTCAAAATTTGATTAAAAAATACAAGTTATGAGCTTTCACAATTTCTCGACCCTTACTCCAATGTAAGAGGTCATATAAATACTTCAAAAATAAGATAAGTTTGTTTGACAAATAAAAACTCATAAATCATAAAGATCTTCTCTAATAAAGCAATACTTCTAAAAATAAAAATTCCATCATTTTCAACTGATTCTTTCCTGAAAAGATGTTAAATTTTTCATCTTTCTTCTTCATCCTTAGAGTCTTTATCCTCCACATTGAGTATCATATGTGGTGCTTTAGTTTCGATGTGACTCACCTACTCTAAATATATTTGATAAACAACTAAGAAATGAATCAAATGAAATTCATATGTGTTGACCTAACAGTTTAAAATTATTTTTTGGATTATTTTCTTTCTTTTCTAATATCCGATAGCAAATTTAGAAATAAGTTTGATCTGTTCAAAAGGGAACAACATAAAATTTTGGGAATGTTGTGTACAGAGCTTGATTTCACCTATTTCTTTTTGGTCTCTAGTAATGATGTCTTTTGGTGGTTTTTTAAGTTCTCCTAGAAGAACTTATTTTAATGGATTATAACCAAAAGATCAAATTCTTCAATGAAATCAGTTCCCTTCTCCCATATTGACAAACATTGTTCCAGGGCTTTCTTGGTCCATTCCCTAATTTCTTTGGCTCCTGCCTCTTTGCATCTTAAGGATGCATGCATAAGTCTTCTATCATTCTTAGAAACCTTTCGAATTACTTCTAAATGAAATTATTTTTCCCATTCGAGAATAGACAAAAAATTACCTGATATATTTATCTCCTTCCACTAGGAAATCAATCATTTGATTAAGTTTTAAAATCTCTTGATAAAATCTTGAGCTTTTATCCCTTTGCTTGTAAAACTTGGATTGATCCTTTCTTAATATCGAGTTGATTTGTAATGCTTTTTCTCTAAATATTTCAAGACTCTGCATTTCTCCATGGCTTTGACTCAGTTGAGATTGAAGAGAATCAATTAGCTCTATCAAAGTTGTAGTCATTATTTTAATATTACCTGCACCCTCTTCTTTCAGGATTCTACTTTTATATTCATGAGTTTTTCTTAATTATTGAATACGTTGGGCATGTTTTAATTCTAACTCATTCAATTCTTTTTGGAATTGATTTTGTAGACTTTTCTTTCAACTGAAAATCCCTGAACAAGAGTTGTAGAATAAATTTGCCAGTTTTCTTCATTAAATACCTTGCCCTTCTCTAATTTCCTTTCTAATTCTTTAATTCTTTGTAAACTATTGTCATAAGAAGTTGCAAGCTCATTAAGATGATATTGATTGTAATTTACAAAAGCACCTAGGGCCTGTGAAGATTCCTTTGCTTTCTCCTTAACATCGCATGAAGCTTGTATTCAAAAATAGTTTCAAGAGAATCAAACTTTCTTTTCTTAGTCTTCCTTACAACTGACTTAGTCTAGGAATTAAAGTAATATTTTGTTAAGGAAGGAACAATATCATATATTTTTTCGAGTTCAGAAACAGGTTTAAATAGAAAATAATCCCAAGGGATATTAGTTGAAATAGGAGTCATTGAAGTATCAGGAGATGTTTGAAGTATTGAGGATTTATCACTCTTTACCTGCTGCTCCAATGTTTCTTTATCTTTTCCAAATATCATCTGTTTGCTCATCCCTTTCTACATTAACTTCCATTTCTTTACCTGTTATGTTCTCTAACTCCATCTGCTTTGTGTCTTTAGGAGAATTAATAACAATAATCTCCTTAACATGTGATATTTGCTTGTCTGTTGACTTTATTGTCTCTGGTTCTTCTTGCTTTTTCTCAGAAACTTTTGTGGTTGTAGCATCCTTTGTTCTTAACTAAATTTTTTATTCATCTCTTTTGACATGATGATCTTCCTTTGTAATTATTTTTGCACCTGCAACCACTTCTTTACCTGTAATAGAAAAATCTGCTTCTTTTTCAATTTGATTTTCTTGTTCTTCTTGAGAAGTAGAGGGAGGATCTGAAGTAATCTGCTTGAAATTAAATTGAAAAAAACTCAAAATATTTAAGTTCTTCTACTGAGATATTAACATGGAGACTCTTCTCTTTTAAGAACCCTTCAAAAATGATTTCTCTTAATTCCTATAATTTGACCCTTCCTTCAGCATATAATGGCTTTCCTCTATCAAAAGATTGTGGGAAATCATCAATGGCTATGAAAACATCATTAAAATAAGGATCTTGATGTGTGAATATTTTAACATAGCTCACAGTTTTATAATGATTATTGGTAATTCCATGGGGGTCATACTCATAATGAGGTAAAGAGTAAATCCAAACATCTTGGAGTTCTTCTGATTCTTTGAACACATGTCCCAAGTCTCTGATATTCATTTCCCCAAATTTAATTAGAAAAACTAGCCAAATTTTATTTTTAAGTCTACTCATTTTCCGAGCTTGTCCATCTAAAGCAGCATAATTTTCCACTTCTCTTAAAGCAATTCTTTCAAGTATATATCTAGGTAGAAGCTGAGGACCAACCTCATTGCCATAGACTCTTATGTAAGTAAATAATTCTTCTACAAACCATTGGCATATTGATTTTTGGCCTTCTTTGAGATTTTCACTAACCCTAGGAGGGGATTTTCCCAACAACAAAAAAATCATGGAGAGGGATCATGACATAATGAAAAATGTCATATAGATGGAATTCGAAATTACTTTCCCATAGGATTGGGGCATAATTCTGAATGGGGAGTTTTTGATTAGCCGGATAATTCCATTTCATCAGGGACAACAGGACAGAAGAAATAACAATATCCATAAGGAAAGCGGATATACAAAACATTTTTTCGTAGCTAGGAGGAGATAACAATGATAATTTTAATGCCTTATTGATGCTTTGAGACAGAATATCAGCCCAATTAAGATGCTTTGGGTCATGATAGATACTGTGGATTATGGGAATCCACTGCATTTTGCAATGTTCGGGATATTTTTCTCCATACAATTGGGATAACGATTTGATAATGAATATGAATGGTTTCTTAAAAATAACAATGGGATATTCCTTAGAATATTTGTGCTTATACTCTTCTTCCTCTTCCCATAAATCCTCTATCACTTTGTCATAATTCTCCTCACTTGGTTTTAAAACAGTGTTTTGGAAATTATTGAGGAATTTAGTGGAGGGAAGTATTTCAGAAGGATTAGACTTATAAATGGTTGAAAGGGCTTCATGTTTCCAAGAAGCTATAATATTCTTGTTATGATCTGACACAATGTGTGTTGGGATATCCACATGTGCCAAAATTCAAGAACTCATATCATAGTAAGAGAATATTTTAACCCTAGAAGCTACCCGATGCAATTTTGTTTTCCTAATGCCTTCCAAAAGATTCTTTTTCAACCGAGAATGTATTACAGAATTCAACCACTTTTTATTTTAAAAGAAAACAAAAATATCTTCCCACCTCATCATGCCTTGGTTTTGAGTTTTGAAGGTGGAGTCGGAAATCAAAGATGGGTTGAGGAAATATTTCTTCTAGATTGTTTATCTCTTTCAATTTCCCTTTTATATGATCTATTTCTTGTCCTGTTGTGGTCAATATTCCCTTCTTTTCCATTGTATGGCCTGTGAACAAAATGGAAAAAGTGAGTTTTCTTTGGAAAAAATACTGAAATAAAGATCAAGACTCCTTTAAGAACATAATTTTAACTAAAATGCAGTCGCTAAAACTTAGTCTTTTCCTTCCTACAATTCAAATTTCTCTAAAGAAAGATTAACAATTTCAAATAGCATGCAAGCTAGAAATGCATTGGGAAGCTCAGAATTTTGATAAAAACTCGAAAAATGGGTGAATTAATTCATATGACTTTATTATTAATTTCCCATAAAGTAATCCAATTGTCTTTTTCGAAAAATGAGACAAAGCGGGAAAGTTTTAATGTTGAGATTGAAAAAAATCGTTTATGCATGGAAAAGCGGAAAAACAAGTTTCAAATCAATTTACTGGAAATCAATAAAAAACAAAAAAATTACGCAAATCAAGGAAATAAAATATTATTTTATTGGATGGTCAGGAAGTCGGGTGGTCATTCATTGATTGATGAGTATTGCTTACCTCCAACCCCAACTACAAAAAATTGGGGTGAGACTGAAAGGGCAGGTAGAGAATGGAGTTGGGAGGTCGGGTAGTTGGGTGGTCAGGAACCAAACATGATTGGAAGAGATCGGAATTCGAACCGACTGTGAATTCAAGAGGTCAGGGTCAGGAACCATATTTTAATTATCTGTATAAAAAAACATAATCTGGCCTCTGACCCTCCGACTTAAAAGTTATTTTGTTTATATTTTCCATTTTACAATTTTTTTATCATTTTAAGGAATAAAAGAAAAATTTATATAGGGTACTAATTTTTTCTTTTACAAAAAACAAAAAAGAGGGTTGTTGTAATCCTAACAACAAATGGCGACACACTGGAAGAAGCGGTTATCTATGTCTGAATTGATTTTATAATTCAAATGAAAAAAAAAATTTAGAAAATTCTTTTATTTTATGATTAATCCTAAGATACTTGATAGTTTGAATGAAAATAACACAATCAAAATACAAGTACTCATGAAAGAAATGAAAAATTTATGAAATAAGAGTCGAATAATGAGGTTATTTGTATCTTTAAAACCTTAAAATCCAATCAATTTTCTGAAATTTTTAACACTAAGTTTAAGATTTTAATACTATCAAAGTGTTTTTTTCTTTGTGTTATAATCATCTCTCTTTAAACCTTTGATTGCTTCACTTTAGTGAGTGCAAATATCCCCTTTAGTTGAATTACAAACATCGACCCACTGCCAGCAAGTGTTTATAGTCATGACAGGTTTGTTTGTTCTTCTTTGAATAGCTTTAAACTTCCTACTTTCACTTTATAGCTTATGACTAATTTTAAAATTTATCACATATAGCTAAGTGACGGAAGCGGGGTATTAGAGAGTTTCTTTGATAGCAAATACTTTAATGTATTAAAAAATTCAAACTCTGTATTTTATTATTCATTACTTGAGAGAATTTGGTTTTTTTTTAATATTTGAAAGTGATGGAACTCTCATAACATAAAAAAAACAATCAAACACTTTTCCACTATTGAAAGTTTATATAAGAACTAAAGTAATATCAAGCATTTCTAGATTTTTCATATTTTGAGAATACTTTGTCCTTAAACTTTAATTTATTGGAAAAATAATATAATATATTGATAAAAGTATGCTTCTTGGAATATGTAATCATAGTTGAAATTCTACAACTAAGGAAACAAATGAAAAGAAAAAGTATGTACACAAATCTTCAAAAGAACAAAAAAATATAAAAATTAGGACACCCACGTCCTTTAGTAAAACGGAATATTTACATATGGTCTTGAGAGATTTTCTTATGAAAAATATATTTTCAAAATTTGCCCATTTACAAGAAAAATTCCACTTGGCCTTGCAATTTTTGTAAGATGTAAGTTGAAGGACCAAATTTTGAAAAGATTTGAAAAGGACCAATCCAAAGATGTTGAAATTTAGTGTTTGCCTTTCTCCTCATGGATTTTGTCCCATTTGAGAACTAAGTCACCAACAACAAAATCTCTATCAGATGCTAGATGTTTATCAAACCATTTTTTGATAATTTGTTGATGTTCATGAAATTTAGTTTTTGCCTTTTGTCGTTCCTCTTCCAATTTTAGCAATGTATATAATTGAACATCCATATTTTTTATTCAACTATGCTTTACATATTGAGCTAATTGGATAGATGGAAGGAAAATATTTGGTGGCAATATGGCTTCCTTACCATATACCAAAAAATATGGGGAATTACCTAATGCTCTTTTAGGAGTAACTCTATCATCCCATAGGGCATTAGATAACTGGTTATGCCAATTTCTTTGATGATTTTGGATAGTCTTTTTGAGAATTTGGATCAAATTTTTGTTTGTGGACTCTGCTAAGCCATTACCTTGAGGGTAGTAGTTAGCAAAAAAATTTGATTTTGATACCTTTATCTAGACAAAATTCAGTCATCTTAAGAGAATAGAAATATGAAGCATTATCAAATACAAAATATGTTGGAACTCCAAACCTCATAATTATATGTGTTTCAATGAAAGATCTCACCTGTTCATCATTGACTTTTTCAAAGGGATTGCTTCAGTCCATCTTGTAAAATAATTAGTGGTTGTGAGAATGTATTTATGTAATTTTGAAGAGTTTGGATTAATCTCACCAATGATATCTAATCCCCATTGCTCAAATGGTCCTTCAACTTCGACAGGTTGAAGAGAGAGAGTCGATCTTTTCTCTAATCTTGTTGTTTTTTGACATTATTTACATTTCCGCGCATATGCATAGGAATCTTTAAATAGAGTGGCCCAGTAATAGCCTGCTCGTAAAAATTTATGTGCAGTGGTTTCTCCGCTAAAATGCCCACCAGAAGGTCCATCATGTAAATCTGATAGGAATTTTTTTGCATCAGATTTCTCCAGGAATCTTAGTAATACATCATCATAATTTTTCTTAAAAAGAATGTCATCAATTAATTGACATTTTCAACATTTCAAACGTAAAGATATTTTCTATTTTGATCAGGAGCGGTACCATGAATTATGAAATGCTTTATATATGTATGTCATGAATTTTTTGGTACAGGTATATAAAGGATTTGTTCTTGATTCATTTCAAATTCATTGTACCATCCTATTTCTGAATTAGAATTTTTATCTTCATCTGAATGATATCCTTCTGATTCAAGTGATAATTTACATAGTCCATGTCCTCTGATGACTTTATATGGTTTAATTTCTAAATCATACTCTTGTAATGCAGTCATCCAATTTACTCATTTTTCTCCTAAATATTTTTGTACCAACAAATTCCTTATTGCATGGTGTGGAACTATCACTTTAGTGTGAGATTTCAACAAGAAAGGTCCAAAGTGTTTGAAAAATTTATAAACAACAAATGCTTGCTTGTCTATCTCTAGATAATTTAATTCAACACTCTAAAAACCACAACTCATGAAAGAAATAGGAATTTCTATATTTTCAAAATTTTTCTTAGTGAGGATTGTTGCATATGAAACATTAGATGCAAATGTGTATAATAAAAATTATTTATCAAAATTTGGGTTGATTAATGTTGAGGCAGCAGTAATAGCTTCTTTGATTTTTTCAAAAGAATCTTTTTCTAATGGTCCCCATTTAAAAACATGATTCTTCTTAATCATATCTTGCATTGGTTTGATTGTTTCTACAAAACCTGGAATAAACCTTCTAACAAAATTGATCTTTCCTAAGAAAGATTGCATAGATTTTTTATTGTGAGGAAGAACAATTTGCAAGATTGATTTGATTCTATCTAGATCAATAATAATACCAATCTTAGAAACTATGAAACCAAATAATTTTCCTTCAATGACAGCAAATATAGTCTTTTTGGGGTTTAATGAGATCCCATACTTGCGACATCTTTCAAATATATTTCTTAAATGATCAACATGTTGAGTTATTTTCTTAGAATAGATTGTAATGTCATCCAGATATACCACCATGAAATTATTAATAAGTCCATTAAAATAAATATCCATGGCTCGTTGAAAAGTAGCTTATGCATTGATTAATCCAAAAGTCATCTTTTTACAAGCATATGTACCCCATTTAGTTCAAAAGGTAGTTTTAATTTGATCTCCAGATGCAACCAACATCTGATTGTAACCAGATAATCCATCAAGAAGAGAAAACATCTCAGATCTTGCAACAAATTGTAAAATATGTTCCATTGGAGGAACATGATAATTATCCTTTTTAGATGATTTGTTCAGATTATGGAAGTCAATGTACATTCTGATATCTTCGTTCTTATTTCTAACTAGGAATAAATTTGAAACCCATTGTGAATGTCTCACGGGAATAATATGATCTTTCAAGAGTTTATTAAGTTCTTCTTTGATTTGACCCTCAAGTCTAGGATGCATTTTTCTTAGTTTTTGTTGAAAGGTTTAGTATCTGATTTGATTGGAATTACATGTTGAATTATTTTAGTATCATAAAATTTCAAATCATCATAAGTCCAAGCAAAAACATCCTTGTATTGTTTGAAAAGTTTAATAAATCTGGATCATTCAATAGGTGTACAATTGCTTCCCAAATTAATGTTTTGAGGTTGTTTTTCTATTCCCAGATTTACAACTTCAAATTGCATTGAAGAGCTATTTGTTTTTCAATTTGTACTACCTTTGAATCTATTTTGAAATTCATATAAATTTTTTAATTGAACTACAGATTGGAACTGAATTTTGTTTTTTCTGGTCATCCGAAAAATCAATAATGGATTCCTTGAAAGTATCTTCTAAAGTTAAAAGAAAAATTGATTTGATCATGTCATCAAATACTCTCAAGTTTTGAATATTGTCGAGGACTGAAGGCCTAAAAATAATTTCAACTGAAAATCATTCTAGAGAAAAATTATCAAATGGAAAAAGTATTGATGCAACATTAACAAGGATATCGACATCATTATTTTGAGAACGAGGTATGGAATTTAACTCAAATTTATCAAAATTTTGAACGAAGTCCCATACTTCTTGTCTATAATTTCTCAAAAGATTAGATACACAATGAATAGTTTTATTGCATTGTCTTACTATAACTTCTGAATCACCTAAAACTTTGATATTTTTTATGTCCATTTCAATAGCCTTACGAAGACCTTGAAGTAAATCCTCGTACTCAGCTACATTATTGGTGCAAGTGAAATTTAGTTTGCAAGATAAGATAAATTTGTTCCCTTAGGAGTCTATTAACACACATCCAATACCAGCTCCCTCATTTGATTTGGAACCATCAAAATATAAAGTCCAATTATTAAGTTGATCAATTGTAATAATAGATGGAACCTCAACATATGAAATTTGTCTTGAATTCAAAGTTGGTACCTTAAGATAATTTAGGCTTTCAATTTGAGTTTCCAATACAACGGATTCTTCAGATGATAAATTGCCGAGGTAGGTATCAAATATATTATTTCCTAGTGAAGTCTCGGAAGAATTGATTGGTTCATTTGGATTTTCAAGGTTTGTTATTGTATGTTTCATGTGTTGTTCACAATCGACCTTGACTTTATTTGGCCGACCATTTAAAGGTGACCATCAATGAGACCAGTCTATTGAAAAATAACCATTAAGATTTTCGAACCAATCTTGACTGAGAATTAAACCATGTGATTCTGGAATATCAGTCACAATTATATCGATAGTCTAAAAGATTTTGGGATTTGAAGCAAGTCTGATAAGCACATTTTTTTATTTATCCTAAAACTTCTATACTTGATATGTGAAGTGCACAATCTGAGTGGATGAATTTGTAGGAGATAAATTTAATTTTTGAAGAATTGATAATGGCATTACATTGGATGAAGCCCCTTAATCAACTAGACAATTGTGCACATTTCTATTGCAGATTTCGAACGTCAAAAGGAAAGGAGGAGTTCGAGAAGATGATCTATCTCCAATTAAAGTTGCATTGATATTAGAAATATTTTTAGAAGGAGCTTTATTGGAATTTTGATTTTCAGGTGGCGTATTTTTTAGAGCTTTAATCGGTTTACTCTTAATAAGTCAGTTTTGATAATTCAAATAAATATATATTAGCTCTAGCTTTCTTCATGTCTTCAACTAAATCATAATCTAAATGTTCACCTAAAAAAATGGTATTAGATGTAGAAGTAGCTTTATCAAAAGTTTGTTTTTTTTTGGTTTGAGAGGAAGGATTAATATTTGATGATGATGCTTGATTAGGAGAGGGATTTTGACTTTTTAATATAGTTTGAACATCATTGACTTCTTCTTCATCTTTAATAGAATCATTATCAATTAATCCTCTCTGCGAAACATCCCACAAAACATTGATTTTAATAGAATCTGCTCCATTTATGTTTTCTTCTTGTGGTTGTTTCTCCTATTCTACAAATACTTTAAACATATTTATAAAAGTAACACAAGTTTTCTCATAATTTTTATCATTATGAACTCGACAAAAGTCATCTTGAGTATAATCATCAATATTGAACTCTTTAATATTGGTTTGATTAGGATTGGGGGGGTTTCTTCTAAATGGTATTCAAGGTTTTTTAATGATTGATGTTTCGGAAAGAACATTCTTGACATCAGTTATCTCATTAGACATATTTTTAATTACCTTTTGGATTCAATATAAATCGATAGTTTCCTTTTCTTTCTTGTCTTCAATCGTTTTACTGGTTGAAGCTTTTGTAGAAGTAGATATTGTTTTGTTTCTTTCTTGTCCTAATGATTGTTTTGCTGTAATTTTTAGGATTTGTTTTTCAACATTAAAATCTTCATCCATGTTTAGAATTAATTTGGCTTTTTCTACTCTAATGATAGCAAATGCAATATCAGAAGGAAGTGCAGTAGTATAGACTTCATTTAGAACATCATTGCCTGGTCTGAAAGCTGTAGGAATTCTATTGAGGATAGAGAGCAGTATTTGATTAAATTCCTTGATTGATTCACCAGGATTCATCCTAATATTTTAGAGTTCTTCGATTAAAGCTACTTTGGTTTTATCTTCTCCGTATTTTTTGATAAATTGTTTCTCAAAAATTTCCCAACTTGTGATAGAACCATCAGCTAGTGTAAAATACCAAGTTGTAGATTTTCCTAAGGAAATAGCTTGAAAACTTGATCTTCATGTTGTATTGCTCCT
The DNA here is from genome assembly GCA_031772625.1 of Pinus tabuliformis. NCBI lineage: Eukaryota > Viridiplantae > Streptophyta > Pinopsida > Pinales > Pinaceae > Pinus > Pinus tabuliformis. The sequence continues at coordinate 444,792,307 of CM062807.1, read as the reverse complement.
AATTTCAAAGACAACATGAATTGTTTGATGTGTTATTCAGCAGTAATAGGTCCATTGGGATTATATTTAGGCAGCCATCCTTCAAAATGTTTTGGTAAATCATGTTGATCTACAGTAATAGCGATGGGTCCAGCAGATAACCAAGGTTGACCTGCCATAGGTGATCTTGGGGAAGATGAACTTGAACTTTATATATGTGGCGATGAGAGACCTAAAGGAGGTGATCCTATGGGAGGGATAACTGAAGGTGGAGGATTCAGAGAAGAATATTGAACTAGTGAGGTTGAATTTGGAGTAGTTGAAGGAGTTACTATTTGGGATGCAATGGGATCAGTTTCCCAATCAACTTCTTCTAGAGGAAATAGAGGGTTCGTAAAAGTGGTGAATTTAGATGAAGCTTTGGGACTAGTTTCTATTGATGATCTAGGACTAGCTTCTGAAGAAGAAGAAATTATAGCTTTGACTTCATGCCTAGGTCTTCTCCTTTTAGATATATTAAATAAAATAGGGGATAAACTTGAAACTTTTCTTTGAGATCGATTATACACTCTTGAGAATTGTATTTGAATATGAACATGAATAAATGAAACTTCAGCTAACTCTTCTGGAAAATATGTAGTTGTTGATGAAATAGGTTGCAGTTCAGTTAGATGAACAACTGTGGATGAGGTATTGGTGTATGATGTTGTGATAGGATGAATAGACCCAATAGGTTTATCAGCGATACAATATCAATGGCCCTCCTCCTAGCGCCAAATTGTTGAAAGGGGTGGGAATTCCCAACTGCAACGAGTTGAGTATTAGCCTAATCAGGATCCCAATCTAACCCTTTTTCGTTGAGATGGATGTATACTCTCTGGAACTAAGGCCCAGTTTCCTGTCCTAAACTAAACTAAACTTAAAAGTGAAAGAGATAATAAAAAAAAAAACTTTAAAATAGGGAAAACATATGACATATTTAAATATTTACAGTTATCTACAAAAATATAAACAAATTGTTGGATGAAGCCGATTTGAACAATAGCTAGGATGGAGGGCAGGGGATTCATTCAAACATAATAAATCACAAGAAATATCATGTGTATCTGAATCTGGATGGAATTTGGGTCCAACTTGCCACACAAGTTGATTTTGAGAGAGCTTTTATACAAAAAGCTCAAAAAGATGTTTATCATATTTCCCTTCTTTTTCAAAATAATTTTTATTTGTTTTTATGAAATTAATATGCATGCATTAACTAGAAATAATAAGAAACAAGAAAGAGTGCTATCATGAAAACGAGAGCAAATTATATTCTACCTTTTTAATATCAAATTTTAACCATCACACAGGAATATATAAAAAAAGATAACAGTTCATAAACTTCTTCTAATAATAGATATAGACTGTAATAGTTCCTAAGAAATGTTAAAGGAATAATCAAATATTCATTCAAAAATAAATATGCACAAGTTAAAGATAAATACTAGAGGCATCCATTAAATAACTAAAAAGATGACCAGACATAAATCACATAGCTCAAAAGCACATTTGATTCTAAAATTCGTCTTCAAAAAAGTTGTCCCTTCAAAATTTCATTGAAAAATACCAGTTCTGAGTTTTCACAATTTCTCGACCCTTACTCCAGTGTAAGAGGTTGTAAAAATACTTCAAAAATATGATAAGTCTTTTTGACAAATAAAAACTAGAAAATCATAAAAATATTCTCTAATAAAGCAATACTTCTAAAAATAAAAGTTCCAACCTTTTCAACTGATTATTCCTAAAAAGATGTTAAGTTGTTTATCTTTCTTCCTCATCCTCGGAGTCTTTATCCTCCACATTGAGTAGTAGATGTGGTGCAATGGTTTGGATGTGATTCAGCCATTCCGAGTATTTCATGTCCCTTCTCAAACAATTTATAACAGGGTGCTGCTACACAATTCTGCACAATTTTGGCTAAGGAAGAGAACCCATCATTTTCGACTTAGGGACTAGGAGGCATTTCAACTTAATTTGGTTGCTAGTGGAATGTGGGGGCCACCCACATGGGAATTTGAATTGGCCCATTTGAATAGCTTGGAGGGAAAGTCGAATATGTGGATGGAGGGGCCCACATGAGGCACGAGAGGCCCAAGGAGTCATAAGGAAGGAGCAGCTCTCATTTTGGGATTCATTCATACATCTTACAAACAAAATCACTTGATTTTTCACTCTGTTATTTAGCTGAGTCAAGCAACTGTTTAGCCACGAATCTCTCAAGCGAGAGATTCAACCTCTACTTCAAGGGACCATCCATGCCTGCCCTAGAGAGGCATTTCTACAAGGATTTCAGGAGTTTTGGGGCAGTGACATAGCACCACCAATCAATGCAGAGCAAGGAGTGAGTATTTTGGGCAACCAGGAAACACGCAGAGGGAGATTGAAGCAAGAAAAGATTTGATTGCTTGTCTAGGAGTTGGGGAGCTGAGGTAGAAGCATTAGACCAGTGTTCTTGTTGGTTTTTACAGCCAGCATTCCAGCAATTCGAACTGTTGGGTTGGGGGACAGTGTAGAGGCCACACAGCATATTTTCGTGGTACTTAGGAGCAGCTGAGTTGGGCCGAGAGATCATCTGGGGATTCAAGGATTGGATAGCATGGGTGAACTCAGCATTTTGGAGAATTTTTCAGGTGGATTTACAGGCAATTTCCAACAAGTCAAAATTGGTAGCTAGAGCTAAGGTGAGGCTCCAAGGGGGTCGAAAATCAGAAGTCTAAACCAACCAAAATCCTTTCTTTGTTTTTCTGGGTTTTTGACAAGGATCCCAAATATAAAGTTTCATAATTTTCAGAGCACCGAACATGGGGTTTTAAGTCGTATCTTTGCAGCGGACAGTGTAGAATTATTGAGGATTAAATAGTGCCTTTGGGGGCCGATTTTTGGAAGTATAAATTAGGCCAAACCATTTCTGGGTTTTTGTGGGTTTTGGCCAAGGAGTCTCAGATTAAAAGCATATGAATTTCTAGGCAGTTTCAATGCACCTTCTAGCCATTTGAACTTCAGTAGAGCAGTAGTTTCTAGGAAGCGCAGTGCAAATTGGTGCAGTAGCTGGGCAGCCTTCAACTTAGCCATTTTCCTACCTTGGTTTGGTCTTGCTTATCCTTTCATACAATCAAGTGCACCCCTCCATCATCTATTGTATTTGACTTGCAGAAATATAATAAAATGGCTCAGAAGTTCTCCATTTGCAGCTTTTATATGAGTGTTTGTCGAATATTTCATTTTTGTAATTTTTTGCATGTATTATTTGCTTGTTATCACTTGTATTCCTATTAAGGATCATTACAGTGGTATCAGAGCATGATCTTGGCCCAGTTGTGCGAAATTAGCTAGAAGATCATTGAAGCTTTGGGTATGAGTGCACAGTGATGGGTGAAACCTGAGACAAACCCATGGCTTAAGGGAAATCCAATATGAAAAAATTCTGGGGTAGAATTCATGGAATGATGAGAGGTTGGCCCAATTGAAGAGGGTGGTAGACCAAACCCATCCTCACCCTTACAACAAAGACGTTATAGGTGAGAAGGTTGTGGGGGTGCAACCATCTACATCGTGTGGGGAAAGTCGACCAGATCAGGGCATCAGATCTCCTGAAAAGGAGTATACAGGACAAAGACAGTTAGAGGGTGAGACCAGGGGGCGCTTTTGCTAGTGGAGACCTGGCTTTAGATACCAAGAGCCTGAGGAGGAGGTTAAGCATGATGTTGAAAGCCCACAGGATGGTGAGGAGCACATTGATATACGCGGTGTGGCACATAAGTCACCCTTATTAGATACCTCTTTGATAACCCCAGTTGACACCCTGATGGAGAGGATAGAGCCTACTTTCATAGAGCCATTTGTTGAGGGGGTGTCATCCCTGGTGTCACACAGAATGAGTCGATCTTGCGGATAAGATAGACCTTCCTAGAATCTAACGATATCTAGTGACAAGCAAGCCAATCAAAAACTATCTTTCTCTAAATATGCATTTATAAACAAAGGCAAACAAGTGTTTTAGGCCTACCTTGGGTCCAATGCAAGTTTGTGGAAGCCTCGCTCCTTTGATCCAAATGAGCTCCCTTGTTGCGAATCTGCAAACACAAACAAGCAAACAAATTAAATAGCACCTGAAAAGCCAATATCATAAAGCATACTTAACATGATGATCAAGGAATTCATGAAACAAATGACATAAGACAATTTGTTGAGAAAAATGAATCTGATTGTATTAATTCAAATCAAAGAAGAACTTTACAACCTGTGGCTTGATGCTGTACAAGCTCCTCCCAAGGTCCAACAAGAAGTCTCCTCTACTTTGACAAGTTTCACTCTCTTCCCAATGAAGCCAAAAAGGTATGTGATCTCTCCTCTCAAGCTTAACTAGGAAGTCTCAATTCCACCAGCATTTACCCTCAAAAATGTTCAGCTTCTAACCTCCCTAGCAACCAGCCCAATGCGTTAATTTATAGTGCAATGGAGGGAAGTTACTAGGTCCTCCTTCAAAGGGATAAAGCCCTCCTTCAAAGGGATAGCTCCTCTCGTCAAGGGATTAGCTCCTTCTCTTTTGGGATGCATGAACCACCTAAGAGCGACCAATACACGTCAAAATTCCTTCTAGAATCATCTAGAATTAACCCAAAGTGAGTTTTTTAGAATAAACTTGCGCCTTTTTTACTTTCACAGGGGTCCGCACCCACTCCTTTAAGGACAGAGCGGGCAGGTCCGCAGTTTTTGTGAACAGGAGGTGCGGGACCGCAGGCAACAGTGAGAGAAAGTGCGGAACCAGAGCTTTGTTGATTTTTAATGTCTTTCTCTCATTTTCAAAGCTTGACTTGAAGAGCTGAGGCCTGAGACTTGCTTAGGAGGACAGTACAAGTGATGATAGACCCATACTGACTGCAAATAGTCATGGTGACGATATTTTTGTGTAACAGATTGCCCCCAAAGTGCGAAGTCTATAGTAGATGAGGATTTCATTTATCATTTAGGAAGAGTGAAGTACTTTATCATTTCGAGGATCATCTTGTGGAGAGCTCGGTCAGAACCTGTAAAAAACATTCAATGCAAAATATATATATGAGATCATATCATCGCTGAGGTAGGCATTCCCATACTCAGATCAAAACTGACTAGAAAACTAACTACTGCTCTGATATAGGAATGATCTTGTAATACATCACAAGTATAGACACATGTAGACACAGTATGGAAGCAGCCATCTGTTTATGAATAGTCCACAATATAATGAATACAAAATTCCTTGCAGCCTGGATTGCAGAACCAGATCTAGGGTCTTCATTTCTACTTCCCGAAACAGTACGATTCTATCCATGCGAATGAATGTGTTGAAGTCGAACATGGTAGAAACCACTTGATTACCAGTCAATGATGTAAATTGTTAACAAGTGTGAGAGAAACCACCAGTAATGTCAATGGCTCTCAAAGTACCCAGTACAATCCATGAGATGTGAATAGATGTGTTGATGTCGAACATGTCACGGAATCCTTTGATCGAAGGTCAATGATGCAACCTGTCGTCAAAGGCGAGAAACCTGCCATTGAGGCATGCAGATCCCAAGGTACTGACGATTTCTAGATCATTTTTCTAGATAATGAGCTGAAGTCGATAGAGAACGATCCGTCGTAGGCAAGCCCACAACACGAAATCATAGATCAAGTTGAAGAAATTTAGTTGCAAGGACTAACTCAGGGATGGTCAAGATGGATGACAGATATTTTGCAGATGAATGGCTTATTGGCACTGACCTCTTGAACACATAACGACACAGCAGATGGTTTGGTGACAATTGACCCAAAGTTAATACCCAGAAACCAGCTGAAGACTTTCAATGTGGTTTGATCAACTGTTAGGCAAAGGATTTCCCAACCCAGGTGAATAAAAGTGTCGTGTTCAAGAGTGGTTACAAAGTATGACAAACAGGCTCATTTTTCTCTCTTTTCCCCCACCATTTCTAGCAAGTACCTCTTTATTTTTGACAAGCTTGAGGAGGATAACATTTGTTTGATTATAAGCTCATCCTTCGGATGAGTCCAACTTAGTTTAAATTCGAACCCTAAGAAGGAGTGGTTCGTTCCTGTTTGTAATTGAACAGGTCCTTTACTGTTAAATTTTAACGAGTCCAGTATAGGAGAAACTCGACGTTTTTCAATCTTAGAGAGTCTGAAAAAACTTAAGAAGACTCCAGGGTTGACCTTTTTCGCAAATTTGTGTCTCCCAAGCCCGAAAAAGTATAAAATAATACTTGAGAGAACCGCTTCATCTTTACGACCAAGGAGTACTTTTCGTAATTAGTGCCCCTAATCCGAAAAAGTAAAAAAGCGATCAATGACACGTCATTTTATAACCAATATCAAATTTGAAATGACAAAAATACGGCAATCTTTTCATGTTTTTACGGTCAGAAAAAGAGCTGTAAGTGGACGGTCTTTTTAGTTCCGTTTTAACGAGTTTAAAAAGAAAAACTCGGCGATCTTTTCATGTTTTAGGACTCAAAAAAGAGCTTAAAGGTGACTCTAAATGTTTTTTCCTGTCGAAAATGACCGATTTCGCCTGAAAAATCCGTTATCCTGAACAAAAATGCAAACATTACTCATACCTGTTTGAGATGGATAAAAATGCCGCAAAAGTTACCTTTCTAAAGTGAAACATAAACAAATTTACAATTCATTTATTCAAAAAACTTATAAAAAGGGCCTTCGTCAATTCATTTTTACCGTTTGAGATTTGGGTGAGAAAATAGTGCTTTTGGTCAGACACTTCCCATGAAGATTGCGAGAAATCCATCCGTCGGAATCGAGCGCCGTCTCCTCCAGGTAATCCACATCATCCTAGTCTTCAATTTTATCCATTTCAAATCTTTTTTTAGGGTTTTATTTCATTTTTTAGAGGGTTTTTAGGCTAGAAACCCGCGCGCGGGGGCCCGCAGGCATAACACTGGTAGCCCGCGGACCCCGACTTTTTCTCAATGGGGAAAAAGTCAGGGGTCCACACCTGCCATGAAGGCAAGGTGCGGACCCACGCACTGTCTCTAATAGAGAGGGTGCGATCCTCGCAGCAAGGGTTTTTAACCCAAAAATTCTCAAAATTGACCCAAACAATTTAATTTTTTGCATTCTAATTCACCTTTTTGTTGGATGTAGAGTATACATCATGCTTGATTGGAGAGAACAGGAGCATGAGGACGTAGATCTTGCCACGTTAAATCACCAACCTTCGATCAATGCATTGAAGGCATGCGGCTTGTAGAATTTTGGGCCATACCTGGCATGAGGGCCCAAGTGGACTTCTTACAGTGGCTGGTAGACAGGTGGAGCATACAGGACCAGTGCTTCTTCATTTTTGGCCACCAGCTCGAAATTGAGCCGATAGACATATACTTTTTGACTGGTTTGCCTAAGAGAGGCGAAGACTTGACTCTATTCGGGATTAGGCCAGGTGGCCAGTCTGTCGATAGCCTCCGGCTAGAGTTATGCAACAACCAGGCTAGAGACAAAGGGATAGACATTAAAACCATATCCCGTCCTGAACTCATGGTGATCGTGTTTACTATTACCAGGCTTTGCGGGAGCGCCGCACTACATATTGCCACCGGATCCCAGATGCGGATGGCAGTTGACTGCTTTCGAGGCACCATCTTCAACTAGTGCGATGCTGTGTTGGCTAATGTAAAAGGCCAACTAACCAGAGCCAAGAACGAACAACTGAATACCTTTGGATATGGTGCCTTAGTTGTGAGCTTTGGTCTGGAGAGGGTCCCAATGTTGGTCCCGCAGCACCTCACTGTTGGAGCTGGACTTCCTCGAGAGCCCAAACTGATGCGATGGGTTGCAGTTATGGCCCGTCATCCTGACGAGGGGACAGAGGTCGTTTGATTCAAACCTGAGTATTTCCATTGGTTGGAAAACTAGGTTTTTGCTATTCAGCACTTCCCTTACGCTGGGGTAGATTTTCGCGGTGACCCAGGCATGGATCTTCCACCAGGAGAGCAATGGGATGACTCAGGTAAAATCATTTTCAACATTTTCCTATTTTAAATTTTTTTTTGTTTTTATGTCGTCCCAAAACTGATAGTAAAAGTTTCAAATGCATATGTGGGTCCACAGCGACCAGCCGCTCTCCAGCCTTACGAGAGGAAACAACCAGCTGCAGCGGCACCAGCCCCACAGGACGAATCAGCAGAGACCTTGGCCGAGTTGGAGAGTCATCTAGAGCGCTTGACAGGGGACATTCCAGAGACCAGCATAAATGACATTCCTTGTCGACTACAGCGCTATGTGATTGACCTTTTAGGAGGTTCCTTTGTAAGGTGGCTCGTACAATGGTTTCTTATCGAGATCATCACCAGTGATAGGATGATCGCCTATTGTAGACACATATGACATTTTTGCTTTTTGTACTTATCATTTTTGCCGATCATAAGGTGTTTTTCAACCTATGATCGAGGACGATGTATATTTTGACACACTCCTATATATATCACTATTACCGGCTTATCTTGTAAAACATGTTATGGAATGCTTTTAAATTTACATGTATGATTATTGCAAATGTCTACTTAACATTCGAGAAGCAATTACATCTGCTAATGTATTTAAAGATCTTGGAATATGTTGATATTCAATATAATCAAATTCACGTTCCAAGAGACGCACTCTCAAAAACAATCTCAATAACACTAGATTTCTAATGGCATACACTCTATTAAGTTGTAATACAACGAGTTTAGAATCTAACCTCACTATCAAACTCCGAATCCCAAATGAAATAGATTCAGATAATAACTCAATCACTGCACTATACTCGGCAATGTTGTTCGTTGTTTGACCGAGGCTTACCCCATGCGTAGATACCAACTCGTCAGAGGGCGAATAGATAACCCAAGCTGCGGAAGAAATGTTTCGTGTATTACGACAGGCACCATCAGTGAAACCAATGTATGTTTGGAGAGGCATTGACATCTGCAATATCAAGAGTAAAACCAAGATAAGCAGGAATAATGACGAAAAACACTCTCTAAGCTAAGCACACTTTTTAAACTAAAACACACCAGCTAGAAAGAAAACTATCCTAACTAAAAATCTCCACACCCATCCTTTAAGCATAATACCTCTTTAGGTAAAGACCATTTCTGGGTTTACCTAAAGAGTCCCCGTCAAAGTCTACCAATTCATAGGCCCCTTTTGCTAGCTTTCGCTTGACAACATCGGGACCATGCCACATAGGAAAGAATTTTCCAACGCCTAATTTATCATTAGCTTGATTGTATAATAAGACTAGGTCTCCTTCCGAAAAATTTCGAGGGGTCACATTTCGATCATACTGAGCTTTAATACGTTTTTCATGAGTTTCGATCGCCAATGCAGCATCACATCGATTCTCATCTAGTCGAGCTAAGTATAACAAACGTTTTTCCTCTTCAGAAGTGGTTGGAAGTAACTCGATGGCCATTTGCAATGACGGGATTTCGCATTCAATTGGTAACACAGCTTCCAGACCATAAACTAGTTGGAAAGGAGTGAACCCTGTTGACATTTTTACTGAGGTTCGATACGCCCAAAGTGCTGAAAATAGCATGTTATGCCAATTCGACCGATGAATCCCAATGATTCGTTGGATCATGATGACTAAAACTTTGTTGATGGATTCAACCAGACCATTAGCTTGTGGATAATAAGGAGTTGAGCTATCGTGACGCAAGCCAAGCTGGCCTGTGAGTTCGGTCATCATAACGTTTCGAAAATGACGCCCATGATCAATGATAATCGCTTGTGGGACACCAAACCTAGCAATTATATGATTGAACACGAAAATCGCAGCTGTTTTTCTGTCTGCCTCAAATGTAGGCATCGCCTCAGCCCACTTGGTGAAATAATCTACCGCAAGGATGATAAACGCATGCCCCCCGGCCGAGTGAGGGTTACATGTAATAAAGTCGATACCCCATTTGGCAAAAGGACCAACGACAATTATAGGGTGGAGAGGAGCAGGTGGAGCGCGCATCTTTCGATCAAAAATTTGGCAGTTGTGGCATTTTCGGACCGCGTTAATACAATCTTTAAACAAAGATGGCCAGAAGTAGCCAGCGCGCAATATCTTTTGGGTTGTGGCATACCCAGACATATGACCGCCACACGCTCCAGAGTGGCAGTCATTTAGAACCCTTTCATCTTCCTCGTGAGTTAAACAACATCGAAAGACAGAGTCCGCCCCGCAGCGATAAAGAGTATCTCCAATAATTCTGAATTGTTGGGACTGGAATCATATTTTTCGACGTTCTGACCTTGAAATTTCTGGCTGAAAGGATTGGGTCTGGAGATAAATGATGATATCCCCATACCATGTATCTAAAGTGCTGATTAGAAACAAGGATTCGTCCGCAATGGGCTCCTCCGCCACAGTTTCCGTGTCAGCACGCGGGAAGTCACACATCAACTCCGCAAAAACTAAAGATTTCTTAGACTTAGATTTTTCAAATTCCAAGTCGAACTCCTGCAAGATCACAATCCATTTGGAGTACTTGCCCCCTAGTAATTGCTTGGTCAAAATGTAAATCATAGGGTTGCAATCATAAATTACTGTAGTTTTACGTAGTAAAATGTAATGACGAAAACGTTGGACAGCTTGAACAGTTGCCAATGCCAATTTCTCCACATGTGAGTATTTTAGCTCAATTGGATTTAAAGTTAGACTAAGGTAATATATCACATGTTCAATACCGAATTCATCTTCCTGAACTAACACCATTCCAATGGTGGAATGGGAGGCGGCGAGATACAAGAAGTAGTCCTGGTTGTAGTTGGGAGGATGCAATAACGGTGCATGGGTCAACGCGTGTTTTAGTGCATCAAAAGATTTCTGAGCTATCTCATCCCAATAGAATGGAGTATTCTGTTTCAACAACCGGGTAAAACCCTTTGTAACCTCGGCGTAGTTAGGAATGAATCGTCGTAAAAAGTTTGCTTTCCCTTGCAAACTTTGGAGTTGGCGAAGACTCGAAGGAGGAGGCAATTTGACAATAGCTTCAACCTTTGAGGGATCGACGTGAATGCCGGCTTTCGAAACAACAAACCCCAGCAACCGACCGTTTCTATACAGAAAACACACTTGTGTGGATTCAACCTAATCCGATAATGCCTACACCTCATAAAGATTGCTCGTAAATGGATGAGATGATCAACTCGATGTAATGAATGAGCAGGCAAATCATCGAGATAGGGTTGCACAATGTGCTTGATGTCATGAAACACATAATACATGGCCCTTTGAAAAGTTGCCTCGGCATTCTTGAGCCCAAAAAGTAATTTGCAATAAGCAAATGTCCCCCATGGACAGATGAAAGCCGTTTTTGGTTGATCGGCAAGTAGAATATTGATTTGATTGTATCAAGAAAAACCATCCATGAAGGAGAATATTTCGTTGTTGGCACAATCATCAATGATTTGATCGATATAGGGAGTTGGGTAATTGTCCTTTGGACAGGCTCGATTAATGTCCCTATAATCGATACATATTCTTATTGTTCCTTGCTTTTTGTTAACCGAAACAATATTCGATACCCAATCCGTTAACGAAATCGGATAAATGAAACCTGCTTTGAGTAATTTTTCAACTTCTACTTTAATGGCAGCAGCTTTTCTTGGGTGAATCTGACGCAAACGTTTCCGGACGGGTTTAGCGTCCGAGTAAGTTTTGATTTCATGAACCACAATTGCGGGGTCAATTCCTGGCATTTCCTCATATGAATAGGAAAACACGTCGCAGAATTCTTGAAATAGGGCCTTATATATTTGAATTTCATCTTCTGTACACGAGGCACCTATATGAATGTTTTCAACAATCCCAGGCTTTACCGAAATGTCAATAGGAATAGTTTGAGATATGTTTCCCAAATTTAACTCTGAATCAGGATTTTTCATTGGATTCTGAGGTTCCTTGACATATTCAGTCGTAAAAATTGATGAAAAATCTTTTTCAAAACGATCATTCTCGGTAAGAACGAATATCTGTGATGGAGATCTTCCCATGGTAAATCATCGACACATAGGATTTCACGAATTTGCTCATCAGAGTGAACAAGTTCGGAAAACGTTGTTGAATCCGAGTTTGATGTGAAAACTAATTCCTCATGGACCACATTCATTAAGTCAATTTTGGTTGAAGATGGATCGGAAAACGATTGCATGGCCTAATGCGCAATTTCATATGGACTCAAAGGCATAACATCACCAAATGAGTCTACTCAGATTCAGAAGGTACGATCCAAGGATCATCATAAACAATGGTGTCTGAAGAAATCATATGAATGGTTGCAAAAGAAGACGATGCGTTGATCAGAGGAAAAGGAAAAGTTCCCAGTAAACTGGCATCTTTAACTAGTCCTACTCCAACATCCTTATACGGAATAGTCGTTTTATTGACATGCTAAATGCTTTCAGAAGAGGCTGGGTCGGATGAAAAGTAAGCCAGCTAGTCTATTGTTACGATCTTTCCATTATGAGGAAACTTTATAACCCGAAAGACCGATGAAACGACAGCTGTCATAGCGTAAGACCAACTATGACCCAAGAGAAGGTTGTAATCTAGAGGGGCATCAACCACCTCCACATCTAGATTAACAGTTTTTCCTTCAACCCCTATAGGTAAATCATGTAGAATGCCAAAAGGATGAAACCCACGGCCATCAAAGGCCTTTAGAATCGTCGGGGATTGATTTAGTGAAGGAGAACCAAGCGATCTCCAACACTGTATCGACATAATACACATTGAGGCTCCCTCATCAATCACAGTCCTATGAATAGGTCTGTTTTTTACTATCACTGGGATCTGGAAAGCCATTTGATGAGGTAAGCGCAGTGTACTATTTTCTAGATCGAAAATTATTAGGTTCGAGTCCTGAACGTCAACAGCTCCTATAGCCGACAAAAGTAATTTACGCTGTGCTGGACATGATTGCAGCACTTCCAAAGCCGACATTGCTGAAGGTGAAACAGCTAAATCTTCAACAATGTTATAGTTCTGAGCCACTCTCGCATGTGGATTGAAAGCTGACTTTCGAAGTATACCCTTGGCAGGCGGTTTGATTACTAAGTCTGGATTAGGTTTCTCGATCTGTAGTGGATCGGAACCGGGAGCTGAGGTTGATGGGTTAGAATGAGAAGATTCTGCTTCTTTACCATCAACAGGACTTTTACTACCATAATCATGTGATCGAGTCGCAATCCTAACATGGGACATCATCAGTATGGGCTCTTCATTGGCATTTGAGGAAGAACCTATCATCTTATTGTCTTGACTTGGAAAGGATCCTTCAAAACAGCAGACATTTGGGAACCTTTGACAATCTTCGCAACCTCTACACGATGAGGGCAGTCTCTTGTAAAATTCTCTTCGTCACAAATGAGACAAGGATAACGAGGTTTGCATTTCTCATCATTTGATTCCGCTTTTTCTAGTTTCTCTTTCGAATTTTTATATGTTTTATTTTTCTTCTTCCCTTTCTTCTTACCACTGGATTTTGATTTGGCTGTAGATGACTCTACAACATGAATATCGGCGGAAATCTCCGCGGAAGAATCTCCTGTCAGGGAATCTGGCAAGGTTATGATAGGAGAAGAATTCTTGGGAGACTTCTTCTTACTTTTGGTATTAACCGTACCAATCATACCGTCAGCGGCATGAGACCCTAAAGGAGCTGCAGCGATTTGATTTTGCTTAGGAAGATCGGGGATTTTCTCGTGTAACGTACCTGACTGTGTATAAACTAAGTCAAGGTACTGCGCTTGAGCAATTACTTGCTCCTCAGTAACGACTCCGGCCTTAGCTACATCCTCAGTGATCTTTGGCAATAAATATTTTACAAACCATTCAGCTAATATTTGATCCGGAATAAAAACCTTCACTAAACGTCGTCGACGTCTCCATTCATGAATGTGATCTGAAATGTAAGTGGACGTCGACTGCTTTAATGAAGTTAGTAATTCCGTGCCATTGTCATATCTGACTGGCAACTGAAAATGAGTTAAAAATGAAGTAGCTAACTGACTAAAGTTATAAAAAGTGGCTCGCGGTAACTCAATGTACCACTTGGCCACAAGACCAATTAGAGTGCGCTGGAAAAGCCTTAAACGGATTGAATCATCTGAAATGGAATTAGACGCACACCAGAGGTGATAAGTCATCACATGGTTCGACGAATCCTCTCCTGATTTGCCTTCAAACTTAGGAATATCACTAGGCAACTTATTCGGCATTGGCGGCCAAAACGGAAGATAGTTAATGGGATCGTTCATTAGGCGCGACAAGTCAGGCAAGTCCAAAGTTGCGATAAATGGTAACTGATGATTAGGGTCCCTAAAACTCTGGGTCATGAGACCAGCCCCAGGAGGAGGATATCCAGGATAACTAGGAATTGGAATTGCATTTGGGATATTGTATCCTCCCGGAAAACCAGGATTAACCAGACCGTACTGGGGTTGTTGAGGTTGTTGATATGTATACCCAGGGTACGGTTGATACTGATAGACTGGCTACTGCACAGTAGGACCGAATTGGTACTATCCCTGGTACGGTTGATAAGTAAATTGTGGTTGACTTGTGACAACCGTACTTGAACCAGGTTGTCCTACAGGCATCTGAACCGAAGTTTGAATTGTGGATCCAGACTGAGGTAAAGATGTCTGAGGAGTTGATACAGGAACAGTAGAAACCGGAGTTGTCGATACTCCAGAAGTAGGTGGGGTTGATTGAACAGATGTTGCGGCAGTTGCAGCAGCCGTTTGAGGCGGAGTACGAGGCGTACTAGGCCCAGGCTGAGAAACTACCGAAGGTACAGAAGTTTGAATAGTAGACTGGACAGGTTGCTGGGGTGAACCAAAAACTAAGGGTTGTCCAGTTTGAGATGACAACTGTACATTCGGTTGCAAGACCTATTGAGTTTGCGATGGATCCCACACTAAGTTCATTCCGGGGTATGAACCCATAATAGGTTGAGAATATTGAGGACCATAACCAGTTTGAGGGTAGGGTTGATAATTCAAAGGTACATTTCCCGTTCCCTGAACATATGATTGACTAGAGGGTGGTTGGAAACCTTGGTTCGAGTACTGACCTTGGGGTTGATACCCTTGAGGCACGTACTGATACTGGGGTTGACCTTGAGGTACATATTGATACTGGGGTTGACCTTGAGGTACATATTGAGTCTGGGGTTGACCTTGAGGAACGTACTGTCCCGTAGGTATGTACTGTCCTTGAGGTTGCCCCCCAGGCGCAAATTGGGTACCTTGAGGTTGCCCCCCAGGTGATAATTGAGGATTTTGAGGCTTCCCCCCAGGCGGTAAGTGGCCACCTTGAGGTTGAGGATTTGGAATAGTACCTGACATCATGAGAATACCTTCTACACTCAACGGCTTAGTACCATTGTTTCCAGTTAATAACCCTTGTTCAATGGGTTGAGGAGATGCTCCCGCAAAAGTACCAGAAAGTGACTGATACCCAGAGGGAATAGAAGGACCGCCATACAAAAAGGATTCTGGTGATTGAGAAAACATGGACGACTTTCTTGACATATTTAACGGAGGATAGTAACCTCTAGGTGTTGGGTGATAAGGAATACGAGGTGGTGAAAAAATTAGTCCCGGGTTTTCCAAAAAATTAGTCAATGAAAGATACCAAGCACTGCTCCTAGGTGGACTGTAAAAAAGTGATTCACTCTCCCTAAGTTCAATAACAGGTTGATTTTCAGGGATAGGGAGGCCTACTTCTTCTTCCAGAGTAGCAAGTTCTTCAATAGCTATAAGTTCAGAAGGAAGATTTTGAGTAATTATTCTTTCTACCCTGGGTGAACTAGGACCACTAGAAGTTGGAGAGGTAAACCCCGATCTTGGAGTAGCAGCAAATTCACTTTCAGGTTCGGATATTTCAGGTTCCTCACCTATATCACTAGTAGATGAAAAGCTACCAGTAATTTCGGAAACAGACACCGATTGTGGATTATAATCTGCTACTAAAGCTTGAAAATCAGGATGTACCACCAAAGAAGACTCTCCTTCTTCAGGTGACCCAACTCTAATGTCTCTAGGAGTTACAAGGGCTCTTAACCCTTCAGGCTAGCTCGGTGAAAACTCAGGAGGTTGGCCCCGAAGTCTACGGGACTTCCTCAGTAATTCAGCCACGATTAAAAAGTTTTAACTACTTCACATGAAAACAAAGTAAAATCTCAATCAAAACCACCTAAATCCTCTAAAGAACCAAACAAATTTGAATCACATGCCTAAAGAATCTAGGAGATCAAACCACACACAAACAGTAACTTTCCATACTGAAAACACTAGTTGGTGATGAAGCTCGTCGCAGAGTTCAATACAGAAATGGTGGTTGGAACAGTTACCCCGGCAACCTGCTTAATGAATAGACTGGCACAAGTTCCTCCACTAAACCGTCTCAAGTGAAGAGAACCCCCCAGAAAACCCAAGTGAGTCTAGCTGACGTCTGCTCTAGGTACAGTGGGATCTTCCCACCACTGTCACCTTAGGAAGAATCCTATAGAATATGGTCACTAAGGTTACCAACGGAAACAAATATACCTAGGGGAACAGTCTACGATCCGATACGCACGCAAGGGCAGAGTAACAAGCTCAATCCCCTTGAAGGCTCCTTGACATAATCCAAGGTTTACCAACAAGTGACCCCAGGCTCCTCGACAATGGTTAATATGAGGTTTACCATTTTTAATACGTGAATATCTGGCATCGTTCCCAATGAGGAAGGATTGATTCCCACACTGGTTCGGACACGATCTCGTGCTTCTCCTTTAAGAGGAGATTTCCCAAAGCATAAATGCAACAATTGGATTTCTCTCCTACCGCAAGATACAGCTACTTGTTTGTTTTACTGTCTTGGAGAGTTAATTACTCCCTACTCCAAGACACTAGCCTAAGCTATGTTGGTGTATCAGAGCCCTAGAAATAAAAAGATTACTAGATAGATTTTACTTTAAGCGTTATTTTTATTGGTTTTTGTTTAAGTCAAGAGGTGCGGAGATGAAACTCGTGGTGTGAAGACTCGACTCAAAATCACTAAAAAATGCACTTAAGATGATTAAGCAATCTTTTCCCTTCAATGAACTTCTAGCTAGGAAAGAGTTTGAGAATGCAAATGCTTGTAAACACAAATCTTTCTTAACAAACAAATTAAAAGAAGAGCTTTTTGTCTTTTCCAATGCACTCAAAACGAGACAACTAGTTATTTTCACAAAAATTTCCCTTTTCTTTCAAAACACTCAAATACTACAAAAACAAACTTTTTCCAAAAGAGACTTTTTTTATTTTTTATAAAACACTCAAAACTATGGAACTAACTAATCTTGAGATCTATAAACTATAAAAAACTATTTGAAGTCAAAGCTTACAAGATGTCTTTTTCAAGGATGTTTTACTTAGCTATAAGCAAACTAAGGACTAATTTGTCCAGAATCACAAATCAGTCAAAAAACAACCAATTTTTGTTTTCTTTTCTAAAAATGAAATCCAAACTTTTAACACAAGATTTTTCGAAGTTTCGTAAAGAGAAAACACAAGGTGGATTCCTCAACAAAGGTAGATTTTGCAAATGGTCAGACTCATAAGAAGGCTAGTAAAAACCAAGGTGATCTGAGGCTTCTACAGCTTCTAAGCTCAGAGCTACTACAATACCAAAATGAAAACCAAACCCAACAAACAAAACTTCTAGGAATTTCACCTAAAACCCTAACACCAATGGAATTAACCTAAGAAAAGCTTCTGACAGGTTATATGCAGGTCTGGGCAGGGGATAATAACATCTAAACAAAAACTAAGCTGACTAACAGAGAAAATCTTAGGTTTTCCAAAATTTTGACAGGGTCCGCAGGCCCACAGTTAACACAAGTGCGGTACTGCTATGTGCTAAAATCAAAAGTGCGGATAGGTCTGCACTGTGTCCCAAACCGAGGGTGTGGTCCTCTCCCAAAGTTATGAAAAACAAAAAATAATCCTAGATCTACTAAATCTACCTAATTCCACACACAACAAGCCAAAAACAGAAACGAAAACACAGTTTCTCAGGTCAAAGTAAAAACAAGGAAAAAATCAAGTCCCGAGCGGAGTCGCCATTTTTTCACACAGAATGAGTCGATCTTGCGGACAAGATAGACCTTCCTAGAATCTAACGATATCTAGTGACAAGCAAGCCAATCAAAAACTATCTTTCTCTAAATATGCATTTATAAACAAAGGCAAACAAGTGTTTTAGGCCTACCTTGGGTCCAATGCAAGTTTGTGGAAGCCTCGCTCCTTTGATCCAAATGAGCTCCCTTGTTGCGAATCTGCAAACACAAACAAGCAAACAAATTAAATAGCACCTGAAAAGCCAATATCATAAAGCATACTTAACATGGTGATCAAGGAATTCATGAAATAAATGACATAAGACAATTTGTTGAGAAAAATGAATCTGATTGTATTAATTCAAATCAAAGAAGAACTTTACAACCTGTGGCTTGATGTTGTACAAGCTCCTCCCAGGGTCCAACAAGAAGTCTCCTCTACTTTGACAAGTTTCACTCTCTTCCCAATGAAGCCAAAAAGGTATGTGATCTCTCCTCTCAAGCTTAACTAGGAAGTCTCAATTCCACCAGCATTTACCCTCAAAAATGTTCAGCTTCTAACCTCCCTAGCAACCAGCCCAATGCCTTAATTTATAGTGCAATGGAGGGAAGTTACTAGGTCCTCCTTCAAAGGGATAAAGCCCTCCTTCAAAGGGATAGCTCCTCTCATCAAGGGATTAGCTCCTTCTCTTTTGGGATGCATGAACCACCTAAGAGCGACCAATCCACGTCAAAATTCCTTCTAGAATCATCTAGAATTAACCCAAAGTGAGTTTTTTAGAATAAACTTGCACCTTTTTGGCTTTCACAGGGGTCCGCACCCACTCCTTTAGGGACAGAGCGGGCAGGTCCGCAGTTTTTGTGAACAGGAGTTGCAGGACCGCAGGAAATAGTGAGAGAAAGTGTGGAACCAGAGCTTTGTTGATTTTTAATGTCTTTCTCTCATTTTCAAAGCTTGACTTGAAGAGCTGAGGTCTGAGACTTGCTTAGGAGGACAGTACAAGTGATGATAGACCCATACTGACTGCAAATAGTCATGGTGACGATATTTTTGTGTAACACCTGGATGAGATGCCAACAGTTGTTGAGGTATCAGGAGTCGTGATCGAGTTTAAAGGAGATAGATGCCCATGACAGTTCCATCAGTTTCAGGCCGACCTTCTAGCATTAAAAAGGAAGGTTGTGTTAGTGCGAGAGGTGATTCTGCAACTAAACGAGGAGCTAGAGGGAATGAGACTGGTTTGTGTTGAGTCCACAACCAAATTGACTCACGTTGGGGAGAAGTTGGATTCCCTACTGGTGCAGCTAGAGTGCACGTTGGAGCATGAGAGAAGCCCTCTTCAGGCATACATAGATGGGGTTGGCAGCACTGTCAGGTTACCTTGACCCATTGGACAGAGGGAGATAGAGTTACCTAGTCATATTGTATGCATTGACCAGGATAGCGAGATGATATGACCTAAGTTGCACAAGGTGCAACACCTGCATGCTGGGGTTGTTCTATGTGCGGGAGTTCGTGCATTTGATCCATCTCTTTGGGTTGGGTGGCGATAGATTTTGAGTTGATACCCAATGGAGTGGACTATGGAGATGATATTGGACCTAGTGGAGCTCAGCGAGAGTTTCCAGGCACTGGGGATGCTGGAAGCCTCGACTGGCATTGGGATCCGGGAGGGACCACCTATCATTTCCCATGTATGTTGGTTGATTACAACCGGAATGGTGTAGTTGACCTAGCAGTTGAGCATGCACATTCACTAGGGGAGTCTCAATTAGCAACAGTGGCTAACCAGTTTATGGACGGAATCTTTTGGTTTTCTTGGTATGGCATTTGTACATGGCATCACTGTTGGAAATAATACTAAGAGGGGGGGTGAATCAGTATTATCAGATCAATAATTTAATTTTCAAAACAGATTTGTATACGCTACTTCAGTTAAGTGAACTAGCGTGTATACATGACTGTACTTAAGGCAACCAGCGTATATGCAAAGATCTTTTGATTTACCCAATTTATCATGCATTGAACTTTAACCAGTATATCAGGAATTCATTAGACAGTGCAGTAAAAGCATAATAAAGCATCACACATAAGCAACACACATGAACACCAAGATATAAGGTGGAAACCCAATGTGGGTGAAAACCACCTGCTGCTGTCGTCTCTGTCTTCTTTTAATAATAAGAAAATCTGTTTACAATTTTTGTACTGGTGCAGACTTATACCAGTACGCAGGCTTCTACCTGCAGAAGGCTACAACCTTCTCTCGTTCTCCAGCTTCTCTTGGAAGGGAGCTACAACCCCCATCTCTTGTACTAGCCGATATGTTTGCTAGTACGTATGCACCGACCTATAGAAGGCTATGACCTTCTCTTTTCTTCCAGGGACCATGTTTCATAAATTTTCAGATTGGATCCATCAACAACATCATTCAATCATCAAATATATCTGCATCAACCAATCACCTTTTGAACCAACCACAACCGAATCAATCAATCACTTTGACAACCCATCAATCTGATCATTCATAATACTGTCATCAGAATACAGTAACCAGAACCCAGAACTCTGCAACAGTAAAGAGAAACAACTGAAATATTTTATAAGGTATACGCTACTTCCATGTGTCTAACCTGTGTGTACACGCTCTTTTCTCAAAGCCAACAAGCGTATACATCTGCAAATATAAATTCAGAGTTTTGCAGCTATTCCGAACTTTAGTTATACCCAGATCATATCATTTACAGAATAATATATGCGTCAGTATTCAGATCTAGAATATACATGAGTAAAATCACATAATGATAGATCATTTTACGCCTTAAGTTCCTGATCCATCATTAGATCCGATCCCTCATCATCAGTTAAGGTTCATCCTTGGTTCAGATCCAGCAATGCACCATAACCCAATAACCTGCATACTAGATCTCACATTTCATCAAATATTTGATACTTGCACACCTTGGCCTAATGATCTTCTCCTCCTTTTATAGTTTTAGGCCTTTCTCAATACCATGGACCAAAACCACTTAGGACCAATACCTTGGACCAAATACCTAGGGTCAATACCTCGAACCAGATACCTTGGACCAATACCATGGACCAAATGCTTCGAACCAAAAACTTAGTTTTCCAAGGTATACACGTTTTTCCTTCTGCGAAAGTGCGTGTGTACGTATACGCGACTTGTATATAGTGAACCTGCATGTATACACAACTTGGTAAATGGTGAACCTACGTATACCTCTCTTTCTTCATTCTGTGAATACTAATCTGTAATTATTTTTTGTTTATCTGCTATATTGTGATCTTTCATCTGAGTGAGTTGCCTTCTGAACTGATTCCTTGAAGTTTCCATGCATTTCATCACATCTATAAACACTACTGTCATGCATTCTGTCACATCTAATATCTCTTATGTAGGTTCATCTAGTTACCATATACAAGTGAATTGTTCTTCTACAAGTGGGTTTCCATCAAGTACAACACATACATCATAATGCCAACAATCTCCCCCTTTGGACTTGATGGCAACAACCACACCAAGTCATTCTCCCTATTTGAAATTAAGGGCAAAGGGTCATGCTCCCCCTGAGTACATGCTGAATTCTCTGATATGTTGAAGTGTGTTGATTGAGCTCTCATGATTGAGTCCATGCTCCCCTTGAGCATAAGCAAAGTCTGCAAAAAGATGTTCTAAAAGAAGAACATGACTCTATACATACATCACAAATGACCTTCCTATCACCAATGACTCATACATACATCCATCTCCTAACCAAGTAGGGATATACCAATTTTTTATACATGTCAAAAACAAGAAACATTACATCATCCATCCCATGCATAGTGGGGTTACAAATTAGGTCTTTTCATGACCTTTACATTAAAAGATATACATGACATATATAATAGAGACCAAATATCTTAAACAAGACCATGATAGTCATCAACAACTATCATATGATCTACATCATCAGCAGCATCTATCAAAAACATCCAGACCAACAACCTGTATATGTCCATAATTAGTTCCCAAAGTATCATCAACCATGTTCTCCCCCTAAACCTGTTCCACCTGTTCACTGTCAGATCTTATCATTGCATATGTCAATAAGAGATATCAAAGCATCATCATCAATCAGATATACATCAAGTTATAAACAACTTTATGAGGACCAATATATTTCCACATGTTATCAGCAGATTGAAACCATCATCAGATAGAGCAGATAATTGAAAGAACCATAGCAGACCCCTTTTTCCTGAGTCTGGCCCACTGATTTTCTTCAAACCAACATATATGCGACTATTCCCACAGAAACCCACATATGTACGCGACTACACTTTATGAAACTCGCGTATAACTACCTTTCTCTAAAGAAAATAGGATTTAACAGTAGGATGATGCAACAACTACTCCCAGCGTTTGCCTGAGATATTCAAATGTCTCTTTGGGCAGTGGTTTAGTGAATATATCAGCAACCTATTCTTTGGAGGGAACATACTCCAATTTGACCTTTTTTTCAAGCACTTATTCACGTAGAAAATGATATTTGATGGGTATGTGCTTGGTCTTGGAATGCATGACTGGATTCTTTGAAATATTGATGGCACTTGTATTATCACATAGAATGGAGATGGGTGGAGTACATGTGATCTGAATGTCTTGCAAAGTTTGCATCATCCAAAGTAGTTGTGTGCAGCAAGATGCAGCAGCCACGTATTCTGCTTCAACTGTAGATAATGAAATTGAACTTTGTTTATTGTTGAACCAAGACACTAACTTGGAACCTATATAGAATGCACCACCACTAGTTCTTTTTCTGTCATCAACACTTCCTGCCCAATCTACATCTGTATATGAATGAAGTGTAAGATCTGTATCTCTAGGATACCATCAACCAAAGTTCTGTGTTCCTTGAAGATATTTGAAAATCCTTTTGACTGCCTGAAGGTGTGATTCCTTTGGATTTGCTTGGAATCTTCCAACTATTCCCACTGCATGCATGATGTCAGGTCAGGTACCTGTTAGATAAAGCAAACTGAAAATCGTGGATCTGTAAGTTGGTTGATGTACTGCTGCTAATTCATCATTTGAGCTAAGACTGCATCCTGTTACCATTGGGGTACATACTGGTTTACAATCTTCCATGCCGTACTTTTTCAAGATCTGTTTGAGATATTTGGTTTGTGAGAGAAAAATACCATCTTTATTTTGTTGAACTTGTAGACCAAGGAAATAGGTAAGCTCACCAAGCAAGGAAATTTCAAATTCTTGCTGCATTACTGAAGCAAAATTCTGACTCATGGATTCTTCATTGCTACCAAAAATGATATCATCAACATAAACAACAATTATTAGCAATTTATCAATGTCAATCTTTGTATATAGATTGTTATTTGCTGACCCCTTTGAAAAACCTTGTTGGTGGAGATATTTGTCAAGACGGTAATACCAGGCCCTTGGTGCCTATTTTAGACCATAGAGAGCTTTTCTGAGTTTTCATACAAATTTTTCATCATCTCCAAGAATGAATCCTTCTGGTTGTTCAATATAGACTTCTTCTTCTAGGTCTCCATTAAGAAAGGCAGATTTTACATCCATTTGGTATACTTTGAATTTCTGAAAACTAGAAAGAGCAAGAAACATTCTTATGGATTCAAGTCTAGCAATAGGTGCAAAGGTTTCCTCAAAATCTATACCTTCTTATTAAGCATATCCTTTACAAACAAGTATGACCTTGTTTCTAATAACTTCTCCATTTTCGTTTAGCTTGTTTTTGAATATCCATTTCGTTCCTATGATATTCTTATCATGAGGTCTAAGAACTAATTCCCAAGTATTATTCTTTTCAATTTGCTCAAGTTCTTCATTCATGGCCTTGACCCAATATTCATCTTTTCATGCTTCATTTTGCATTTTGAGGTTCGGTGGAAGATAGTGATGCTAGATAGCTTGAGGCTTCTATAATAGCTCTTCTTGTCTGCACACCTGCCCCTTTTTCCCCTAAAATTTGAGTTTCTGGATGATTTTTCTGAGCATACATGGATGGAGTCTTTTCTTCTACCGTTATTTCTTCTTATAGTGCTTCATTGGTTTCTTCTTCAAAATCAGTGTGATTTGATGAGGGAAAATGATCCTCATCTTCTTCATTGACATAATTTTCAGTTTTTATCTATTTTGTATTTTTGCATGCTTCATCAACCACTACATCAATACTTTCAATAATTTTCCCAAGTCTTTTATTATAACATTTATATCCTTTACTTCAAGAAGAGTAGCCAAGAAGAATATCTTCATCTGCTCTGGGTTCAAACTTACCAAGTTTTTCATCAGTCCTTTTGATGTAACATTTGCTTCCAAAAACTTTGAATTATTTTACAGTAGGAGTCTTACCATATGAAATTTCATGTGGAGTTTGAGTGTTGTTTACTCAAACATTTGCTTCGTTGAGAATAGTGATGGCAGCGAATGCAGCTTCACCCCAGAAGGTTGCAGGAGTTCCAAATTCATCTAGCATAGCTCGAGCCATTTGTTGAACAGCTCTGTTCATTCTTTCTACCACTCCATTTTGCCGAGGAGTCCTTACAGTGGAGAACTGCCTTTTTATTCCATGTTGTTCACAAAAGTCAAAGAACTCATCCGAGGTAAATTTCCCTCCTCGATCGGATCTGAGACATTTGATTTTTCGATCTGATTCATTTTTAACCAAAGCTTTGAAGGATTTGAATTTTTCAAATGATTCATCTTTATGCTTTAGAAGACCTGTCCAACACATTCTGGAAAAATCATGAATGAACAATATAAAGTATTCTTCTCCACGAGGTGACTTTTTCCTTGATGGTCCACATAAATCAGTATGAACAAGTTCAAGAGGCTTACTAGATGACTCTTCTTTTTCAATGAAGTGAGATCTGGTTTGCTTACTGAATTGACATGATTTGCATATTGTATTTTCAGGAATGCTGATATTAGGAAGATCACAAACAGCCTGGAATCTGCATGCTTTTCTTATTTTAGAAAATCTTAGATGCCCCAATCTTTTGTGCCATAGCCAGTTTTCATCATTTTTGCATAGATAGCATTGTTGTTGTCCTCCCTTGAGTATGTATAAGTTGTTTGGAGTTCTTGTACCTTTGATCATAGTTTCTCTTGTATCAAGTTCACGAACAACACATCTGTTTGATCGAAATACCACTTCATTTCCTTGATCACACATTTGACTGACACTCAACAGGTTTATCTTTAGACCATCAACATACATAACATTCCCATCTTTAACCTTTTCTTTCAAGAAAATAGAGCCTTTACCTTTTATGACAGCAAGAGTGTCATTTCCAAATGAGACATTCTTTTCTTTTTCTAAGGCATTATATGAGTGAAGTTTTTCTTTGTCACCAGTCATGTGTTTTGAGCATCCATTGTCAATGTACCACTAATTTTCTTGTCCTTCTACATGCAAGGCTATACCACATCTTTCTGTTTGTGGTTCTTTCTTTCTCCATATTTTTGGATTTAATGGATTTTTCTTCTTTTGAGATATTTGCCGAAATTTACTCCTGCATTCAGATTCTTCATGGCTGAAGTTCTTACAGATTGAGCATTCTATTTCATTTTCAAGAAGAGAAAAGTTATTGTAGGAACTTTTCTTGATCCGTGTCACATTCCTTTGATTTTGTGCTTCTCTAGTAATGATGGTCTTGTAAGCACCACATTGAGCAGCTTTGTGTCCAAAGTTATGACATGAAAAACATTGACCATTAAATAAGTTCCTACAATTATCGAATCTATTGGCCTGGTGATTGTAGTTTCTATTCAACTTTGAAGAAAATTGAGTATGATTTACCTGAGGTTGGTTGTGGCTTTTGTTCATCCTTGAAGTAAATGGAGCCTGATTTACCTAGTGATCTGCTTTATGCCTTTGTTGACGATTGTCATATTGTTCACTGTTCTTTGTTGCATCAAGATAGCTTTTAGTGGAGGTTGACGGCTTCTGTGATTGAGATGCTTCTTCAGTATATCCAAGACCTATCTTTATCAAAGGAGAATGCTGCACTTTGATAATTTCATTTAAGGTTTTTGATCCTTTAGCAAATCTAAGATTGAGAGCTTTTGTTTTCTCAAGATCCTTTCTTAGACCCACAATTTCACATTCTAGTTTTTCATTTTTTTTTCTCTTTCAGCAAGTTGGTATGTCAAGGTATCTATAATCATATTCTTTTCTTATAAACAGATTTTGAGTTTAGAGATTTCTTCATAAATATCATCTTCATCTAAAGCATCCCAAAAAATTCCATCTTCATAAGCCATTAAAAGTCTATAGTCATTACTATTTTCATCTCCATCACTATTTGATAAACCATCGATATCTTCATGAGTATAGTAGCTCTTTTTACTTACACTTTGTTTTCTATTCCATTTTGCAGATTCCTTCCCGTTATCATATTTATCTTTGTGAGGACATTTGGCAGCATAATGACCGACTCTACCACAGGCAAAACATTTGAAAGGTAGTTTACCTCTGAATCTTCCGGAACCCTGTTGAAGCTTCTTGACAAAGATTACTTCATCTTCTTCTTCTTAAATATGTCCTGATTCATTGAGTTATTCTTTTCCTTTTGTTGAAGCTTTAAATGCGGCTTTTCTCATATCTTATGGGCCTCCTTTTCTCATCTCAAAGGCAGTTAAGATTCTGTGAAGCTGTGTCATAGTAATAGTCTGTAGATCCTGTTTTTTTTCTATGGCAAATACTTTTGATTCAAATTTAGCAAACAAGGATCATAAAAATTTCTCAACTAAGGTAACTTCCTTTATCTCTTCACCCAGATTCTTCATGCAATTAACAACCTCATCTATACGTAAGAAGTAACTAGCTATACTTTCATCATTGTGCATCTTAAGAGTTTCATATTGAATTCTGAGAGCTCGCAGTTTAGCACGTTTTACCTAAGAGTCTCCTTCATAGCTTAGAACGATTTTGTCCCATATTTCTTTAGCTGATTTGAGCTGCATAAATTTTAAAAACTCTGATTGTGACAGACTTTCCAATAATGTATTGACAACCTTAGAATTAGTTTCATATTTCTTTTTACCTGCCGTATCTATAGGAATTGTTGATGGAAATGTATATCCTCTTTCCACGATTTCCCAGACATCTGTTCCGAGTGATTGAAGATAGGCTATGGTTCTTATCTTCAAAAAAATAAAGTTTCTCCCATCAAAGATTGGCAGTCTGATGGATCCCCCATTTTCTTGATTACTCATGATGATGGATCTTCCTTCAAGCGATTAAGCTTCTTCTGAAGGACCTGCTCTGATACCAATTGTTGGAAATAATACTGAGAGGGGGGGTGAATAAGTATTATCAGATCAATAGTTTAATTTTTCAAAATAGATTTGTATACGCTACTTCAGTTAAGTGAACTAGCGTGTATACATGAATGTACTTAAGGCAACCAGCGTATATGCAGAGATCTTTTGATTTACCCAATTTATCATGCATTAAACTTTAACCAGTATATCAGGAATTCATTAGACAATGCAGTAAAAGAAAAATAAAGAATCACACATAAGCAACACACATGAACACCAAGATATAAGGTAGAAACCCAATGTGGGTGAAAACCACCTGCTGCTATCGTCTCTGTCTTCTTTTAATAATAATAAGAAAAAAAATTACAATTTTTGTACTAGTGCAGACTTATACCAGTACGTAGGCTTCTACCTGCAGAAGGTTACAACTTTCTCTCATTATTCAGCTTCTCCTGGAAGGGAGCTACAACCCCGTAGTTCTTGTACTAGCCGATATGTTTTCTAGTACGTAGGCACCGACCTACAGAAGGCTATGACCTTATCTTTTCTTCCAGGGACCATGTTTCATAAATTTTCAGACTGGATCCATCAACAACATCATTCAATCATCAAATATATCTACATCAACCAATCACCTTTCGAACCAACCACAACCGAATCAATCAATCACTTTGACAACCCATCAATCTAATCATTCAGAATACTGTCACCAGAATACAGTAACCAGAACCCAGAACTCTGCAACAGTAAAGAGAAACAACTAAAATATTTTATAAGGTATACACTACTTCCATGTGTTGAACCTGCGTGTACATGTGCTTTTCTCAAAGCCAATAAGCGTATACATCTGCAAATATAAATTCAGAGTTCTACAGCTATTCTAGACTTTAGTTATACCCAGATCATATCATTTACATAATAATATATGCATCAGTATTCAGATCTAGAATATACATGAGCAAAAAAACATAATGATAGATCATTTTACGCCTTAAGTTCCCAATCCATCATTAGATCTGATCCCTCATCATCAGCTAAGGTTCATCCTTGGTTCAGATCCAGCAATGCACCATAACCTAATAACCTACATACTAGATCTCACACTTCATCAGATATTCAATACTTGCACACCTTGGCTTAATGATCTTCTCCTCCTTTTATAGTTTTAGGCCTTTCTCAATACCATGGACCAAAACCACTTAAGACCAATACCTTGGACCAAATACCTAGGGTCAATACCTCGGACCAAATACCTTGGACCAATACCATGTACCAAATACTTCGGACCAAAAACTTAGTTTTCCAAGGTATACACGCTCTTCCTTCTGTGAAAGTGTGTGTGTACGTATACGCGACTTGTATACAGTGAACCTGTGTGTATACGCAGCTTGGTCAATGGTGAACCTGCATATACCTCTCTTTCTTCATTCTGTGAATACTGATCTGTAATTCTTTTCTGTTTACCTGCTATACTGTGATCTTTCATCTGAGTGAGTTGCCTTCTGAACTGATTCCTTGAAGCTACCTTGTATTTCATCACATCTGTAAACACTACTGGCATGCATTCTTTCACATTTGATATCTCTTCTGTAGATTCATTTAGTTACCATATACAAGTGAGTTTTTTTGCTACAAGTGGGTTTCCATCAAGTACAACACATACATCATAATGCCAACAATCACTGGGTGATCAACATACTTTGGCAGGAGTTTTTCGGAGGAGGTGGCATTGGCAGGCCACTAGATGGTGCCTTGCATGGAGCTAAGGGCTCTTCACTTTTGTGCGGAGCATAGAGGACGCAGAGGAGCGGAGCAGTGATGGCATCACTGTTGACACATAGGGAGAGTCACTTCTCAGATCCCTTAGGGGGGATTTGGAGGGAAGATCCATTCATCGGCGGGTATAATGGTGCGATGGTGGAGGTGATGATACTAATCATGTGTGGACTAACAAGTAGAGACATACCTCTAGGCCATCATATCCAGGGATCTGTGGGAAATCTAGCGTTGAGCAGTGGTCTACAGGTAGGCATGGAGATGCATGGTGGTGTGTTGTAGTGTGTTGGACTGCATTGTGGAGTGGGAGTGCCTCACATCACAGCGAGTACATGCAGGGACTAAAAGGTATAGTGGCATAGGTAGGAAGAAGGATGATACAGGATGGCATAGCTGTAGCCAAGGGTATCCAGCAGTGTACAGGGATAGATCGCGGTGTACAGTGGCATGTCCAGGAGTACTAGGATGATAGATGGTATGCAAAGGCATATGGTGCTGCACAATGAGGTCTTGGAGTGTTGTCTCCAAGGACACCCATGGATGGAGATACCGAGCATACCTTTGGGTGTATTTCACCCAGGATTGATGGGGGCATAGATGAGCGATACTTGATGGTATATACAGGGACTCACACTCCTGACCTCTTCTACATCACTTACAGGAATGGGCGATCTGGTTGTTGTCCTTTGACACTCTAGGCATGAGCAGCAGGGGACAAGGAGCTCACCCAAGATATTTGGATGACACTTGGTGTGATAAAGGGGAGACTTCTCACTGGGGGCATCGAGTTGGTAAGCAATTTAACAACCACAGTTCGAGGGATGAGGTGATCATCGACAGGGATGGCATATCATTCATCACTGATCCTATGCCTGGGGAGTTGGCCATAGGGTAGACATGTTTCAATCTGTCCAGAGGGCATGTTTGGACCATGCATGAGTAGAGGATACTGTGTACGGCTGAGATAGTTTCCAATATGTATCTGGGTTCCAAACATTGTATCGACACATTCTCCAAGGGGCGAGTAGCCGAACCAATGGTGATGGTTGGCAAGAACAGGATGGATCTACATACACTGATTCAATTGCGCGTATCAGATACCCATCTATTGGTTGCATTCAGGGGGTAGCTATTTGCTACATGTGGTTTCCAGTAGTCATTAGTACTACACAGTGGAAAGCACCAGACAATTAGCATGCCTCATATTAGTTCATGATGTATGGAGCCTATATATGGGTGGCATGCAGGGACTAGAGATGAGGGCCGAAGGGATTCCATCGGTTGTTAGGGCTATGCCGCAGCAGGTCTGCCTATGGGACGTATGGATTCATTGGATCGATAAATCACTCGTTATGAGTGGAGTCATGGCAGAGAGTGATATAGTTTGCTCTTTGGATGACACATGGGGGTTCACAGAGGGTTTCATCATATGGGGAGGCAAACATTTTCTATTGTTGCACAAGTTAGGAGTTAGATTTGGATGGGTATGCCTTGATGCCATGGATATGCCCAGGCAGGATGTGTCTCTCCTCTTTCATTATTCCACCATCAAATTCCAGGAGAGGAGGATATTGTCTGCACACAATGGGGAGTATGACATAGTCAGAGTAGTGCAGCGTCAGCATGGTGGCATGGTGGCACGACTAGCCCATGTAGTTAACCGGGGGGTTAGAGGGGGGGTGCAGCCCTTGATCCGGATCCTGGGGAGGAGGCCCTCAAGATATAAAAGATTGAAATGGATCTTGGGGGGGACGCCCCCAAGATCTGAAAAATTGAAATTGCCAGAAGAAAAAGAGGAGAATGCCTAATAAACAAAACCACAAAGAAACTTTTTATTAAAACAGATAATAATTGTAAGGACTACATTGTGGTGGACAATCTGTCATTTTACAAAATGTGACTTGTTACTTATAGTATTTTTCAGTTACAATACCATGGGTCAATTCCATGGGTGAATGAATACCATGGTTGGATGTCACAATACCACAGGTCAGATCCATGGGTGAATGAATACCATGGGTGGATGTCACAATACCATGGGCAAATACCATGGGTGAATGAATACCATGGGTGGATGTCACTTATAATACCATGGGTGGATTCCACTTACAATACCATGGGTAAATTCCATGGGTGGATGCCACTTACAATACCATGGGTAAATTCCATGGGTGGATGAATACCATGGGTTGATGCTATTTTCCATTCGAATTATTCCTCCCTCCTTAAGAAGCAATGGTCCCCATTGCGTGAAGCTCCTCCTACGAAGCCTTTGTTGAATATGAAGACCCACTCAAGAGAAGGGTTTTATGTGGTTGACCCATAACCATGATGAAGGAAGATCTGAGGATAGAGATACCCTTTAATGCCTGTTACCAACTGTGATACTGACAGTGTGCGGCCTAGCAAATGAACTTCAATGAAGTGTGGGTTTGTGGATGACCCATAACCATGATGAATGAAGATTCAAGGATAGAGATACTCTGTAATGCTTGTGACCAACTGTGATACTGACAGTGTGCGACCTAGCAAATGGACTTCGATGAAGTGTGGGTTTGTGGATAACCCATAACCATGACAAACGAAGATCCGAGGATAGAGATACCCTGTAATGCTTGTGACCAACTGTGATACTAACAGTGTGCAGCCTAGCAAATGGACTTCAATGACAAGGATTTTATGCGGTTGACCCATAACCGTGATGTTGGTTGTTGATGAAGTAGCAGGTGCCTACATAGCCTGGGGTGGGAGGGTACATCTCCAAATAACCCAAGCCGAATGCTGCTATGCTGAAACTGATGAATGTGAAGCAGGTGCCTACTAAAGTGGGGTGGGAGGGCACGTCTCTAATGGGAACCCACTTCAAATGCTGCTCCAGAATTAAAATGGAAATAAATCGGTCAATATAACTCAAAATATTTATTATAACCTATTTTTGGAAGTAGAAGGACCATTTTGAATCTTCCCATGTGTTGGAAATCCTTATCTGGACATTCTAGAATCTCATATTCATGCTGCAATTTTTCTGCCATCACAAAAGTTCTGAAAAAATAGTTGATTTTAAATGAGCGATATCTCCCACATCCGAACTCCAACTTGACCCATTTTTTTTTTGAAATTGAGAGATTTTTTTAAAAAAGCTCAGATCTATAATCACTTTTCTAAAATTCTACACCAAAATTGAAAAAACATATAGGAGATTCGTTGTCCACGAATTGTCGTGAGAAACATTTCTACAACATAGCTGATTTTAAGTCAGCGATATCTCCCTCATCCAAACTCTGATTTGGCCGATTTTTTTTTTTTTTAATTTGGTTATTTTTCGCAAAGAATCCAGATTTTTTTTTTTTTTTGTAAATTTTGCACCAAAAATTTTAGTGATCTGCAAACTCGCTTCCCAAAAACATTCATGCAAAAAAATGAAAAAGGAAAAATTCTTCCTGCTTGGCCCAAGAAAATGCTCTATGGAAGACGTAGCACATGCTTGAAGTTTGTTGAATATTGCTTCAAAATTTAAAACTGAAATATGCATCAAACCCTCATTCCCATGGAATCATAACCTACTCTGATACCACTGATCCGAATCTTGGGGGCAGGCCCTCAAGATCTAAAAGATTGAAATGGAACTTAGGGGGGACGTCCCCAAGATCTAAAAAATTGAAATTGCCAGAAGAAAAAGACAAGAATGCCCAATAAACAAAACCACAAAGAAACTTTTTATTAAAATAGATAATAATTGTAAGGACTACATTGTGGTGGACAATCTGTCCTTTATCCACCTGTCCTTTTACAAAATGTGACTTGTTACTTATAGTATTTTTCAGTTACAATACCACGGGTCAATTCCATGGGTGAATGAATACCCTGGGTGGATGTCACAATACCACGGGTCAATTCCATGGATGAATGAATACCATGGGTGGATGTCCCAATACCATGGGAAAATACCATGGGTGAATGAATACCATGGGTGGACGTCACTTACAATACCATGGGTGGATGCCACTTACAATACCATGGGTAAATTCCATGGGTGGATGAATACCATGGGTTGATGCCATTTTCCATTCGAATCATCCCCCCTTCATTATGTCGATTGCGCAACGGGGGAGGTAGCCCCCCTATCCAGGGGGTTTGAGGGGGGCAGATAGCCCCCCTCTACGAGGTCCAGTGTAGCGCCCCGGGCAAAATTTTTTTGGACCCTATATTAGGTTGGGCGGACCTCCCTATGGTTTTGTGCATGGTTTTCTTACATGGTTTTGGACGCGATGGTTTTCGGTCCATGGTATTGGATGCTTCAGCATGTATAAATATGTATTGTAACATTGAAAGGAATATAATGAAAAATCAAACTGGTAGTCACGGTTTTGGGATCCAGGGGAAATCTCTGTGTATATGTGTTTTATGTGTTATGCTCTCGCATTGTTTATTTTCTATTCTTAGAATTTATATGCAGGTAATTTTTGTACAGGGTTAAAACCTACATTTGGTATCAGAGTTGTTTTGGCTTCAAGGGGACGCCTTTGTTGCTGAGGGGTTTCGCTCGGGCCTGTGGTAGACCCTATTTAGTGGGAGATCTATGAGATCGATTCTAGTGGTGAAAGAAGATGGCGAGCAGTGGAAAGATATAGATCGAAAAATTTAATGGTCAGAGTTTTGAGTTATGGAAACTCAAGATGGAGGATCTGTTGGTGAATAAAAATCAGTGGATCGTGGTAGATCCAAGTACTAAACTAACGGGAGTGTCTGATGAAAAATGGAAGAAGTTGGATCGGAAGGCAAAGAGCACAATAGGATTATGTGTCTCAGATTCAGTATTGTTGAATGTATCAGGGGAAGCTACGGTGAAGGCTGTGTGGGACAAGTTAGGGACTTTGTACCAATCT
Source organism: Pinus tabuliformis (assembly GCA_031772625.1). NCBI lineage: Eukaryota > Viridiplantae > Streptophyta > Pinopsida > Pinales > Pinaceae > Pinus > Pinus tabuliformis. The sequence continues at coordinate 444,758,182 of CM062807.1, read as the reverse complement.
AAGTCTCTAGTGAATAAACTATTCCTATGGAAAAAGCTGTATAACCTGAGGATGAAAGATGGAGACTCGGTGACAGAGGATCTAAATGCATTTAATACTGTGGTAAGTTAGTTATTGTCTATTTATATTAAAATTTCATATGAAGATAAGTGCATTAGTTTGTTGTGTTCTCTACCAGATTCGTGGGATATTCTGGTTATTGCAATAGGTAGCAATGCAACTGCCTTGCAGTTTGATGAAATAGTCTCATTCTTGCTGATAGAGGAGATGAGACGGAAAAATATGAAGAACCAGAATGGTGATGCCTTGTTTGTACGAGGACGGTCCCAGAACAGAAACAAAAATAAGTCATCGAATGGAAGATCTAAATCTAGAGGGAGATCCAAATCTTCAGGAAAACCTGTAAAGGTGGTGTGCTGGAAATGCAGAAAGGAAGGACACTACAAAAGGGACTATAAATCTAAAGCTCCTGACAAAGGAAAGGGATCTGATGATGCTCCTTCTACAGAGGAAAAAACCACCTCAGATGAAGGTGGGGATGTATACTTGGCTTCTTCAAGTACACATGTAGATGATGAGGCATGGTTGATTGACTCAGGTGCATTTTTTCACTTCACTCCACATAGAGAGTGGTTCTATAAGTATGAGAAATATGATGGTGGTGATGTCTTCTTAGGGGATGATAGGAAGGTTAGAATCGTTGGTCACAGAAAAGTAAAGTTGAATTTTCAAGGTGAAAGGGTTATAAAACTTCCAGGTGTTCTTCATATTCCTGCATTGGCCAGAAATCTAATTTCTGTAAGCAAGCTAGATGATGTAGGTGTAAAAATAGTGTTCGAGAAAGATACCTCCAAGATGGTTCGAGGAGCACTGGTATTGATGCGAGGAGTTCGGATTGGAACTCTGTACAAGCTGCAAGGCAACAATGTTATTGATAGGTGCAACAGTTCTGTGGTTCTTTAAAGTGGAGCAGAAAATCTAGTGGTCTCTGGAGAAAAGACCATGCTATGGCATCAAAGGCTTGGACATATTGGAGAGAAAAGCCTTCAAATACTTCATGGTAAAGGTATGATAGAAGGTATGACTAATAGCTCTCTGGATTTTTATTTTTGTGAAAATTGTGTATATGGGAAGCAGAATCGGGTGAGTTTCCCCTCTAGTGGTAAGAGGGCAAAACGGATATTAGAGTTTGTGCACAGTGATGTGTTTGGACCTGTGAAGGTTCCATCATTGGGTAAGTCTGTGTACTATGTATCATTTATAGATGACATCTCAAGGAATACATGGATATATTTCCTCAAGAAGAAATCTGAAGTCTTTGACAGGTTTAAAGAATTTAAGGCTCTGGTAGAAAACCAGAAAAAGAAGAAGATAAAGGTGCTAAGGACAGATAACGTGGAGAGTTTTACAGTAAGGAATTTGAAGAATTATGTAAGAAGTGTGGGATAGCACGGTAGAATACACTCCATATACACATGAGCAAAATGGAGTTGCAGAAAGAATGAACAAGACGTTGATGGAAAGGGCAAGAAGCATGGTCAATGTTGTCAGGCTAGGACAGGAATTTTGGGCAGAGGCGGTGGAGACTGCATGTTACTTGCTCAACAGGTCACCTTCATCAGCCGTTGGAGGATAAGACTCCACAAGAGGTATGGACTGGTAAGAAACCCTCTCTTTCACATCTGAGGGTATTTAGATGTGATGCATATGTACATGTTCCAAAGGAGAAAAGAACAAAATTGGATAGTAAATCTGAAAAGTGCATATTTATTGGGTATAAGGATGGTTTAAAGGGTTATAAGCTTTGGAACACAGTAACAAGGAAGGTTGTGTATAGCCGAGATGTGGTGTTCAAAGAGGTTAAAGATGTTAAAGATGTTAAAGATGTTATTAAACATGAATTCCAACCAAAGGAACCTGAGAAGATAGATTTTGAGCTAAAGGAGGAAGAATCAGACTCTACAGCACACGAGGAATGAGAAGATGAAGATCCACAAACTCCAGGTGTGAAAAGATCAGTTCGAGAAAGAAGGCAGCCAGAAAGGTATAGTCCATCTGCTTTCTGTTCAATTTTTTCTTTATCTATTACTGATGATGATCCCAGAACTGTGAAGCAAGCATTAGATTCAGAGGATGGAAAACTCTGGAAAGAGGTCATGGTTGATGAAATGGCATCTTTGCACAAAAATGAGGCATGGGATCTAGTGGAGTTGTCGGCTGGAAGGAAACCCATTGGAAGAAATATCTTGGTGCTACAAACTATATTTTGGGCATGGAAACTAAAAGAGATCGGGCAAAGAGGAATCTCTGGTTAAACCAGAGGAAGTATGTCAAGACAATATTGCAGAGGCTTAATATGCAGGATAATAAACTGGTGAAGGTTCCTATTCCTATAGGTGTAAAGTTAATTGTTGAACAGTGTCCCAAGACACAAGAAGAGGAAGAGGACATGTTTCGTGTTCCATATGCAAGTGCAGTCGGTAGCCTGATGTATGCGATGGTCTATACTAGACTAGACATTACACATGCAATAGGAGTATTGAGCAGGTTTATGTCAAAACCAGGGAAGGAACACTAGACAACAGTGAAGTTGGTTTTCACGTATTTGCGTGGCACTAGTGATTATGGCTTGTGCTAGCAAGGAAGACACGGGATTGGACAAAGTGTTGGATATTCGTGGCTTTGTTGATGTAGACTAGGTTGCAGATCTAGATCAGAGAAGATCTACAAGTGGGTATGTGTTTAACCTATTTGGAGGTGCAATCAGCTGGATGAGTAAGAAACAATTTGTAGTGGCATTATCAACTACAGAGGCAGAATACATGGCAGCCACTCATGCAAGAAAGGAAGCAGTTTGGTTGCAGAGATTGTGTTCAAGTATGGGGTTAGTACAGGGAGCTATAAGGATAGACTGTGACAGCCAAAGTGCAATTTTCTTGGCAAAGAACCCTGCTCACCATTTAAAGACAAAGCACATTGATGTTTAGTATCACTTTTTGAGGGATATGATAGAAGACAAAAAGTTGTTGCTGGTAAAGGTGGACACTTTGAAGAATACTGCAAATCCATTGACAAAATCTGTGAGCTCTAAGAAGTTTTCTTGGTGTAGAGAAACAATGGGCGTTGCAGGGTTGGATAAATGACTAAGCTCTCCTGTGGCCCCCTTGGAAAGAAAACAACAAGTGGGAGAGTGTTGGGTTGTGTTATATTGTTTCCACGACTATCCCACGTAGTTAACCGGGGAGTTAGAGGGGGGGCAGAGCCCCCCCTTTGTTGCGCAGATTGCGTAGCGGGGGCAGTAGTCCCCCCTATCCAGAGGGTTTGAGGGGTGCAGGTAGCCCCCCTCTAGGGGGTCCGGGGCAGCACCCCGGGCAAAATTTTTTTGGACCCTATATAAGGTTGGGTGGACCTACCTATGGTTTTGTGCATGGTTTTCGCACATCGTTTTGGACACGATGGTTTTCGGTCCATGGTATTGGATGCTTCGGCATGTATAAATATGTTTTGTAAAATTAAAAGCAATATAATAAAAAATCAAGCTGGTAGTCCCGGTTTTGGGATCCAGGGGAAAAATATCTTTGTATATGTGTTTTATGTGTTATGCTCTTGCATTGTTTATATTCTATTCTTAGAATTCGTATGCAAGTAATTTTTGTACAGGGTTAAAACCTAAAACTAGCAGGGAACTGGGGCATCACAGCTCTTCATAGCTTAATAACCTTTAGGGATGTGCTAGCTAATGCAAGGGGATATCATACATATCTTCCATTACGCTTTAGCGAGTCACTGATAGAGCAAGGGACTTCTGGTACTTGCACTGGGCAGGATAGTGAGTGGAGCGAGGGGAGCTTCATGTTGGATAGGATGGCCTGGGATCCTGGTATTGAAGGATTCTTTAATATCAGGACAGTGCTGAAGTTAGGGACGATTCAGTAGCACATTTGTGACCCTGGCACATGTTGTAGTGACAGTGGGGAGCAACAGTTAGAGAGGATGCTTGTTGAGGCATTACTTGGGGACAAGTGATTTTTGGAGCATTGGAAGAACTTTCCAGATGAGGATGCCACCTGGAAGGGTGAGCACTATTGGAGCACCCATCTTTGAGGTTGCTTGAAGGAAAGAAACATTTTGGGATTCATTCATACATCTTGCAAACAAAATCACTTGACTGTTCACTCTGTTGTTTAGCTGAGTCAACCAGTTGTTTAGCCACGAATCTCTCAAACGGGAGATTCAACCTCTACTTCGGGGGACCATATGTGCCCACCCTAGAGAGGCATTTCTACAAGGATTCCAGGAGTTATGGGGTAGTGACATAGCACCACCAACCAGCGCAGAGCAAGGCGTGCATATTTCTGGGCAGCTAGGAAACACGTAGAGGGAGATTGAGGCAAGCAAGGATCTGATTGCTTGTCCGAGAGTTGGGGAGCTGAGGTAGCAGCATTAGACCAACATTGTTGTTGGGTTTTACAGCGAGCTGAGCCATCATTCCAGCAATTCAAAGTGTTGGGTTAGAGGACAGCGCAGAGGCCACACAGCAGATTTTCATGGTACTTGGGAGCAGTTGATTTGGGCCAAGAGATCATATAGGGAGTCAGGGATTGGATATCACGAGTGAACTCAGCATTTTGGAGAAGTTTTCAGGTGGATTTACAGGCAATGTCCAGCAAGTCGAAATTGGTAGCTAGAGCTCACATGAGGCTCCAAGGGGGTCGAAAATCAAAAGTCTAAACCAGCCAAAATCCTTTCTCAGTTTTTCTGGTTTTTTGACAATGATCACAAATATAAAGTTTCAAAATTTTATGAGCACCGGAGGTGGAGTTTTAAGCCGTATCTTTGCAATAGACATTGTAGAATTGTTGGGGATTGAATAGTGCCTTTTGGGGTTGATTTTGGGAAGTCCAAATCGAGCCAAAACATTTCTGGGTTTGTGGGTTTTGTCCAAGGAGTCCGAGGTTAAAAGCATATAAATTTCTGGGTAATTTTAGTGCATCTTTTAGCCATTCGAACTTTAGTAGAGCAGCAATTTTTGGGCAGCAAAGTGCAGATTGGTGCAGGAGCTGGGCAGTGTTCAGCTCAGCCATTTTCCTACCTGGGTTTGGTCCTGCTTGTCCTTTTAGACAAGCCCAGGTGCAACATTCCATCATCTATTGTATTTGACTTGCAGAAATATAATAAAATGGCTCAGAAGTTCTTCATTTGCAGCTTTTATATGGGTGTTTGCTGAATATTTCGTTTTTATAATTTGTTGCATGTACTATTTGCTTGTTATCCCATGTATTCCTATTAAGGATCATTATAGAGTATATCTGAGAAACAACTGAGAAATGAATCGGTTGAAATTGATTTGTGTTGACCTAGTAGTTTGAAATTAGATTTGGATCATTTTCTTTCTTTTCTGATATATGATACCAAATTTAGAAATAATTTTGATATGTTCGAAAGGAAACTACAGAAACTTCTGGAAAGTCTATTGTGTCCAGAGCTTGATTTCACTTATTCCTCATTGGTCTCTAGTAATATTGTCTTAAAGTGGTTGTTAAGTTCTCTTGGAAGAAATTTTTTTAATGGATTAGAACCTGGAAGATCAAATTCTTCAATGAAATAAATTCCCTTCTCCCATATTGACAAACATTGTTCCAGGGATTTCTTGGCCCATTCCCTGATTTCTTTGGCTTTTGTCTCTTTGCAGCTTAAGGATGCATGCATAAGTCTTCTGTCATTCTTGGAAACCTTTGGAATTACTTCTAACTAAAATTATTTTTCCCATTCAAGAATAGACAAAAATCTTACCTAGATATATTTACCTCCTTCCGCTAGGGAATCAATCCTTTCATTAAGGTTTAAAATTTCTTAATAAAATCTTGAGATTTTATCAATTTGCTTGTAAAACTTAGATTGATCACTTCTTAATATCAGGCTGATTTGTAATGTTTGTTCTCTGAAAATTTCAAAACTCTGCATTGCTCCATGGCTTTGACTTGGTTGATATTGAAGAAAATCATTTTTCTCTTTCAAAGTTGTATTCATTATTTCAATACTGCTTTCAAACTCTTCTTTTAGTATTTTACTTTGATATTCAAGAGCTTTTCTTAATTCTTGAATATGTTGGGCATGTTTTAATTCTAACTCATTCAACTCTTTTTGGAATTGATTGTGTAAAATTTCTCTTTCAACTAAAAATCCTTGAACAAGAGTTGCAGAGTTGCAGAATAAATTTTCCAGTTTTCTTCATTAAATACCTTTCCCTTCTCTAATTAACTTCCTAATTCTTTAATTCTTTGTAAATTATTATCATAAGAAGACACAAGCTCAATAATATGATATTGATTGTAATTTACAAAAGCACCCAGGGCCTGTGAAGATTCCTTTTCTTTCTCCCTAACATCGCCTTAAGCTTGCCAACTTTATTCAAAACCAGTTTCAAGAAAATCAAACTTTATCATCTTAGTCTTCCTTACAACTAACTTAGTCTAGGAATTAAAGTAATATTCTATTAAGGGAGGAATAGTATCAAATATTGTTTTGAGTTCATAAACAGGATTAAATAGAAAATAATCCCAAGGGATATTAGTTGAAGCCATTGAACTATCAGGAGATTTTTGAAGTACTGAGGATTTATCACTCTTTGCCTGCTACTCCGATGTTTCTTTATCTTTTCCAGAAAAAGTAGTGTCAGTTGTTTGCTCATCCCTTTCTACATCAACTTCTATTACTTTACCTCTTATGTTCTCTGACTCCATCTGCTCTGTGTCTTTAGGAAAATTAATAACAATAATCTCCTTAGTGTGTGATATTTGCTTGTCTGTTGACTTTCTTGTCTCTGGTTCTTGATTTTTCTCAGAAAATTTGTGGTTGTAGCATCCTTTGTTCTTAACTAACTTTTTGATTTGTCTCTTTTGACATGATGATCTTCCTTTGTAATTATTTTTTTACCTGCAACCGCTTCTTTACCTGTAATAGAAAAATATGCTACTTTTTCAATTTGACTTTTTTGTTCTTCCTGAGAAGTAGAGGGAGCATCTGAAGTAATATGCTTGAAATTAACTTGAAAAAACTCAAAAGATATAAGTTCTTCTACCGAGATATTAACGTGGAGACTCTTCTCTTTTAATAACCCTTCAAAAATTTCTTTCTCTTAATTCTTGTAATTTGACCCTTCCTTCAGCATCTAACATCTTTCCTCTATCAAAAGCTTGTTGGAAATCATCAATGGATATGAAAACCTCATCAAAAGGAGGATCATGATGTGTGAAGATTTTAACATAGCTCACAGTTTTATAATGATTAATGATAATTCCATGGGGTTCATACTCATAATGAGGTAAATATTAAAGTCAAACATCTTGGAGTTCTTCTGCTTCTTTGAACACATGTCCCCAGTCTCTAATATTCATTTCCCCAAATTTAATTGGAAAAAATGGCCAATTTTTCTTTTGAAGTCTGCTCATTTTCCGAGCCTTCCCATATAAAGCAACCTAATTTTCCACCTCTCTTAAATCAAGTCTTTTAGGTATATATCTGGGTAGAAGGTGAGGACCAACCTCACTTCCATAGACTCTTATGTAAGTAAATAATTCTTCTACAAACCATTGGCCTATTGATTCTAGGCCTTCTTTGATATTTTCACTAACCCTAGGAGGGGCTTTGCCAAAAAGAATTTCATGGAGAGAGATCATGATGTAACGTAAAATGTCATATATATGGAATTTGAAATTACTTTCCCATAGGATTGGGGCATAATTCTGAATGGGTAGTTGTTGATTAGCTGGATCATTCCATTTCATCCAGGGAAACAGGACTAAGCAATAACAATATCCATAAGGAAAGCAAACATACAAAACATTTGTTTGTAGCCGAGAGGAGACACAATGATAATTTCAAGTCCTCGGTGTTATTTTGAGATAGAATATCGGCCCAATTAAGACACTGTGAGTCACGACGGATATTATGGATTATGGGAATCCACTGCATTTTGCAATGTTCAGGATCCTTTTCTCCATACAATCGGGATAACAATTTGATGATGAATCTGAAGGGTTTCTTAAAAATAACAATGGGATATTATTTAGAATATTTGAGCTTAAACCCTTCTTCCTCTTCCTGTAACCAATCCTCAATCACTTTATCATAATTCTCCCCACATGGTTTGAAAATAGTGTTTTGGAAATTATTGAGGAATTCAGTGGAGAGAAGGATTTCAAGAGGACTGAGCTTATAAATGGCTAAAAGGACTTTGGGTTTCCAAGAAGCTATAATATTCTTGTTATGATTTGACATAATGCATGTTGGGATATCCACATGTGCCAAAATCCAAGAAATCATATCATAATAAGGGAATATTTTAGCCCTAGTAGCTACTCGGTGCAATTCTATTTTCCTAATGCCTTCCAAAAGATTATTTTTTGACTGAGAAGGTCTTACAGAATTCAACCACTTTCTATTCTCAAAGAAATCAAAAATCTCTTCCCACCTCATCGTACCTACTTTCTGATTTTTGAGGTGGAGTCGGAAATCAGAGATGGGTTGAGGTTATATTCCTCAGGTTTTGGATTGTATATCTCTTTCAATTTCCCTTTTATATGCTCTATTGCTTGTCTTGTTGCAGTCGATTTTCCCTTCTTTCCCATTTTATGGTCTGTGAACAAAACAGAAAAAGTGAGTTTTCTTTGGTAAAAATCATGAAATAAATATCAAAATCCTTTAAGAACATAATTTTACCTAAAATGCAATCGTTGAAACTTTCTTTTCCTTCCTACAATTAAAATTTCTCTGAAGCAGGGTTAATAATTTCAAACAACATGCAAGCTAGAAATCCATTTGGAAGTTTTGAATTTCGATAAAAACATGGAGAGTGGGTGAATTAATTCATATGACTTGATTATTAATTTCCCGTAAAGTAATCCAACTATTTTTTTCTGAAAAATGAGATAGAGTAGGAGAGTTTTAATGTCAGGATCAAAAAAAATCGTTTAAGCGTGGCAAAGCGAAAAACAAGTTTCAAATCAATTTATTGGAAATCAAGAAAAAAAAAACAAAAATTTACGCAAATCGTGGAAATAAAATATTATTTTATTGGATGGTTGGGAAGTCGGGAAGTTGGGTATTCAGGTGGTTCTTCATTGATTGATGAGTATCGCTTACCTATGACCCTGACTACAAAGAAGTCGGGTGACACTGAAAGGTCAGGTGGAGAATGGAGTCGGGAGGTCGGGTAGTCAGGTGGTCGAGAATCAAACATGATTGGAAGAGATCAGAAGTCGGACTGGTTGAGCAGTCGAGAGGTCGGGGTCGAGATCCATATTTTAATTATTTTTATAAAAAACATAATCCAACCTCTGACCCTCCGACTTAAAAGTTTTTTTTTCTAAGAACACTTAGCTCTGACACCATGTTGGAAAAATGCGATGTGGCAACTTATTAATTCAGATTTTCCTTAACCTTAATATTTGCTTGTGAAATTTTTAATCTTATTTATGTTCTTTAGATATATATTTTCATCAAACAAATATCAAGAATGGAACAACAATAACAGAGGACACATAAATTAGGATCTCATCTAGGGAAAAACCCCTCCAAGGGGAAAACCCAGAAAACTCTTCTCTTCTTATAGAATTTGCTTCAAATGAGACATAAAGACCCAAGTCCTAGACCAAGTCCTCTTCCAAGTACCGAGTCAGCCCTTCTAGAGAATCCTTCTCTTCATCTTGCTCTAACTAGCTTCACAATGAAACTTTGACTTGCCAACTTCAATACTCCACTCTTCTGCAACTTCGACCTTGTAGTAATTGCACAAAAACCTTAAGATATCTCTTCCAGCAATCCTCCTTGAGAAAAACGATCCTTTCCAAGGTCAATGATATCAAACAAAATATTCGCTCTTCTTGCAACCTAATACTGGACCAGCAACTTGAATCTGTGATTTTGGTCCTTCCAGGAAGCTGCAAAAACCCTAGATTTCACACATGTGTAAGAGATAGAGCTCAAAAAAAAAATCTTCCTCCTTGGATTCCTCTTGCCTTCTAAACCTTCTCTCTTCCTTTTCTGCTTCTCCCAGCTACAAATCGAACTTCTTCTTGTGAGATTGAACCTGTGAGAAGATTAGTGTCGAATGAGGTCAATTTTTGCTCTTTATATAGCCTTTCCAAGGGTTCGAATTCCCTCCTTTAGGCTGACTTCAATATGCCAGGGCTAACTTGTACTTTTGGAGTTTCCAGGACTTTCTAGACTCAAAATAAATTATTTTTCCAATTACATTTTTCTTGAAAGGGTCTTATAAACATGATGTTGACTCCTTTGACTTGTGACAATATATCCTAAGACTTAACAAATCCTAGAAACATTAAGAACATGCTTTGTTAAAATTATGGTATGTTCTATGCTTAGAGAAATTTACTTCAATTCTTCTTAATAGCCCAATGTCAATTTCCAGTATAGCAATCACATTAACATGAAAGTAAAATGTTGATAGAACATAAATGAAATCAACAGAAGACAAGCCAAGACAAGAGACACAAGATGTGGCACTAGCCAGGGACAAACCCCAATTCAGGGAAACCCTTTGATCAATTCTTCTATATTCTTCAATAATTCAGCAGACAGAGAGAGATAGTATAATATCACAAATTTTTTATTTACAACAACAGTAAAGAAACCCTTGAACAGCAATAACAAGGGTGACCAATCAGCTCCCAAATGTCCTCAAGATAATCTAGGAGAACTCGGTCTCCAACAACAGTAATAGCAACCCAAAACAGTCAATGTAAGATGGTCAAAACAGCAGTGAATGCTACAACATACTGTAGCCAGCCCTAACCAGTGAACGTTGTCATAAGAGTGCCCTCTAATAAGTCAACGCAGGCTATCCCAAGCCTAGGAGAGGTTTCCCACTCAAATTCTAGTCAATGGAGGCAGTACATTGGTCAACGTAGGCCTAAATCACCCCAAACAAGATTGTTGTAACTCTTGCATCCTTGCTGCCCTAATTGTGTCCTCTCACAATGATACCCTAGCTGCGTCCTCCTTCCCATGTGAGATCTGCATCCTCCTTCCCATGTGAGATCTGCATCCTCCTTCCTTCGTATACCCAAGATACAAGGAAGAGATGAGAGAATGAGATGAGTTCTCTAATTCCTCAAGGTCTCCTCTATTTATATCCCATGTTGAGGTTTAGTTGGGGGTGTGCAACATTATTTTACATGTTGGCCAACCTTGACAAATTGTCAAGAAATACAAATAAATTCACATCTCCATGAATACATGTCGAAATCGGATGATCATTAGATCAATCCTACACCTCTCAATGAGAGGAATCCAAGAAAAATATCAGTTGTCGTAAATAAGATGACCAACATGGAGTTTGTCCCTAGTTTCCAATTTTAACACACCCTCTCAACTAGGCAGAAATCCATATTCTAATCCATCTATTTGTTGGTACTATCTCAACCATCAAATGCACTTCCCTGCACTACTCGGCTCTGCTCTGTGCTGCTGAATTATGAAGAAGAATAAATGATCGAGAATGTATCATACCATCCTCTACTGACCTGAAGTCAGTCCCAAAAAGAGAGTGCCCAATAGCACTCTTACTCACCCCAGATCAGTTCCAAAAGAGAGTGAGTTATATCACTCTTACTGACTCAAAGTCAGTTCTAAGTGATCCTAGATCAATGTCATCCTAGCATAGGGAGTACGGTAGATACATGATGCGTCCATCGGCACTACTATGGTCCCTATCCTCATTTCCCTACTCATTGGCTAGATGAGAGGTACTTCCCATGAGTCCCAGACTGCATGGGTAGGATGTCTCGGCAGGAGAAGGATGAATCACTCATCCTGCCTACATGTCGCCACGAGGTATCACAAGGGTAGGTTGAACCATTCACCCTATACACAACGCACCACTAGGGGAGGGTGAGTCACCCTATGGTTGCTTGTCGCTCCAAGAAGTACCCCAAGCCCCCCGGAGCTCCCAAATCCCTATGTATATATCATACAGGTCCCTCATAAGAGGGTCTCTCAACGACTCCCAGTCGTTCTCGGAAAGTTAAGAATTTTATCTTTCCGAGGGGCTTCGTCAAAATGTCGGCGACCTACTCATCTGTCCCAATATGATGGAGCCTTATTGCTCCTCGCTGTAACATATCCCAGATCAAGTGGTACCTGATATCGATGTGCTTGGAGAAATCATGAAATATGGGATTCTCGGATAAATGAATCCCACTCTGGTTGTCACAGAGGATCACGGTAATATCCAATGTATGACCAAACAGCGCACTGAAGAGCTTCCTCAACCAGACCGCCTCACAAGAGGCCATACTTGTAGCAATGTACTCTGCCTCAGTGGTGCTCAAAGCCACCGACTTATGCTTCCTGCTCATCCAGGATATCGAGGCAAAACCCAAAGAGAAACATAACCCGGAAGTGCTCTTTCGTTCCACCACACTGCCTACCCAATCAGCATCAAAATAACCATGTAGCCTCACATCTCCAGCAGTGTATCTCAACCCATGATTGATTGTGCCCCGAAGATATCTCAGAAGATCCTTGGCACCAATCCATTGTTAGTGATGAGGCTCAACCATATATTGGCTCAACGTGTTGACTACAAAACATATATCTGGACGGGAGTTCACCAAGAACATCAATGCTCCTATGAGTTGACGATACTCAAAAGCATTTCCCAAAGCAGGTCCGGTAGCACTACCACATAACTTCTTAAAGTTAAGCTCCATCAGGGTAGTCGTGGTCTTGCAGTCCACCATACCAAATCTCTCCAAAGTCTTCAGCACGTATTTTCCTTGAGATAGGAAAAATTCTCCTAGCGCTAGACTTCTAGCCCTAGGAAGTAGTGCATCAGTCCTAGGTCCTTCATCTCAAATTCGAAAGCCAACTCCCTCTTACATTTGTGAATGACAGGGTTTACACCTATTAGAAAGAGGTCATCAACATACGGCACCAGTATGAGAGGCTTATCATCCTCAACCTTAAAGTAAAGGTTTAGATCGGCTTCACTCCTAGTGAATCCCGGCTTCATTAAGTAGCTATCGATCCTCTCATACCAAGCTCGGGGTGCTTGCTTCATCCCATGGAGGGCTTTCTTCAACCTGCATACGTGAGATTCCTGATTATGAATCTCAAACCCCTCAAGTTGTTCCTCATAGACTTCCTCTCTAATCAAACCATGCAAGAACGCGGTCTTGACATCCATCTGATGTAGGTTCCATCCTTGTGAAGCGGAAAGGGCTATGATCGAGCGGATGGTGGAGTATCAGGAAACGGGTACAAATATCTCATCATAATCTACACCTTCCTTTTGAGAGAAGCCTCGAGCAACAAAGCAAGCCTTATACTTTTCAGCACTCCAATCAGCTTCATGCTTTATTTTGTAAAGCCACTTCGAGGTGACAACTGTTTTGTCCTGGGGTCTGGGGACCACATCCCAGACATCATTCTTCATGATGGACTCATATTCCTCATTCATAGCATCCTTCCATACTTGATGCTTCACAGCTTCTTCGAATGATGAAGGCTCATTTTGAATGATGGTGCTCATAATAGTCAAGTATCCCTGATACCTGGTTGGCTTCTTACTTTCACGGAAAGTTCCTCTAGGTGCAATATGTCCTTTAGCATCATCAAGTGTCCCCTTAATCCATGAGGGCCTCTTCCTAGAAGAGGAAGGCTCTTGTGGAGGGGGATCAATAGGATCCATAGGTTCTTCCACATCGAACATCGTCTCATCTTCCACATCGAACATCATCTCATCTTCCTTCTCATCCGGCTTCCTCGTGTCAGCTTCTTTATCTTTCCTTAGAATAGGAAGATTGTCAACCTTGCTAAGAGCCATATCTTGATCAAAGGTGACATCATGACTTATTTTGACTTCCCTTTGACCAGCCACATAGATTTTATAGCCCTTATAATTTTCACTATAGCCCACGAAGATTCCCTTCTTTCCAGATGCACCCAATTTGTTTCTTTTCTCTTTCGGCACATGAAAATGCATAGGACTTCCAAAAATTCTAAAATTAGAGACATTAGGTTTCTTACCAGTGAACTTTTTTCGGGAGTCTTGGAATCCAATGCTTGATGAGGGAAACAGTTTTGAACATATACGGCAGTGTTCGCAACTTCGGCCCATAGAAACTTTGGAAGCCTTTGATCATGGAGCATAGCACGAACTACTTCCACAATCGTACGATTCTTCCTTTCTGCCACACCATTCTTCTCAGGAGTGTATGGTGTTGTGGCCTCCCTCTTAATGCAAGCTTCTTTGCAAAAGTCATGGAACTCATTGGATTCATACTCAGTCCCATTATCAGTTCTTAAGATCTTGATCCTCTTCTCGGTTTGATTTTCGATCAAGGCTTTGAAGTGACAGAACCAGGAGAACACGTCATCTTTCTTTTTCAAGAAGTATATCCAAGTCTTGCGAGAATAATCATCTGTAAAAGTGAGATAATATTGATATCCTCACAAAGAGTTCACAGACATCATACCAGATATGTCAGAGCGAACCAACTGCAAAATGTCAGAGGTCTTACTATGGCTTGAGGGGAATGGTCCCCTTTTGAGATTTCCTTTGGCACATCCTAGAAATACACCTTCATTCTCTACTTTAAATTCAAGCATCCCTGTCACCATCTGTCTCACATCGGGTAGAGTGTTATAATGAAGATGGGAAAACCTCCAGTGTCATAGTTCATACTGTAGAGTTGTGTCGCAAGACATGACTCCCAACGGACTTCCTCCAATTTGATATAAAGAGTCAACCCGAAAACCAAGAGTGAAAGCATCTTTAAAATTATTTTTCCACACACGTACCTTGCCATCAATGAAGGCCACCTTGTAGCATTTGTCTTCCATTATCGAAATAGACACCAGATTCTTCTTGAGATCAGGTACATATAAGACTTCTTGCAAATGAATTGTGTTACCCTGATTTAATTGAAGAGTAACATTCCCTACACCCTTTACGGGATAGGTGGAATTGTCTCCAAGAATAATTTCCAAGTTTGTCTCCTTCTCTATCAAATTAGAGAGAGATTCCTTGTAACCAGTGAAATGCCTTAATGTGCCACTATCAATAAGCCAATTGCCCAACAAGTCTGGAGGAGAGGTAGTGGAGAGGGTCGATATGAGATAATATTCATCTTTCTTATTGTTAACAACATTTAATTCATGCCTGGAGTTCCTTGCTTTCTTGGAGGGTTGACCACTTCCTTGATTTCCCGCATTCCTTTTTCCTTTTCCATTGAACCTGCCATTCCTTTGATTGTGGTTGGAGTTGCCCCGGGAGTGATTTTGATCATATTCATGAGATTTTTCCTTCCTATTTGGACACTCCCTCGCACAGTGGCTAAATTTATTGCAAGCAAAGCATCTTCCCTTCCTTCCACCCTTCGATCTGGCCTTTCTTTTGAATTTAGATCCAGAATTATTTCTCCTTTTAGAAAGAGAGGAGAAAGCAGTTGGGTTGCCTTTTCTTGAAGGCATTTCTTGCTCTACCATCCTTGTCTCTTCTTGAATGCATCTCGCCATAAATTCCTCAAATCTTAGGATTCGATCGTTTTTTAGAAGAGTGGTTCTAAATACGTACCATTCTTATGGGAGCCCTCCAAGAGTAGTGATAGTTAGTTCCATGTCAGCGATGACTTCTGCAATCGATAGATCATTCTTGATCTTAGTGATCCTTAAGAAGTAGGATTGAATATCCTCATCCTTGCCTTTCTTAATATCCTTCAGCTTATTTTTGAGGAACAAAACTTGATTTGCATCACTAACTTTAAACAAGCTTACCATTCTATCGTAAATTTCCTTGGAGGTGTTCGACTCGAAAATGTAGGCCACCAAACGCTTGTCAATAGAGTCCCAGATGATTTTATTTTCTTTGACTTCACCCTTAGTGTACTTGTTCCTTGTAGCAGCCGGTGCATTTGATGGAGGCTCTGTAATTTTTCCTCTCACATAGTCCAACACTTCCAACTCTTCCAATGTCAGATCAAGAGACATCTTATGTCCGTGATAGTCAGACTTCTCACGGAGTTTGCCTTCAGCGAGGAAGTGTGATGAGGAACCCATGAAGCCTTTTGACTTTTTCTAAGTATCTTCGATGATTTCTCTTGCTCTTGCTTGGGCTTTGTCTTCACCTCGCCTCTAATACCATGTTAAAATTATGGTATGTTCTATGCTTAGAGAAATTTACTTCAATTCTTCTTATTAGCCAAATGTCCATTTCCAGTATAGAAATCACATTAACATGAAAGTAAAATGTTGATAGAACATAAATGAAATCAACAAAAGACAAGCCAAGACAAGAGACACAAGATGTGGTGCTAGCCAAGGACAAACCCAAATACGGGGAAACCCTTAGATCAATTCTTCTATATTCTTCAATAATTCAGCAAAGAGAGAGAGAGAGATAGTACAATATCACAAATTTGTGATTTACAACAGCTATAAAGAAACCCTTGAACAGTAATAACAAGGGTGACCAATCAGCTCCCAAATGCCCTCAAGATAATCTAGGAGAAATCGGTCTCCAACAGCAGTAATAGCAGCCCAAAACAGTCAATGTAAAATGGTCAAAACAACAATGAATGCTACAGCATAATGTAGCCATCCCTAATAAGTCAACGTTGTTATAAGAGTGCCCTCCAACAAGTCAACGCATGTTGTCCCAAGCCTAGGAGAGGCTGCCCACTCAAATTCGTAGTCAATGGAGGAAGTACACTGGTCAACGCAGGCCTAAATCACCCCAAACAAGATTCGTGTACATCCTGCGCCCTTGCTACCCTAACTGCGTCCTCTCACAATGATGCCCTAGTTGCGTCCTCCTTCCCACGTGAGATCTGCGTCCTCCTTCCTTCGTATACCCAAGAGACAAGGAAGAGATGAGAAGATGAGATGAGTGCTCTAATGCCTCAAGGTCTCCTCTATTTATATCCCACGTTGAGGTTTAGTTGGGGGTGTGCAACACTATTTTACATGTTGGCCGACCTCGACAAATTATCAAGAAATACAAATAAATTCATATCTCCATGAATACATGTTGGAATCGGATGATCGTTAGATCAATCATACACCTCTCGACGAGAGGAATCCAAGAAAAATATCAGCTGCCATAAATAAGATGACCCACATGGAGTTTGGCCCTAGTTGCCAATTTTAACATGCTTTACCTAGAAAGCCATCAAAAATGAACATGAAACCTATGCTTTAATAAGGAGTTGTCTATAATGCGACTTTTTGGAGATTCCGGTGACGGAATCTAGCGGAAGAAATTGAGGTTAAATTTTGATTGTTGCAATTAAAATGGTTTTTTAACTGCATATTTGGATTTAGCACCCTGAAAAACCCCTGGGACGCTTTGATTGTGCAGAAACTACCTATCAAACTTGCGATTCCAATAAATTGCTGCTGGATTTTGACCGGAAAAACCCACCGGAAAGGCTTCCAAAAAGTCTCATTATAGACAACTGCCTTTAATAATAATAACTTTTTCTTTTCTTCTTTTGTTTGTTACATAGGATACATATTTAAATGAGTACGGCAACAATTATGAAGACCAAAACTAGTTACATTTTCAATAGAGTTGTCTCATGAGAACATATCTATGGTTTCACCTTCTTTACATGTTCACTTAACAATGTGTTCCAACTAGTGATGTAATGACTACTCCCTAGACTATTTATTTCATTTTATTTCAATGGTAATGTGCATTGTACTGATAGTGCAAGCTATATACGGAATGCACTTTGAACTAGTAATTCAAGTCCAAATTTTAGTTGTTCTTTAATGAGAAAACTTATATCACAATATAGTTTGTGAAGACCAAACCTCAAAATGTGTTATGTTTGAATCAAATGGAGTAAATGCAATGCACAAATTCCACGTCATTTGACCAAACTTGAGATGGACCAAATATTGTTAGTTTCCAGTTTCTCTAAGTTTTTATAAGATGAGGGTGCATGAGCTAAAGCGATTTTCTTAAATCCCTATGATAGATTGCTTGCACTTTGACATTTAGCATATTCTATTTTTGGTCATTGTAACGTTATGACAAATTCTATAACAATTATGGCAAATTCCTCTTACACATTATGATGATATTTACAAATGTGGTGCGCATCCCTTGAGGAGAGATTCCTTGTTACATGTGATGCATGATTCCTTTAATGAAAGATATTATTATTCATTACTTTTGTAATTGGTCTTCCTCTCTTATGAATTTTGACTCATTAAGGGAGGGCACACTAGTTGGGCTTATATATAGCGAGCTTGACTAGGATGATTCTATGAATAGTATCTAAGGAACGTGAGAAGTCATTGTAGTCTTACAAGGACAGTGTTGTAAATTTTCTATCACGTGAAAAGATAGTAATTGATTTCCCAGACTTTTGTTTGTTGTCCATTGTACTCGTGTTGTTGATTAATTAGATCTTATCTCTAAGTGTTTGTAAGACCAACTCATTTTCAGATATGTCGTGTCTATCTTGAGTTTGTCATTCAACAATTGTGTTAGGCATATTTAAAATTTTCATTGTTTTCCAAGTGTCTATGTTTTGTTGTAGGTGAATTGAATCTATGAACGTGGTGCTAAAAAGAGTAATTAGTATCAGTCTTCATAATTGTCATTTCGCTCATGACATTATGTAATTCTTATATATGTGTCAAAAGAAATAAAAATAAAAAATATTGTAAAAGAAAAAATTGTTTTATTAAAGCATGGGTTTCATGCTCAAAAAAAATTGTTTCTAGGTCAAAGCACCGATTGTGTGCTTCTAAGGTTTTGTCTCGAGTCAAGGTCATTATCATGATGTAAAATACACTATTGCGAGCTTGTATCAAGAAAGAAAATACTATTTTGTAGTTTAGAATGGTCTATAAAGACCCCAAGACAAGGTCGGCCAGCCTTGTTGAAGTCGGCCTATAGAGGCCTAATCTAGTCCCAACAAAGACTATAAAGGGAGGACTTCGACCACTTGGGCACACATACTTGACACATCTCTTGTTTAGATATGCAACTCGAAATAAGTGTGAATAAATTTGGAAGACAAGGATAAACGATTAGCAAAGGAAGGAAGATCATCTAAAGGTCTAAACTCTGAATTTCTTCTTCATCTATGAATACCCTAAGGCTAATAGGTTTACCTCAAGATCTGAAAATTGTAGGAAGGATTGTAGAAGATCGAACTTCTTCTTTTTGAATATGTTGTCACATTGAAGAAACTTGGTGGCTGGTATGGTCTTGGTGAGTCTTATTTTAGTCTTGGGTCTTAGAAGTCTTCTGACACTGATTATATAAGAATAAAGTTCTATGGGTTTTCCCCTTTAAGGGGTTTTTTCCCTCGATTGAAGCCTATCTCTAGTGTTCACTTGTTGTGTTTATGATCTTCATTGTCTGGAATTTGTCTTGATGATAAAGATATAATAATTGCAAACAAAAATTAATAAGGAACATAACAAGAAAGTATCAAGAAAGAGAAATCAAATTAAATAAAACCCTAACTATGCTACCCTAAGGATTTCTCAACATGGTATCAGAGCTTGGGTCAGTGGTATAAGGTAGCTAGAAGATCATGATTGAGTGGAAGAAAGAAGGCTTCAAAAGGGACTGTTTAGGCTGAGCTACCTAAAAAGAGAATTTGAGCTAGAAAATAGAATATTTTTGGCTTATATCTTTGTGATTAGGGCCGCAGACCTGGGATAGAGGAGCGAAGGATTTAAAGGAGTTGAGAAGCATATTTTGAAGGATCTGAAAGGCTATACAATAAGCCTAAACAAGGCCAAGTATCTAGTGAATAAATTGAAGTTCTGTTAAAAAAATGATTTGTTTTTTTCTCAAGAATCTGAAATTCATGAAGTCTTGTGCAATATTATTTTAGTAACTGAAATACATTTTTGAGATGTCCCTTAAGGACTAGAGGTAGTCCTTGTATCCAACGAAGAGTTTATTTGCAAAAGCAACCATATAAAGGCATTCTCAATCTCATTTGGAAGAACTAACCAGAATCTGCAGTTACTAAAAAAGGTTGAGATCATCTTCAGAAAAATCTGAGTATCTTATAAGCCATTACCAAAGCTTGCAGTAGCCTCTTTCTCCCATGATTTGTGCCATTTTAAAACAAGATATTTGTGTACATATAAAAGATATATAAGTTCAAGACCTAACAGTGGTATAGAAGTTGACCTTGCAAGAGGAATCTTTGTTTTTGACATGCATATTGGGTCTATCTGAAAGGTTTATTTCACTGGTTGATGAAGCCTTAATCAAAGAGTCACACTCAAAATTATATATCAGTCTTTGTCAAGGCTTATAACAGCCTCTCCCTCCAAGAAATTATGATTGATGAAGAAGAATCAATTATAAATTCTTTGGAGTAGTATGATGATCACCTTATATAGAGCATTAAAACAACCTTGACATAAATGAAAGTTGCAATATCTTTGAAAGAAAATATTTGACCTCGGCATCTTTATAGCAATGAGAAGATCATGGCATCTTGAAAAATTTGTTGCAGCAGACTTCTTGTGATCTTGGAGAACTAAGGTATGTAATGCTTGAGGTACATAATTGCTTTTATTTATATAAGTTCTAACTCAAATTGGATTGGGGTTTTGAGAACTTATTTTTGGTTCTTAGGTTTGTAACATTCATATCGTTGGAGGCTGTTGGCATCTAAGTTCTAGTAATCCCTAGTTGGTATTTGGAAACCCTAAGAGAAACCCTAACCATATTCTATTTCGTTTCCTCATAGAACCCTAGATTTTGGTCTCTAGGGTTTGTAAGTAGTCTAGGAAGAAATGGAAAACCCTAGTAAAGGTAGAATTGTATTTTAAATTCAAACCCTAGGCTTGATGCTTTGAAAGGTAGCTTAGGGTTTGAACTAGAAATCTCAAAAATTCCATGGAATCCATAATCATAACTATGCACATGTACTTGTATATTTTGCTTGGTGGTACTTGTCAGTAAATGTTGTAGGTACTTAATAAGTAAGATATGTTGATCGTATGAAGAGTATGATGAATAAAGACTTGGTAATCAAGTTGGATCTTGGGAACTTTGATAAAAGTAGACTCATATGGAGATGGACCATGAAGATGTTGTCATGACAAGAGGGAACTTCCACCTTTTCACAAAAGATAAGTATCTTATTCTTTATTTCCTTTTCATTTTGTATATCCTCTATATATCTAGCTTTATTTTTGCTTGATTATACTTCTTTCCCTTATATTTTTCTTGAAAGGAAAATTTGCCAAAATATTCTAAAAGAAAGGATTATGGCTAAATTCAAAGGGAGACTTGTAAGAAGCCATGTTGCAGAGGAAGCCCTTCAAGAGGAATCCCTACAAGGTTTGTAAAGGAAGCAACTCAAGGTATGTATAAGATTACAATATTTGTAGTAGGTCTTCATCATATAAAAATGTACGAACATTTTGTCTCTAAAATTGATTTATATTAATGACTCTCTCATGTCTAGGGTTTTGCTATAGAATTATCAAGATTCTTGTATTGTTAGGGTGTTTGATCTCTAGATTAAATCAACACTTGTAATAACTATCTTTTGCTATTTGTTCACTTTGGTCAAACCGTAGCCCTTTAATTTTTAGGGTTTTTTTATGGTATCTAGGGCATACGATAAAACCATATCTTTTTAGGGTTTGATGATAATATTTAGGGTTTATGACAAAACCCTTGTAAGAAGTTGATGTAAAAGGTCTAGGGCATGAAAGTGTAACCCTAGGCGTAAATGCTTCCGCTATGGTTGAAGCCCTAACATGGTTTAATTGTTGGATATCTAAGGTTTAGTTTATTGTTTAAAGTTTTGATAACCCTAGATTCTCTCCTTGTGATAACATGATAAACCTAGTTTGATAAAGTTAATTTCATGCTCTTGTACATATATATTTGTGCTTTGTTGTACTCGTTGATGAGATTTGCAGGTACATGGTTTTCAAGAGGTTGTAAAGATGAATGCCTACCTCATACTTGATAATGACTTTATGATGATGTTGAGCATGATGGAAATAGGGAGTTGCAAGAACCTTGATGAAATTGAAGTTGACATTGTAAGATGGCCTTGTTTCCATATGAAGATAAAGAATGATGCTCCTAAAGGTCGAAGTTCTCCAATGGTATGATGATGCAAAAAGAAAAGAGCATGTTGTTGATGATGGACTTATCTCCTTAAGTTGAGAAGGAGGACATGATGTATAGTAAAGACTATGAGGAAAGAAGGAGATCGGAAAATGGCTAAAGCACTACTGATGGTTATTCTTGTTTGATGAGTCGTGAACAAAAATTTGAGAAGTGTTGAGGTTAAGTTTGGTGTTGTTTGAGAAGTTGGAAAAGGAAGCTTATGTTGAGATTTGTTTGGATAGTGTGATGATTCGAATCAAATCATTATATTGGTTTTCATCCATATTGATACATTTGGAGTGGAAAAAGTGGAGAAATCAGTTCACGGCACTGTTTTTACCGGCACGACCCAGCTTGGCAAAACGGGGTTTGAATCCTTCCAAGAGCATTTTGAGGCATCAAATTACGCTTTTTTGGGGGTAAAACTTTGGCGCTATAGTGCCACATTTTTTCATGTTATTCTACACACAGAGATCTTTGCAACGGTGCAAGAAACGCATCAATAGGGGTTCGTATGCAAAAGTTATGCCACTCAGAGTTGACCTTCTTGTTTTCACACCTATAATTCGGAAGGATGCCGCATCAGCGCCCATTATTTATAGAAAAGGGGCTAGCCACATGTTTGCGATGTAAAAGACTCCAGAAGAGTCTATATTGTAACTCTAGTTAAGAGTTGATGTAGTCAAAATTAACCACTAGTAGGCTATCAGGTTGTGTTATAACTTGGCCACTAGGAGGAAAAGGCATTCCATTCTTTCAAGAGCATTTTGTTCCACAGCTGAGCAAAGATAGCCAGGAGAAATAAGAGGTAGAGCAAATAGAGAGGATTTGTGCACTATAGCACCTCACAACCACAGAAATTACTTCTTTGTACCTGCAGCCATATTTCTAGACAGAAAAAGAGAGCGAAGCGGCCTCACCTTCCAGTTGGGTTTTCTCCCGAAAGGGTTTCCCAAAGAGCATATATTGTGTCTTATGTGTGTGTAAGCTTATTTTTTCATTCTCTACTTTTCTACATAATTTATATTTACATGCATGCACTAATTAGAGTTAAATCCTCAAATCTTAAATTTTAATAAACTGTAATAGTGTAAAATTTCAATGTTTTAATATATTATTATCAGATCTCTTGTGACGCACTGTCCAGTGGAATATCCACGGAAGTTTACGGAACATTTGGTATCAAAGCAGGTTTCTTTAGGTGTTTTGTGGATATTGCAGGGATCTAGAGCAGCAGGACCAAAAATCATAAAACCCTAATCATGGGCGACGAATCAATAAACGAACCTCGTGATCCTACAGAGGTGAGGTTTTCACGGCTCTAACAACAAGTCGCAGATATAAACTGCAATGTAAACCTCCTCGTGACAGCCCTAAGCAGTAAGCTAAGAATATTTGGAAAATATGGGAGTTCAAATGCAAGGAACAAGTCAAAATGGGGATTAGAAGATTGGGGAGAAATGGAGAACCAGTCGAAGAAAGGACCCGAAAAAGATCAACCCAGTTCCAGTACCATGAACCAATCATAGTCCCTGTTTAAAATGGAAGCAAAAATCAATATCAAGTCGTACCATGGCGAGATCGAAGCTCTGACATTGAACCACCGGTTACGGCAACTGGAAGTTCATTTCAATGTCCATCAGATTGATGAAGGGCAAAAGATCTCATTCGCGCAGCTAAAATTAGAGGGCCGTGAAATTACTTGGTGGGAGAGCCACATGAAAACCCTGAGGTTGGAGGGAGAACCTTCAGTGACTAAATGGGAGGATTTCAAAATCCTCATTAAGTCGCAATTTTATCCCATTGGGTACGTAGAGGACCAGTGGATCCATGACATTATTTCAGGCAAAAGTCAGGCCAAAGCATGTAGGAGTACACCACATAATTCAGAAATATGGCTATAATGTTGGGTATCTCTCCAAAGAACCCAGATGTACTCAAGCATTTGGGGGGATCTGCATCGCCATCTGCGTGAGCAAGTGATGTTGTTCAAGCCCAAATCGGTGGACGAGGCTTGTGTATAGGCACAGTACCTGGAGAAAATAGGCCTCAAAAGAGCACAATTAAGTGGATCGAAGCAGAAAGAGAAACAGGAAGTTTTTAAGGATGGGAAGAAGAAGCAAAGGGGGGAAATATAAAAAGACGGAAACCATAGCACACCAGTGCAAAGATCCTAGCAACCACTGCAACATTGATGGTCACACAAAGGAGAAGTGTTGGAAGTTGCATCCAGAGCTAAACCTGAAGAACAAGAAAAAAGATAATAAGAAGAAGAATCTCATGGCCATTGATTCAAGCAACCAAGTTGAAAGCAGCTCGGACATGGATGATAAGATTGTATGTACATCAGTGAAGAAGGAGGTGAATTTGAGTATCCTTCAGCAACAGGAAGAGAAAGAAATGACCAAACTTTTCCATATAAATATACAAGTCAAGAAGACAAAGATTTAAGCAATATTTGACTCAAGATCGCAAGCGAATCTCATTGCAGCAGAGCTAGTCAAGAAGTTGGGGTTGGAAGTTCGTGATCATCCAAACCCATATCCACTAGGATGGGTAAATAAGGATTCAGAGTTGAAGGTAACAAAACAGTGAAAAATTAGACTTACTATCAGTGTTGATGTTAATGATGAAGTAGATCTAGATGTGGTTCCCCTTGATGTATGTGGAGTCGTGTTTGGGAGTCCATACATGTACATGTGTGATACAATATTCATGAGGAGAGTTAACCAGTACTGACTCATCAAAGATGGAAAATCGTTTATCATCAACGAGCACAAAAGCAAGTTGAAAATTTCACTGGTGAGTGCCAACCAACCCAAGAAATTGATTAGTTCCAGCAAGAAGTATGTTTTATTTTTTTAAGAGAAATTCAAACTGAAAAGGAGTCAATAAGAGGCAAGGCATCCCTGGAGGGGTGTACTAAGAAACAGAAACAACAATTTGAGGAGTTGTTATAGGCATACAAGGATGTGTTCCAAGAGCCTAAAGGGTTACCACCTAAGAGAGAAGTGGAGCACGAGATCCAGCAATTGCCAGACTCCCCATTGCCAAATATTGGGTTATACAGACAATCTGTTATAGAATCAAGTGAGGTGAAGAAACAGTTGCAGTAGTTGCTGGAACATGGTGTCATTCAACCGAGTACATGACCATGTGGTCACCCATCATCATTGTGCCAAAAATAATGGGACTTGGCAGATGTGTATAGATTACAAGGCGTTGAATAAAATCATGCTCAAGAACAAATACCCCCTACCCAAGATAGACAATCTACTAGATCAGTTGCAGCAAGCAAAGTATTTCACCTAGTTGGACTTGAAGTCTGGATATCACCAGGTTCGAGTCAAAGAAGAAGATACATGGAAGACCGTCTTCAAAACCAGGCAAGGTTTGTATGATTGGTTAGTTATGTCATTTGACCTATGTAATGCACCAGCTACATTTATGAGCTTAATGAATGATATATTGTGCCCTTTTATAGATTCATTTATTATTGTCTATCTAGATGATATACTAGTATATAGTGCTACCTGGGAGGAGCATGTTTCACATTTGACGCAAGCGCTAGAAACATTGAAGAAGCACCAGCTACTAGCAAATCTCAAGAAGTGTGAGTTTGCGCAGTAGTCTTTGGTGTATTTGGGGTATGTGATCGGTGGAGGAGAGTTGAAGATAGATCCTTCCAAGATGGAAGCCATCATGAAATAGTCGGTGCCTACTAATGTTTCTGAGGTCAGGAGTTTCATTGGAGCAGCACAATACCTGAGGAAATTCATAACCTCATTTTCAGCGGTAGCAGCACCGCTCCACGCCATAACAGCAAGTGGCAAGAGTTTCCAGTGGGGAAAAGGTCAGCAGAAGGATTTCGAGGAGCTAAAGAAGAAGATCAGTCAAGCACCAGTTCTGGCATTACCAAACTTGCAGCAGCCCTTTGAAGTGGAGACAGATGTGAGTGGGTATGCTATGGGAGTTGTCTTGATGCAAGGACGTTTGCTACCATTATGAAGTATTTCATGAGGCAGTTTTTAACCACCCTACCTACGATAAGGAGCTCTATGCCATGGTGCAAGTCGTGAAGAAGTGGAAGCACTATCTGATGGGAAAAGACACATTAATCCACACAGATCACCAACCATTACAGTACTTGCAGGTCCATAGTAAGCTACAACAGACAAGGCATTACAAGTGGATGGGGTTTTTACAGCAATTTCATTCAGTGATCAAGTATAAGAAGGGCAGTACAAATAAGTTGGTCAATATGCTTTCAAGGCCACCCAAATCAAAGATTACAGCTTTGGGGACTCTTATTGCATGGTGCCATTCACCCATGATGCATACAGAGAGGCATATTCAGAAGATGAGGACTTCAAGGAGGTGTATCAGTAGTTGCAGAGTCAGAGTCATGTGCACAATGGCGACAGAACCGCTGACTACCATCTCCAGGATGGGTTACTCTGCTGGCTGGATAAGCTGTGTTCCTAAAGGTGAGCATTTGCAGCTAATTAGAGGCTCACACCTCCAAGGTTGCAGGGCATTTTGGTGTAGGGAATACCGTGGCTAACTTGTAGAGGTATGTGTATTGGCCCAAGATGCAAGAGAAGGTAGCTAGGTTCATAAGAGGATGCATGCTTTGTTGTACCAACAAACCTAGAAACGAAAAACAAGGTTTATATCATCCATTGTCTGTGCCTACTCGTCCTTGGGAAAGCATTTCCACGGACTTTGTGGGAGGTTTACCGACAACCAGGATGAGACATGACTACCTATTTGTGGTAGTTGACAGGTTTAGCAAGATGTTTGTTTTGATGCCCTATAAAAAGACCATCAGTGGATAAGAAGCAGCAAACTTATTCTTTGGATAGGTCTAGGTGCACTTTGGGATACCAAGGAGCATCATTTCAGACAGGGACACAAAATTTCTTAGTGCATTTTGGACTACACTGTGGGAGAAGATGGACACAAAGTTGAAGATATCTACAGCATTCCATCCAAAAACAGATGGGTAGATAGAAATAGTCAACACGACGTTGGTACAGCTTCTGAGGGGATACAACCAGAAGCATCAAAAAACTGGAATGAAAATCTGGTATATATATAGCATTCTTATAATAGAGCAATCGACACTTCTACAGGAAAGTCCCCATTTGATACTTGTTTTGGATATTTGCCACCTTCACCTTTGGTTATTGCATATGGGCGACAAGGAGAAATGAGGGAAGATCTTACAGGAGATGCTTTGAGGGCTGAAAAAATTATAGAGAAGATCATGCAGATCCTTCTACAGGTACATGAAACACTGCAGAAGTCACAGGAGAAGTATAAATCCGGGCATGATCAGCACAGAATAAATAAATCATTCAAGGTGGGAGACAAAGTATGGCTATAGTTGAACAAGCAAAGGCTGCAGGGCCCTAGTAAGAAAATCAAAGCTTTAAGGTATGGTCCCTTTGAGATACTAGAAGATGTGGGTGATAATGTATATCGACTCAGTTTACCACAATATATGCGCATTTACTCAGTTGTGAATGTAGAGAATTTGAAACTCTATGAGCCTTCCATGCAAAATCAAGAACAGGAACAGGTCCTACCTTATGTGGAGGATTTGGCACCAAATGCTTAGGCAAAGTTGACAGAAGATAAAGTTTATAGAAGAGGTCCAAAAGTACAAGACAGGGGCAGAAATACCTTTGACAGAGTGGGTTGAAGGGACAACTTCCAGGCAAAGTTAAATGGTACATCAAAGAGAAGGTGGAGGAAAATTTTCCTCACCTCATTCAGTAAAAGCCTTTGGAAACCAAAAGCCTCCAAAAATGGGGAGGTGTGATCCGAATTGGAGCATTATATTGTTTTTCATACATCTCGATGCATTTGGAGTGGAAAAAGTGGAGGAATCAACGCACAAGATTGTTTTTACCAGCAAGACCCAGTTTGGTGAAACGGGGTCTAAAACCTTCTAGGAGCGTTTTGAGGCATCAAACGATGTTTTTTGGGGGTAAAACTTTTCCGCTTTGGCCCCGCACCCTTTCATGTTATTCTACACATGGAGATATTTCCAACGACACAAGAAGCATGTCAATCAGAGTCTGTATACAAAAGTTATGCCACTCAGAAGTTGACCTTCATATTTTCACACCTATAGTTCAGGAGGACGCTACGTCAACCCTCATTATTTATGGAAAAGGGGCTAGCCATGTGTTTGTGATGTAAAAGACTCTAGAATAGTTTATATTGTAACTCTAGTTAAGAGTTGATGTAGTCAAAATTAGCCACTAGTAGGTTATCGGGTTGTGTTATAACCAGACCACTAGGAGGAAGAGGCATTCCATTCTTTTGAAAGCATTTTGTTCCATAGTTGAGCAAATATAGCCACGAGAGATAGGAGGTAGAGCACACAGAGAGGATTTGTGCACTGTAGCAGCCCATGGGCCACAGGCATTACTTCTTTGTACCTACAGCCATATTTCCAAACAGAGAAAGAGAGCAAAGCAGCCTCACCTTCCAGCTAGGTTTTCTCCCGAAAGGGTTTCCCTAAGAGCATATCTTGTGTCTTATGTGTGTGTGAGCTTATTTTGTCATTCTCTACTTTTCTGCATAGTTTATATTTGCATGCATGCACTAATTACAGTTAAATCCACGGATCTTAAAGTTTAATCAGATGTAATAGTGTAAAATTTCAGTATTTTAATATATTATTATCAGATTTGTTGTGATGAACTGTCCAGTGGAATATCCACAACAGTTTATAGAATATGTGATGACCTAAGAAACATCAGAATGGTTGAGGACCCCATATTTTTTGTTGGCATATTGATAATAAGAACCAAAATATTAGAAGTTTGATATTGGTTGGAGTCGTGATGCTACAATATGTTCTAATGGATGAACAAGTAGTTGATGTGTTGATCTCTCCCTGAGAAGTTTTGAATATTTGATAAGCATGCTTGGATTGATTTGGTTAAGAGGGAGAGATGAGTACCTTAGGCTGCATGCTTGTATGATGGTACTTGAGAGGACATCTTGGCCTAGTTGGTATTGAGATCTCAGTTATAGTTTGGCCTTGATGATGTCTAGATCTCGGTGTGGGAAGGTATCTTGGTCTTATGGAGCTCTGTTTTAGTGTTTGACCTTGATGATACTTAGATCCCTGTGAGGGTTGGTGTCTTGGCATGGAGGCCTAGAAGGTATCTATATCATATTGGATTGATACCAAGGTTGTAGCCTAATGGTACTTATAGTGGAAAGTTGCCTTGATGACACCTTAGTCCTTGTTGGGTTGATACCTTGGTAGTTAGGGTATCAAGATCCCTAGAATTGCATATGTTGATACTCTTCTTATGAGAAATTTTCAAAGTACTTACTGTCTTTGTACCAATTTATCAATTATGAATACCTCCCTAGTTAAGAGGGAGCGTTGAAAAGAGTAACTAGTATTGGTCTTCATAATTTCCATTTGGCTTATGACATGATGTAATTCTTATTTACTTGTCAAAAGAAAGAACAAGAAAAATTATTGTAAAAGAAAATTTTATTTTATTGAAGCATGGGTTTCATGATCAATATTTTTGGTTTCTAGGTCAAAGCACCCATTGTGTGCTTCTAGGGTTTTGTCTTGATTCAAGGTCATTATCCTGATGTAAAAGACCCTATTGGGCACTTGTATCAAGAAAGAAAATATCATTTTGTAGTTTAGAATGGTCTAGAAAGACCACAAGACCAGGTCAGCCAGCCTTGTTGAAGTCGGCCTAGAGAGGCTTAATCTAGCGCCAGCGAAGACTATATAAAAGGAGGACTTCGACCACTTGGACACACACACACTTGACCATAGTTGCAGGAATCGCCCCCCCCCCCCCCCCCCGGATCCTAAGCCGGAATCGCGACCCGTACGGAATCGTTCCGGAATCTCCAGGCGAAGCGCGATTCCAAATTTTAGGTTGCGCGATTCCGTTTTTTAAAAACGATTCCTGGTTTTTAGGTGGCGTTGCCCCGGATCCGCGCTTCGGAGGGCGATTCGGGCATCCGGTTGCGCCACGCAACCCGCCCGGAAGCGCACGCAACCCGCACGCAACCCGGACGCAACCCGACGCAACCCGCGGGCAGCAAAATTAACTTAAATTTTTTTTAATTTCTTTTAAAAGTTAACTTAACTTAGCATGAGGGGGTGGGTTAGGGTGAGTTTAGGGTGAGTTTAGAAAAGAATAAAGCCCCCATTCTCTTCTCATTTTCTCACTTTGAGTTTATGAGAGTTGGAAAAGAGAAGAGAGGAGAGGAGAAGAGAAGAGAGGAAAGGAGAAGAGAAGAGAGGAGAGCTTGGAGGAGTGAAGAAGGAGGAGCTAGGAGAAGGAGGAGGAGCTTGGAGCAAGAGCTTGGAGGACTTCATCTACAAGAGCTAAAGAGGTAAGTTCAAACCCCAAACTCCCTTGTTTTTTTGAAAAAAAAATTGTATTTTTCTCCTCCCTCTCCTACTCTTTCCCATTGTTTCTACTTGCTCCTTTATTTACAGGTTGTCCACCACCTATATCCATATTCCAAGATGGTGTTCTTTTGGCTTCTATGTATCATTCCACTCTTGGTTTTAATGATGGCAAGGGTGAGGAATAGAGGGGAAGAGGAAGGGGATGAACTTGGTCCTAATAGTAGTGACCCAATGTATGATGAGGAGGAAGGGTTTGAAGAGGAAGGGGATGAACTTGAAGGGGACACTGAAGCACAAGATGGGAAAGGTACATCAAATCCCTTGTGGAACTATGTGACCAAACTTGATGGGGGAAAGGGTGGTGGATCTTACAAATTTGTGTGCCCTCATGGTTGTCATGGAGGAAAACCATATACGGGTTCATATACCCATCTGAGGAGGCATCTTTGTGGGGTGCTGGACAGTGATGAAAAAAAGGGTTCTGTGGGGGTACAAATTTGCCCAAACATTTCAACTGAAGAAAGAAGAAAATACATCCAAATAGAGATGGCTGCACAACGAAAAAACAAGAAACAAAAAACTCATTCTGAATCAAGTGCAACCTCTAAATTTGGTAGTGGCCCATCTCCTCATGGTACTTCTGCAACCTCTGGAGGTAGAAAAACAATAGGGGATTTCCTTAATGTTTCTGGGAGGGATGATGTGGATGGAAAGATAGTCCGTTTTCTTTGTGCTTGCGGTGTACCATTCAATGTGCTTCGCTCTCCCTATTGGCATGACATGGTAAAGGCCATCAATGAAGCCCCAAAAGGATACAAGGCCCCCAACTATGAGAAAGCTAGAACAGTGTTATTAGAAAGAGAAAAAGCTAAGGTTCAAAGAGCTTTGACACGTTTTACACATGAGTGGGTGGATTCTGGGGTATCCATTGTATCAGATGGGTGGACAAATATTAGAAACCAACATTTGATAAATGTTCTTGGTGTTTCTTCTAGTGGTGCAGTATTTATTGCATGTCATGACTCCTCCTCCATCAGTGCAACTGCACAAAACATTGCAGATCTCCTATTGAAATCAATCAAAGATGTTGGTCCGAATAATGTGGTTCAAGTGATCACAGATAATGCAGCAAATTGTAAGGCAGCAGGAAAAATTATTGAGCGTACTCATCCACACATCTTTTGGTCTGGGTGCCTGGTTCACACATTGAACCTTTTGATGCATGATATTGTGAAACACAAAGATTGTGGGTGGATTGCTGAGGTTTACAGGAAAGGGAAGCAGCTCATTAAATTCATCACAGGACATACAAGGGTAAACTACTTCTATGGCACTTACTCCAAGTTGCAATTGCTTAAAATTGCAAAGACAAGATTTGCTAGTTATTACCTCACCTTTAGGCGGCTAGTGAGGGTGAGACAAGCTTTAACTAATCTGGTGTGTGCTGAAACATGGGATGAAATTAACACTGACACAGATGGTGCTAATGTAGTCAAGGACACTGTTCTTGACAGTTACTTTTGGTCACAGGTTAAATATGTTTTGCAATTCACCAAACCAATTTATTACATGATCAAGTTTGCAGATTCAGATCGACCAGTAATTGGGGAGGTGTATGAGCAAATGGATAGCATGTTGGGGCAAATTAAAGACATTGTTGAGCCTAGAGATACCACCTTGTACAATTATATTCGTGTAGAGGTGCAAAACCGATGGGAAATGCTAAATATTCCATTGCATGCATTAGCATATGTTTTGACACCTAAATACTATCATCCATCATGGCTTTCAACACCAGCACCTGGGGGGGGAAGCAGGAAAAAACCACACCAAGATAGAGAGGTTCACGAAAAATATATGGCTGCATTGAGTAGATTAATCCCTGATAATGAGGAGGCTGCATTGGTACGGAGACAGGTGAGCAACTATACGCTCAACACTGGTCCATTTGGGAGCATGCATGCAATTCAAGATCGAGAGCATTTTTCTGCTCTTGAGTGGTGGAACATGCATGGAGGGGCTACTCCACTTCTACAGAGTTTGGCATTGCGGGTGCTATCACAGGTGGTAAACACTTCTTCTGCAGAGAGGTGTTGGAGCTCTTATTCTTTCATCCACAGTGTTAAAAGGAACAGGTTGAATTTAGACCGGGCAGAGAGCTTGGTTTATGTTCATTACAACTTGCGATTGTTGTCCCATTACTGTGAAGATGCAAAGTCTAATAAAGACTTGTTGACTTGGGACAAGAATCCAGAGGAGCCCAATTTGGAGGATGGAGTGTTGCGACTAGAGCAATTAGAGGATGCTCTTATCCAGGTATGTCCATTGTGGTATGAATTTTCCAATTTTCCCTTATAAAGCATTTCTCTAATTCATGTTTTTAATTTTTTTGTTAACTAGTGTTTTTTTTTTTTTTGCATGAATTTTTTGAGCGATTCTAGGATGATGATGACCGTGTTGATATGCCACCACCCCCACCCCCATCTGGTCCCTTGGTTCCTAGGTTCCATGGTTCAACACCAACAGCAGGGGGTTCTTCTTCATCAGTTCCAGTGCCACGACTTACACAGGGACCATCTTCTTCATTGCCACCACGTGGAGGCCCGCCATCACGTTCTATTCGTGGTGGAAGGAGGAGAGATTAGTAGATATATTCACAATCTACTTCTTTTTGTCATAGATTACTCATTAGACTTGTAGACTTGTGAATTTGAATTTTGAACCTTTTTGGCTTGGCGGTGACCAAGCGACATATTTTGTAAACATTATTATTTGAATTTTGGACATGACAAATGTTGACAGTTGCTCACTTGCTAGATAAATCATAATATGCTCTATGTTTTATGTTTTATAATATGCTTAAATGTTTTATGTTTTATAATATGCTTAAAAATTTGATGTATGTTTGTAATAGCTAGAATATAGATGATTGTTGTACTAGTAAGTAACTACAATGGAATCATGGATGCCATATCTATCTTGATTTATGCAAAAATATGCATGTTTTCATGTCTTCTACAATTAATTTGGTATTTGGGATGTTTGTTTTGAGTATAAATGCAAAAAAATATAAAAATATATATATATATAGCAGACGCTTCCGCGGACGCTTCGCTTCCTAGATTTTTGGAAAATGACGCTTCCGCGCTCCGCGCTTCCGCTTCGCTCCCGCTTCGTGCAACATTGCACTTGACACATCATCTCTTGTTCTGATCTACGGCTAGAAAGAAGTGTGAATGGCTTTGGAAGACGAGGACAAAAGATTAGTGAAGGAAGGAAGATCATCTAAAGTTCTAAACTATGAAATTCTTCTTCATCTGTGAATACCCTAAGGCTGATAGGGTTACCTCAAGATCCGAAAGTTGCAAGAAGGATTACAAATGATCAAACTTCTTATTTGTCAAGATCTTGTCACATTGAAGAAAAACACTTAGTGGTTGGTTTGGTCTTGGTGAGTCTCATTTGAGTCTTGGGTCTTGGAAGTCTTCTTTGAAACTGATTCTATAAGAGATTTCTCTGGGTTTTCCCCTTTGAGGGGTTTTTGCCCTAACTTGAAGCCTATCTTTGGCATTCTGTTGTTGTGTTTATGATTTTCATTGTTTGGCATTTGTCTTGATGATAAAGAGATAATAATTGCAAAGAAGAATTAATAAGGAACATCACAAGAAAGTGTCAATAAAGAAAAATCAAATTAAATAAAACCCTAACTATGTTGCACTTAGGATTTCTCAACACGTAGATCTATGCATCATCTAAATGTAAAATTACAACTACCACTTCTAATAACTTGTAACTAATTCAAATAATTAGTCTAGCTTGTTTTCCTAGTAATTTTGCCAAAAGAAAAATATTAACAATCAATTGAAAAACCAAAACTTATTAACAATCAAATAACAAAATGCTACATGGAAAAACCATGTGGAAAGCTAAAAGCTAACAAATTTGTAAACAAACCAAATGGAATGCTTAAAATTCATTTGTTAAAATAAGGTGATTGCATTTACCTTCAGCCAACAAGCAAGAAGATAATGAAACATTTTGTTGGTATGAGGTCGCACTTAACAAATAAGGTTTGTGATTGGTATTAACATTTCAAATGTTTAATAAAAATACAAATACAAAAACCAAAGGGTGCAATGGACACAACAGTATGTCCCAAGATAAATATTCTTAGCATCATTAAGTGTCTTTCTTTCCAACCTATCTTGACTTGGAAAGTTCAGCCATTATAAGTTATGCTTAACCAACTCCCTTTTACTACCGTGTATAATCCATGATGTTGTGACCCAAAATCATTAAAATAACAAGATGACATAATTTTTAGTTACTAATTAATTTTAATGAAAATCAACAATGACTGAAAACAGCCATGTAGAATTTAAGGAGCCAAGCCCAGAATACATTAAAAAAGTTAAAAAGAGCAGCAACGTCTAAAATAGGACTACCAACCTATATCAAGGACACCTATTGAAGATTTTAGGTATTAATACTCCATATATAGACACCTAATTTCAGACCACATTGTGCTTATTCTCACAATATTCTCACAAATTGTGTACTATTTAATTGTCAACAACCATCCCAATTTAGGAAGAAATCCTAATATCACAGCTGTTTTGATATGAAATTATTATCATTGAACACAATTAGGGTTTAAAGATAGGGGATGAACTCCATTTCATGTTTGATATCATGGTATAGCAAATTTAGTTAATTACAAATTTGCTTAATATCAATATTAAAATATTATCTAAAATGGTGCATATGTTGTCTAAATTTTCTGAACACAATTTATGCATTGATAATAGAAGCTAATGAGATGGAACTGTAGCATGCAAAAAAGGTCAAAAAATCTGGTGTAATGATTTGAGGTAGTCTTAGGTTTTCTGAACACAATTTATGCATTGATAATAGAAGCTAATGAGATGGAACTGTAGCATGCAAAAAAGGTCAAAATATCTGGTGTAATGATTTGAGGTAATCTTAGGCCGGCTTTCTTGATATAACACTACCTTAATTTAGGTTTCAATATATTTTATTAAACATTCCAACTATAAGTTGACTATGATCCCTAGATTCTACATTGTCATTCAATGTTCAAGTTGGCGATCATTATAGATTCTCTAAGTTGACTATGATCCCTAGATTCTACATTGTCATTCTAGGTTCAAGTTGGTGTTCATTATCGATTCTCTAGTGATTTTTACTCATAACATCTCTGACCCCTCTTAAATTCAACATACTCAATGAGCCTAGTTTTCTCAAGGGTCTTGCTTCAGTTTGCCTATCTATCACTCGGGTTTCCATCTCATAACAGATAAATTTCTCAACTAGATTCCAATAGTAGTTAAAATGATCTATGACTTTAACGTGCTGCAAAAAGATATATGTATCAGTGCATTATAGATTCTCTAAGTTGACTATGATCCCTAGATTCTACATTGTCATTCTAGGTTCAAGTTGGCGTTCATTATAGATTCTCTAGTGATTTTTACTCATAACATCTCTGACCCCTCTTAAATTCAACATACTCAATGAGCCTAGTTTTCTCAAGGGTTGTGCTTCAGTTTGCCTACCTATCACTCGGGTTTCCATCTCATAACAGATAAATTTCTCAACTAGATTCCAATAGTAGTTAAAATGATCTATGACTTTAACGTGCTGCAAAAAGATATATGTATCAGTGCATATAAATTTAGGTTTGGTATCTATTTTTAAAAATGCAGCATTTCAAATTCTTTAATCGTTTCAAAAACAAAGGCATCGTGTCAAGATTTTGCTTTATCATTTTAGGATTTAATAATTATTTGTATAATTTATGAGAGCCGTGTGATTGATTACTTCATTGCATTAATTCTCTTCTATGTATCCATCATCATAAACCTTACTTCTAAGTAATCTTTTATGTATCCATCATCATAAACCTTAGTTCTTGCACTTAGAGAGCTAATCAAATGATATGCTAGTACTTCCTCTACTTTGTTTCTTCCCCAAAGGTTTCATTACCTGCTTTTGTATTACAAGAATCAACTTCTCTCTCATTTTGGGTTTCATTCCAAGGGTATTCATCCTCAAAGGTATCTCTTAATTTCATTTGTTTACTAATTAAAAGTATAATATGGTAAGTTGGTGGAGCCTAATGAGTTTCTGCATAATAGTTGGTAAACATCACGGGGCTCCTACCTAGATGAGTTTTGATTGCATGGAAGGTTATTGATATTTTATCACCCTACCACTATCTCCGCAATGACTGAATGGGTGCATTTGCATGCTAAACCCACCAATTGTTTTTTAGAGATGAAGAAACTACCTTATGAACCATAATAAATTATGTGTGCGTCAAGTCAATAATGACCAGGGTATGCAAGACATAATATATACAATCAAACATTTATAGTACTATTACAAACCATTCCACCCCCTTCCCCCCTGCCCTCTAGTCCAAATATTGTCATTCTGAGAGTGAATCTATAATAAGGGCAAGCTTAAATTCGCTTAAATTACTGTCTGCAACTCTTGCCCGCTAATAAAACTGAGCGAGTGTTGATCCACTATATAATCAGGTCCAAAAGGTTTTACAAAGTCGATGCCACAATGCATCTATGAGTGAATTCAATAACATACCATACAGACACTGATTACAGAAAATAGTTTCATATCATGATTCAATGGCATCTGTGGAATTAACTACAACCCAAAAACATATAATGAAAAACCTGTATGCCAGGTGCCATGATCTACAAGGTTCCTCGAAAAGAAAAGAAACTGAGAGACGCAAAGCCGGCAATTAAGACCAACAAAAAATTAGTGTCAACATTCTCTTTGATGAATTAGCAATATATACCAAAAATTGCTAATTAAAGGCGGCACATGCAGTGCCTGAAGGCGAGTCATTTATTGGAAAAATGTGCTTAAAAAATAATCAATATAGAAAACTATACAGTTTAGTGCTACCCACAACAATGAAGTAGGCGGCCATTAGTCCACCTATAGCTAGAGATGAATCCATGCCCCTTTTCATTCTAGGATGGAATCAGGAATGTCTTCGGGTGAATTTTGAAATGCAAATTATCGTATGCACATTTTGTTAAGTATTTGAATTCATGTTCTAGGCCGTATGCAAAGCATTTCACCTGAAGATTTATGTTCTAACGGATACATGGTCACGCCGTGAACATAACTCTGGTGCTTCACGGCAGCCTTTCTAAGATTTGAAGACTTTTTCAACATCCCATTTGAACGATCTTTCCAAATAGTGCAAGCTGCCCGAGGATCTCCTCTGCCTTGAGCCGCCTTACTGTGTGGAGGGAAATATTGCAGTTACAGAAAGAAAACAAAAATTACCTATAGAATAAAATAGACAGCTTTGAGATACGAAATTTCTGATACATCCAGAAATCTATTTTTATACAGGATATGATCAAGACCAAACATAACTAGCGTTAGGAAGATCTTTTACCCAAGAACCCTCTCAGAAGCAATTCGTGCAGCATAAAGGGTACCCCTGTCCGGTCTGTCTTTCACAACACGATCAGGTGCTGCCCTCATTGGAGAATGAATCCTAATAAGCTGTTATTAAAATCCAGGCATCAACTTTTAAGTATAATTTCACATCTAACCATTTTCCAAGGATTTATTCATCAAATTCTTTTAATGCAATTGTGACGACCAACTTGATTTTGCATTACTCACCCCCAAACATTCCATCATCTGATAATATGCTCTTCCTTGAAGGGGCGTGTGACCTTGTCTGGACTCAGAGAAATATCGAGTCCTGAAAAAAATGCAATCTAAATATACATATACTAGCATAAAACAAAAAGATTCTCCTAAATACTGACTACATTCGAGGTAATCTTTATATTGTCAAGAGAATTATATCTCCATTCTAGATATCAGAAATATGAATAAGAAGCTCCATCTATTATGCAGACTTTACCATTCTGTGTAACCAGGATCCACTGTAAATCCATAAACATCGACAGAATCACATACAGAGAGAGAAAATTCAAGTGCTTTGACTCCTGTGCCTTTGGCTGAAGACCCAAAAGATGTTCCTAACATAAGATATACAGGATTTGGAATTGGAACTTCCTGCGTGCAAAAGGGTACCCATATTAGTGAAGAAGACAAGCAACCTAAGTGAAATTCCAGGCATGTGAACCAAGAGGGAAAAAGCAAGAAGAAAATTCTTAAGGCACTCGGTATCCTGTAAACATTATTCTTCAAAGCAATATGTCAAGTTAAGATCAATTACCTACCCGAATCATTTTACTCATAATGTCATGAATAGTAGTTTTAATAATAAGAACTTCTTTTCCAGTTTCTGCAACAACAATACAACCGTTATATTAGAATAATGGTTTTATCTTCATTTGTATGATAGGTTAATATTATGTATGAATGACACGAAATTGATATGAAAGATAGATTATAAAACATTACCATCCAATTGTGCAACCTTATCAAGGGCCTTCGCTGATCCCCTGTTGAGTAGCCGAAATGTAACTTTCTTGCCCACATATTGCGTATAATTCTAAATTTGAACAAGATACAGAATGTGAAGAAGAAGACATTTACTGAATATATAAGTTCACCAGATAGAGAATATTAGGAGATCTCATAACATTTTAACCCTTCATTCTAATCTTTTATTTTCAAGTCTGAATCTAAAATCTCAGGAAGGAAAATTGAAATGATAAGCACTAACACATGATTTCAAGCACACTGACCTTTGTAGGAGCTCCATTCCCTCGTATGATAGCATCATAACTGTCAATCTCCTTTCCAAACTTTGTTTTCAAAAGATCACCTGAATTCCCGACCACTGCACAACGTCCATACTGCCGTGGGAGAAAAGGCGGTGTATCTGGGAGGACCAATGCAAGCTTCTCCATGCAGAGTGTTTTGTTTTGACATTTATTACTGCAGTGCAGTTTGAATATAAAACATTAAGATGAAATCTGACATTATATAGACACAAACTGTGTGTTTTACACACAAGAATGTGGACAGAGAATGAAAACCATAATATATTAAAAGAGAGAATGATATCCTTGGTTCATCTAGAATATGATGTAGACGTCAATACATATAAAGGGAGACAATGTCCCGTGCCAAGATCCTCTACGAACACTTAATTAATTAATCTCTTACCTAATCTAGCACAGCTCTATTTATGACATAAGTCAATTACTAACCTTTTTTTCTTATTGACTTCAAGTACACTATAACTTTATTATATGACCATTATTATATGTTAACTCTAACACCCTCTCTTAATGGTCATATGGAAAACAAGCATTTGTCCCAGAATACAAACTGGTCTACGAATCGTTCTGGACCAAAGTCAAAGACGTCTACCCTGCAACTCTTAAATCTACTCCAAAAAATGCAGTGTTTGAAGTTGTCACCAAAGAAGCAAAAATGTCAACTGCATGACATGTAACCTACTAACCGGAAAGGCTGATACAACATCAAGCATCTCACCAACCACTTGATCAAGCACTAACTCGTCAGCCAGATTAGAGTCAACGTGGGCTGAATATTTCAGCCCAATTCCACAGATGTAGAAGCTGATTTCAACTTCAGAAAGTTGTCATTTTCCACAAGTAGGTGCCAAAGTGTTACAAAAATCATGAGTCATGCCTCTAAAGCCTGCAATAATCTGTAAAGAACCTTATCCACACCCGCAACCTTATCCAAAGCTGGGACTAATCGAGAAACATGCAGCTCCACTGGCGTTCCACCTTTTTTCCTGTCTTCAAACCTTCCACCTCCTCTTCCATCACTGGATAATGGGAGCTCTTCTCCCTTTACATCTTCAATCTTCCACATTCTCCTATGTTAATGGACAATTGGAGCTCTGGTTTCGTTACATCTTCAAGCCTTCCTCCTCCATCACTGGATTGAGGAAGCTCTACTACCACTTTTGCTACCTGCACAACATCGCATGATGACTGCTCAAATTTCTGCACTTCACTTCCTTGCAAGTCCATTGATGTATCGACCTCAAACCAGTGACCATCAATTTGATTCAGATCAGAATTTTCAATTTTCATAGATTCCAACAACCTCATTTTACGTAGGATCCACCAACATACCTCGTAACATTTTTCTATATGCGGTGACACCAAAAGCAACTGATCTAAAAAAAATTAAATGGATTATGTATGGTTTCACACCAATCCAAGACTTTTATCACCACTTCATAGTACTCATCACTTTAGCCCAATATTCATCATGTAGTAACTTGTTCTCCAACATTT
This sequence comes from Pinus tabuliformis, assembly GCA_031772625.1. Classification (NCBI taxonomy): domain Eukaryota; kingdom Viridiplantae; phylum Streptophyta; class Pinopsida; order Pinales; family Pinaceae; genus Pinus; species Pinus tabuliformis. The sequence continues at coordinate 444,717,354 of CM062807.1, read as the reverse complement.
TCTTCATCATGTCTACAACACTATTACTCCACCTTTTACCATCGCATCTCTACCTTCAAACTCCTTTCTTAACAAAAACATGCAACAATAACAAATCAATCACCGCGAAAAAACTAGAAAACACTTATTTTCCTACCACATTCTTCCTCTACCTTTGCCTTAAACTTCATAATAGTATCCAATGCATCTATCCTCTTTCTTAAGAAATAAGACCAGTGATTTTTGTGAAAAATCATCAACAAGGAGCATAAAATACCGTACACCTGAATGATGGTGTTCATGCCGAACCACCAATTTCAACAAGTACAAACTCCAATACTTTGACTGCTCCCATGTCCAGACACCATAGCTTCTTTGAGTGGCTTTCCATCTCTGCATGCCATACATATCCTTTCCATTTTTTCCTATCAACCATCTCACACCTAGTTTGAAGGGAAAGATATGGAAAACAAAAATGCCCGTAACTTAGACCAAAGTACATTGACATCAAACTCTCCGGTAGCTTTTCTGCAGGGCAGAAACCTCTTCTTTGACTGATGCGAGGGGTTTTCTCACTGATTTTCAGCTAGGGCTTTGCGTTTTGGGGTTTCATCTTGATAAATAAAATTCCAAGGGAGATGCAGGCTTATTATCACTGTTTTGCTTGGCTGCAGGAGTTTTAAGGCTGATTTCTATTGCAAACCTTTATGCCCTATAACCTTTCATGTTTTTGCAGAGATTTAAATTCGAAATTTGAAGTGTTTTCTCATTTGGATTTTTGGCATATTGCTGACTGTAGTACTGTGTATTGGTAACTGTAGTATTCAAACAGCAAGCACAGTGGATAGAGCAGCAGAGAAGACAGGACAGTGGACAGTGCGGCAGTTGTCAAGAAGTCAGATCAACATACTTTGAAGGGTTAAGCGTCAAACAGAGTAAACAGCAACAACGAGAGACCAGTGCTGCTCAGAGGCGCAAACCAGAAAAGGAAGAGAGGATGCACGCTAAGTGTTTGACGAATCAACTGTATAACAACTGAAGTTACAGTCCTGTTTGTGCAGTATTTTTACAGGACTTCTGATGGACCTATACATGGACGTTAACCAATTCCTTGAAATCTTGTCAGAGCCTCCAGCTTCGCCTGAAGTAATAGTGGCTGAAGGTCAAGGGGTACAGCTTGAAACTGGGGTCCATGAAAAAACCATGGAGTCGAATTTTTCATTTTGGACAGCCCAAGTAAAACAAATTTTGCAGAAAATGGAATTTCTGGAAACTGAAAACAACAAGCTCCGTTCTGAAATACACACCCTCTCTACCAGAGTTTCGGAGGTGGAAGGGGATAATTTATCCCTTAAGAAGATATTACATGAAAGCAAAGAGCAGGAAAATCTCCATCCTCCAAATGATACGTTGCATGCAGAAATTCTCGACCTTAAAAGCAAGCAGGAAGAAATCTGATCCCAACAGGCCACCTTCAAACAAGAAACTGAGACACACATCAATTCTTGGGCACAGGTGGTTCGGGCAAAGGATAAAACTCCTACCCCTCTTGCAGCAGTTGAGGAGGTGGTGCAAGCAAAACTTGTGGAAGAACGCACCAGACAAGCGAGAGAATTGAATCTCAAGGTGAGAGGTCTCCCCTTACCTCACTCCTCTCCGGATCCTATGGAAGTGGGGGCTAGGTTCCTTCAGGATACCCTTAGCCTCCCCGATATAGCTCTGGACAGAGCCTAGTTGGGCTACGACTCCACTCTCTTCCTCAGGTTTTGGACTGCATCCAATCGACTCTGCACCCTCAAGGCTAAGCGGAAGTTGTTTTCTCTCCCCAGTAGGATTTTCTTGGATGAGGACCTCACCCGAGCACAGGTTGCAGAACTTAAACAATCCAGAGAACAGGTTATGGCAGCACGACAGGCAGGGAAATGGGCAGTTATCAGGAATCTTCGGGCAGTCATTCGAGACTCCTTCCCACCTGGGTGGGAACCCCGAACTGGAGGTTCCAAATGACGAGCCCGCTTGGGGAGACGACAGGGTACAGGCATCTCTATCCGTTGTTGGAATGGCAATGGATCTTTCTGGTCATCGCCAAGACTTTTGTATGACGCTCTCGAATCAACGGACATCCTCTTCATGACCGAGACTCATGCAAGCCCTATTCAACCTCTCCCAGATATCACAGGTTACCATTAGTTCTCAGTTTGCAGGCAGGAGACGAGGAGCTCGAGAGGGGTCAGAGGATCAAGTGGAGTTGCTTGTTTGGCTAGTGACTCACTTCGGAATAGGGTATCTGTGGTAGTCGAAGACGAGTTTGCTAGGTTTATGTGGATTCAGATTAGCGTCGGAGTCTCTTGTCCGAGGGACATCTACATTGCAGTCTGTTACTTTCCCCCAACCTCTTCACCATTTTCCATCCATAATGGCTCAAATGGGGACCCCTTTATAGACTTGTACACTGGCATCACCCAATACTCTGTTGTTGGGGAAGTCATCCTCCTAGGTGACTTCAATGCTCATACTAGAGATCTCCACAATCGATCAGAGGACGTGTTTTGTACCCAGGGGATAGATCTAGATTCAGTTGGGCTTCACCGGATGTCAGATGATGCTTTGGGGCCTACAACAATTTATGGTAAGCATCTATTGCAGTTGGGGGAATCACAGTTGTTAATTTTAAATGGTCTTACCTGTTTCCTAGATTCTCACTTTTTCACGTGTCGGCCATATGGCGAGGGTGTGAGTGTAGTTGATTATGTCCTCGCTAGCCAGAACTTGCTCCCTTTTATTCGCCATCTCTCGGTCTCCCCCATCCCCCTTGCTAATCATGCACTTCTTTCCTTCTCTCTCTGGTTTGACCCTCCCCTTCCACCCCATCCTTCCCCTCGAGGCCCACCCCGAACCACCTTTCGATTTGACGAAGGCGACCCTGACATCTTCTCCTCTACTCTACACAAGATGCTCCCATCAGAAACCCAGTTCTCCTTGCTTGATTCTACTTCCACTAAATACACTCGTCTTTCATCTGCCATTTGGGAAGCAACACTCAAATCCTTCCCTCACTCCACTCGTCCCACTTTCACCTCCCGAAAAGTTGGATCTTGCCCCATGAACAAATGGTACGATGACGAATGCAAGACTCTACATCGAGAACTTCGATATGCTTTCACCCACTCTCAACCCTTCTACCCTGACATCAAAGCTTCTTACCATCGTCTCCTTCGTCGCAAGAAACAACTCTTTGTCTCTCATAGAAGACGAGAACTTTCTGCTCTCCTTGCCCACTCCCCTAAACAATTCTGGCATACAATCCTTCCCTGATGCTCCCCTCTTCCATCTGACCTCGACCCTACATCCATGTTCTCTCACACTTCCAACCTTTATGATATTCTAGAGCAGGGCCAAGTTCGTGTTACCTCCCCACCCCATTCATGTTACCTATTCTCAGACAAAGATATTAGAGAGGCCATTTGGGTGATGAATAGCAGCAAAGCAGCCGATGAGGAAGGCTACCAAGCAGAGTTCTTTAAACACAATTTATGTGCTTTGGTTAGTTACTTGGTTGATCTCTTCAACCATGTAGTCCGTGAAGGTTTTCCACCGACATGGTCACACCACATCATCCATCCGATCCACAAATCAGGCTCCAGCTCAAATCCTAATAACTACAGAACGATCATGGTGGGCCACACGTTCTCGAAGTTGTATGCTACTATTCTACATAGGAAGCTCTCCAGTGACCTTGAGCAGAGACAACTCAGAGCTAGGGGACAGGCAGGTTTTCGACCAGCTCATCAGACCATTGACCACATCTTCACCCTTCGCGCCATGATTGAGGAGGCACGACATCACTCTTCGAAAGTCTATTGTTGTTTCGTAGATTTTCGGAAAGCTTTTGACTCTGTTCCAAGGGAAGCCTTACTCCAAAGACTCAGAGATATTGGCATCTTGGTGACCTTATTGACAGCTATTACGCGCCTATATGAGTCCGTCCTTGGTCGTCTTCGCATGGTTCATGGGATGTATGATTTCATCCGAAGCACTATTGGGGTTAAACAGGGTTGTCCATTGTCCCCTACCCTGTTTGGGATCTATATTGATGAGTTGGAGGCTTTTCTACACGAGCATATCCAGGACACTGATGGTTGCCTTCTTTTACAAGGTCATGATATCTATTCTACTCTTTGTTGACGACATGGTCCTCCTCTCCTCATCTCCAGAAGTATTACAGAGGCAGTTGGATGCCTTAGCCTTGTTTTGCGATCTTTGACAATTGACGGTCAACCTGGGTAAAACCAAGGTTATGATCTTCAATGGGGTGAAGCAAACTTCGGACCTTCAAATCCGATTCAAAGGGGAGGAGGTTGAGATCACCATCACGTATACGTACTTGGGGGTGCAATTCTCAAGTCCCCGCTTCAGTTTGCAACCAGCTCTTCAGCCTTGAATCAACAAAGGATATAGATCCTTAGCCCTTCTTGAGAGACAGTACTTTCGACATCACTTCCAGGACATCTCGTCCAAGATGAGCCTCATGTCACCTTGATTTGTCCCACTATTCTATATGGCTCAGAGATTTGGGGACCGTCTTTACTTAAGTCGGATTGGGCTTCAGTTGAGAGAGTCCAAACTCTTCTTCTTCGCCGCATCATTAGATGCAAAAAGACAATACCTCAGCGCATCATCCTTGCAAAGTTTGGAGCTTAACCCTTTCAACTTGAGACAATCTTCAATTTGGTCTTATTCTTGCATCGTGTCTGAGGATTTGCAGACTTGATAAAGAGTAGGGACCGTTACCCTTACTTGGCATATTGCTCTTCTAAGAATATTGCTCGTTCTACTCCCTTGGGCTGGGCTAGATGTTGGTTTACATGAGTTTCATATATCTTAGAGTCAGTGGGCATTCAGTTGGATCGTCTCCCTCCTTTCCGATATTCCTTGGATGCTCCTGGTCACCTTCTACCTACTAGACAAGAGTAGAACAAGATCATTAGGGAGGACATCTACAGGCAGTTCGTCCAGGTCACCTGGGTCAATCCTCCAAGAGGGTTGCGCCCAAAGATAGCCTTCTACGCTGAGCACTTCTTAGAGTTGAGAGACGGGCTCATTATTCAACCCCAGTGTATGTTTCACCACTGGATGCATGCTCTTCACATTCCTCTAGACCAGTTCAAAGTAGGTTCTCATAGACTTCGGGTAGAGACGGACCACCAGATTGATAGACCAGACAAAATCTGTCAGGTATGTCATTTACAGAAAGTAGAGACCGAGGTGCACTTCATTTTTGGATGCCCTATCTACTACGAGATCAGAGGAAGGTTCCATTACTTGTTCAGAGACTCTCAGACCCTCACAGACTTTTTCAGGTATCCCGATCAGAGATGTTTGGCCCTATATATGCAGGAGGCTCTTAGGTTCCGAGCGCATATTCTTCAACCTCCCATCAGACCAGACCCCACACAAAGGATCACGACATTTTTTAGGGTACTACCTTCAAACAGGGGCACAAAGAGAACAATTGATACTGTTTCATATCCAAACTCTAGACTAGTGAGGATCCGTGGGACCTCACCCCACCACATGAGACCCCAACAACTAAACCGTCTCAGATCCATCCCTAGGAGACGGACTAGGTCCTCCAAACCTCAGCAGTGCACAAACTCCCCCAGACAACGAGTTAGTGGACAGTCCGTACCTCCCACTGACGCTTCATCAGGCTAGCAAACTTTGTGGAATTTTTTTCAGTGCTCTTCAGCCAGTCTCGGATGTTAGGAGAGATGGGTCTGATCCTCTTCGTCAAGGCAATCCATACATTGTATCTTTTATGTTCCTGCATTATACTTTTCATATTCATGCATTGTATTTTTTATAGTAGACCGTTTGGTTCTCCCGCATTTTATGGACATCATTGTACTCAATAGTCCCTTTGACCTACTTTGAGGTCATTAGTTGGACATAAATACAATTATCTTATCTTATCTACTATTGTCTATCACCCTTAACTACATAAATCACTTTAGTAATAATGACAGTAAACTCTGACTCTTATCACCACATACAATTACCGAATCTCATCAAGTAATTGCCAATCTCATGCAACAATTTCAATAAAAAGATTATTCATTTGAATAAAATACTTTTATGCCCAAGAAATAAACTCTATTCTGAAAATAAAAATTTCAACTCTGAAAGTAAATCTGTAAGAAAAATTTACGAACTTATTGTTTCCATTGTTCCAAAAATAATTCTACTCTAAAGAACATTATTTTTGTCATCTTGGAATAATATGTTCTATTATAGGGTTATTCTTACCTCGAATTTCAATCATCAAATTGTGCTCATTCAATCTATCTACATCACTTTGTTCTATTTCAGGTCTGCACCATAACTCATCTTCACCCTCAAACCCCCAAACTAACACTATTTTTCAAACTACATGCCCAAGTCTCTATGTACATGTCGTTAGCCTCTAGTGTATATCGTGCCTACCTACATATCTATTGCTAAGTCTATTTGTAGTTTGTTATCTCGCATCCTCTCAACATTGTGGCACAATTCCAACCCTTTACTGGACACCTTTCTTAAGTGGCTCGGTTTGCTAACTAAAATGGAGCACACCACACTTCAATCTGTGTAACTGTCATCCCCAACGGTACAATTCACACATCCCTCAACAAGTGGTCTCTTCGATTCGTGGGACCTCTTTACACAATGAGTGGTTCCAGGCCGTCAGAATTCACACCTTTATCCTGGTTCTATTGGCAACTTTATTCGGTTTTTAATTTTCACTTCAACTTGCACGAATGGCATTCTTCACAATGGCACAAGAAACCAAGACGGATTATTTCAAAGGCAGTGTCCCCACATTATTTGTTCGACCGTGTCAATAAATGACACAGCTCTCACAGTCAGCCAGCTTTGTAAAGCAATAACACAACTCTCATGGACTTTGATCTTCTGACAACAGAATACACCACAGGCACAAGCTTTTTAATCACAGGCAATTACAGATGGCAATGGTGACTATTCCTCGCAACAAGTTCTAACAAAAATCTCGCAATCGGCCCCATTCCTTACTTTGTTATACCTTACCATGTGATTAATGACTCTTCATATAATTAACACTCATGCATACAAGTAACCTCCTGGCAGTTATCTCACAACTTTAACAAAACGAGAAATAAATTTAAAAACTTATCTTTGTTTTAGTCGGTTTTCCCTTCTCTTTTCTTCTTTCCATTGCTTTCTTCAGAACAAGCACTGCCTCATTCCATCTCTAATATACAACAATCCCTAGGCCTTCATCAATTCTCCTTGGCTTTTTCTCAAGCTAGCTTTTATACCATGTGAGTTTTACACAGAAGAATGTGGAGAAAGAATGCAAACTAGAATACATTGAAAGAGACAATGATGTGCGTGCTTCATCTACAATATGATGTGGATATCAATACACAAAAGGGAGACAATGCCTCATACCAAAATCCCATACAACCACTTTATTGGTTAATCTCTAACCTAATCTAGCACAACTTTATTTATGATATGTGATATAAGTCATTTAATTATTAACATGAAGTACATTGTATCTCTATTATATGACCATTGTTATATGCTTTGTAACAAACATTCCTTCAATATGAGATTTGAAAAATGAAAACATGCCCAGTAGCAAAGAACATCTTTTCTTCGTACATTCATTTTTTCTCTTCTATCTAGAGCTCCAAATATTTGAAAAATTGTTTGTGACTATATTTTAAAATTTCGAAACGAAAACTGAGATCCATTGGGGAGTGCAACCATTGTCTGCCAAGTGGCAAGGGCTAAGCTAGTATAGGCTTAAAGACATATTACAAAAGATAGTCAATCATGGAAAGGAAAGACAGATTGATATCAATCAACAAAAATAACATCGCCAATATCCCAACTCCCAACCAAGGAAATGACAATAGAGAGCCTTAATAGTGCAGCAGTAGATATGGCATCTAAGGGCCAACACTGAATGTTGATATTAAGACATGTTGCATGGAGAGATGGAGTTGCAGATATTGAAAGTGAAATCTTTAAGTATATGTTAAAATTGGCAACTAGGGCCAAATTCCACCTTGGGACAGCTCATTTGATGGAGATGATGATTGCATTAAATACCTCTTTTCGAAAGGACCAAAATTGATATAAAGATCATCTCATTTGGACAAGCAGAAGTGTGATTTTGAATTTATGCCCACACGTGCAAATTGTCAAGGTCGGCCGCATCATCATGTAGGCTCAGAAAGCCCAATGGATGTGTCACTTCACCCTCAACAACTTGTATAAATACAAGTGACCTTTCACCTCATTTGGCATCTTCATCACTCACACATTCTCTCTCCTCCTCTCATTGGTTCGTACAACATTGGGCATTCTCTCTCTCTCACACGTGTGGATCAAGGAGGACGAATTTCAGAGCTAAATTGCAGGGCCGAAAATCTCAGAAAATTCTGCAGTTTGACCAGCGTTGACTTTGACCTTCCAAGGAGAGTTTGACTTTGATCTTTTGCGAGATTATCTGTTTGGGCAGGCCGCATCTTTTGGCACAGAAACCAAGGTATTCTGAGCACTTTGACCACAGACAAAAATTGCAGGTTGACCCAGATTTCAGGACAGCAGTTTGACCAAGTTTGACTGTTGACTTTGTCACTGTTTTGGGCTGACTTTGACCTCCTGATCAGGCCGAGTTTGACTGGGGAAGACCGAGCTGTTTTGAGGACATCCTATTGCTTCTTTGACCATCTTTGACTTTCTGGTTAAGGCTGATTTGACTGCAGTTGACTGCAGATTTTGACAGAGTTGTTTTGACTTTGAATTTGGCAAGTCAATTTGACTTTTGAACTCTCTCTTTGCTGAACATTTGATATAATAATAAGAAGATTTGATCAAAGGGTTTTCACTATCTTGGGGTTTTTCCTGGCATCCACCAAATCTGGTATTCTCTTGTCTTGGCTTGTCTTCTGCACATTGTTTTATGTTCTATCTACTTTTACTGTCAATGTGATTAATGGTTAATGTGATTGCTATTGGAAATCTAAATTGGAAGTTGTCATTGGGCTGCTAAAGGAACATTGAAGTAATTGTGCTAAGCATAGAACATACCCTTGTTAACTAAAATTAACAGCATGCAACCACGAAACCTAAATATTTTCCCCCGTTATGTGGTTATATAAGAGCTTGAGAGTGAGCCTAATGACCAAGAGGCCTCTTAAGAGTCCAATGAATATGGTGAAGCCATTTGCCTCATTTAAGCGGGCTGATAAAGGGAGAATATGTTCGTGGAAAACTGAATCTAGTTGCTGTGGAGGCAGGAAAATCCATGCTAGTGCTTTCAAAACTCATGACCGTTTGCCTATTACAAATATGGTAGCTAAATGGCAACATCACAGGGTTGCAATGAGCATTGTTAAAGAGGGGGAAAGGAACAAAGGCCCATCATTGATCTGTAAATTATTAGGGATACTCCATAAGACAACTTTCTCACAACATATCTCAAAATGCTACTACAAATACAGAGAGGTTATGTTCTGATGCGTAATGACTTATTATCAAGTTATAATATCAAAAGCATGCCACGTTTAATAAGGGGAAATAACTAAGAAAATTAGAAAATACTACAGTAGTAAAAGGAATACACCATTAACACATTGAACACAAGATGTACGCTAGAGAAACCCATGAAAATAAAAACTCCAGCAGGAAGTGAGGATTATGCCTTGCTCTTATTTTCAGATTTACAATGTCAGATACAAAGAAAGTTGGCTCAATAATGAGCAAAATAGACACTGGCCTATAGCATACTGCTACATGGTGCTAATCTTCCTCTCTTTTGCTATGATATCTCTCTCCTTTGCACTGCTCAACTATGGAACGAAGAACCAGTTACAATATGAATGAAATGACTTTCTTCCCTTGTGGTTCAGTTATTAATATGTCATGGTAGCCATTAGAGTTAAAATTAGAATTTTGCATGCCACAACCTCTGATTACAGTTACAATTTCTGCATGCCCCAACCTCCAGTAAGGGTTAGGGTTTTGGACCCTCTAGAATCTTCTTGAAAATCCACATGACTAGCTTCACATATTTTTTGTGTAATGGGAGTTGATGTAGCATCCACTTGGTACTACTTTTGGAAGCCATAATTTTCTCATTGATTTTCTAGTGCTAATTAGACAAGCACGATTTTCTGCAACTGAGAATTAATTCCATATATGATATTACTTTAGCAAACCTTAGAATATCATTAAGCAATTATCCTGACAAAATTCAACGGTAAATGAGATGGAAACAGTAAAGATCACAATAGAATAGCCATGCACAGTGGACACCAAAATTTTGCCCTGGGAAACTCAAACTCGGGAGAAAACCCAGTAATCTTTTCTAGGAAAAATTGATCAGTTCAGCAAAAGTACAATCTGATATTTTCAAGTCCAACTTGGTCAACCCAGACCAAAATCACAGCACTGGTCAAACAGGCCGAAATTTGGCCTTCTGCATCAATAGATCAGCTTGGTCAAACTGACCAGAAATGATTGGTCAAATAGTTAAACAATGCGGCCCACACGTGCGAAGTCAACCGCAGGTCAAACAGATCATAGAGCAGCTCAGTCAACACAGGTCAAACAGACCTCAGAAAACTCAGTAAAAGCTGGTCAAAACATATCTCAGAAAGTCTTGGTCAGTGATGTGGGGGAGCGCCCCCCCCCCCCTTCGAACCCGCTCCCGAAGCGCGCTCCGGGCGGGAGCGGCTCGGGAGCGGGTCGGGAGCGCGCTCCCCAAATCGCTCCCGGACGGGAGCGATTTTCGAGAGCGCGCTCCCGTAAAAAAATTTGCGCTCCCTGGTCTGTGAGGGAGCGCTTCAAGGAGCGATCGCTCCCGCGCTCCCGGAGCGCTTTTTAATGCCCGGGAGCGATCGGGGAGCGATCGCTCCCTGATCGCTCCCGGGCATTAAAAAACGCTCCGGGAGCGAATTTTAAAATTCCGGGAGCAGTTCGGCGGAAAAAAATTCCGCGGACCCGAAAAAAACAAAAAAATTAACTAATTTTTTTGGGTTTATAAGCCCAATGGGCCAAAACAAAATCATTTCAATGAGATTGAGCTTGAGTTTGAGAGCAAAGGAGCAAGGAGCAAGAGCTGAGGAGCAAGGAGCCAGAGCTGAGGAGGGAGGAGCAAGTGCCAAGGAGCGAGGAGCAAGCTTGCAGAGGTAAGTAACTTAATCATTTAGTTAGTTTAGTTGGTTAGGTAGTTAGTTTGTTTAGTTTAATTTACCTGTTTGAGTTTAAAGATCATTAATTTAAATTAAATTAATAAATTAAATGAATTAATCCCAATAAACTAAATTAATTTGCAGATTCAAGACTCAAACCCTACAAACATCAAACACGATGGACCTGGGGATTTTTATTGGCATTTTCCTCTTCCTGGTCCCTTTTCTGGTTATTATGGTGGTGGAGAGTAGGAAACGGAGGGGGCCTGAAACTGAAGAGGTGGATGAAGAAGCCGAAGGAAGTCAAATAGGTGAAAACCCCAGTGAGGAGGATGTGGAGGGTGAACATGAGGGTCCAAAAACTAAACAAGACCAAACTCCATTGTGGAAATATGTTCACAGGCCTGAAACAGGGAGAGGGGGTGGAACCACTAAATTTCATTGCCCCCATTGCAACAATGATTTCACAGGCTCATACACCCGTTTGAGAAGACACCTTTGCGGGAAAAGGGCATGGGATGGAGAGAAACAAATAGGAATCAGAACTTGCGACGCGGTGTCAACAGCAGATAGAGCCAAATACATAAAGGAAGAGGAGGACGCCCAATACAAAGCAAAAAGATCAAGGGTTTCTTTGAAAGCTCACAAAGAACTCCTTCAGCATCCTCCCAAGGTAGTGGATATGGACATGGAGGCTCAGGGTCATCATCTTTACGCCGTAGAACCATATCAGATTTCCTTGATGAGGGGTGTAGGAATGATGTGGATTCAAAAATTTACAGGTTCCTCTATGCAAATGGGATACCATTCAATGTTCTACGCTCACCTTATTGGCACGAAATGGTTTCTGCCATAAATGATGCCCCTAAAGGATACAAGAGCCCTGGGTATGACAAGGCAAGAACAGTTGGCCTTGATCATGAAAAAGCAAAAATATCACATTCTTTGAATAAAATGACAAGTTCTTGGACTGACAATGGGGTGTCCATTGTATCTGATGGATGGACAAATGTAAAAGGCAAGCCATTGATAAGTGTTCTTGCTGTGTCCCGAAGTGGTCCCATTTTTCTAGCTGCACATGATTACTCAGACAAGTTCAAGACCGCTATCAACATTGCAGAAGCATTGCTTGAAACAATTGAGCGTATTGGCCCATACAATGTCATCCAAGTCATCACTGATAATGCTCCTAATTGTAAGGCAGCGGGAGCAATTATTGAGGATAGATACCCGAACATATTTTGGTCTGGATGTTTGGTTCACACATTGAACCTTCTGTTGCATGATATTGTCAAAAACAAAAATGAACAATACCAATGGATTGGTGATTTGTACAAGAGAGGAAAAAAAATGATAAAATTTATTACAAATCATAGCAATACCCATGGCCTTTTCCGCAGTCACTCGAGATTGGAGTTGCTGAAGATTGCGAGGACTAGATTTGGTAGCTATTACCTCACCTTCAGGCGCCTTTTGAAGGTAAGAGAGGGTTTAGCTAGCATGGTATCAAGTCCAAATTGGCAGGTGTTAAAGGAAAGGGCTACAAATGTAGCTGACATTGCAGGTTTTGAAATGGTGGAGGAGGCCGCTCTTGATGGGCAGTTTTGGACAGCTGTGAGACAGGTATTGGATTTCACCAAGCCAATTTATAACATGATTCGGTTTGCAGATACAGACAAACCAGTGATTGGCGAGGTGTATGAGCAAATGGATACCATGTTGGGGGAAATAAAAGACATTGTTAATAACAGAGATCCCGACTTGTACAATCTGATTCACGATTGTGTGTGTGAACGGTGGAAAAGGCTTAACCTTCCACTACATTGCTTGGCGTATATCCTTACGCCAAAATACTACTCAGATTCTTGGTTGGGCAAACCTGCAGCAGGGGGTGGTGTTAGGACCAAACCCCATTTAGATCGAGAGGTAACTAAAGGATATCTGGATGCATTAGAAAAGTTGGTGCCTGACAGGGAGGAATGTGCAGCTGTGCGCCTTGAAATAGGCAGATACTTCACTGGCAGTGGTTTGTATGGTAACTTCCATGCAATGGACGACAAAGATAAATTTGATTCTCTCACATGGTGGGAAACATATGGCGGCGACGGACTTTTGCGAAAATTGGCATTGAAAGTTCTTGCACAGGTTGTAAATTCTTCTTCTGCAGAGAGGTGTTGGAGCACCTACAGTTATATACATAATGTGAAAAGAAACAGGCTCAACGAAAACCGAGCAGAAAGCTTGGTTTATGTGCACTACAATTTGAGGTTGTTGAGCCATTACTGTGATCGGGCTAATGAAGATCCCACATATAAAATTTGGGACAATCACCCTGAGGATGACAATTTGGAGGATGGCATTGTACATATGGAAGAACTAGAAGATGAGCTTGTACGGGATGAAGCTGAAGCAGCTGCAGCAGCCATGCCACCTCCACCTCCACCATCCAGTAGCAGTTCTCGGGGCCCGAGTCTTGTTCCATTGCTGTCGCCACCTCCATCGACACCCTCGCGTGGAGGCTCTAGTTCTGGTCGTCGGTCTGGGCAGGAGACTCCTAGAAGACCGCCAAGACCTACTTATACTCCTGGAGACTCTCGTGGCAAGGGCCACTTGTAGATTTACAGTTTACTTGTCTTTTTTAGTTTCTATTAGACTTGTCACTTTAGTTTTCATAACTGTTCAGTGTTGAGTTTTGAGTCCTTGACTCTTGACTCTTGACTCTTTCATATCATTATGACATTATGATATTTTTTGTAAACATTATATCACTGTGACAATGAAAATTTGAAGTTTGAAGTTGGGCCTTGGCAATTATAACTCATTGGTAATGATTTTGAATTATGAATATGATGCTTTGTGAAAGACTAAAGTTGTTTCATTTCATCTCATTATTCATGTTTCATTTTATAAATTTTTAACATTTCATATCATGTTAACAGTTAGAAGTTGGGACTTAGAAATATCTTCGATATTACTTCTTGTAATGGTTAAACTTGGCTTACAAGTACAACTTGTTACTTTGGTGATCAATGATGATAAATGTTATTGAATTGAATGTTATTTTAATTTATTATTTTACTAAGGTTGATGACGATTATAATTTCTAGATGATTGATGTGATATGGTTCAATGATCAATTTATGTTTTTTTATGTTTTTTATGTCTATTTCATCATTCTACATGTTTTTGTTGACATATATGTATCAAAAATTAAAAAATATAAAAAATATATATATTTTTAAAAAATCGCTCCGGGATTCGCTCCCAAACCGGGAGCTTCTGAAAATGGTCGCTCCCGCTCCCGCTTCCGCTCCCGCTCCCGCTCCCAAGTAACACTGGTCTTGGTTAATGCCGATCAAATGTTGGTCAAACTTCAAAAATCTTCCTCCATCTTGCACGTGTGAACAAAAGAACAATAGAAGTGATGATGATGCGAATTGTCCAAATGTTGGAGATCAAATTGGTATTCATAGTGGTCAAAAGAGGTGGGTTTTGACCAAGGGTCACACCCATTCACATGGTGGGGCCAACTTGATCTTTTGAAGCCTACATGAGCTCATAAATAATAAATTTTCTTTCTTTTAATTTTCTTCCATGAACCAACTTGTGTAGTTGGGGAATACTGTTAAATTGGCAACTAGGGCCAAACTCCATGTGGGTCGGCTTATTTATGGCAGCTGATATTTTTATTGGATCCCTCTCGTCGAGAGGTGTAGGATTGATCCAAAGATCATCCGATTCCGATAAGTATTTATGGAGATATAAATTTATTTTGTTTATGTAATTATAGTCAAGCCGACCAGCTCTTATGTAGAGGCTCTAGAAGCCCAGCCGACGTGTCTATTCATCATCCTCGTTTTAGTATAAATATATGAGGATTTGATGTCATTTGAACATGTATTCTTGAGTGATCTCCTCCTCTCCACGTCTTGGGTTTTTGGAGAAGGAGGGAGACACCAAGAGTATCATGCTTATACGTGGATGATGCCCTAACTATATAGTATATACGCAGCAAACCTGTTACATGCACAACATGCCCTATACTCTACACGCAGACATACATCGCAGCTAATGTGGATCTATATGCAACTATGAAGCCAGCGCAATGAAGCTAAGGATAAGAGTCATATAATATAGATCTATACGCAGCTATGAAGCCAGCGTAATAAAATAAAAGGAACGCAGTCAATACTCCTTTAATGCATGGTAATCTACACGCTGTACATGATCGGATTCAACGCAGTCAATACTCCTTCAACGCATGGTAATCTACACGCTGTATATGATCGGATTCAACGCAGTCAATACTCCTTCAACGCATGGTAATCTACACGCTGTTCATGATCGGATTCAACGCAGTCAATACACCTTCAACGCAATATCTACATGCTATTAAGGACGCAGGCAAAGATGCGTGGACCCACATATATATATACGCTATCCAGAAACATGCAATATGGGAATGAAGGAATATGGATATATGCAGTCATGAAGGAAGTGAAATTACACGCAGTTCATGACAACGTGATGCCATATATGCAACAATGGAAACAATACGTAGTTATAGAATCTATTCAGCAAGGACAGTCATGGAATCTGAACGTTGTCAAGGGAACGCAGCATCATATGCTGTCCAGAAGCCTCAACATGCAACGCAGTCAAGAGATGAACGATGTCAATGGAACGTAGCATCATTCGCTGTCCAGAAGCCTCATCACGCAACACAGTCAAGGGATGAACGCAGCACTCATACGCTAAACCCTAACTCGCAGTCAAATGTAGCCACAGTCTATACAATCAACGTAATGCTCTCATCTTTTATACGCAGGGCAGAGAGTTGATCTGTGCTCCTGCTAGCTCATCAGTAATGTATCGGCATTAATTTAAGGATGAGCTTCTCAATCGTTGTCATCTCACAGTTATCACTACAGTTTATATATAGTATTTATATGAAACTGTCATTATAATAATGTAGCCCTAAATGAAGAGCATAGTGAAGATCTCAATAGATCCCATCATAGGAAAGATGCTACTGTAACAACTTCAAAAGGTACTGCAAGCATGATCTCAGTAAAGGTGCAGCAATGGTGCAACTATGATGAATGATGCAACAGGCAGCATCATGATAAATGAGATCATGAGCATGGGCAGCATGATGCAAGAGATCATGGGCAGCATGATGTATGGGCAGCATAGCAATTATGAGCAACATGATCAATGAGATCATGGACATGAAGGGCAGCATGATGATAATCATGATTAGAGCAGCATGGTGCAATATGCAGTGGTGCAGCAGGTGGACCAAGATGCAGCACTACGATAGGTGAAGCCATCACCTTGGAGAATCAGTTGAAGCAGAATGTCTTCAACTGATCTCATCGTTATACGAAATGATCTATGCTAGATCGAGATAAGTCAAAGTGTTGACTTCTGTTGTAAATGTACTCTCTCTCTCTCTCTCTCTCTCTGCTGAACTTTGAAGATAAAAGAAGATTTGATCAAAGGGTTTCCCCACACATTGTGGGGTTTGTCCCTGGCTCGCGCCATATCTTGTGTCCTCTTGTCTTGGCTTGCCTTCTGCATTTTATATTTTATGTTCTATCTGCAGTTTATCATAATGCTGATGTGATTGCTAACTGTGAAAATTTAAATAAATTGCTCTAGCATAGAACATACCTAATCTTAACATGGTATCAGAGCTGAGGTGAAGACAATGCCCAAGCAAGAGCGAAAGAGCAATCACCGAAGACAGTTGGGATAAGACATAAGGATCAATGGGTTCCTCATAATTCACCTAGGGTGAAGTCAAAGCAGAGAATGTTATCAGAATGGCACGGTGAAAGATTCTAATGGTCCATCTTAAGATCACTTCATTGGGAAGTTCAGATCTAAGGGTGGATGGAAAGGCGGATGCCTTGCTGAAATAAGTTCGGCCGTTATGCAAAGGAATGTCCGAATGGCAGAGGCACATCTCTTGATGAAGATAACAATCATTCCTAGGACATCTTCCATGATCAAAAGAATGACTGGTAATGCAGGTCATTAAGGAAATGGTCGACTCTTCCACGAAAGCAAGGAACCCCCAAATTCTCTTTTATGTACCTGATCAAACCTGATGTCCATCTCGGAAATGGAAGTCAAAGGTTACAGGGTGGCACTTATCGATGGAAAGGTACGTGTTTGAAAATAGATCTTTCAAAGATGTTTTGAGTTCAGGGTTGTATCAAGTTGCAGGAAGTCCACTGGGGACCATGTCCATTGACTCAGCACCGGAGGTCTGTGATTCAAATGCTGACTAGGATGCCTGAATTCAAAAGGAAGCATGAAGGTACATGTTTGAAATGTATCGAAGGAAAACATTATAAGGGGATCATTCCTCTCATGCAGCAGGTCCACAGGCTTTTGAGACTCATGATCGGGAATCTCATGTATACAGGTGGAAGAAAGCCCTCTATGACTTGAAGTAAAACACCTCGGGCATAGTATGAGTTGATTGACAGCTGTCTAATGCAGCTGAGATTCACTAGGAGTGAAACCGATCCAAACCATTACTCGAAGGTTGTGGATGATAAACCTCTCGTACCAGCACCTATGTCTGACAAGTGTAGACCCTCTCATTTATAGGAGACAGAGGGAGTTGGATTCTGAATGTGAGAAGATAAGCTGCAAGCTTGTGACTGCCTCGAGGATCTTAACTTTCAAAAGTTATATGGTAATGATGTCGGACCAGATTTGGGAAATGCCTGTGAGTTTCATAAACTCATTCGCGTTGATGTTCTTGGAGAACCTCCGTCTGGACATCTGTATTGCAGTTAACATGGTGAGCTCATATTTGGTTGAGCCTCACTAGATTGGTGCCAAGAATCTTCTAAGATATCTTCAAGGCACAATCTCTCATGAATTGAGATACACTGCCGGAAATATGAAACCACATGATTATTCGAATGATGAGTGGGCAGGAAGTATGGAGGATCACTAGAGCACTTCTCAGTGCTGTTTGGAATCTGCCTTGATATCCTGGATAAGCAGGAAGCAGAAGTCGGTGACTCTGAGCACCACCAAGGCAGAATACATTGCTGATAGTATGGCCTTTTGTGAGGCAGTCTGGTTGCTGAAGCTCTTCAGTGAGCTGTTTGTACACATGATGAATACCACTGTGAATCTCTGTGACAACCAGAGATGGGATTCGATTATTGAGGAATCCCGTATTTGACAATTGCTCCAGCAGATAGACATCAATTACTGCCTTATCTGGGATATGGTAAGTCGATGATCAAGGAGGCTCCATCACTCTGAGATGATGTACAGGACAGAGCCCTGAGGAAAGATCAAATTTGTGATTTTCCCGAACGACTTGGAGTCGTCGAGAGACCTTTGTAAAAGGGTCCTGCATGCTGCATACATTGAGCTCTAGGAGCTTTGGGGGCTTGCAGTTCTATTGGAGCAACATACGACCACAGGGTGACTCACCCTCCCCTGGTGGTGCGCACTGAAACAAGATGATTCACTCTCTTGTGGGACAAGATGATTCGCTCTCTTGTGGGACAAGATGATTCGCTCTCTTGTGTAGCAGGATGATTAGTTCTCCTGTGAGGCCTGGATTGATGTGTTCTCCATGGCGATTGTAGCAAGATTGATGTGTTCTCCTGTGAGGCCTAGATTGATGTGTTCTCCATGGCGATTGTAGCAGGATTGATGTGTTCTCCTGTGAGGCCTGGATTGATGTGCTCTCCATGGCAGCCTGGATTGATGTGTTCTCCATGGCGATTGTAGCAGGATTGATGTGTTCTCCTGTGAGGACAGGATTGATTAAGTTCTCCTGTCGAGGCATCCTACCCATGCAGTCTGGGACTCATGGGAAGTACCTCTCATCTGCTCAATGAGCAGGGAAATGAAGTTAGGGACCATGGTAGTACCGATGGACGCATCGTTGTATCTACCGTACTCCCTACGCTAGGATGTCCTCCATTGATCTGGGATCAATGATACTGGTCTGGGACCAGTGGTAGGAGTTGTACATGCTATGACGCTGACTTCGGGTCGGCTGAGACTGGTCTGGGACCAGTGGTACATACTCCGAGACTGACTTCATGTCAGTGCAGTACTGGCCTGGGACCAATGAGAGTGGTACATACTATGACGCTGACTTCGGGTCGGTTGAGACTGACCTGGGACCAGTGGTACACTCTCTGAGACTGCGATACTGGTCTGGGACCAGTGGTAGGAGTGGTACTTACTATGAAGCTGACTTCGGGTCAGTTGAGACTGGTCTGGGACTAGTGGTATGCACTCTGAGACTGACTTTAGGTCAGTGGAGAATGATATGACTCATTCTCGATCAATTCTTCTTCTTCATAGTTCAGCAGAGCAAAGCAGAGCCAGCAGAGCAAAGCTAGCAGAGCTGAGCTGAGCAGAGCAGAGCCAGTAGAGCAGAGCTAGCAGAGCCAGCAGCGCTGAGCAGAGTAGAGCCGAGCCAGCAGAGCTGAGCAGAGCAGAGCAAAGCCAGCAGAGCTGAGTAGAGCCAGCAGAGCTAGGCAGAGTAGTGCAAGGCACTAATGGCAGAGATAGTACAGTCGTACATATGGATCAGCGGATGGAGTTCTCCCTAGTTGAGAGGGAGTGTTAAATTGGCAACTAGGGCCAAACTCCATGTGGGTCGGCTTATTTATGGCAGCTGATATTTTTATTGGATCCCTCTCGTCGAGAGGTGTAGGATTGATCCAAAGATCATTCGATTCTGATAAGTATTTATGGAGATATGAATTTATTTTGTTTATGTAATTATAGTCAAGCCGACCAGCTCTTATGTAGGCTCTAGAAGCCCAGCCGACGTGTCTATTCATCATCCTCGTTTTAGTATAAATATATGAGGATTTGATGTCATTTGAACATGTATTCTTGAGTGATCTCCTCCTCTCCACGTCTTGGGTTTTTGGAGGAGGGAGACACCAAGAGTATCATGCTTATACGTGGATGATGCCCTAACTATATACGCAGCAAACCTGTTACATGCACAACATGCCCTATACTCTACACGCAGACATACATCGCAGCTAATGTGGATCTATACGCAGCTATGAAGCCAGCGCAATGAAACAAAGGATAAGAGTCATATAATATAGATCTATACGCAGCTATGAAGCCAGCGTAATAAAATAAAAGGAACGCAGTCAATACTCCTTCAATGCATGGTAATCTACACGCTGTACATGATCGGATTCAACGCAGTCAATACTCCTTCAACGCATGGTAATCTACACGCTGTACATGATCGGATTCAACGCAGTCAATACTCCTTCAACGCATGGTAATCTACACGTTGTTCATGATCGGATTCAACGCAGTCAATACACCTTCAACGCAATATCTACACGCTATTTAGGACGCAGGCAAAGATGCGTGGACACACATATATATATACGCTATCCAGAAACACGCAATATGGGAATGAAGGAATATGGATATACGCAGTCATGAAGGAAGTGAAATTACACGCAGTTCATGACAACGTGATGCCATATACGCAACAATGGAAACAATACGTAGTTATAGAATTTATTCAGCAAGGACAGTCATGGAATCTGAACGTTGTCAAGGGAACGCAGCATCATATGTTCTCCAGAAGCCTCATCATGCAACGCAGTCAAGAGATGAACGATGTCAATGGAACGTAGCATCATTCGTTGTCCAGAAGCCTCATCACGCAACACAGTCAAGGGATGAACGCAGCACTCATACGCTAAACCCTAACTCGCAGTCAAATGTAGCCACAGTTTATACAATCAACGTAATGCTCTCATCTTTTATACGCAGGGCAGAGAGTTGATATGTGCTCCTGCTAGCTCATCAGTAATGTATCGGCATTAATTTAAGGATGAGCTTCTCAATCGTTGTCATCTCACAATTATCACTACAGTTTATATATAGTATTTATATGAAACTGTCATTATAATAATGTAGCCCTAAATGAAGAGCATAGTGAAGATCTCAATAGATCCCATCATAGGAAAGATGCTACTGTAACAACTTCAAAAGGTACTGCAAGCATGATCTCAGTAAAGGTGCAGCAATGGTGCAACTATGATGAATGATGCAACAGGCAGCATCATGATAAAAGAGATCATGGGCAGCATGATGTATGGGCAGCATAGCAATTATGAGCAGCATGATCAATGAGATCATGGACATGAAGGGCAGCATGATAATCATGATTAGAGCAGCATGGTGCAATATGCATTGGTGCAGCAGGTGGACCAAGATGCAGCACTACGATAGGTGAAGCTATCACCTTGGAGAATCAGTTGAAGCAGAATGTCTTCAACTGATCTCATCGTTATACGAGATGATCTATGCTAGATCGAGATAAGTCAAAGTGTTGACTTCTGTTGTAAATGTACTCTCTCTCTCTCTTTCTCTGCTGAACTTTGAAGATAAAAGAAGATTTGATCAAAGGGTTTCCCCACACATTGTGGGGTTTGTCCCTGGCTCGCGCCATATCTTGTGTCCTCTTGTCTTGGCTTGCCTTCTGCATTTTATATTTATGTTCTATCTGCAGTTTATCATAATGTTGATGTGATTGCTAACTGTGAAAATTTAAATAAATTGCTCTAGCATAGAACATACCTAATCTTAACAAATACCTCCTGCAGCTACCCAAAAATCAACACTCCCTCTTAGCTAGGGAGGTATTCGCCTTGACTTCCTCATATGTCCACTTCACTTGAAATTTATCCATCCCAAGAAAAGACTGAATTAGCCTGCTATGTTAATGTATCCATCCACTTCATGTTCTATCCTAGAACCATGCGGAAAGCAACCTTCATCAGCACCATGTAAAGAATCTAGTCAACCACTAGCCAAATACCCTTTGGCGATATGGTCAGGTAACCCTTGACCGAGGTAAAAACAAAACTAGTCTTGGGTCACCAACTAACCAAGTCGTCACTTGGAACCAAGTCAATTCTCCCTGAACAATGGTGAAACTGTTAAAATTGACAACTAGGGCCAAACTCCATGTGGGCATCTTATTTATGGCAGCTGATATTTTTCTCGGATCCCTCTCATCGAGAGGTGTAGGATTGATCTAAAGATCATCCGATTCCGATAAGTATTCATGGAGATATGAATTTATTTGTGTTATGGGACAATTCCAATGTTCCACCAAGACTCCAGGACGGGGAGACGCGGGTGCGGGGAGACACACAAGGGGGACGGGTGGGAGTACCCTCAAATTTTAGGGAAATTTAGGGAGGACGGGGGGACGTCGGGGTATATATTTTTTTTCCTTTTTAATATATATATATATATATATATTTCAAATTCATATTCAATAATGAAAGCATAAATACAATGATACATACATAATTGAATTAAATAATGAAATACATTGATCCATATTCATCATCCTTACTAATACATACATGATTCATCCATAGACCACGAGATTCAATAATGAAATACTCCAATCCATATTCATTATTCATTATTCACCATTCTAGAATCTACATTGATTTAAAAATTAAATTCATCATTCATAATTCTAGATTTTAAATTGATTTAAAATTAGAATTCATCATTCATCATTCTAGAATCTAATTAGTACTAAGCAAAATAGATTATAATAGATACTGAAATCTGAATACTGGAATAGTAAATTGGTAAAACTAAAACTCAAAAACAACGGAGTGATGGGTCTAAAAGTCACTCTAAAGTACAAAGAGGGCTTGGTGCTCTTGATTAAATACAAATTCCATACCCTTGTACATGACAAAATGCAATGGAAACATTGCAATCCATCGAATCCTGAATTCTTGAAAAACTATTCAGTTTGCTGGATTTTGAGTGAGATCTAAAATTCTACTTTCTCCATATGAAATCCAATGAGGTCGAAACCACTCTCAAACATCCTGAGTCATTTCATAGTAATGTTAAAAATTTAAGTAAAAGGATGAAAATGAAAGATAAAGGAGAATGTCACTTTTACTTTAAGAATTTTACATTACCATGAATTGCATAGCATTAGTAGGGAAATATGGTCAAATACTAGGTTTTCCCTGTCATAAATCAATGTTTACAAGCAAATTTAATGGGGGACGCAAAGCCCATATTGAGGGGGGGCGCATAGCCCATATTGAGGGGGGACGCCCAGACGTCCCCCTTTTGGGGAGTCGCGTCCCCCACACTAGGGAAACATCCCCCCTGCGTCTCCCCGCGTCTCCCCAAAAGGGGGACGTAGGGAAACGTTTCCCTAGACGTCCCCCCGTCTCGGGTGCATGGGGTGCGAGGGGTGCGCGCACCCAACCCTGGGGGAACGCGTCCTCGTGGAACACTGGACAATTCGTCAAGGTCGGCTAGCAACCAAATAACCCCCATGTGTGCTCAACGTTTTAGTATAAAATGAGGTGACTTGATAGTCATTTGTGCACACACTTCACTCTTGATTTCTCTCCACTTGTTTTGGGTTTTAGTGGAAGAGAAGTCTAAGAGGAGGAAGCCCTAAACGCAGGTCTAGAAGGAGACCCTATTCGCAGTAAAAGAAGGATGCCCTAGCCGCAGGTCTTGTGAAGGTTTGGCCACAGTTCAAAGGGAGATCTAGCATGGTGAAGGAGGCCTAACAGTTGTCCCTAAACGCAGTCTTATCATACCCTAGATGCCCTAATCTATACGCTGTTTGAGACAGCCCTTAGACATTGGAAAAGAGATACCCTAACCGCAGTAAAGAGGCTCCCTAACTCATTGTCTAAAGGATGTCGTAACCAGCAAAGAAGGTAGGGACAACGTGGGTGTCTTAAGGTTGTTGGAGCCTCTTGGTGACTGTGTGGAGGGTTGTTCTATGCTACAACCACGTCGAGTTTGAAGAAGGGAGCATGCAAGTCTGTGAGGGCAGAAAGAGGTAAGGTATGATTGTTTTGGAGAGTTGTTAGGATGCCGCAGAGATCTGTGGTAGGCCGCAGGCCTAGCCACTCCAAAACAGGGTTGTGTGTAGGCTTGAGAGGCTGCCATATGCCCAGAAAAGCAGCATATGGAGGCAGCACTTTACCTTGACTAGGCCGCAGTTATTTGGAGGTTGTTTGTGTGGGTTGATAAGGATTGTTGTAGCATGCACATGCCCTAACCAGGAACAGGAGTACAGCAGTATTGCAGCAGCGTGTTGGGTCAAAGTTTTGATGCAGTCAGCCCTAATCCTATACACACTTGGAGCAGCATAGCAAGATGTATAATGCACATAGGAGCAACTATGAGTACATGTTGTACAGTGCAGCATAGTGCACATAGGAGCAACAATGCATAGTATGATGTACAGTGTAGCATATGATGGTGCAGCATGGTGTAGATCAGTGTTGTTGGACATTGGAGCAGCAATGGGACAGCATGGTAATGACAGACATATAGCAGCAGCGAGAATGCATACAACAGCAGGATGATGAGGTATTGCAGCAGCAAGATGATGAGGTATTGCAGCATGCATTTGGGTGCAGCATAGTGCAATGAAGAGCTCAGCATAGTGCAGCAGTACAATGATGGGTACAGTTATGATTAGTGAAGCATGATGAGACGCAGCGTAGTGATGATTAGTGCAGCACAGTGAGGTGCAACATGATGATGAGGTGCAGCACAATGATAGGTGAAAAATGGTGATGGAGTCACCTTGGAGAATCAGTTGAAGCAGTATGTCTTCAACTAAGTTCAGCTACCTCATGTATCATCTTCTTAGAGATGATCTATGCTCTTATTTAGATAAGTCAAAGTGTTGACTTCTGTTGTATATGTACTACTCTCTCTCTCTCTCTCTATGCTGAACTATTGAAGAACATATAAGAAGAATTGATCAAGGGTTTCCCCACATTGGGGTTTGTATTGGGGTTTGTCCCTGGCTAGCACCACATCTTGTGTCCTCTTGTCTTGGTTTGTCTTCTGCGATTTATGTTTATGTTCTATCTACAATTTACTATTATGCTGATGTGATTGCTAACCTGGAAAAGATATTGAGCTAACTGTGAAAATTGAAATAAATTGCTCTAAGCATAGAACATACCTAAAATTAACATGGTATCAAAGGTGAGGTGAAGACAAAGCCCAAGCAAGAGTGAAAGAGCAATCACCGAAGACAGTTGGGAAAGGACAAAAGGCTCAATGGATTCCTCATCCCTCTTCAAATTCACCAAGGGTGAAGTCAAAGCAGAGAATATTATCAAAATGGCGCAGTGGAAGCTTCTGATGGCCTACCTAAAGATCACTTCAATGGGAAGTCCGGATCTAAGGATGGAAGGAAAGGCAGATGCCTTGTTTGTAATAAGTTCAGCCATTATGCGAAGGAGTGTCTGAATGGTAGGGACACATCACTTGATGATGATAACAA
Source organism: Pinus tabuliformis (assembly GCA_031772625.1). Lineage (NCBI taxonomy): Eukaryota > Viridiplantae > Streptophyta > Pinopsida > Pinales > Pinaceae > Pinus > Pinus tabuliformis. The sequence continues at coordinate 444,691,788 of CM062807.1, read as the reverse complement.
TCATTCCAGGGACATCTTCAATGATCAGAGGAATGACAGGTAATGCAGGTCATCAAGGAAATAGCCGACTCTTCAAAGAAAGCAAGGAACCCCAGGTATGAAGAATCAAATGTTGTTTCTGATAAGATAAAGAAGCATTATCTTATATTGGCCCTCTCCTCCAGACTCTTTGGGAATCTGGCTTATTGATTGTAGTGCATCAAGGCACTTCATCGGATAGAAGGGTGCTCTCTCTAATTTGGTAGAGATGGAAACAATCATGGGATTATACTTGGAGTCAATGCCACCTATCCCGGAGAGGGTGTAGGGAATGTTACCCCTCAATTGAATGAGGGTAACTCGATCCACTTACAAAAAAAATCTCTTTTATGTACCTGATCACAAGAAGAACCTGGTGTCCATTTCGGCAATGGAAGTCAAAGGTTTCAAGGTGGCATTCATTGATGGAAAGGTACGTGTTTGAAAATATAATCTTCAAAGATGCTTTCATCCTTGAGTTTAGGATTGGCAGTTTGTATCAAGTTGCAGGAAGTCCATTAGGGACCATGTCAATTGATGCATAGCACCGGAGGTCTGCTTATTATGAGGCCCTACCTGATGTGAGTCATATGGTGACAGGGATGCTTGAATTCAAGAAAAGCATGAAGGTACATGTCTAAGATGTACCGAAGGAAAATCTTACAAGGGGACCATTCCCCTCATGTAGCAGGTCCACAGGATTGGAACAACCTGAGGGGTTTGAGATTCATGATCGGGAATCTCATGTATGCAGGTGGAAGAAAGCCCTTTATGGCTTGAAGCAAAACACCCCGGGCTTAATATGAGAGGATTGATAGTTGTATGATGGAGCTAAGATTCACTAGGAGTGAAGCCGATCCAAACCATTGCTTGAAGGTTGTGGATGACAGACCTCTCATACTGGCACCTTCTGAGGATGACCTCTTTCTGACCCTCTCATTTGCAAAAGTAAGAGGGAGTTGGATTCCGGAGTTGGAATGGTGAACTGCAAGCCCGTGACTACCTCAATGGATCTTAACTTTCAGAAGTTATGTGGTAGGGATACCGGACCTGATTTGGGAAATGCCTTTGAGTTTCATAAACTCATTCTAGCATTGATGTTCTTGGAGAACTCCCGTCCGGATATATGTTTTGCAGTTCGCACGTTGAGCTCACAAATGGTTGAGCCTCACTAGATTGGTGCCAAGAATCTCCTGAGATATCTTCAGGGTGAAATCTCTCATAGATTGAGATACACTGCCAGAAATATGAAGCTGCATGATTATTCGAATGCTGACTAGGCAGGCAATGTGAAGGATCGCAAGAGCACTTCTGAGTGCTAGTTCTCTTTGGGTTCTGCTTCGATATCCTGGATGAGCAGGAAGCAAAAGTCGGTTGCTATAAGCACCACTGAGACCGAATACATAGCTACGAGTATGACCTCATGTGAAGCTGCCTGGTTGTGAAAGCTCTTCAGTGAGTTGTTTGACACATGATGGATACCACCGTGATCTTCTGTGACAACTAGAGGGGGATTCGATTATTGAGGAATCTCGTGTGTTATGATCACTCCAAGCATATAGACATCAGGTACCACTTTATCTGGGATATGGTACATCGATGAGCAAGAAGGCTCCATCGCATTGGGACTAATGTGCAAGTCACAAACATTCTGTTGAAGCCCCAGGGAAAGGTCAAATTTGTGACTTTCCAAAACGACTTGGAGTCGTTGAGAGACCCTCTTATGAGGGTCCTGTATGATGCATTCATTGAGCTCTGGGAGCTCCGAGGGGCTTGGGGTACTTCTTGGAGCAACAAGCAACCATAGGGCGACTCACCCTCCCCTAATGGTGCGTTGTGTACAGGGTGAATGGTTCAACCTTCCCCTGTGATACCCCGTGGCGACTTATGGATAGGATGAGTGGTTCTCCTGTCGAGGCATCCTACCCATGCAGTTTGGGACTCATGGGAAGTACCTCTCGTTTGGCCAATGAGTAGGGAAATGGGGTTAGGGACCATAGTAGGACCGATGGACGCTTCGTGTATCTACCATACTCCCTATGCTAGGATGACCGACATTGATCTGGGATCAATTGGAACTGAATTCGAGTTAGTAAGAGTGATATAGCTCACTCTCTCTTGAAACTGCTCTGGGATCAGTATGAGTGGTTTGAGACACTCTCTTTTGATATTGATTTGGGATCAATGACACTGATCTAGGATCAGTATGAGCGGTTTGAGACACTCTCTTTTGATATTGATCTGGGATCAATGAAACTGATCTGGGATCAATGAAACTGATCTGGGATCAGTATGAGTGGTTTGAGACGCTCTCTTTTGATATTGATCTGGGATCAATGAAACTGATTTGGGATCAATATGAGTTGTTTGAGACACTCTCTTGTGGTATTGATCTGGGATCAATGAAATTGACTTCAGGTCAGTAAGAGTGATATAACTCACTCTCTTTTAGAACTGATCTGCGATCAGTAAGAGTGGCATGACACAATCTCTTCATATGGGACTGACTTCGGGTCAGTAGAGAATGGTATGAAACATTCTTGATCAATACTTCTTCTTCATGGTTCAGCAGAGCAAAGTAGTGCAGGGCACTGATGACAGAGATAGTACAGTCTGGCAAATGGATCAGCAGATGGAGTTCTCCCTAGTTGAGAGGGAGTGTTAAAATTGGCAACTAGGGCCAAACTCCATGTGGGTCATCTTATTTATGGCAGTTGATATTTTTCTTGGATCCCTCTCATCGAGAGGTGTAGGATTGATCTAAAGATCATCCGATTCTGATAAGTATTCATGGAGATATGAATTTATTTGTGTTATGGGACAATTCGTCAAGGTTAGCCAGCAACCAAATAACCCCCATGTGTGCTCAACATTTTAGTATAAAAGGAGGTGACTTGATAGTCATTTGTGCACACACTTCACTCTTGATTTCTCTCCACTTGTTTTGGGTTTTAGTGGAAGAGAATTCTAAGAGGAGGAAGCCCTAAACACAGGTCTAGAAGGAGACCCTATTCGCAGTAAAAGAAGGATGCCCTAGCCGCAGGTCTTGTGAAGGTTTGGCCGCAGTTCAAAGGGAGATCTAGCACGGTGAAGGAGGCCTAACAGCTGTCCCTAAACGTAGTCTTATCATACCCTAGATGCCCTAATCTATACATTGTTTGAGACAGCCCTTAGACGCTGGAAAAGAGATACCCTAACCACAGTAAAGAGGCTCCCTAACTCGTTGTCTAAAGGATGCCCTAACCAGCAAAGAAGGTAGGGACAACGTGGGTGTCTTAGGGTTGTTGGAGCCTCTTGGTGACTGCGTGGAGGGTTGTTCTATGCTACAGCCAAGCCGAGTTTGAAGAAGGGAGCACACAGGTCTGTGAGGGCAGAAAGAGGTAAGGTATGACTGTTTTGGAGGGTTGTTAGGGTGCCGCAAAGATCTGTGGTAGGCTGCAGGCCTAGCCACTCCAAAACAGGGTTGTGTGTAGGCTTGAGAGGCTGCCATATGCCCAGAACAGCAACATATGGAGGCAACACTTTACCTTGACTAGGCCGCAGTTATTTGGAGGCTGTTTGTGTGGGTTGATAAGGATTGTTGCAGCGTGCACATGCCCTAACCAGGAACAGCAGTACAGCAGTATTGCAGCAGCGTGTTGGGTCAAAGTTTTGATGCAGTCAGCCCTAATCCTATACAGACTTGGAGCAGCATAGCAGGATGTATAGTGCACATAGGAGCAGCTATGAGTACATGTTGTACAGTGCAGCATAGTGCACATAGGAGCAGCAATGCATAGCATGATGTACAGTGCAGCATATGATGGTGCAGCATGGTGTAGATCAGTGTTGCTGGACATTGGAGCAGCAATGGGACAACATGGTAATGATGGACATATAGCAGCAGCGAGAATGCATACAACAACAGGATGATGAGGTATTGCAGCATGCATTTGGGTGCAGCATAGTGCAATGAAGAGCTCAGCATAGTGCAGCAGTACAGTGATGGGTACAGTCATGATTAGTGAAGCATGATGAGATGCAGCATAGTGATGATGGGTGCAGCATGGTGCAGCACAGTGAGGTGCAAAATAATGATAGGTGCAACATGGTGATGGAGTCACCTTGAAGAATCAGTTGAAGCAGCATGTCTTCAACTAAGTTCAGCTACCTCATGTATCATCTTCTTAGAGATGATCTATGCTCTTATTTAGATAAGTCAAAGTGTTGAATTTTGTTGTATATGTACTATCTCTCTCTCTCTGCTGAACTATTGAAGAACATATAAGAAGAATTGATCAAAGGTTTCCCCACATTGGGGTTTGTCCCTGGCTAGCGCCACATCTTGCGTCCTCTTGTCTTGGCTTGTCTTCTGCGATTTATGTTTATGTTCTATCTACAATTTACTATTATGTTGATGTGATTGCTAACCTGGAAAAGATATTGAGCTAACTGTGAAAATTGAAATAAATTTCTCTAAGCATAGAACATACATAAAATTAAAAGAAATGCAAGGCCCATTTACCATTCCCCTAGTCGTCACATGGCACTTGAATGGTAAAAATACTCTACCCACTAGCCAAGTAACCCTTGGCAATATGGACAGAACCTTCTGTCCAGGGGAGCACTCCTGGCCCTGATGTTATCTGGGTCATTCTCCCTAGCCACATTTCATGGCACCTAGTCAATACCCCTAACCTAGGGAGAATCTTTGCCTTGATGATACAACATCAACACTTACTCTCAATGAGGGAGGCATTCTAAACCACTCCAAGCTTGTCCCTGAAGTATACAAACTTCATCCGAGACAAAGACTTTGTGAGAATGTCAACAACCTGCTCGTCTGTAGAGATATATTGGAGCCTCATTGCTCCCTTCGATACCATGTCTTGGATGTAGTGGTATTTGATCTCAATGTGCTTCGACCTGTCATGGAAAACTAGATTTTCTGAAAGTTTCACATAGCTTTGATTGTCACAATGTATCATGGTTGTCTCTAGCACCTGATCAACCAATCCTGCGAGAAGCTTCTGAAGCCACACTGCTTCACAACTCACCAAACTAGCTACAATATACTCAACCTCTATAGTGTTGAGTGTGTCAGACTTTTGCCTCCTACTCATCCAAGATATCATAGCAAAACCCAAACTGAAGCAACATCCTGATGTGCTCTTCCTATCTTCGACACTTCTTGGCCAATCGAACTATATGTTTCCTTGCAGTTGTACTTCACCATTTCAAACATATTTCAAACCATAGTTGATTGTACCACGCAAATATCTCAACACATGCTTTGCCGTAATCTAATGCACATGCCTCGGTTCCACCATGAACTGGCTCAGTGTTCACTGCAAAGCAAATATCAGGTTTGGTATTAACCAAATACATCAAGGATCCGATAAATTGTCAATACATAGAGGGATCCACCAAATCTGAGTTGAGTCTCTTAGCTTTTTCAGATTGGTCACCATGGGAGTGGCCATGGACTTGCAGTCCATCATCCCAAATCTCTAAAGGATCGTAATAAAATACTTCCCTTGACCAAGGAAGATCTCACCTGGCTTCTGCCACACTTCTAATCCCAAGTAGTAATGCATCAAACCTACATCCTTCATCTCGAACTCAAAGGTCAACTCCCTCTTACACTGATCAATGAGATTTTTTGCTCCTATCAAAACAAGTCATCAACATATAACAAGAAGATCATAGGCTCACCTTTAACAACCTTGTAGTAAAGATTGGGATTGACATCACTCTTGGTGAAACCAAGACTCATCAGGTATCCATCAATCCGAGAATACAAAGCTCGAGGTGCCTACTTGAGTCCGTACAAAGCCTTCTTCAGTTTGCAAACATGAGACTCCTCATGTACCTCAAAGCCCTGAGGTTTCTCTATGTACACTTCTTCCTCGATCACTCCATTGAGGAAAGTGGTTTTTACATCCATCTTATGCAATTTCCAACCCATAATAGAAGCAATAGAAATGATAGTTCTAATAGATGTGTACCTGGCGACTAGAGAAAATGTCTCTTCATAGTCATCTCCCTCTTTCTGGGAGAACCCTCATGCCACGAATCTCACTTTGTACTTCTCTATGTTATCATTTATCACATGCTTGATCTTGCAGATCCACTTGGAAGTCACAACTGACTTCCCCTCAAGTCTCGGAAGAATTTCCCATACATTCATTCTTCATGATGGATTGATATTCCTCCATCATAGCATCCTTTCAAAGTTGTTGGCTTACTGCCTCATAGTTGGATGGCTCAAAATCAATGATGTGACTCTTCCCAGAATACTTTATCTTCGTCCTCTTTTCCTCAGGTACATGAATGTAGACTGGACAACCAAAGATCCTCAACTGCCCAACCTCTAGTTTCTCACCTGTGAAAGCCTCTTTAGGAGTCTTATTCCCCAAGATTTGGTGAGGGCTTCTATTTTGAACATAAACTATCATTTTGGATGCCTCTCCCCATAAGAACTTGGGTAAATATTGATCATGAATCATAGCCTTAGTAACCTCCATAATGGACCTGTTCTTCCTTTCAGCAACCCCATTCTGCTAAGGGTTGTAAGGAACTATCAACTCCCTCTTAATCCCTACTTCCTTGCAGAAGGCAATGAGGTCCTTGGAAATATACTCTCCTCCATTATCTGACCTCAAAACCTTGATCTTCTTCCCTATCAAGTTCTCTACCTGAGCCTTGAACTCTTGAAACCTGCTAAAGACCTCATCCTTGGTCTTCATGAAGTAGATCCATGTTTTTTGGGAGAAATCATCAATGAATGTCACATAGTACAAGAAACCACCCAAAGATGATATTGTCATTGATCTGCATACATCTGAATGTATTAGATCCAAGATCCCCTTGGACCTACTGTCATTGCTCAAAAAAGATCCCTTGACATTCTTGCCAAGTGCACAACCCTTGCAAACTCCTTCATGCTCTACCTGGAGCTCTGGAAGACCTATAACCATCTTCCTCAATGTTGGAAAAGCCATAGTGTATGTGAGCAAATCTTCCATGCCATGGCTCATAACTCACATAGATTGGTGTTATTGTGTACCAATGCTTGAGCTGATTGTCCCAAGAGTCTATACAAGCCTCCCTCTCAAACACCAATCACCTTTGCAGAATATATGCTTGAGCCTTTATTCCATACAAGAACTTGTCCATCAACAAATGCAACTCTATACCCTTTGTCTTCCAAGGATGAAGTAAAGATCATGTTCTTTTTCAAACTTGTTACATAGAACACATCATTCATATGAATATTTTCTCTTGACTCCAAATGGAAAGATGTTGACCCAACACCTTTGACTGCATACTTGGTATTGTCACCAAGTTCCACTTTCTGTGTTGACTTCCTCTCTACCAATTTTGTGAGACTGTCACGGTCACCTGTCATATGTCTAGAGGCACCACTGTCCACTAACAAAATGTCACTTTGATTTGCAACGGTGCCTATAAGAGCAAAAAAGAAAAAGTAATTTGTATCATCAGTACAGTCACTCTTGGATCTCTTTTTATGTGGATGTTCATCATCATCAATGTCTGTCGTTGAAGCATGGCACTTCCTCTTCCTATCATTCTTCCCTTCAGGACACTTGTTTTTATAGTGACCAAACTTGTGACAACCGAAACATTGAATCTTTGACATATCCTTCTTCTTCTTATTCTGAACAGGAGCAGGTCTTCTACCTGTATTCCTTTTATGAAATTTTCCAAAATTTCTTCTTCCTTTACTATTCTTCGTATGAGTGGCAAATGCTTGAGACTCACCATCTTAAGGTCTTTGAATCTTCCCCTTTGATACTAGCTTAGACTCCTCTTGGGTAGAAAAAAGAAAAATTATTATTTATGAGCTCATGTAAGCTCCAAATGGCAAAAGGTCATGTCGGCCCCACCATATGAATGGGTGTGACCCTTGGTCAAAATCCACCTCTTTTGAACACTATAAATACCAATTCAACCTCCAACATTTGGACAATTCGGATCATCATCACATCTATTGTTCTTTTGTTCACACGTGCGAGATAAAGAGGAAGATTTCTGAAGTTTGACCAGCATTGACTGAGACTTTCTGAAATCTGTTTTGACCAGATTTGACCGAGTTTCCTAAGGTTTGTTTGAACTGTGTTGATCGAGCTGCTCTGTCATCTGTTTGACCTGTGGTTGGCTGAGTTTGACCTCACACGTGTGGGCCACATTGTTTGACTGTTTGACCAATCATTTATGGGCAGTTTGACCAAGTTTATCTGTCGCTGCAGAAGGCCAAATTTCAGGCTATTTGACCTGGTTTGCCCAGTGCTGTGATTTTGGTCTGGTTGACCAAGTTTGACTTGAAAATATCAGATTGTACTTTTGCTGAATTGAACAATTTCTCCTAGAAAAGATGGATTTTCTCCCGAATTTGGATTTCCCAAGGAAAAATTTCGGTGCCTACTGTGCATGGTTATTCTACTGCGATCTTTACTATTTCCATTTCATTTAATGTTGAATTTTGCTGAGTATAATTTCTTAATAATGTTGTGGGGTCTGCTAAAGTAATATCATATATAATTGGAAGTAATTATCAGTTGCAAAAAATTGTGCTTGTCTAATTAGCACTAGAAAATCAACAATATGGACTCCAATTGAGGTGCTCATTGGACAGTTGGAAAGTGAAGCGAACAAAGTTCCTTCTACAAATTAATTATTCCAGAAGACTTGGAATATAAAGATATCCATAAGGATACAAATATTATATATTAAATGTGTGAATAAGAATGATTATAAGAATGAGAACGAGAGGTTTGCTTATATATCATGTAAGTGTCTCTTCATGAAGAGTCATGTCTCATTTAGACATGCCTCTTCAACCTAATTACTAATTTAACTAATAATTATTTATGCTTATTATCCTTTACATTATTTTACATTATTTATATATATTTCATTCGTTCCATTGCCTTCTTCCTCAAAAAGCTTTGTCCTCAAAGCTTGTCGATAAAAAAGGCTTGATCTCTTTTTCGGCTTCGAATGACTTCTTTCCTCGGGACAATCATCTTCGTTGATACAAGTTGATATGATCTTCTAAGTGACAAACAAAATTGTCGCACTGAGAAGGGATCAGACCATCCTAGATTAATCTTCTGTGGAATATTCTGATCTTTGGAATTTTGTAACGACTTGTCAGCATAAGACGGAATTGACGTTACATCACTATTATCTAGAACATCAGTTTGTTGTTTCTAGTCTAAATGGTCACGATACGTAGCACAGTTGATTTGTCTATTCTTATGATTCGGATGCCGATATGGGACTTTACTTTCCCTTATTGGGCATGTGGCAATTTTTAGATTTTCTTCTGACAAAGATGTTGTTGAGTTGGTTATAGAACATTCACTGGGGATGTTCATTATCTGAACTGCAACATCTAAGTGTGTCATTTCTTCAATTGACTTGTCTTCTTCTTGAGTTGTGATATTCACTGAATCGGTATTCGTTGTTTTGTCATCAACTTGAATTCCTACATTTGATGCTTCTTTCTCGATAAGTTGTTGTACCTTGTTTTCTAATGACTTTTTATCCTTCTTAAGTTTCTTAATTTGCAACAGTAATTTTTCGCTATGGGTTTTAAATCGAGAAACTTCTTCATTTTTGTTAACATTGACTTTGTCAATTTCTTTTTGCATATTTTGTAATACCTTTTTACCTTCTTGAGACATTACTTTTGAAATATCTGAGATATCTTCTGGTGTTACTGAATTTGGTTTCAGCGTAACATCTTGGAGTGTTATTTTCTTCTTCTTGTAAGAAAATGTTAAAAACTTTTTCTTCGTATTTAAGATGACAGATCCTAGAGTTTCCATCCAGGGTGATCCCAAAACAATGTCACTATCATCAAGAAATAAGGTTTTCACAGTGAATTGCGAGGTAAAAGTGTAATCTCCAATACTTAGGTGTAGATTGCTTATGTCGTATTGTTTGTCATATGTGCCAAAAAAAATTGTTTCAACTATATTTGATTCAGGAATCACCAATTGGTTAGCACATTTAGGACTAACATAATTACTTTTTTCAGCAGGACTGATAGAGATTATGATATCTCTTCCTGCGAGTGATCCTTTGATTTTAAATAATGTATCAACACTTTTACTAAAGGTTTTAGGAAACCTTTCATTACTAGTCTCCATTTTACTTCTTAAATATTAAATACTTTTTGAAATCACTTTTTGTTCTGTAAATTAATTAATTAAAATATATTATTTTAATTAATTAATGTTACTTACATATATTTATTTATTTTTTATTTTTTAATTATATATAATCTAATTAAATATATGTATATTTTACAAATTATATATAGTTTTAATTATATATAATTTAGTTAAACATATGTATATTTTATATGCTATACGTTTATTAGGATTTATGGACGGTCATGTTTGTTTGAACAGTCACGTTATTTTTTTTAAGGTCAACCCTTGTTTTCCCGCAGAGACCACTGCAGAGAAAAAAATGACGCAGCTTCCACTTAGACAATCCAGCGTGCCTTACCTCCGACCTGTAGCATGGGTAACAGCGTGAGGGACGTCGCCAGTGGGAGCTGAGGGCGAGGGCCAGACGCAGGGATGGACGAGGTGGTTGTGTCGGTTCGACATTGTGGCGGCTTGACGGCTATTCGGGAAAGGGCATGATGGCAGGAACAGATAGTAGGAACGAAGACTTTGGACCGAATGCTAGCTGGTTTATGTGCTGTTCCAGAATTTAGCAGGTGCGTTATACAATTTTTATGAATAATCCCTTTTTTTATATGATTTTTTTTGTTTAATTTAACTTCCTTTTTTTGTATATATATTGATTTTCTTTTTTTCTTTTTTTCTTTTAAATATGGCCAAAGGCCTCTGATGAATCAGCGATGGAGAAAATCTCAAATTGCAGCGAAATGTTTGAATATTGACGGCAACAATGTTGACGGAGTTTGATGGCCAAAGGCCTGTTGATCAGCCAAACGTGGCTCTAATACCAATGAAGCGAACAAAGTTCCTTCTACAAATTAATTACTCTAGAAGACTTGGAATATAAAGATATCCATGAGGATACAAATATTATATATTAAATGTGTGAAAAAGAATGATTATAAGAATGAGAACGAGAGGCTTGCTTATATATCAGGGAAGTGTCTCTTCATGAAGTGTCATGTCTCATTTAGACATGCCTCTTCAACCTAATTACTAATTTAACTAATAATTATTTATGCTTATTATCCTTTAAAATATTTTATATTATTTATATATATTTTATTCGTTACAGAAAGCTCTCAACATGTACTAACGCCTAAGGCAATCGGCTATGCCAATTACACCTTTTTTGACCCCCAAAAGTGCATTTTTAGGCCACAAATGGGCAGTTTTCAATTTTGGCCCTGCTCGATGGATTTCACGATCGATCTGAAAATGGCCTCTATAAGTCAACAATTCTTATTTTTCACCCTACATAGTACCAAAAATGATGAAGTGCTATAGTTCAACTTGGCATCATATAGAGCTTAACTTTTTAAAGCAATGTGCAATTAATGTCCTTACCTATTAAAAATTAAGATCAACGCCTATGGCAAATTGGAGCCATTGTCCAGAACTGCATAGGCACCCAAGAAGGTATCCAAAAAAGATTTTGATCTACAACCAAATAATGCTTTTGAAGATGTCCTATCTATCTAGATTCTATTCTATTTTCAATATGATCCCACCATGAAGTGCTTATCTCTGCTTTACTTTACACAGGACACATTTTCTACTCAGTTTCATCATCATGTTACATCACTGAACAAAATTGATGGTACACCACAATTGATATCTTTGTTATTTGTCTGGAAATCTCAAAATAATAGTCATTGGGCTGCTACAGACTTGAACTCCAGCAAAACAAGTCCATATTTACACTGCTTGAAAATCATACAATATCAAAGGAAATTAGGGGTTTGGAGAAAATAGAGATAAACTAAACCATTAATGCAGTACATTTATATGAGCTCTGAAGAACTATGGGAAATCCATTATAATCAACAGCTTATGAACCAATTACTTACAGCAGAATCCCTTTATTAATTCTCCGCCATGCGTATTCCTCCCATCCATGTGGCAATCCATCAATGTACTCCCGTGTGAGTATTGTGCTACTATTGCGCACCTGGAAACTTCAACCATTGTACAGATCAACAATATATTCTAAAAAAGAAATACTCGTAGGTGCAAGTTGTTAGCCTTACTGGTTATTCAGAGGCAGAATAGAAACTAAATCATCCTACTTATTTCTATGAAAAAAGTCATAAAATCAAAAAAGACATTGAAAATTACAGGCCAGGACAACTCGCCTGTTCCCATGTACTTAAGGCTTCACAAAGGTTGAAGTTGAATGATAAGCTCTCCAGCTCTCCAGTCTTTGGATCTTTCTGGCAATATTGAATACAGCATTGTTAATGACCAACAGGACAGAGAAGTTTATAATATGTCTTTGTGCACTGAAGAAAGTTACCTTGAACTATCTTATCAAAGGAGATTAGAAATGCAAATGAAATGCCTTCATCACAGAGCTCTCTAAGATAACTCAAAAACATACCCACTTGGGCACCGTGTCAGTAGGAAACTTTAGAGTCACCCAGCAGTAGTCTTTTCTCACAGCTTGCAAACCCAGTCCATTTGCACTCTATCATATCATTGAAAATATCGAATATTAGCACAGTAATCAAGACAATCAAGCATCAATAATGCAAACTTCAAGCTACTCATCTGAGAGGCAAACATGGAATAAAAAGCTAGAGATCCTGCCATCTGTCAAAAAAGTAAGTTTCTCTAAGAAGCCTCAATTAGAAAGAAAATCCAAAATTCAAGGTGGATAAGAAAGACAGAACATGGGGCAAACAAAACATGTCCAGACATTCCCAACAGGTTGGGAACCCCTATGCATTCCCAGCTGCAAGGACCCCAAAAAAGTGCCAAACAGACATGTTTTAAGCGTTGTTTCAGTACCATATCACTGTTGGTGGGTCCCAGAAATGGCAAGCAAGGCCTAAAAATCCAAAAACATGAATTTTGCAATAAAATAATTAAAAAAAAACCTATCTAATCTATAACAATGTCCCCACAAGAAAAAACACCACAAAATGAAGATATAGGCTGACCACTGGGCTAAGGTTGCTTCCTTTTCAAGCCCAGGAGCTCTAACTAAAAATGGGGACCATAACTATTGCTTAATCCCCTAGATTTTTCTGTTGGTATTAATTGTGCATTCTATGCAATATGCAAACATCAATGATCAACAGCTGGCCCTGGCATGGGAAGGACAGCATGAGGCCTGTTTCACATATCCATCTGCAATGGCAGGTTTCAACCTGGCTATTCAATGCGCAGAGATGATTCCATCTTTGAAATGTGGGAAAATTCTTGCTCTAAGTTCTTTGCTGGGGTGACTTCTGGTTGTTTACCTCAGAATTTGCTCAGTTGGGGCTCCGATGGTGGTTTCAGCACTCCCTGGGAGGTGTTTTTGGTCTTCTGGTGTGGAAGCAACCAGATGTTTTCCCCCTGTCCTGTTCCGATGGTGTTTGTGTTTCGTTTTGATGGGTGACAACTGGACAGAATGTTTTTCCAGGGTTTGTGGTGGCGAGCAGCGCTTTGTTCTCGACATTGAAACTTTTCCTCTTCCATTTCTGTCATAGTGCTTCGTCCAGGCAAGTCCTGGTTCCCAGGCCTTTTTCCTTTGGCAACTATGTTCTTGGTTTTTCTGTTATTAAATCGAGGAGTTGTGGGATTGGGATAAATTAGGAATTTCAGTCTATCCATCTGTGGTTTGTGGATCAGCTTTCGTTGTCTGGTTTTGGGTCTACTAGTCTAGTTCCACAGCCTGTAGCCTCCTTTGGTTTGCTAGTCTTCTCTCCTTTCAGTTTGTTGGTCTCCTCTCTGGATTTTTCTTCTGTTGAAGGTGAGAACAGGTTTACCATGGACAACAATGATGTAAATGGAATTCATCAAGTTCTTCACTGGCATGAGAACATCAGCCAGGCCAACAGCAGCACACTATAGGTAATTTCTTCCAAAATTAATAAATTTGAACAAGCTAGCACCACTGTTAATTTTAGCTTAACATGTTTTTTGCTTAGGACAGTTACTTTATTAATCTATTAGCCCATTATTATTCCATTAGCAATCACATTAATCAATATCGTATGACAGTAACTGATGAAAGAACAACCACCATAAATGCAGACGACAAGCCAAGACAAGAGGACACCATGATTTAGGCTTAAAGCCAGGGCAAACCCCACAAGGAGGAAAACCCACAGATCTTTTATTCTTGATTATATCAAATGTTCAGAGAGAGAAATCCATAGGTACAATGATACATTAGTATCATATGACAGTAACTGATGAAAGAACAACAACCATAAATGCAGAAGACAAGCCAAGACAAGAGGACACCGTGATTTAGGCTTAAAGCCAGGGCAAACCCCACAAGGAGGAAAACCCACAGATCTTTTATTCTTGATTATATCAAATGTTCAGAGAGAGAAATCCATAAGTACAATGATACATTAGTCAAAGTCAATAGATTGACTTGCCATAGATGATCCCAATCCACTGTCCAAAAGTCAAAGTCACATCTGCAGAATTCAACAGCAGTCAAAGATGCCCTAACCAGTCAGCAGTCAACAACCCCGTCAAATCAGCCCAATCTATTTGGTCAAAGTAGAAATGCGCTCTCTCTAGGCAGTCAAAATGCAGTCAACACGGCCTTCAAAAGTCTGGTCAAAATTCGGTCAACAGTCTGCAGTCAAACCTGTCTCAGACCTGCGGTCAACCCTGTGGTCAACACATGTCAAACATCTCAGTTTGCCTCGGTTCCTCTGCCCACAAGTGTGGCCTAGCTGGTAGAGTAATAATCCATCAAAATCGCAGTCAAACAGTTGGTCAAAGTGCCTGGTGAATGCCGGTCAATGCTGCTCTGTGTACTGGAAATGTCAACCACAGATAAATCGCAGGAAATTCATCCTCCAAAAATTCAAATGTGTAGAAAGATAGCTGCCCAAAGAAAGTTGAATCCATCATGAGAGGAAAGAGAAAATCATGTGTGTGATGATGCCAAAATGGAGTGAACTCATCTTATATTTATACAAGTCAATGTGGGTCAAAGACCATGTCTTTTGGACTTCATGAGCCTACATCACTGTGGGGCCGACCTTGACCAAAACCAACATTGTGGGCTTGACTTCAAAAATACATTTCTGCTTGTCAGTATCCATCGTGCCTTAGGTCAAAATTGGTCCTCTCGAGAAGAGGAATCTAATGCCATCATCATCTCATACAAAGGAGCTATCTATAGTGGAATTTGACCTTAGTTGACCATTTTTAACACTCCCTCTCAACTAAGGGGAATTCCACCTGCCAATACCCATCATCATGTTGCTGCCATCATAACCATCATGCTGCTATCATATCGCTGACATCATAATCATCATGTATTGTGACTGCATCTCATCTCATCTTTGTTGAAGATTTGATATCATAGATCAAGAAGAAAATATCCTGGAAAGTGAGTCACAAGACCTTGCCACCTTCAGAAATGACAGAGGCAAATCCTCATGTCCAGGGGTAGAACCCCATCCAAGCTTGATCCCAAACCAGGACCGTGTTGAACACCATGCATCCTAGTCATAGGGAGTACAGCAGCACACAAGCGTCCATCAGTAGTGCTATGTGCTTAACCACTTTTCCCGACTCATTGGCCAAATGAGAGGTACTTCCCATGTATCCCAAACTAGATGGGTAGGATGATGTTGGGGCAACAACAGGGAAAGAATAAATCACATCTTGCTCACAACCACATGTAGGGAAAGGATAAACCACATCCTACAGTCACATGTTACAACCATCGTAGGGAAAGGATAAACCACATCCTACATGCATGCAAACCACTAATAGTAGGGAAAGGATGAACCACGTCCTACATGCATGCCAACAAACAATCGTAGGAAAGATCCTACCCGTGGGAAAAGGATCAACCACGTCCCACTAACATGTCAACCATTGATCGTAGGGAATGAGCACCCTACATGTAGGGAAAGGATAAACCACATCCCACTAACATGTCCACATGTGACAATCGACAGATGCCTATATGCATCTCCTACTAGGATAAACATGTATAGGGAAGGGATGAATCGCATCCTGTACATAGCGAACCCATAGGTAAAGGAGTGAACCACATCCTTTGGTCACATATAGCTCCAAAAAGTACCCGAGGCCCCCAGGAGCTCCCAGAGCTCAATGCTCAGTCGAGACCCTCACAGTAGGGTCTATCCACGACTCCCAGCCTCTCTCTGAAGGAAGATAATCTTGACCTTACCAAGAGGTTATGCAAGGATGATAGTAATCTGCACATCCAACCAAAAATGATAGAGCTTGATTGCTTTTTGTTGTACCATATCCAAATAGAGAGGTACCCAATATGTGGGGTTGTCGTGGAACATGGATTCTCTGAAAAATGAATCCCACTGAAGAATATCGCAATATACAACGGTGGTTACCAGCACGTGCTCAAATGGCTCATTGAAGAACTTCCTCAACCAATTGGCTTTATAATAAGCCATACTTGCTGCTATATACATTCAACCTCAATAGTGCTTCCGGAGCAACCGAATCAAAAGATATAGCACTAGATGTGCTCTTTCCACTTTCCATCCATCACACTACCAATCGAGCCAACAGTGTATCTTAGATTATATAATAGAATCACAGAGATATCTCAATAAACAGCTATCCAATATATGAGGCTCATCCATAGATCGACTCAAAATCTTCATAGCGAGGCATATGACTAATAGGGTGTTTATCAAGAACACCAGGGATCCCACAAGATATACATATGCAGACCAACAACTTCTCCATCTCATCAAACCTTTAAGTGCAGGGAATAGTGCATCAAGGCTAGGTCTTCCATCTTGACTTTAAAAGTCAACTCCCTCTTACATTGATAAATGAGAGGGTCATCAATCAGACATCATCAATAGCTGCATCTTTACAATCCAATCAACATGGCTCGTCCATAACTCTGAATACAAGGAAAGTGATCTTTCCAAAACATAATCATCGAGCCACCTATAACTTGTCCCTTTTCCTGCTATAGACCCTTAGGTCCATGTGCCAAAGTCATTAATGATCATGCAGCTTCCATGCAGCCTCTCAAGTAACAGGGATATATCAAGGCATCATCAAAGTCATCATAATCATAATCAACTATCATGACTTGCCTTCATCAATAAACATTGGGCGAGAAGAGTCATCGAGTCATACTACCAGAGATTCTGTAGCTCCATCTGAAGCCTTGCTTCACGTGATCATCTAGCTTTCAATCATGAGCTTCTCATGCAAGGGATGAAACTTTCCAAGAGGCAACTGCAATAGCAAACTTCTAGGAAGCTTGCTTTAGATCAGAGAATAAACTCTGAAGAATCATCATGGTCCTTTCTTCAACCAGAGTTAAGAAATTCTCCCATGAGATTATCCCAAAACAACTGTATTATCCTTCATTGCTAGACGGTTGCAACCAATGCATTAAATCACCCAATCCATGATGAGGAGGGGTCCTTCGCATCCAGGCATCCATATTCATAAGACCGTCCTTCATAAGATCCTAGCTCAACACATCAAAGTGCCCAATGACCCAATCAAGATGCCAAAATCAGGGTCCTCACAGTTCCCTCTGCTCATCATGCTTGCCAAGACATAAGATCTGCCATGCACATCCTTCTTCCAATGCTTTCTTCATGAGGCACCTGCAATAGCCATAGACAAGCACTACCAAGCACAATATGTGATCATAAAAGCATGAGATATGATCTAGGGTTTTCATACACTAATGGAGGATGGAATTCAAAACATCATCCTCATCAATCATACCCTAGAATCCACAAACCCTAAAAATCAAAAGAAAGGGTTTCTTATGAGGGAACATAATAGGGTTAGGGTTTCATATGTGAGCTAGGGTTTCCCATGAACCATCTAGGGTTCTTATTCAAATCAAACCCTCCATCAAAAGACCCTTAAAACAAATAAAAATAAATGCATTGCACATACCTTGAGAGATACCATACCTCTGATTTTACATTCATACAAGCTGCTACAGGGGTCTGCTCCAAAGTGCCTTGCACTTCTTCTATCTGCCAGACTTTCAAGGGTACTATCACCCTTATCCAAAGGTGCCAACATAAAGGAGCTGCATACTTTTCTTAGATGAACTTCCTTTGCTTCAGTTGCTAGACAAAAATAGGATCACATGGAGAGTTGCCAGACTTTCAAGGGTACTATCACCCTTATCCAAAGGTGCCAACATAAAGGAGCTGCATACTTTTCTTAGATGAACTTCCTTTGCTTCAGTTGCTAGACAAAAATAGGATCACATGGAGAGTTGCCAGACTTTCAAGGGTACTATCACCCTTATCCAAAGGTGCCAACATGCATAATTTTCTTAGATGAACTTCCTTTGCTTCAGTTGCTAGACAAAAATAGGATCACATGGAGAGTTGCCACTAAACCTTCTCAACAAAATCACATCAACTGCTAGATAATGAGCAGCTTAGTCAACAATATGACATTATGGAGGGCTTTTACTATTCTTCAAAAATCATTTTCAAATTGATGTCTAAAGAGACCATCCCTTCTCACAACTACATCCTCTATTTCCATTGACTTCAGGGCACCTTTTATGAAGGCTTCAAAGACGTGAATATATATTCCTTATTGATTTGCAAGTCAGCTTCAATGGAACTGGCTTATAACAGTGATAAGGACTCAGCCTCCTCTTCAATCACAGAATAGGGTTCCTTGATTTTACTGATATGGATGACATAGGATGCCCATTGATTGTCTTTTCAAGCCTACAATTCATACCTTGTGAATATATGCATACAAGATCTCGACTTCCTTAAATTATGAAGGGCCTTAGAACTGTCCTTTAAAAGATACTTGGCTTCCTTACAAACAAGTGGAATGAGAAATCCACCAACTTTCTTCTTTTATAGCCTGGAGATCAAGAAATCACAGCCCTGGTAACCTATACTGGTCAGCCAAATTCACAGAGTGTGATAGTATAAAGCAGTGCTTTATGTGACATAGGCTTCTCGGCCTTATTACAAACATAAGGAATAAGTAGGCATCTTCTGAGACTCAGATGAAACAATCAGCATAACCAAAACTTTGATCTTCAATAACTCAGAGAACAAAGAGGCATGAATAGGTCGGATTCATTGTCTGAATTGAAGAGCGAGAGAGAGAATATAAGACAAAGTTCACTGAGCCATAACATTTTGGCCTCCATACCACAAGATCGCAGAACAGAGAAATCCAAGGTTGGCTTCATGAAATGATCTTTGACATATTCTTATGTTCTTGCACTTTTCTTGGCCTCTTAGGAGAATAAAGTTCTTTTCAAAAGACTCAGACTTTTCCAAAAGCATACTTATGCCCAGAATGTAAAAGAGAGATAGCTCCATTGCATAGCAGACCTTTTAGTGTTTCTTGTGCTCAGAACAATAGGAACACTTGGCTCCCTCTTAATGGTTCAGAGAACTAGGCCAACAACTCGATTCTTAATTGCTTCACAGGACTCTCTTTAATTCATTGATCAAATCCAAATAAATATATGTATCCTTAGAGTCATAATTAACACAACATACCTTGATTGTAGCCCTTCCATCAGACTTTCACTAATTTGATCCTCAACAAATTTGCTTGCTGGACATCCTTGTTCACAAACTGCTAGCTTCAGAATTCTGATGCAGAGGTGGCAAAGGGATCAGATCTTCAAACATACTGCTGGCTGCTTTAACAAAGAAGAAGATTGGACTCAGATCAACAAATTCTTAAAAAAAACTCTTCATAGACTTCTTATCGTGATAGGTAGCTTAGCTGCTGAATGAGGACTTTAGCATCTTTAGATTTGATTAATGGCCTTCATGAGCTATTTAGCCTAGCTCTTGCATATACCCAGACTTTCATTATTTTTCGAGACCTCTCATGTTTTCTAGGGCTTGCAACAAGATACTTCAAATGCATTAACAGTCCACTGCTTCATCTTGACTTCAGGGAAACTTGACAACATCTCTTGTGATTGCATTCCTCCTCTTGCTTGGGCTTGACCTCACCTAGCTCTGATACCATGTTAATCTTAGCTTAACATGTTCTTTGCTTAGGCCAGTTACTTTATTAATCCATTAGCCCATTATTATTCCATTAGATTTCCATTAGCAATCACATTAATCACATATGACAGTAATTGACGAAAGAACAACCTTAAATGCAGAAGACAAGCCAAGACAAGAGGACACCATGATTTAGGCTTAAAGCCAGGGAAAAATCCCACGAGGGGGAAAACCCACAGATTTTTTCTTCTTGATAATATCAAATGTCCAGAGAGAGAGAAATCCATAAGTACAATGATACATTAGTCAAAGTCAATAGATTGATTTGCCATAGATGATTCTAATCCACTGTCCAAAGGTCAAAGTCACATTGGCAGAACTCAACAACAGTCAATGCAGCAGTCAACAGCAGTCAAAGCTGCCCTAACGAGTCAGCAGTCAACAGTCAACAGCCCAGTCAAATCAGCCCAATCTATTCGGTCAAAGGAGAAATTCGCTATCTAGGCAGTCAAAATGCAGTCAATGCAGCCTTCAAAAGTCTGGTCAAAACTCGGTCAACAGTCTGCGGTCAAACCTGCCTCAGACCTGTGGTCAACATAGGTCAAACACCTCAGTTTGCCTTGGTTCCTGTGACCACAAGTGTGGCCTAGCTGGCAGAGTAATAATCCATCAAAATCACAGTCAAACAGTTGGTCAAAGTGCCTGGTCGACGCTGGTCAATGCTGCAGTGTACTGGAAAAGTCAACCGCAGATAAATCGCAGGAAATTCATCCTCCAAAAATTCGCATGTGTGGGAAAGATAGCTGCCAAAGAAAGTCGAATCCATCATGAGAGGAAAGAGAAAATCATGTGTATGATGATGCCAAAATGGAGTGAACTCATCTTATATTTATACAAGTCAATGTGGGTCAAAGGTCATGTCTCTTGGGCTTCATGAGCCTACATGACTGTGGGACCAAGCTTGACCAAAACCAACATTGTGGGCTTCACTTCAAAAATACAATTCTGCTTTTCAGAATCCATCGTGCCGTAGGTCAAAATTGGTCCTCTCGAGAAGAGGAATCCAATGCCATCATCATCTCATACAAAGGAGCTATCTATAGTGGAATTTGACCTTAGTTGACCATTTTTAACAATCACCCATAACACCAACATTGTCAGCATTATTTTGCTTCAGAAAACAGTGAATTGATTAACTGGAGACAGAGTGTAATAGATAAAGCAGTCAAGTTTTCTCTCAGCATCTGGAATCTCTCTCCATCACCTCCAACAACCAATGAACTGAGAAGTCACTTCAAGCAGGCTTAAAGGAAGACGAAACTGTTCATCACCTGCCTGATCCTATCGAGATCGACGGTCCAAGCTCCCCTCAATCTAGTATGGGGCAGGAAGAAGAAGGGCAGTGTTCATCTTTGCCGTTAGTTTGAATGTTTTTGCAAGTAATATGTATTTTGCATCAATATGTCAGGCAAGCTAAATACTTGGAATTCTCGTTTAGAAGAATCTTTTATGTCCTTAGATGTAAGTCTAGAGCTACGTCCAGTTTTGTGGAAGTCTCATGAACTCATTTGGATGTATCTTGCTGCTAGTTTCAGCGCAGCTGTTTTTTGACTGAATACAAAAAGTTCAGTTTTGGTATTTTTAACAAAATAAAGATATTATAGTCCTCACAGTAAACTGATGTTAAATTGACAGCAAATTTTCAGTTTGGCTCATTGGCAGTGGGCCTTCCAGGAAAAGAAAATCAGAAGAACCATGTAGGAAAGTATAATTTAAAGCTTATAGATAGCATTGAGTTAAATGTCAATATACTTGGGGTCCCTGGTTCAAAAGTTGACCATGGCCGAGTTTTTCCTTCGCTGCATTGTCTGCTACTCTGTTGTAGTATAACCATGAAAATTATTGACTCTTATGAACCAGTAAAATGTTTGCAAATGATTTCCACTGGATTAGTACTTGTGCACAGGACTATTGCACTTATGTTGGAAGGACATATACAATACTTTTGAAATGTTGACTTCAGATACCATTTTCTTCAGATACCATTTTCAGATTTTCTACAATTTAGTTGATAATTTTAGAATATTTAGACACTTGAGTTAGTTAAGTTCAACTTGGTCTAATGTGTCTTTAGGTAAGACTCAAGAGTGTATTTCTTTAGTATGCATTAATTGCACTATAATCTGATGGTCACAAATATGTTCTAGACATACAATGATCCGACAGCTCATATTCTCCTTGATACTAACAGCTATTGATCCATGGCTTAACACCTGATTGGTCTATGATCTCTATTTAAAGAGCATGAAGGTTCATTGCCAATAATTGATGGTGAGAAACTCTCTTATGTACAAATTTTCTATTGCATTAATAAAATTGCCTTAAGTGTGTTGAAATTCTAGTGATGCAATGACTAGAATAGTTTTTCAGAAATGATAACTACTTCTATTGATGTAAATTGTTCTTTCTTTACATTTTAGTCAACAAGTAGCTATACATGAAAAACTCCAACCAATTATTCTTCAACAAGATCAGTAGATAGAGATAACAGTAGACAATGAACAATAGACAATAAGCAAGAGACAAGGGACACCAAGATTAGGCTCACAGCCAGGGCAAAACCCACTACAAGAAAACCCAAAAATTATTTCCTAATGAGAGAGATTTTGTCCATCAATAGTACATCTGAATGCTTCAACAAATCCAAAATAACAATAATAAGATACCCAATCAATGTCTGCATAAAAATGAAGAGAGAAATTCGACTTCTGTCCAAGGAGATGATCTGCACAAGGAGGCCGAAATATAGGCCTGAGGTCAGTGTACTAGAAGGCCGAAATTCCCACTGTAATCTCGAACGAACTATCCAAGTCTGCTCATAAAATGAGAGTGATATCACTTCTGTCCAACAAGAAAAGTCTGTATAAGATAGCTGAATTGTAGTCCTGAAGTCACTATCAAGGAAGGTCGAAGTCACCATTGTAATTAACAACAAACTGCCCAAAACATATGCCCAAAAAGTAATCGGTCAATTTCAAAATTATGTCACAACATAGAGCGAGTCTCTCTGCGATATTTCGGCCATAAGAGCATCAACAAAATAGAGATATAAATGATCCCAAGTCACTGTATCAACAAACCCTTGAAGGAGGTCAAACTGCAGTTAAGAAATCTTCTTCGCAGGTGTGGAAAAGCTTGTAATAGAACACTGAATTATCTTGTAATTGCAAACCGAATTGTTTGTGATGATAATGAGTGAAATGAATGTCCATCAACTTCTTATTCCTAGGTGTCATGTGAGGGCTAAATTAGCCCTAATGGGCCGACTTGATGACCTTTCAAGGAGCCGAATTGTAAGGTTTGATTTGAGCCGACTTGAAGTGACCAATAACTAAATTCTCCTTTGTGTAATCAATGAAAAATGCCGATCGAAGCTACAATATATTTCAACACTCCCTCTTAGCTAGGGAGGTAGTTTTTCATTCTCTCTCAAGATCCATCTTCCCGACCAATCCATAGGTCTCACGGCCCACAGCCTAAGGAAGAGAACACAATCCAAGTCTCTCTCTCTTTCAAACTCATCATAAGGAAAGATACATAGCATCCATCTCAAAGCATCTCCCAGACAACAAGGTCTCTCAACACACAGCCTACAAGAGGAATCATCAATACATATCCTGGACAACAATGTCTCTTGGCACACAGCCTACAGGGGGAATCATCAATACATCAACAATTTCTCTCGGCACACAACCT
The DNA here is from genome assembly GCA_031772625.1 of Pinus tabuliformis. Classification (NCBI taxonomy): domain Eukaryota; kingdom Viridiplantae; phylum Streptophyta; class Pinopsida; order Pinales; family Pinaceae; genus Pinus; species Pinus tabuliformis. Next base: position 444,667,856 of record CM062807.1, on the reverse strand, counting down.
ACAAGAGGAATCATCAATACATCTCCTAGAAAACAATGTCTCTCGGCACACTGCCTACAAGAGGAATCATCAATACATCTCCCGGACAACAATGTCTCTTAGTGCACAGCCTACAAGAGGAATCCATTTATATGATGTTATGTAATCGGTGGTCCCTCTTCAAGGGGATTCTCATTCATTCCAATTTCTTCATATAAACATCAGCAACCAGTTCATCATCAAAAATGTAGCCATGGTGGATAACATTCAATTGTTTGTTTAGCTTCAGCCAGGGCTTCTCTCGAAAGAAAACATCAGCAGCTTAGAAGCAATCAGCGGCAACCATAGTATAGTACAATAGACAATAAGTAGCTTCTCACAAAAGCAAGCACCAATAATCATAATAAAATCCAGCGGACCATAATCAAATCCATCAAATAACAATAGGCTTCAGCAAATAGATAAACGAACCAATTAGTGAATCAACCAAGTCAATATCAGAGTCTTGCAGCTATTTCAAATCATTTGTCAAATGTAGTCCATTGTGTCAAAGATATCACCAGGTTCATGCCTCAAAAGAAGCTCCCTCTTACATAGAAATCAAGGGCCCTTCTTTAGCATATATAAATCGAGATCGGTCTTCAAAGCTTCTAGCCATATTTATGAGAACGAGCTTCAATTAGGTTGATCTTGTTTGTTCCCTCTGAGTACAGACCCTTCTTGTCACATTGTTCTTCCATCATTTCCAACGATATGCCACACCTTGGCAATCTTCATAATGTACCTGCAAACCTTACTAGGAGGCTATGGAAGAACAAGAACAACCCAGCAAGCCAAGAGACTCATAATGAAATAATCAATAGAAATAATCAAGATAATACTTATCTTTTAAGAGTGTGTGAGCTCCCTCTTGATCTTAGCCTTCCACATAATCATTAACATCAGGAAATCAAGTCCATATCTTCATCATCGTTAAGAAGTCTATATCATCAATGAGTCCACATCATCATCATCAACAAGGAGTCTACATTATCACGAGTCCACATCATCAAGGAGTCTACATCATTAACAAGTCCATATCATCATCATCAAGGAGTCTTATCATCATTGAGTCCACATCATCATCATTATCAAGGAGTCACCATTATTGAATCATCATCATCATGGATTCCATATCTTCATCATCATCAAGTAGTCTTGTCCATATCACCAAAGAGTCCACACAAGTAGTACATATTATCTTATATTATCAAGGAGTCCATATTAATATCATCATCAAAGAATCTAGTCCAATTCATCATCAATAAGTCCATATCATCAATGAGTCCATGTCCTCAATGAGTTTATGTTATGAACAAGTCCACATTATCATCAACAACATCATCAATGAGTCCACATCATCATAACTAGATCATCATCATCATCAAAGAGTGAGTACCAATTTAGATCACCATCAAAGAGTCCAATCATATCATCCATGTCATCAATCATTGTTAGCAAGGAGTACTAATCATCATCAACAAGGAGTACATATTGTCAACATCATAAAGTACACATCATTCGTTATTAAAGAGTCAACATCAACATCCTCAAGGTTATCACCAACAACATCATCAATGAGTCCACATCCATGTTGCTTGGGAGCGGGAGCGGGAGCGGGGAGCGGGAGCGAAAACGGGAGCGGGAGCGACCATTTTCAGAAGCTCCCGGTTTGGGAGCGAATCCGGGAGCAATTTTTTAAAAATATATATATTTTTTTATATTTTTTAATTTTTGATACATATATGTCAACAAAAACATGTAGAATGATGAATTAGACATAAAAAACATTAAAAAACATAGATTTATATTGATCATTGAACCATATCACATCAATCATCTAGATTCTAGAAATTATAATCGTCATCAACCATGTCCACAAGTTAGTAAAATACATATTACAACTGCAACATATTGAGTCTCATGAATCATGATTCATGAAATTCAATCTTAAAGTTTCAACTTCAAGCTTTCAAAATTGAAAATTCAATAACATTTATCATCATTGATCACCAAAGTTGTATTTGTAAGCTAAGTTTAAACTTTAACCATTACAAGAAGCTAAGTCACCTGACACGGGGATTCGGGACACGTAGGATTCGGGATTCGTGGTGTCGGATTCGGGACACGCTGACCCCCCGGAACAGGACACGTTAGGACACGTTATATATTATTTTATTAAAAAAAAAAAAAATATATATATATATATATATATATAATATATATTTAAAAAATATATATATATATATATTAACAATTAGATATTATCATATTTCTTACACAAAATTTAATTAATGATACAAATTTATTGATTTCAAACATAGATCTTCATCTATAGCTATTAGCATGCATAGTACATACAAAATTCAAATAAATGTTGGTACTAGTCACATAAATGATAAATCTATTAAAAATTTAAATCATGATTCATAATTCATAACTGAAAGACAACTTACAACTACAAGATAGTAAGATAAACACACTGACAACTATAGTTTTCTCATTAAGTCATCAAATCAAAATGTGTTACATAGGTAGTGTTGGTGCAATGCCAATGGCAAATAGAAATAGAAAATATAAAACAACTACAGGTATACAAGCCTCAAGGCATCAATCAGCATCAGAATCAGCATCACTGTCCCCATCATCATGGTCCCCACTGCTCTCCTCTACATCCTCCTCCTCCCCTGTATCCATAGTCGCCTTTGCATCTGCTGGTATGGAGGCTGACCCCTCTAAGTCATCAAATCTAACAGGCTCTAGCACTGGATCATTGAGATCCATGTTGGCCAATGCCAACTCAACAATGGTGTCCAGACCCATATCATCAGGAACAGTGTTACTTGGGAGCGGGAGCGAAAGCGGGGAGCGGGAGCGAAAGCGGGGAGCGGGAGCGAAAACGGGAGCGGGAGCGACATATTCAGAAGCTCTTGGTTTGGTGCTCTTGATTAAATACGAGTTCCATACCCTAATACATGACAAAATTCAATGGAAACATTGCAATCCCCCAATCCTAAAATCCTGAAAAACTGATAAGTCTGCTGGATTTTGAATGAAATCTAAAATTCTACTTTCTCCATATGAAATCCAATGAGGTCGGAACCACTCTCAAACATCCTGAGTCATTTCATGGAAATGTTAAAAATTTAAGTAAAAGGATGAAAATGAAGATTAAGGAGAATGTCACTTTTACTTTAAGAATTTAACATTACCATGAATAGCATATCAATACTAGGGCCTAGACTTGATTATGAAGCTGCCAAAATGCTCTACTCCTTGCTGCAACAGCACAAATCACTTACCAAATGAAAATATTAATGAGCAAACACGCCCTTTTCATACCCGCACTGAGCTTAGCGAGTCTTGGAAACCGGACACGTGTCCTAAAATCGCGACACGCCCCTGAAAATCGCGACACGCCCTCGGACACGACGTGTCCTATGATTTGGACACGAATCCGGACCGAATCGTGTCGGATTCGCCGGATTCGGGATTCGCAGAGGGTTTAGGACGAATCCAATTTCCTAGACAAGAAGTAATATCTAAGATATTTCTAAGTCCTAACTTCTAACTGTTAACATGATATGAAATGTTATAAATTTATAAAATGAAACATGAATAATGAAATGAAATGAAACAACTTTAGTCTTTCACGAAGCATCATATTCATAATTCACAATCATTACCAATGAGTTATAATTGCCAAGGCCCAACTTCAAACTTCAAATTTTCATTGTCACAGTGATATATTGTTTACAAATGTCAAAAAATATCATTATGATATGAAAGAGTCAAGAGTCAAGAGTCAAGGACTCAAAACTCAACAGTTATGAAAACTAAAGTCTAATAGAAACTAAAAAAGACAAATAAACTGTAAATCTACATGTGGCCCTTGCCACGAGAGTCTCCAGGAGTATAAGCAGGTCGTGGTGGTCTTCTAGGAGTCTCCCGCACAGGCCGACGACCAGAACTAGAACCTCCACGTGAGGGTGTAGATGGAGATGGCGACAGCAAAGGAACAAGACTCGGACCTCGAGCACTGCTACTGGATGGTGGAGGTGGAGGTGGACGTGGCATGGCTGCTTCATCTTCATCCCTTACAAGTTCCTCTTCCAGTTCTTCAATATGTACAATGCCATCCTCCAAATTGTCATCCTCTGGATGATTGTCCCAAATTTTATATGTGGGATCCTCATAAGCCCGATCACAGTAATGACTCAACACTCTCAAGTTGTAGTGCACATAAACCAAGCTTTCTGCTCGGTTTTCATTGAGTCTGTTTCTTTTCACATTATGTATGTAGTTGTAGGTGCTCCAACACCTCTCTGCAGAAGAAGTATTTACAACCTGCGAAAGAACTTTTTTTGCCAATTTTGGCAAAAGTCCGTGGCCGCCATATGTTTCCCACCATGTGAGAGTATCAAATCTATCTCTGTCGTCCATTGCATGGAATTTACCATACAAACCAGTGCCACTGAAGTATCTGCCTATCTCAAAGCACACAGCTGCACATTCCTCCTTGTCAGGTACCAACTTTTCTAATGCTTCCAAATATCCTCTAGTTACCTCTGGATCTAAATGGGGTTTGGTCCTAACCCCACCCCCTGTTGCAGGTTGGCCCAACCAGGATGTAGAGTAGTATTTTGGCGTAAGGATATACGCCAAGCAATGTAGTGGAAGATTGAGCCTATTCCACCGTTCACACACACAATCATGAATCAGTTTGTACAAGTTGGGATCTTTATTATGAACAATATCTTTTATTTCCCCCAACATGGTATCCATTTGCTCATACACCTCGCCAATCACTGGTTTGTCTGTATCTGCAAACCGAATCATGTGATAAATTGGCTTGGTGAAATCCAATACCTGCCTCACACTTGTCCAAAACTGCCCATCAAGAGCGGCCTCCTCCACCATTTCAAAACCTGCCACGTCAGCTACATTTGTAGCCCTTTCCTTTAATACCTGCCAATGTGGACTTGATACCATGCTAGCTAATGCCTCTCTTACCTTCAAAAGGCGCCTGAAGGTGAGGTAATAGCTACCAAATCTAGTCTTCGCAATCTTCAACAACTCCAATCTCGAGTGACTGCGGAAAAGGCCATGGGTATTGCTATGATTTGTAATAAATTTTATCATTTTTTTGCCTTTCTTGTACAAATCACCAATCCATTGGTATTGTGCATTTTTGCTCTTGACAATATCATGCAACAGAAGGTTCAATGTGTGAACCAAACATCCAGACCAAAATATGTTGGGGTATTTATCCTCAATAATTGCTCCCACTGCATTACAATTAGGAGCATTATCAGTGATGACTTGGATGACATTGTAAGGGCCAATACGCTCAATTGTTTCAAGTAATGCTTCTGCAATGTTGATAGCGGTCTTGAACTTGTCTGAGTAATCATGTGCAGTTAGAAAAATGGGACCACTAACAGACACAGCAAGGACACTTATCAATGGCTTGCCTTTTACATTTGTCCATCCATCAGATACAATGGACACCCCATGGTCAGTCCAAGAACTTGTCATTCTATTCAAAGAATGTGATATTTTGGCTTTTTCATGATCAAGGCCAACGGTTCTTGCCTTGTCATACCCAGGGCTCTTGTATCCTTTAGGGGCATCATTTATGGCAGAAACCATTTCGTGCCAATAAGGTGAGCGAAGAACATTGAATGGTATCCCACATGCATAGAGAAACCTGTAAACCTTTGAATCCACATCATTCCTACACCCCTCATCAAGGAAATCTGATATGGTTCTACACCTTAAAGATGATGACCCTGTGCCTCCATATCCACTGCCTTGGGAGGATGCTGAAGGAGTTTTTTGTGATTGTGAGCTTGGTTCAAAGAAACCCCTTGATTTTTTTGATCTGTGTTGGGCTTCCTCCTCTTCTCTTATGTATTTGGCTCTATCCGCCGCTGACACCGCTGTACAAGTTTTGATTCCTATTTGTTTGTCTCCATCCCATGGCCTTTTCCCGCAAAGGTGTCTTCTAGCATGGGTGTATGAACCTGTGTAATCAGTGTTGCAATGGGGGCAATGAAATTTAGTGGTTCCACCCCCTCTCCCTGTTTCAGCTCTGTTAACATATTTCCACAATGGAGTTTGGTCTTGTTTAGTTTTTTGAGGGTCATGTTCACCCTCCTCCAGCTCCTCCTCACCGGGGTTTTCACCAATTTGACTTTCTCCAGCTTCTTCATCCCCCTCTTCAGGTTGGCCCCTCCGTTTCCTACTCTCCAGCACCATAATAACCATAAAAGGCACCAGGAAGAGGAAAATGCCAAAAAATATAGCTAGGTCCATGGTGTTTGATGTTTGTAGGGTTTTGATTCCTGAATCTGCAAATTAATTTAATTTATTAGGATTAATTAATTTAATTTATTAATTTAATTTAAATTTATGATTTTTAAACTCAATAAACTAAATTAAATTAACTAAATCACTACCTAACTAACTAAACTAACTAAATTACTAAGTTACTTACCTCTGCAGGCTTGCTCCTCGCTCCTTGGCAGTTGCTCCTCGCTCCTCAGCTCTTGCTCCTCGCTCCTTCGCTCTTGCTCTTGCTCTTAACTCTTGCTCAATGAAGTCACAATGAAATTTTTTTAAGCCCATTGGGCTTTTAAAACCAAAAAAAAAAAAAAAAAAATTAGTTTTTTTTTCGCGTCCGCGGAAATTTTTTCCGCCGGATCGCTCCCGGCCTGGGTCGAAACGCTCCCGGAGCGTTTTTTTACGCCCGGGAGCGATCGGGGAGCGATCACTCCGGGAGCGACGGAGCGATCGCTCCCTTAAACGCTCCCGAACAGGGCAGGGAGCGTAAATTTTTTTTAGGGAGCGCGCTCCCGAAAATCGCTCCCGTCCGAGAGCGATTTTGGGAGCGCGCTCCCGACCCGCTCCGGTCCGGAGCGCGATTCGGGAGCGGGTTCGAGGGGGGGGGGGCGCTCCCCCGCAACTATGGTCCACATCATCATGACTAGATCATCATCATCATCAAAGAGTGAGTACCAATTTAGATCACCATCAAAGAGTCCAGTCATATCATCCACGTCATTATTAGCAAGGAGTACTAATCATCAACAACAAGGAGTACATATTGTCAACATCATAAAGTACACATCATTCATTATTAAAGAGTCAACATCAACATCCTCAAGGTTATCACCAACAACATCATCAATGAGTCCACATCATCATGACTAGATCATCATCATCATCAAAGAGTGAGTATCAATTTAGATCACCATCAAAGAGTCCAATCATATCATCCACGTCATTATTAGCAAGGAGTACTAATCATCATCAACAAGGAGTACTAATCATCATCAACAAGGAGTACATATTGTCAACATCATAAAGTACACATCATTCATTATTAAAGAGTCAACATCAACATCCTCAAGGAGACCATATCATCATCCACATCATCAACATCAAAGAGTTCATATTCACATCATTAAGAAGTCTATATCATGAGTCCACATCATCAACAAAAACGCATATTTATCAACAAGTACATATTATCAACAAAGAATTAGGCTTAGGTATGAATTATAACATTTACAATAATAATTTTGATAATAGCTACTACTATTATCATTAATTATTATTATGAAATGTTATTATTTATTATTTATTATGTCCTATTAATAAACTATTAATAAAAATTAATCTTTTAGTAGTAATTATTAGGATTTGATATTAAATATTAATTATTAACTATTAATATAAATTATTAGTTTTTAATTATTAATTATTATTAATACATTAACATTAATATTATTGACTATTAACTATTAACTATTAATATTAATTATTAGTTTTTAATTATTAATTATTATTAATACATTAACATTAATATTATTATTATTTATAATATTATTATTAATATTAATATATTTTTAGTATTTATTTATTTATTTAATATTTATATACTAATAATAATAATTTATATATTTATATATTCACATATTATTAGTATATATTGAATATTAATACTAATATTTAATAATTATTAATATTTATTGAATATTAATACTAATATTTAATTATTAATATATATTGAATATTAATACTAATATTTAATATTTATTATAATAACTTTGATTAATTATTAATTAACTAAATTAAACCCTTAATAATAAATTTAAACATTTAGTAGTAAATATGGCTGATAAAGATTAAAATAATCAAATTATTTATTTATTATTACATTTCTTTAAAATTAATTGACAATAAAGATTATAATAAATAAAAATAATTAAAACATGCCGACATCCATTTAGATCTTCTCACCTCAAAACTATTAAAAGCTATTTAAAATCCTCATTCAAGCTCTTTTGCTTTCATCATTCAAAGAAGTCCTGATGATGGATCCCTGTTGGGATTTGAAACGTTGACGAAAAATGGTTTTCACTGTGGGTTCTTCAGTTACTAAGTTAGTAGATTTTCTTCTCCAAACCCAACCTAAGTTTTTACAAGTCACAGCCAATTCAATATTAGACTTAATTGAAATAACAAGAGAAACACAAGATACTTTTCTTTGAGATCAGGGCAACTCCCTCTTAGTCTTGAGTCCTTGTAGAATTCAACTTGCAAATCAACCTTAACATCAAAATGTTAGATCTTTTATCAATCAATTCATAATCCCAACAATTTGTCAACACGTGTCATTTTTTAACAGCATCCTCATTGTGCTACAATTAGTGTTCTGATTCAGAATCATTTCTACTATGCCCTTCTTTTTTAAGATGGCTCATCTAGATCAGCAGCAGATGCATGACGACTTCTACTTATTTTATGATCATCATCCCTTTCATAGTCATCTCTTCAATTCTTTTGAGGACAGTGAGTTTGATAATGACCATAAGCTTGACAACTAAAGCATTGAATATTGGACAGATCTCTTCTATCTCTTCTATCTCTTTCATCTCTTTTATCTCTTCTATCTAGAGAGGGAGGAGGAGGTCTTCTATGAGAGGTAGAATCATTTCTTGAAGAAGATTTAGGACCTTGTCTTTACCAGCACTTCTTTGGAATTTGCCAAAATTTGGTTTCTTCTTCTTGTTTCCCTTAACATGAGCTGCAAATGCTTCTACACTTGGATCTTCAATTTCTCCTCTATAGTAGAGTCTTGACTCTTCTTGAGTGCATGTTGCCCATAACTTGTCAAAGGTTGGAGCTTTCTCTCTAGTGCTAATACCTTAAGCAAATGAGTCCCAAGATCTAGGGAGACCACCCAAAGCAACAACTACCAATTCCTTATCAGATACTTCTTCATCAATGGCTTTGAGTTGATCTCTAATTTGAGATATCTTGACAAAATATGATGCCACCGTGTCATTCTTTGTCATCTTGATGTTACGAAGTTGACCTCTTAGATTAATGGATTAATTCACATTATTGATGTTGTACAGTCCGATGATAGCGTCATGCATAGCCTTAGCAGTCTCGTGTTCAGCAATATAAGGAATCAAATGATCCCTAACAGAATCCAATAGAATGCTTCTTGCCAAAATATCATCTTCATGATATTTTTCCTTTCCTGCTTGATCAGATGGTTCAGTAACTTTACCTATGACAATTCCCAAGGCTTTGTTCCTTTCAAGAATGATCTCAACTCTTGCCTTCCATGCCCTGTAGTTAGTGGCTCCTTCAAGCTTGTTTTCAATCTTCATGAATGAAGAATTTATGGTGAAAAAATGGGGCGGAACTCAAACATTTCAACTACTCTTCAAGATGCTTTTCTGTTCTTCAAGTGCTCTTAACCTAATCTCTCTGCTCTCTTCCTTCACCAATGCTTTGATACCATGTTGAAATTCTAGTAATGCAATGACTAGAATAGTTTTCACAAATGATAACTACATCTATTAATGTAAATTGTTCCTTCTTTATACTTTAGTCAACAAGTAGCTATACATGCAAAACTTCAACCAATTATTCTTCAACAAGAGCAATAAATAGAGATCACAGTAGACAATGAACAATAGACAATAAGCAAGAGAAAAGGGGCACCAAGATTAGGCTCATAGCCAGGGAAAAACCCCCTAGGGGAAAACCCAAAAATTCTTTCCTTATGATAGAGAGATTGTGTCCATCAATAGTACATCTAAATGCTTCAACAAATCCAAAATAACATAATAAGATACCCAATCAATGTCTGCATAAAAATGAACACTCAAGAGATATTCTACTTATGTCCTGTGAAAATTTGGTTAACCCCGAATCCTATTGAAGCAATTGATGTTAATTCTTCTAATTGTTAACCTAATTAAACAATTTAATTCTTGTGTGCTACGGCAAATATCGAATTAAATACACTGCAACCTTCACAAATAAAATACTGTGGAAGAAATAAATGCACACACACAATATGACACCGTTATTTTTGGACTACGTCCCCGGAAAAACCCAACTCGAGAAAACCAGTGCAGTAGCTAAGGATTTTGACATTATGCAGTAGTGAAAATCTGAGTGCAAACTATGGATGCCCAAACTGGCTATCCAAACAGAGGAAAACTGGCAATAATAACTAGTGAGGAATTCCTCACTCCACAGGCGATCCGACACTGACCTAAACTCGAATTAAGTTTCTCCTTGCTCCCTCTGCACAGTCACTGCGTCAGGCTACACAATTATTGCATCGCACAAGCTCACAACTGCGTCTCCTCTCACTGTCTCGTCCATTGTTGTCTGGGAAACTGATACTCTTTGCCTCTGGACCCTCTGCCCAGCTTCCGGCTCAGAATTTCTCCTTCTCCCTAGCAAAACAAAAATCTCCCCAAGAGGGATCTACGCTGCCTCTCTGTGGCAATCACTGCCTCTCTGCAATGTACTTGCCAGATCTGGAAAAGCTTCCTCCAGCCTCACTATCTTTGCCCCTCTCTCACTGCGTCGATCTCATTTAATCACCTTCGGCAACTGAATGCTGCTACTCTAGAGATCGATTTCCTAGCAAAATTGAATGCTCAATTGATTTGGTATGTCTTCTCCAAGCCCCATCAACTTCTTCTAATAATCCTCCGTTGAGACTTCAACGGCCACGATTAAATCCTAATCGATGGCAAGGATTAACTAGAAATCGATACATGTACTTTTCTAGGACATTCTCACCATGACTTAATTAATTCTAATTAATTAATCATATTTCCTAAGTTTAGACTTAGGAAATATTAAAAACTGACTAATAAATCTAATTAAGTCGTCTCTGGGTGGAATTTCCATAAACGATTTCTGGGTATTGGACAATACATGTATTCTAGCCTCTCCACCAAATCTCGTGGCTAGAACACATTTGATGCTACAAAAACTAACATGTCCAAGGAGATAATCTACACAAGGAGGCTGAAATATAGGCCTGAGGGCACTGTACTAGAAGGCCGAAATTCCCACTGTAATCTCCAACGAACTATCCAAGTATGCTCATAAAATGAGAGAAATGTCACTTTTGTCCAACAAGAAAGGTCTGTATAAGATAGTCGAATTGTAGTCCTGAAGTCATTGTCAAGGAAGGCTGAATTTACCACCGTAATTTCCAACAAACTGCCCAGAACATATGCCCAAAAAGTACTCAGTCAATTTCATAATTATGTCACAACATAGAGTGAGTCTCTCTTCAATATTTTGGCCACAAGAGCATCAACAAAACAGAGACATAAGCTAAGTAATCTGACACGTGGATTCGGGATTCGTCGGATATGGGGATTCAAGTGTCGGATTCAGACATGTTGACCCCCCAAAACAGGACACGTTCGGATACATTATATAATCTTTTATTAAAAATATATACATATATATAGTAAAAATTAGATATTTCTTACACAAATTCTCATTAATGATACAAATTCATTGATTTCAAACATATATCTTCATCTAGATGTAAGTTTTACTGTTTACAAAGTAAGTTAGTAACATTATAGCATGCATAGTACATACAAAATTCAAATACATGTCACATAAATGATAAATCAATGAATCATAAATTCTAAATTCATAGATGATAAATCATAATACATATTCAATTCATCAATGCTCCAATAGGAGAAAGACAAGATAGTAATATAAAGACACTAACTCCCGGATGCGGGTGTTTAATAGCGCCGGTACAGCGTAGCAAATCTGGGCTCGCAAGTGGCGCGACCACATGGCCACCCACGCTTCCACCCAGAATCTCACCGCTGAAATTAATGGCGTTTTAATGCTTTGTGCGGGCCAAGGAAACCTCATTCTGATCCATAAAATGGCGATTTCGGACTGCCCTCCCCTTGTTCCGCCTCCTTTGAACTGCAACTGTCTCCCTGCTGCTGCAGAGCCAAGCTCGCGCATGACAATAGGGAGATGTTGCTAGATTCTTTGCTGTATTGAAATGGTTGAAGGTGCCCACTTCTCGCATAATCTTCTTCTCTGCTTTCGAACTACTGCTTCGGCCCTGAATCCTGCTTCTGAACCTCGCATTCCTGATTTTCTATCCCTCGCTCTGGGCCTCCTAGTCCTCATCGGCCCAATTCCGACCAGGCGAATATGCCTCGGCTGCGTCATAGAATGCGCTGTAGAAGAGGCAGCAGCAGAGGAAGAGCAATTCGCCCCCCCCTCGTTGTCCCTCTCTGACTCTACCCCTTCGGATTCCTCCTCCCCCTCGACGACGGCTCATTCCGTGGGTCGTTATCCTGCCACCCGCAGCGGTAGAGGGCGTGCTGGGCGTGCTCAGACGGTCGGCTCTAGGCGCGCTGAAGAGGCTCCTCAGCCACCTGCTGCCTCTGTCCCGACGTTGCAACCTAGCCACTCCACCCAATTCCAGTTTCGTTGCACGATGGAACGCCCTTGTGTAATTGCTACCATCTCAATTGCTTTCAAAGAGGAGCCTCAAAGCTTTGACGTCCCAACTCACAACACCAGTAGAAGGAAAACTCATGGTAGCAGCTTTGGGACACGCAGAACCCATGATGAAGCTTCGGACCGAACAGGCGCAGCTCAGGGACACAATATTCCAAGCGGCTACACGAATATGGAAGCTACGACGAGAGATCAACAGCACAAAGAAGATGACATGGAGGCATACAGGTGTCTAATTGTGGAGGAACCTCCGCCACCTAATGACACCTAGCCGGCCAAAGTTTACTTCAAGTTTTGAGCTCCCGGTCACCAAACTTAGGGGTCTTCTCTGCTGTTTCTTTTTGTAATTGTTGTCATTTTTTATGTTTTGTTCAAAAAACTATTCCACTATGGTTTTACAGGCTGGTTCCCCTGCGTGGGCAGCACACTCCTCTAGTTTTAGACTGGTTTCCCCGATGTGGGCAGTCATTTCCAGTTATTATTTGTTAAACATGGCATAATCTGAGACAGGATCTGCAGAGGTCGGTGCCTCCATGTACTATTTTTTGTTACATTAATAGAATTAGTCATTTTAGAAAGAAAAAAATATAAAGACACTAACAGTTGTAGTTTTCTCATTAAGTCATCAAAATCAAAGTATGTTACATAGGTAGTGCAATGCCAATGGCAAATAGAAATACAAAATACAAAACAACTACAAGTATACAAGCCTCAAGGCAGCTAGTAGCTCATGACTCATGAGTCACCAATCCTCATAGTCATCATCAAAATCAACATTATTGTCCTCATCATCATGGTCACCGCTACTCTCCTCTGCATCCTCCTCCTCCCCTGTATCCAAAATCATCTCGCATCTGCTGGTGTGGAGGATGACCCCTCTACAGTATCACCATCATCAAATCTAACAGGCTGTAGCACTGGATCATTGAGATCCATGTTGGCCAATGCCAACTCAACACTGTTGTCCAGACCCATATCATCAGGAAAGACATCCCACATCTTTGTCTTTCCCCCCAACCACTCTTCCCTTTGCCTGTAAATAAGACGAAGGTTGGTGTGCACATACACCATTGTCTTTGCCCTAGACTGCTCAAGCCTACTCTTCTTAACACTATACAAATTCCCATATGTGCTCCAATTCCTCTCGCAACAAGAGGATGAAGTCACCTGAGAGAGGAGCCCCATGGCTAACTGTTGTAGAGAAGGGCTTGTTGCCCCATTGATTTGCCCACCAAGAATAGGCCTTCTTAGCCCCCCTGTCTCTAATCACATCATATCCTACAAATCGACCAGTGCCACTGGAAAACTCTACAAAGGCATCCTCCACCTCATCAAGCAATACTCTATCCTGAAAAACCCGCCTGAATGCATCTTTCCTCCCCTGTGAAATTTCACCATCCATGTGAGGAGGGAATCTGCGGGAATGTCCACCATTCAGCCACTCATGGCTGTAGTATTTTGGGTTCAATGAGTGAATACAACGTAAAGGTGTGCAATTCTTGTCCCATCTGCTGATATCTTGTATAGTACCACAGAAGGCCTCTAGTGATGTCTCATACCCGGGGCACTCACTCTGTAGAATAATGCTCCTGAGTCCTCACAGACTCAATCATGGAATTCCATCCCTCATAAACCTCTCCTAGGATGGGTTTGTCTATATCTGCAAATCGAAGCAAAGAAATGATAGAGTTCATGATCTGAATAATTAGATCTACCCTCTCCCACCAAGCATCATCTAGCATTGTGTCCTTCACTCTTTTAGAGGCTACTTGATCTGTCTTTCTCCAAAAAGACCAAAACTCTGAAATAACCATGGCCCCAAGAGCGGTCTTGACCTCCCTCAACCTCTTCAACATGATGAATGAAGAGGCAAACCGTGTATCCGCAATCTTCAACAATGATAGATTGTTGTAATCCTTGTCGATAGTGAGAGCATTTGTATGGTTTTGTACAAAGTTATGGATATGTCGTGCATCCTCAATAATGTTACCAATCCAAAGCACATTAGAAGCAATGGATTTCAATGCTAAGTTCAATGAATGGACAATGCAAGGTGTCCAAAACACTTGTGGATATTTAGCTTCCACAACCAAGCCAGTAGTCTTGCAAACAGGTGCATTATCTGTAATGATTTGCACACAAGAATCAACGCCTATATCTTCAATAACTTTAATAAACAACTCACCCATATATTGTGCATCCTTGTATTCTCCAAGTGTATTCACTGCTTTCAAGAAAACTAAACCACTCAAGGAAGACACCATGAAGTTGATGAATGGGTGTCATACTGAATCTGTCCATCCATCAGAAACAATGCTAACCCCAGATGTTGGCCATGATGCTTTAATAGGCTCAAGCATTTTTTGCACCTCCTTTTTTGTCTTCGACAACAATGTGGTTCTAAGCTTCTCTCAACCAGGAGGCACATACCATGATGGAGCCACGTGAGTTAGAGCTTGACACATCTCAAATAGAGGTGAGAGTGCAACATTAAAGGATATGAAGTTTTGATAGAAAAAAAGGCAATGGTGAGATCAAGCTCTTCCCGTTTCTCCTTTTGAAAAATCTTGTCCATTGGACCAAGTGAAATTGCCTTTCTTTTCGCTGCTTGTCCCCCACTAGAACTCTCAAATGGGAATTTGTTGCTGCCTTTCCTCAAAAATGGAAGGGGGTCATCATTCTTGGTTTTTTTTTATTTTGCAACCACATTTTCCATACCAACAGTCAACTCTCTTTCCATTTCTTTCCTCTTTTGTAAAGGAACTTGTGTACAAGCTCCAACTCCACAACCTGGTAAAGCCAACAAATAGCCTTTCACACAGTAATATGTGCTTGTGCAAGTACTGTGGCAAAAGTTGCAACTCCAATTCACATTGCCTCCTCCCTTCCCCTAACTGCTTGGCCCATCCTCTTTTGTGACATATTTCCACAAGGGATATTTCTCAATGTTACCTTTAGGAGGAAGTCTTCCTTCAACATTACTTGCAATAAAGGGAATACTTGCAGCAGACTCTAAAAAAATTGGGGGAGGAGGAGCATCTCCAATGGGGACATTCTTCCCCTTCCTTTGCCCCTTGCCTGTTGCCCTTGATTGAGCCATGAATACTGTAAAAAAATAAACAAAACATGCACAAATTTGTAAAAGAAATGTATATACAAACTGTTGTAATACAAATGCAAAAAAATAAAGAGAAAATGCACTTACTAGTTGCTTGAATCTCCTTAAAAATGCTCCACACCCTTTGCTCCTTGCTCCAAACTCCTCACAGTAAATCCACATCTCACCTATTGCAAAAGAAATGACAGAAAATGATGCAAATGAAAGGAATTTCCACCCTTTTATCGCTGTGTGGGTCCCAGTTTGCCAGAATCGTGTCCGGATTTCGGGACACGATGTGTCTGATCGGGGCACGATGTGCCTGATCGGGGCATGATCTAGATTTGATCGTGTCCCAATCAAACACGATGTGTCACGAAATTCGGACACAATTTAGGTCGAATCGTATCAGATTTGACAGATTCAGACATGTGGCCCTCTAAGAGCGAATCCGGTTTCAGAGAATATAAATGATCCCAAGTCATTGTATCAAGGAACCCTTGAAGGAGGTCAAACCACAGTTAAGAAATCTTCTGCGCATGTGGAAAAGCCTATAATAGAAGATCGAATTATCTTGTAATTGCAGACCGAATTATTTGTGATGATAATGAGTGAAATGAATGCTAATCGACCTCTTATCAATAGGCATCATGTGAGGGCTAAATTAGCCCAATGGGCCAACTTGATGACCATTCAAGGAGCCGACTTGTAGGCTTTGATTTGAGCTGACTTGAGGTGACCAATAATTAAATTCTCCTTTGTATAATCAACGAAAAATGTCGACCGAAGCAACAATATATTTCAACAAAGTGACCATGTAGGCTGGGGCCGCAAAGTGTTTCCCTATTAAAGGGATTAAACCATGTAAAAGAATTGATGTTATGATCTTTGATCTAGTTGTGTGAGTGGTTACTGAAGGTGTTCATCCTATATGGAATACCATGTTTTTCCAAACATGGGATCAAAGCCCATTTGAAGAGTTGCTCCCATTGTTTCTTGAGATCTTGAGCCCATGTTGCCTAATTTTTGAGATCTATTTCCATTCATGTTTGGTCTGAATAGACTATTCCATTGCGTCTGGAGCACTACTTTCAAATAAAAACAACTTTCATTTCATCTAAAAGGTGTTTGTTTGCCCAAGATACAACTTTTTCTGCCAAATCTGAAGGTATACAATCTGAATATATTGTTTTTTTTTAAATTACAGAGTTTATATTTCAATTTTCTATTTTTATTTCCAGTTTGCTACTCTTTCCAATCTGCATATGCTCTTTGCGTGCACTCTATGCGATCTCAGCAAATCAAAAACAAAGAAAACAATGTTTTATTTTCTGTGTATGCACTTTGTTGTGTGCTTTGTGCGATCTCAACAAACCAAAAACAAAGAGAAAACTTGCATTTTCCGGGTAAACTAACTGAGATCTAACCCCATTGTTGCTGAGTTTTGGATTGTTTTTTGAAAATGTTGTTTGTTTTTGGATGAGCACATTTTTTGGCAAACTTCAAGGTAAAGCCCCGATAACAAAAACAACACCCCCATCCTCCTTCATTAGTATTGTTATGTGTTTTTAATTAGCTCATTTGTTTGAAAGTCCTGATATTTAGTAAGAGGTCTTGAATTCAAATCTCTTTTTATAAGTTACTTTTTTAGAAAGTTCATGCTATCTTGGGTTACTCCATAACTTTATTGTAAAGTGTATTCCACTTGTATTAGAAAAGTGAATCAATATAAAATAACTTTAATATATATTTTTATGTATTACTTTTTGCATGCAACTCTCATTTATAAAGTAACTTTGTTTTAAAATTGAATGTCACTTGTTCTATAAAGTGGGTCACTTTATAAAGTAACTTATTTGTAAAAGTGAGCTTATAGGCAAAGCTAGATGAATTTTTTGTTTCTCAACAACATCCATCACCACATTGTTGTTTTTCCACGATCTTGGGTCTAGGATAGTATCTAAGAATCTCTGACGCTACTTTGCACAACGGAATATAAATGGCAGTAAATCTAGACAATTTCTTACAAATTTCCACCCGACTTCATTATATTAATCAACATATAATACAGCATTCTAGGGCTCTCGTACCAGGGATAATGGCCCTCATACATCCACTGACACAAGATACAAAACTAGGGCTTGGTGTCAATGCATCGACAACCAATCTGCCCATACAAGATACTTTGACCATCTAGCTAATGTAGAGCTCCTCACAACTGCCTTGGTCATACCATGTACCTGCCCAGTCCTTCGGCTCCCAATCTGTAGCTTCTACCTCTATCAACGATCCAAGTCCATCTGATCACTGAACCTCGGTTGTCAATCTACTCACTAGTTGTGCCTTAGTCCATCAAGGGCACAACACAATGAGACTCCTGTCGAGTTGTTTACAACTGCACTTGTGAACAACTCTCAATCTGCCCACTGCTGCTCCTCAGCTACTCCTATTGTATCATCTTTGTAAAACATTCAATCCTATCTCGAGTTGTTCTTAAAGGGGGATGTTAGGATATTTAGACACAGGACTTAGTTAAATTCAACTTAGTCTAATGTTTCTTTAGGTAAAAGTGTGTTTCTTAGAGTGTTTCTTCAGTGTGTATTAGTTGCATTGTAATCCGACAATCACAATATGTTCTAGATTGATCTAAAAGCTCATATTTTCCTTGATACTAATAGCTATTGATTTGTGGCTTAACACCTAATTGGTCCATGATCTCTATTTTGTTGGAATTTCCATGCACCCCAGGTCTGGTCTATGCCTTAGCTAGGAACATAAACACATCGAAGATTCCCAACCAAAAACAACTTTACACAGCAGAATATGGCAGCAAACAAATCAACAATAGTACACAGTATTTATGGCCCAAAACACGTTCCTTATTTGTCCATTAATAAGAAAACCTTAGGTCTCTCATACCAAGGATCATGGCCCTTTACAAACCCCATTACAATGATATAGTACAAGTTAGTCCTTTGACCAAATACAACTAGGGTTGAGGCCTAGTCCATCAGGTCCTCATCTTCCCAGCAAATAAATACAATCAGTAGGATACCAAAATCACCAGGGCGTGCTCCTTTTAGCCCACATTACACTACATTTGACCAATTGTCCTTTACAGCCAACTGTTAACCTCTAGTACCCTTGTTGTCCTTGTTGTAACTCTTATCCTTTCACTGCTACAATCTTCTTTTATCACATGGTTTGCTCCTTTAGGCCACTATCAGCCTTGTTTCCTACCTGGCAGACTTGCTATTCAATCTCCACAGCAGTTGCTTGACATAAGATGATCCTTTAGCCCTACTACTAGGTCTCTTTACACCTTTGCCTTGCTATCAATCTCCTTTATCCTTCCGAGCAACTCCTAAAACTGCTACCCCACCAGACTGACCCTAAACCAGTCCTCGGCAACCTTACTTCAATTGGGGTCAGCTACCACAGTCCACCATAGGCTTGCAGCCTAATTCCCTTCGCTGCAAGTAGCCCTAATAGACCCATCCATCTATTTTAGGACCCTGTGGCCCCCCAACAGGACCTCGCCTACCTTCTTGTAGATCAAACCAAGCCTAAGCCTTCCACCTTGGCTCTCGCTTCCTACTCGAACACTCAACGTGCTTCAAAAAGCCTTCTTTCAGCTGCAGGTGGCCCCTTATAGGCCTGTTCAAGCCTCGAATTTCTTAGTATTTCGTGTGGCTAATAAAAAAGACGGTCCAACCCTCAAACTAGGGCTTGGACCTCTTTTCACCCTCGTAAATACCTTGGCCCAGGCTCCTTGATTGCGGCCCCTTCTCTACTAGACCTCGACCTCCTTCTTGTTATGGTTATATTGCTTGTAGACTCCACTACTCTCATAACTCAGCCTCTCTCTAGTTGTTGCTCCTCTTCTTGACTTGACAGTCTACTCAGCCCTTTGAAAAAACTTATCGTCTCCATCTTGAGTTGCGTCTTCTCTCTAAGATCTGCGACCTCCTTGGACTCTTTTCCTTGCAAAAAAGTCATGTCTCCCTTATGATCTTGGCCTATATTTATAGCTCTCCTCTAAGTGTCTCGGGGGCCTTCTGTTGGAAAATCAGAAAGGGAGTCAAGATTTTCTCGATCTTAATAATTACTTGTGATGTTTCTTATTATTACAATACTTTATATCTTATTTCTTTAGTTCATCAAGCAATTACCAAAAGCAACAATACATAAAACAATGGACACAAGATGTAGGCACATGCCAAGGCAAAACCCCCCTCGAGGGGAAAACCTAGTCAAAGTAATTCTTCCTTTCAATAGTATTCTTTGAGACTCTTCACCCTAGACCAAGACCAGACCTTCCCTCCACACCAAGTCAGCCTCCAGAAGTTTGACCTCTTCCCAACAACTTTGACTATGCAGCAACTAACAGCTTCCGGCAGCAGTCCAACTTGGAAGACTTCGATCTCCCAATCCAGAGCACGAAACAGAGAGAGACCACCACCAAAATTTCGATTTTCCTTGACTCCTTAGACTCACCCAAACTCGCATTCACTTTGGCTTCCCGACAACAGACTTTCCCAGCTACCCACTTCGCACTTCTCCCCAGTAGAGAGAATTCGAACTTGATGAAAAGTGATGCACCAAATGAATTCGATGTCCTTCCTTTTATAGGCTTCTTGTGTGGTCCAATAGGGTCTTAGGCCGACTTGATCTTCCTTAGGCCGACATGGTGTGCAGGTTCCATAATTCATATTTGACTCAATACTAAACCTTTTTACATGATTCAAAAGCCCAAGAAGGGTCTCTTTAAATGTACAATAATTCTATAGACTCAGAATAAATCTTAGAAGTCCTCAATGGGGACTTTGACCTAAAACATGGTGACCCAAGCATGAAACCCATGCTTTAATAAGTCACAATAATAATAATAAAAATAATTTTCTTTATTCTTTTGACAAGTACATTACATAATGACTCAAGTACATTATTGAAGACCGAACATAGTTACTTTTTCCAACACTCCCTCTTAACTAGGGAGGTATTCATAATGTACATATACAATGGAAGATCTCAAACTATATGAAACATGAAGAACTTTAGGCACCGCAATGCCATGGACTAGATTCCTGACCAAGGCAATCTATCCAACTAGTCACTCAACAATTTAGGCACCGCAATGCCATGGACTAGATTCCTGACCAGGGCAATCTATCCAAGTGGGACTAAGGTGGACTCAAGCTTTCAGCCCCTCTAGGTACCATCAGGCTTACTTTCTAACCACCAACCCAAAAATCCAAGTGTGTATCCAAAACAAAGCTCAATAATCAACACCACCTTTCCAACTTCGGGGACTCAAACATCAACACAAAGTGTCAACCAAATGTCTCCCCAGGCAATGCTTCACTCGCAAAGCCTCAACACCCCTTGATCCAGTAGATCAAGAATAACCAATCTCTCCCAATCAAACTGATTGGTAACCAACATGCTTTCCTTCGAGAGATTCACCTATACAAACACAACCCCAATCAATATACTTTCATATGTATATAATCAAATACAAACCTCTAGGGTCTTACAGACAGCTTGATGTTGCTTCTCAACTTTCCATAGTAGGATTGTCAATCAAATCTTTTGACAGAAGATTCCTCAATCATATGATTTTTCTTCCTGCTTCTCATGTAGCAACATATCCTCCGAAATTCATTCATCAATTAATACCAAGCTAAGCCCTCCCTCTCAACCAAGAAGCACCTCTTTATCCGAACTCCCTCTTAATCTTAGGGAGATCTCTTCTATTCATGCTTCCTCCAGGAGATCAGCTTCTTCCTTTTCGACATCGGAGAATCTTTCGTGGCTTCCAACCAATTCATCAGAGTTATCCCCATCATGCTTATCACATCAATGAACATCTTCATCAAGTTGAAGATTGTATACCTGCACAACTTAAATAGCAAGTACAACCAAAAACTATAGAAGCATGATGTTAGCCATATCAAAATCACGGAAGCATTTCATCTTTATACGTATCAAATACCCAAACTCAATTACAGACTAGAGACATATACTCTTCAACATCTTGTTAGGGACTTTATACACCCTAGGCTACTTCATAACAACATTTATTCCATCTAGGGTTTCAATGTGTCTTCCAAAGGTATGACATACCTTACTAAAACATATAGCAAACCCTAGAAACAATTCACACAAATATAGATCTACAAAGTATCTAACAATATTTCAAAGTACATATGTTAGACTTCTCACTAGAGATTCATATAAATCCTAGATTTCATACATAATCAATCAAAGTCAATCACAGCATAGTCATTGACCATCTTTTACTAGGGTTATTTCCAAACCCTAGATTTTCAATCACCCATCAATCAGTCACTAGCATGACCAACTACTACTAGGGTTAGTTGCAAACCCTAGATTTCCGAGCAATCATCAATCTCAACCAAAAATTCAAATTTCAACAAATCTCTCATATAGTTAACATTCATCAGAGATTTCTACTTCAACTAAGGTTCAACTCCAAAACCTTAGAATTCACAAATTCACCAAACTTTATACAAATCTTGAATCATCATATTCTAGAGATTCTACTTTGACTAAGGTTTAATTCCAAAACCTTAGAATTTCATTTTCACAATCTCAACAATCATTACATATATAGATCTTAGATCGTTATATTTCGTACTAGATAATGTCACTACTAGGATTTAACTGCAAAACCCGAGATTTTTCAATTTCAACAATCATCTAATAGATTTCGGATTGTTATATCACATATACTAAACAATTTAAACCTCACTAGGGTTTAGCTATAAAACCCCAGATTTCCAAATATGGTCATCCTAGAATCTTAGACAAGGACTTCCATTAAATCCTAAGACTTATGACCATCAATGACTAGGTCAACACACAAAACTAGGAATTCATAATCATTCATAAGCATATCATATGCCCAACAACATTAATACATCTCACCTAGACCAACCTGGGATTTTTACCCAAAATACATATCTATATATGCCTAGATTTCATCATCATGCAAATACATTTCATATCATGTGTTAGTCAAACCCAACTTCACAACAATATCAAATAAGAGTTAGACACACAATCATTTTGATTACACTAGGGTTTGATCAGACAAACACACACATACCAAAGAAAACATTTTTAAGACAATGTAAGGGTCTTGCTCACACATTCCACCAAACCCCAATGAGCTAGGGTTCCAATGTAGAATCACACATTCCACCAAACCCTAATGAGCTAGGGTTCCAATGTAGAAACATAGCAAACCCAACATTACCAAAACTTCAAAGGTTCGAGATTTTAGACCTCATCATTCAACCCTAACAAGTTAGGATTTCCAGATCACACCAAATCCCAAACAAGACATCATCAATAAAACTTTAACTAGCATTTCACAATCACCCTAAGTAGCTTAGGATTTCAAACATTCACAATAGCATACCCTTCAATTATGGTTTCCAGAACCTGTCTAGGGTTCTACATAGTCAATCAAAAATATGAGTGAGGTGGGTAGATTTATCAAAAGATGAATCGCCCAAACAAGAATCACTACGATTCAATACAGCTAGTCATAAAAAGTTAGTAATAGATTATCAAATGAATAATCCTTTCAATCAAAGTATTCAAAGCATACCTTTATTTCTTGACTAACCTTGTCTTGAGAGATCCTCCTTCTTGCAGATGTTTTCCTAATCAAGACAACAGAGGGAGAAAGGTGATTAGTATTTAATATAATCAAAACTAAATGAGTACATGAACCCAAAACTAAAAAGACATGAGATACTTATCTTTGAGAGTTATTGGGAGCTCCCTCCAAAGCTTGAGGGAAACCTACAAACTTAAAGCAATACAAAAAATGTCTTTTCCAAAAATATTAGAAACCTATGAATTCTACAACATATAAAGCAAGATATATAAAGATACAAGCAAAGGGCTTAATAGTGTAAGTCCCTAATGTCGGATTCTTCGGGCTTGACTTTCTTTGAGTCTCCTTCAGCAAGTTGGCTTGATCTCTTCCTCTCTTCTAATTCCTTGGATTCTCGAGACAGCCACTCTTGTAGTGACCTTTCTTATGACATTGATAGCACTCTATCTTAGACATATCAACTTTCTTCCTTGGTCCCTTCGATCTCTTTCCTTTATTACGAGCGACATAAGAATTTGATACTTCTTCAGGATTGGCAACCATTGAGATCCTTAATTCTTCTTGACTACATGCGGTCCATAATTCTTCAAAGGTGGGAGCTACCTTCCAACTGTTGAGACCTAAAGCAAATGCACCCCAAGAGGGTGGAAATCCTAATATAGCAGTGATCACCAATTCTTTGTCCAGAATAATCTCATCGATGACCAAGAGATCATCCTTGAGTCTAGCTATCTTCACAAAGAAGGTTGCCATAGTATCTTCTTTAGTCATTTTCGTATTCCTCGGCTCATTCTTCAAACTTGCTACTTGACCAATGTTCTTAATAGTGAACAGCTTCGACAAGGCTTCATACATCTCCTGAGCATGATCGATGTTAGCTATGAATGGGACAAGATTGTCTTTTATCCCTTCTACCATCAGAGTCATAGCCACCAATTCTAAATCCCTAAATTTTGCTTTGTCGGCATCACTGGCTTCTTCTGTAGGCTTCTTTACATTTCCTTTTACCAAATCCAATACCTTGTTCTTCTCGAAGATTAGGTCAATCCTCTTCTTCCAGGATCTGAAGTTAGATGCTCCTTCAAGTTTGTTCTCACCCTTGATTGAGTTAGACATCCTCCTTGAATATAATAGACTCCTTCCTTGAGATAGTGCCTATGAATGGATCTGCCTTTTTCTTCTGTAGCATAAAAACTAAGGTTGAAGCAAGAAAAATCGATAGCTTGGAAACTTGAATGTAAAAATACACATAGGTATTTGTAATAATAATTTATTATATATATAAAATTGTATAAGATGATATAAGATTGATTGAATGTTACAATGAGGACCCGCGTTTATATACCTAAGCAGGTGTCCTTTCGTGAGTGCGCATGTCTTTTAGACATACCTTTTCACTTAACTTAATGACTATTTAACCTAATTAATATTTAATTATTTAATATTTATATTTATTTTATTTATTTAATTGTTATGAATTATATTCATAACATTGCCCCTTCCTTCGGAAGCTTTGTCCTCAAAGCTTTAATGGTGTGAATTTTCTTCATTTAGTGTCCGTCGTCTTGATGTGTATAATATGGCCATCCTCTCGTCTTATAGCTCATCAGTAATATTTCCTTCGATTTTTATTTTTTATTTTTTTATTTTTTTATTTTTTTTTTAACTCTAGTTTATATATATATATTTATGTATATTTAACTCTAAAATCTTTCCTTTTTTTAAATATTTTTTTTAATATAATTTTTTATATTTTTTTAATTAATTAATTAAAAGATATTATTTTAATTAATTAATGTTATGTACATATATGTAATTTTTTTTAATTATATAGTTTTAATTACATATATGTATATGTCATATACGTCGGCTATTTTATAACTTATTTAGTTATTCGATGGACAGTCACGTCCCTTACCTCGCCGAAAAGTCATGTTACTGAACAGTCACGTGCCGAATGGTCACGTTACTGTTTGACGGTCAACCCTTCGTGCGGATATCACTACAGAGACCACCACAACAGAACTGCAGGTCACCACAGAGGAAAAAGAACAACGCAGACATCCGCCGGACAAATGTTGCATGGTTTAGTCGTGGGGTTGTGCGCTACGGTTTGGCATAGCTACGTCCTGCAACCCTGCGACGTCCTGCAACCCCGTAACCAGGTGCAAGCCCGGAAGTGATGATTGATGCTATGTGATTCGTTCTCCACATTTCACTAGTTTCAATCCCACTTCTTCACCCCTGTGAGCATCACCCGATGCAATGAGTGCTAAGTGAAATATTCAAAAATCATGAGAAATTAGTCAGTTACGACTACCTCTCACGGAAATGGTCATACGTGAATGATCTTACTTAACGCAGTTGAATCCCAAAATGATATCTAATATAATGCACTGCGTAAAAACCCCCATACTTAAATTCAAAAAGAGTCAAGGGATCTCTACTTGAATGGTTCATGAGGCACAATACTTGCTAAGGTTTTGCAAATGGGGTAGCAAGCTAAGTGGGCTTGATTGTGGGGAAAAACTCCACAGTTAAGCGCGCTTGAGCCAGAGGAGTTCTGGGATGGGTGACCTCCTGGGAAGTCCTGGTTACCGGGTGCAAGCCCCGAAGTGATGATTGATGCTATGTGATTCGTTCTCCACATTTCACTAGTTTCAATCCCACTTCTTCACCCCTGTGAGCATCACCCGATGCAATGAGTGCTAAGTGAAATATTCAAAAATCATGAGAAATTAGTCAGTTACGACTACCTCTCATGGAAATGGTCATACGTGAATGATCTTCCTTAACGCAGTTGAATCCCAAAATGATATCTAACATGGAGTTCAATTATAGTCTGCTCTTCCTCAAATGAAAACTGTCCACGTTTTATATTAGGTCTTAAATAGTTGGTCCATCTCAGCCTGCAACTTTTTCCACATCTCAAGAGCCCTTCCATCCTTAGCTTGAAGTATGGATCTTCCTCATATATTTTGGACTTAACAATTCCTACTAGCATTGGATTCTCCAAATTCAGGGAACGATTTTGCTCCCCTAAAACTATTGAATCATTTTGAACTTTGCCACTCGTATTTATGGGCAATGACCCCCATAATGCTCGTGTTCTAGCCAAGTCATCTCCAGTTTGAGAGGATACCAACCATTTAAGTAGTTCAATTATTTCATTGTCTGAATCCTTCAATTCAGTACTTTGTTCCATTTGAGACCTTACAACATTCTCATCATTTTGATCATGGTTTTCTTCGTCCTCTTTCCCATAATCCACTTCTTCCTCTTCATCATCATTAATGTCTTCTTCATTATTATGACATTGTTCATCTTCTTGTTTCTCAAGATAGTCTTCTTCCACATTATCTTCATTTGTTGCAAATTCCAAATTAACTTCAGCAGTCTCCACAGTGGGGAGTTCTGAATCGAAACATTTTTCAGTGACTCCTGCTTTAAGTTGACTTCTGGTATCTACATAAACTTCTTCTTCTGCTTCACCTTGTTCCGTTTCTTCACTGTCGCTATTCTCTTCCTTATTATCGATTTCCTTTTGACATGCTTTAACTTCTGCAATTGATTTTTCTAAACACCGAAATGCTTCTTGAATTTTACTAAACTGCTCAACGCATTCAAGACGTGAAATTTTGAGTCAATTTCTTGGTCATTTCAGTTTCATAAATAAGTCAGAGTCCTGTGTTGTAGTCGAAATG
Organism: Pinus tabuliformis; assembly: GCA_031772625.1. Taxonomy (NCBI): domain Eukaryota; kingdom Viridiplantae; phylum Streptophyta; class Pinopsida; order Pinales; family Pinaceae; genus Pinus; species Pinus tabuliformis. The sequence continues at coordinate 444,640,543 of CM062807.1, read as the reverse complement.
ATGACTCCATAGCCCAATGGACGAAGGCACTGTCTGCTCTCCCAAAGATCTGCCATTCTTGGCACCTCCAAGGAGCTACCATCCCCCATTGGAGCCAATGTTAGAGTCGGTCTGGTCAGTCCTCCGTCAGAGATCAAAACTCTTTATGCATTTCATTTTTAGGTGTCCCGCTCCATTCACTCAGCTGCATTCCGCTAGGGGGCATGCCATGATCTGACGGAGAAAGTCATGCTAGTCATTTCCCCTCATGTCTGGCTCCTGCTGGCTTATGTCTTTGTGTCAAATAATCAAAAAGTCCATAACAGTCAAGGTCTGGTCCTTCAACGGACAAAGGTCATTTTTGGTCATTAGGTCTAGGGATTGATCAATTTGGTCTTTAATATGTCCAATAAAGCCATGCAGGCCAGAGGGATGTTCTTGCAAAGTAATGATCCGCAGAGTTTCATCATCATGATGATAGACTTCGACTATTCTTCAAAACTCTGTTTTGAAGAAAAGTCAAATAGTGTCATTTGTGACAAAATGTTCAAAAAGAGTCGACAGTTGATTCCTTCAGGTGTAGTCATGATTCCCGTGACCAGATGCTCTATCATGCAATCCCTGCAAAAAGTGTTGAAAATTTCATCATTTGAGCCAAAATTTCAGAGGAAAAGTGAAAATCAGGGTTATATTAAAATCAGTGAAAAAGTGTTGAACAGGACATTAGAAAAGTGGGTTTTTTAAAAAGTAAATTTAAAACATCACTACCAAGGCTATATATACAAGTGTTCATCAAAATCAAAGGTCATTGTGCTAATCCAAGCCTTGGAGAAACGTTGCAAAGGGTGTGAGTGTGCATCGTGAGCATTTGAGGGAGTTGGAGGCAGTTTGAAGGCGCGCGGCACACACAGGCAGGAGTGCGGCACACTCACCGGGCGCGACGCACACAGAGCCTGCCCACATTTCAAAATTACCACTGGCGCGGCGCACTGGGCTTTGCGCGCAGCGCACAGGGCAAAACGCCCAAAACTTTGCCAAATCGCCTCAAATTTTTTGTGGAGCTCTTCTATTTGCAAGGTAGGCTACCTAAATTCAATTGTGCACCAATTTTTATGGGTGATATGATGATTTTATGCCTGTAATAAAATGCAAAAAAATTTCATAAAGCAAACACAAAGAAGACACCAAAGAAAACCATTATGCTAGGGTTTGTGCTACAGTGATATTGCTGCCAAGGTTATTCTTCCTACCCTACCCCTGTTCCTTATTCCCCTATGCCATTGTCCCCATAATCACTACCCTAACACTACCAAAATCATACTCCCTTTCCCCTCTTCCTATTGCTAAATAAATCCCAAACCCTACCTTACAAACCCTAAAACCTTACCTTGCCCAAAACACAAAACCTACCCTATCAAAATACCCCAAAACCCCCTGTATATCCCTAAACAAAATTCTCCTATAAACCCCTATTCCCATTATATTATCCCCCTCCTAATACTCCCTTTTTAATTGTCCCCTTGGTGGTAGATTATCAAAGCAAACTCCAGCTTCACTATAATCAAAGGGCAGCCTAAATTCAGTTTACAAATAGCAGTCATGGCATCCGAGGTTTCATCAGAATATGAGGAGGAGACCCACAGTGATACAGCTTCAGGAGAACAGGCCCCCAGGAGACATCACCGAAGTGGCAAACATGTTAGAGATGAGCCAAACACCCTCACCGAGTTACATGCATGCTCTCTTGCTATGTCATGTTTCCAACACTTAGCATGTTTTGAATTTTGTCAAAGGGTGGCAAATGTCAGAGTTCATCATGATTTGGCCCGTCTTTTTGCACTTCACCTACATGGAGGTCAGTCTATCTTGGCTGGGGTCACTTTCACATTGACACCCGAAGCCATATCAGTGGCAACAGGCATACCAAATGTTGGAGAACAGTGTCATAAGAAGAAGAAGGTGGAGAGGCATCATTATGAGCCTTACATTAAGGCCAGTTGTTTGAGTCAGCTCACGAGAGTTTTCCCGTTCAGATTTTTGAGAGATGAGTATGCTTCGCTCATGAAACTGATCATGAAATACTTCAGTTGTGAGGGGAGGTTTTCTCGCCTTTATGCCTATCACATCAGGTTGCTCATGCACTTTACCAGGGTGCAAATGATGAACCTCCCATTTTTCATCTGCGGAAACATAGAGAGGATGAAAAATTTCATGCAGCACAAGACCCCTCGACAGCAGCTCAACAGTGTTTATCACTTTGCTCTTATCCGGATTTTGGTGGACCATCAGTTGGGATTGCAGGGTATTGCTTGGGAGGACTTCATCTCCCGTGACTTCTTCAGCGCTCCACAGGTAGTATCAGAGGCAGAGCATGAGATAGGTGGCCCATCTCATCAGTATGAGCGACATGAGACTGCTACTATGCCAGTATACATCACCTATCAGAGAGGCAGTAGACCCTTATTTGTAGCAACAAAGCGAGTGTTATCTCCACCCGGGGTGGAAGGGGCCTCGCTTCCGACATCGGCATCACATGAGCAGGGCAGAGGTAAGGAGCCAGTGCAGGAGGAAGGGCCATCAGGTGAACGAGAGACCGAATTCGTTCTCCTCCATGATGATGAGACAGATGCAGAACCAACAAATGCAGAGCTTACAGAGATCATCCAGGAGCAGCAATCAGTGATTGAGTCCTTATCCCTTGACTTGGAGAGGGCCAAGTGGAACATGAAGTACCTGGAGCAGAGAAACAAGCAGCTTGAGGATCAGCAGGCGATTATGGAGCTGCAAAACATTCGTGAGCATCGCCAAGCTGCTCAAAGGAGAAGAGTTGAGCTCACATCATTGGAGCAAGAGATCAATGAGGATCGGGAGGCCCATCTCGAGAGCGTGAACATGCACTTGGAGAGGCTGCTGGACAAGGCCGATCAGGACCTTGCCTTACTGAGACACATGGCTTATCGTTACAGGACACGAAACATGAGTGCAAGGGCCCGGATAAGGAGCTTGAAGGCGAAATTGAGGAAAGCAACAAGAAAGGCAAAAGAGGCAAAAGAGCAAGATCGGCTTCGAATCTTGGCTGAGGCTTCCTTGGCCCATCATAACACCCCATAGGGAACCTCCAGCCCAAATTTCAAGAAATTTGGGGAATTTTTGGTCACATGACAAATTTTTGGGCAAAAAACAGGGTTTTTCTCCCTGTGCGCCGCGCTTAGAGCTCCAAATGAGGAATGGTTTGCATTTTTGGATTCAGCATGGAAAATCACGACTACTGGTGCCCGGACAAGAAATTTTGGCAAGAGATGAGTCTCCAAAAGGTCAAAAAACACCCAAAAATGGCCTCTCTGCCACTTTTTTGACACACAGGAAGCAGTCTTGGGAGAATGAAGATTTGGAGGGGCAAATGAGCACCAAATTCAAAAATTCCAGTGGGGTTAGAAAGTAGACAGGACAGCTTTCCAACAAGCCCACTTGGGCACATTTTGGACACCTGCAAGTGCCCCAAAACAGGCCCCAAAGTAGCGCGGCGCACAGAGGAAAAATTGCCCAATTTGCTTCTGTTTCGCGAAATTTCGGTTCGCGACTTCTCCAAGTGGGCCCACTCATCTACACTTCGATTTTTTGGCACCAAAGGCGGCATTTAAAGTGCTTTTTTCTCCAGATTGGCTTCTATCCAAGTGGCGAAGGAAGGCAAACGGTCACCCAAGCCAAATGTCATGTTTATAGCGCTGCACCTGTAGCTGATGGTTGGCTCTCCATCTCCATTTTGCAATGATTCGAGTAACTCCCCAACCCTTGGGCGTTCTATCTCTTCCTTACACATTCTATATATTGTATGCAAACTATTTGCAAAGGGTGGGTTGGCTTGTAACTTCTGGGAGACTGTGGGAAAGAAACTCTGTTTCTTCACTGTATATTTTTGACAGAGAATTAATGAAAGGCAGCGGCTCTGTTTCATGAGATTCTTGTGGTTGTGAGTGTAGTAAATGTGTCTCTTATGTTTTCATATGTATTTCATTATGTTTCATAATTCAATTCATGTCCATTTCCAGTGAAATTTTCTGAGTGAGATTAGGTAGAATTCAATTTTATTGCTCTACCTGTGGGAAAATTTCATGTTCAGTGTTCTTCTTCTGTTGAAAAGGATTCATGTTCCTATGCCCTTTTCACACTCCTCAGCAATCTCTCCGTTCCGAGTTATTCCAAACTAGATTGCTACACTTTCCGCCTGCCTTGCCTCACGAAGTAATCTGTGCCTTTGTATTAAATTCTCTGTTCTTTGTTGACCGTTGGTCCCATACCATCCCAAAAGCTCAGTCATTCATAGAAATTGTTTCGTGTATCCCTATTCACTTACTAGCCTAAGATCAATATTTCACTGTAAGTCATCTCAGACCGTTTTTGCTTATATATTCACTGAGCGTGACTCGGAGAGATCGGAGAGAGCCCTCTCCTGTTCTGGTAGGGCTAGCTACCAGACTGAGCGTGGTTTGTGGTTACCCTAATTTTTGCCTTCCTTCAGCCTAAGGTAGATTTAGGTGCTAACATAGTGGCGACCAGTAATGGCACATTGTGCAGCGAACAACGTTCAAAGACTCGCATCATTATATCGTGTGCCATGGCTCTGATACCACTGTAGCATAAAAACTATGGCTGAAGCAAGAAAAATTGATAGCTTGGAAACTTGAATGTAAAAATACACACAGGTATTTGTAATAATAATTTATTATATATATAAAATTGTATAAGATGATATAAGATTGATTGAATGTTACAATGAGGACCCGCGTTTATATACCTAAGCAGGTGTCCTTTCATGAATGGGCATGTCTTTTAGACATGCCTTTTCACTTAAGTTAATGACTATTTAACCTAATTAATATTTAATTATTTAATATTTATATTTATTTTATTTATTTAATTGTTATGAATTATATTCATAACAAATTCTCGGGACAGCCACTCTTGTAGTGACCTTTCTTATGACATTGATAGCACTCTATCTTAGACATGTCAACTTTCTTCCTTGGTCCCTTCGATCTCTTTCCTTTATGATGAGCAACATAAGCATTTGATACTTCTTCAGGATTGGCAACCATTGAGATCCTTAATTCTTCTTGACTACATGCGGTCCATAATTCTTCAAAGGTGGGAGCTACCTTCCAACTGTTGAGACCTGAAGCAAATGCACCCCAAGAGGGTGGCAATCCTAATATAGCAGTGATCACCAATTCTTTGTCCAGAATAATCTCATCGATGGCCAAGAGATCATCCCTGAGTCTAGCTATCTTCACAAAGAAGGTTGCCACAGTATCTTCTTTAGTCATTTTCGTATTCCTCGGCTCATTCTTCAAACTTGCTACTTGACCAATGTTCTTAATAGTGAACAGCTTCGACAAGGCTTCATACATCTCCTGAGCATGATCGATTTTAGCTATCAATGGGACAAGATTGTCTTTTATCCCTTCTATCATCAAAGTCATAGCCACCAATTCTAAATCCCTGAATTTTGCTTTGTCGGCACCACTGGCTTCTTCTGTAGGCTTCTTTACATTTCCTTTTACCAAATCCAATACCTTGTTCTTCTCGAAGATTAGGTCAATCCTCTTCTTCCAAGATCTGAAGTTAGATGCTCCTTCAAGTTTGTTCTCACCCTCGATTGAGTTAGACATCCTCCTTGAATATAATAGACTCCTTCCTTGAGATAGTGCCTATGAACGGATCTACCTTTTTCTTCTTTCTTCACCAAAGTTATAGATACCATGCTGGAAAATCAGAAAGGCAGTAAAGATTTTCTCGATCTTGATAATTACTTGTGATGTTTCTTATTATTACGATTATTTATATCTTCTTTCTTTAGTTCATCAAGCAATTACCAAAAGGATCAGTACATAAAACAATGGACACAAGATGTAGGCATATGCCAAGGCAAAACCCCCCTCGAGGGGAAAACCCAGTCAAAATAATTATTTCTTTCAATAGTATTCTTTGAGACTCTTCACCCTAGACCAATACCAGACCTTCCCTCCACACTAAGTTAGCCTCCAGAAGATTGACCTCTTCCCAACAACTTCGACTATGCAGCAACTTGCAACAGCTAACAGCTTCTGACAATAGTCCAACTTGGAAGACTTCGATCTCCCAATCCAGAGCACGAAACAGAGAGAGACCACCACCAAAATTTTGATTTTCCTTGACTCCTTAGACTCACCCAAACTCGCATTCACTTTGGCTTCCTAGCAACAGACTTTCCCAGCTACCCACTTCGCACTTTTGCCCAATAGAGAGAATTCGAACTTGATGAGAAGTGATGCTCCAAATGAATTCGATGTCCTTCCTTTTATAGGTTTCTTGTGGGGTCGAATAGGGTCTTAGGCCGACTTGATCTTCCCTTAGGCCGACATGGTGTGGAGGTTCCATAATTCATATTTGACTCAATACTAAACCTTTTTACATGATTCAAAAGCCCAAGAAGGGTCTCTTTAAATGTACAATAATTCTATAGACTCAGAATAAATACTAGAAGTCCTCAATGGGGACTTTGACCTAAAACATGGTGACCCAAGCATGAAACCCATGCTTTAATAAGTCACAATAAAAATAATAATAATTCCTTTTTTTATTCTTTTGACAAGTACATTACATAATGACTCAAGTACATTATTGAAGACCAAACATAGTTACTTTTTCCAACATCTTCTTTGTCCTTCAAAAAACCCACTTCACCACTCAATAACAAATTAAAATGTTAAACTCATTACCTTGGGTTCCAAGCCCACAACATTGGGTCCAAAACCCCAACACTTAGGTATATTGCCCACAAGTCTCCTTTTTGTGAATTTTCTCCACTCAGAAAATACCTTTTGAGCTACCCAAATTTCAACACTCCCTCTTAGTGAGGACGGTATTTCCACGTCCTCGTAGAAATCTCCAACTCCATGACTTTCCTTGCATGCCCATGAATTCCTTGCATGAGCCATGACTTTCCCTTGCATGGCCATGATTGTCCTCGCATGTGCCACATCTTCTTTTGTGCTTTATCAAGACTTATCTTGCAAGGTGTATGTACCATGACTTTTCCTTACGTGATCCATGAATGTCTTCACATGGTCTACCACTTTCTTTGCACCACCATGACTGTCCTCGCATGGTTAGTGACTGTCCTTACATGGGTTGAAAATTCCACTCTCTTGCTTGAACCTAAGGTTAGACTTCCACTGGGTGGCTAACTCTCCTTCACAGTCTCCCTCTAAAGCCAGACTCCCTCTGAGCCTACACAACCTCCACCTGGCTCACTCTATTTTCCTTCCTGGAAAAAGCTGTAACTGAACTTGTGTCCTTTCAAGGTCAGTCTTGAGCTACAGTTGAACACAGGGCCTAGTCCACTCTAGACGACGGCAACTCAACATGCAAGTGTCCTCATCCTCCTAGGTCAAGCACCTCATGTGCACAAGGCTCCATTATCGAATGTGCAAACCTACAACCCAGTGAAGATAATATCTTACAATCAACCTATCATCCACACAAAGCTACCTCGTCCATGCCAAAGCACTCCTTGCCAAGGCACTTGAGCAGTGTCAACATACTTTGACAAGTCAACGAAAGTCCATCATCAGCAACTTACCACACAACATATTGTTGTGCACCAAGTTCTCCACCAATCCACCAGAATGCCCATCCTGCCTCGTCACCAAACCAATCAAGGCCGCATCACCATGTTCTCAGTTGAACCTTCTACTCCATGTCTAGCCAACTCACTTGGAAACATTGTTGTTTCCTGCAACAATCTCACGGCTCCCACCTAGAGTTAACACCTGTGCACACTCTAATCTAGTTGCCCATCAAAGTCGCTTTGAAACCATGTTGGAATTTCCATGCACCCCAGGCCTGGTCTATGCCATAGCTAGGAACATAAACACATTAAAGATGCCCAACCAAAAACAACTTTGCACAGAGGAATATGACAGCAAATAGATCAACAACAATACACAGTATTTATGGCCCAAATAAGAAAACCTTATGGATCCCGTACCAGGGATCATGGCCCTTTACAAACTCCAGTACAATGTTATAGTACAAATCAGTCCTTTGACCAAATACAGCTAGGGTTGAGGCATAGTCCATCAGGTCCTCATCTGACCAACAAATAAATACAATCAGTAGGATACCAAACTCACTTAGGCTTCCTCCCTTTAGCCCACAGTACACTACAGCTAACCAGTTGTCCTTTGCAGCCAACTGCTAACCTCCAGTACTCTTATTGTCCTTGTTGTAGCTCATATCCTTTGGTTGCTACAATCTTCTTTTATCACATGGTCTGCTCCTTTAGAGCACGATTAGCCTTGATGCCCACCTAGCAAACTTGTTGTTTAATCTCCACCAGCAACTACTTGGCTTGGGTTGATCCTTTAGCCACCTTACTAGGTCTATTTACACCTTGGCCTTGCTATCAGTCTCCTTTAGCCACATTGCTAGTTCTATTTACACCTTGGCCTTGCTATCAGTCTCCTTTAGCCACATTGCTAGTTCTATTTACACCTTGGCCTTGCTATCAGTCTCCTTTAGCCACCTTGCTAGTTCTATTTACACCTTGGCCTTGCTATCAGTCTCCTTTAGCCTTCTGAGCAACTCCTAAGCCTGTTGCCCCACCAGACTAACCCTAAACCAGTCCTCGGCAGCCTTACTTCAGTTGGGGTTAGCTACCACGGTCCACCATTGTTAGAAAATCAGAAAGGCGGAAATATTTTCTTATATTGGCAATTACTTGTGATATACTTTTATTCTTATTAGCTTTCTTTATGTTCTTCTTTATCTTCTTTTCATCAAGCAATCATCAAATCAAAAGCATGAATATCAATGACACCAGAAGTAGGCACTCAGCCAGGGCTAAAACCCCTATAAAGGGGAAAACCCAGTCAAACTCTTCCACTAGTAGATTCAAATCAAATTGAGACAAACCAAGACCTTTAACTAGACCAAAAGACCTTCCTCACTCCACCAAGTCAACCTTCCAAGATGATTATGCAAACTTCAGTAGTCTCTTCTTGTCAACCAACTTCAACCCAGCTAGAACACAATATTTAGGCCCCCACCTTCCAGAATTTCGGCCCTACTGCAGATCTGGAATTTCAGCCTTCCAACAACAGCCCAGAAGCTCACACGTGTTGCAGAAGAGAGAGAAATTTGGCTTCCTTTTGCTTAACAAATGTCTCCTTCTTCGCTAGAGTTTTTCTCCTTCTTCTTAGGTATTTCGCTCCTCTTTTCTTCTCCAACTACTTCAGATCGAACTTGCTTGGTGTGTGCTCCAAATGAGGTCGAGTCGTTGCCTTTATAGAGTTAATTCCAGCGCCCAATTAGTCCAAATTGTCTTCCTTGAGGCCAACTTGATAGAGGAGGCCTAAATGACTCATTTTTCATCAAAATATTTTTTCTTTCTTGATATACAAAGCCTAAGAAGGGTCTATTACATGATGACATGGACAAACACTCTTGACATAAGCCCTAGAATCCTACAATGTAGGCTTTGACCTAGAAATAAACTAATAGAGCATGAAACCCATGCTTGATAAATAATTTTTCTTTCACAATAAAATTTCTTTTTCTTTTCTTTGACAAATACATTACAGTATGACTCAAATACAATTATGAAGACAGACACTAGTTACATTCTTCAACAACCATAAGCCTGTGGCCTAATTCTCCTGGCTGCGGGTAGCCCTAACAAACCCAGCCAGCGCTTTTAAGACCCTACAGCCCCCCAACGGGGCCTCAACTACCTTCCTGTAAATAAAGCCAGGCCTCAGCCTTCCTCCTTGGCTCTCAGCTTCCTACTCCATCCCTCAACGTGCTTCAACAAACCTTCTTTCAACTGCAGGTGGCCTCTTCTAGGCTTGTTCAAGCCTCGACCTTCATAGTGCTTCTAGTGGCTAATACAAAACACGATGCAGCCCTTAGACTAGGGCTTGGACCTCTTTTCACCCTCAAAAAGACCTTGGACCAAGCTCCTTGACTATGGCATCTTCTCTGCTGACCTCATCCTCCTTCTTGTGCGGCTATGTCCTTTGTAGCCTCCTCTACTCTCAGAAGTCAACCTCTCTCTAGTTGTGGCTCCTCTTCTTGGCTTGATAGTCCACTAGACCCATTAGAACAAACTTATCCTCTCCATCTTGAGCTACGTCTTCTCTCTAAGATCTGAAACCTCCCTGGATTCTCTTCCTTGGACAAAAGAAGTCACATCTTCCTTATGATCTTGGCCTATATTTATAGCTCTTGTCTAAGTGTCTTGGGGGTCTGCTTTGTCCTTCAAGAAACCCCACTTCACCACTCAATAACAAATTAGAATATTAAACTCATTACCTTGGGTTCCAAGCCCACAACTTTTGGTCCAAAACCCCAACACTTGGGTATCTTGCCTATTAGCACTCAAACCAGCGAGGGACCTAAAGGGGTTCCTAAGAGGGCAACTACTAGGTTAAGGGCAACGGTGGAGGCTTAGCCCACTGTCACCACAGCTAAGTCTCCCTGCTCTTTACGAACTTTCACCGATGGGAGGAGTCCTGGTAGTGTAGGGATCACTTGTAAGGTATATGTCAATGGATAGGTGAGAAGTGACCCTGAAAACCCTTTCCCAAGGATGGAGTGAAGAATGGAACTTGCTTGCTCTTTAAGCAAGGGACTTGGTCCACCAGGGGTAAGGGGTGAGGATTGGAGGGTTGAGGGAGAAAGGATAGGCTTATAAACAAGGTTCTCAATCCCTATAATCCTTGGGAAACTTGGATTCCCAAATGGTCCTTGACGAATAATCTTTATTGAGAAATGGGACCACACGGGGCCAAGTGGACCCAGCCTAGGTTCGGGGATGGAATGTAGCAACCAATGATGTTCCTATCCTGGACAAGGTGAGGGGAAAGGACCAAACAAGAATACTTTCTTCAAAAGGTTGAATTGATCCTATTGAGGTCTAGCCTTGGGGATGCCTAGGCACAATTCGATCCTAAAGCTAGGGCTTGGGATTCCTGGAGATTCCACCATAGAATTGCCTCAAATTTGGAGGGAGGCGACTCACCAGCGCAGTTGCCTATAGGAGATCAAATTTTTTCCTTGGGTAAATTCTTGAGAATTTGATGCCCTATGTGACCTAATGGGGCTAGACTTGGGGAAGAAGGGGAAAATGGTTAAAAGGGGGTTGAAATGATCACCCTTTTTGTGGGATCAGTGCCTAGTTCACTTGGGGATATGGAGTCAAGGATAATGATGAGTAAGAACTTGGTTTCTTGATCAAGGAGGCCCAGAAAGTCAACTTCGTCCAATGTTGAGAAAAAGAAAAGAAAAGTGACCTTCAAGCATTTATACTTTAAAGAAAATGATGCAAGCTTCTCGAGATAAATAAATCTCTACGAAATTTCATTCATATAACGTTTGGCCCATACATTAAATTAGCTAAAACATGCTCAATTCCACATTTCGATAATGTAGCAACTAGCCCTAATTTTAGCAGTATGCAGCAAGAATAATAGCATCAAAATTTACTTACAACATTATAGAGTATATCCAACTAGCATTTTGTTTGCTCAATAAAGTTCCAAGACAAGAGAAATAGCCCAAATCCATACATCAAAATTCATCCATCTCCAAAAGATATCCACCAAGGAAAAAGTGTGAAAAATCTCTATGATTAGAGAGATCCCAAGTCAAGTGATGATACAAATGAATGTATCTAACATCAATATATAGCCTCCTAATGAGTTTGAATTAGCCTATGGGCCCCTAAAGATAAAATAATGTGCAAATAATAACTCCTAATGGTGACAAGCCCACCATACTAGCTCATAATGTAAAAACAAGCCTCATAAGGGGCCAAATAATGATGTATGCATGTCGTAGGACCCTCTAAAGGCTCAATAACATCCTGAAGTGCCATATTGAGGAATAAATTCCTCGGAATATGATGGACAAGGGGGTGGCCCCTTGTTCTCCAAGTAGTAGACTTGTGGTGCTCTCAGTGGGTCTGAGGGCACATCAATGACCCCATGGGTCTCCATATGAATCGGAGATGTCTGTAGATCCTCTGCAATGGTCCAAGTGGTGGAATGAATGCTACCATGACATCGTACAAGTGCTGGGACACTTGCCAAGAGTGTGGGGCTCCTGTGGGGGCCTGCTGAGCATAATGTACCAATCATGTCACCATCGTCCCAAAAGTGGATCGCTAGTAGTCTCTGAACATCCATGAAGATCTATGGAGTGTTGTCTGCTGCTATGGAGGCCCATGGCTCTCTATGCACACCCTACATGTGCCAATGTGGACCTCTAGGGTTAGGATCCCATATAGGGAAGCCAAACCCAAATGGAAACCACCTGCAATCCTGCATAAGATCCAATGTGTCCCCTAGGCTTCCAGTACAATTAGTCATTAGAATAATCAGGTAAAAGAGCTTACAAACCATGGATAACAAAGTGGGCACTTCATAATGGCATGCCCTTCCGTAGTGGGCTTTGGCATGTGCTAGTGTCTCCAAGCTCCAAAGGGGGTTAGCCAGGTACCTTATTAGGTGGTTTCAACCCTTAGAGGGGATAGTATGTCCAAGGTACACCCTTCTAATGGGGGTGGCAAGTGACAAATAGGTGAGATGGAATAGGGAATGAGAGGAGCAGTCCCGGGCCACATAATGGGGCATAGGGGTAGCTAGATAAGGGGAAGCCCACATCTGGGTATATAATGTATATGAGGGAGCAGTCGTGGTACATGAGGTGCCCCGACCTTGATTTTTCCACCATTCTTTATCTGTCTTTTGCCTTTTATGAATTTTCTTTAATTAACTGCTTGGGGCTCAAAGGACAAGAGCATGATGTGTATAATATAGCAGTGATTACCCCTTTTGAGGTAGGGCGGTTCATTGCCCTCTAGGGGTTGGGACAATCACGGGTTCTTGAATGATAGAGGAGGCCCATTTAGGGCCTACGGAACCAGGGTGATAGCCATGGATGGGGTAGAGCTCATGTGTCGTCTTTTGCCCACATGCTAATTATTTTTGTCTCAGCCACCTTTTTGCATTTTGTGGTACAATTTCATGTTAAATGTGGCAAATTATGCTTTTTCTTCTTTTTTAGTTGCTTCTACCTACGGGGCATCATTCCAAGCCTGACCCAAGGTGGGGGCAAAGGGGATAGGGAGGCTAGCCCTATGAGGACCCAGAATGGGAATGTGGACCCAGGTGGGAGAAATGATGAATGGGGGTATAGTGAGTTGAAAGGGAGTAGTGTCTGCAGGTAAAGGAGCAGGACCATGCACCCAAAGTCGGGGTTTCCCAAGTAGTACCACCCTAGAACCAAATGGCCAATAAAGAAGATCCCACGGGACTAAGATCCAAGGGTAGCAACCAAAAGAGTTCAAGGAGACAAGAATACAAACTAAGCCCACTCTTTCCGCCAAATCCCCCCATCAATCCATTCCCATAGGTATCCATGTTAAGTAAACTCAATACTCAATTACCAAATGACAAGACATACCTTTAGATTCGGGAGGCCCACCTTCAAACATACGAACAATACAAGTGGGTGAAAGACCACATAGTTGGCTCAGGTGGCAGAGAAATGGCACAACGAGCTAGTAGGAGGCATCGAGAGGCTGTTCGCTGCCGGCTGAGGCTCATCATGGAGAAAAAAATTCTCCTGGAGATATCACCCACAAAGTGGTGGGTAACGTTGCCCACAAGCCTCCTTTTTGTGGGTTTTCTCCACTCAAAAATACCTTTTGAGCTACACAAATTTCAACATATTTAAAAAGCATGGAAAGTCATCATCGATGATCGATTGTGGAAAACTCTCTTACGTAAAAAATTTCTTTTGCATTAATAAAATTGTGTCAAGTGGCCAAGTTGGCTGAGGCCATGGAGTGTTTTCCTCTTAAAGTATTTAAAGTACATAAAAATATTGGTGTTATGATCTTTGATCTGGTTGTGTGAGTGGTTACTAAAGGTGTTTGTCTCATATGGAATACCTGTTTTCCCAAATAAAAAACTTTGTATTCAGTTGGTAAATGAAATTATGCCTTGAACCTCTAAAGTTCAATGCCTTCGAGAAGTGATCATGTGTATCATTCAATTCACAGCAAGCCTCCACTACAATCTGAATTATCTTCCAATTTATCAGGCTATATTGTCTATTTGTTGCCTTTGTTTTCATTTTGATGGCCACAAGTTCCAGGTTATGTATTTGGCTTTGTCCAAGTATAACCAAGTGTTCCTATGTATTTTTCAATTCTGAGGTTTTCCCCTTTTTTATTATTTTTTATGCTTTTATATATTTTTAAATATGTGTTGCTGTTGCTGTTGCCCTTTCATTTCCTGCAAATTTGGGTGAAGTTTTCAGCCATTCTAGACACCCATACCCATGTTCGAAACACTAGTGCAACACTGGCTTTTGCCTTTTAAAGAATTCATACAAATATATTCTATGCTTGTTTATAGATAATCTTAGTTCTTCTAAAGGTTTAGAACGTGAAAAAAAAAAAAATTACAAATTAATTTCCCCTTTATTAATTCAAAACTTATAAATCCAAAACCTTTTAATGATTTACATCAATAATTAATAATCCATGTAATTAAGTTATTATTTGGCTTACATTAATGCTTGCATTAACAAGATATTTATTTACCAATACCCTTGAATAAGCCAAATAATATTTGCATTAATGCTTACATTAATATGGCAAAATATTTACCCCCGATGCGGGTGGTGACGTGTTGAGGGAGGACGAGCCACATGCCCAGCATGTGCCGCCTCGTGGTAATCTTTATGAAGCTGGTTCGACCGTCAATGTATAGCGGCTCAGCATACACGCGATGGAATTCATTGCAGTTAATGCGCCGGGGCAGAATGCAGTTAATGTTCTGGGGAAGAGGAAGCTCAGAACTCGATCTCAGCAAACAATGTGGGAACCTTGGCAAGTTAAATCCAGACGGATGTGGGAGCAGAGGAATTGTGAGCCGAGGGAGGCCAGGAATTCAGCTGCAGTGCAAGTTTTGGTTTGCCGCTGTAACTCGGGGTGTGGCAGACAGCAGTGGTGGCAATTCAAAGGCTCTCTGGTTCAGTGGGAGGCACGAAGGGTCAATTCGCACGCAGAAGAAAGGTGCTCGGAAATTGAATTGGTCTGGGCATACGAGGGTGGCAACGAGGCAAACATGGTTAAACTACGGGAGCGACAGCCGAGTAGACGAGGACCAGGGAGAGGGTCCTCCTCTCGAACTCCTGCAGCAGACGAACACCATCATTGCTGCTGTTGCTACTGTCACAGGAGAGCCAGAGCTACACAGCTCCCATGTGGGCAATTTCTGGAGGTTGGCAGTTCGAGTGAGAGAGGGCCACTGCTGCCTGCGTTTGGCTCTGTGGTATTCACCTTGGGCGGCTCACGGGATACCACAGGAGTCAATGCCCATATCTCTGTTTTATTTACAAGAATTCCTGAAGAATTCGAGGCAGGCGCACCGGAGGGCATGGTGGAGAAACCTTCAGAAGGTTCGGGCACGAAAGCAATGGAGAAGCCACCAGAAAGTTCGGGCAAAGAGGATGCTGGCAAGGGTAGCACGGAGGAGCTGCCGCCGGTTGAGCAAGAAGGTTTGGGGAAGGAAGCGGACAAAGACACCGGACCATACTTGGGGCCGGCACCTCCGGGCGTGGACGAGGACAAATGGAAAGCCATGTGGGCAGGTGTCCCGGAGGGAAGGGGATGGTGCTATGTGGTGGAAGACCCAAGCCTCTGCGAGGAACCGGACAGCGAGCCCCAAATCCACTCAGTCCCTCCTCTCTCCACCAGAAACGAGGACCAAAGCCCCTGCGGGTAAGTCGGTCACGGAAACAACTGTGCGTCGGTCTGGTTGGAATTTCCTGAGTCTGTCTATCTGGCCCATGTATGTCGGGTTTAGCTTTAATTTTCTTTACTGTTGTGTTCAGTCAGTCACGGTTGATAGCCCCTGCGTGGGCAGACATGATTTTGTTTAAAGCAATGAAGCTCCATAGATTGTTGATTCTCTCTGCTTTTGAGCCTCCAGAAGCAATAGTTTTTTGGAAATACTCTGTTAGCTTGGTTAGTCGCCTGAGGGATAATTTTGGTAGTTCAGTCGGTGCTGCCCCTGCGAGGGAGCTTCTTGTTTCAAAGTCTAACCTTTCCAGGGTGCATCTGCTGGCCTTGGAATGCCTGCATTACTGTCTGTAATATGTTTTTGTAAATATAATAGAAACTCTTAGATAGTCTTTTAACAACAAAAAAAAAATATGGCAAAATATTTACACTTGAAGATCCATGTGTAATTAAGTACTAGTGAAAGTCAATGGCTAAGAAGACCCTTCCATCACCTTAGGGAGCATTGGCCAAGCTACCATCTAAACTTTTGCCTCCTACCCAGGCCAGAATGGTGAATGGGCAAATATTTCTACAAATACCCTTCAACTCATTAGGCCTGGTAGCAAGGCTCCATCCTCCAATTCTTCTCAACATATGTGATTCCTTTGTGAGGCACAAAGTCCAAGTCAACCACATCATTGGGACCCTTTTGGGCTCTATCTCTACTGATGGCACTGTCAACATGCACAATTTTTCATATTCCTCGCAACCAATCCTCGTCACTTTCTCCACTTCAAACCCTTCCCACCGACAAAGATTGAGGTCGCAACTTCCAATGAAATAACTAGGCCTATGTGAGGTGGAGCACTTCCATACTCATTGGTCAAGAAGATGCCAAAAGCCATTGGGTGTCGATCAATTGTTTGACAAAACTCCTGCAAGGCATCTGGAATATTGAGCACCAAAGGATGTAAACAAATTGTTTTCAGAAACTTTTGAAATAATTATTTTTCAAATATTTGTGAAGTCCTTGTCTGGGAGAACAATCACTCTTGATGTGACTTCCATGTATTTTATTGTTGATATTAAGGCACAGATCTGGCTTCAAGAGGGGATTCCTATCTCCAGGCAGAGACTACTCTCTGCTGGAAAGCAGCTCAAAGATTCCAGACCACTATGTGCATATAATATTTCAAAGGCACCAACCCTACATCTAGGGCTTCTTTTATGTATAGGTGCCAAGCATGAAGGGAAAAACTCCTCATCTAGTGTGATTGCCAAGGGAAAGGCTCCTTCTTTTAAAGAAACTCCTCTTTGGTCCAGGACAGCTCATAACAATTTCCCTTCGATGCCTGAGTAAGTTCCTATTCATTCCTTTTGTATAGAAAAGGTAGCCATAATACCAACCTTGAAGTTGGATCCAGCTTGGGTCAATGATGGGGAGGAGTATTACTCAAACCATGGCATGATCATAGGTTCAATAGTATTTGACCCTCTCTTAAGCATATCTAAACTTGGATGAAGATATCTTGGCAATCCTTCCTAGAAAATATTTTGGTTGCTGGTAATCCATCCAACAGCAAAAGGTTTCTTTGTTCTAGAGTTCATCACCAACATTGGCAAAGGTGAAGTTGCAAGTAGAGGACCTTGGTTCATGGGGTTACAGACCTCTTTATGAAGCCATAGCACGTTGGTTTTAACTTTTAAACCACATACAGAATCTCTATCAGAAGTCCTTATTTGGGTCAGATGGCCTAGTCTTCCATTGGAATATTAGGGCTTCAAGACTTTTAACGCCATTGGTAATACTTGGGTAAGTATATCAACCTTCTTCCGGAAACATGTAAGAATGTTTCCAACACTTTCATTCAGATATGTATGCTAATTTGTGCAATGGTCTTCCAGATCAAATAGTGTTGGAAAGAAGAGATGGAAACTAGAGACAAATTAGGAATTACAAAAACATTGTTGTATACTTTGATGATGGACATGTGGTGGCCTCATGTCCTAAGGCAAAGAGTTCTTCGGTGTCTAAAAGGAAGAATAGACAAGCCTGCTAGTGGAAAGATTCAAAGAAGGATAACCATTGGGTGAAGCCATCCAAGCAATAACAGGATTTTGAAACTCTTAAAAATATCCTTAGATTTGATGAAATTTGAGATTTTTTGAGAAAAAATGCCATATGTAGTGACTGAGTTCACAACCTGCTCTCTCTCAGCCACATTCATTCGGATCTGCACTGGCAGCATTCTTCCTCCAAGCTAAATGAGTCCCAGCAGTGCATTAATTAGATCTGACTCATGATGTAGGTCTGCCCTCTTCCTGTTGGATTTTAGTGCATGGTAAGCAGACCTACACTGCTACGAACTCAAGGCAGCTAAAAGAACAAAAGCCTCTCAAAACCGCAAGTAAGAATGCTAGATCTACAAACAAATGAATGACAAACTGAACAGCAAACTAAATATTGCAGCAAATGCTAAAATTTAAATAATCACACCTCTGTTTATTAACTAAAAATAGAAAATTAGATAGCAAACAGCTCACTCAAAACTCAATATGAATAACACCTTTACCCTGCCTTTCTTTTTTAGAAGAAAAAAGTCTAGGGATTTACAAAATTAAACCATCCCTGTGGGGCACCCTGTAATGTCCCCAGCCACTTAGGAGAAATAAGAGGGGTTCCGCTAGCTGAATAAGTTCCCGTAGGCTAAGGCGGGAAAAAAATTTAATAAGGGAACCTGATTCACCTAGGAAATACTCTATAACTGTCTAAAGGGTGAAAAGGGGACATATCCCAGGCTAATGAAAAGTCCCTTTAATTTGATAAAGTGGACTTCTTCTAAAGTGACTTAATAAAATATTAAAAGGGTAAAATGGCAGCAAAAGTGGCCACTCAATTATAAAAAAAGAAAAGTGATGAGTTTATCCTCATTTTTTCACTTGCATTTTGAGAAAAGAAGCTCTTGAAGAATTTTTGGGAGAGAAGCTTAGGGTTTGAGAAACCCTAGCCGTCATAGCTAGCTTCAATGTTGAAACTAGACACCCTAGTTGGTTCCAAGAGTGAAATCACTCAGATTTCACCATTGTGCTTTCATGGAGAAAAAAAATTGCAGGAGATATTGAGCTAGAAGAGGTTTTTTCAGTTGATTTATTTCCTGAATTTGTGTTCTCTGTATTTCTTGTGATAGGTGGAGGTACATCTTTCCATAAATATGCTTTGAGGACAAAGCATTTCTAAAAGGGATGGCAATGTTATGAACATAAATATTAAATAATATAAAATTCATAATTAAATAATAACTTATAATCAATGAAGGAAGATGTCCCAACTACAAATACATGGCTATTAATGAAGAGCACTCCCACCTAGCTATATATATGAGGCCCTCATTTGTAATATCAATATCATATCATTTTTACTCATACAATTTATATATTTACAGTCCTTGTGGATATTTTATTAGCAACCCATATTTTGATTATTACATTGTTATGGCAATCTAGAATAGCATGATGCATATCCAACCAATCCATCTCAAAGAGAACAACATATGAATCAATAGGTATGGTGTTCAAATTTGCAATAATGCCAACACCATTAATATCTATTGGGCAACATTTAACAATCTCATCTTCCTTTTGGTTTCAATGGCTAGTTGAACCACTATGATTTCTCAAATGGATCTTACAACTAAATTAGGGGCAACGTAGCTATAACTTGCTCCAGAATCAAATGGTAAAAGGCAGATTTGCCATGTTACATTCAACCTCAGTCATAATTGACTAATGGTCTGCAAATCGATTCTCCAAGGCTGCATATATTCTTGGAATGTTTCTTCTCACATCTTCAACTGTAGTTGCCTCCTATGCATTGTGCATCGTACTCATTGTCTCCGTTATGAGGGAAATCTCTGTACAAGTGATCTCCTTCACATATCCAACATTTGATGGTTGTTGCCTTGTCCTTTTTCCCAAGGATTCTATCACCTTGGACCCACTCTCAATTAGTTGGAATCGTCAATGTGTATTAGAACCACTACTGAAGAAAGAAGTTTGAATCCCTTCTTCCTCTGATCCAACTTTTCCTTCTTATCTTTACAGGACTTCTAGAAAGTTGCTCAACCTTTGTTTTGATCACACTTTGCCTTCCTAATGGTCTCTTCTAGAGTCTTACATTCATCAAATTGAATCTTGTCCTTCTAAAATTATGGCAATCCACTTTTGAGACTTTGTATCTTCACCATTTTTTTCCTTAATAAATCCCACATATCTCAGCAACTCCAAAAACTTCCTCATATTCCTCCATGGTCATGTTTCCCAATTTGAGTTCAAATAAGTCATGCATTTTCTTGTCATAGTAGTGTTATAAAAGGTATTGTTGCTGGAAATATTTCTTGAACTGTTTCCAAGGAATTTTTATCTCATTAAAGTGCTTGACTTGCTTCAACTGATCCCACCACATTGAAGCATATCGTTGTAAATGGCATATGGCAATCCTGATTCCTAACTTCTAGACTGGATGAGTAGCTATGCAACTGAAAATACTTCCTTATCTCTAACAACCAAGATTCAGCATCCTCTCCCCTTCTGTTTTCACCTTCAAAAGTTGGTGGTTTAATCTTCCTAAGCTCTCCTTGCACACTGTCTTCTTCATGTCTCTTCTTTGGTGTCTTAGATGTCTATGACTTTGTGGCTGATTAAGTTGGTAAATACTAATGCTTTTGAATTCTAGTAGCACCTCTAAAGTGCTTAGCTCTACTATAACTATCCCTCCTTGCATGAGGTCCGCCTTCTTCCTCATGTCTTGACTGATTCATTCTTTATTTGCCTCAGCAACTGGTTTAGGCTTTGTAGCAGCTAAGTGTTTATTTGATTTTGTTCCTCCAAGCTTTAAACAACCTCTCATTATCAACTCTGTAATTCTACACCTCCATATTTAGACTCCTCATGGTTTTTACCAGTTGTAATGGCTCTATGTTGTCTCTATGTCCATTAGACTTTGTCTCTTCATCTCCTACACTTATATTCATGCCTCTATCTTCATTTTCATGATTGTAGGGTCTTTGTGCATCTTCCATAGGAAAATTATGGCGTTCCGAAACAAAGCCATAAGGCAAGTAAAGGTCTAGTGGACCAGGTACAACCCTAAAGAGGCAGCATGGGATCTAAAAGATGCAATGCAAGAGGCATACCCAAATCTGTTTTGAGATTTTGATGTAAACAAAATTTTGATGGAAAAATGTGTGTGCATATGTATGGCGAGTTGCACCAAGGATGATGCATCTGTTACAGGGAGGGAAATGTAATACCCTAGTTTTGATCCCCAATTAACAATGTACATATGTATATGGTGAAAGCTTGAGGGCCAAATAATGATGTAAATATGTGAATTGTACATCAATAATAAAAATACACCACCAGCCAGTAGCAACAGGTAGAGAAGGATAAGAATACGGACAACTATGAATCCACAAAAAATAAATGAAAGCAAATAAAGGCTCAAGTAAATAATAATATTTTTTATCCAGCCAAAACCTTTATTCCATTTTACCCTAAGTCGTTTATTTCGTACATTATCTTTTATTACCTTGGAGTGAGTTGCAAGTGAAGTTTGGATTTTTTGCAATTTAGAGTTCAATTCTGGTAAGGTTGCACCAAAACAGAGGACACTAGATAGATTATCAAATCATAGGCAGGCGCATACAAATACACAAAAAAAATAGATCCCGGGCAGCATCATCGCGGGGAGCTCTGCTTGACCAAATCTGGTTGAACCCTTTATGGGTGTCTTGGAGACCAAATCCCAGAAAATAGCTAATAGCCCCAGTTGAAAACAGTTTGCCAGCAACAAGAAGTGTTATAATCATAAGCATAAAACTCAAATGGACTTCATAATGAACATTATGTTTATGACTGCTTGCATTGTGTATACGATGTGAGCAACAAATTGCGTTCATCGTTTAAAAAGATAATAATAAACACAAAACAAATGAAAAACCTTTGCGTTATTTAATGTTTTAGGAAAGGGATTGCCGAGTGGTACCACGCACTGCTTGAAGCTGTTCTGTAAAGCCTCCAATGCATTTATGTCCTCCTCCGAAATGAACGGCTGACCATCTAGCAAGACAACTTAAACAAAACCATCAGGGTCCCTGTAAATGCTGTAAACAAACAGATCTTTCGTGCTGTTAGTTTGAGCATCGAAGATCTGAAGTAAAGGAGAGTGATATATCTAAAACAACGCAGAATTTAGTAATCACCAATGGCAGTTAGGCCTTCGATGTAAATAAAAGTTACGATCAAGCCAGTCGATATTGCTATAGCTAGAGCTAATTGCAGTATTTTCATTCTTGGGCGCTTTATTCTGATTTCCTAATTCAGCCAGAAGCATATCCCCCGGTACATGAATAATGTTTGTTGTTAGACCTTAAGCAGGTGTTTCCAAACTTTGCTTTGAAATTCAAGGGATCTCTGGAGTGTAGTTGAGCAGAATGCAGTGGAACAATACGGGGACTAGATTTTGTTTTTATGAGGTCCGGGGATTGAGAGTGACTCCAGGGCCTAAACGTCTTGAAGTCCAATTAATTAACTTGTGCGGTGTTTCTGTTTTTTCATACCTTCTTTTTAATTATGAGTTTTGAAATAAAATAAATTTATTTGAATTGCAATGGGTAATGCGAATACTTATCATTTACGGTTATGAGTAAATGATTAAATAAATAAATGTAGGTTAATCTATTTTTATTATTTTATTATTTGTTTTTTAAGTCTGGTTATTATTTTTTTTTTAACTTGGGAGTTTTATATATTTATCATGTCTAATATATTATTTTGATTCAGGCGGGGAATTGAACGGTGACTTCACATTAAATAGTACTTTAATAAAATACCCAATACATCTTTATCATATATCAACGTGATCCGGGCGAACGAATAATTGACCCAGTGACTTCACATCAAAGAATACCTTAAAACACGCAATCACAGTCTATTAAAGACGTCGTGGACTAATTTATTCTTAATATTATTATTTAAACATAATCAAATTATCATTAATCCTTTTAAATGATGAAAGAATAAATTTTGATTTTTCTAAATATTTCTTAAATTTAAAAATAATAATAATAATAATTTTTATCATTATTAAATATTACATTTAAATTCATTTTGGATTTAAAAATAATGAAATTTTATATTTTAGTATGGGTAAAGTAAAATGTTAAGGTTAAATACATTTTTACATTAATTAAATTTAATATAAATACTAAATTTAATATTTTGTTTGTAAATATATCATTCAAATCAATTAGATTAGTTTTTTAATTTTAATTTTTGTATACCATTGTAGATCCATTTTAAATTTAGATTTATCCAGTGTTAAGAGGGATTAAATCTCTAGAGATACAACTTTTTCCTCAAGTTTTGCACTCAAAAAAAAGGTTTAAAGATTGAACTTGAGGAAAAGTTTGCACTTCAAGAGATTTGATCCATCTTAAAGCTTGATAGTTGTCGAATTAAGATGGATATAAAATGGTTTACATAATAAATAATTATACAAAAATAAAACATATATTTCCAAACATAAGGACTATAATTACATGAATCAAAATCATTGAAATGGAATTACCTAATTTCTTTTGAAAACTTTGAAACTTTGCCTACAAGACACTCATACAAAAATAAAGCATATATTTCCAAACATGGACTATAATTACATGAATCAAAATCATTGAAATGTGATCACCTAAAACAAATTAAAACTTTGCCTATAAGACAATCATACAAAAAGAAAGCCTAACTTTTCAAACATAAAGACCATTCATAAAAGCTTTTAAAGGAAGAAGTTAATACACTTTCATAAAAACACTCTCATGTTGGAGGACAACAATAAATAGAGGTATTTTTTGTCTGAGAATTTTCTTTTATTTACACAAATTGTTAACTAGAGATTTAAAAATTAAAAAATATAAATATAAAATCTTATTTTTATTTTTATTTTTTAATTAAGAAATTATAACTAAAAAAATTATCAAAATTTTCCTTTTTTTTAAACTTTTCCTATAAGACACTTTGATACAAAAATAAAGTCTAATTTGGTGTTCTACAAGGGAAGGCTTATCTTCACCAATAATAACTCCTTGTGAAATTAACCCAAGCTCATAATCTTTGAATCACTTTGTGAATCTTATGTGTTTATATATAGCTCTCACACAAAAGGATTCAAATCTCAAATTTGGCACAACAAATTGATGCTTGGTTTCCTATAAAACACTCTCATGTTGGAGGACAACAATAATTATACAAAAGTAAAGCATAATTTTTCTGTAACAACCTTGGTGAAAAGTTCATGTAATAAAAGTTAATAAAGGCAAAATATAACCATGGGTAAGGGACACGTATTCCAAGCTGAATATTGGGCAAATATATCCTAATGGGCATCACTTGATGTGTGTTTTGGCCAAGAAAAATTGGAAAACACTAAGGCAAAGGCATTAAAAGGCAAGAAGGCATTTTTGGCACATTTATTTATGAAAATAAAGGAAATTAGGAGAAAAGTAAGGTGAAAGGTCACAGGTTGCATGTGAGGAGGAAATTGAAGGAAAATAATGGAAAATGAATAAATGAGAAGCCTCATACATAAAAAGGCTTTTGAGGATCAGTTCATGGTTTTTGTCAGTTCAAGCTTGGAGCTCTCTCATTAATCTCTCTCTCACTCTGGGTCACTTAGAGTTTTCTTTGAGCACTGTAGTTTGGAGCAAGGAAATGAAAACAAGCAAAGGAAAGGAAAAGCGAGCAAAGATCAAGGAAAGGAAAGCAGGATTAAGCAGCTTCAGCAGGAATACTTGCAGGTAACACTTTGCATGTGCGATTTCCTAGCTGGTTTGGACATGCATGGCTTTGCATGTTGGTGTATGGTTCTCTTGTTGTCGGTGGCATGGTTTTGTCAGGTTATGACAGTGGATTTCAGCCTAGCCTAGCCTTTTCCGGATGCCATGATATGTTGGGATGTTATTTCGGTTTTTGAGCTTTGGTTTGCCGGATGGATTTCAGAATCCGGGGGAAGGCGGTCTCAAGTTCCATTCCCAAAGGTCTAGGAATCCCTTGACCAGTTTTAGCGAGATACACGGTAAAGCCTGAGGGAGCAGTCTCGGTTTAGGGCCTAATGATCCGGGTTTGGATTGTGATAAAGCCTGAGAGATAAGAAGACGAAAAATTCCTCAAGGATAGTGATGGATTCTGAATGGCATTCCAAGTTCGGTTTGGTTGTAATCAGAGCACTGGTTTTGGTGTGATCACGGTTTGATGAGGGTGGAGGTGGTTTAACATTTGGATTCCCTTGGTTGTTCTTGGATTAGTTGTTCTATGAGATCCCACATTCATGCTTGGAATATGGCATGGGGGTGACTGGCTGAAAGAGAGATTTGGTTCAGCCATGTCTATGGTCGGGTGGTACGTGGAAGTCCCAAACCTGGTTGAATTTGCCTATGATTAATAAAAGCTAAGTTCTCTTACTTTTGCACTTATTTATATGTGGATTTAATGGCTTTCATATATCTGATATTTATGTGGTTTTATGTTGGTTATAAGCATGGTTGAATGACCGTTTATGTCATGGTTATTTCACATATTTACTTGTAATTATTAAATGGATGGATGCAAGACCTAATTGATGATGTAGTAATTCAATGGAGAAGGAGGTGATCCTTCTGGTTATGTTTCATAAGTTGTTTCAGTTGTTTATGCTCTATCTTGTATCCTAGACCTGTAGGTTGCATTGATGCCAAGTGTTTGACAAAATGTCAGTCCCAGTTGGGGATGCTTAGGCCTAGTCCTGAGGGTGATTTTTGATTGATCAGCATTGTTATCATATTTTTAATGAATTCTGGAAGTTACAACAAGTTCTGGGCAAAGGCCAGGATTCTAGGCTAGAAAAGTGGCTTAAATCCCAGGGTCGTTGGCACAAAACTAGCAATTTTGGTCCACAATCACTGGCAGGCAGGCCTATGAGAGCGACTTTGGGTTTCTGGTCGCTCCCTTGCCCATAACATGAGAGTGACTATGGCCTAAGAGCTGCAAAATAGCAGTGGGACCTAGGGACAGACTGTCTGAGTGGCTGACTTGTCTCTTGAGGGTTATGTTGATGATGTTGGATGACTGTATGTGATGTTTCGTCAATTCCTCTTCCTTAAAGTGACATAGGAGGTTGAATTTGATCATAGTAGCATCTCTCCTAATGTTTACCCAGGTTGGCATGGTTACTTTGGGTAGACCTGGGAGGGGGTGTTACATTTTCAGACATTAGGACTATAGATACATAAATCAAAATCATTGAAATGAAATTACCTAAAAATATTTAAGAACTTTGCCTATAAGGCACTCCAATACAAAAATAAAGCCTAATTTTTCAAACATAAGGACTATAGATACATGACTCAAAATCATTGAAATGGGATAGAGAGAAAACAACTCTTCTTTTTATTTTATTTTAAATTAATAAATTATAGGGGTGGCAGAAGGGGGAGGGATTCTTATTAATCCCAACAAAATAACTAAAGCAAAGTTCTTATGGGGATTAGGAAGAAGATCTAATAACTAAGCTAAGATGTATGGGCTCCTGCAAGGTTTATTCATCGCCAAAGACAGGGGTGTGGAAGACATAATCATCTTTGGAGACTCATTGATTATGATTCAATATCTTAACAATGAAAATAATCCAAAGGACAACTCTCTTGCTAGGGTGCTTCAGAGAATCAGAAGTCTAATGGCAAGTCTTCGCTCTACGAAGAAGATATGATGGCAAACTAGGCTTGCTCTCTGGAAGAAGTTGAGTTGGTGATCAATGATCAAAGGAACATGTGCCCAATCCCCTAATTGAATTCATGTCTTTGAATATAAGGACCTCCCTTATGTTCTGTTTATATTGGAATATGGCTAGAATAAAAAGCATTATCATTATATTCTTCCTCCCCATATATTTCCCCTCCCTATCATACCTCACTCCTTGCAATCATTGCAATCATTCCTGTTTGGATTATATGAAGTACTTTGATGGTAGGATCCCCTTTGGAAACATGTTAGGGTACAAGTATTAACATCATGCAATGGTATTTCTTCCAGTTTCGCATGCTCGAAACATTATTATGCTCCAACATTGGAATTTCCCTTCAATCAGTTTAATGATGAATTTTCTCAGACGATACACTGGAAAATTTAATGTTGTGGAGATGGAGTTCATGTGGAATGACAGGGGTTATTATGTTAAATTGGAAGGAGGTCTTACTTTTGAGTTACTATATCCTGAGATTCTCATTCCAAGGGGGTCTTATTTGCAAGTGGTCTCAAATTGGGTTATGGTTCAGCTCAGTCATTCAATTGTGGCGTCCAAGCAATCTTCCTTGCAACAACTTTGTGAAGAGCTCCATTTTAGGCTTTAATTGTTCAGTTGGGTGTCATTTCAATGGGCAAGGCATTTTAGCTCATAGGTTTTTTTGGAAATCTAGGCTAGTTGGCTCAGAGGTCAATAGGCCTAGTTCGGGACAGAATTGCAGTGCGAGATTAAGTTTAATACGGGCCACATCTCAAGAAGGTATTGTTGCATTTCTAGTTTATAACTTTGTTCTTTGCTTCAATTTGGGTCTGAATAGCAATACCAGGGATCTAGGCCTCTCCTTTGGCCCCGGGGTTGTTTATTGGCATGTTATAAATGGGATTGTGACTACACTAGTTATTTCAGCACCTTGGAGGTCTCTTCCTTTGGTAAATTTCCACAGGTTCGTATGTTTGCAGAGGTGGCACCACTCTCGGTCCGCTTTCAATATCCTCCTAGTTTTTCATGGTAGTAGTTCCTTGGTTGATAATTTAATCACAAAGCATATTAGAATTCACATGTCTCTCTCCAACATAAGTCTAGAAAGTCTGACAAGGTCACTGGAGTCATCACGTATCACCTTAAATCAGAATTGGGTCTTTTCTCAGGGTGATCTAATGGACATAGATTCGAACTCTGAGTCCTCTTCAGCAGGTAGCCCATGCTCTCACTATTTGGCTTCCCATGAAGCTCTACATAGAGCAGATTATGATCTTCAAGTAAAATTTTTCCAAATGTCTCATGCTCAGATTGATCTTATAAATAAGATCCTATCTCTTCAATTTCAGCTTTCTCAGTTGATTGATGAAGTTGATGCTCTCAGGAGCATGGTTATGGACCTCAAATTAAGCAAAGAAGCCCAGGCAACTCCAGACAAGCACCAGGAGGATACAGGCCATCGTGAAATTGATCTCAATAAGCTAGCTACAGATAGTGACTAGTACCTCCAGCAAGCTCGCTCAATGGATTTTGGTCTTTTTTGTAAGCATGTAGTCTGAGATAATTTTATGTTGGGCATCTATAGTTTGTCTAGTGTAGCCATGCAATTTTTCTAATTGTATGCTTCGTTAGTCATATTGTCGGGTCTTTTTGCACTCATGAAAGCATGATTTCAGTTTGTATGTTGTTAACTCTTCTAGTCTTTTGTGTAGATCCTTAGACATGTACAGGTCTTATGGTCAAATCTGAACTTTGAAGATGTAATCCTCGTGTATATCGCTAAGACTGGGAACAAATTTTTATCAATATCACTCATTTTTGTTAAAAAAAATTAAGAAATTATAATGAAAAATGTTTTATCAAAATTTTTCCTGATTTTGTTTTAAATTTTTGCCTATAAGATACTCACGCTAGAGGACAACAATAATTATACAAAAGTAAAGCCTAATCTTAGACATAAAGGCTATGGATACATAAACAAAATCATTGAAATATGATTCCTTAATTTTTTTGAAAACTTTGCATATAAGACACAATGATACAAAAATAGAGGTATTTTTGGTCATAGAATTATCTTTTATTTACATAAATCATTCTTTTGCAAAAGATCTCAAATATATTAAAAAAATAAAAGCAAAGAGTTGCTTTGTTAATCTTTTGTGTCTATATATATGGCTCTCACACAAAAGGATTCAAATTTGGCACAACAAATTGACAATTGGTTATTTTTATGTGGAAAATTCATTAGAATTTTATGCTTTTAAATAGGCTACATGAAGAATACTATAGTGAAAAACCAAAGTCAAAATATTTACATAATAATAAATTTACTATTTTGTTATTTTATATATATATGCTATATTAAAGAAGAATACATGGGAAAAAACCATGAGTTATGAAAACCGTGAGTCAAAATATTTCATAAGGGTAAATTGACTATTTTATTTTAATTAAATAATTATTTTTTTTATTCTATTTTATTTTTATATTATTATTTTTTGTTTTATTATTTTATTTTTATGTAATTATACGAAGTCAAAATGTTTTATTAATAATTATAATTTTTAGATTTTTAAATACTTTAATTTAATTATGTTTATTAAATTTTAATTTTATTATTTTATGTAATTTTACCGAGTCAAAATGTTAAAGATTATAACATCTCTCTCGTACTAGGATGGACAGTTTTTAAATTTTATTTTATTTTTATTTTTATGTTTAATTTGATCGAGTCAAAATGTTTAACAAAACATGACATGATAGAACATTACAACATCTCTTCCATACTAGGCTAGAGAGCGCCTCTCGACACAATGAGTCAAAATGTTTAACGGGACAAGACATTACAACATCTCTTCAATATTGGGCTAGAGAGTGCCAATGGGCGCAATAATTAGAATAAAGATTCAAAAACTTTTTTATTATGTGAATCCTATGTTTATTATGGAAAAATTAAATATTACAGGTATTTTTTATTATTGATAAATGTTAAAATTAAATTTAAAACATAGTGTACCAAAAGATGAAGATTTGTAGTGTGGTGTTCTCTTATCAGTAAGATTTACCTGTCCGTATTTTGTAGGACATTGCTACTATTATGAGCCCTTTATCGAGTGTAGTCTTTATGCCTTAGTAATTAACCTTAGTTGAGTTACCAACTCATAATCATTCCAAAGCTTGTAGGTGTTTGTTGTAGGGTTTTTTCAACATAACAATGTTGGTTCAGTGCAATCGGATATGTATACCAGCAATTCAGTAAAGAAGCCATATTGAGAATGTCTTTTTCTAATTACGATGCTGGTGACTTTAAGAAGCTTATAGGCTCTCTAAAAAACAAAAGATCTTGTCTAGTGCATCAAGTAGTTGGATGGCACTCCCCACTTAGATCTATCATCTCTAAAGCCCAAGAAAAAAATCCCTTCTTTTATTTAAGCATATGTTGATTGGAAAGTCTATAGGATTGTGGCTAAGTCTAATAGCTATAGGGACATGCATAGCAAAGCATTAAACTTATACGACCCAAGAGGATGTTCTTAACACCTTGGTCTATTGGCTTTAATCCAAAAGAAGAGATTACAACCACCCTACTGTGAGTAAGGCTGTGTTGACGGTGTGGATGCTGCCAACAGTAGGGGGTATCCCAGGTATGAAGTCCCAATTAGACCTCACATTGTTTGAGATAGGAGCCCCATTCAGAACAAAGGCCCAATTGCCATTTATTCTTAGATATTTTCCTTGACTACAATTAACACATAAGAGAGAACACATATAATTTGAGATAAGCAAGTAAGTTACCCTGTGAAACACACAATTGCAATGTGTATAAGGTACTTTCACAGACAGGAAAAGAAAGAGTGAGCCTTTAGAAGAAAAGTAATAGTACTATCCTAATAAAGACACACACATATATAGAAAGAATCGTTAATTAATCTGCGAAATAGTTCACAAAGTAACAACGATCATGAAAGAAATTAAAGACACACAATTCAAAGATGTATACCAAAGCCAACGAAATAGCTCATTTTCCTTAGTATATATGAACACAAACATATACAACAAACATGAAATAATAGTCTTACAACATTCATGATACATGCATTGGCTCTAAGAGCTTCAAAATATTAAGTGAAAGTTCTAAGATACATAATTACAATGATGCATCACTAGCCCCAATAGTGGAACATTGAGCCACCACTTGCTCCTCAGAAGAATGATCTTCTCTCTTATGTTAAGATTGAGAAGCCAAGGTGAAACGTCCTTTACTTGAGGCATGAGGACCTATTTATAACACATGGGGTGACCTTTCACCTCCTATGTGACACTTGATCTCCCTCATGACTCTTGAGCTCTCGTATGACTTGTAAGATCTTGCATGACCTTTGGACTTCCAAGTGACTTTTTACATTCCATATGTGACCCTTGGACTTCCACACATTTTACATTTTCCAATTTTCAAAATTACATAATTACATTCCACTAATAATGTGGTGAAAATACATAGAAAAAAATAACACTCTTGTGTTCACACTTTGAGAAGCTACAATTTGGTGATTGTGACATGAGACTTCATTGTAATTTATTGATGCCAAGTTCTTATATTTGTTGTTATGTCTTCAACTCTTTGTGATTGATATGACATGTGCTTCATATTCACCCTCCAAAGGGTATGGATAAGTATTAGAACCTGTTAAGTCAACATGAATTTACATCTCTCTGTTGTGGTCTAAGATTCCTTTACTCTTGCATGATATCATCTTTGTGTATTTTCTCCACAAGTGTCCTTTTGAAACCCCTTCTTGATGACCTCCTTGAACATCATATGCCATGTTAAGATGATAGTACCTGCAATGAAGTTCACTCATGGAAAGACAATATCAGTTCCAAAATCACCTATTATATCTTTGTTTGCTCATGCAGGATGCCAGATGTGATGGGACAGTGCACTAGGACTGAGGGAGAGGTCTTCTTGGGCATAGAGTGCAGAGTCGAGAGGAAAAGGGGTGGAGGTCTGGGAACTATGAATGCATACTGCATAATGGCCAGAGAGAGAGGCAAGTCTTGGGTGCAGAGGGAAAGTCTAAGTGACAATGGCTAGGATCTTGAGGCCTGAGTGCAATGCACAATGGATGAAAGGGAGATTCTAGGTGCAGAGGGAAAGTCTAAGTGACAATGGTTAGGATCTTGAGGCCTGAGTGCAATGCATAATGGATGAAAGGGAGATTCTAGGTTGAGCATAGATTGCCACTACAAAGGGAAAGGGGTGACCTCACTGTCCACTAGGAGTGTGAAATGCACAACAAAAGGTGGGGTTGATCAAGGCTTTCTTATTGGGCAAGTGTAAGTCACAAGGTGTTATGTGACCGTGCCCTGAAGTTGTACAATGCACTTGTGAAGGGATTTGTCCTCGAGATGGGTGCATGATGCAAGTTCAAGAGACAAGAGTTTCATCACTGAGGTTTAGGAGTGCGCAATGTGCTCATCACTTGCTTGGAAGTTGAATGTACTAAAAAATTGTGCATGATGTGAGGGCAAGAAGAAACTCCAAAATTGACTAAGTGTGAGATCAATAGGACAAGAGAGGGAGAGTTAGAGCATACAAATAAGTCTTGGACATAATGACACACACATATACACAATCAAGCACATGAAAAGAATATGCATAGTACCCAAAACCAATGTGTATACATTGAAACGACAATAAAATGACACTAATCTCCAAGTGCGACAGTTAGGGAACAAGCCTTTGTGACACAAGAGTCGTATGTAATGAAAAGGTGTGTTATGCCATCTGAGTGTGTCCAGTACATGTTCTTATGATATATAGGATCAACTAATGCAAGGGAGTGCACTAGATCTACCTTTATAAGGTGCACTAAGGTTTTCTTAACAAGATATGTGAAAGCAAGTGAAAGTGACACATGCATGAGTGAAAGCAAGCAAAAGCGACAATTGAGAAACTCACACATAAGACGATGCATTTGCAACCAAGAGTGAGGGATCCTCCTTGTGCTCCAAAAGTACACATAGCTCAAAATCGAAAGACAAGTTTGAAATGAACTTTGGGCTAGACTCTTTATATAGGGACAGCAGACATGCAATTAGGGTTAGGGTTTTTGAGTGCACTCAACACATGTAAGAAAATTAGTAGATAAGGATGAGTTGATTTCTTCTATAAGTGTGGTAGTGTTGAATTAAGGAAGTGTGCTCTCGTTGTCAACAAGAAATGCAAAATCGATATCGACAAGGTGTGTGCAATCACTATCTTTGGGAACTATGCAATGACTGTATCAGGGAACTGCGCAGTGTTTATCAACAAGAAGTGTGCTTGCTTGAGCTCCAAGAGTGCACATTGACTGTCAACTGGGAGTGCACTAGGCTTGCTTAGAATAAGTACGCTATGAAAGCATCACGAACTAATCATGTGAAAGCAAGTAGCTTCAACACTTAGATTTCCTAAGGGAAGACTTGAACACTAGAAAACATGATCAAGCATCACATTAATGACTTGAACCAAAAGATGAAATGATCATAAGGGGGATCCAGAATTTGAAAGTAGGCAAAACTTTGGAGGGTGTTGTAGCAACTACAACAAGTTGCTTCATCTTCCTATAATATTCTAGAATGATATCTCTCTCAGAGCTAATAGGGACAAGTTGGGTCATTTCATTGATCGGGTAGAACCCAAATGAAATCTACTCTCTTTGGCTTAAATATGTGTGGAAATGAATCCAAAAAATGGCCTCCCAAAGAAACTCATATCAATATGGATGGATGGAGTTATTAAAAAATCCTAGATTATAAACAGTTTCCTTCCATGTGAACTTCTTACATTGAATGCATACACTTTAGTAAAAATTACTCAAACATTCAAGAGATCTAACCACCTTCAAAGCAACCTTTGAACCTCTACAAGGAATAAAAGCAACACACAATCAATTTGATAAAGAATTAACTAAGAAAATCTCTAGCCAAGGGGCTACAACAATGTTAGAAAACTCAAGAAGGCCTATCTAAGTCAAACAACAATAGATTTGAGGCCCTTGGATCTTTAAAGGTTTTGAAGCATGAAAATAAGGAGATTAAGAAATTGATAGAATATCCAAGCTAAAATAGAAGATGATTAACTTAAAGGCGAAATTGATCCATCCAAAGCACATGTGAAGCTATAGATCGTTGATCTTAATTAATTAGTAAAAACTCCTAATGCAAGAGTCATCCCAAAAATATCTTGCCAAAGAGGAGGCAGCTCACCATTTATCTCCCACCTCAAATCCTCTATCTTTTTTGGAGTCTTAAAGAAAGCCCCTCGTCCCTCCCCCTTCACTCACAAGGGGAAGAAAATCAAATTAGGAACACAGAGAAAAAGAATTTGAATAAAATATTTTGTTGGGTCACTAGCTCACCCTAGATTCAACCCTATTTAAGGAAGGGACAAGTGTCCATTCCAATCAATAATTATGTATTATTTAGGCATTCTATTTTATAAGAAATTTGTAAGAATTATATCCTTATATTCAATAAACCTAAAGAAAGAGAAATATAAGAAAAGAAGTGGATTTTTTTTGCCCTCCTAGCACTTCAACGAAAGGAGAAAAGAATTGAAAGTCTCAAGCAAACTACTCAAAATTTATCTTTCCAAGTTGCTTGGATTAATCGCAACATCTATGTGTGTGTGTGTGTGTGTAAGATCACATTAATTTTAAGTTCATATTCACTTCTTCTTTTTTGTCTGCTAACCCACGAGGGTATTCAAATCGACAACTTTTTCATAAGTAGGCTTTTAATATTACACCCAATCACCATCAATTCAAAGCCCCGATTTTCACCCAAGATTTATTAAGTATGAAGATATTTTTTGAAAGATGTCATGTTTAATTCCTTTTCCAATTAAAAATGTTTTAAGTGTTTTTTTTTAACATTAAATATAAAATAAAAGTTATATTCTTTTATCATTTAAATTTAAAGTGTTATATACATGATTATAATACATTTGAATCTAACTCTATATTTTGAAGGGTTGAAAGGAGAGTAGAGGGTGGAGGAGGAACTAGTAGCTTACATTAGTGTAGATCAATCTTAATTCAAGATCTATCATGCACCAAGAGGGGTCAAATTCTTTGAGCTACAAACTTTTCCTCAAGTTTATATAATTGCTTCAATGCCCTACATATCATTCTTTAGGATCTAGACATTTTAAGCTAAGTAGAGTAGCCCATCTTCATGAGGAGATGCTCAATGGTTCTTGCATGTTTGAAGGCCAAGCATTTTAATTAATATTATTCATCACCATTAGTTCAAAATATTTTACCAATTTGACATTTTAAAGTGAAAATTTTTAATTCATTGTTGGAAATACGGTTGATAATAAGTACCCGACACTTGTTCAATTTCCATCCATCATCTCGATTAAGATTGTTTGGGCACTTTTCTATTTTCTACAGCTTCTCTAACTTGTCTCTTTGTGTAGTGATCCGTGTTGGCAATAGCTTCAACATTTTCCACACAAATATGGTGCCTAGAGATTTTAGACTGTCCTACCAATGCAGACTTCTTTGCCCAACCATGTATGATGTCAACACTATGCTCTTTTAATATGAGTAGTTAGTAGTGTCAATATATACATCGCCATAGTCACATGGAACATAATAAACACCTTCATTCTTTTTTGGATTTGTTTGATCTTTCGCATGGTCGCTTTGATTTTCCTTAAGTTTTTTCAACTCTAAAGAAGGATTTTCATCTCAATAAAGGGTTTGATCCCTATCCATGCATGATAGATGTGAAGTTGGTATGGAACCATGTTGGTTCTTCAGATATATTTATATATGCCATGCATCAAATACATGTTTAGCAAGAAAGGAGTTACACATCTCCCTTAAACCAAGAAACACATTATTGAAATGTTGGTTGACCATGAAATCAAAGAATTACACATTTCCCTCATAATAGGTTGTAGAAATCACCCCTTGGTGTAACAAAGGATGAATCTGATGTAGTATTGAAGCCTATCTTTAATTCTAGAGATGACTTTTTTGAGATTTAGAACTCACGTAGCAGGGTCGCAGACTTCTTTGTTGAACGAATACAAATTGATAACCCCTTTTTCATATCATTTATCTTTATTCTCGATTTATATTAACATAACCAAAATTTAAATGGAATTGAGGTTCACACGTCACATGGAGTTTCCATTCGAACAAGAGCCACGTGGTGGCAATGTCACTACTTTTGCTTTTTTTTTTACACATTGTCACATAACATTTGTTTACTGTGCAAGAATGACATGAGCTACATGTGAAAATATTTATGTATTACTTTAATATTACTAATAATATTACTTTAATATTACTAATAATTACATTTAGATGAATATATTAAAAATCGGTACATACATTTGCTAGTTCTATTGTTAATTTTACGTGTTTTCTTTATAATCATGTGATTGTATATAACAATGTATAATTATGCGAAGAATAAGTTAGAGAGAAGGAAGCCAAAAATATTTATATACATATCTCCGTAGATTTCCAAGTGTGTGGGCTATTCTTGTGAAGAAAAAGAAGCAAAGGAGCATTTTCTAGTAGCTAGTTTAGATGTAACAAGGTTCCATGTAGTGGTAATTATTTTTTTGGGTATGTCTATGACTCTACTTTTAGAGGGAAGTTCTTATTTAGCAATTTTCTATTTTACACAGTGTTTATGTCATGATTTTTTATTAGTTACATTAACAAATTACAAGCTCGACAAAAAAAACTAACTTTAAAAAATAAACACATTATGCGGTGTTAAATTTATAAAATTTTGAGGATAAAAAATTTCCACCAAGGAGTGTTGTAATTGGTAGGAATGTTTTATTACGTTTTTTAGTTGTAAAATTAATTGAAAAATATTATTATTAAAACTATAAACAATTAAGTTTTTATTGAAATATTTGAATGGTAAATATCTATTAATTTATTAAGAAATTTAGAGAAAAAATTGAATTTATATTTATAATAATATTAACCATTATTGATATTTAAATTTATTTAATTATATTTAGTTTTTAAATAAGTGCTAATTTTATTTGTTTAACTATATATCCAAAAATGTATTTTAAATAACCATAAATGATAATATCAATCACGGTATTATTAATTTCAATTAAAAAAATTAATTAGAAAATCATTTTTAATTGTTGATATTTTTGTTTAAGGTTTTGATATTTTTTCCCTAATACATATGTAATCAAAAGTTAAAGAAAACAAGCCACAAACATACAATTCAGGAAAATTAAAAAAAAAAAATACTAAAACTTGGAACTACCCAATTAGGCAACATTTCCTTTCCTGAACCACTAGAAAGCAACAACCACTGATAAAAGTTGCCCGAGGAAATGAATTAACGCAAGCCAAGAAAAAGAACATGTAAGAATGATACAAGAAAGAACCACCATACATTCCAAACATCCAGTTTATGTCTTTGTCCATACCCAGTTTATGCCTGGTCCATAACCTTCCGTGCAAGAAAATCTTGATACATCCATACATATGGCTACTCAAACACTGTATTATATTTGGAAGAAAATACTTGATACATCCATACATATGGCTACTCAAACACTGCGCTATCTTTGGAAGAAAATAATGATGAATCTGTACATATTGAGGAGGAAAATAATTTGTCCAATTCTTAAAAATGAATATTTTCAAAAAAAAAATTTTTTTATAAAATTATTGAAATTATAATAAATATAAAAATGAATTTCCACCCTCCCTAGATTATATGGAGACATATATACTCTAAATATATAAATTTGAATACTTATGGAAAGAGACTTATATAAATAGATATCATATTTAGAAGGTTTGGCGAAGAAATTATAGATAATGTCGTATGTATTCACATAGATGATGGTGGCGTCTCTCAGTTATTTGCGGACGGAGGAGAGCTGACATCAGAGGATTGTGTTGAAATGACGAATATCATTGTAGGTGTTTGTTAATTTGATTGTCTTAAATTGATTACATAAATTATTGACCGGAGTTGGTAAACTTGTGAAGTGCAAGTGCACAATATATGCTAGAAGCATATTTATTAAGTTGGATTTATTAATTGATTGAGTTATTGGAAATGTGTTTTTAAGTTTTGTATTCCTATTTTAAAAATGAAATTAACATTGCTATCTAGTGAAAATAAAATGATTGTGAATCTAAAGCAATATTCCTTTCTTGAAAAATGAAACTATAAAGAACTCACACTTGCAGAATGAAAACTAGATTAACTCACACTTGCTGAATGAAAACTAGATTAACTCACACTTGTTGAATGAAAACTATATTAACTCACACTTGCTGAATGAAAACTATACTAACTCACACTTGCTGAATGAAAACTATACTAACTCACACTTGCTTCAAAATTGAAAGTTCAATAAAGTAATTACAATCAAAACACACTTCTTTTTGAAATTAAACTAAGAAAAATTTTGAATAAAAATGCTCTGAACATAAAGCTGAGAGGAATCTATATACCTAAATCTATAGAGAGAAACATATTATGCTATGAAGTTGAAATGATTTTTGATGAAATTCCAAAGAAATCACAAGGAAACCACTGGTATTTTAATGAGTCAAATCAACTGCATAAATTGTAAAAGAGAGTTGTAATGTTATCATAAGAAGATCAAAACTATGAATGGCCAGGATTAATATTCGATGATAAAAAACAACTAATGAAGAACTTCACTATTGCTTTTCTAGCCAAAAGAAATATCATTGCTGCTATCCAATTCTAAAATCAAACTAAGGATTATAAAATGAAACATGTACGAAAATACTATAGCAAATAATAATAAACAGGGAAATCTATAAGTTAAAAACCTCACTGTCTGCAAGGACCCTCCACAAACAAGCGGTCACAAGCTCTAAATGAACAATTAACTCTGCATCAAGTCTTCAAAGGCGTTTCCATTAAATAAAAACATAGAGTTTTAAAACGATTACAGTCACCATAAATTCATTCACGTCGTCCCCTGTTTTCTCCTACCTTGCAATATTTATAAAATCCATTTAATAACTGTTTGAGGCTTTCATGCCTACTTTCAGCTAATAGAGTTCTAATTTAACTATTAAACTAAGAAATCGATAACGATTCACTCATGATTTTCTATTCGGCAAAGCAAATCATGAGGCGGTTTCATCTCAGACTCTCGCTCGCTTGCTCCAGCTACGTGTTGACCGTTGCCTTTGACCACGTGATTCGGGCTTTATTCTAATGATTTGGTGCAGGTGAATAGGAGGAGATCATTGAGGGGATCAACCTCTTTCTACCCATATCTCTCTTTCCTTGAATGGCGCCTTGGACCCTGTTCAACAATGGAGTTGGCTGCAGAAATAGATGTTAGCTACAAAATTGCACGAATCCGCTAGCCAATGCAAAATCTAACTTAATAATAAGGAACATTTAGGAAATATGAAAAATATGATAATTACTACCTTACCTATGTCAAAAACCTGCAATTTGATGTCTATCAAGTTAAAATAAATGGTCAAGGAGAAGGAAAATGAGTGAAGAAGAATGTCAAGATGAAGCATTCATGAGGCTCTACAGTAGGAAACAAAGAAACCGTGCTAATCCAAATCATTGGAAGTATGGGAGAAATGAGCCAAAAGGGACCATAACCTGGAGGCATCACATCCCTCACCAGAAAAGTCCTTGCTCCCTCATTGTATAGATCTTGTACAACTCTTACGATTGACCCCGCAACCTTTGGAAGAATGGTAGTTGTCACTTGGGTGGTGATCAGTTTGAGAGTCATGTATGCATAGCTGAAGTCATTTCCCCCGATCTCTATCATGTACAACCCGCTCTTGAACTCTTCAGTGCTTGGGAGATAGCTTAGAGGCCATTTTATAAACTTTCCATAAATTCTCAGTTCAATACAATTCAGTTCAGTTTCCAAGAACCGATTATTATTTCTATTTAGATTACTACAAAATACAATTAACTAATCATGCACCTGAATGTTGGCGAGAACTTGTTGCTTGAAGACCTTGAACTGAATGATCTGAACACTCAGTGAGATGGGAGCAACAAAGGAGTCAATGTCACGAGCAATAGCACCCACCACTGCAAAGTTGGCTCCATTCCCGAAATTTGAAGCCACATACTACATATATGGACTCAGAAACGACAATCCCAAAGCTTGAGCTACAACATTGATCATGTTCCACAATTAATTAAAGATTAAACATGACAATTGACAAAGAGATTGTGCATTAGAATATTTTCCCAATCTAATATTTTCATGATCAATCTATTGGTTTTCTGGTTTATATGGTATATATGGAAATGTCTTATTTTATCAGAATGGTACATTACTATTACCTTATGCTTGCCTTGGTTCTTTAAAAATTGTTGGTTATTTTTCAAGAAATTATTTTGTTGTTATCCAGTGTTAAGATGAAGCATTCATCAAGCTCTACATTCCCCCACATGGAGGTCATTGCATGTCCTCATGCAAAAAATGCAAAAATTAGTGCCCTTGTGAGCTACTACATTTCCTTTGAAACTCGAGCTAGCAGATCCAAATTTGTCCTTTTCACCTTTTTCCTTGCCATTGTCATCCTTGGCTTCTTCATTAGAATTTTGCATTTCAGATTTATCACTTTTCTTTTAAGGACTTTATTCTTTTGTTTGAGCTTCATATTTTTCTTATACCACAGACTCAAATGTAAGAGAATATTGTCATTTTGGGTCCTTTGTATTTCATTCTGCATCTTCAAGCCTTCATGTTCCATTTGTATGTGTCTATTTAGCATCTCCAGTTCAAATATTTCTTTTATTTTTATTTTTATTTTTTATGATTGGAGGTTCTTGTGGGCTACTAGACAACTCTTTTTTTTCATGCACTGTTGAACCAGATGTATTTTCTACATCTTTATTTTGCAGGGATTTGATATAATCGTATATCTCTTGTTGTACTGGATCTATCTCTGGCGTTTTTTGGCTTGGGATTTGAATGGGTGAAATGATAGTAGGTGAGGGAGTCCTTTGTTTCTCTGTTTCCTCTTAATCATATTCCATGTCTTTTAGAGATGGTTCTTTCAGTGCTGGATTAAGCTTGACACTTCTTCTCACAATTGATGGAGGAGGGATTTTGATTTGAATTATTTTCTTTCCTGTTTTGACCTCTTCTATCTCCTTGGATGTGTTTTCTTCTTCTTTACTAACTTTCTTTCTTCTAACAGTTTGTTTTTTGATGCTTCCTAAAATTCTCGCAATAGGGATTTCATCCTCTGATTGTTCCTGGGACTGCTGTTGAGGTAAATTTTGAATAGGGCTTTTAGATACTCTTTTTCTCCCTCTTTTTCCTTTACTATTACTAGCATGTTCCTCTTCTTCTTCCTTAAAATGGTTTCTAAGTAAGAA
Organism: Pinus tabuliformis; assembly: GCA_031772625.1. NCBI lineage: Eukaryota > Viridiplantae > Streptophyta > Pinopsida > Pinales > Pinaceae > Pinus > Pinus tabuliformis. The sequence continues at coordinate 444,599,507 of CM062807.1, read as the reverse complement.
GTTTTCCCAGTTATCTCCTAAACCCTTAAGGTGGAATTCAATAAGCATTTTGATGAGGCCATGATGATACATAGTGGTTTCTATAAATTGAATCTTTTTCTGTACATTTCCTGACATTTTTCTTAAGCTATTCAACAAAAATTATGGGAGATTGATCTCATTCCCTTCCAGAAAATGCATCATTAGGCGAATGTGATAAAAGAACATGCAGCCAAACCTTCCTTCACAAGAAATAAATTTTTGAATAACCAGTAATAGATTTCTCCATTTACTTTTAAGTGCAATGCTTGGGATTCCTTTCTTGAAAATGGATACGTCCATACCTGGATTCTTTAAGAAAATTATCCACTCTTCATTTTCTATGCCTCTATTTTTAAACCATCGTTCTCCTCCTCTGGATAGGCTCGTAGCTTCAGTAATAAGGGACTCTGTCACTGCGAATTTGATATCTCCAATCTCAACTTCTACTCCATCAAAAGCTCTAGCGAAGGATTTGGTCACCTCTTTGTTGAAACCATCAAATTTCTCCATGAAATGTAGCCACTGTGCTTTCTGCAACATCTCTTTCACTTGCGGGTAACCTTCCATGAACTTTCTTCCATTCGGCTTAGACCTCACAATGATCCCCATGATCAAAAATTTTTGCCTCTGACTTGCTTCTTGACAGAAAATGGATCAGGGTTTCAAAATGAGGGGTTTCGACAAGGGTATAAATGAAAATGAGGACGAGAGAGGAATGAATGAAATGACCGTTCTGGAGGATTTAATGAATGTGAGTTGGCAATTTTGGCGATCTCTTCAATGAATTCAAAATTGAGTTGGGGGTGTTGTGAAATTATTGGAGATAATGGCGGCGTTATGGTGATATGACCAAAATATTCTTCAACCTTAGGCAATGATGGTTTTTAACCGGTGGTACAATCATCATAAAATTCATATACTAAATGTTTTTTATCCTTATTACTAAATTAAATGTTTGCATACCTTTGAATACCTTTACATTGATATTTCTGACCTTTGTTTGCTCCTTTCTTCATTGTCTTCAAGTGCTTTCAAGAATGAATTTGATCACTGCTTCAATTGCCCAATTGGTGGTTCCTGTCAAACATCAGCTGCAGAATTCTGTAAAAGTTGCAGATTTCTTGCTATTCTGTAGCTATTTTATTTTTGAAAAGAAAAGAGTGGGATATAAAGAAAATGGGTTTAGAACAGGTATGAGGAAAATTTAAGGTGTCAAAAATTGATTTTCACCTTAGATTTTCTATATAAACATGCCAACCATTGTTGGTTTTCAAGTTTATATATATATATATATATATATATATATATATATATATATATATATATATATATATATATATATATATATATATATAGTATTATTTATTTCCTAGAAAGAAAAAGAATTTTGGAAATCAAGTTAGGGAAGAAGGAAATTTTTTCTTCACAAACTTTAAATTAGTATTATCTTGCAAATATTTGATAAATTTTTCCTTGGTCAATGGCTTATGATAGATTCTCAGTTGATGACAATTCACAAGAAAAGTGTTCCTTTCTTCATCAATAGTTCTGATCCTAACTGCACCATTATCAAAGATTGTTTCAATGTCATACGGCCCAAGCCAATGAGTTTGAAATTCCCCTTGGTAATCTTTGAACATTGAATCAAACAGTAATGCCCAATCTCCTGGCTGGAACTTTCTCTCTTTGATATATTTGTCATGCCATCTAGATCTCTGTTGTTGAACTAGATTGGTTCTTTGGATTGCATCTTGTCTTATCTCATCAAGTTCATTCAGTTGCTCCATTCTTTATTTTTGTGCCTCTGAAATATCAAGACACAATTTGACTATTGTCCTGAAAGTTTTGACTTGAAACTCAATAGGAAACAAGACTTGCTTTCCATAAACAAGATCATAATGAGTATGCCCTGTAGTATTTCTCCATGTGGTACGATATGCCCATAAAGCTTCTGGAAGCTTTTCTGCCCAATCTCTTCTATGCAGATGCACAATTTTTGTGAGAATTGCTTCAATGACTTTATTGGTGGACTCCACCTGTCCATTTGCTTGAGGATGATATGGAGTAGAATTCCAATGTTTGATTTTGTACTCCTCCATTATCTTCTGTACCATCTTGGATGTGAATTGAGTACCTTGATCTGTTACAATTTCTCTTGGAACACCAAAACGAGTAAAGATATCCTCAAAAAAAAAATGAAACTACAACATTTTCAGTAGCAAAAGGAAGTGATTTAGCTTCTACCCATTTTGTAACATAATCAGTGCAAACAAGAATGTACCTTTTCTGTCTTGAAGGTGGATTGATTGGACCAACAAAATCTAGAGCCCATTTTTCAAAAGGCTCAATAAGTACCTGAGGTTGTAGAGGCATCTCATTATAAGGAACAAGTTTCTCCATCCTTTAACAACTATCACATCTCTTAACATACTCCCTAGCATCCTTAAAAAGGGAAGGCCAATAGTATCCTAAGAGAAGGACTTTGTAAGAATTTCTTTTGTCAGCGAAGTGTCCTCCACATGGCTCATCATGACAAGCTTTCAATATCTCTAGTACTTCATCTTCTTTAACACACCTTCGAATGATAAGATTTGACCCTATTTTATACAATTCTTCCTTTATCCATGAATAAGATGCACTAATTTGAATTACCTTCCTTTTTTCTCGAGGAGACAAGTATGATGGTAATTTTCCTGTAGCCAAATATTTAGAAATATCTACAAAATATGGAGATTTAGTAGATACTGCAAAAAGATATTCATCAGGAAAATTATCTTCTACAAGCATGTCATTGTTATCATTTTAAATCCTTGATAAAAAGTTAGCAACTATATTTTTTTTTCCAAGTCGATCCAAAATAGTAATGTTAAACTCTTGCAGCAACAACAACGATCTAGTGATTTTGCCATTAGTGATTGGTTGATTCATTAAGTATCTAATTGCAGAATGATTAGTATGTACAAAAATTTCATAGCTAATAATATAATGTTTGAATCTATTGATGGCATGAACAACAACTAAAAACTCCTTCTCTATGATAATATAACTTAACTCTCCAAGAGTCAAATTTTTACTAGTGTAATAAATGGCATATGGATTTAAGTCTTTTTGTCATAGTACAACTCCTAAAGATGTACTTGAAGCATCAGTTGAAATGTGAAAAGGTAATTTCCAATTTGGTCCTCTAAGAATGGGTGCTTGAGAGATTTTCTCCTTTAATGACTCAAAGGCCTTTTGGAAATCAGAATTCCAATTGAATTCATGGTCTTTTGTGAGCAATTTGAAAAGTGGAGATGCAATTTTTGTAAAGTTTTCTATGAATCTTCTATAATAACTAGTGAAACCAAGAAAACTTCTAACATCTCATTGACAGGTTGGAATTGATAATTTTGAAATAACTTCTACTTTATATGTGTCCACTCTAAATCCATTTCCTGAAATATGGTGTCCTAAAACAATTCCCTGAGTAAACATCATAAAACATTTTTCATGGCTTAATGAGAGATTTGCCTTTTTACATCTAATGAGAACTTTTTCCAAAATTTTAAGAGCTTATTCAAAAGAATTTCCATAAACTGTAAAATCGTCCATATACACTTCCACACAATCATGAATTAGATCAAAAAAATGCCTAATATTGCTCTTTGGAATGTTGCAGGAGCATTACATGATCCATAAGGAAGTACTCGGTAAGCATAAGTTCCCCGTGGGCAGGTAAAGGTAGTTTTATCTTGGTCTTCGCTACTTGGATTTTATTATACCCACTAAAACCATCTAAGAATGAAAACTATTTCTTTTGTGCCAATGTATCTAAAACTTGATCTATGAAATGGAGTGAAAAGTGATATTTTAAAGTGGATTTATTCAATTCCCTATAGCCAATACACACTCTCCATTTTCCATTCTTTTTAGGAACAATTATTAAGGGTGAAGCCCCTTGACTATCTGATATTGGATAGATGAAATTGACACTCAACAGTTTTTTTAGTTATTCCTTAACAATCTCCCTTAGATTTGGATTCATTCTTCTTTGAGGTTGTCGAATTAATTTGGCTTTTTCTTCAATGTAGATATGATGTATACAAGTATTAGGAACAATTCCCTTCATGTTAGTATATTCCCATGCATAAACAAAGGAATGTTCTTGTAACATTTTTATTCATTCTTCCAAATTATTATTGATATTCAAATTTTTCCCTTGAAATATTTCAATTGTAGAATTGTCAAATTTTTCCATAGAATGCAAGGACAGTTGATGGGATGATAAATATTCAATATTGCATTATTCTTGAAAACTCTCACTAGATTCACTAAATGATGAACATTCATTATTTTCTATTAAATTCAAAATTTGATCTTCCTGTCATTCTAAGAGATTTGGGTTTTTCGAGATCTCTCTGAGCGCTGGCTCGACCTAGTCGGCCCGATCAGCTCCCCCGTGCTACCTCCCGCGGCCTCCTCGCCTGGCAGCCTCCTGCTGTTGGGCCACCCGCTCTCGATCCCCTTGATATGGGCTGCTTCCACCCTCTCGGTAGCCTTCTCTTACTGTGTGAAGCGATCTCCCTGCTGAGCGCTTGTGCCAGTGTTTGATCAGGCTCCAGACCTGCTGCGATCAGCCGCCCAGCCATGCCGCCCTCTCGGGGCCCGGATCCATTGGACCCTCCCTTGCCCCCTCCCCCAGAGGTGATCACATTAAAAGCAATGATCGCCTCGAGCTTCAAGCGTCCGCCCTCAGCCAATCAGCAGAAGTTCGTCAAGAAGATGGAATCCATCCCCACGGTAGCCCTTCCTGAAGAAGAAACCTGCAAAGCAGCTCTGAATCTTGCTGAGAGAGGTCTCATAGGCCAGTTCACAGGCCTCTGGCCCTCTCCCAAGTCGGTAGAGGACTGGACACAAAGGAATTGGAAGCCGTTAATCAAAGAAGGAATAATAAGCTACTTCATAGGCAAAGGTTTTTTCGTCTTCGTCTTTGAAAGTGCAAAGGATAGAAGCTTAATATTTAGAAACGAACCTTATTTTATGGGCCCCCAAGGTCTATATCTTAACAAATGGTTGCCAGATTTCGACCCAGCCCAGGATGTCCCATCTGCTGTTTCGGTGTGGGTGCGGCTTCCCCACCTCCCCCTCCACTACTGGAATCAGAAGTCTCTTCAGATCATCGGCAACGGCTTAGGAAAATACATAGATCAGGCCGTAAGAAAAGATCAATATTCATGTGCACGCATCTGTGTCGAAGTTGACCTAGAGGAGGGTTTACCGGAAGCCATAAATCTTACAGTCGCAGGATGGACGCATGTCCAAGAGTTGGATTATGAACAACTCCCATTTAAATGCAGACACTGCCATGGCTACGGCCACTTCGCCAAACATTGCAAGAAAAAGGCGGAAGAACAGCCAGACAAACAGAATGGCGAGCAATGGACTCAAATACAAAAAACCACCAATCATAAAAAAGGCAACGGGAAAGGCACTCCGAAAGAGACACCAAGCAGCTCCAACCCCACCCAAGAAAAGAACTCAAACAACAAAGAAAACAGTCAGAGAAAGTCAGCCACAATAGCCCCAGAAAATTTGGATCAGACTGTTCCTCCTATCACTAACAAAGAAGATGAAGAAATGGCTCATCTGGAAGCCTCCCAAGGAAGTCCTTCCAATCCCTCATATGCAGATGTAGCAAGGAAAAAACCAGCTGATAGCTCTGACTCCTCAGAGGAGGAAACCTATGAGCAGCCCACAAGAAAAGTCGGTAGGAAATCCCGCAGAGAAGCAAGGGAAGAGGAGGTGGAAAGGCTCAAAACCCAAGGAAGCCAGCCCACAATAGAGATGTCTATCGGGAGAAACTCCAGGAACAGGCCCCCCAAGGGAGGCTCCCATCCCACCCCTGGTAAATAATGCGCCTCGTCTCTTGGAACTGTAGAGGTCTGGGTAACCCCTTGAAAGCAGAAGCGGTTAAGGATCTTCTCAAAATAGAACCCTCAGACATTCTAATGCTCCAAGAGACTAAGATAGAGGGGAAAGCCCTCCTAGACATCAGCAAGAAGAAATGGAAGAAAAGCACAGGAAGAGCAGTCAGCTCAAGAGGCTCATCCGGAGGGCTTGCAACTCTTTGGACAGAAGATCTCTTCCAGCTGAACAAATACCATGAGACCCAACACTGGATCTTCACGGAACTAACGCATTGTACAAGTAAGTTAACCATCTCCCTTTTCAATCTTTATGTACTTGTCCGGTATTCTGAAAAGAGAGACTGTTGGAACTCCCTTATTGAATTCCTTGAGCAGCAGTCCCCTAGCAATATTATTCTTGCTGGGGATCTAAACATTGTTTTAAAATCCAAAGAAAAAAGGGGAGAAACTAATAGCAGAGACCCCATGCTTCCTGTTGGATACCTATACTAATAGGTTTCATATTTCATGATTGGCCAAGGAAAGTCCAAATATGCTCTGCTTTGGTATTACAAAGATCCCATATTTCCTAGAGAACAAGAGGTGTGTAATCTGTTTCAAATATTGAAGACCTTTATTTCAATTTTGTGGATGATTCAACAGTTTAAACTGGATCATGCCATGTTTCAATTTTGAGTTATAGAATAGAGAAAGAAGTCTGTCCAAACTGCTTAATCTTGGCAGGCAAGTAGTTTAGGTAGAGGAGTAAAGGTTCCCAACAGCTTAATCTGGGACCTTGGAAGAAATAAGGTTAGAAGTAGATAGAAAAGAAAAAAGAAAAAGCCAAAGAAAAGAAAAGGCAAGCAAGGGTTTGCAAGTCCAAATGCACCCTCTAAGGAGAAACAAAAAATGCTAGGAAAATAGCTGGGTAAGCAGTTGTGGTTGCAGAAAAGGTATTTTCACCATTACACATATGTCAAGAGGTGTTTTGCCAAGGCAAAAATCTGTCAATGGACAAAGTGGTTAAATCCATCAAATTACAGCAAGGAGCATAACTAACCTCCCTCTTCCCCTCTATTCCATTACTAACACTCCCTTTCTTTAGCTGAGATTTATGAAGAGAGATCATGGTTTTATGATGGTTCTTGTTCTTTTAGAAGCCACATTCCTTGTCTAAGATCTTTTCATTTTGATCTACTCTCAAAACTAAATCAATTTCAGATAAACTCAGTAAAATCCCCTTCATTTGCTCCCTGCATTCATATTAACCTCTAATTTTACTACATAGCTCCCTTATCTTACCCCTTCCCCTAATAATACTAACACTATGGTGTATAAAGCCCTAAATCTTATAAATACTCCCTCCCCTTGGCATTATAGCCATACGTTCTTCAAAAGGAACCAAAGTGACCTCTGGTCACCTTGGTGAACCTATCACACCCCAATCCCCCTTGCTACAGGCAGCTTGCTCCTCAAACTACCCTTTGCATTGAATAAACCCTTATAAAACCTCTTTTGCCTTTAAATCCTTTGCAAAAGTTACCAAAGTCAAAAACCCGCCTCTGGCGCATTTCCAAAGGTTAGCGCATTATTTGTTAAATGGAAAACATTCAAAAAACCAATGAAAAACCCATAAACCCAAAGTTTCCGCCGCGCATATAACCTAAGCAAGTTGCCGCTCCGCCCACCGTCGGATCAAGTCTCTGAGATACGACGATCCACAGCGATATCGGAGCTGCCCCTGTCGCCGTCCTTTACCGCCCGAGAAGGTGACGTTGCGTCACGTCACGGGCAGGCCACGCGTCGAACGGCAAGGACTCTCGGAGCCGGGTCTGACAGTTCTGAGACCGTACCTAAACCGCCCCGAGAGACCGTAGCGGCTATCCCTAACTGTAACCGCTACGGTCCTAACCGCCAACTGTTTTCCGCCAACGCATCGCCACGTCACGTTCGCTTGTACTCGCCCCTGCTATTCGTCCACCTGGCCGCTGACATGGCTGCCACCTCATCGCCCCCTTGGACCAATAGTCTACCGCCACGTCACCCGATGACGTCAGCTGACGTCACCTCACCTTGACCCGCCAATGACGTCATGCTGATGTCATCACTAAAAAGCGCCAAAATGGTAAAAAAGTCCATATTAACCCAAAAAAGCCGTGTTTTTCTCACTTTTCACTCCTGTCGCCACTGTTCTCTCTGCATGACCGTTTACGTTCGAATTTCCGCCAACCTGCTGAGTTAACCCGGGCGACCTCCTCAGCAGCAACTGTGCACGCCTGCGCAACCTCTGTTCGTCAATTAACAGGTATTTACCGTTGTTCTGCCCTCCATACGACTGTTATTGAAATTTAAGTTGCTCAGAAGGCTAAGGACACCTTACAAACTATATTTGCACCGCCCATTTCCATCTGCACGTCCACAATTGTAACTGTGAAGTCTAAAAACACCAGCCAAGCCATAATACCTGTAATTTCACTCAAAAACAGCGTTCACTGCGTATTCCCGGCAAATTCCTTGTTGACCTCAATTCACCCGCTGAAAGAGGGCATAGTGACACCCACAGTAGCCTTGGCTCCTAGTATAAGCAGTATTTCAATTGCTGCTGTATAAACTCCTCCTCTGATACTTAAATTTCACGACTATTCTTACAAAAAGCACTTCTGTTCTATGCTGGTGCTTTTACAAGCCACTTTATTACAATTGTTGAACTTCAAAGAATCATGGAGACTCCTATTGCTCTAAATATCAAGCCCCTCAATGCTCCTCACCAGGAATTAGCATGGAAAGCTCTGGGAGACATGGATTACCAAATGCTGGACTGGTTCCCTATGGGAACCAAATACAATATCCAGATGATGAATGAGTTAAAAGCCCAGCACCTGAGTGGGGCAGACATCTTGGGAATTTGGGACTCAAATTTGCCCATCTACAACCTTCCCCAAGTAAATCCTATGCCAGAACTGATCTACAGCTGCCAGGAATGCTATGACCCAAACCAAAGAGCTGTCATCAGCCCCACAGGCTCAATCCTGTTCCAGATTACCCCAGAGAGTATAAATGGAATGCTGCACTTCCAAACTGCCAAGCAATTGACCCCCATCTTTATGCAGAATTTGATAAACAAAGGGACCAAGCTGTCAAATGACCAAATCATTAAAATCAATCAGTTGTTTGTAAGACCAGGCTCTGAATCAGTCAGAACCCCTCCTATTGGGTATCACTACTTGAATGATTTGGGCAGGATGTTAGTGGATTTAATCAGTTATGTCCTAGGATTCAGGGGAATGGAGGATGTGGATGATAGCCTAATGGCAATGCTGTCTATATTCTCTCCTGGTAAGCCCCCAGCTGTACATTATGACTATGCAACCTACATTGCAGATAAAATCCATGAGCAGTTTATGAACTTGAAGAGGGAAAGACTATTCAGGTATACTTCATATATATACCATCTATTCTTGTTCTATCAGCCAGCCACCTTCTCTTTTCCTTTGAAGCAACTCAATGCCCAGGGAAATCCAAGATCAGTTGTGTTCTGGACTTCTGTTTTTCATCATACCTCTGTATCACCTTACACATACACTGAGTTTATTGACTTATTCATTTATCCAGTCATGACAGTATTGCATGGTACTCCTCCTCCTAGACTAACTGATGACATGAGAAGAATTCTCCATTTGAATAAGTCCTACAGCATTGGTAATTGGTACTTCTACCAAAACCACACAGTCATCAGGATATATGGCTGTGAGTTGACCCCTTTTAGGTTGCCAAGGTATGTCCCCATGAGGCTTTTTGCCTTGGAATATTTCAGACAGTTTGGGAACTCAGACTACCTGCATTTTCAGAGCAAGAACAAGAAGTCACAGCTAAAGGTGAGGAGCCAGCTGGGTTCTTTCCTATATAACAGAAAAGAGGAAGGGTGGAAGGAGGCAGACAGTATCCTGGAGGGCCTCAGACTGCAAACCAGCTTTGAATGGATACCCTATGACCCCAATCATTCTATCTCCCTCAGGAGGATTAGATACAAATTGGGTAGCTATGCACACAAGAGACAACCTGAGATTGAACAGTATGCCAATGCATCAAATTGGGAAGAGGGTACCCTAGAGGAGGAAATTACTAATGAAGAGTTACTTGAGAGAGAGGCTAGAAATATGCAAAAGGAAGCTGACTTGGAAACTTGTGGACAGGTGCCCCTCTCCTACAAAAAGCAACTTGGAGCAGCTGCTACATCATCAACAGCACAGCAGCAAACTGCCGAGAAAGCACCACAGACAGCAAGCAAGGATAAAGGGAAGTAGGTGGAACAGCCACCTCCATTGACAGAAGAACAAGTGGATACATTGCTACAGCAGCAAGAAGAGATGGAGCAGCAGGAACTCGGGCAGCAACAGGAAGAGGAACAATTTAGTGAACAGCAGCCCTTGCAGCAAGAAAAAGTGATTGATGCCCCAAGCTCCACTGAGCAACAGGCTCAGACAATAGTGCCTCCTAGGGCAGAAACTACTGTTGATACCTCAGTCCTCCAAACCCCACAAAAGGAGGACTTAACCAGGAAAAGGGATAGAGAGACTCCCCTGACTTCATCCATCAATCGGGGAGAGAAAAGACAAAGACTAAATGACTCTCAAGAGGATGACATAGCAGTGAGGCAAGCAATGGGCATGGGCCCACCCAGTGGAGAAGTTTCAGCCAGTTCATTTCAGCATGAACACGATAGAGCCGTGGGAGGAGAGGTCAGCTCCTCCAGCCAGCACAGAGAAGGACAGTCAAGCATCAAACAGCAATTTATTGACATTAAGAGGAGGAGTGATCCTATTAAAGTACAGCTGTACAATCATTTGCTGAACCTGGCTCCTACCAATCAGCAAAGACTCATGTCTGCCTTTGATGTAAGTGAAGGCAAGATGATCATGAGTCACTTCATGCCCACAACGCTGCATCCTCAATCTACCTCGGATTACCTAAGAACCAACATGGAGGTTCTGGCCAAAGACATACACCCTATGGATAAGATTGAATTACATAAACAAACTGGTGAAATGGTGTATGCCTCCTTGGCAGATGAAACGTTGGAGAACTACAAATTGAAGAGCAGCCTTGATAACACAGCATCTCAGCTGGAATTGGAGAGAGCATCATCACAAGCCAAGGACAACAGGATCAAGTCCTTGGAAGAGGTAATTATAGAAATAGGACATGATCCTAAAGATGTTAAGGGTATCCAAGAACTCTTGAAGCTAAGGGATGCAGACTTGGCGGCCTTAAGAAAGAAAATCAAGCTTCCAGCTACCATCCATCCTCAAACCGATGAAGTTGCCCAGCAAAGGCAGGAAAAGGATGCTACAGATCTACTGATATCCCTGTACAAGGAGCTGGTTCGGACTCAAGACCAGCTAGGGCAATCAGAAGCTGCAAAGGCAGCATTACAGACAGCTATGAAACAAAAAGAAGAGGGCCAACCCTCCCAGCCTCCTCCTGTGATAATCAACCTTGAGGAAGTCCAGCCAACAACTACTCCTCCTCCTCAACAGACAGGGCCTACAGCACCATCTACAGCAACAACTACACCAACAACAGAGCCAACTCCTACTCTGGATATGCAGAAGCTGCAAGCTGAGATCCAAGTTCTTGAATCCCAAATGAAAGAGCTTGATGAAGTCAAAAGGTCTTTGACCAAGGTGAATGAAAAATTTGACAAAAGCAAGCAGAATGAGGCAGCAAAGGAAAGAGAGGTGAAAGCTCTAAAAAAGAGAATAGCTGAACTAGAAAAAGAGCTTGCACTAGAAAAAGTAACAGCAGAATTGAAAGCAGTCCTCTGGGGCAACATTGGTCGATCCATCACCAATCAGTGGCAGTATATTGAGACTATGGATGAGCAAATAGCACTCATCACGAAGGCAAACAGGGAGGTACAGAGAGCAAGAGCAAGCCTTGGCCACATGCCAGATGCTGCCAGCAGAATGATCAATATTTTGAATAACAAAACTAGCTCTCAACTAGCCACCATGGGAATTACTAACAGGACTGAAACAATTTCAGTAGTTAAAAGAGTCTTGACACTAAGAAGCCTAATTGGAACGCTGGAGAGGAGAACACAGGATATGCAGACCGAGATCAACAAATTCCTGGACAGATTTGTGGCATTACAAAACAGAGGCCTCCCCAGCATATTAAGCAGTGTAGGAAGGCTGCTTACTCTGGAAAATTACATCAAAAGGGTTGATACGCAGGCTGCAGCACAAATAGCAAAACAACCCAGTACCTCAGCTGAAACAGGGCCAGCAACAGGGCAGAATTTGTATGATAGGGTGGATAACCTGTTCTTTATTATGAATGAAATTGATCACCTGTTTGATACCCCACCAAATTTCTTTAAGTATACAGAGGCAGATGAAACTTTGGGGGCAATCATAAGACACCAATTGCCCACACAGGAAGAGTGGAGGAATTTGACACAGATAATTTTATCAGGCCAGAACCTGTAGCGCTAATTTTTTCCAGTATATGAGCAGTCATGCACAGGCAGAATTTTGATAGATAAAATCTACAAGGAAGAGACAGATGCTGAGCCAACTCAGCAGAGCTATTTACTCACCACAGCAGCAGTCACAATCACAGGTGACAAACCCAGAATACAGCGTACAAGCCATAAAGTCGGGTTCCCCAGCATTTAATCAAAGTATCTCAACCGACTCAGCAGATCCCAAAGGCCAAAATATCTTCTGACAGAACATTAAGACGCCTTTATCTTGTATTCAATGCGGTAATAAATTTCTGATAATAATATCTCAAAAGTTGGTGAGAATATTAAAGTCTGAGATAACTTAGAACTCAGATATTTTGTAAACAATCGCAAGTATATATTCACCCCTCGCAGAAGCTGAAGGGGTTGTTGTTATTTTCATTTTGGGCATCTCATTTGCTGTAAAATTCTCAGAGAAATAATACAAAGGGTGAATGGAATTTCTGAAGCTTGGCGTACCTTGATGCATTGTGATGAATGGTGAATGTTGCAGGATTCCAGAGTGTTTCATAAAACAATAAGTCTTTCTTAAATCTCTGTGTTACATGTTTTTCGAGCCTTTTGTTCTCTTTCATTGTTTAAATGTTTTACACTTAATAGCAAAGTAGAAGAATAGTTACAGGATTTAATCACTGATTACCCTGAACTCAATCTGAGCTATTATCCATGTTTTCTTCAGATACAGTGAATGAAGTGTAATTCTTAATTGCTGCACTTTAAAACTATATCTTTTACAGTGATAGACATCCCCAGGATTCAAGTTTTGCTCCTGAGGCATCTATCTGTTTCTCATACCTAGTTTGGTGGAAATACTCGAATACTTTAGTGAAAATTCTTAATTGCTTTCACTGGTTTTTTCACCTGTTTGTGTTATAAATCAAAATTTGTTCTATGAAGTATCCAAATGGCCCTGTAAGTTGCACCAGTTCACCTCAAGGTTTCTAGACACCTATACAGCCATAGACTCCATTGCCCAATGATATTTGACTCTTTGAATACTACATCATAAGACCTAAAAGAAACTCTTCAACCAAAACATAAACAAAACCTGTGCATAATAGCTAGCCTAAAACCCTATCATAAACAGTTACAAATCATAAAGAGAGAGCCCTCTCTGATCACAGTTTGGCTAGAAACAGTGATCCAAAGATTGGTTAGTGGTTACCCCGGCCGTATTCCCTTGGGAGTCATAGGGAACAACCTGGGTGTTAACATAATTGGCGACTCCGCTGGGGATCTCCTAAAATTTTTCAATTACTATCTATCTCCCAAAGCTGCCATCAAGCCTGAAATTAGCCAAGAGGCCTTAGAACTGTTTCTCTAACACAGGGACAGCTTGAAGGAAGAGCTAGTTAGGGAATCTTAATCCTAGCTTTGGAAAATATATAGCCATTCCAAAATTTTCATCCAGTCCTTGAATATATAAACCTTGTATACAAGTTCTAAAGGAATAATTAGAAGCTGGCTCCCAAAAGAAACCCAAGGCACACTAGGGCAAACCCTGACCCTAATCAACCCATCATTGTTGATAATCCAAATATCATTCCAAAGAACATAAGGAGACAGCAAAAGCAGGAGAAGCCTGCTGATTCAGATATAAGTTCAGACCAACCTATCCTCATTCCAACTCCTTGCAAAGTCCTTTTCCGTTCCACACCTAATTCCCCTAGTTCATCATCAACCCCTCAAAGTCCTCCTCTTCCATCTTCACCATCTGCACATACTCTTTTAACCAGCCCCCCGCTTGTTACCCATCCTATTAACCCTGTTACACCTGTAATCCCAGCTGTCCCATTTGTTCCTATTAACCCCATAAACCCCATAAACATGGCTAACAGATATGCACCTCTGCAGATACCAGCCAATGCTCCAGCTCTACCCCAAGACTACCAAACCAAAATCTCATTTTTTGACTCCCATGGCCCTTTGACAGCTGTCCAGCATGCTAAGAAGATGCAAGACCACTTTGAGACCTATGAAATAGATGATGACAGTGTCAGGATGAGAATTTTTGTTCAAAGCTTAACTGGGGATGTCAGAACTTGGTTTAGATCCCTGAATGCAAATTCCATTGCAACCCCTGAGGTCCTGTACCAAGAGTTTACCAACAGATGGGAGAAAAAGAAAGATCCACTCCACATACTCGGTGAATATAACACTATTAAAAGAGGTCCCCAAGAAACAGTTTTGGAATATTGTGCTAGGTTTAACAATGTATATAATGCTATCCCCCAGAACTTAAGGCCCCCTCCTGATTTGGCCCTGTATAACTTCCCTGACGGTTTTGACTCTGATATGGCCTATCAGCTGAAAGAAAGAGATCCTCCAACCCTTGCAGAAGCTCAAAGAGTTGCAGTCACTGTAGAGGCTAACCTAATTGCCAAGAGAAACAGGGCAAAGCTGGAAAAGAAGGCTGGCTTCAGAGAAGAGCCCTCAGGTTTTGATCAGAAGCTGGATGCAATACTAAACAGCATGAAGAGATTGGGTGAAAGAGTGGAATCGGTTGAAAGAAAATCATCATGGGAAGCATCACAAAGCAACCCTCCTAGAAACCCAAATTTTAGGAGAAATCAGAACCCAAACATAGGAAAAACAAGTGCTGACCAGGATATTAGACCCCCTTTTCAAGAAAACTATGCAGAAACTTCCACAGACAATCAGCTCAATGAAGATCCTGAAATTAACTTAATGGGTCTGGATGGTAAAACCCATGTTTTCTTAACACAAGAAGACCATGAGGAGGATGAAAGCAAAACATTCCAAACTAAATCAGGAGAATCCTTTGACTTTAAACAAGGGTATGACACTGCTGTCTATGAAGTCCATAAACAATATAAACTAAGGAGTAGGACTGTAAATGTAAATCAGCCTGAAAAGGCAAAGGAGAAACAACAGTCCAAAGAAACCATGGTCACAGAACCTAATCACAACACAAACGTGCCTACAAAAGAAGTAGTGGTTGAGGAGGTTACTGAACTACTGTCCCCACTACAACAGCCCACGGCAACCTCGTCCTCCCACCCAAATCCGAACATTACCCCTCAAGACATGAGTATGAGGGGCAGGTTTCGAAATCAAGATGAAATCCAACAAGAAGATTTAGGGAACAAAGAAAAGACTGCTATCCGTGACTCTAAAACCCAAGTTGACAAACCTTTTGACCTAGGTACAGAGATTGGCAAGTTAAAGATAGCAATCCCCCTCTCAGAGCTAGCCAAGCATGACATATACAAGCAGCAGATAAAGAACTCCCTTCAACTCACTAATAGCAAAGATGATGTAAATGTGCTAGATGACACTCCAGAATTACTGTTTGGCCCAGAGGTAGATGGAAAAACAGTAGTCACAGGGGTTTTACCTTTTTATGTCAGCTTGCATGTTCATGATAAAATACTGCACAATGCAATGTTTGACTCAGGTGCCTCTCACAACCTTATGCCAAAAGCAGTCATGGAAAGATTGAACTTGGATATAACAAGACCATACAAAGACCTGTTTTCTTTTGATTCCAGCCAAGTCAAATGTTTAGGCCTAATAAAAGATTTGTGTGTGTCTCTGGTTCAATATCCCAACAAGACTATTCTAATGGATGTTGTAGTTGCTGATATCCCACCCAAATATGGGATGCTGTTATCAAGATCATGGGGAGCCAAGCTCCAAGGCTCCCTGCAATTAGACATGTCATATGCAACTATTTCTGTCTTTGGGCAACCAAAAAGACTTTATAGGGAAACACTCATGAAGTATATGGTCAGCAGTGAAGAAAAGCCTCAAAATTTTCCAATATATGCTGTCCATTCGGACATAGACTCCTTCATCCTTTTCAATGATAGCGCAGACCTTTCAAACAATGAGATTAGGACCGAAACACTCATACAAGAACAAAACATTGATCAGACAAGTAGCACCTGCCAAACATCAATCAGCCCAACAATACACATTAACCCTCCTCTAGTCGTTAAAGATTGTCAAACAAATGATAAAGCTGTCCTAGAAAACAAATGGGGGAAGAAACCCCAACTCCTGCTCACATTGCCATCTCATGAACAGAACTTTAAATCTTCTGTTCAGCAAGATATCCTGTGGGTCCTAGAATTTGATGGGTCAGTCAACAAGTTAGGGGCAGGAGCTGGAGTGTGGATATATAACAAAGAGAAAGGCTATGCAGAAGGCAGGGCTTACAGATTGAATTTTAGGTGCACTAACAACATGGCAGAATATGAAGCTCTCTTGCTGGGCCTAAAGCTAGCAAAATCACTACAAGCTCCTAAACTCTCCATTATGGGAGACTCTGATCTAGTAATTCAACAAGTGAAAGGACATTTTGTCACCAATGACAAAAGATTGAGGTCCTACAGATCTGCTGTAATTGAAATATTAGAAACCTTCTCTGAGTTTGTTATCACAAAAATTTCAAGGGGCCACAATCTCCATGCACACAGCTTGGCAACGTTTGCCAGCACCTTCAAATTCCCATTAGAACCCAATAATTGTTTCACAGCCGAGGTCAAATACAGACCCTCTATTCCAAACAATGTTAAAGAATGGCAAGTATTTGAGGATGACATGCAAATAAACAATTTCTTGACCTTGCAACAAGAGTTCATAGGATTAAATATTGATCTTGATGGAGCAAGTCAATCACAAATACTTGAGGAAGCAAGTCCATCACAAATACAGTTTCAACAGTCTGCTCACCCAATGTCACCTAGAACAGCAAAACAATTACTGAGTCCAACCATTTTCGACAATGAAAACATTCAGCAAATTCACCAAATTGACTGTGAAGAGGTGAGCAACGCTGAAGATGAAATCATACAACTCAAAGACAATTTCCTTCCAGCAGGCCTTACCCCACTAGAGGACATTTTTGACTCAAATGATGTCCCCAGGAAACCAAAGATGCAGCCATTAGATGCAGCAATTGAAGAATGCAACATTGGTACCACTGACAAGCCTAAAATAATAAAACTATCTGCTGCTTTGCCCCCTGATCAAAAACCCAAATATATTGACCTCTTTAAAGAGTTTCAAGATGTTTTTGCTTGGGGTTATGAGGATCTAAAGTCCTATGATACCTCTGTTATCCAGCATACCATTCCCCTCAAGCCTAATCAAAAACCATTCAAACAGAAATTGAGAAGAATCAATCTTGTGCTCCTTCCTTCCATTGAAAAAGAATTACATAAAATGTTCAAAGCTGGTATCATAGCACCAATCAGGTTCTCTGAGTGGATTTCAAATTTGGTCCCTACAAGAAAGAAAACTGGTGAGATTAGACTTTGTGTAGACTTAAGGAATTTGAATCAAGTATCACTCAAAGATAACTACCCTTTACCCAAAATGGATCATATTCTTCAAAGAGTAGTAGGGGCTTCAAGGATATCATTGCTTGATGGATTCTCAGGCTTCAATCAAATCCTAGTACACCCTGATGATCAAGACAAAACTGCATTTACAACCCCATGGGGAACTTTCAAGTATGTGAAAATGCCCTTTGGATTGAAAAATGCAGGGGCAACGTTTCAAAGAGCAATGGACATTGCTTTTGCAAAAGAAATTCATGACTTCTTGGTCATTTACCTAGATGATCTTACACCCTTTTCAAAATCAGACCAAGAACACTTGAAACATTTGAGACAGATTTTCATAGCATGCAGGAAATATGGCATTTCCTTAAACCCCAAGAAGTCATTATTTGGCTTGGAAGAAGGGAAACTCTTAGGACACATTATTTCAAAAGATGGCATAAGAATTGATCCAGATAGGATACAAGCTATCCTACAAATGCCTCATCCAAGGAATGTCAAGGAATTGCAAGGATTCTTAGGGAAAATCAATTTTTTAAGAAGGTTTATCCCGAATTTAGCAGAATTAATCAGATTACTAAACAATATGCTAAAGAAAGATTCAAAGGTCAAATGGACTGTTGAAGCAAAACAAGCCTTTGAAAGCATAAAATTGGCCTTGACTCAAACCCCAGTGTTAACCAATCCACAGTTTGACAGAGACTTTATCATTTTCTCCTTTGCCTCCCAACATACTATTGCTGCTGTTTTATTACAGAAAGATGACCACGGGAGTGAGAAACCTATTGCTTTTTTCAGCAGAGCTCTCAGAGATGCCCCTCTAAAGTACCAAATTATGGAGAAACAAGCCTATGCTTTGATCAAAGCTATTAAAGACTTTAGGATTTACATCCTTTACTCCCATGTTGTGGCTTATGTACCAAGTCCTATTGTCAAAGACATTCTCACCCAAGAAAACTTAGAGGGCAGAAGAGGAAAATGGATTGCCAATATACTAGAATTTGACATTGAAATAAAACCTACAAAGCTGATAAAAGGGCAAGGTTTGGCCAAATTAATGACAGAAGCAAATTTCCAAGCCTTAGATATCAATCAACTGGACAGTGAAACAGAGCTGGCGACTCCAAAGATCAATGTAGCCTTTGAACAATCTCCTTGGTACTCTGATATCTGCTATGTGTTACAAAACCTGTGTGCTCCCCCAGGACTGTCCAGAACTAAGTGTAGGTTCCTAAAAATGAAAACATCTAGATTTTGTGTGATGGATGGAAATTTACTTTGGAAAAACCATGAAGGTATCTTGCTGCACTGTCTAATAGAGAATGAAACTAACAAAATCATGCAAGATTTCCATGCTGGAGATTGCGGTGGACATTTGTACTGGAAGTCCACTGTGGACAAGATATTGAGGGCTGGGTACTACTGGCCCATTATGTTCTCTGAGGTTAAGAAATTTACAGCCTCATGCCACAAATGCCAACTATTTGAAGGCAAAAGACAGTTGCTGCCACTTCCTTTGAAGCCCATTGCAACAGAGAGACCTTTTCAACAATGGGGCTTGGATTTCATTGGGGAAATTCATCCCTCATCTTCAGGGCAACACAGATGGATTTTAACAGCAACAGACTACTTCACCAAGTGGATTGAAGCTGCCCCATGCAGACAAGCAAATGATTAAGTAATTATTCAGTTTTTGGAAAACAATATACTGGCTAGATTTGGCTGTCCGGACAAGATAATAACAGACAACGCTGCTGCCTTCAGATCCAAGAAAATGGTGAACTTCTGCCATAAATTTCACATTATTTTGGGCCATTCTACGGCTTACTATCCTCAAGGAAATGGCCTTGCTGAATCATCAAACAAAAGTTTGATAAATATCATAAAGAAAGTGCTGGAAGAGAACAAAAAGAACTGGCATAAGAAACTAGTAAATGCTTTATGGGCAGACAGACTAACAACTAAAAGATCAATTGGGACCAGCCCATATGAGTTAGTCTATGGATTAGAGGCCAGATTTCCGTCATCACTAGGAGTGCCGGTTATGAAACTTCTGCAAGAAAGCCAAGCAGAGCCAAATGACATGCAAAGAAGGATTAACCAGATAATTTGTTTACAACAGACCAGAGAACAAGTTTTCAGCAGAGTACAGATACTACAAGAGAAACTGAAAAAGGCCTTTGATAGAAGAACCAAAGCAGAAGATTTCAATATAGGGGACAAAGTTTTAAAGTGGGATGCAAGAAGAGAAGAGAAAGGGAAACATGGAAAGTTTGACTCTTTATGGAAAGGACCATTTGCTGTCCAAGCAGTGCAAGGTAATAACACCTACTTCCTCAAAAGTTTGACTGAAACTGACTTGGATGAAGGTCCTGTCAATGGCAGGATGCTGAAGCACTACTTTGACTGTTCACTATGAGTGGAATCCAAGGATTCATTGTATATATGCAGATGTACATATTGTTTTCTGTTTTAGATTGTAAAAAGCAGTTTTCCCAAGTGATTCACCAAACAGCTAGAGGCAAGTAGAATCAGAGGTCTTCCAAGAAAAAAGCACACAATTTTGACACATTTTTGCAGCAAATTTCAAAGACTGGGATGGGCAGTCAAAGAACAAGGCAATCTGACCTGCTGTTCTTGGTCTTTCAGAAGAAAAACCATCCCCATGTGGAGCCACTGTTGGATACCTATACTAATAGGTTTCATATTTCATGATTGGCCAAGGAAAGTCCAAATATGCTCTGCTTTGGTATTACAAAGATCCCATATTTCCTAGAGAACAAGAGGTGTGTAATCTGTTTCAAATATTGAAGACCTTTATTTCAATTTTGTGGATGATTCAACAGTTTAAACTGGATCATGCCATGTTTCAATTTTGAGTTATAGAATAGAGAAAGAAGTCTGTCCAAACTGCTTAATCTTGGCAGGCAAGTAGTTTAGGTAGAGGAGTAAAGGTTCCCAACAGCTTAATCTGGGACCTTGGAAGAAATAAGGTTAGAAGTAGATAGAAAAGAAAAAAGAAAAAGCCAAAGAAAAGAAAAGGCAAGCAAGGGTTTGCAAGTCCAAATGCACCCTCTAAGGAGAAACAAAAAATGCTAGGAAAATAGCTGGGTAAGCAGTTGTGGTTGCAGAAAAGGTATTTTCACCATTACACATATGTCAAGAGGTGTTTTGCCAAGGCAAAAATCTGTCAATGGACAAAGTGGTTAAATCCATCAAATTACAGCAAGGAGCATAACTAACCTCCCTCTTCCCCTCTATTCCATTACTAACACTCCCTTTCTTTAGCTGAGATTTATGAAGAGAGATCATGGTTTTATGATGGTTCTTGTTCTTTTAGAAGCCACATTCCTTGTCTAAGATCTTTTCATTTTGATCTACTCTCAAAACTAAATCAATTTCAGATAAACTCAGTAAAATCCCCTTCATTTGCTCCCTGCATTCATATTAACCTCTAATTTTACTACATAGCTCCCTTATCTTACCCCTTCCCCTAATAATACTAACACTATGGTGTATAAAGCCCTAAATCTTATAAATACTCCCTCCCCTTGGCATTATAGCCATACGTTCTTCAAAAGGAACCAAAGTGACCTCTGGTCACCTTGGTGAACCTATCACACCCCAATCCCCCTTGCTACAGGCAGCTTGCTCCTCAAACTACCCTTTGCATTGAATAAACCCTTATAAAACCTCTTTTGCCTTTAAATCCTTTGCAAAAGTTACCAAAGTCAAAAACCCGCCTCTGGCGCATTTCCAAAGGTTAGCGCATTATTTGTTAAATGGAAAACATTCAAAAAACCAATGAAAAACCCATAAACCCAAAGTTTCCGCCGCGCATATAACCTAAGCAAGTTGCCGCTCCGCCCACCGTCGGATCAAGTCTCTGAGATCCGACGATCCACAGCGATATCGGAGCTGCCCCTGTAGCCGTCCTTTACCGCCCGAGAAGGTGACGTTGCGTCACGTCACGGGCAGGCCACGCGTCGAACGACAAGGACTCTCGGAGCCGGGTCTGACAGTTCTGAGACCGTACCTAAACCGCCCCGAGAGACCGTAGCGGCTAGCCCTAACCGTAACCGCTACGGTCCTAACCGCCAACTGTTTTCCGCCAACGCATCGCCACGTCACGTTCGCTTGTACTCACCCCTGCTATTCGTCCACCTGGCCGCTGACATGGTTGCCACCTCATCGCCCCCTTGGACCAATAGTCTACCGCCACGTCACCCGATGACGTCAGCTGACGTCACCTCACCTTGACCCGCCAATGACGTCATGCTGACGTCATCACTAAAAAGTGCCAAAATGGTAAAAAAGTCCATATTAACCCAAAAAAGCCGTGTTTTTCTCACTTTTCACTCCTGTCGCCACTGTTCTCTCTGCATGACTGTTTACGTTCGAATTTCCGCCAACCTGCTGAGTTAACCCGGGCGACCTCCTCAGCAGCAACCGTGCACGCCTGCGCAACCTCTGTTCGTCAATTAACAGGTATTTACCGTTGTTCTGCCCTCCATACGACTGTTATTGAAATTTAAGTTGCTCAGAAGGCTAAGGACACCTTACAAACTATATTTGCACCGCCCATTTCCCTCTGCACGTCCACAATTGTAACTGTGAAGTCTAAAAACACCAGCCAAGCCATAATACCTGTAATTTCACTCAAAAACAGCGTTCACTGCGTATTCCCGGCAAATTCCTTGTTGACCTCAATTCACCCGCTGAAAGAGGGCATAGTGACACCCACAGTAGCCTTGGCTCCTAGTATAAGCAGTATTTCAATTGCTGCTGTATAAACTCCTCCTCTGATACTTAAATTTCACGACTATTCTTACAAAAAGCACTTCTGTTCTGTGCTGGTGCTTTTACAAGCCACTTTATTACAATTGTTGAACTTCAAAGAATCATGGAGACTCCTATTGCTCTAAATATCAAGCCCCTCAATGCTCCTCACCAGGAATTTGCATGGAAAGCTCTGGGAGACATGGATTACCAAATGCTGGACTGGTTCCCTATGGGAACCAAATACAATATCCAGATGATGAATGAGTTAAAAGCCCAGCACCTGAGTGGGGCAGACATCTTGGGAATTTGGGACTCAAATTTGCCCATCTACAACCTTCCCCAAGTAAATCCTATGCCAGAACTGATCTACAGCTGCCAGGAATGCTATGACCCAAACCAAAGAGCTGTCATCAGCCCCACAGGCTCAATCCTGTTCCAGATTACCCCAGAGAGTATAAATGGAATGCTGCACTTCCAAACTGCCAAGCAATTGACCCCCATCTTTATGCAGAATTTGATAAACAAAGGGACCAAGCTGTCAAATGACCAAATCATTAAAATCAATCAGTTGTTTGTAAGACCAGGCTCTGAATCAGTCAGAACCCCTCCTATTGGGTATCACTACTTGAATGATTTGGGCAGGATGTTAGTGGATTTAATCAGTTATGTCCTAGGATTTAGGGGAATGGAGGATGTGGATGATAGCCTAATGGCAATGCTGTCTATATTCTCTCCTGGTAAGCCCCCAGCTGTACATTATGACTATGCAACCTACATTGCAGATAAAATCCATGAGCAGTTTATGAACTTGAAGAGGGAAAGACTATTCAGGTATACTTCATATATATACCATCTATTCTTGTTCTATCAGCTAGCCACCTTCTCTTTTCCTTTGAAGCAACTCAATGCCCAGGGAAATCCAAGATCAGTTGTGTTCTGGACTTCTGTTTTTCATCATACCTCTGTATCACCTTACACATACACTGAGTTTATTGACTTATTCATTTATCCAGTCATGACAGTATTGCATGGTACTCCTCCTCCTAGACTAACTGATGACATGAGAAGAATTCTCCATTTGAATAAGTCCTACAGCATTGGTAATTGGTACTTCTACCAAAACCACACAGTCATCAGGATATATGGCTGTGAGTTGACCCCTTTTAGGTTGCCAAGGTATGTCCCCATGAGGCTTTTTGCCTTGGAATATTTCAGACAGTTTGGGAACTCAGACTACCTGCATTTTCAGAGCAAGAACAAGAAGTCACAGCTAAAGGTGAGGAGCCAGCTGGGTTCTTTCCTATATAACAGAAAAGAGGAAGGGTGGAAGGAGGCAGACAGTATCCTGGAGGGCCTCAGACTGCAAACCAGCTTTGAATGGATACCCTATGACCCCAATCATTCTATCTCCCTCAGGAGGATTAGATACAAATTGGGTAGCTATGCACACAAGAGACAACCCGAGATTGAACAGTATGCCAATGCATCAAATTGGGAAGAGGGTACCCTAGAGGAGGAAATTACTAATGAAGAGTTACTTGAGAGAGAGGCTAGAAATATGCAAAAGGAAGCTGACTTGGAAACTTGTGGACAGGTGCCCCTCTCCTACAAAAAGCAACTTGGAGCAGCTGCTACATCATCAACAGCACAACAGCAAACTGCCGAGAAAGCACCACAGACAGCAAGCAAGGATAAAGGGAAGCAGGTGGAACAGCCACCTCCATTGACAGAAGAACAAGTGGATACATTGCTACAGCAGCAAGAAGAGATGGAGCAGCAGGAACTCGGGCAGCAACAGGAAGAGGAACAATTTAGTGAACAGCAGCCCTTGCAGCAAGAAAAAGTGATTGATGCTCCAAGCTCCACTGAGCAACAGGCTCAGACAATAGTGCCTCCTAGGGCAGAAACTACTGTTGATACCTCAGTCCTCCAAACCCCACAAAAGGAGGACTTAACCAGGAAAAGGGATAGAGAGACTCCCCTGACTTCATCCATCAATCGGGGAGAGAAAAGACAAAGACTAAATGACTCTCAAGAGGATGACATAGCAGTGAGGCAAGCAATGGGCATGGGCCCACCCAGTGGAGAAGTTTCAGCCAGTTCATTTCAGCATGAACACGATAGAGCCGTGGGAGGAGAGGTCAGCTCCTCCAGCCAGCACAGAGAAGGACAGTCAAGCATCAAACATCAATTTATTGACATTAAGAGGAGGAGTGATCCTATTAAAGTACAGCTGTACAATCATTTGCTGAACCTGGCTCCTACCAATCAGCAAAGACTCATGTCTGCATTTGATGTAAGTGAAGGCAAGATGATCATGAGTCACTTCATGCCCACAACGCTGCATCCTCAATCTACCTCGGATTACCTAAGAACCAACATGGAGGTTCTGGCCAAAGACATACACCCTATGGATAAGATTGAATTACATAAACAAACTGGTGAAATGGTGTATGCCTCCTTGGCAGATGAAACGTTGGAGAACTACAAATTGAAGAGCAGCCTTGATAACACAACATCTCAGCTGGAATTGGAGAGAGCATCATCACAAGCCAAGGACAACAGGATCAAGTCCTTGGAAGAGGTAATTATAGAAATAGGACATGATCCTAAAGATGTTAAGGGTATCCAAGAACTCTTGAAGCTAAGGGATGCAGACTTGGCGGCCCTAAGAAAGAAAATCAAGCTTCCAGCTACCATCCATCCTCAAACCGATGAAGTTGCCCAGCAAAGGCAGGAAAAGGATGCTACAGATCTACTGATATCCCTGTACAAGGAGCTGGTTCGGACTCAAGACCAGCTAGGGCAATCAGAAGCTGCAAAGGCAGCATTACAGACAGCTATGAAACAAAAAGAAGAGGGCCAACCCTCCCAGCCTCCTCCTGTGATAATCAACCTTGAGGAAGTCTAGCCAACAACTACTCCTCCTCCTCAACAGACAGGGCCTACAGCACCATCTACAGCAACAACTACACCAACAACAGAGCCAACTCCTACTCTGGATATGCAGAAGCTGCAAGCTGAGATCCAAGTTCTTGAATCCCAAATGAAAGAGCTTGATGAAGTCAAAAGGTCTTTGACCAAGGTGAATGAAAAATTTGACAAAAGCAAGCAGAATGAGGCAGCAAAGGAAAGAGAGGTGAAAGCTCTAAAAAAGAGAATAGCTGAACTAGAAAAAGAGCTTGCACTAGAAAAAGTAACAGCAGAATTGAAAGCAGTCCTCTGGGGCAACATTGGTCGATCCATCACCAATCAGTGGCAGTATATTGAGACTATGGATGAGCAAATAGCACTCATCACGAAGGCAAACAGGGAGGTACAGAGAGCAAGAGCAAGCCTTGGCCACATGCCAGATGCTGCCAGCAGAATGATCAATATTTTGAATAACAAAACTAGCTCTCAACTAGCCACCATGGGAATTACTAACAGGACTGAAACAATTTCAGTAGTTAAAAGAGTCTTGACACTAAGAAGCCTAATTGGAACGCTGGAGAGGAGAACACAGGATATGCAGACCGAGATCAACAAATTCCTGGACAGATTTGTGGCATTACAAAACAGAGGCCTCCCCAGCATATTAAGCAGTGTAGGAAGGCTGCTTACTCTGGAAAATTACATCAAAAGGGTTGATACGCAGGCTGCAGCACAAATAGCAAAACAACCCAGTACCTCAGCTGAAACAGGGCCAGCAACAGGGCAGAATTTGTATGATAGGGTGGATAACCTGTTCTTTATTATGAATGAAATTGATCACCTGTTTGATACCCCACCAAATTTCTTTAAGTATACAGAGGCAGATGAAACTTTGGGGGCAATCATAAGACACCAATTGCCCACACAGGAAGAGTGGAGGAATTTGACACAGATAATTTTATCAGGCCAGAACCTGTAGCGCTAATTTTTTCCAGTATATGAGCAGTCATGCACAGGCAGAACTTTGATAGATAAAATCTACAAGGAAGAGACAGATGCTGAGCCAACTCAGCAGAGCTATTTACTCACCACAGCAGCAGTCACAATCACAGGTGACAAACCCAGAATACAGCGTACAAGCCATAAAGTCGGGTTCCCCAGCATTTAATCAAAGTATCTCAACCGACTCAGCAGATCCCAAAGGCCAAAATATCTTCTGACAGAACATTAAGACGCCTTTATCTTGTATTCAATGCGGTAATAAATTTCTGATAATAATATCTCAAAAGTTGGTGAGAATATTAAAGTCTGAGATAACTTAGAACTCAGATATTTTGTAAACAATCGCAAGTATATATTCACCCCTCGCAGAAGCTGAAGGGGTTGTTGTTATTTTCATTTTGGGCATCTCATTTGCTGTAAAATTCTCAGAGGAATAATACAAAGGGTGAATGGAATTTCTGAAGCTTGGCGTACCTTGATGCATTGTGATGAATGGTGAATGTTGCAGGATTCCAGAGTGTTTCATAAAACAATAAGTCTTTCTTAAATCTCTGTGTTACATGTTGTTCGAGCCTTTTGTTCTCTTTCATTGTTTAAATGTTTTACACTTAATAGCAAAGTAGAAGAATAGTTACAGGATTTAATCACTGATTACCCTGAACTCAATCTGAGCTATTATCCATGTTTTCTTCAGATACAGTGAATGAAGTGTAATTCTTAATTGCTGCACTTTAAAACTATATCTTTTACAGTGATAGACATCCCCAGGATTCAAGTTTTGCTCCTGAGGCATCTATCTGTTTCTCATACCTAGTTTGGTGGAAATACTCGAATACTTTAGTGAAAATTCTTAATTGCTTTCACTGGTTTTTTCACCTGTTTGTGTTATAAATCAAAATTTGTTCTATGAAGTATCCAAATGGCCCTGTAAGTTGCACCAGTTCACCTCAAGGTTTCTAGACACCTATACAGCCATAGACTCCATTGCCCAATGATATTTGACTCTTTGAATACTACATCATAAGACCTAAAAGAAACTCTTCAACCAAAACATAAACAAAACCTGTGCATAATAGCTAGCCTAAAACCCTATCATAAACAGTTACAAATCATAAAGAGAGAGCCCTCTCTGATCACAGTTTGGCTAGAAACAGTGATCCAAAGATTGGTTAGTGGTTACCCCGGCCGTATTCCCTTGGGAGTCATAGGGAACAACCTGGGTGTTAACACTTCCCACGGTGGAAGACCTCATACAGCAGTGGGAACTTCTCGATTTCACTCCGGTCAAAGGGCTCTACACATGGTCCAACAACAGAGTGGGTGAGGATCATATTTCCGCTCGTCTGGATCGTTTCCTAGTCCAAGATGCACTGATGATGAACAAGAAGATAATTATCACCAAAATCCTACCCAAACTGACCTCAGATCATAAACCAGTCCAGCTCATTCTGGAAGATGAAGAAGACCTTGGTCCAATCCCCTTTCGATTCAGCCCTCTTTGGACAGAAAGGGACAGTTTCATAGACACAGTGAAAACAGCATGGGCCAAACCCGTCACAGGGTCCTCTAGTTATGTGTGGGAACAAAAGCTCAAAGCCACAAAGCAAGCCCTGAAGGAATGGATAAAGAAACCTGCCCCAAATCCAACCAGCCAAAGAAAAGAAATTGTTCAGTCTTTAGAGGCTCTGCAAGTCGAAATGGAAAGCAGAGATATCACTCCAATGCTGCTCGACAAAGAAGTTAAAATTCAATGTTCAACATTTCGATCGTTCTGGATGGAGGAAGAGTACTGGAGAATCAACTCTTGGAGTCTGTGGCTGAAGGCTGGCGACCGGAACACCTCCTTATTCCACCGCCAATATCGAGCAAGACTCTCCAGAAACCATATCTCTGAAATAACAACAACAGAGGGGCAGATCTGCAAAGGGTACAGCCAGATAAAAGAGGCAGCTAAAAGACATTTCAGACATCTCTACACCACAGGTAATCAAGCCAACGAGGAGGAAACTGTTGATCTCCTCTCCAACATTCCTCTCCTGGTCAGCCCTAAAGACAATTTCGCTCTCATTAACCCCATCACTGAAGAAGAAATCACTAAAGTCATCTGGTCTATGGATTCGGACAAGGCCCCTGGGCCTGATGGATTCACTATACACTTTTATAAGACTTGCTGGGACATCATCAAAGCGGATCTTATAAAGATGGTAAAAGGATTCATGAAAAAAGCTAAGGTAGGAGGAGGAACTAATTCCACCTACCTTGCCCTTATTCCTAAAGAATCCAACCCTGAAACCTTCGCCAGATTCAGGCCAATATCGCTTTGTAATGCCTCCTATAAAATTCTGGCAAAGCTTCTTGCTAACAGGATAAAGCCACTGCTCAACAGGCTGATCTCCAACAATCAAGGTGGCTTTGTAGAAGGCAGGCACATCCTGGATAATTTCATCCAAGTGCAGGAGATAATCCACTCAAGCAAACAGCGAAAAGAAAAAGGTATGCTGATAAAACTTGACATGGCCAATGCTTTTGACCGAGTCAATCGCTCCTTCCTTTACAAAGTCCTCCACTCCTTTGGCTTCTCCCCCCATTTTGTCAATCTCATCGCTGCCTGCACTCACAACCCCTGGATTTCCCCTCTTGTAAACGGTCGTCCTACCTCTTTTTTCCAAGCCCAGAGAGGACTCAGGCAAGGATGCCCGCTCTCCCCCTTCCTGTACATCTTGATGGCGGACTCCCTTAGTAGAAAGCTAGCAGCCGAAAAAGTTTCAGGTTCCCTTCCTGGCCTCAAACCCTCCATTACCTCTCCAGCTCAGAACCACTCACTCTTTGCTGATGACTCTCTCCTCCTGGGAGGCGCCTCTATTAGAATAGCTAAATCCTTTGACTCTATCCTCAAAAGCTATTGCAGGGTCTCGGGAGCCTCTATCAATGAAAGAAAAAGTGAAGTCTATGGTTGGAACATTGGGCAGCAAGAGCTCACAAGTATCTCTAACATTCTTGGCTTTAAAGGACATGCCCATTGGGAGAAGATAAAATACCTTGGCCTCCCCATCACAAATGGCTTCAACAAGAGGTCGCTGTGGTTCAAAATCATCAGCAAAATTAAAACAAAAATTACAGTCTGGGGAGGATATTGGCTCACAAAAGGAGGCAAGGTCATCCTGATCAAGACTGTGTTATCTGCACTCCCGATTTATCAAGCAGCCTTCCTCCTCGCCCCTAAAAGTGTTACGGACCAAATCTCCAAAATCCTTCGTGACTTCCTCTGGCAGGGGGGGAAAGGAAATCAAAACAAATTTCACTTAGTGAAATGGGACGTGGTCAAGCGTCCAACTACTGAGGGAGGACTACAAATCCGTGATCCGGCATTAGTCAACCTGGCGTTGGGAGGCAAAATTATGTGGAAGCTATTCAAAGATCCCAAGCACCCTGTCTGCGATACGTTGAAATCAAAATACGCCCACAAGATGCCGCTCAGAAGTCTACAGGCAGCTCAAACAAACAACAGCACTCAGGTCTGGAAATTATGCAGTAAAAGTTTGAATTTCTTCATAGGTAAGGCGTACAGGATCCCAGAGAACGACAAACATACAAATTTGTGGCATGATAGAATAATGGATCGAGATCCCCTCGCGGAAATTGATGAAATCGCAAAGCTAAAAAACTGGTTGGAATGTGTAGGGATAAACACTGTTTATGATTTGTCCAACTGGGATTGTCATGACGATTGGCAAGGCTGGGACTTTTTTGGAGTTCTAGATTGGCTAAACTAGCAGAAGTGCGCCCTTGAAGAACTGCTAGAAGAAGCGGCCCCAATGAACAGAAAACTGAAGGATAGCTGGGGATGGGGGCAATATGGAAGCTACACAACAGCAACAGCTTATAACGCCCTCCAGCCAAACAGGAATTGTAGTAAACCACCGAATTTTTGGAAGAAAGTCTGGGAACCGCTTGCTCTTCCTAAAGTAAACTTCTTCTTTTGGACACTGGTCCACAAAAATTTGTTAACAGGAGACAATCTGATGAAAAAAAGCATAGCTGGGCCGCATAGATGTGAGCTGTGTAGAAGCAGCTTAGAAACTACCAAGCACCTCTTCATGGAATGCAAGTTTGCCAAAGAAGTATGGGGACTCATACTTCACGAGCTACAAATCATAATCCCCCCTTTAACTCTGTTGCTGATCTATTTGACTCATGGAATCAATGCTATCCCAACAAAATCCCCAGCAAATCTTTTTGGAGAAAAGTCTGGAACGCTATCCCCAAATTTGTATGCTGGCAGATCTGGCTGACCCGGAATGACCTGATATTCAATGAAAAGTTGCAAGCTCCTTTCTCGGCAGCGGTAAAGGCCAAATCCCTCCTCCTTGAAGCAGCCCAACAACAATATTTTTCAGATGATTCTTTGCTTCTACCTGAAGAAGAGAGGTGGCTGGGCCCCCTCTCCCCCTACCCTCGGAAGAAGTTATCAGCCCCTCATGCAGTGAATCTGGAATGGTGCAAAAGAGATTCCGAAGCCACCATTCAAGAATGGTGGTGAAAACAAAAAATAACCACGATTTTCTTCGATGGAGCCTCCAAAGGCAATCCTGGGACAGCAGGAGCTGGAGGGGTCATTTATGCCTTGGACGGATGAAGAAGGGACAGCATTTGCTGGGGCATCGGGCAAAAAACCAACAATCAAGCAGAGCTCCAAGGCCTCCTCAAAGCTTGTCAAATAGTCAGAGACAGGGGAGCCAAAGAATTCCAAGCTTTTGGAGACTCAAAGATCTTAATAAAAAATTTAAATACGGGCAAATTGTTCAACAATGCAAGTCTCAACAAAACTTTGAATAGACTAAGAGAGTCCTGCTCGACTTCGACTCCTATAAATTCCTCCATATCCTCAGAAGCTTGAACAATGAAGCAGATCCGATGGTGAACAAAGGCTGCACTCTTGGGAAAGGACAACTCCTCATAAATGATGAAAGCTCATTCTATCCCTGTAATCCATGAGGAACATGCATATTGTAATAGCACAAGAAACAGAAATAGAAGCAATGTAATGATGGCTGCCATGGCATAAGTCCAATCTTTTCTCCAAATAAATAAATCATACCCGTTTCAGTTAAAAAAAAAAAAATTGATCTTCCTCATCTATTTGTGAAATAGCAAAGGTTGGTCTTATATCAAAGTCATCATCTATCCATTCTTCATTTTCGACCTGTATTGTCATTTTTGCTGGTGGATACAGTGTGAATTTCTTTGTTGTACTCCCATCAGAAATGAACATATCACCAAATCTACAACCTATAAAAGCATCGGCTATAGCTAGCCATGGTCTTCATAAAATCAATGGATGTCCTCCTAAGTTATTCTTGGGTGTTAAAATCATAAAATCAACAGGGTATTCCCAAGAACCTAAGGATACATATATATCTTCTAATACACCATCAGGTTTGATTACAGATCTATTTGCCAATTGTAACACTGTAGGCGTATATTGAAGATTATAAAGTTTTAATTGATTCATAGTTTGTTTACTCATGATATTTATGGTTGCTCCTAGACCAATCAATGTATTTGGGATCTCCACACCATTGATGTGTGTTTTCACAATGGGACTTCCTAGATCAAGATATTTATGAATTGTTTTTTGACCCATCATGATATCTGCAATTTTTCCAACTAGTTGATTTTTAAAATTTTTCTTTTTCTTCCAGGTCTTTTTATGCTCAAGTCCTTAATTGTTTTTGCAAAAATTGGTATTTCCTTAATGGCTTGAAGAAAAGGAATCTTTATGCAAACATTCTTCAGTTCATCTAACATGTCGTAATCAGATGATAACATTTGTTTTTCTACCCCTTCATCAATTTTTAATCTCTCAGGGAAAGGTGGCTTTGAAACAGATACTGAAGGTTGTTCCATAATAGGAGTTGGGTTATTTGAATGTGTTGGAGTAACTTGTTTTTGAGTTTTTTCTTTTTCATTAAGAGACTTTTCTTCTTCATAGATCTTTTCTTTTTTACTTTCTTGAATAACAACTAATGGGGACTTCTTTTCTAATATTCTACCATATCTAAGTTGAACATTGTTTATATCTAGTGGAGTTATCATGTAGGTTGAAAATTTTGTCCTTCCATATTGTAAACAGGTTGTGAATTTTTATTATTATTTGGATTTGGAAGTGGTTGGGTAGGCAATTGGTTTGGTCTTTGAGGAAATGGTAATGAAAGTTGTGGATTCAAATTGTGAGGTTGAGTTTGTTGAACAGGCTGAGGATAATATTGTGGAGGAAAAGTAGGATATGATTGTTGAAATTGTGGAAATTGAGGATATTGAGGGTATTTTCCATAAGGATTTTTCCATCCTTGTGACCAAGGTTGTGGCCAAGATTGCCAAGGCATTGGAGCAGTCCAATTACTTTGTGAAGATTGTGCAAATGGTTGAGTGTTAAAACCTTGAGTTGTATTTGGCTGTGGATTCTGCCAAGGTATTTTAGCAATAAAACAGAGAGGATCTGGCCGATTTGGTACTCCTTTTTCTTGAGGACAACTTTAAGACCTGGTATTTAGGGACATTCGTTTGTATCATGATTTTCCGCACAAATAACACAAGTTTATACACTCTTTAAATCAAGAGGACATTCTCTCAAGGCATGTTTCTTTCTGCACTTAGGGAAAAAAATGGACAATACAACATTTTCAGCTTTTTGCTTGTTTTGTATGTTAAGGGTATTAATTTGATCACTAAGACCCCCTAAAATACATGTTTTAAAATTATCAAGAAAATTTCCTAATTCTTCTCTACTTATTGTCCCAACTGCAGATTTATTAATCCTTGATAAAAGAGGATCTCTTGAATTTTTCCCGGTTCTTGCTTTGCCTCTTGAGATGTGTTTGCATGACTCACAAGTTTCTCCTGGTGACAACTGAGAAATGCCCCCCTTACCCATTAGATTGAGAATATCAATCCACTCATCTCTAATGGATTTCAATAAGAGAGATTTCAAAGTTTCCTCATCTAGATTATTCATTTTTCCCTTTTAACATTATAAACAAATCTTTTGATGAAGTCTTCAAGATTTTCATCTTCTTTTTGTAACATTTTAAAGACTTCATCCTTAATATTATGGGGCATACAGTAGTCCTTATATTTTTCTAAGAATGTAGTTTTCATTTGTTCCCATGTTCTTATGGAGTTTATTCCTAAACTCATAAACCATTTTAATGCTACATCTTTAAGGGTTGCAGGGAATAATTTCAACTTTTGAGCATCATGCAGATAATCATATGATCTACACAAGACTTCAAATTCAAAGAGAAATGTCTCAGGATCTTCACTCCTTAATCCATGAAAGTTTGGAAGGATAGAGGGTGAGATATTTTTCATTGTCACAGTTGTATCTTCATCGAGGATAGGAAATCCAAAGGGTTCTGGATTTATATATTCTCCTCTTCCTCTTCCTCCACCTCTTCCACCTCCTCTTCCCCCTCCAATCCTAGGTTGTTCACCATTCAAATTATGTACCTCTCCTTCCCCTTCTCCAACCATTGTATATTCTTCAGAACTAATATAGGGTTCTGATTCTAGTTCTAAGATTGATTTTTGAAGTAGGTTTCTTCTTCCTCTTCTTCAGTAGGAACTTCGAAATATTGATCTAGAAGTTGTTCTCCAGTTGAATATAGGAAATTACTCCTGTTGTTGGGGATATGGGATCCTATTCTTCTATTATGGCTTCTGTTCACGAAGTTGGTGAATCTCTAGGTTGGATTTCAGATCTTAATACCTCAGGGAGTTTATGTTTGCCTATTATGAATGGAATTCAAGTTTGTGTGGGTGGTGTGGCACTACGAGGTCATGGTGGGGTAAGTGATGTTGTTGGAATTAAGCTCTTTCTTCTACCTACAAATCTACCCCTAGAGTCTCTTTCCCTATGCATATCATGTTTTTGTTTTTGTATGTTTTTTTTTTAATCCAAAAGAAATCAAGACTTCTATTTAAACCTCCCTGGCAACGGCGCCAAAATGTTTGTCAATTTAATTTCCTTAAATTGATTACATAAATTATCGACTGGAGTTGGTAAACTTGTGAAGTGCAAGTGCAAAATATATGTTAGAAGCATATTTATTAAGTTGGATTTATTAATTGATTAAGTTATTGGAAATGTGTTTTTAAGTTTTGTATTCCTATTTTAAAAATGAAATTAACATTGCTATCTAGTGAAATTAAAATGATTGTGAATCTAAAACAATATTCCTTTCTTGAAAAATGAAACTATAAAGAACTCACACTTGCTAAATGAAAACTAGATTAGCTCACACTTGCTAAATGAAAACTATATTAACTCATACTTGTTGAATGAAAACTATATTAACTCACACTTGTTGAATGAAAACTATATTAACTCACACTTGCTGAATGAAAACTATACTAACTCACACTTGCTTCAAAATTGAAAGTTCAATAAAGTAACTACAATCAAACCACACTTCTTTTTGAAATTAAACTAAGAAAACTTTTGAATAAAAATGCTCTGAACATAAAGCTGAGAGGAATCTATATACCTAAATCTATAGAGAGAAACATATTATGCTATGAAGTTGAAATGCTTTTTGATGAAATTCCAAAGAAATCATAAGGAAACCACTGGTATTTTAATGAGTCAAATCAACTACATAAACTGTAAAAGAGAGTTGTAATGTTATCATAAGAAGATCAAAACTATGAATGGCCAAGATTAATATTCGATGATAAAAAACAACTAATGAAGAACTTCACTACCACTTTTCTAGTCAAAAGAAATATCACTGCTGCTATCCAATTCTAAAATCAAACTAAGAATTATGAAATGAAACATGTACGAAAATACTACAACAAATAATAATAAACAGGGAAATCTATAAGTTAAAACCTCACTGTTTGCAGGGGCCCTCCACAAATAGGTGGTCACAAGCTCCAAATGAACAATTAACTGTGCATCAAGTCTTCAAAGGCGCTTCCATTAAATAAAAACATAGAGTTTTAAAACGATTACAGTCACCAGAAATTCATTCACGTCGTCCCCTGTTTTGTCTTGCCTTACGGTATTTATAAAATCCATTTAATAATTGTTTGAGGCTTTCATGCCTACTTTCGGCTAACAAAGTTCTAATTTAACTATTAAACTGAGAAATAGATAACGATTCGCTCACGATTTTCTATTCGGCAAAGCAAATCGTGAGGCGGTTTCATCTCGGACTCTCGCTCACTTGCTCTAGCTATGTGTTGACCATTGCCTTTGACCACATGATTTGGGATTTCTTCTAACGATTTGGTGCAAGTGAATAGGAGGAGATTGTTGAGGGGATCAACCTCTTTCTGCCCATATCTCTCTTTCCTTGAATGGCACCTTGGACCCTGTTCAACAATGGAGTTGGCTGCAGAAACAGATGTTAGCTGCAGAATTGCACGAATCTGGTAGCCAATGAAAAATCTAACTTAATAATAAGGAACATTTAGGAAATATGAAAAATAGGATAATTACTACCTTACCTATGTCAAAAACCTGCAATTTGATGCCTATCAAGTTAAAAGAAATGGTCAAGGAGAAGGAAAATAAGTGAAGAAGAGTGTCAAGATGAAGCATTCATGAGGCTTTACAATAGGAAACAAAGCAACCATGCTAATCCAATTCATTGGAAGTATGGGAGAAATAAGTGATCTAAAAGGGACCACAACCTAGAGGCATCACATCCCTCACTAGAAAAGTCCTTGCTCCCTCATTGTATAGATCCTGTACAACTCTTACGATTGACCCCACAACCTTTGGAAGAATGGTAGCTTTCACCTGGGTGGTGGTCAGTTTGAGAGTCATGTATGCATAGCTAAAGTCATTTCCCTCGATCTCTATCATGTACAACCCGTTCTTGAACGCTTTCGTGCATGGGAGATAACTTAGAGGCCCTGTATTAAACTTTTCATCAATTCTCAGTTCAATACAATTCAGTTCAGTTTCCAAGAACCAATTATTATTGCTATTTAGATTACTACAAAATACAATTAACTAATCGTGCGCCTCAATATTGGCAAGAACCTGTTGCTTGAAGACCTTGAACTGAATGATCTGAACACTCAGTGAGATGGGAGCAAAAAAGGAGTCAGTGTCACGAGCAATAGCACCCACCACTGCAAAGTAGGCTCCATTCTCGAAATTTGAAGCCATGGACTGCATATATGGACTCAGAAACATCAATCCCAAAGCTTGGGCTGCAACATTGATCATGTTCCACAATTAATTAAATATTAAACATGACAATTGACAAAGAGATTGTGCATTAGAATATTTTTCCCAAGCTAATATTTGCATGATCTATCTGTTGGTTTTTTGCTTTATATGGTATATATCAAAATGTGTTATTTTATCAGAATGGTACATGACTATTACCTTATGTTTGCCTTGGTTCTTTAATAATTGTTGGTTACTTTTCAACAAATTATGTTGCTGTTATCGAGTGTTTAGATCCACTTTCTATTGGTTCTTCCATGATGCATTGGTTCTACTGGTCCATATATGGTTGCATGGATCCGAGGTTTCAATTTTGTTGAAGAATTTTCTATTGTAGTGATCTATGATTGAGCTTTTTATTCTATTGATGAGGAGAGTAGATATATATATATATATATATATGTGTGTGTGCGTGTGTGTGTTTTTGCTGCTTGAGAGATCCACATATTATATTGCTGCTGAAGATTGATCTCTTATTCCATTGTGGAGACATGTATTTGTTGATGCTACATATAGTTACAACTATGGTAGTTGTTATGTTTCTACTCTTTGATGTTATGTCACCGCTCTATCTTCATACTAGTTCACATGTTGCTACTAATTGTTATTGATGTTTTCACCAAAGGGATCATGAGTTGCATATGTTACTATTATTAACATTGTTGCTACTCAACTGAGGTTATATTGTTGCTTATTGCTACTCAACTGAGGTTATATTGTTGCTTATTGTCTTATCTACTAATGAGTTGTCTTATTTGCTGCTGAATTTTTCCTTCATGGCCAAGGTGTTGAGGGTTAGTTGAGTGTTGCTTATCTTCCAATTGCTATTTTATCTTGAGTGGTTGAGAATGAGGCTTGTGAAGATGTTTCGTTGACATGTTATTCACTAAGGAAAAGAACCTATATGTTGCTTGTTGTTGCCAAGAGTTTTTACAAATGGCAAAGAACTTCCATGACATCTTACTCATTTTTTGTTGCTATTTTGGGCTATGGATGAAATGTTGAAGAGTTTTAGGTTTATTGATGTCATTCACGTCTTTCCTTAATTAATGATATGCATATGGTTTTATTTCTCTCCATTAGAATTTTGGTGGAAGGTTGAAATGGAGATCCATATATGTGAAATTGGTATTATTGCTACATCCTTATGTCTCATGTTTAGATTGTACAATGGTGGTCTTGGTGCCTAGAAGACATTGATGGGACTTATCTCTTTCCATATTGACATACAATAACTATGTACTCTCAATATTAAAGTCATGCAGTGGTCATATAAAGCATCGTAATTGTTGTTCTACATACCATGGAGTTATATTTGTGTTAGACATATATTGGAACAAGAGTCATGGGTCATGCCAAGTGTTTGTTGATGAGAGAATGATGAAGAATGACAATTGTTGCAACCATGTTTGAGCTATTTGGTGTCATGCATTTCAACCATGTATGGGTTCTTGGAGTCCTTCAGTATCAATGTACTATTACGTCCTTCTTATGAGTCATGGTTGATTCATGTGTGTGTCTTTCATGCATGATAGAGGAGTCACAGTTCAACTAGTTAGAGGCATTGTATAGAATTGTATTGTCATTCATATATCCATGTATTATGACTTATAATTTATTGTTTATCATTGGCCCAAGTTGGTCAAAGCATTGATATATGAGGAGCAACCTTTTTGCATATGAAAAAGAGGCACTAGCAACAGCAAAGGCAACATGTTCAACAATTTGAGAGATGTTTTTATAGTCCCTTTATATGTTCAGGGGGAGCTTGTTCAACCTTGTAGTGGTTCATTGGATTGTATTAGCTTTATATTGGCATGATGTTTAGTTTGACAGGGGGAGTGCTTATTTCAATCCTCACATGTTGGCATTGTTGAATTTGTCCCTTTGACATTGATGTCAAAGGGGGAGAAAATGAGGAGTTCAATTCTTCAAGAGGTTGTTTGGATGGTTCAACTGGGTTGCCATCAATGTCAAAGGGGGAGATTGTTGGAATTGATGTTGTGATGAGGTGATGGTTGGCATTGATGTCAACCCGGGCTTGTGTTGTCTATGGTATGCATATGCTTTATTGTTTGATATTATTGGCTTGTGCATGGTTGTTGTGGCAGATGCTTGTGTTTCAGCTACTTTAATGTTTCTTTTGTGGATTTGATGGTTGATTGGCTAAATAGGTCTCCATATCTATGATGCTTGAGGTGTTTCTTTGAGATTTCCTTGATACTCCTGAGTTATGGATTGG
Organism: Pinus tabuliformis; assembly: GCA_031772625.1. Classification (NCBI taxonomy): domain Eukaryota; kingdom Viridiplantae; phylum Streptophyta; class Pinopsida; order Pinales; family Pinaceae; genus Pinus; species Pinus tabuliformis. The sequence continues at coordinate 444,560,578 of CM062807.1, read as the reverse complement.
TTTATGCACTTATGAAGACTATGTCATGTATAATCTAAACAGGGGGTTGTAGAGTTGGTTTTCAGGCTTGTCATGGCTTGGACAACCTTTACAAATGTTAGAGATGTTGATCAAGAAGTTGGAGGCAGTTCTAAGTTGAAATTTTTGGGTTTTGAACATCCGCTACCCCAACCACATGGAGCTAAGCTAATGCGTATGGTTGAAGGGCCCCAACCACATGGAACAAGGCTCATCCATGCGATTACAACCTAAATTTCATAGTATTGTGCATGAGGTTGTGCTTGTAAGTCAAGAATTCTCCGGATTGCACACGCACCTTGGGTGACTTAAATGAATTATGATGATTCTTGTTTGGGATCTTTCATAGAAGCTTATAATTGACCAAATCTTCATGCTATGATGAAGTTTGAAGTGTGAATGCCTTGATGGAGTGAGTAGTGGAGATAATGGATAGGTATGGTTAAATAGAGGAGCAAGAAACTATTCTGGTGTTAGAAATTGTGTCCAATGACATGCTGAGGGTTATGTATAGTTTATAGGTGGAACTCCTATAATAGTAGGATAACCATAGATTAAGAGATGACTATGTTAGAAGCATAGAGATGTAGAGGTTGATTTACTTGCTTAAGAGAGAATATGCAGTCATTATAGCAGAGATCGATGAGTTCCAGATATCCTTAGGTCAAAGTTTACAACATAGATTCATGTATGTGCTTCCTTAGATGTTCATGCAGGTCATGAAGACAAATCATGGAGGAGGTTAATGCTATTGTGGAGACTATATGTTAGCATGCTCTCTATGGAACCATTGCTATGCTAACATTGTGTTTATAGGAGTTCATAGCTGAGGAGACAATGATTATATTGTAGAAGTTTGAGTTGTATGGTTGTAGCATTGCATTGTATAGCTACTCCATTGCCTTCTTATTTGATCTTGTGCATTCTGAGTTATTATGCTTTTGATGGAGTTGTTTTTGGAGTGTGTGTATGCAATAGTTCGATGTATGTTTGTGTTTTAGGAGTTTTATGGGTGTTGGTTACTTAATGAGTAGAGTTTGATCAGAGACTCCATTGTAGGATTGTTGCACGTCCTTGAAGATCATATATTGTTGTTGTGTAGTGTTGGTATTGTTGGCATTATGGCTAATGTGTTGTCCTTGATGGCAGCCTTCCTGATAAGTATGTCCTTGATGACAACATAGTGATAATATGCATATATAAATAATATTGGTACAAATGTTACATAGGATATGGATAGAGAAATGGAAGTTCAGGTACAAATGGATGACAAACGTAAAGTTTGAAATTTACGCACAGTTCCTGTGAAGTAGGGTAGCGTATATACATAGGTCTTGTGAGAAAAAGTCACATACGTAATCCAAACCATGAAAATATAGATACCATGGGTCATCACCATGGTATTTTCCCATAGTAATTGGGGTGACAATGTTTATTTGATCCCGTTAACAAATACTAACAACATTACCAAGGGATTCACCTAAGGTATTGGCTAAGGCAAAAGTTATATAAGGAGATGGAGATCAAGGTGTTATGTGTGCAAGTAATGGGTTATTCATATGTGATCTGATTTGGAATAGGTGTGCACTAGGGAGTAAGAAGAAGACTCAGATCTGAAAGATTTGAAGATATGTTGAAATATATGGTTGATTGATTTACTTTTTGCAAATGTCTAAGTAGCTAATAATGATGGATTTGTGATTATAGTAATGCTATGATCTTTTCATAAATGTGTGGTTTTGACAGTGAAGGTTCCGAAATGTAAGTTGTGTTTGCAGTGAAGGTATGCTTTAGTAATTTAATATTTGTACGTTGTTTTGCTTTTGAATAGTCATGAACATACGTGGATTAGTTTCCGTTGAGTTGCATATATATTTTGAGATATGTTCTTCAATATGTTGAGACCTGTACGCGGGTGTTGCACACGATAAGCATGTATATACGCAAGTTTTCTTAATAACAATAATGTATTTTGAGTTAGATCTGATCACGGTTTGCAGTGATGCTTAATGATGAATGTTGACAAGTTCTATTATATTTGATGTTGTTTGTCAATGATGTCTTGATTTGGATGGTTTATATCTGTTGTGGTTTGGTTGTGCATTGATCTAATCTAGTTGTAGTGGTTGATTCAATATTCAGTGGGATGATGTTACAGTGATTCAATTTGTTCAGTGATTGTATTTTAGATTCAGTATTCAGTTTGGTATTGAGAATAATGATGGTTGTGCGTCTAGTGTGAAAATTTGATTAAAGGTGGCCTACAAGTTTTGATGTTTTGAGACAAGTGAATACAGTGTGAAACATTCTCAAACATGGTCCACAAAGCTGTTGAGGGTTGGAGCCTTCAGTAAGATAGTTGGAGTTTCCTTCCGGTGGTAGCTAGTAAATTTGTTCAGGGGGTAGGTGCTCCCTTCTAATAGGAGTCAGTAAATGTGATTAGGGGGTGGTAGCTCCCTTACAATGGGTGCTAGAGAAAAAGTGGAGGTTGTAGCCTCCTGCAGGTGGATGCCTGCATGCTGGTAAGAGTCCGTGCTAGTACAAGATGTAATGAAGTTTTTATTTATAATAAAAGAAGAAGACAAAGACAACGACAATGATGGTTTTCTCCCATATTGGGTTTCCACCTGAAATCCTGGTGTTCTATGTGTGTTTCTTATGTGCTGTGACTTATCTATTATTTACTGCATACTGGATAGTTAATGAATTAATAATGCAATGGTTAAGTTAACTCACTGATGGAATTTATGTCAAATTGAGTAAATTGGATATACACTTGTTTACTTCGCTAAAGTTGTGTATACACGTGAGTTGCATAAATGACAATAGTGTACAAAATTATGAATATGAAATTGAAAATTTAAAGTGATTTAAAAATACTGATTCATCCCCCCTTATCAATGTTTTTCCTAACAATTAGTATCAGAGCAGGTCCCTCAGAAGAAGCTTGATTGCTTAAATGTAGATCTATCGAAATAAGCAGTCAAGAGGGAGTATTTTCTTCCACACCACTCTTGTTTAATGGAACTAACTTTTTATTTTGGAAAGTGAGAATGAGAGCGTATTTGCAGGCACTAGGAAATGATATATGGGCAATTTTTGAAGGTGGATATCAATACCCAGCCTCCATTCACACAGATAATGTAGTAAAGAAGCAATACGAGAACAATGCAAAGGCAGTAAATGCTATTTTGGGAAGTTCGGTTGAATCTGAGTTTGTGAAAGTCATGCAGCTGAGCATCGCAAATGCAATATTGGATAAGATTTTCCAAAGCTATGAAGATAACACTAAGGTAAAAAGTGTTAAACTTCAAACATATATAATTAAGTATGAGACTCTTAGAATGCATGATGATGAAATAATTATAAGATTTTTCATTAGAGTAGACGAAATTGTTAATACAATGAAAAATCTTGGTGACGAAATAAAGGAAACTGTTGTTGAAAAGATATTAAGATCACTAACCCCAAAGTTTGATTCCAAAGTCTCGGCCATTGACGAAATGCAGCATTTAAAGAATCTCACTATTGAAAAACTCCATGGGATCTTGATAGCTTTTGAAATGATAAAAGGGGATACATAAGGTGTTAAAGAAGCAACATTTAAAGCCACATACAAAGAAAATCCCAAAGACACAAGCTCCATTTTAGATGAGGAAGAAGTGAATTTTGTAAGAAAGTTGCAAGTGGGGACTAGTAAATTCAAAGGTAAGCTTCCCTTTAAATGTTTTTCTCGTGGAAGAGTAGTTCACTATGCATCCAAATGTCCATATAAATAAAATAATGATAAGAAAGAAAATGGAAAGGACGTTGACACGAAAAATGCCAAAAAGAAGTTTTCTGCCAAGAAAAGTTTATATTCTAATAAAGATAGTCATAGTCAAAGCACATCTGATGATCAAGAAGATTTAGATTCAGATTCTAACAGTTGTTACTAGATACCTATGGCTCTTGAAGATCAATAAGATAGTAGTTTTATAGAAGATGATTTAATTCAAACATTACATGAAATTGATAGACTCAGGAATGCAAACAAAGAACTAAAAATAAAAGGAAATAGTATGGTCAAGGAAATAAACATGTTTATGATGCATTTGGAAGCAACCAATAGAAGAACATAGGTCTTAGCAAAACAAATTCAATAAAAGGAAAAAAATTATGAAAAATTAGAAACATAGGTTGTGACTTTAAGGAAATATTGTGAGAAAATCAACAAATGGGTAAAGGCATTTTAATCACTAGAGAAGATTCTCAATGAAAAATGCTCTCCTCTAATCAAGACGGGCATTGTATACAACCACATGGCTTCAGATTCACATTGTACCAATAAGCATAAGGTATTTCAAAGGAAAACTAAATCAAGTCGCAAATCACCTAGATCAAAGTCAAGATCAGTCCCTACACATAAAGGATGGTTTCATGGATACTGTTTTTCTTGTAACTCATTTGGGAATCAGGGCACTCATTACAGGTCAAGAATTTGGAATGGATGGGATAAGTTTCGCAAATTTGAGCACATGATTAGAAATTGCAAGTAGATTTGGAGGAAGAAGGAACATCAGTCAGAGACGTAGGGAAGATTGTCCCTATTACAACCCATTGTTCCTAAAAGTATACTTCTAACAATCACTGCATAAATGAATGTGAGGTACATATCCTCATTAAGAACAGGTGATGATTATCAGGTCCACAGGATCAGTGGTGTATGATCTTAGGGGGATATATGCATGTGTATCTTAATGACGATACCCTATTTTTTTTTGATAAGTATATTACTGAAATTTCATTAATGAAGTGAATAGGAATAGACAAGACATGTTTAGGGGGATATGTGGCTATAAAGAATCAACAGTTTATTTTTTTGTACGCGGATCTTATGAAAGACAGTCGCTTGTATATACGACTTTTGATCTAGACAGTCACGTATGCTTCTCAGTAATGAAAAAGAAGTGACACAGATTCAGGGGGAGCTTCTCATATGCTTCCATTAGTTCATTATTGGCATTTTGGTTCTAGCATTGATTTGTTACAATTTGTTGATGATGCCCATATGCTTCTTAGGAATGTGTTGGTTTATGATGAGGTTATGAGTTGTTGCAAAATGATATTGTTGCTGTTGAAATGGTTCTTTGGTGCATTTTTTGATTGATGAGATGGATATGATCATATTTGATGATGAAGAATTGGCACAGGTTCAAGGGGAGCATCTACTATGCTTCTAATAGTTCATTGTTGGCATTATGGTTTCTTGAGCACTCCTTGTTGCATGATGGTGTTTAATATGATGAGTTCATGATTTACTCATTGTTTGTTGGCATCTTTCATTGATGAATATATATATATATATATATATATATATATATATATATGTTGTTGTAATTATGTCATGGGTTATCAATGATGCATGAATTGAATATAGTGATCTTATGGATGATTGCTTGAGTTGCATTTGGTAAAGCTATTAATGGTGTCCTATCCTTGCTAAATCTTGAAGATATGTATGTTATGTTCACTAGAGATGTTGGTTGTTGATGCTGCTGATTAGTTATATTCTACTCAATGATTTGTGGTGTTGGAGGTACTCTTTTGCACATATGATTGCTATCTATGGTGTTGTGGTTCAAGAGATTGATTTTGTTGCTTGTGGATTGTGAATCTTCCTATATACGAAGAGAGTGTGCTAATCACGATGACATGAGGTCAAGGGGATGAGTTGATTAAAAAAACTTTATTTCACAAACTTATGCTTCTACTACAATTGATTGGTGATTCTTAGAAACATTGCATACTTTGTCACGTGACGATGATATAGGAGAGATTGATGCTACACTATCTTATCTTACATAACTTCTTGATGATGAGGATGTTCATGTTGTTGTCATTATCACATTATGTTGCCGCTGTTAGATGATTATGTTGCAAACGCACATTTGGAGCATGATGGTTGCTGATGATTATCATGGCTTTGTTACTTCATTGTTGAGAGTCCTATTTATGGTTATGGATGTCATGTATATATCTTGATGTAAAGGTCATGAAAAGACCCATGTTGTAATCATTGTAAAATTCAGTCATGAATGGGATATCGGGATCAAGTAATGTCATGTATGTAAACCCATTTTTTTGGGTAATTGATTTAAAATATGGGTCCAATATCTAAACCCAATATGTTGGGTGATTGATGTAATCATGGGAGCATAGAGTCATTGGTGATAGGAAAGGTCATATATTTCAAGTCTTGTATTGCATATCTTCAGAAGGTCCAACATATGCTTAGGGGGGGCGTGCTCAACATATCAAACTTACAAAAATAAGCACTACAAGGGAAGTACTTCATTCAATCTGATTCATCCCTTTACACTTGATGTCAAAGGGGGAGAAAAGACTTGGTGTTTGGAAAGATGTTTGGAGAGAAGATTTGGTGTTTGACTTGATGTTTGGAGAGAAGACTTGGTGTTTGCATGTGTGTTTGTAGGTGTTTTCAGGTAGTTGCCAAACACCACAGTGGTTTCCACCAAGTCTAAAGGGGGAGATTGTTGGCATTATGGCTAATGTGTTGTCCTTGATGGCAACCTACTTGATAAATATGTCCTCGATGACAACATAGTGATAATATGCAGATATCAGGAATATTGGTATAGCTGGTACAAAGGATATGGATAGAGAAATGGAATTTCAGGTACAAATGGATGACAAATGTAAAGTTTGAAAAGTATATGCAGTTCTTGTTAAGTAGGGTCTCGTACATATGCAAGTATTGTGAGCACAAGTCGCATACATAATCCAAACCATGAAAATATGGAGACCATGGGTCATCACCATGGTATTTGTCCATAGTAATTGGGGCGACAACGTTTATTTGATCCCGTTAACAAATACTAACAACATTACCAAGGGATTTACCTAAGGTATTGACTAGGGAATTTTTTTTATAAGGAGATGGAGATAACGCTGTTATGTGTGCAAGTAATGGGTTATTCATATGAGATCTAATTTGGAACAGGTGTGCACCAGGGAGCAAGAAGAAGACTAAGATCTGAAAGATATGAAGATATGTTAAAATATATGGTTGATTGATTTACTTGTTTCAAAGGTCTAAGTAGCTAATAATGATGGATATGTGATTATAGTTTTTCTATGATCTAAATGAATTTTTAGAAGTCTATAGTTTTGACAGTGAAGGTTGCGAAATGTAAGTTGTGTTTGCAATGAAGGTATGCTTCAGTAATTTAAGATCCGTATGTTGGTTTGCTTTTGAATAGTCACGTACATACATGAATCTGTTTCTGTTGAGTTGTGTATATATTTGAGTTATTTTATTCAGTCTGTTGAGACCTGTACGAGGGTGTTGCACATGATAAATACTTATATATGCATGTATGATTAATAACAGTCGCATATATATTTTGAGTTAAATCTAGTCACGGTTTGCAGTGTTGCTTGATGATGATTGTGGATGACTTATGTTATATTTGTTGCTGTCTATCAATGCTATCTTGATTTGGATGGTTTATATATGTTGTGGTTTGATTGTGCATTGATATGATCTAGTTGCAATGGTTGATTCAATATTCAGTGGGATGATGTTACAGTGATTCAGTGATTGTATTTTAGATTTAGTATTCAATTTGGTATTGAGCATAATGATGGGTGTGGGTCCAATGTGAAAATTTGATGAAAGGATATGTTACAAATGCCTATGACCCTCCCATTATAACTATGAAAAGGGACTTCCTAGACACAATCCGCCTATTGGTATATTTTACTCAAAATAAATTGCAGATCATTAATGGAGGAGACTTCAATATGATTAAATACCTTGATAAAAATAAAGGAAGAGTTAGGAATTTGGAACCAAAGAACGAATCTTTCAAGAGAGATATGAGGAACTCCACCTTGTTGACATACCAAGTCTATGAATGTTAGGTATACAATGTAGAATGATAGGTGACGAGGGATTCACTAAATATCATTTCAACTACATTTCCTAGTCTCTAAAACCATGTTCCAGAAAAGTCATGCTATATCAGCATAGATATTGCATTTATTAAGCTCTAATTATTGGCTGATTCTCTTGTATTTATAAATAAATCCCAAAGATTGATCAAAACTATATCATTTTGAAAAAAAATAGATGGAGCATGTCAATTTCCTCCAAAACATAGAAAATGGTGGCAAGAGAGATAAGATTTGTATGGATCCAGGATGTGTTAATTCCAAAAAAAAATGAAACAACTCATATCCACAAGAAAAGTATGGAACAAGGAGGTCTTTGGAAACAAATCTAAGGAGGGACAAGTTAGAACAATATGACCAGGGTGCACAAAAATATCATCCAAAAAGGGTGGTCATAGGACCTCAAAATTAGGGAGGAGCAACTCAAGTTAAAAGTCAATCAAAGAGATAAAAGAGGAGAAAATATGGAAACACAAATCATGGATATGATAACTAAGGCAGGGGGACAAGAACACTACATTTTCCGTAATTTAATTCGTAACATAAGAAACATAAACAACATTTCTCCCCTCAAAACATCAATAAGAGAAAATCTAGAGGAACTTATTAACATTGAAAATGAGTTAAAAAATCACTTCAACGAACTATTGAAAGAAGATGAAGTCGATTAGAAAATAATTGTCCAAAAAATTCTAGATGTAATTGCCTCTCTTGTACATCTTGAGAAAAATTATAGTCTCACTTGGCCCCTCTTAATGGAGGAAGTGGAAAGCATGGTTAAAGAGATGACAATGGGTAAATATTTGGGACCTAAAGGCTTCACAATGGACTTATTCAAGGCCTATTAGAGGGTCATCAAGAAGGAGGTGTGGGAAGTGGTTAAAGAATCCTACTTAATCGTAGTGCACCTATGACCTTTGTGAACAACAAGGATTTCATGTCATCACAATTGGAAAAAAATGGGATTCCTTATCATTGAGAAGATCATTAAACTACTAAATACCTACAAGAAAATCCTCCCATGACAACATTGGTTGCTGGTAGATCTAGATCAACGCCCTCAAGTATAATACATGCATATTTTCCACCTAATTCCATTTGAAGAGGAATCATGCTAGCCTTTTTGGAAATTACAATACTAGTGTCATCCCAACTGAACCTGCAATATGCAGAGAAAATGAAAAACAATATTCAAGCAGATGGTGAAGATTTTAAGTTTTAAAAATTCATTAATAAACATATTAGTGAGTTTATATTACCTGATATAACCTGTACCTAGATGCATTGTGAGAAAGTCACTAATTTCAGATCCCTTCCCTGTGACACAACTAATAAGGCCTTCTGGGAATCTAATCAAATGGAAGCAGTGTACCATGTGCAAGGATATTGCTTCTCCCTGTTAGTAGGCTATATATTCCATTGTAAATTTACAATGGAATTGTATCACATATATGGAGCAAGAAGAATTTAATGGTAAACTTTGTTCATGTAGCTACAAAGAAAGAAGTAAATATCCTTGGTAGCTTGTATGCACTTTATTTTCAGTAGTGGTCTATTGGCTATACAAGAGTTTATGTCAACACAATAGTCTAACCAAGTAAATCCTAACAACCTAGTCGCATTCAAATGCTTATTCAAGCTATTCAAATCATGGAAAAGAGTTCTAAAATTTCAACTATTGGTGATAAGCTGTAATACATACGCAAAATGTAGACTCCTGATTTCCTATGTAACCCACTCCCGAGGAGTCATATTTCATGAACACCATGACAATTTCATAATGTCTTACACCATGGTGAGGAATCAGGATGGCATAAGTGCACTTAGTTACTTAAAATGAAAGCAATGGATATAGAATTTGACCAAAATCTCATGTTAGTACCCTGAAAATTTGGATCAAGAAAGACAAAATAAAAGCTATTGTCCAATCACTCCATAAACCTCACTTCAAATATCCCTTATAATTGCATGAAAATCAACCAAATAAATATGAAATCATTGGAAAACATTGGTGCAGGCGAATAAAATAGTGACTTGAATTTCCCTCTCTACTTGCCTAATAACAAATGTGCACTAAGGATCCAAATAAACAAGCAAACATGAAAAACTTGAAAATGATTGGGCAAAGCATGTACTAAAATATCAAACCTATTATAGAAAATAATAGGTAACAAGGGAAAACCATGTAATGGGGTCCAAATGTTGGCACATGCCCAATTTATTGATGGTGGAATTGAGCCTAGCAAGAGAATAATTGAACAACAAGAATAGCTTGTTATATAGAGGAAAGAGAGGTTGCATTCACTATTCATCACAAAGAGATCTTGGTAAGGAACACAACACTAAGGAGATCAATGTCGCCAAGGTCTAAAGAAATTCACCTCAAAAGATGTAGATTAGTGTGCATGTTAGAACTAAAGGGTGAGAAGTGAAGGTTGTGACTAATAAGGATATGCAGGGCAGTGAGAGGACTACAGAGGGAGGGAAATCCACAAATGGGTCTTTAAAGCAAGTCATGCTCCATTGGTGAGGAGGAAAAACAACAAATCTCCCCCCATAAATACTACTTGAACTTGAATTTCCTATTTATAGATTTGTTCAAGAGCCTTGAGAATTTGTAATCACATTTCCTCAAGCATATTATGCGAACTTTATTCATGGAAAATATATCAACATTTATGTATATATTACCATAATTTGATTTATCTTTAGCTATATAATGTTTCATGTCAACATTTTCATTACCATGGCCAAGAACAATGAGGCCATGCTCACTCCAATGAATTGTTTCCCGAGATACCCATAGTGAGAAATCTAAAGGTTGTTTGATTAGGTGGAGCTACAATGGTTGGGGACTTATTCACAAACAATTGTCCATTTTGTTGTGACAAAAGTGATCTAACCAAATTGATAATCCTGAGAGGCATCACCCTTCGATGAGAATGCACAATATCTCATGTCACATAACATATAAGGGGATCAAATGACCTAAAATTAAAGGAGGAAGGGGATCACGTGATTAAAGTTGATCAAAACCAATTTTATTTTCTTCAACTAGTTATTAATATGTAGATAATCAATTTCAAGAAGTCGAACTTGTTTAATCTGTTATCACAAAATCATGCCCCTGATAGGCTGCTGATCAGGAAGACCTTATGTAACTCTTTCAAACCAACTTTTGGCTGAGGCTTAGCCTCCTCAACCTGAGAGGGCTCTCTCAAAGGTTAATGATTTTGATAAAGATTAGATGGCTAACTCTATGAAATAAGTGAAAAATATGAATGGTTGAACATGATCAGTAAACATCCATTGGGCTTATGGAGTCAACAACACCTCAATATAACAATGAACTCAACCTTACATGGAAGTCAGGGCATTCAGCATTTAAACATTCAGAACATAAACTCATATGGGACCACACAGTTTATAAATGTATACAGGAAGTCAGAGCACATTCAGTGAATTCTGAGTGATTATACATCCATACCACTGTAAGAATTAAGAAAAGGACAACATCACATATTCTGAACATAAAAAATCCTTCATGAATCCTGAGAAGTAAAGTCAAGCATGTATTACTGAAAATGAGTCTTACATAGGCCAAATACAAGCTTTTCCATAAAATTTCCAACCCCTTGTACATCAGCTCTTCTGCTATATATAGAGCTCTTTACACAACTTAGATTCCTCTTCTAGGATGAGGAAAATTCGAATTCTACCTGACCTGACACCTAATGACACTCAAAACTAACTATTAAATGCAAATGACACCTAACTAGCAGTCCTAGAGACCTAATACAACTAGGAGTGTATCTCCTTATCATGATTACAACAACCTTATCTAAGCATTAAACACTCCTTTTGACACACAAAAATCCATGAAGTCGAATTTGATGAAGCCCATAACCTTCCAGCTGGCCCTTGATGACTCATCCTTTTGGTATTCCTAGAAACTAGGAGACTGTCCCTTGCTCTGTTCTGGCTGAAAAATAGGTCTTGGGACAGAGCTCATAACTTCTCGTACAAAATGTATTTGGAAAAACTGAAGGAGGCTTTTGTGAACCAATCCATGCTGAACAAAAACCTATTTTTTTTTTTTTGAAACACTACTCCAGCTGCCCAGAATCGATCCTTGAAGAAGACGTGTAAAACAGGAAATTTTGATTTTTTGAAAAACTGCACCTACAGCAGTTTCATAGCGCAAGTTTAGTCTTTCATTTCTCTCAGATCATAATGGATTTGAAGAAAGTGGAAGATTTTTTTGTACTTCAGTATCTTAGGAATGAAAACCTCTTTCACTTTTAAGAGAGGAGTTTTCAAATGCTCATAAACTCTTCTAGAAGTTGACTAGTAAAAACAAGAAGACAGTTTGACTGATAAAGTTTGGAGTTCAAAAATGTCTCTCCTCTACTTGTTTTGCCCTTGCTGAATGTTGACACTTTTTAAATGATCCTTTGTAGAGATTCCCCTTCAAAAATATTTGCCTTTGTCTTTCAACATTGGTCCATGAAATCATAATGTGCAGCTACAGTAGTTTCGTAGCGCGCTACGAAACTGCTGTGTAATTTTAAAAACACAGCTTGAGGCCAAAAATTCAACTCTCTTGATCTTTCCTTTGCTTGAAATGGCCTTTCCATCTGCCATGAAGTTGTTCAAAATTTTTGTGTGATTTCTTTTAGCTAACTTGCTCCTGGTTAAATGTTGATAGCTTCAGATGATGCCTTGTATGCCTTGTAGACATTCCCCTTTCAAAATTCCCGTTGCAGTGAGATTTCTTTATGGAGATTCTTGTAGCTGGCTCAACTGTATCTTTAAGTAATTTAAATTGTAATATACCTCCAGTTTCTCCTGAATTTGCAACCACAAGAAGTGTTCCCCTGCTTCCATGATGGCCACTTTACTTTCACTATTAAAGGAATCAATCACTGATAGTAACCACATTGCAACTGTTCTAGCTGAAACATAGGTCTTGGGACAGAGTTCATATCTTCTCATAAAAGATGTATTTGGAAAAACTGAAGGAGGCTTTTGTGAACCAATTTATGCTTAACAAAAACCTCTCTTGGTTTTTTGAAACATATTTCCTACTGCCCAGAATGTGTCTTTGAAAAATAGGTGTAAAACAGGAGATGAAAAACTGCACCTACAACAGTTTCGTAGCGCAACTTTGGTCATTAATTTCTCTCAGATCATAATGTATTTGGAGAAAGTGGAAGAGGTTTTTGTACTTAAGTATCTTAGGAATGAAAACCTCTTTCACTTTTTAGAGATGATTTTTTTAACTGCTCAGAAACGCTCCTAGAAGTTGACTGGTTAAAAACAAGGAGAGAAAGTTCCCCCTTTTTATGCTTTTCATTCTTATGCTTGTCTTCGAATCCTTCTGCTGACCATGTTGTCTCCTTTGCTTGATGTTTATACCTTGTAAGTAATCCCTTTCCTTGAATTGGGAAATCTCAAGGTTGGTAGACATCAATTTCTTTTCTGACTTCCTCAAAGCTACATTCTTCTTCTTGAGTTTAAATGGAAAACTCTGATGTATGTTGAACCTGAGCTTTGCCATGTGCTTCTTATGCATGAAAGGAGCATGAGAATAACCAAGACCAATTCTCCCTTACCTTACCCTTTTCCTTTGAAATCTTTTCAGTGATAACATAATCAATAAGCAATGTCTCCCCTTTTTCTAATAATTATGGGGGAATTAGGTTTCAATTGTGCAAAGGCTGTAAATTGCATTGGATGATTAGTTTCCATTTTGGTAATCACTTATAAACAATATGATAATCTAAATAGACAATAGAATTTTCCTTATAACAAATACTATGCAAAGGCACAATGCTTCTTGCTAATAACAAATCATTTTGTGAAAGAAATTGAGAATGATAATCATGACGTACAATAATCATTTGGAAGCCACAAAAACCCAAAAACAACCCAAAAACCCGACTAATGAACCCTACCCCACATAATTGGGTATATAATTGGTGCAAGAGACGATGGGTAGAACACTAGGCACACATTCCTTTCCACTTTGAGGCCAAAAAAACCAAATTGGTTACAAATTTAAAACCAACAACCATTTAAACCATAAGAGTGGAAAATAAATTCAAAAACCTGGGCCGATTTTGAGCATTTACTGTCATAGGAGGGTGCTTGACAGGTCTCTTTCATGTGGCAATTCGCTCGACAGGTCGCTTTCATGGGGCAATTCCTGTAAGAGGAAATGACACTGGGAAAAATGCTTTCACAGTTTAGTTCTATTGCGACAAAAATGATAGGCGGGTTTTCATTTTTCTATTTATACCATCCAATCTTTTAGATGAGATTTTAAATTAGAATCAATATTCTTGACCAAGAGTTTTAAATGGAATGTAAACTCTCGGTTGATAGTTATAAATAAAATCTATATTCTTAGACGAGAGTTTATTTTTGAGATTTTTTTACCAAACTTCTGAGTTGAAAACTTGTCAAACTCTCATATGAGAGTTTTGAACCTTGCCATTAACCTGACCAAACTCTTGAATGAAACATTGTAAAACTCTTGGACGAGAAACTTTTTAACTCTTGGATGAGAAAATTTGTTGACTTTTTAATCAATAAGAAACTCATAAACGACAATGCGATTTATCCCTACATTCCAAAAGTGTTTCCCAATTTTGCGTTTTCATAAAGGTGTAATGTACTAGTAAATGTTTGATTAAATGATACAATACACTAATAGAGTGATTATATTCAAACACATTAATTGAAATAAAAATAATCAAATTATAAAACTATTGTATTTTTTATGATTAATAAAAAGTTTATAAAAAAAAGAAAAAGTTGCATTTACATACCCACAATGGAAAATAGTTAAAAACTTAAAGATATCAGTGCATAGTACTAATTTGAACCAAACAATGTGTTTCATACCTACTTAAATATTTTGGATTTAAGAGATTTGTGGTTTGTATCTTTTGAATCAGAGACCGGAGAATCCACAGTATGAACATTTTTACACCAACGTTTCAAATCCCAAGTGGGATCCATCATCAGGGTTAAATATTGTTGTCTCTAAATTGTTCTTTACATTGTTGTGCTATAAATGTACAAATGCATTCGTGGTTATCATTATGGTTAACACATTGGTGCTTCAAACTAAAATAACAACACCATTTCCTTCTACTATAAGATTACTAATGTCATCACTATTATCGTTGTCATAATACCAACAATTTATAGTGCATACTAATCATATACACCAATGCATGATATTCGCATCAGTGCTTTTAAAATAAATGATATGCATCAATGCTTCATCTTTAATACATTGGTTCATTATATGATACAATATTTCAATATATAAAAAATGCATCAACATGCACTAAACATTTGTACAATAATGCAAATTATTGTCTTAAATGCACCAAGAAAAAAATATCTATCATAGCTTTCGATTGTCTAGAATTATTAATTACACTGAACATCCACTAAATTCAATGCTAAAATCTCCATTGTAATGGAGGTTTTAGCAATTGTTTTTTTCAAAATTTGTCCAATATTGTAACAATAAAACCCTATTCTAAAACATCCATTACATGGTCATTTTTTTAGTCGGATTGGCATAGAAAGCATTGTGTTTAGGAATTTTCATTCTTTGTACAAACTTATTATATCATGTAGAAAGACTTGTCTTAACTGCAATGTTTAATCCAACATCAATGGTATTGGTTGAAACAATAGAACATGTAATCCTTGATATAAATATCCATTGAGAAAATAGAATTCCTTTCAAATTAATTTTCATTGGGAAGGTCAAATTTCTCATAAACATGAGATATATCTTTTCCAAGTTCTTTAGATCAAACATGCATTGACTCACTTTATTAATATCTTTGCATTTTTGCAGTTTCATTGCATGAATTTATATTGTACTATGAGGTAAGGAAAACAATCATAATTTAGAAATAAGAGTAGAAAAGCAAGATCCTGTATATGCATCCAAGAACACCACTAATTACAACATTGGCATTAAGAAACCATTATTTCAAAATGAGGTCATTTATGATTACCTATCTTATTTTGACACAAAATTTGGTATTTAGGAAGGAACAAATTTAAAAGGGCCTTACATCGAGAAACATTTTGCATCAATACCATCATTTGTGATATCTTTAAAAGCAATATTTTTTAGGAGTTTGCTAGCAAACAATCAACTAATATTTCTTAAGTAAGTTAATACTATGACTTAAGAGTTACAATAACAAGGAGATATGAATGCATGAAGGAATTAATGACCATGGTTTATACATCCCATAACTAGGACACTTATTATCCACTCTCTTCTCTCACACCCTCTAACTTGTCTCGATAATAAAAGGATTTATTTAAAGCAATCCTTCAATGAATAAGGATTTCCTTCAGCTTAACTTTCTTCTAACAAATCCATTTCTATTTAGATTAGAATCATAATTATATAATTTGAGTATCATGATAAAATTCCTCATTGAATTCATTAGTAGAAGAATAAAAATGTCTACAAGGTCAGGCCTTTGCAGGCAGGTCTTCTTAGAGCAATTCTCCTAATGGTAATGATAGAAATTGTCCATAGTGACATCATCCAAATCCATATTAATATTGGTAGGAGGTGGTTCAACAACTCGAGGAGGTGGATTTAGTCTCCTAATGAAAAATCTATAAGGCCTATGGTTAGATGTACCTTTCCATGTGCTCCTCCTGAAATTTATATTTCATTATTCAATTTCTTGATCATCTATTAGAGATCTTCTAGTTTGGGGAACTCCCTATTTATTTCTTTGTCTTTAGGTCGCACTCTATTTATGTTTACTTCCTTCTTGTAGGGTTATATTTTCAAGTGGTTTTCTTTGCAATCAATCATTCTCTAATTTGATCTTTCTTGCTTCAACAATAATTTCTCATAGGGTATTCTTAGAAAATATCTTTAGCCACATGGACATGGGGGAGGGTAAGGCATTAACAAATATTTATTTTTGTAGGTCAGTTAAGGGTTTCTACTTGATTTGAATATATTCAATGTAGACATGAATTTGCACAAAGTATTTAATATTTTTGGTAGGTTCCATGGCTAGGGAAACAAATTCTACCATAAGGGAAGTCAATGTAATTGGTTCACCAAATTGTTCTAGAAAGAGAGATTGGAAGATATTCCAACTAGTGATGCTCCTAGTTGGTATCCCAAAGTATTCCTACATGGGATGGAGTGATCTAATTCAGAGGGTAGTGGATATTAGAGAAAGATAGATATACCAGATATTTGATGTCATGAACCAAGACCTGAACTCTATGAGATCTCATGGGTAGTCTTCTCCTAGATCGATGAGGGAGGACATGAGTAATTGGTATTATACCTAGTGTCTTGGTGTATTTGTGTGTAACTCATCTACAAATATTTTTGTAATTAATTGGGACTTCAAGTTTGGACTTTTTTTCTTATTGATTTGGTTGAACTTTATGACTATCAAAATCTTCCATATATGGTTCAACAAGTTTTCCCTCCTTGTAGTGCTAGAAGAACTATTGATGGGTTGAAATGCACCATTGATTAATTGAAGGGATTCAACCTAGAAGAGAGGCCCAATTAGACTCTTATTTGGAATAGTTAAATACTTTGGATTATATGTCTTGTTAACCAATTATGATGGGATTTAATGATGGGAAAGGATGCATATTAACAAAAAAAAACCCCAAAACACTATCCTACAAACTATAAAATAGAGGAGATGTAATTAAACAAATAAAATTAGTCAAAATGTACCAAAACACAATTTAATCACTAGTTTATAACGCAATAAAGCAAAATAAAGCTACAATTCAACAAATAAGATTAGTCCAAATCCACTAAATGACAATGTAGAAATATATATTAATTGCAAGAAGAAAAAAATATTACTCTACTCTAGAAAAAATAAGATAAAAATAAAACTATACTAAGCTAATAAAGAAATGTGTAGCTAATCTAACACGTGAAGGAATATGCACTTGCACAAAATAGTCTGTAAGCACACAAATTCTTATCACACGAGTCAATTGAATTCACAATTCGAAATAATCCTTGTGTAGAACTCAAGGAGTGATGTCAATGGACAAGCAAAAGAATGGGATAAGTCTATTCCATACCATGCTAAAGAAATTACTACCCACATAATAGTCCAAGGATCAAGTAAATATCTCAAGAAAAGTAGCTAAACTAGTTAAGGTAGGAACTAGAAAACACAAAGCTAATTTAATCATAGAACAAAACCCTTCTATTTCCTGAATGGTCTAAGATATAGATGGAATTTCTCAGTAGAATATTAGACACGAAATAGGATTATTGAATTAATAATTGAGAAAAAATAATTCTTATAAAAATATTAACCTCTAGTGAATAAAAAATTTCCCAACCCCTAATCCTCGAGGAATTTCCCATATATATAGTATTACTAATTTCTTCCCTCCCTATATGAGGTGGAGGGGAATTAATCATGAAATTGAATTTGGTTTTAGCTCCAACATGTAGCTATTAGTAGAAACCTCAACTCTCTAGAGTGGGGGAGGTACTTGTGTTACACATGTTGGCCACATTGTGTTCCCAACTCCCTCAAGTTATTTTGATGTGTTGGAACGATGAAGACATATCTAACTCATTGTTAATTCAAATCTCGCCATGCTCCTCAATAAATTAATTCTAGCTTTCGATTAATGACCTCTCCAAAGAATGCCCTTCTAAAACCTCTTTCATTATTGGTCTCAATTTCCCTATCCATGTCTTTTCTCTTTGGTCGCGTTCCTTGCCTCGTCTTACTTTCCCTTTCTCTTGCTCTGGTTGTCACTTTGGCTTCCTTGTGTTCAACTTATTTTGATTTTGTGGTGTCTCTCTTGAGTGCCTTTACTTTCTCAACTTGTTGAACAACAATTGATAGAATATAATCTTTGCATGAAATTATACAATTAGGGGCGTGCAAGAAAAAGTTGTGAAATTGATTTAAGCTACCTCCCAAATGTAAATCACTTAAACTATTGATTGATTAGAAATCCTTGAGGCTTGGCGAGAATGGTTTCCTCTCTTTGTGGTTGCACTAGGATATTTCTCCAGTGTAATTGCAATCTATGGTAGAGTGCCTCATGACTTAGTGCCTATATTTTTCCCCAATATTGATGCACTAAATATATACTTAGATTTTTTCTTTGTAAAATAGAGGTTTACACTCTAAAGTTGGGGAACAAGGTCTCTCATACCTGTCCTTTATGGATATAAGGGTGGAGATTTTTGTTGAAAAATGAAACAACAAAATCCTAATTTAATTTTGTCCTTGAATTAAATTGTAATTCTAATTCTCATAGCAACTTGTAGTAGTTAACTAAGTTAATTTGACTTAGTTGGCTCATTTAATTCGAGTTGGGAGTCTATATAGACTCATGTAGAGTGGTTCCTAAATTTTAGGGGCCCAGGTTGAGTTTATTTTGAGTTGTAATTATTTAATTCAATTTAACTGAGTTAAATTTAGTTAAACTAGTTCCAACTGATGGAGGAATTCAAGAGAAATCCAGTAGTGGGGTGTAACCAACACTGCCCAACCAGTAACTAAATATTCAATCATAATTAACTCATGCATGTCAGATCAGAGAAAGACCCAGTTGAGATTGGAGTTTAGGGACAATGTACTATCAATTGTATAATCATTTGAATTGTACAGGTGGTGCATGTAATTAGAGGAAGGCCTATGAGGATTGCACAGTTCATTATTAAGGAATTTCCCAATTAAATATGGGCTAATTCCTTAGGAAACTACACAAGGAAATAGGAGTTTGGCAAGCACCAAATTTGGCTAAGTATTGGCTGGAACTTGTTTGTGAAGCAATGAGACAGATTGAGATAGTGCATAAGTTGCTCGGGATTGAGCAAAGCATTGTAATCTTCTCATATTTTATGATTAATGCAATATATAGATAGCAAGGGTTTTAGTTGTGGCATTCCCCAGAAAATTATTGTGTTATGTGTGATTGAATTCTTTCTCTTTTATTCTTCATGATTTCATCGATCGTTTATTGTTTTCGCTGATGAGTAGAGTAGATTCAAGTCAATTGTTTTAGCATATTACAATCTTTAGTTTGAATCTACAAGGAATTTCTACATAATATCGGAGCTGAAATCATTGTAGAAGAGGAGAATACGACTTTGTCTTTTGTAGGAGAAATCCAATTTGCAGTATCATACTTTAGAGCTAGCAGGATGTCTTTCTATGGATTGAGACTCGAACATGCCCTTGAAAGTAGTTCAAACTATATTGCTTGGAAGGACAAGATGGAGGCAGTGTTGGAAGACAATGAGCTTAAGGAATTTATAGACAAAGACATTTCTAAGCCAGCTGATGCTCAGGACTAGCATAGTGGAGAAAGTGTGTGGCAAAGGCGAGAAGGATTATCCTAGAAGGAGTTCAAGATCATATTGTCTCCAACCTCCATGGTAAGGAAACTCCATTTGCAACGTGGAAGGCCTTGACAAACCTATTTCAAAACAAGAGTGACCATAGGAAGTTGGCACTAAAGGACAAGCTCAGAAAGACCAAGATGGAGAAAGGTGACACAATACCAAAATACTTGACCAAGTACACCAAATGTCGGGATGAGCATGGAAGTGTTAGTGTTATAGTTTCTGAAGACGATCTGGTTATCCTAGCACTTCTAGGACTTCCCAAGAGCTAGCATATTTACCAGGACTTAGTCAATGGGAGGGAGAATCTAATAGAGTGGAAGCGATTGTGGTGTGACATGGTACAAGAAGAGATTTGGAGGAACACCAGAGATGGATCCTCATCCAAGCATGATGATGAGGAGAACTTTTCCTTAGCTGGAAAGGCAAATAAAGGGAAGGGGAAGTAATCCCATTCCAATCAGATTCTAGTCAGGGCTAAAAGAAGAAGGACATGTCAAAGATTAAATATTTTCACTGTCAAGAGTTGGGACACTTTGCCACAAAGTGTCAACACAAGAAGGCCGATAAGAATCCCTCAGGAGGAGAGGCATGTGAAGCTCTTGCTTCACAATTTGATGTGGATTTCACCCTCATTGCTTGCATGGTGACATCAATGATGGATAGTGTGTGGTACCTGGATTATGGAGCCTCATTCCATATGACCAAAAACAAAGGGTTATTCAGTGACTTGGAGGAGAAGGACCTCCATATGCACATCGATATGGGAGATGATGGGAGGTATAGTGCGACTGGCATCGATACTATTACCTTTCAGAGGGAGTCTATTTCTCCTCTCACATTAAAAGATGTCATGTATGTTCTAGGTTTGAAGAAGAATTTGGTTTTAGTTTCCATGTTGGAGGACCATGGATATGATGTGATATTTAGCAAGGGAAAGGCTTTCCTTCATCACATAGCCTCAGGACAGGTGAAGCGGATTGGGGTTCGGGTGAAGAACCTCTACAATTTGGATGTATAAGACTGCATTGCTTTGAGTACAAAAGCAGAGAAGGTACAAAGCTGAGACTTCAGTGAATGATGGCATAGAAGATTGGGACACTTACACCACGGAGCTTTGAAGATCATGCAACAAATTTCTACAGGACTTCCCAAGGGTACACTAGAGTAGAGAGACACATGAAAAGGGTGTAAATTGGGGAAGTACAAAAAACTTCCTTTCATGATAACGATAGTCAAGCGCAAGTGATCCTTGATTAAGTTCACTCAGATGTGTGTGGACCTTTCTCAATAGCATCCATGACCAAACACGTGTATTATGTATGATTTGTTGATGATTTTTCTCGTAAGTGTTGGATTTTCTTCATGTATAAGAAATATCAGAAGTTTGCTAAATTTTATGAATTTAAAGCACTTGTCAAGAAATATATTGGAAGGAAAGTTAAAGCTCTCAGAAGTGATAATAGTGGAGAATATGTGTCGAATGAATTCAAGAACTTCTATGCAGCAGAAGGCATTCGACATGAATTAATAACACCTCATAACCGACAATAGAATGGGGTGTCTAAAAGGAAGAACATAAGTATTGTGGGAGTGACACAGGCGATGTTACATGATCAGGGCCTACAGTTGCACTTGTGGGTTGAAGCATGCAACACAAATGTTTATTTGTAGAACATAAGCCCTGATCGAATTCTCGGGATGAGTACACTAGAAGAAGTTTTTTCAGGTAAGAAACCAGATGTGGTACACTTCAGGATCTTTGGTTCATCAATCTACTATCATGTTACGAAGGATGCATGGAAAAAGCTAGAGCCAACAACTCAGCTGGGTATATTTGTGGGGTACATTGATACACCTCACAACTATCAGGTGTATCTGCTATCCAACAGGATGACAGTGGTTCGTAGAGATGTGAAGTTCGATGAAGAGAAGGCCATGAGATGTTCCCTTGAGAGGGAGCTTCAGTTACATGCAGATAAGGATCTTTTAGCTCCAATGGATCAATCTTAGGATGATGTGGAGCAACCACATGCTGAGGAGCGGAGAGTGGAAGCACCCACTCATGTAGAGAATTCCATAGATGGAAGGAAGTGCACCAAAGAGGTTGATAGATTGATGTGTGAGGTTAGAGAGAATGTGGGAGCACCCACATCATAGCGCAGGCAGAGGAGGTCACTAGATTGGTACACTGGATACTTGGCTCTAATGAGTGAGAGTGTAGAAGTTGAGCCATCCTCATTCGAGGAAGAAGTGAAAAAACTAGTCTGGGTTGATGCCATGGTTGAAGAGTATGACTCCATTATTAGAAATAGTGTTTGGGAAGTGGTCCCAAGACCAGTAGACAAGTCACTAGTGAGTTCTAGACTGCTTTACAAGGTAAAGCAAGCAACATATGGGAGTGTGGAGAAACACAAGGCCAGATTTGTAGCCATAGGGTTCTCTTAGGTGGAGGGAACTGATTACGAGGAGACATTTTCTCCAACAACAAGGTACTCTTCAATCATATCTATTCTAGCATTGTTAGCGCATATGGAATGGAAGATACATCAGATGGATGTGAAGACAACATTCATCAATGGTATGATTGAGGAAGAGGTGTATATTGAGCAGCCGGAAGGATTTGAGACCTTCAACAAAGAGTCACATGTGTTCAGACTCAAGCGAGCTTTGTATGGACTAAAACAAGCACCCTCTGCTTGGTACACCAGGATTGACATCTATTTCACCAGGTTGGTCTTCACCAAAAGTAAAGCAGATGTGAACCTTTACCATATTGTGTTTGAAGGTAAATTGTTGATTATAGTACTATATGTCGATGATTTGATTCTAACAGGTGATGAGAAGTTGATAAAATCTTGTGAAGAGGATCTTGCAAGAGAATTCGAGATGAAGGACCTGGGGCTCATGCATTACTTTCTTGGTATGGAAGTATGATAAGAAGACGAGGAATTGTTTGTCTCTCAGGGCAAGAATGCCAACGAGATATTAAAGAAGTTCCACATGGAGAGAAACAAACCTATGGAGACTCCTCTAGCAAGTAACTGGAGGAAGGAGGATGCTACTTCAGGTGAAGTAGTATAGGCTACTATTTATAGACAACTTGTGGGTTCACTTATGTATTTTGTGGACACACGACTGAACATGTTTTGTAGTTAACCATCTTAGTCAAGCCATGGTTAAGCCAACTAAACTTTATTGGAAGGCAACTAAACATGTGTTGAGATACCTTAGAGGCACCACTCAGTCTGGTCTTTGATACAGACGAACACAGGGAGTGAAGCTTCAAGGTTTCACAGATGTAGATTGGGTAGGGAGTCCATCTGACAGGAAGAGCACATCAGGGGGAGTCTTCAGTATTGGGTCAACAACAATTTCTTTCTATAGTAAGAAGCAGAGATAAGTTGCACTTAGTGAGGCTATCTTGTGAGGCTATCTGGATGAGGAAGATCCTTGTTGGGTTATTTGTTCAACAAATGGACCCTACAATGATTTACTGTGACAACCAGAGTTGTATCAAACTCTTTGAGAATCCAATTTTTCATGATCGGTCGAAGCATATCGACATCCGATATGACCATCTATGAGACTGTGTGCAAAGGAGAATCACGTTGCTGGAGTACATTCCTATAGAGGAGCAAGATGAAAATATTTGGCAAAGGCATTGTCAATATGCAAATTCAAGTTTCACAGAGGCAGAATTGGGGTAACAGATAATCCCTTTCTTGTTGAGAGGGAGTGTTGAAAAATGCAACAAGAAAATCCTAATCTAATTTTTCCTTGAATTAAATTGTAATTATAATTCTCATAGCAACTTGTAGTATTTAACGAAGTTAATTTGACTTAGTTGGCCAAGTTAATTCGAGTTGGGAGTATATCTAGAGTCATGTAGTGTGGTTCCTAAATTTTAGGGGCCCAGGTTGAGTTTATTTTGAGTTGTAATTATTTAATTCAGTTTAACTGAGTTAAATTTAGTTAAACTAGTTCCAATTGATGGAGGAATTCATGGGAAATCTAGTAGTGGGGTGTAACCATCACTGCTCAACTAGTAAATTGAAGATTCACTCATAATTAACTCATGCATGTAAGATCAGAGAAATACCTAGTTGAGATTGGAGTTCAGGGATAATGTACTATCAGTTATATAATCATTTGAATTGTACAGGTGGTTCATGCAATCAGATGAAGGCCTATGAGGATTGCGCAGTTCATTATTGAGGAATTTCCTAATTAAATAAGGGCTAATTCCCTAGAAAATTATGCAAGGAAATAGGAGCTTGGTAGGAAACAAATTTGGCTAAGTATTGAATGGAGCTTGTTTGTGAAGCAGTGAGACAATTTGAGATAGTGCAGAGGTTTCTTGGGCTTGAGCAAAACATTGTAATCTTCTCATATTTTTTGATTAATGCAATATACATATAGTAGGGGTTTTTAGCTTTAGTTTTCCCCAAAAAATTATTGTGTTATGTGTGATTGAATTCTTTCTCTTTTATGCTTCGTGATTTCATCAATCGCTTATTGTTTCTGTTGATGAGTAGAGTAGATTCAAGTCAATTGTTTTAGCATATTACAATCAGCAGTTTGAATCTACAAGGAATTTCTACAATTTTCACTTGAGGTAAAGTGACAATCTCCCACAACATATTTCCTACTATATGAGAGCATGCTTCGCCTTCTACTTATTCCCATTTCTTCTAATATTTTTGAAGTTCCATCACCATCATTTGATCTTGTTCCTATGCCTACCTTAAAGAAGCTCCAAGCTAGGTGTAGGTCATTTTTGGTGGTTTGATAACTTAGATGAAAACTTTGTGGATTTAGTTAAGGTAGCCATATTGATGAGTGATCTCTCAACTACTTATGGACTTTGAGAGGGAAAGGAATGAAATATTATGGAAGTTGACATACAATTTATAGTCTAGGGATTTGGATTCTCAGGTATGCATAATTTGAAGCTCCTATATTTGATATATTCCATGGTACACTATTATCTTGGAAAATCTATATCTTTACACTCAACTATTCTAATCTTACCTTGGGATGAGAAAAAATATTTGATTGTGTGATTGTTCACTTCCATAAATGTGCTTGTATGATTATTTGGTCCATTTAAGTGCTTCTAAATTCATTTCACTCAAGAATTATCTAATGAATGGGAGATAACCTGGATGAATGTGGGTCAAGTCATGCCTTGCTACTAATGAAATTTTAAGTCTCAAGGTAATCTAACCATTTCAAGACTTACATTTTTGGTTCATATGTTGTGAAGTGCAAGGAAATATTTAGCCGAGGATGTGTGATTTGGATACACCACATGCGATTTTGAATGGGAGGCGAGTATCATATCATTGAAAATTCATATGGTGTAAGAGATGGTGTTATACTACCACATTGTGGAGATAGGCATATGGGGACCAATGCACTATAGCCATAAAGGAAATAAATATTCATCGTTACACATCAAGAAGTTCAGATCACTATGGAGGTGCTAGTATTGTACATTAATGACTACTGGGAATTTTGGAATTAGAGTAATGGAGCGATAATGTTCAATTCAATAGGGAGAGGTATGACATGTCCAGTTCAATAGGGAGAGGTTTGACAAGGGAGGCCTTGCTGATCCTAAACATCAATGCATATTAGAATGACTGCGGGGAGGGGGTGCGAAGATCTTGGTTCCCCTATGGGAAATGATGGAAGAGTGCTAGCATCAGAGCGAGTGAAAAAATACCATGTGTCAAGGACACATGTTTGTATAATGGTGAGTTAGGGATTGGGATGTTAGAGATGGGTGAGTGGAGAGCTATGGTGACATCCTGATAGTCAAAATGCCACTAGTCATACATGTGGATAGCTAGTGGAGAATGTCGAAATTGTAACAAGGAATGACTTCTTTGTCTTGTGCCTCAGTCGAAGATGCTAATTCGAATCCACTCTCATAGATACTTCAGTTAGTTGTTAGTTAACATGTGCGATATGGCCTATCACTAAGTTATTGTCAGTTAATTCGAGTTAGATGGATTTCAACTAGTTGATAGCTAAAATTTAGCTATCTAGTGGAGTTAAACTCTAATGTTTGTTAGTTAACTGATCTCTAGTTCTAGAATAGAGATAAACTTTAGTTCTTGAGTTTAGTTGAGTAGTTTGAATTTTGTTAACTCAATTGACTCTCAGTTAACTAGTTGCAACTACTAAATTTATCCCTAGTAGGTCATGCAATTTGAAATTGCCTATTGAGATTGAATGAAGACATAGATCTGTTTATTCATTGTACACAGGTTTTTTTGTAGAGGCTGGAGAAGCAAGGAAAGCAATTTCTCTTGGGAATCACACAAGGAAATAAACTAAATTCCTAATTTTTAGGGGTATATTTGTGCTAGGAATTAGGAGCTTCCTAGCAGGACTTATTTGCCTAAGTGTTGGGCAAGTATTGTAGAGAGTTGATTAGTATTGCAGGTAGCTTTAGGCTTGAAGCAGTTTCTTTTTCATAGATCAGATTGCTCAATTGATTTAATACAAGCAAAGAGGGTTTTTTTCCCAGTTGGGTTCCCCATAAAATTATTATGTTCTCTGTGTGGTTGTGTTTCTATTCATTGTTTTCTTTCTGTAGAATTTTGGTAGAGAAACCTTTTGTCTTTTGCAAATCAGTTTTCTCTCATTATCAATTGCAAGGTTTCAAGGATTTTCTACATGGCATCAGAACTGAAAATAAGAGAGAGACTAAGTTCCGTTATCAAATTCAAAGCCAATTGAAGAGGCGATCAATTGGTGCAGGAATTCTACAAGTGAAAGAATCATGTCAATCTATGGTTTGAGGAAAAATCATGCCCTGGAAGGGACTTCGAATTTTTGTGCATGGAAGGACATAATGGAGGTTATGTTAGATGATAACAGGATTTTGGAATACATCAAAATTAGTATTCCTAAACCTGTTGCAACAGATGCACAACAATTGGCTTAATTGAAGAAGGACACTGCCAAAACTAGGAGGATGATCTTAGAAGGAGTTAGATACCATATTGTTCCAAATTTGCATGGGAAGGAAACACCATTCCAGATGTGGAAGACCCACACTAATCTATTCGAAAGCAGTAGTGATTCCATAAAACTTTGTTTGAAGAAAAAATTGAGGAACATTCAAATGGGCAAGGATGAGCCCATTGTTACATAGTTATCCGGGTTTACTCGAGGGATGAACTTGGAGGTGTTGAAGGGACAATTCCATCAACAGAGCT
Source organism: Pinus tabuliformis (assembly GCA_031772625.1). NCBI lineage: Eukaryota > Viridiplantae > Streptophyta > Pinopsida > Pinales > Pinaceae > Pinus > Pinus tabuliformis. The sequence goes on along the minus strand of CM062807.1, from coordinate 444,532,939 downwards.
TGTGAGCCTTGCTTTTCTTGGGCTTTAAAAATCCTGGTAGATTTTCTAGGATGCAGTGAATGGTAGAGATAAGCTCCCTAATTGGGAGAGACTGTGGTCAGATCTTGTGCAAGAAGAGATAGAGAGGAACACAAGTGATGGAGTCTCATATGGGATAGAAGTTGAGGGAAATTTTTCTTTAGTTGGAAAAGGGAAGAAAGCCAAGGGCAAGAAGATCTAAGGCAAAACTGAGTCTAGTCAGAATGGAGGCAAGGAAAAGAAGGATCTTAGATGGATCAAGTGTTTTTATTGCCATGAATTTAGACATTATCTTACAAAATGTCCAAACAAGAAATCCAAAAAGCATGTTGCGACAACAATAGGAGGAGAATCACTCTCTTCTAAATTCGAATTGGATTTCACCCTCGTAGCTTGCATGGCAAGCTCAACATGAGGTAATGTGTGGTACATTTACTGAGGGGCTTCATTCCACATGACAAGGAATACAAATTTCTTTAGCAGTTTGGAGGAAAAAGACATGCAATTATGTATAAAGCTTGGAGATGATTGCAGATATATGATTAAAGGTGTTGGCATAGTAAGATTTAAGAGGAAGTCTAGTTCCCTTCTCCACCTCAAGAATGGGATGCATGTTCTAGGATTGAAGAAAAACTTTATCTCATTAGTAGTCCTTGAAGACAAGGGGTATGATGCAGTATTCAACAAAGGGAATGCCTACCTCAAGCATTCTTCTTTAGGAAAGGTCAAGAAAATTGGTGTCAGGATCAAGAACCTCTACAAATTTGATGTTGATGCATGTGTAGCCTTGAGAAGCAAGGAAAATAGTTCTCAGAGTATAGATGTGGTGGTTGACTGAGAGTATGATATAGTTCTCAAGATGGATCCTCAACCAGTATCTTAGTTTTAGTCTAAGCTAGTTGGAAATTGGGTTGACCAACAGGATGATGATGATGAGGACCATAGGTCGAGGTGAGTGGAGGCAACGACTTAGCCAAAGACTTCTAGTATAGGGAAATTTTGAGCCAAGTGGGCAGAGGATTTGGTTAAGGGAGATAAAAAGAAAAATGAGTCTCCCAACACCAAGAAGTAGACACCCTATACACAAGGTACATGGACCTTTCTAGTTTAGAGGGAGCAGATAACTTGGTAGAGTTGAAGACAAATCTAGGTGGATAGGGTTCTTCCAAGAATCCCTTCCTCGCTAAGAGGGAGTGTTGAAATTGTAGCAATGAATGACTTCTTTGACTTGTGCCTTAGTCAAAGAGGTTAAATGGAATTCAATCTCATAGATACTTGAGTTAGTTGTCAGTTAACATGTGTGATGTTGCCTATCACTGAGTTATTCTCAGTTAATTCAAGTTATATGGCTTTCAGTGAGTTGTGTACTAGTTGATAGCTAAAATTTAGCTATCTAGTGGAGTTAAACTCTAGTGTTTGTCAGTAAACTGATCTCTAGTTTTAGAATAGATATAGACTTTTGTTCTTGATTTTAGTTGAGTAGTTTGGATTTTATTAACTCAAACGATTCTTAGTTAACTAGTTGCAACTAAATTTAGCCCTAGTAGGCCATGCGATTTGAAATTACCTATTGAGATTGAATGAAAGCAATGATCTATTCTTTCATTGTACACAAGTTTTTATGTAGAGGATTGTGAAGTAAGCAGAGCAATTTCTCTTGGGAATTTCATAAGGAAATAGGAGAAATTCCTAGTTTGTAGGGGCATATATGTGCTAGGAAATAGGAGCTTCCTAGCAGGCCATATTTTCCTAAGTGTTGGGAAAGTCTTGTAGAGAGTTGATCAATATTGCAGGGAGCTTCAGGCTTGAAGCAATTTCTTTGTAATAGCTCAGATTGTTCATTTGATTTAATACAAGCAAGTAGGGGTTTTTCCCAGTTGGGTTCCCCAAAAAATTATTGTGTTTTATGTGTGATTATGTTTCTATTCAATGTTTTCTTTCCGTATAATTTTGGTAGAGAAACCTTGTGCCTTTTGCAGATCAATTTGCTCTCATTAGCAGTTACAAGGTTTCAAGGATTTTCTACAGAGAGTCATAGAAAATGGCTTATTGGAGGATAATTTATATGCATAAGGATAATCATTCCAATTAAGGAATTTGATAGCCATACATGTGGATGGATGGTAGGAAGTTGGGAGTGAGAGTGTTAGAAGATAGACATTTGGGGTGGAAAAAGAATGCCTAACAACATAAGCTTTGCTTACCCTACATGTGGATGGCTAATGGGGAGTTAGGGAAAAAAGGATCATTAGAGGATTGAATGTGATTAAAGATAGGTCCAAATGAGAAAATCCGATTGATACTTCACTTATATTATCGATGACAAGTTAGATAATCAAGGATTCAATGTCTCGATTGAGACTAATGAAAGTTCTAGAAACAAAGAAGAGCTGCTAGGATGATAGATGAATGGTTGACATAACATCAGATCCCAAGGTAAAACAATCAACAACCCAAAATGATTATTCATTGGTACACTTGAAGATGAAAAAGATGAAAGTATGGAAAAATTCCATGGAGGGAACATGATAACATATTAAATATGAAAATCTAGGAGCTTGTGAGTTAGTTCAAAATCTTAGATACCAAAAATTCCGAAAGATGGTACTTGAAAAAATGCACATTTTGCACAATTTTCTTCAATATGTTGAGGTTTCACCATATAATAGTCTCAATTCTATTATTAGGGCACCCATGACACCTTAATTATTTTCTTTCATGCAAGCCTAATGAATTCTATCATGATATGCAACATACCTAGGACCATAAAAACATGAAAAACATATGTAATCGCATTAACCATGAACATCATAAATTATACACAACGAAAAAATATAAACATAAAAAGGAACACTTATCTTTGAAATGAAATACCAACTCGATATATACCTCATACTTAGCCATAGACCTCATTTCTCCAAATCTCTCATAGTGTGTCACCATCAAGCTAGGACTATGACTCCACTAGGGAAAATGATCAAATAGAACCCACTATGATCATGCAATCAACATTAAAAAGGTTAGTCAAAGGTACTACAATTCAATATCCTCCAACATATAGTATCTCATCCCCCATTATCCTACATACCCAAAGGTAGTGCACCCCTTATCTATGCTTGTACTCCCTTAGGTTGTGCCACTACTTCTTAGGGCTTCTAGCATGGGCTAGCCATATATTTTAAGATCCTTGTGGCTCCAACATTTCTAAATTCCCTTAGGTCTCCACATACCAACTAGGCCTTGCACTATGGAATCTTATCCCACACCTAATTTCGCCTAAGATCCACAGGACAAATTAGTTACATAGGCTTACCACCCCTCTATAAGCTAGTATTAGAGATAAAAGGACAACATGGATAGAGGATTACACTAAATCCTCACTTTTTGTATTAATGGGGTCAACTTAACAAGTGTCACCTCCAAAACTTAGGATAAACCATGTGCCTAGTAATTTAGGAATTATTTTATTATTTATCTCAAGCCCCCATCACTTAGCCCTTATCCCCTTTCTACAATCATGGACTCCCATCCCCCTATCTCTCTTCTATAACTTGGTTTGAAACAATGATGCATTTTTTTTAATGTGAGTGTGATTACATATTACATAGTTGGGTTTGTTGGAGGGGCTAGTCAACTTAGTCGACTAGCCCAATTGAGTAACAAACCTATATTGTAAAGCCAATTGACTCTGTAGTCAAGTCAACACTCTAAGTTAGATAGGTTGAGTCGATTATAACAATTAAATTGTTGTAACTATCTCGATAGAGTATATATATGATAATGTATGCAATGTACTGGTTCTGATCAAATTTTAAGAGAATATAATAAAAGTGTGCCTTTGTTGGTTCTCTGCTACATTGTGTCTCTTATGTCTTTCTTATGTTGCATATGATCATATGAGTTCTTGTTGGGCCTTTCTACTGGTAATTATTCTTACTTTATGCTAGACTATAATAGCCTTATAGCACTTAGGTTCATTAGCTTAAAATCACACAAGCACTTTGGCCTCCAAAACATTATATACGCACGCACACAAGCCCAACACACACACACACACACCCATAAGCATGCAAGCCCAACAAAATATTGCCTCATCAACCTAATAATAATATGTATGAATAAATTTATGGGTCATCTGAGGGGTGTTACATTTTTTAAGGGTAAAAATTAGAATGAGTTACCATCGATTTCATACAGTTCTACAAAACATAAATTTTAGATATGTGACTTCATTCTCTTTATTTCAACAACTTCATTTTCTTTATTTTAACAAAATAGAAGGGTGTTAAAGTCACCTTTAGTGTTACACATCCTATCTTTATTATTGCTTCCATTTTGTTTTATATTAGTGTAGGCCCTAGTTGTAGGGGTTTAGTTTTTACAATGATATTTGTTTGTTGTGGGTTTTGGGTATTTGTAGGTATCAATGGTTATTTTTTTGTAAATGATATTTTAATGGATTAGGGACCCTTGTTGCATTCACCTCAAACCTTGTCCCTATTAGGAATTTTTTAGAAACGTTTCTAGGTTTTAAAATGCATGTTATCTAATACATACACACCACTACATTGTTTATTGTATGGAACAATGTTTGGATATGTTATTTTAAAAGAAATTGAGCTTCTTAGTGCACAATGTACATTGAATATGCAATGCTGTGATAATTACTTTAAGGTGCACTTCTTGGCTATTTTATTTTATTCAGGTTTAATGGTGCATAACATATAGCAAATATATTGATAGAAGATATTTCATTTTGTATGTCTTTTATTGATATAAGTTATGGGAGAAAAACTCATGGTAACATGCACAAAGAAATGTTTCAAATACAGAAACTGGGTGGATTGAAAGGTGATGAAATGAAGTTTTCCTTTTACTTTTTACTAATAATGTACTTCTTAAAAATACTAAATAACATGTTTCAAAAAACCATTTTTCATATGTCGTATTTTGTGCAAGGGTGGTGAGGGAAGATAAGGCCTTCTTAAGAAGAAAAAAATTATGAAGGACATAAATGATAATGAATTTGTCCTCAGTACATTTGTAATGGTGTTGGAAGTAAATTATATGGGGCATTTTTTTATATAGAAGTACGAGGGTATATTAGAAAGAATGTCTATTGGATGTTCTTTTCATTTACAATATAAAATAAATCCAAGAATTGGGAAGCCATTTGACACTTGCTTCTCTGGTACACTTTCTAATTTATACAATCATGTATAGTACACTGTAAATATAGACATACTTCTTACACTTTATTTCTATGTTTTTAAATGGAACATGTAAAGAAAAAAATAACCAAGCTCATCATCAAGACGTTACAAATAACTCATGTACAATATTCCTTGCAACTAAAGAAAAAATGAAGCATGTAAGCAATCGAGGTAATGATTGTGGTTCAAATGATGGATGCTAATCAATATAATTGGATGTTTCAAGTTTTATACTGTTAAACATTTGTTAGTCAAACATTTTGTTCAATATTGACATATGGTCCCAATTGGAATGATAATGGGTTACCAATAATTATAAGAATTATTTATCCATTTTGATTATCATGGACCTTTATGTTATCCTATTTATGTATAATCAAGAGTCCCTTATCCTTATCTATATATATATATATATATAATCGTATCTAGTGTCATAAAATATCACGTTGCTAATTAAATATATGGATGATTTGCATTATTACAATGATTAGAGGTGTAAACCACTAGTATATTTGTGTAAATGATAAAAGAGACTAATGTAATCATTATATTCTAACACAGTAATGAAAATATAAAAATCAATATTATTATAACAATATAGAATTTTTATGATTAATAATTTTTTAATAAAAAGACAAGAAAGTGCATTTACATGTCCATAATGTAAAACAATTCAATATTTAAACATATTGGTGCATTATATTCATTTTAAACAAGCATCGTGTTTCATACCTATTTAACCACAAATGATTTTGCGCTATTGTGCTATAAATGTACAAATGGACTAGTGGTTATAAATATAGTGGGTTGCTCACAACTAAAATGACACCACCATTCCTTTCTACTATACAATTACCATTGTCATCATCGTTACTGTTATCATTATACGAACAATTTATAGTGCACAATGATTTTATGTTCTAGTGTGCAATAGTAGATAATTTGTATCAGTGCTTTTAAAATATTTGATATGCACAGATGTTTCTATATTATATGAAACATATTGGTTCATTATATGTATACAATATGTACTAGGCCTTTCAATGTACATAAAATGCACTGGCATGCACTAAACATCCGTGCAATAGTGCACCTAGCCATTTTGAATGCACTGAGAGAAAAATGTCTATCATAGCATGTGATTTCTTAAAATTGTTAATTATACTTAATTTCCACTAAATCCAATACCAAAATCTCCACTACTAATAATGGAGGTTTTGGCATATGTTTTTTTTTTCAAAATTTTGCCCAATCTTGCAACATAAAACCGTCTGCTAAAACATCCATTACATAGTCTTTTTTTTTTTTTACAGTGATGAGTGTAGAAAATATTGTGTTTGGGCATTTTCATTCTTTTTAGAAACTTATTATATCATGTAGAGATACTTTTATTTTTTGCAATGTTCAATCCAACATCAATTGTATTTCTCATATTCGTGAGAGATATCATGTCCAAGTTCTTTAGATCAGAATGCATTGACACACTTTATTAATAGCTTTGCATTTTTGCAGTTTCATTGCATGAAGTTATATTGTACTATGGGGGTAAGGCAAATGGTCATAATTTAGAAACAAGAGTAGAAAATTAAGAGCCTACATATGCATCCAAGAACATCATTAATTGCAACATTGGCATAAAGTAACCATTTTCAAGATGAGGCCATTCATGAATACCTATCTCATTTTGACACAAAATTTTGTATTTAGGAAGGAAACAATTTAATTGGTCCTTGTAGTGAGAAAATCACTAATTGCAACATTACATTAAGAAAACCTTTTAAGACGAGGCCATTCATGAATACTTATCTCATTTTGACACAAAATTTGTATTTAGGAAGGAAATAATTGAAATGGTCTTTGCATCGAGAAATTTTTTGCATCAATAACATCATTTGTGATATATTTAAATACTATATTTGTTGGGAGTTTTTTAGCAAACTGTTGACTAATATTTCTTAAATATGTCAATTTTATGACTTAAGAGTCACAATAATCAAGATATAGGAATGTCTGAAGGAATTAGTAGTCATGGTTTATGCATCCCACAACTAGGGTACTTATATTGAACTCTCTTGCCCCACCTTTCTTTGGCTTATCTTGACAATAAAATGATTTATTTAGAGGAATCCTTTAATGAATGATGATTTCCTTAGGCCTCGATTTATTCTAATAAATCTATTTCTATTCAGCCAAGAATTGTAATTTTTTAATTTGATTATCCTCATAAAAATATTCATTGAATTCCTTAGTAGAAGAAATACAATGTCTACAAGTAAAGTCCATTGGAATTTAGCTAAAATGTCTTGTTGAGAGAACCCAACCACTCTCAAGCTAACCATTTTTGTCAAAACCATTTAAGTAAGTCATTTGCTTCTATTCCAAAATAATATATTGATTGACATGTTCTTCTACAAGGCTAAAGAAAACTTCAAGAAAATTTCTCAATGAACTTAGTGTGTCTTCTCTTAATTGTAAAGGTCATTCACCTCATTTAGCTTGTACATTTCTATTTGTTTTCAAGGAAATATCCAAGCATATCCACCCGAAGGGATCACATCCCACTCGCTTGTTAGCATAGCCTAACCCCAATGGTGTCAAGGAGAATTGACCTCGTGACCTCCCATTAGCAAGGTGCTTTAGCGATGAGAACTCGATCAATTGAGCTAACCCTCGGTGCTAGATCATAAAGTTTTATAATAAGAAAAGATCTTGATGATTCATGCGCTCCTAAGATATCCACTTGCAAGACAAATACAAGTTTGAGGAAACACGTATTTATATAAGAGGAAGCATTTTTGAAAGAGAAGGGGTTAAAGTAATTTTGATAGATAACATATGGGTGAAAACGTGAAGCTGGGTTACACTTTTGTGAGAAACATCCTCGAAAAATTCACAACCTCAATTTTTCAGTCGAACAATTTTTTTTTTTTAGTTAATTAATTTATTTTTATTTTTATTTATTTATTTATTTTTTCTTTTCTGCTGAATTTTCTAAATTTATTCGACCGAACTTTTGGCTATTTAGGCTAATGCCGATCGTTAAACGAGTTTTTTTCCAGAGTTGAAAAAGTCGGCAAAAATATAGTTTGGCTGAATAAATTATCGAGCCAAACTAGGGTTTTTGGCTGAATTATTTTGTTCAATATTGACATATGGTCCCAATTGGAATGATAATGGGCTACCGATAATTGTAAGAATTATTTATCCATTTTGATTATCATGGAACTTTATGTTATCCTATTTATGTATAATCAAGAGTCCCTCTTATATATATATATATATATATCTTATTGTATCTAGTGTCATAAAATATCATGTTGCTAATTAAATGTATGGATGATTTGCATTATTACAATGATTAGAGGTGTAAACCACTAGTATATTTGTGTAAATGATAAAAGAGACTAATGCAATCATTATATTCTAACACAATAATTAAAATATAAAAATCAATATTATTATAACAATATTGAATTTTTATGATTAATAATTTTTTTTTATAAAAAAACAAGAAAATGCATTTACATATATCCATAATGTAAAACAATTCAATATTTAAACATATTGGTGCATTATATTCATTTTAACCAGGCATTGTGGTTCATACCTATTTAACCACCAATGGCTTTGCACTATTGTGTTATAAATGTACAAATGGACTAGTGGTTATAAATATAGTGAAACCATTGTTGCTCAAAGCTAAAATAACAACATTCCTTTCTACTATACAATTACCATTGTCATCATCGTTACTGTTATCATTATACGAACAATTTATAGTGCACAATGATTTTATGTTCTAGTGCGCAATAATAGATAATTTGCATCTGTGCTTTTAAAATATTTGATATGCACCGATGTTTCTATATTATATGAAACATATTGGTTCATTATATGTATACAATATGTATTAGGTCTTTCAATGTATATAAAATGCACTGGCATGCACTAAACATCTGTGCAATAGTGCACCTAACCATTTTGAATGCACTGAGAGAAAAATATCTATCATAGCCTATGATTGCTTAAAATTGTTAATTATACTTAATTTCCACTAAATCCAATACTAAAATCTCCACTACTAATAATAGAGGTTTTGGCATATGTTTTTTTTTTTCAAAATTTTGCCCAATCTTGCAACATAAAACCCTCTGCTAAAACATCCATTACATAGTCTTTTTTTTTTTTTTTTTACAGCGATGGGTGTAGAAAATATTGTGTTTGGGCATTTGAATTCTTTTTAGAAACTTATCATATCATGTAGAGATACTTTTATTTGTTGCAATGTTCAATCCAACATCAATTGTGTTTCTCATATTCGTGAGATATATCATGTCCAAGTTCTTTAGATCAGAATGCATTGACACACTTTATTAATAGCTTTGCATTTTTGCAGTTTCATTGCATGAAGTTATATTGTACTATGGGGGTAAGACAAATGATCATAATTTAGAAAGAAGAGTAGAAAATTAAGAGCCTACATATGCATCCAAGAAAATCATTAATTGCAACACTGGCATAAAGTAACCATTTTCAAGATGAGGCCATTCATGAATACCTATCTCATTTTGACACAAAATTTTGTATTTAGGAAGGAAACAACTTAATTGGTCCTTGTAGTGAGAAAATCACTAATTGCAACATTGCATTAAGAAACCTTTTAAGACGAGGCCATTCATGAATACTTATCTCAATTTTGACACAAAATTTGTATTTAGGAAGGAAACAATTCAAATGGTCTTTGCATCAAGAAATTTTTTGCATCAATAACATCATTTGTGATATATTTAAACACTATATTTACTGGGAGTTTTTTAGCAAACTGTTAACTAATATTTCTTAAATATGTGAATTTTATGACTTAAGAGTCACAATAATCAGGATATAGGAATGTCTGAAGGATTTAGTAGTCATGGTTTATGCATCCCACAACTAGGGTACTTATGTTGAACTCTCTTGCCCCACCTTTCTTTGGCTTATCTTGACAATAAAATGATTTATTTAGAGGAATCCTTTAATGAATGATGATTTCCTTAGGCCTCGCTTTATTCTAATAAATCTATTTCTATTCAACCAAGAATTGTAATTTTTTAATTTGATTATCCTCATAAAAATATTCATTGAATTCCTTAGTAGAAGAATAACAATGTCTACAATTAAAGTCCTTTGGAATTTAGCTAAAATGTCTTGTTGAGAGAACCCAACCACTCTCAAGCTAACCACTTTTGTTGAAGCCATTTAAGTAAGTCATTTGCTTCTATTCCAAAATAATATATTGATTGACATGTTCTTCTACAAGGCTAAAAAAAACTTCAAGAAAATTTCTTAATGAACTTAGTGTGTCTTCTCTTAATCGTAAAGGTCATTCACCTCATTTAGCCTATAGATTTCTATTTTTTTTCAAGGAAATATCCAAGCATATCCACTCGAAGGGATCACATCCCACTCGCTTGTTAGCATAGCCTAACCCCAATGGTGTCAGGGAGAATTGACCTCGTGACCTCCCATTAGCAAGGTGCTTTAGCGATGAGAACTCGATCAATTGAGCTAACCCTCGGTGCTAGACAATAAAGTTTTATAATAAGAAAATATCTTGATGATTATGCGCTCCTAAGATATCCACTTGCAAGAAAAATACAAGTTTGAGGTAACACATATTTATATAAGAGGAAGCATCTTTGAAAGAGAAGGGGCTAAGGTAATTTTAATAGATAACATAAGGGTGAAAACGTGAAGCTGGGTTAGACTTTTGTGAGAAACATCCCTGAAAAATTCACAACCTCAATTTTTTAGTCGAATATTTATTTATTTTATTTTATTTTAATTTTTTTTTTTAGCCGAATTTTCTAAATTTATTCGGCCGAACTATTATACAAACATTTGGCCGAACTTTTGGTTGTTTAGACAAATGCCGATCGTTAAACGATTTTTTTTCCAGAGTTGAAAAAGTCGGCAAAGAAAAAAGTTCTGCTGAATAAATTATTTAGCCGAACTATTTGTTCTACCGAACTAGGGTTTTTGGCCGAATTATTTATTCGGCTGAAAAAACGTTTATATATATGACGAGCAAGACATTGCTGTAGAGTTTTTTGTGCTGTTCATTTTTTTCTGTGGTCGGTTGTCTGTTGAACTGAGTGGAAGTCGAGCATTGTAAGGTAATGTCTATTGAGCCGAGTGGAAGTCGAGCGCTATTGATTTGTGTCTGTGGTCTATTGAGCCAAGTGGAAGCTGAGTGCTGTAAGCCGAGGTCTGTTGAGCTGAGTGGAAGTCGAGCATTGTAAGCTGAATCGAAGCCGATTAGGTCGTAATTTAATTTTGTTTTTATGAAATTTTTATGATGTTTTTTTTATGAATTTTTTTATGATGTTTTTTATTTTTTGCAGCGTGGCGCCAGAGGAACTTTGGTTTGTTGCACTCATCGCTGGAATATTTATCAACCTCCTGGTCCACCCTCCTCATCTGGACCAGTTAAGTCACCCACTGCATGTTTGTATGTTTTTTGCTTGTATGATTTGATAGAATTTTCTGTATGATTTTTGTTTGTATGATTTGATCGACTTAAAACATTCCCTTTTCACTTTTGAGGCCAACTCAGAAAGTTTCAAACAATTAATAACTTCCAATCCAATTGACCATAGGTTGTAACTTCCTAGAGTTTCCCTTACTTTAACCCTTTAACTGACTGCAAGTACTTTCTCTGTTAATTCATAAAGAAAAAATACAAAAACAAAAACAGTTATACCAAATTAAATTCTCAATCTATAAAAGCTAGAAAACACTGTCGAACAAGATCCACCTCTCCTTGGGATTCTTCAAGGACATTAAATGGATTCAGTGACAGATAGATCTCGAGGCTCCATTCCTATTTTTTTTAATTATGAGTTTACCAGCTGCTACCTGTTGACCTCCTTTGAAGTAACATGTACTTTTACATTTTGCTCTCTAAATACATTAGTAAATGAAAAAGATTGAAATGAGTTTGCAACATCTTGTAATTGATCATACAAAGGCAAGTTGTTCGCTTTCATCCAACTTATTACAAAAACTGAATCACCAAAAACCATTGTGTGACATTGTTATCCAAATCAAACTTGAGAAGTAGCTTTAATGCTTTGAATTCTGCATAGTTTTTGTCCAATTATCAAACCTAGAAATCATAATAACATTTATATACAAACATAATACATTTAACATGAACCATAAATTAGAATTAGTCTATATATATAGAATCTACTCATACTAGAAACTGTAAAAGTCAAATTATGAAGTTACAAGGATAATTGAATCACACAGTCTCATTATTCATATCTTAAAATTTGTACTTGAAAGTCAATGACTCCATCTTTTTCAACCTCCTCTTTGTGAAAGATCTAATTTCTTTTTTCAGATGTAAAAAATGTCGGTCACTCAACAGTGTTCATTGATTCTGCGGTTCACTACTCAATGAAAGCTCATTCTTCATGTGCACCGTAATAAGAAGAATGTGCACCGTAATAATTCTACTTTCCTCTTCTAGTGGGTTACTACTTTAATAACATTTTAACTGCTTTAATTTCTTCACTGATTTCCAGTAACAAACTCTCAAAACAAAAATTCGACTTCTAAGAAATTTTGCTCTCTAAATACATTAGTAAATGAAAAAGATTGAAATGAGTTTGCAACATCTTGAAATTTATCATGCACTTTAATATTTTTAAAGTCATAGGATTTTTTTTTTTTTTTTTTAACGTTAAATACGTTTCAAAATTTTATAGAGTTTCAAGGATGTCTTACAACTTCTAAAATGGTGTACAAACGTGGTGAAGAGAAAACAATTATGAAGTTGACATTCAGAAAGTTTTGTATTTACTTCTGTATGTTGCCAAGGTTTTACATACATATTGTTTTCACAAATATCATTAGATTGTGTGCCCTCTATGTAAACATGACAAAAACAAGAATACTTTCTTTTATCAAATGCAAACGCATTTTGGTAATCATTTGTTTTATTTTAATGAAATTTTCGAGTCCCTTTTACTGTTTTAGCTTCATATGTAATCAATCTATCTACATCTTTGAGTGAGATATGCCAAAAAAACTATAGTAAATTCAAACAAGAGTTTAAATATGTTATTTAAAATACAATTTATATATGTTGAAGATAATCATCCTCATAATGTTTAAACTATATAATTTATAAATGTTTAAAACTATTTTTTTTTTCTTTATATATTAAAACTATATACAAGTTAATTTGTATATATGTACATACCTTTGTACCTTCCTTGATTGGTTAGTCTGATGGCTTAGTGCAACGTCGTAGCATTGAACAACTTGTTCAACTGAGACAATTTTGTTTGCAGAGTGGTCCATTTCATATCTTCGTAATGCTCATTTTATACATGCCCCTGCACCATCATGTTCTCCTTTTCCATGACCTATCTCAAAGAAATTCCAATGATGTTTAATGTGGGTTTTCTTATGAAGACGACATAACCAAAAGAATGATTGTGAAGATTTGAATTAACCAACGCATCCATCTGAGCGTATCCAATTTTCATTTAATTTTATTCCACGATCTTTCAACGAGTCATAAATCTTATCAAAATAATGTTGTACAAAATGTGTATCATGTGTACGATCATCACTAATATAAAGTAATATTCTTTAATAACATGTCGATTCTCACTAGTTCTTTCTATATCATCAATATTTTGTTCAACATGTCTAAATAGAATATGGACAAGCATAAAGACCTGGTCAGAATGATAATATTCACTATGTATTTCATTTTGTGCAACAAATGTGTAATTATCTGCAAAATCAACTATTGAAAAAATGGTTCCCGGTGGAAACATTTCATGAGATTTTTTGAATTCTAGGTCCTGCCATCGAGATCTATGTGAATGCTTGGTGTACTTATAAATTTCTATCTCAAATTTCTTCAAAAAATCTATCGGAGGAATTTCTTCTTCTTGTAATTCAATCCTTTTAGCACTTGTACTATTATTTGAACTAATCGATGTATGGATATATTCATATCTCTTACATTTCACTTTTAGGTTAGACAATGATTGATCATTTATATCAATAGAATATTTGTTGTGAAATAAAGTCAAATTTCCACAATGATCACATTTTTTACCACCAACACATTTCTTTTAGTAAAATAATTCATGACTTTCTCTTTCACATAGAATTTCGGATATGAAACCATGGATAGTGGAAGGAAAAGGTGAATTTTTCCAAAATGTTTTACCAAAATTAAGGAAGGTGTCATAATATAATTGAAATTCCACATGATAACGACAACAACAAGTGTTGTGTACAATGATAGGTTTAACATACCATGGTTTTTGTTGCACAAAAGTACCGATTGAGACATTAATTTCACGATTCTCTTCTATGAACTTATTGAACAACTCTATCTGAGTGGTGTCCAAGATATGTTTTGCATGTTCTTCATACTGATTTCGTGCTATTCTTCACTGCATCACATTCCTTTATTTTTTAATCCAATATTCATATATTATTTTTTTAACATCTTCTCCAAATTTATCTTTGTATGGTTGCCTACTTTTCCAACAAGCGAGATCATCATTTACATATATTTGTAATCGAAATTTCCTATGTTTGTGCAATGTTTTTCGTGAGGTCCCTAATATTTTTGCCATAGATTTTACCAAACGATTTTCTTTAGTACTTGATGAAACCACTGCCATTTGTATTTCTCTACGTGCAACTACATTGTTTTTCTTTCCAGATCTTCCAATTTTTTGTAGAGCACTATTTACATTTTGAATCACATTTTCCTTCACCTTTTTATCTTTTGTTGATTTTTGAATACCCAATAGAGTTGTAGCATCTTTTAATTTCTTTGATGTTAAGAGACCTCTCAAATTTTGAGCTTGAAATGTCACACTTTCACCTTTGAAGAACTTCTCAATAATGACCTTAACATGATATCGTATAATATGGTCAACTTTTTTATCTTCATATATGTCAGTGTCAACATTTTATAACATCTCATCATCGATATTGATTTCATCTGTACATATGAAAATTAAATTTAAATGGGTATAAATATTCATTAAATAGTAAAATTAAAAAATAGAGTTTGAATGAATTTGAAATTAATAAATATGTATAATTTCAATAATACACATGACATATATATATACATACTTGATGGTGATTCAACTTTTTCATTTGAATCTCTTTCAACATCTTCAATAACATCATCAATCATTGGTTCATTATCTTTTTCACTTCGTCTTTCAACATTTTCAATCTCATCATCAATGTTATGAAGAATATCTCTCTTTGTTTACATTGCAAAATATTTTTCAAATTAGTTCATCAAATAAAAATTAAATTTCACAAGACACTAATTAAATTTTAAATATCATTTATAATATTTACATTTACATATCTGCTTCAAATTCTAGTTGAGATTGATTTGCCCTTTCAAGGTTTGCGCACTCTTCATTATTTCTTTTGTAATAGTTTCTCCTGTATTCTCTACGAGCCTCAATGTCTCTTGTTCAATCATATTTTCTCTTGTAATTTCTTTGATTTCTCATGATAATTCAATCTATGTAGATTTTTAAAATCCAATCCAAAAAAGTCAATTTCAAAATCCTGAAAGCTCACTTTAAAAATTCACCACAAAAGAGTTACTTTAAAAAAACACTTTAAAAATTCAACCAAAAGAGTTTACTTTAAAAAAACTCACTTTAAAAATTCAACGCAAAAAAGTCACTTTAAAAATTCAGCCCAAAAGACTTACTTTAAAAATTAAGCCCAAAAAACTTACTTTAAAAATTAAGCTAAAAAATCTCAATTTAAAAATTCAGCCCAAAAGACTTACTTTAAAAATTAAGCTAAAAAATCTCACTTAAAAAATTCAGCCCAAAAGACTTACTTTAAAAATTAAGCTAAAAAATTTCACTTAAAAAATTTAGCCCAAAAAACTTACTTTAAAAATTAAGTCCAAAAAATTTCCTCCAAAAAATTCAGCCCAAAAGACTTACTTTCAAAATTAAGTCCAAAAAATTTCCTCCAAAAAATTCAGCCCAGAAGATTTAGCTTAAAAGTTCACTCCAAATGAGGAAAGAGTGCGAAAATAATGTTTCGGCTCCATTTATTTATATCATTTCGGGCGAAACATTTTTTCCAGAGGGTTTCATCATTTTATTTTTGCGGCTGACAAAAAATATCGACACATTCTCGGCTGAACTTTTAAAGTAATTCGGCCGAATTACTTTTCCGTTTATTTTAACGGATGTCGATGATAAACATAAGTTCGACCGAATGTAATTTTAATTTAGCTGAACTATTTTAATCTTCAACTCGGCAACAACTCGACTCTGGTCACCTTTTCCCAACTTCAGAATGCTTAAACTCCATCGAATTTGGTGAATTTACTGTCGGAACCAATACCGACATTTGCATAATTGAATCTACTTTCAATAAATATAAATTTGATGGAATTTTATAGAAATTTGCTAATTTTAATTAATTTTCTAAAAAATTGTGTGCAAAAAAT
Organism: Pinus tabuliformis; assembly: GCA_031772625.1. Classification (NCBI taxonomy): domain Eukaryota; kingdom Viridiplantae; phylum Streptophyta; class Pinopsida; order Pinales; family Pinaceae; genus Pinus; species Pinus tabuliformis. The sequence goes on along the minus strand of CM062807.1, from coordinate 444,516,181 downwards.
TTCTGAAAGTCATCATGATTCAGTGAAATAAAAAATATGTATATTCCAACATACATTATAAAAAATATGAAAATTTTATGGTTCATTACATTGGTCCGTCTTTTGTAATGGGTAGTTTTTAGATTTTTAGTTTATAACTAATATGTTGAGAAATTTGACACGCAACTAAACATCTTCAAAATCTACAGTTTTTTTATATTGGTTAAATTAAAAAATTCCTAGTAATTATGATATGCATCAGTTGGTTTCATAAATATAACGATATCGAAGTAGAGTCTGTCTAGATTGTTGCAACACATTTTTTTTCTTCTTCAAAAATGTTAAGTTAACAAAAATACACTAGTGCTAAAAAACATGGCGTGTTATGAATCCCTTGATTTTTAAAGAACACAGTCAAATAATTGCTAAGTTGGCATATCAAATGTGAATACAAAAATTCCAAAAAATAAGTAATAGAAAACTAATAAAATTTCTGACAAGTTTTTATTTATCGTAAAATGAAATTCTAAACAGAAAAGTTTCTTTGGCTTGCGGAAAGTTGAAGACCTTCCAAAAATGATATGTTTTTCTCAAAAAAAGGAAAAAAGTGTAACCCAACTCAACATTTTCACGTTGAGCACAATAACAATTAATATAATTAAACAATTTCACAAACATGTTAAATGTTCTATATATTAATTTTAAATTAAAATAATAATATAAAACCCTCTTTTTCTCTAGTTGGGAGTTGGTTTGTACATGTTTAAACTTGGGATTAACTTCTTGGTTTTTGTGATCCTTTTAAGATCAATAGGAATGAATCAACTCTATGCAAGTTTTAAGATGTTATAGTAAAGCAATACACACACATATTCTTTGTAAATATAAAGTAAATAATGACAATCACACATAATACTTAGAGATTTATGTAGAATCCCTTAAATAAGAAAACTATCAAAATACTTAGAGCCACACCTATAACTTTCATCATTGATCAAATTAATCATTTATAATTCAATATATAGGATCCCGTGGCATCCAAATCCCTAATCCACCGACCTAAATTAGATTCCTTAACCGGGATTGCATTACAATGGCCTAAAAAACCATTTGCCAAAAAACACCAAAAATAAGTAAAAAGGTACCAAAAATGACTCAATTTTTTTTTTTGGGTCTCAGAGAATACATCTCTAAACCTCCAAAAAAGGGATCCAAGTTGGCCCAACCTTGCTCCCATATCAATGTATTGTACATACACGTGGCCAATCATGCAAAGAATATAACACATACCAAATACTCTTTACTTGAGAACAATTACTTTTCTCTTGGTGAATTTGTGGATTTGAAACATTACAAAATATGGAGTTAAGAGTGGATGATAATTAAAGATATTGGTCTTCATGTGATCGAAATTTATGAAGTGAATGAAATGAAATACAAATTTAAACCCAAAACATAGAGATATAGTGAAACCTGAATGCAATTAATAAATGCAAAATGAAAGCAAACTACTTTGAACGGTGGTAGCTTATCTCTGAGAAGAGATGTGACAGTTATGCGCATTCCTGAAATGTGTTACAATAAGGCTCAAAGGCATTTTTATCATGAACAAATAATGAGAAATCCTAAACATCCAAAAACCTAACACTAGGAGATGAAGCGCTAAAGTCTTATGGGCCCCAATGGGGTAAGTTGGAACATCAAATTTTGGTGTCATAACTTTGGCATACAATCCCCATTTGGTGCACATGATAGCCCATTAGAAAGGTCTATCCGAGGAGTATAATTTCTGAGTTTCGATAAACTGTATGACTATTGTTGGCCTATTTCCACAAATTATTGTTTAGGGCCCCAAAACGATTGTTATTATGAAAAAATGGTGCACTCATTTGTACACAACAAATGACACTCATAGTTAGTAAGAAGCATGTATAAAGGAAACATTTACAGTTGAAAAAATTATGAAGGGAAAAAATTATTTTTTTTCCTAAAGTTGGTTTAAAAATCAACCCTCGTGGGTGCTCCAAATACATTTTAATGCACCCTCGTGAATTTTTCTTCGATAGCCGCGAGGGTTGCAAAAAGTACAGTCAACACCTCAGGAGACACAATTCCTTGTAGAAGAGTAAATATCCTAACATGGAAGGGTTGACCATTCAAGCCTTGAGGTTCAATAAGCCTTAATTAAAGGAGGATGGTATCTCTCATCTCATTTATGAGCCAAACAACCTCATTGATGAGCCAAAGGAGGGATATAGTGTTCAAAATGTCTATAAATGCAAGAGCATGGAGAGCCAAAAATAAGAAGTCGTGCATTGTTATACTTCCAAAATTACTACAAAGAAATCAAGCATACCAATGCTAAGATGATTCCACCATTGAGAGAGTCTATTCTTTACTTCTTTGAGAGAGCAAGAGCTTGCAAAAGAGATTGAGAAATGGAAATCCTTGTTGAGAGATATCAGGAACCATTGCTCAAAAAAATATCTTCAAGTGTCTTTGAAATTCATTTGTAACTCTTCCACCACCAATAATCAATAAGGACGACCCTAGATGCAGGAGCATCTAACCTGAGTCAATCATTTACTAGAGGAGTTAGTTTGTAAAGTATGATTTAATTAATTAATGTATTTTTTTAATAGTTTTAAGAGAGAATGATGATTATTGTAAATAGGAGAAGATTCGAGAGTATTGTGGAAGGTTTGAGAGGATTATGGATTAGTTAGCTCTTATCTAGGGATAAGGATTTAGATGAGAGATTTTAGGGATCAAGAGAGATATTGTTGCAGTTTGTTAAGGGATCTAGAACCTACTTGGGTTCTAATTCATTTTTATAAATTGAGGAGAGCCATGAGGCATGTAAGAGGTAGAAATGTATGTAGAAGTTTGAGACTTATGATTTAGTTAAAGCTTTTGAGTGTGATTCTTTTTGTGTGTTCAAGTATTGGAAGCGCTGCACCATTTTTGGTATCAGAGCCTGTGAGATTTCTATGTATTTGTCTCTGTGTTATTGTGTTTGTAAGATTGTTGTAGTTGAGTTGATCATCGTTGAGATAATCATAATAGTTTATCCATAAATAGAAGACTGTATCACTATTTGAAGGACGTTGAGAGAAGTGCACTTGTATTGTTTCCCGTGGAGAATCTACGTCCTGCGCATTTGCCAATGTTTGAGGAAATTGTCGTACGATCCCCTCCAGATTAAAGTTAGGGACCAGAGAGCCTTGTTGATTATCAACTTAAATATTGTCGTTGTGAATATGTTTTGGAGAACTTGATCTTTGGAGAGCTAGTTGAAGCGGGATGTACTTGTTAATTGTTAAATATTGAGACATTTGATTAGATTATTAGTGAAGCCATTTCTGAACAAGAGTTTCATAAATGTTATTTTCTATTGTCTACGAAATTCACTATTGATCCAACACGATTGCGACTGCGTTGGTAGGTCAATTTAGACCGGATCGAATTTGGACTTTGAGCTTGCCATCAATCTAAGTCCATAGGAACGTGAGGCAATTGAGTGCCTCACAACTATGGGATTTGATCTTGCCCATGTTTGAGCCTTCCCTATTAATTTGGACTGCTTCGAAGTCTATATGTTTCTGGTTGGTGGTCAACAAATAGCTAAGGTTCGAGTATTCTGTGCCAAGACATGGATGTAAAAGTAGTGATGAATCTAATAAATTACTCTGTCCAGCACATCATGGTGCACTATTAGTTGTTGCAGCACAAATGTGGGACAAAGCATTTGTATTGAAGACTAGCAAATGGACGGTGCCCATCTATTATTTACAAAAGTGTAAAATGGTTCGCACGATTGAGAGTGAGAACTTGTGAAATAATTATCGGCTACTAGAAGAGTATCAACACTTTGGAATTTCAGTACTTTGGATATTCCCACTGGGACCTGGAACTTGTGGCTGTTGTTCGATTTTGTTGAATCGAGAAAGAATTGTTTGATATGAGAGTTGCAAACATGCATGATTGGTTGGTGTGAGCAGTGGAGCAGTGCGGTGATGTTATCATAAATTGATGACATTGGAAATCCCTGTATTATGAGAAGTGAGCGTTGAACCATGCGTGGAGCCGTCCAACCCATGGAAATTTTGCGTGGCCTGTGGAGCTGTTGAAGAGTGAGGGATTACTGTTGAAGTCTTCTGTCCATGTTTGAATTTGGGGACAATGAAAAGTTTTGTCCATGCAAAGAGAATCTAGCCCAATGCAATGGCTAATATCAGACTCAGTAAATGAAGATGGTATTTTAAATATGCTCTAAAAGCATTGTTCGGTGAGGAATTTAATTACCCGCTTTTCTGTTTTCATTTGCCGCTGCTATACTAGCTTTTGTTACAATTAAATCTAATGATTGCAATGCATAACATTGATAATTTTGGAATTCCTGCAAGGATCAAGATACTTCCTAATCCATAGACACCTGATACTGGACTTTTGACAACAACATTAGAGGCATACAAATGGCAGAAAGAGGCCATGCACATGTGTAGGAATTGTTTGATGGCATACAAAAATCAGAATCTCGCAGGTGGTAAATTTATGTGTACATATTCTCGAAGGCTTCAGGAGTATCTTGAATATGCGATTCTTCGAGGCTGTATGGAGAGAACGGGTATGCACAAAGCGCACGGGTATGAGCACAACATCATAGGTAGTCTCCTCGGCCTGCATAAAAACTGTCCGGTAGTACAGTTATGTGTGAAAGTTTTCTGGAGAAAATTATAGTCATAATTACTTGTGTGCTGATCGATATACCACAAAGGCTCGAAAGGCTGGGGTGTTGGAACATTGTAGATAAATTCTCGATGATGAGATAATGTAAAGTAGATGGCAGGACAATGTGGAGCATAATAAAAGACAAGATATTTTGCGTGGGAGACCTGCATATGCATAGATGCTACAAGCCTTGGAAATCTGTGTAAAATTGTAGAACATTCACCAAATTTTCTCAGTCATTTAAAATTCACGTAATGCTCACTATGATCATTTTAGGAAAGTGGCGAAGAACCTAAACATTCTAGCCAAAGGTTGGACAGAGAGGACAAGAGTGTTCTCAAGAAAAGTGGATTTAAGTTGCAGAAGAAAAGAGGAGCGAGAGAGTTGCTCAGAAGATGGTTCCAAGACAGAGAACCAAAAGATATCAAGAGGTCAAGCGCAAAGAGAAAAGCTTGCATTGTTGGATGGAAAGTATGAAGGCTTGCTGAAAAGGGGATTGAATGCAGTCCACAAGTGAACAGATGGAGTTCACAGAGGAGGAGAAGGTGACTATTGATAGTCATTGCAGAGGTTCGGGGAGAAGCCACAGAAAGGAGAAGGAAAATGCCAAGGCAAATGGCATGAGAAAGAATCAAGAAGAGATTGACAGAGAGAAAGCTGAGATAAAATTCCATCTTGAGTTATTGATGGAGGTGTTACAAGAGAAAGAGAATGAAGACCAAAGATATGGATGGAGAATGAGGAAATGGGTCAAATGGAACCTATTGCAAAAGAAATGGAATGCCAAGTTGATAATTTTTTTTAGAGAACTTGAACAAAGACATATTGCTTTGTTGGAGAAGGAGAGACTCAAAGGAATTGAGTCACAGCCAAGAAGATTTGCTAAAACCCAGAAAGTCCATTGTGAAAGATTGGTTCTTGAAGCATCAAACGAGACCGAAAGGTCTTGTATTTTTAAAACTGATAGCTTGTTTATGTATGGAGGTACAGTACCAAATGATGAGTTTGTTGCTAAGAAGGAGAAGAAAACTATGACAGCTAATGACCATAGAAAAAATCCAGAAAGAAATTATGGTCAAGAAGTTCTTTGTGAATCTGAAGGAAATTGGGATGATTGTTTTTCATTCCATGAAGTTGAGTTTTCAGCTCAATTAGAGAAGGAAACAAAGGTAAAGGATGATCACATGTGTAAACCAAAACAAAGAAGAATCTTTGGAGAGAATGGAAAAGATGCTGGAAGAGATTTGATGTTTGAAACATCAAATGAGGCTAGAAAGCATTATATTTTAAAATCTGATAATTTGTGTAAAGAGTTTGTTACAAGTGCAGGAAAACCATCTACAACTGATATGAAGACAGAGAGAGAGGAAGAAGAACAAAATATGAATTTCTTTATAAGCATAGATGAAGTAAAGCATTCAGATGTTATGCTTGAGAGATATGATGCTGAAATAAATTTGCTGGAAATATTGTTGGAAGAATCCGTGTTAAAGAAAGAACCTCAGATTGCAGGACCACACAACAGTGGTACAAACAAAGATAATTTGCAGAAAATTATGAGCAGTAACAACTTTAAAATTGTTTTAAATTTGCAGGGAAGAAGACATTTTAATGTATTACATTTTTATGAAATGAAGTATGATGAAGAGGAAAATAAGAATTTGAAAATTCTTGTAAGTAAATTTCAACAAAATGATTATTATTTAAATGTTGAAATTGAGAAATTAAGGAAGCTGATGATGAAAGTACCCAACAAAAGGTACATGAATGTGAAGGAGATAAACCGTTGCAGAAAGAAAATGATGATAATAGAATTGATTAGCAGGGTGAAAGGAAGGCCACAACATAAAATTTGGAGACCTGGAGAAAGAAATATGACAGGAACAAAAACACAATAGCATGAAGAAGAAAGACTGAAGGACCAACAAAAAAACAAATTTTGGGATCCTAGAGGTAGAAAGTCATTAAGTCTTGTAGCTGTCACATTACCACAGAAAAGTGACAGACCTCATAGACTACAAGAGTCTATGATTATTTTTTTTGGGAGTCTGATGCAAGAGCATCTAACCTGGGTCAATCGTTTACTAGAGGAGTTAGTTTGTAAAGTATGATTTAATTAATTAATGTATTTTTTTAATAGTTTTAAGAGAGAATGATGATCATTGTAAATAGGAGAAGATTCAAGAGTATTGTGGAAGGTTTGAGAGGATTATGGATTAGTTAGCTCTTATCTAGGGATAAGGATTTGGATGAGAGATTTTAGGGATCAAGAGAGATATTGTTGGAGTTTGTTAAGGGATCTAGAACCTACTTGGGTTCCAATCCATTTGTATAAATCGAGGAGAACCACGGGGCATGTAAGATGTAGAAGTGTGAGAAATGAGAGGCCAATCATTGGGCCAATTCTCCTTTAATTATTTTGTTTATTAATTAATAAATTTCTGAGTTTTTACGTGCATATGGTTGGTTGGTGTGATCTTCAGTTTAGTTTTATTGTTTTTGTGAAGACCTATGGTTAGAGCACTGCATCAACCCTTTTCCCATTCCTTTGTTGATTTGTTTTAGATTCATTTTCTTGTTTCAAGTTATTTAGTTTAGTTTAGTTTTAGTTTTGTTTATGCATTGTTTTCACCTAATTCAATTCTTTATTGGTTCATATTTGATCATTAACATCATTCATTGTTTGTATATCTTCTTGCAGGATGAAACCAACTATAAGATAAGTTTATTTGGGACTCATATGCTACGAAATACACCATACAAAATGGCGACTCCACTTGCTTTCCTTTTTTGATCTAATTGGTTGTTTTGGAGACCTTTTCTTGTTGTTTTTCCATTTGGTTTTCGTCAAATAATTTTTTTGTAGGTCTCCCTTGGACCTACTCGCAGCTTGAAATCCTCTCTTTTTAATTTTTTCAGGTTGCCCTCGTGGCTTTTTACAGGAAAAATTGTGTGGGTCTCGTGATTGTGCATGAACCCATGAGACAAAAAGAACCAATTTTATCATTGTAATTTCCTTTTCCTGAGTGTTTGAGAATCCTTTAGTGACCTCCCTACATCCTGCAATTTTTAACACTTCAAATAGCCTTCAATTTTACTTTGCTAATCATCATATGTAGAGTAATTTTAATTATCTTTTACTTTAAAATTTTGTATGTTGGGACTAGGTGTAGTGTGACTAAAAACACGAGTAGGATCTCCCTCCTTGAAACCTTGTGGCGAACCTGAGGAGGGATCCAAAAAGGTTTTAAAATACTACCTACCATCTCCCTTTCAATTGTAAAATTACACATAACTTAACTAGGAAATAAGTAAGTGACCCTAAATCCACACATCTTTTACTTGTTTTGCAAACAATTCCATATTTGGGATTAGGAGTTGGTGTTAGTAAGAAAGAGAGTAGGTTCTCCCTCCCTTGCACCCTTGTGGCGAACATGTGGGGGGATTTGAAAATTTTCTCAAAACACTAAATTTTTCGTCTCCCTATAAGCTCATCTAGCATAATTAGGAAAAGTAAGTGGCCTATCATCCACATATATTTTTGTTTTTGCAAGGAACAACATAACATAGTGTAAAAAGGGGGAATTGTAAAGGATCATCACATATCCACATTTATTGCAATTCAAACACTTTGTATGTTCACCATTCACCTTGCACACACCATCACATCACACACTAAATTAATTTAAACTTTGTGCAAAAGGTATGCTCTCTTGCAATCTTTGCACTTAGTTTATTTTGAATTTACATCTTGGAACAACCTAAGCAAAGCAAAGACTCTTTACTCAAACTATTTGAACTCCCCATAAGGGCCACAAAATAATTTAATAGTTTAGGTTAGGACCATGGGGGTGGGCATCCCATAATCTTCCATAGTTGTTTTTAATTCAAAAACATAAAAGTTGTCTTTTTATGCAACTTTAGAATCCTAAATCATACAGTGACAAAACTGGTAATGAGAAGAAACTCGTGAAGGGGAAAGGCCTAGACAACATATTATCACAACCCTCCTTGTTGTGTCCCTACACTAGGTAGGGGGCTTTGGGTCGAAAGTTGACAACCAGAAGCTAAGATTCTCTCATTCCCATTGGACATAGGTGGCTTAGTAGCCAAATATTAGGGCATCTTAGTGGCCAAATATTAGGGCATCTTAGTGGCAAAATATTAGGGCATATTAATGGCCAAATGATCTGAACTTAAATAGGAATGCAAAAACTTACATATATAATCATAAACACAGAGATGCAATAGAAAAACACTTCATTTCATTAATAGAAAAATACTGAACTATGCTTACAAACAGAATGGAAATAAGATAACTTAGACGATGGTAGCTTATCTCTAAGAAGAGTTGTGGCGGCTACATACCTCTAAAATATGGTACAATGAGGCTCAAGGGCCTATTTATTATTGGAAAACATGAAAAAACCCTAACCCCAAGAGAACCCTGTTGAGGTTAGTTGGGCAGGCAACTTCCCGAGGTCGTCACTTGGCCATATTATCTCCATTTGGCGCATACGATACCTTGTTGGAACGGTCTCGCTAAGTACTACATGTTTTTCCATAGGGCCTTGCCTATGGCTATGGGCGTACTGCGAACCCCAAAAAACGTCATTTATCAGGACCCAAAAAACTGCTAAAAATAGTAAATGTTGAAATGAACAAGGAAACAAATGAAACTGACTGGGGGTTCTATGTGGAATAGGTGGGTGGTGACCAATATCCACCTGGATCATCCCTCCCCCCTTAGGAAGCAATGACCCCCATTGCGTGCAGAGTCTCCATGAGGTGAGGAAATTTCTGTTGAACCTGGTCCTTGGTGAACCACTTGCACTGGTGAAGAAGTTAACCTGCTTTGACAACTCAATATAATTGTATCCTTTGTTGGTGAGTGTTATTGATATGTGTGTCCATGACCTGATCAATTGTGGCATATTCCATGTAGTCTGGGTTGAGATCTGTTGGTGTAAGCTGTTTTGCAATGTCAGATGTGTCCAACAATGGTGGAAAGTATGGCTGAAGGCGGTCTACATTGAACACTAGGTGCAGACCATGGAATGGTGGGATGCTGACCTCGAAGGCATTGTCACCGATGACCTTGGTGATGGTGTAGGGCCCATATCGGAGTGGGCGAAGCTTGCGATGGGGTCCAACAAGGCTCTCCTTTTGTAAATGTAGCCAAACTTTGTCGCCCACCTAGAGCTTGTGCGACACTCGATGCTGATCATGGCACTGCTTGTACTTAGCATTGGCTCTGTCGAATATATCATGGACCTATTGGTAGATGTGTTGAATGCACTCAATGAACCTGTCAGCCCTTTCAGCTTCGGACTGAACGTGAGCCGAATCTACTTGAGTGGCTGAAAATGGTATGGCCACATCAATGGGGCATAATGGCTTAAATCCTAGCCCTACCTGAAAGGGGTTGTGGCCTATTGAGATGTGGAGAGCTCTGTTGTACCTGTGTTGGACATAGGGGAGACTTTCATCCCACGTGCATGGATGCTTCGAGTTGTACATGCGCATAATGTGTACAATCATCCTGTTGACAACCTCTGTTTGGCCATCAGTTTGGGGATGGAAAGTTGTGGAATTAGTAAGTTTTTTATCCAACATCGACCAGAGACTTGACCACAATGCACTCAGGAATCTGTTGTCCTAATCAAGGATCCCAAAGTGTACCCACACTCGCTCAAAGAAGAGCTTAGTGGTGGCCTCTGCTGTGATACTCTTCTTGCAGGCCACAATGATGGTCATCTTAGAGAATTTGTTGACGACCACATAAACATAATCATTGTCGTGCTTAGTAGAAGGAAGGCCCGACATGTAATCCATGGAGATAGATTCCCAAGGTTGGCTAGGAGTAGGTAGAGGAGTATACAAGCCTTGCTTCTTTATGGTTGGTTTGGCAATGGCGCAGGTGCTGCAGGATCTAATGTACTTCCCAACATCCTGACGAAGTTTCGGCCAAAAAAAAACTTCTGCAATATCGCCACTATTTTCTCAACTTAGAAATGTCCAGCGACCCGACTATAGTGAACCTCCCAAATCATCTTAGCACGTTCAATTTAAGGAACACATATGTGTCCTAGGTGGCATAACAATGCATCCTGAAGGTGAAAATTTGGAACTTGATTCCCTTCTAGGAGTATCTGGTATATACTACTGAATTCTAGATCGCTCTTGTAAAGATGCAACCACCCTGATGTCTCATGCCCACAGGTGTCGAGCACAGTAATCGATGCCATGGCCGGTGGTCGACTGAGGCAATCAACAATGTTATTAATGATGCCCTTCTTATACTTAATGTTCAAATGGAACTATTGCAAATAGGTTGAAAATTTTTGATGGCGATCATTCTGCAACTTCCCTTGTGTCTGTATGAATTGTAGAGATCGGTGGTCTATGTGGATGACCATTTCCTTCCCCAAAATGTAATGCTTCCATTGACGACATGCCTGCACAACAAAATACATTTCTTTATCATAAGTGGGGTACTTTTGGACTGTGTCTGAAAGTGTCTCAGTGTGGTAAGCCACTGGATGCCCATGCTGAGTAAGAACCACACCAATAACATAGTTTGAGGCATCTATCTCAATCTCAAATGGTTTTTGCAATTCTGGTAATGTGAGCATTGGTGTATAACAGAGGCAATTCTTCAGCTTGGAGAACAATTTTTGTTGGGTTTCTGACCAATTTTTTTTGCTTTTTCTCCACCCTTGGTGACTTGACTTAAAGGCCAAGTGATATGAGTGAACCCCAATTTGAACCTACAATAGAAATTGGTAAGACCCAAAAAGATGCAGAGCTCTGTTAGAGTGGTTGGGGCTGGCCAATCTCGAATGGCTTGTGACTTGGATGGGTCCACATGTACACCTTGCTCATCAATCATGTATCCCATATATTGAACTTGGGTCAGGCCAAAGGTGCATTTCTCCAAGTTAGCACACAGCTTGTGTTGTCGCAGGGTTTGAAGGACCTGTCAAATATGGTGGAGGTGCTCTTCCAAACTCCGGCTTAAGATCAAGATGTTATATAAATACACCACCATGAATGTATTGGTGAAGGGTCGCAAGATGTCATCCATCAGTCTCATGAAGGTTGCAGGGGCGTTCATCAATATGAACGGCATGACCAACCATCAAAAAAAGCCCTCCTTGGATTTGAAGGAAGTCTTCCAAACATCGGAGGGTTCGATAGGCACCTCGTGATAACTTGACTTCAAGTGAATTTTGCTGAAATATTTGGCCCCTTTGAGCTGGTCCAAGAGGTCATCAATCCCCAGGATTGAGTACCTATTTCAGACAATTCTCTTGTTCAGTGCCCGATAGTCAATACAGAGCCTCCAGATCCCATCCTTCTTCTGTACCAATACAATTAGGCTCCCACAAGGTGATGAGCTTGGCCCAATGTGCCCCTTTTGTGATAGTTCATGAATCTGCCTCTTGATCTCATCGTTCTCTAGGACAAAGTGTCGGTAGATCAGTCCATTGGGCAGCGACACGCCCAGGGTCAGATCAATGGAGTGCTTGACCTGACAGTGCAGAGGTACCCCTATGGGTGAGGCGAAAATATCCATGTACTCCTCCACGACCTTGTCCATCTGTTGTTGCTATGCAGAAGAGCCTTGCCTGGAAGTCGTGGCCACAACCTTCTTCCTGCCCTGGGGGTGAATCATAAGGAAAACAAATTTCATGGTCCGGGAAATGATCTTACTGCATTGCTTTGCAGTGATCAAAGAGATGGAGGTAGGCGAGGCTACCTATAGTATCCTGTAGAACTTAATAGACGAAGTAATAATCACAGAGTGAGGTCTAGACTCATATACAACATGTTTCTTCCATAAGTATGGTTGTCCTAACAATACATCACAAACTTCAATAGGAGAAACGTCACACAATACCTCATCCATGAAGGGCTTGATGCTGTAGGGAAGGTGACACTGTTGGCTGACGCGAAGATCTAATCCCTGGTGAAGCCACCTGATGGTGTACAACTGTGGATGTGTTGTAGCCTTTAGGCCCAGCCGCTTCACAACCTCTTTTGAAATGAGGTTATTTGTCTCCTGCTATCGATAATGAACTATAGCGGAGAACTCTTCACCCACATCTATGAGTGGAAGAGGCGTTCCCCCTCCTCTAGATATTCATGCTCAATCTTCTAGATCTTGGTGGTGGCCATGGTGGCACTAGGCTCCACATCAATTATCTACTTCCATTTTTTAGTTCCCTTATTGAGTTTTGATTTAGAGCCGGAACTTGCATTTGATTTGGAAGCCTTTAGCTCAGCCACCTGTGACTTCTTGGCCTGACACTCACTTCTTATTATGAGTGGATCTCTTATGGAACTCACACCATTTTCCTGTGTCCTTCTTCATCTTCATGGTGTTTTCATTTTCTTGTAGCTTTAGCGGGCTATCCTAGGTAGCCTCGCCTTGGCTTGGTCCTTTGTTCTGTGGTTTGGGGGTGCCTTTTCCTTCCTTTGGATTTGCAGATCCAAAGTCCTGCTTCTTTTGTTTAAACTTCTGCTCAATCTTGACAGCGTACCGATATGCCGTACCGAGCAAGGAAATGTCCAAGAACTCCATCTCATCCTGGATTTACTTGTGTAGACAGCCATGAAACTAGATCACCAAATGCTGCTCAGTATCCTTGATACCCAGCTTCATGCAAAGGGTATGGAAAATATTTGTGAACTCTAACACATCTTATCCCTTCCCTACAGTAGTGTGGTCCACTTTATGTATTTGTCTTCATAGCTCGTGATGGGGTAATATTATTCCTTGATGGCGTCTCAGAAAGAATTCCAAGTGCGTGTGGCTGAAAACAACGAGGGTTCACTCTTGTCCTTTTTTTCACTGTAGGTTTCCCACCAGTCCTTAACGTGTGAGGTGACTTTGAGAAGTGAAAAAGTAATATTTTCCTAATTGGAAAAGTCACGAACTGAAAAATATCCTTCCAACAGATTTAACCATTTATCTACGACGTTTGCATCTATCAGGCCTTCGAATATGGGAATATCGAAGTTAACTTGTACCTTAAAAGGAGTGGCACCTTTAGAGTGGTTGTTGGATGAAGATGCATCACCTATGGGTAGCCGTCGAAGGATCTAGGAAAAGTTATCCATCATCGCGTCCCTCTGTCGCTCGATGGCTTCCTCGAGAAACTTTTTGAAAGGACCTCCTGCATCCTCGTCTTTCTTTTCTTCTGCCATGGGAGGTTGTCGGGTTTTGCGAGGCTGATATTGCAATGGTTCACCTAGATCAAGCCCTAACTCCTTATAGCCTGACCTCGTTAGGGACATGCAAAGAAGAATAGAGAAAGAGTAGACTGCTATGATGCAATTGATCCGAACTTAAATAGGAATGCAACAACTTATAGATATAATCTTAAACACACAGATGCAGTAGAAAACACTTCATTTCATTAATAGAAAAATATTGAACTATGCTTACAAACAGAATGGAAATAAGATAGCTCGGGCGATGGTAGCTTATCTTTGAGAAGAGATGTAGCAGCTACATGCCTTTGAATTGAGTTACAATGAGGCTCAAGGGCCTATTTATTATTGGAAAACATGTGAAAACCCTAACAACCAAAGCCCTAACCCCGGGAGATGTAACACCAAGAGTTTTTGGGCCACCTTGGGGTTATTTGGGCAGCCAACTTCCCGGGGTCATAACTTGGTCATATTATCTCTGTTTTGCATGTACGATACCTTGTTGGAAATGTCTCGCTGATTGCTACAAGTTTTTTTGTAGGCCCTTGCTGATAACTACAGGCCTGCCGCGAACCCAAAAAAAAACGTCGTTTAGGGGGTCAAAACTACTCTAGAAGTTTAGGACCCGAAAACTGATAAAAATAGTAAATGCTGAAATGAGAAAGGAAAGAGATGAAACTGACTGGGGGGTCTAGGTGGAATAGGCGGGTGGCCACCAATATCCACCCGGATCACCAAATATTAGGGCATCTTAGTGGCTAAATATTAGGGCATCGAACAGGTTGTTGGAAGCATCTTAATTACTTTCACGACATCACCCCAACACCCTTTATTATAACCCGCTTCCATACCTTAGTTGTTTTTTTGGCTGTTAGAAGTGTCACATATAATTTCGATATGTGGCCCCAATACCCTTGCAAAATCCTTCACAAGGCCCACTTACTGATTGGGTGGAAGGACAATAGGTATTTTAGGATTTTTCATCACATGCAAAACCTCACAAACCTTTTTTATTTTTTCACACATTAAAGAGTTTAAAGGGAAAATTAAACATTTCTTTTTCATTTTGTCTTATGCATGTGGATCATTTGGTTTTCTAAGGAAATTCCCCTCAAGTATCTTCACACACCTTCTAGGGTAGCATAGGGGATTGTTGTCGCTGCTACAACACCCTCCAATGTTTCACTACATTCAAATTTTGGAGCCTACTTTGTTTTCGTTTCAAGTGTCACCTCGGTCGTCAAGTGCCATTTCATGTTGCTTTATATGTTTAAGTGTTCTTGAATGTTCTCAAGCATTGTCGCATTGATTATCACATCTCTAGATTCATTTTATGCTCGTGACAACTTTGTTGTGGTAAAACAATAGTTTTGGGTCGCAATCACTCACACTTCACTCATAATACTTGGGGGATGTGTATAAAATGGAGTTTTGATGTGTATTCATTGTTGATCAAGCTTGTATAAGTTTTCTCGATGAGTTGGTATGTGTCGCACATGTTTTTATGACTATAAGTCATCTTGCTTATCTCTTGTCCCATCATTCAAACTTAGATGAATTTCAGTTTCAAAGTGAACCCATAAATACCAAGAGTGCACAATCACACTTCCAAGCCTTGATGGGAAACCTTTCATTGTTCAAGAGTGCACCCTATGCTGTCCAAGAGTGCAGAGCGCACTGCTCAACCCTGATTCTCCTTCCTTGTTTTGAACTGCACCCTATAAAAATAACTAAGTCTTCCTAGAGTGCACTCTTTCGATTCAAGGAAGTATGCCCTCCTTGATCACACTTGTGCACTTTGAAGTCCTGAATCTCAATCCTTCAGCCTTCCCTAATGCGCCATTTTCCCTCCTGAATGTCTTGAGCGCATTAACGCACTCCAAATGCATGAAGTCCCAACCTTCAACCTTCAAAAGTGCACCTTGCGCCCTTCCTTAGGCCTCTTGAGTGCATAAGCACACTCTGAAGGCATGAAGCCTTAGCCTTTAGCCTTTGGGAGTGCGCCCTACACCATCCCTCTCTCCCTTGAGTGCACATCACACTTGGAAAATCCAAAGCCTTCCCCTTTGTCCTTCGGATTTGTGCCTTGCGCCCTGCCATGATTGGTTTCTTCTTTTGGGCACATGATCGCATGTCGAAGCCCCGAAGCCTCTCTTCTTCAACCCCTTAGCCTTTCAAAGTGAGCCCTTGCGCCATGTATCCCTTTTAACCCTCGTTGAACGCATCAGAAAGGACTGAACATAAAATATGCATGGATCATGGTAGAATATGATATTTTCAGGCTGATAGTTTCTCTTCATGAGTGGTTGTAGATACATGTATTCCAAAAATACCATGACAAGCACACATGAGGAATATCAGGTAAGGAGAACAAGAAAATGAAGCATGGAAAGAATGAAGAACACACCTAAATCTTGATGATCAAATAACTCTAAAGACTCTAATATTGAAGACCCTTTGGAGGGTGAAAGTGCCATAAAGAATGAAGTCACAACTAGAAACCATGTCACCACCAAAGAAAGTCCATGTCATTAATTGTTATTAGTCCCGATCATCAAAATAGTGACATGTCAAGTCTCATCACATGATGATGTTGAAGTCATGATGTATTGTTGCAATCGTTGTAAAAGACAAATAAGTGGAAGTCCAAGAATCATGTATGAACTAAAGAGTCATGGAATTCCAAAAGACACGTAATATCAAAAGTTGTATGTAATTCCAAAAGTCATTTGGAATCTGTTGTGACCACCAACAACCCCCCTACTTCTTTTAGTATTAGCAATAACACTAAAGAAGTGGGGACCCTTAGTAAAAAATCCAAAAAGATTTTATAATTTTTTTTGTATTATACTCCTCAAAAATACATCACACGGAGAAGAGTGAAGCATTTCTTTATGAGCACATTAAAACAACTGCTAAGAAGCGGCGCTAAATTCATCACATCGCATACATTAAGAAGCGCCCATAAATGAGAATCTTAAGAAATCTCCAATGGCCGATATGCGACATCGCATATCGCAACGTCGCATAAACAACACATGAATAACTTGACAAATTGCTGCGATCTGATATCTGCGATATATGCGATCTGCGATATATGCGATCTGCGAAACATGTGATCTGCGATATATGCGATCTGCGATAAATGTGATCTGCGATCATGCGATCTGAGATCTGCGAGTCATAGAAATTACCCATCGCAAATTTTCCTCGGCTCAGCATTCAAGAAAAGCTGTCCCTAAACCAAAAATTGGGCGCACGCCTTAAGGAAAATTAATGAATGTACGCTAAGGTATTCATGAAGGACAGTTTTGTGTTTTTCGAAGGGTCATTTCATTGTGGGTGTCATGATTTTACACATTCATAGAACTTGAAGCTTTCATGTCAAAATTTATTATCATTACTTTTTCCTTTGCGTGAACTGCAGGAAACAGCTAAGGAAAAAGGGAAAAGCGCCAATGCTCGGAGAACAGAGAAGAGATGCCCTCATAAACGAATACCGCATGCAACACAAATGCAGATTTCAGAGTGTTACTGAACAGATGCTGATATCAATAGGCGATTCGACACTCAAGGTCAAAAACTCACAAAAGAAGCAT
Organism: Pinus tabuliformis; assembly: GCA_031772625.1. Lineage (NCBI taxonomy): Eukaryota > Viridiplantae > Streptophyta > Pinopsida > Pinales > Pinaceae > Pinus > Pinus tabuliformis. The sequence goes on along the minus strand of CM062807.1, from coordinate 444,498,653 downwards.
GTTTGCAAAATTCTGAAGCTCATGCCCGGTAATGGAAAAAGCGCTAAAGGCGAAAAACGCACCAGAAAGGCCCGGATCAAAGAACAGAGATAGTTTTTGATGCGCGATTAGCACCTAGCGCTAATCGCCTAGCACTAATCACGCATCGCTAAGAAAATTGTTCAGAAAGCAAAGTCCCTAACTTGCTTAGTCATCCACGAATCCAGAAGCCGAGATAGCAAAAGCAGAGGCAATTTAAGAAGAATCTGGGTTGTTAGCAAGCATACACGCAGTAAATTCGCCCAACCAGAAGATGATTCCCAAAAATATCTTCTAGTTTACTAAAAAGAGGTGCCAGCGCTTGCCATTTCTATTTTCGTAGCTCAAACAAAAGGAGAAGACGACCAGCCGACTCTTCCCAGGCAAATGTTGCATGCTCACAGCACTAAGGAGCAAATGCAGAAATAGTTAGAAATTAGATTCAATTTTTAGAAATAAGTTTGCTTAGATAAAGGGCGGTCATTTTAAACCGTATCCGAAATTTATGTAATTAAGTTATTTAGTTAGCAGTATTTAAACCCTTCTCATGCATTTGGAGAAGGGTCCAGAAATTTGTCAAAAACTTGTCCTCAGAACATGCACTTCTGCACCCTCAGAGGAGGTTTTGATGAATGAATGGATCAAGGTTTATTAATTTTTGCATTTGATATCTGCTACTGATGTTGCACTTCTGTACTCTTGGTAGATATCAGAACAAGGAGAGATAAATCATTATTACTTGAAGCTTATGAGTAGGACCAGTCATAAATGGTACTTTTATCTCTTGGCTATTTCTGCTTATATTCTTAAAGTGATATACAATTTTTAGTTGTTTATATGTTATTGCATGAATGTGTGAGTTACCATTTGGCACTTTTGTACGGTGGAGTCATTTATTTATGTTTGATATATGAATAACTTATTATGCGATATGCTGTTCACAACTGTTTTGCCTAACTTTTTATGCAAAGTGGTTCATCTTAATTGATTTCCATTCTTATGATAGCTGAATGATCTTTATTACCAGTTATTGTTTGAAATCTCTTTAGATTGCATAATAGAAGAAACACACCCCGGGTTAGCATAGATTAGATGTGCTGTTTTCATTAGATTACAATAGCATAGAATTAGATTAAAGTAGCTTAGATTAGAACTCTTAGATCGGCATCATCCAACTTTGCACACACACACACCCTTAGATTGGGAAACTGGTCCCATTATCCCCAGTCAGACCCGCTATACCAAATGGATAAGGAGCTGCCAACCAAGGTCCGGACCGGGTGGGTATCCCCCTTGTTGTCGACCCGATTTTCGGGGCTTCAACATATTTGGCACTAGAAGGAGGGCATGAACTATGAATGGCACTTAAATCAAAATCTTTATACCATTCCGAGAGTAAATCGCCCTTATCATCTCCCCCGACTTCTCCAGTATATTTAAATCCAGAGTCGGAAGTCACTCGAGTATCAATCGCTGCTACACACCTTGATATTTCAGACCAATTTACCATTAAACCTCCTGGAGTAGAATCTTTGATTCACAAACTTCATGGATTTTCCATTTCCCCTCAGAGGTCTGATAAATCTCAAAGCAGTGTGACTTCGCAGTACAATCCTGCTCATCCCCTAACTAGATTGAAAAGTGAAAAATTTGGCATCCAGCCAACTGAGTTGCCTCTTCCCACCAGGAAAAGACCGAGGAAATCACCACAAGAGTCTGACAGTGAGACTCTTTCATCTACATCGCCGATTTCAACTACCTCACTGCGAAGTCAACCACCCACACCTCCATTCCAAACCATCATCCATCCGTCTACCACAATCCCCCTTCTATCATCCACGATCATAGTATCCTCATCTTCCCAACCACGGAGATCATCTCCTGCACTTTTCTCTACTAGAGGCTCAACGATGGCCCAATCTCCATGGAACAACCCTGGGGCAGTCTTGATGCCTGCACCCTTTCTCTTTTATGCTTCATGATTTCATCGATCATTTATTGTTTTCGCTGATGAGTAGGGTAGATTCAAGTCAATTGTTTTAGCATATTACAATCTTTAGTTTGAATCTACAAGGAATTTCTACATAATATCGGAGAAGAAATCATTGTAGAAGAGGAGAATACGAGTTTGTCTTTTGTAGGAGAAATCCAATTTGCAGTATCATACTTTAGAGCTAGCAGGATGTCTTTCTATGGATTGAGACTCGCACATGCCCTTGAAAGTAGTTCGAACTATATTGCTTGGAAGGACAAGATGGAGGCAGTGTTGGAAGACAATGAGCTTAAGGAATTTATAGACAAAGACATTTCTAAGCCAGCTGATGCTCAGGACTAGCATAGTGGAGAAAGTGTGTGGCAAAGGCGAGAAGGATTATCCTAGAAGGAGTTCAAGATCATATTGTCTCCAACCTCCATGGTAAGGAAACTCCATTTGCAACGTGGAAGGCCTTGACAAACCTATTTCAAAACAAGAGAGACCATAGGAAGTTGGCACTAAAGGACAAGCTCAGAAAGACCAAGATGGAGAAAGGTGACAAAATATCAAAATACTTGACCAAGTACACCCAATGTCGGGATGAGCATGGAAGTGTTAGTGTTATAGTTTCTGAAGACGATCTGGTTATCCTAGCACTTCTAGGACTTCCCAAGAGCTAGCATATTTACCAGGACTTAGTCAATGGGAGGGAGAATCTAATAGAGTGGAAGCGATTGTGGTGTGACTTGGTACAAGAAGAGATTTGGCGGAACACCAGAGATGGATCCTCATCCAAGCATGATGATGAGGAGAACTTTGCCTTAGCTGGAAAGGCAAATAAAGGGAAGGGGAAGTAATCCCATTCCAATCAGATTCTAGTCAGGGCTAAAAGAAGAAGGACATGTCAAAGATTAAATGTTTTCACTGTCAAGAGTTGGGACACTTTGCCACAAAGTGTCAACACAAGAAGGCCGATAAGAATCCCTCAGGAGGAGAGGCATGTGAAGCTCTTGCTTCACAATTTGATGTGGATTTCACCCTCATTGCTTGCATGGTGACATCAACGATGGATAGTGTGTGGTACCTGGATTATGGAGCCTCATTCCATATGACCAAAAACAAAGGGTTATTCAGTGACTTGGAGGAGAAGGACCTCCATATGCACATCGATATGGGAGATGATGGGAGGTAGAGTGCGACAGGCATCGATACTATTACCTTTCAGAGGGAGTCTATTTCTCCTCTCACATTAAAAGATGTCATGTATGTTCTAGGTTTGAAGAAGAATTTGGTTTTAGTTTCCATGTTTGAGGACCATGGATATGATGTGATGTTTAGAAAGGGAAAGGCATTCCTTCATCACATAGCCTTAGGACAGGTGAAGCGGATTGGGGTTCGGGTGAAGAACCTCTACAATTTGGATGTATAAGACTGCATTGCTTTGAGTACAAAAGCAGAGAAGGTACAAAGCTGAGACATCGGTGAATGATGGCATAGAAGATTGGGTCACTTACACCACGAAGCTTTGAAGATCATGCAACAAATTTCTACAGGACTTCCCAAGGGTACACTAGAGTAGAGAGACACATGAAAAGGGTGTACATTGGGGAAGTACAAAAAACTTCCTTTCATGATAACGACAGTCAAGCGCAAGTGATCCTTGATTAAGTTCACTCAGATGTGTGTGGACCTTTCTCAACAGCATCCATGACCAAACACGTGTATTATGTATTATTTGTTGATGATTTTTCTCGTAAGTGTTGGATTTTCTTCATGTATAAGAAATATCAGAAGTTTGCTAAATTTTATGAATTTAAAGCACTTGTCGAGAAATATATTGGAAGGAAAGTTAAAGCTCTCAGAAGTGATAATAGTGGAGAATATGTGTCGAATGAATTCAAGAACTTCTATGCAGCAGAAGGCATTCGACATGAATTAATAACACCTCATAACCGACAATAGAATGGGGTGTCTAAAAGGAAGAACATAAGTATTGTGGGAGTGACACAGGTGATGTTACATGATCAGGGCCTACCGTTGCACTTGTGGGTTGAAGCATGCAACACAAATGTTTATTTGCAGAACATAAGCCCTCATCGAATTCTCGGGATGAGTACACTAGAAGAAGTTTTTTCAGGTAAGAAACCAGATGCGGTACACTTCAGGATCTTTGGTTCATCAATCTACTATCATGTTACGAAGGATGCATGGAAAAGTCTAGAGCCAACAACTGAGCTGGGTATATTTGTGGGGTACATTGATACACCTCACAACTATCAGGTGTATCTGCTATCCAACAGGATGACAGTGGTTCGTAGAGATGTGAAGTTCGATGAAGAGAAGGCCATGAGATGTTCCCTTGAGAGGGAGCTTCAGTTACATGCAGATAAGGATCTTTTAGCTCCAATGGATCAATCTTAGGATGATGTGGAGCAACCACATGCTGAGGAGCGGAGAGTGGAAGCACCCACTCATGTAGAGAATTCCATAGATGGAAGGAAGTGCACCAAAGAGGTTGACAGATTGATGTGTGATGTTAGAGAGAATGTGGGAGCACCCACATCATAGCGCAGGTAGAGGAGGTCACTAGATTGGTACACTGGATACTTGGCTCTAATGAGTGAGAGTGTAGAAGTTGAGCCATCCTCATTCGAGGAAGAAGTGAAAAAACTAGTCTGGGTTGATGCCATGGTTGAAGAGTATGACTCCATTATTAGAAATAGTGTTTGGGAAGTGGTCCCAAGACCAGTAGACAAGTCACTAGTGAGTTCTAGACTGCTTTACAAGGTAAAGCAAGCAACATATGGGAGTGTGGAGAAACACAAGGCCAGATTTGTAGCCATAGGGTTCTCTTAGGTGGAGGGAATTGATTACGAGGAGACATTTTCTCCAACAACAAGGTACTCTTCAATCATATCTATTCTAACATTGTTAGCGCATATGGAATGGAAGATACATCAGATGGATGTGAAGACAACATTCATTAGTGGTATGATTGAGGAAGAGGTGTATATTGAGCAGCCAGAAGGATTTGAAACCTTCAACAAAGAGTCACATGTGTTCAGACTCAAGCGAGCTTTGTATGGACTAAAACAAGCACCCTGTGCTTGGTACACCAGGATTGACATCTATTTCAGCAGGTTGGTCTTCACCAAAAGTAAAGCAGATGTGAACCTTTACCATATTGTGGTTGAAGGTAAATTGTTGATTGTAGTACTATATGTCGATGATTTGATTCTAACAGGTGATGAGAAGTTGATAAAATCTTGTGAAGAGGATCTTGCAAGAGAATTCGAGATGAAGGACCTGGGGCTCATGCATTACTTTCTTGGTATGGAAGTATGACAAGGAGACGAGGAATTGTTTGTCTCTCAGGGCAAGTATGCCAACGAGATATTGAAGAAGTTCCACGTGGAGAGAAACAAACCCATGGAGACTCCTCTAGCAAGTAACTGGAGGAAGGAGGATGCTACTTCAGGTGAAGTAGTATAGGCTACTATTTATAGACAGCTTGTGGGTTCACTTATGTATTTTGTGGAGACACAATTGAACATGTTTTGTAGTTAACCATCTTAGTCAAGCCATGGTTAAGCCAACTAAACTTTATTGGAAGGCAACTAAACATGTGTTGAGATACCTTAGAGGCACCACTCAGTCTGGTCTTTGATACAAACGAACAGAGGGAGTGAAGCTTCAAGGCTTCACAGATGTAGATTGGGTAGGGAGTCCATCTGACAGGAAGAGCACATCAGGGGGAGTCTTCAGTATTGGGTCAACAACAATTTCTTTCTACAGTAAGAAGCAGATATAAGTTGCACTTAGTTTGACAGAAGCAGAGTACATGGCTGCTAGTCAAGCATCTTGTGAGGCTATCTGGATGAGGAAGATCCTTGTTGGGTTATTTGTTCAACAAATGGACCCTACAATGATTTACTGTGACAACTAGAGTTGTATCAAACTCTTTGAGAATCCAATTTTTCATGATCGGTCGAAGCATATCGACATCCGATATGACCATCTATGAGACTGTGTGCAAAGGAGAATCATGTTGCTGGAGTACATTCCTACAGAGGAGCAAGATGAAAATATTTGGCAAAGGCATTGTCAATATGCAAATTCAAGTTTCACAGAGGCAGAATTGGGGTAACAGATAATCCCTTTCTTGTTGAGAGGGAGTGTTGAAAAATGCAACAAGAAAATCCTAATTTAATTTTTTCCTTGAATTAACTTGTAATTATAATTCTCATAGCAACTTGTAGTATTTAACAAAGTTAATTTGACTTAGTTGGCCCAATTAATTCGAGTTGGGAGTATATCTAGAGTCATGTAGTGTGGTTCCTAAATTTTAGGGGCCAAGGTTGAGTTTATTTTGAGTTGTAATTATTTAATTCAGTTTAACTGAGTTAAATTTAGTTAAACTAGTTCCAATTGATGGAGGAATTCATGGGAAATCCAGTAGTGGGGTGTAACCATCACTGCTCAACTAGTAAATTTAAGATTCACTCATAATTAACTCATGCATGTAAGATCAGAGAAATACCTAGTTGAGATTGGAGTTCAGGGATAGTGTACTATCAGTTATATAATCATCTGAATTGTACAGGTGGTTCATGCAATCAGATGAAGGCCTATGAGGATTGCGCAGTTCATTATTGAGGAATTTCCTAATTAAATAAGGGCTAATTCCCTAGAAAATTACGCAAGGAAATAGGAGCTTGGTAGGAAACAAATTTGGCTAAGTATTGAATGGAGCTTGTTTGTGAAGCAGTGAGACAATTTGAGATAGTGCAGAGGTTTCTTGGGCTTGAGCAAAACATTGTAATCTTCTCATATTTTTTGATTAATGCATTATACATATAGTAGGGGTTTTTAGCTTTAGTTTTCCCCAAAAAATTATTGTGTTATGTGTGATTGAATTCTTTCTCTTTTATGCTTCGTGATTTCATCAATCGCTTATTGTTTTTGTTGATGAGTAGAGTAGATTCAAGTCAATTGTTTTAGCATATTACAATCAGCAGTTTGAATCTACAAGGAATTTCTACAATTTTCACTTGAGGTAAAGTGATTTTCCTACTATATGAGAGCATGCTTCACCTTCTAATTATTCCCATTTCTTCTAATATTTTTGAAGTTCCATCACCATCATTTGATCTTGTTCCTATGCCTACCTTAAAGAAGCTCCAAGCTAGGTGTAGGTCATTTTTGGTGGTTTGATAACTTAGATGAAAACTTTGTGGATTTAGTTAAGGTAGCCATATTGATGAGTGATATCTCAACTACTTATGGACTTTGAGAGGGAAAGGAATGAAATATTATAGAAGTTGACATACAATTTATAGTCTAGGGATTTGGATTCTTAGGTATGCATAATTTGAAGATCCTATATTTGATATATTCCATGGTACACTATTATCTTGGAAAATCTATATCTTGACACTCAACTATTCTAATCTTACCTTGGGATGAGAAAAAATATTTGATTGTGTGATTGTTCACTTCCATAAATGTGCTTGTATGGTTATTTGGTCCATTTAAGTGCTTCTAAATTCATTTCACTCAAGAATTATCTAATGAATGGGAGATAACCTGGATGAATGTGGGTCAAGTCATGCCTTGCTACTAACGAACTTTTAAGTCTCAAGGTAATCTAACCATTTCAAGACTTACATTTTTGGTTCATATGTTGAGAAGTGCAAGGAAATATTTAGCCAAGGATGTGTGATTTGGATACACCACATGCGATTTTGAATGGGAGGCGAGTATCATATCATTGAAAATTCATATGGTGTAAGAGATGGTGTTATACTACCACATTGTGGAGATAGGCATATGGGGACCAATGCACTATAACCATAAAGGAAATAAAAATTCATCGTTACACATCAAGAAGTTCAGATCACTATGGAGGTGCTAGTATTGTACATTAATGACAACTGGGAATTTTCGAATTAGAGTAATGGAGCGATAATGTTCAATTCAATAGGGAGAGGTATGACATGTCCAGTTCAATAGGGAGAGGTTTGACAAGGGAGGCCTTGCTGATCCTAAACATCAATGCATATTAGAATGACTGCGGGGAGGGGGTGCGAAGATCTTGGTTCCCCTATGGGAAATGATGGAAGAGTGCTAGCATCAGAGCGAGTGAAAAAATACCATGTGTCAAGGACACATGTTTGTATAATGGTGAGTTAGGGATTGGGATGTTAGAGATGGGTGAGTGGAGAGCTATGGTGACATCCTGATAGTCAAAATGCCACTAGTCATACATGTGGATAGCTAGTGGAGAATGTCGAAATTGTAACCAGGAATGACTTCTTTGTCTTGTGCCTCAGTCAAAGATGCTAATTTGAATCCACTCTCATAGATACTTCAGTTAGTTGTTAGTTAACATGTGTGATATGGCCTATCACTAAGTTATTGTCAGTTAATTCGAGTTAGATGGATTTCAACTAGTTGATAGCTAAAATTTAGCTATCTAGTGGAGTTAAACTCTAATGTTTGTTAGTTAACTGATCTCTAGTTCTAGAATAGAGATAAACTTTAGTTCTTGAGTTTAGTTGAGTAGTTTGAATTTTGTTAACTCAATTGACTCTCAGTTAACTAGTTGCAACTACTAAATTTATCCCTAGTAGGTCATGCAATTTGAAATTGCCTATTGAGATTGAATGAAGACATAGATCTGTTTATTCATTGTACACAGGTTTTTTTGTAGAGGCTGGAGAAGCAAGGAAAGCAATTTCTCTTGGGAATCACACAAGGAAATAGACTAAATTCCTATTTTTTAGGGGTATATTTGTGCTAGGAAATAGGAGCTTCCTGGCAGGACTTATTTGCCTAAGTGTTGGGCAAGTATTGTAGAGAGTTGATTAGTATTGCAGGTAGCTTTAGGCTTGAAGCAGTTTCTTTTTCATAGATCAGATTGCTCAATTGATTTAATACAAGCAAAGAGGTTTTTTCCCAGTTGGGTTCCCCATAAAATTATTATGTTCTCTGTGTGGTTGTGTTTCTATTCATTGTTTTATTTCTGTAGAATTTTGGTAGAGAAACCTTTTGTCTTTTGCAAATCAGTTTTCTCTCATTATCAATTGCAAGGTTTCAAGGATTTTCTACATGGCATCAGAGCTGAAAATAAGAGAGAGACTAAGTTCCGTTATCAAATTCAAAGCCAATTGAAGAGGCGATTAGTTGGTGCAGGAATTCTACAAGTGAAAGAATCATGTCAGTCTATGGTTTGAGGAAAAATCATGCCCTAGAAGGGACTTCGAATTTTTGTGCATGGAAGGACATAATGGAGGTTATGTTAGATGATAACAGGATTTTGGAATACATCAAAATTAGTATTCCTAAACCTGTTGCAACAGATGCACAACAATTGGCTCAATTGAAGAAGGACACTGCCAAAACTAGGAGGATGATCTTGGAAGGAGTTAGATACCATATTATTCCAAATTTGCATGGGAAGGAAACACGATTCCAGATGTGGAAGACCCACACTAATCTATTCGAAAGCAGTAGTGATTCCATAAAACTTTGTTTGAAGAAAAAATTGAGGAACATTCAAATGGGCAAGGATGAGCCCATTGTTACATAGTTATCCAGGTTTACTCAAGTGAGGGATGAACTTGGAGGTGTTGAAGGGACAATTCCATCAACAGGGCTTGTGAGCCTTGCTTTTCTTGGGCTTTAAAAATCCTGGTAGATTTTCTAGGATGCAGTGAATGGCAGAGATAAGCTCCCTAATTGGGAGAGACTGTGGTCAGATCTTGTGCAAGAAGAGATAGAGAGGAACACAAGTGATGGAGTCTCATCTGGGATAGAAGTTGAGGGAAATTTTTCTTTAGTTTGAAAAGGGAAGAAAGCCAAGGGCAAGAAGATCTAAGGCAAAACTGAGTCTAGTCAGAATGGAGGCAAGGAAAAGAAGGATCTTAGCAAGATCAAGTGTTTTTATTGCCATGAATTTGGACATTATCTTACAAAATGTCCAAACAAGAAATCCAAAAAGCATGTTGCGACAACAATAGGAGGAGAATCACTCTCTTCTAAATTCGAATTGGATTTCACCCTCATAGCTTGCATGGCAAGCTCAACATGAGGTAATGTGTGGTACATTTACTGAGGGGCTTCATTCCACATGACAAGGAATAAAAATTTCTTTAGCAGCTTGGAGGAAAAAGACATGCAATTATGTATAAAGCTTGGAGACGATTGCAGATATATGATTAAAGGTGTTGGCATAGTAAGATTTAAGAGGAAGTCTAGTTCCCTTCTCCACCTCAAGAATGGGATGCATGTTCTAGGATTGAAGAAAAACTTTATCTCATTAGTAGTCCTTGAAGACAAGGGGTATGATGCAGTATTCAACAAAGGGAATGCCTACCTCAAGCATTCTTCTTTAGGAAAGGTCAAGAAAATTGGTGTCAGGATCAAGAACCTCTACAAATTTGATGTTGATGCATGTGTAGCCTTGAGAAGCAAGGAAAATAGTTCTCAGAGTATAGATGTGGTGGTTGACTGAGAGTATGATAGAGCTCTCAAGATGGATCCTCAACCAGTATCTTAGTTTTAGTCTAAGCTAGTTGGAAATTGGGTTGACCAACAGGATGATGATGATGAGGACCATAGGTCGAGGTGAGTGAAGGCAACCACTTAGCCAAAGACTTCTAGTATAGGGAAATTTTGAGCCAAGTGGGCAGAGGATTTGGTTAAGGGAGATAAAAAGAAAAATGAGTCTCCCAACACCAAGAAGTAGACACCCTATACACAAGGTACATGGATCTTTCTAGTTTAGAGGGAGCAGATAACTTGGTAGAGTCGAAGAAAAATCTAGGTGGATAGGGTTCTTCCAAGAATCCCTTCCTCGCTAAGAGGGAGTGTTGAAATTGTAGCAATGAATGACTTCTTTGACTTGTGCCTTAGTCAAAGAGGTTAATTGGAATTCAATCTCATAGATACTTGAGTTAGTTGTCAGTTAACATGTGTGATGTTTCCTATCACTGAGTTATTCTCAGTTAATTCAAGTTATATGGCTTTCAGTGAGTTGTGTACTAGTTGATAGCTAAAATTTAGCTATCTAGTGGAGTTAAACTCTAGTGTTTGTCAGTAAACTGATCTCTAGTTTTAGAATAGATATAGACTTTTGTTCTTGATTTTGGTTGAGTAGTTTGGATTTTATTAACTCAAACGATTCTTAGTTAACTAGTTGCAACTAAATTTAGCCCTAGTAGACCATGTGATTTGAAATTACCTATTGAGATTGAATGAAAGCAATGATCTATTCATTCATTGTACACAAGTTTTTATGTAGAGGATTGTGAAGTAAGCAGAGCAATTTCTCTTGGGAATTTCATAAGGAAATAGGAGAAATTCCTAGTTTGTAGGGGCATATTTGTGCTAGGAAATAGGAGCTTCCTAGTAGGCCATATTTTCCTAAGTGTTGGGAAAGTCTTGTAGAGAGTTGATTAATATTGCAGGGAGCTTCAGGCTTGAAGCAATTTCTTTGTAATAGCTCAGATTGTTCATTTGATTTAATACAAGCAAGTAGGGGTTTTTCCCAGTTGGGTTCCCCAAAAAATTATTGTGTTTTATGTGTGATTATGTTTCTATTCAATGTTTTCTTTCCGTATAATTTTGGTAGAGAAACCTTGTGCCTTTTGCAGATCAATTTGCTCTCATTAGCAGTTACAAGGTTTCAAGGATTTTCTACAGAGAGTCATAGAAAATGGCTTATTGGAGGATAATTTATATGCATAAGGATAATCATTCCAATTAAGGAATTTGATAGCCATACATGTGGATGGATGGTAGGAAGTTGGGAGTGAGAGTGTTAGAAGATAGACTTTTGGGGTGGAAAAAGAATGCCTAACAACATAAGCTTTGCTTACCCTACATGTGGATGGCTAATGGGAAGCTAGGGAAAAAAGGATCATTAGAAGATTGAATGTGATTAAAGATAGGTCCAATGGAGAAAATCCAATTGATACTTCACTTATATTATCGATGACAAGTTAGATAATCAAGGATTCAATGTCTCGATTGAGACTAATGAAAGTTCTAGAAACAAAGAAGAGCTGCTAGGATGATAGATGAATGGTTGACATAACATCAGATCCCAAGGTAAAACAATCAACAACCCAAAATGATTATGCATTGGTACACTTGAAGATGAAAAAGATGAAAGTATGGAAAAATTCCATGGAGGGAACATGATAACACATTAAATATGAAAATCTAGGAGCTTGTGAGTTAGTTCAAAATCCTAGATACCAAAAATTCCGAAAGATGGTACTCGAAAAAATGTACATTTTGCACAATTTTCTTCAATATGTTGAGGTTTCACCATATAATAGTCTCAATTCTATTATTAGGGCACCCATGAAACCTTAATTATTTTCTTTCATGCAAGCCTAATGAATTCTATCATGATATGCAACATACCTAGGACCATAAAAACATGAAAAACATATGTAATTGCATTAACCATGAACATCATAAATTATACACAACGAAAAAAGATAAACATAAAAAGGAACACTTATCTTTGAAATGAAATACCAACTCGATATATACCTCATACTTAGCCATAGACCTCATTTCTCCAAATCTCTCATAGTGTGTCACCATCAAGCTAGGACTATGACTCCACTAGGGAAAATGATCAAATAGAACCCACTATGATCATGCAATCAACATTAAAAAGGTTAGTCAAAGGTACTACAATTCAATAGCCTCCAACATATAGTATCTCATCCCCCATTATCCTACATACCCAAAGGTAGTGCACCCCTTATCTATGCTTGTACTCCCTTAGGTTGTGCCACTACTTCTTAGGGCTTCTAGCATGGGCTAGCCATATATTTTAAGATCCTTGTGGCTCCAACATTTCTAAATTCCCTTAGGTCTCCACATACCAACTAGGCCTTGCACTATGGAATCTTATCCCACACCTAATTTCGCCTAATATCCATAGGACAAATTAGTTACATAGGCTTACCACCCCTCTATAAGCTAGTATTAGAGATAAAAGGACAAAATGGATAGAGGATTACACTAAATCCTCACTTTTTGTATTAATGGGGTCAACTTAACAAGTGTCACCTCCAAAACTTAGGATAAACCATGTGCCTAGTAATTTAGGAATTATTTTATTATTTATCTCAAGCCCCCATCACTTAGCCCTTATCCCCTTTCTACAATCATGGACTCCCATCCCCCTATCTCTCTTCTATAACTTGGTTTGAAACAATGATGCATTTTTTTTAATGTGAGCGTGATTACATATTACATAGTTGGGTTTGTTGGAGGGGCTAGTCAACTTAGTCGACTAGCCCAATTGAGTAACAAACCTATATTGTAAAGCCAATTGACTCTGTAGTCAAGTCAACACTCTAAGTTAGATAGGTTGAGTCGGTTATAACAATTAAATTGTTGTAACTATCTCGATAGAGTATATATATGACAATGTATGCATCGATGTACTGGTTCTGATCAAATTTTAAGAGAATATAATAAAATTGTGCCTTTGTTGGTTCTCTGCTACATTGTGTCTCTTATGTCTTTCTTATGTTGCATATGATCATATGAGTTCTTGTTGGGCCTTTCTACTGGTAATTATTCTTACTTTATGCTAGACTATAATAGCCTTATAGCACTTAGGTTCATTAGCTTAGAATCACACAAGCACTTTGGCCTCCAAAACATTATATACGCGCGCACACAAGCCCAACACACACACACACACACCCATAAGCATGCAAGCCCAACAAAATATTGCCTCATCAACCTAATAATAATATGTATGAATAAATTTAGGGGTCATCCGAGGGGTGTTACATTTTTTAAGGGTAAAAATTAGAATGAGTTACCATGGATTTCATACAGTTCTACAAAACATAAATTTTAGATATGTGACTTCATTCTCTTTATTTCAACAACTTCATTTTCTTTATTTTAACCAAATAGAAGGGTGTTAAAGTCACCTTTAGTGTTACACATCCTATGTTTATTATTGCTTCCATTTTGTTTTATATTAGTGTAGGCCCTAGTTGTAGGGGTTTAGTTTTTACAATGATATTTGTTTGTTGTGGGTTTTGGGTATTTGTAGGTATCAATGGTTATTTTTTTGTAAATGATATTTTAATGGATTAGGGACCCTTGTTGCATTCACCTCAAACCTTGTCCCTATTAGGAATTTTTTAGAAACGTTTCTAGGTTTTAAAATGCATGTTATCTAATACATACACACCACTACATTGTTTATTGTATGGAACAATGTTTGGATATGTTATTTTAAAAGAAATTGAGCTTCTTAGTGCACAATGTACATTGAATATGCAATGGTGTGATAATTACTTTAAGGTGCACTTCTTGGCTATTTTATTTTATTCAGGTTTAATGGTGCATAACATATAGCAAATATATTGATAGAAGATATTTCATTTTATATGTCTTTTATTGATATAAGTTATGGGAGAAAAACTCATGGTAACATGCACAAAGAAATGTTTCAAATACAGAAACTAGGTGGATTGAAAGGTGATGAAATGAAGTTTTCCTTTTACTTTTTACTAATAATGTACTTCTTAAAAATATTAAATAACATGTTTCAAAAATTAATTTTTCATATGTCGTATTTTGTGCAAGGGTGGTGAGGGAAGATAAGGCCTTCTTAAGAAGAAAAAAATTATGAAGGACATAAATGATAATGAATTTGTCCTCAGTACATTTGTAATGGTGTTGGAAGTAAATTATATGGGGCATTTTTTTATATAGAAGTACGAGGGTATATTAGAAAGAATGTCTATTGGATGTTCTTTTCATTTACAATATAAAATAAATCCAAGAATTGGGAAGCCATTTGACACTTGCTTCTCTGGTACACTTTCTAATTTATACAATCATGTATAGTACACTGTAAATATAGACATACTTCTTACACTTTATTTCTATGTTTTTAAATGGAACATGTAAAGAAAAAAATAACCAAGCTCATCATCAAGACGTTACAAATAACTCATGTACAATATTCCTTGCAACTAATGAAAAAATGAAGCATGTAAGCAATCGAGGTAATGATTGTGGTTCAAAAGATGGATGCCAATCAATATAATTGGATGTTTCAAGTTTTATACTGTTAAACATTTGTTAGTCAAACATTTTGTTCAATATTGACATATGGTCCCAATTGGAATGATAATGGGTTACCAATAATTATAAGAATTATTTATCCATTTTGATTATCATGGACCTTTATGTTATCCTATTTATGTATAATCAAGAGTCCCTTATCCTTATCTATATATATATATATATATATATAATCGTATCTAGTGTCATAAAATATCACGTTGCTAATTAAATATATGGATGATTTGCATTATTACAATGATTAGAGGTGTAAACCACTATTATATTTGTGTAAATGATAAAAGAGACTAATGTAATCATTATATTCTAACACAGTAATGAAAATATAAAAATCAATATTATTATAACAATATAGAATTTTTATGATTAATAATTTTTTAATAAAAAGACAAGAAAGTGCATTTACATGTCCATAATGTAAAACAATTCAATATTTAAACATATTGGTGCATTATATTCATTTTAACCAAGCATCGTGTTTCATACCTATTTAACCACAAATGATTTTGCACTATTGTGCTATAAATGTACAAATGGACTAGTGGTTATAAATATAGTGGGTTGCTCACAACTAAAATGACACCACCATTCCTTTCTACTATACAATTACCATTGTCATCATCGTTACTGTTATCATTATACGAACAATTTATAGTGCACAATGATTTTATGTTCTAGTGCGCAATAGTAGATAATTTGTATCAGTGCTTTTAAAATATTTGATATGCATAGATGTTTCTATATTATATGAAACATATTGGTTCATTATATGTATACAATATGTACTAGGTCTTTCAATGTATATAAAATGCACTGGCATGCACTAAACATCCGTGCAATAGTGCACCTAGCCATTTTGAATGCACTGAGAGAAAAATGTCTATCATAGCCTGTGATTTCTTAAAATTGTTAATTATACTTAATTTCCACTAAATCCAATACCAAAATCTCCACTACTAATAATGGAGGTTTTGGCATATGTTTTTTTTTTCAAAATTTTGCCCAATCTTGCAACATAAAACCCTCTGCTAAAACATCCATTACATAGTCTTTTTTTTTTTTTTACAGTGATGAGTGTAGAAAATATTGTGTTTGGGCATTTTCATTCTTTTTAGAAACTTATTATATCATGTAGAGATACTTTTTTTTTTTTGCAATGTTCAATCCAACATCAATTGTATTTCTCATATTCGTGAGAGATATCATGTCCAAGTTCTTTAGATCAGAATGCATTGACACACTTTATTAATAGCTTTGCATTTTTGCAGTTTCATTGCATGAAGTTATATTGTACTATGGGGGTAAGGCAAATGGTCATAATTTAGAAACAAGAGTAGAAAATTAAGAGCCTACATATGCATCCAAGAACATCATTAATTGCAACATTGGCATAAAGTAACCATTTTCAAGATGAGGCCATTCATGAATACCTATCTCATTTTGACACAAAATTTTGTATTTAGGAAGGAAACAATTTAATTGGTCCTTGTAGTGAGAAAATCACTAATTGCAACATTGCATTAAGAAAACCTTTTAAGACGAGGCCATTCATGAATAATTATCTCATTTTGACACAAAATTTGTATTTAGGAAGGAAATAATTGAAATGGTCTTTGCATCGAGAAATGTTTTGCATCAATAACATCATTTGTGATATATTTAAATACTATATTTGTTGGGAGTTTTTTAGCAAACTGTTGACTAATATTTCTTAAATATGTCAATTTTATGACTTAAGAGTCACAATAATCAAGATATAGGAATGTCTGAAGGAATTAGTAGTCATGGTTTATGCATCCCACAACTAGGGTACTTATATTGAACTCTCTTGCCCCACCTTTCTTTGGCTTATCTTGACAATAAAATGATTTATTTAGAGGAATCCTTTAATGAATGATGATTTCCTTAGGCCTCGATTTATTCTAATAAATCTATTTCTATTCAGCCAAGAATTGTAATTTTTTAATTTGATTATCCTCATAAAAATATTCATTGAATTCCTTAGTAGAAGAAATACAATGTCTACAAGTAAAGTCCATTGGAATTTAGCTAAAATGTCGTGTTGAGAGAACCCAACCACTCTCAAGCTAACCATTTTTGTCAAAACCATTTAAGTAAGTCATTTGCTTCTATTCCAAAATAATATATTGATTGACATGTTCTTCTACAAGGCTAAAGAAAACTTCAAGAAAATTTCTCAATGAACTTAGTGTGTCTTCTCTTAATTGTAAAGGTCATTCACCTCATTTAGCTTGTACATTTCTATTTGTTTTCAAGGAAATATCCAAGCATATCCACCCGAAGGGATCACATCCCACTCGCTTGTTAGCATAGCCTAACCCCAATGGTGTCAAGGAGAATTGACCTCGTGACCTCCCATTAGCAAGGTGCTTTAGCGATGAGAACTCGATCAATTGAGCTAACCCTCGGTGCTAGACCATAAAGTTTTATAATAAGAAAAGATCTTGATGATTCATGCGCTCCTAAGATATCCACTTGCAAGACAAATACAAGTTTGAGGAAACACGTATTTATATAAGAGGAAGCATTTTTGAAAGAGAAGGGGTTAAAGTAATTTTGATAGATAACATATGGGTGAAAACGTGAAGCTGGGTTACACTTTTGTGAGAAACATCCTCGAAAAATTCACAACCTCAATTTTTCAGTCGAACAATTTTTTTTTTTTTTTAATTAATTAATTAATTTTTATTTTTATTTATTTATTTTTTCTTTTCTGCTGAATTTTCTAAATTTATTCGACCGAACTTTTGGCTGTTTAGGCTAATGCCGATCGTTAAACGAGTTTTTTTCCAGAGTTTAAAAAGTCGGCAAAAATATAGTTTGGCCGAATAAATTATCGAGCCAAACTAGGGTTTTTGGCTGAATTATTTTGTTCAATATTGACATATGGTCCCAATTGGAATGATAATGGGCTACCGATAATTGTAAGAATTATTTATCCATTTTGATTATCATGGAACTTTATGTTATCCTATTTATGTATAATCAAGAGTCCCTTATATATATATATATATATATCTTATTGTATCTAGTGTCATAAAATATCATGTTGCTAATTAAATGTATGGATGATTTGCATTATTACAATGATTAGAGGTGTAAACCACTAGTATATTTGGGTAAATGATAAAAGAGACTAATGCAATCATAATATTCTAACACAGTAATTAAAATATAAAAATCAATATTATTATAACAATATTGAATTTTTATGATTAATATTTTTTTTTTATAAAAAAACAAGAAAATGCATTTACATATATCCATAATGTAAAACAATTCAATAATTAAACATATTGGTGCATTATATTCATTTTAACCAGGCATTGTGGTTCATACCTATTTAACCACCAATGGCTTTGCACTATTGTGTTATAAATGTACAAATGGACTAGTGGTTATAAATATAGTGAAACCATTGGTTCTCAAAACTAAAATAACAACATTCCTTTCTACTATACAATTACCATTGTCATCATCGTTACTGTTATCATTATACGGACAATTTATAGTGCACAACGATTTTATGTTCTAGTGCGCAATAATAGATAATTTGCATATGTGCTTTTAAAATATTTGATATGCAAAGATGTTTCTATATTATATGAAACATATTGGTTCATTATATGTATACAATATGTATTAGGTCTTTCAATGTATATAAAATGCACTGGCATGCACTAAACATCTGTGCAATAGTGCACCTAACCATTTTGAATGCACTGAGAGAAAAATCTCTATCATAGCCTATGATTGCTTAAAATTGTTAATTATACTTAATTTCCACTAAATACAATACTAAAATCTCCACTACTATTAATAGAGGTTTTGGCATATGTTTTTTTTTCAAAATTTTGCCCAATCTTGCAACATAAAACCCTCTTCTAAAACATCCATTACATAGTCTTTTTTTTTTTTTTACAGCGATGGGTGTAGAAAATATTGTGTTTGGGCATTTGAATTCTTTTTAGAAACTTATCATATCATGTAGAGATACTTTTATTTGTTGCAATGTTCAATCCAACATCAATTGTGTTTCTCATATTCGTGAGATATATCATGTCCAAGTTCTTTAGATCAGAATGCATTGACACACTTTATTAATAGCTTTGCATTTTTGCAGTTTCATTGCATGAAGTTATATTGTACTATGGGGGTAAGACAAATGATCATAATTTAGAAAGAAGAGTAGAAAATTAAGAGCCTACATATGCATCCAAGAACATCATTAATTGCAACACTGGCATAAAGTAACCATTTTCAAGATGAGGCCATTCATGAATACCTATCTCATTTTGACACAAAATTTTGTATTTAGGAAGGAAACAATTTAATTGGTCCTTGTAGTGAGAAAATCACTAATTGCAACATTGCATTAAGAAACCTTTTAAGACGAGGCCATTCATGAATACTTATCTCATTTTGACACAAAATTTGTATTTAGGAAGGAAACAATTCAAATGGTCTTTGCATCAATAACATCATTTTTGATATATTTAAACACTATATTTACTGGGATTTTTTTAGCAAACTGTTAACTAATATTTCTTAAATATGTGAATTTTATGACTTAAGAGTCACAATAATCAGGATATAGGAATGTCTGAAGGATTTAGTAGTCATGGTTTATGCATCCCACAACTAGGGTACTTATGTTGAACTCTCTTGCCCCACCTTTCTTTGGCTTATCTTGACAATAAAATGATTTATTTAGAGGAATCCTTTAATGAATGATGATTTCCTTAGGCCTCGCTTTATTCTAATAAATCTATTTCTATTCAACCAAGAATTGTAATTTTTTAATTTGATTATCCTCATAAAAATATTCATTGAATTCCTTAGTAGAAGAATAACAATGTCTACAGTTAAAGTCCTTTGGAATTTAGCTAAAATGTCTTGTTGAGAGAACCCAACCACTCTCAAGCTAACCACTTTTGTTGAAACCATTTAAGTAAGTCATTTGCTTCTATTCCAAAATAATATATTGATTGACATGTTCTTCTACAAGGCTAAAAAAAACTTCAATAAAATTTCTTAATGAACTTAGTGTGTCTTCTCTTAATCGTAAAGGTCATTCACCTCATTTAGCCTATAGATTTCTATTTTTTTTCAAGGAAATATCCAAGCATATCCACTCGAAGGGATCACATCCCACTCGCTTGTTAGCATAGCCTAACCCCAATGGTGTCAAGGAGAATTGACCTCGTGACCTCCCATTAGCAAGGTGCTTTAGCGATGAGAACTCGATCAATTGAGCTAACCCTCGGTGCTAGACAATAAAGTTTTATAATAAGAAAAGATCTTGATGATTAATGCGCTCTTAAGATATCCACTTGCAAGACAAATACATGTTTGAGGAAACACATATTTATATAAGAGGAAGCATTTTTGAAAGAGAAGGGGTTAAGGTAATTTTAATAGATAACAGAAGGGTGAAAACGTGAAGTTGGGTTACACTTTTGTGAGAAACATCCCCGAAAAATTCACAACCTCAAATTTTCAGTCGAATATTTATTTATTTTATTTTATTTTAATTTTTTTTTTAGCCGAATTTTCTAAATTTATTCGGCCGAACTATTATACAAACATTTGGCCGAACTTTTGGCTGTTTAGACAAATGCTGATCATTAAACGATTTTTTTTTCCAGAGTTGAAAAAGTGGGCAAAAAAAATAGTTCTGCTGAATAAATTATTTAGCCGAACTATTTGTTCTACCGAACTAGGGTTTTTGGCCGAATTATTTATTCGGCTGAAAAAACGTTTATATATATGACGAGCAAGACATTGCTGTAGAGTTTTTTGTGCTGTTCATTTTTTTCTGTGGTCTGTTGTCTGTTGAACTGAGTGGAAGTCGAGCGTTGTAAGGTAATTTCTATTGAGCTGAGTGGAAGTCGAGCGTTGTTGATTTGTGTCTGTGGTCTATTGAGCCTAGTGGAAGCTGAGTGCTGTAAGCCGAGGTCTGTTGAGCTGAGTGGAAGTCGAGCATTGTAAGCCGAATCGAAGCCGATTAGGTCGTAATTTAATTTTGTTTTTATGAAAATTTTATGATGTTTTTTTATGAATTTTTTATGATGTTTTTTATTTTTTTGCAGCGTGGTGCCAGAGGAACTTTGGTTTGTTGCACTCATCGCTGGAATATTTATCAACCTCCTGGTCCACCCTCCTCATCTGGACCAGTTAAGTCACCCACAACATGTTTGTATGTTTTTTGCTTGTATGATTTGATAGAATTTTCTGTATGATTTTTGTTTGTATGATTTGATCGACTTAAAACATTCCCTTTTCACTTTTGAGGCCAACTCAGAAAGTTTCAAACAATTAATAACTTCCAATCCAATTGACCACAGGTTGTAACTTCCTAGAGTTTCCCTTACTTTAACCCTTGAACTGACTGCATGTACTTTCTCTGTTAATTCATGAAGAAAAAATACAAAAACAAAAACAGTTATACCAAATTAAATTCTCAATCTATAAAAGCTAGAAAACACTGTCGAACAAGATCCACCTCTCCTTGGGATTCTTCAAGGACATTAAATGGATTCAATGACAAATAGATCTCGAGGCTCCATTCCTATTTTTTTTAATTATGAGTTTACCAGCTGCTACCTGTTGACCTCCTTTGAAGTAACATGTACTTTTAGATTTTGCTCTCTAAATACATTAGTAAATGAAAAAGACTGAAATGAGTTTGCAACATCTTGTAGTTGATCATATAAAGGCAAGTTGTTTGCTTTCATCCAACTTATTACAAAAAATGAATCACCAAAAACCATTGTGTGACACTGTTATCTAAATCAAATTTGAGAAGTAGCTTTAATGCTTTGAATTCTGCATAGTTTTTGTCCAATTATCAAACTTAGCAGTCATAATAACATTTATATACAAACATAATACATTTAACATGAACCATAAATTAGAATTAGTTTATATATATAGAATCTACTCATACTAGAAACTGTAAAAATCAAATTATGAAGTTACAAGGATAATTGAATCACACAGTCTCATTATTCATATTTTAAAATTTGTACTTGAAAGTCAATGACTCCATCTTTTTCAACCTCCTCTTTGTGAAAGATCTAATTTCTTTTTTCAGATGTAAAAAATGTCTGTCACTCAACATTGTTCATTGATTCTGAGATTCACTTCTAAATGAAAGCTCATTCTTCATGTGCACCGTAATAATTCTACTTTCCTCTTCTAGTGGGTTACTACTTTAATAACATTTTAACTGCTTTAATTTCTTCACTGATTTCTAGTAACAAACTCTCAAAACAAAAATTCGACTTCTAAGAAATTTTGCTCTCTAAATACATTAGTAAATGAAAAAGATTGAAATGAGTTTGCAACATCTTGAAATTTATCATGCACTTTAATATTTTTAAAGTCATAGGATGTTTTTTTTTTTTTTTTTTTTTTAACGTTAAATATGTTTCAAAATTTTATAGAGTTTCAAGGATGTCTTACAACTTTTAAAATGGTGTACAAACGTGGTGAAGAGAAAACAATTATGAAGTTGACATTCAGAAACAGATTTGCGAGTTCATTCACATCAATCATCACATTTAAAACATCCGTGCTCAAAGGTTCAGTAACTAGGTAGCTGTAAATAACTACAAACAGTAGAACAATTATATGTAATTAAAACAATATAACAATAATTTAGAGGTATCTTTTTCTACAACAAAGTTAGCTCAAGTTTGTTGGGAAGTCTATTAGGATAGTTTAATTTCCTTAAAAATTGTTTTCTTTAATTTTTTTTTTTTTATATGAAATTTGAATGTACAAAGATTAATTTCACACATATCAATTAATCTATATCTCATGAAATTTTAATGTATAAAGATTAACCCCAGACATACCAATTAATATATATCTTATAGTTATTTAAAAAAAATTGAAATAATTAAAATATCATTTAAAGAGACATAAAAAGCTTCCAAAATATAAACCAAAACTTGTTCTACCTTGATTTATCTCGTAGAACAACCTTGATGGTTGTTGGTAACATACTTTCCTTGCTTATGTTGTTATATGTTCATTTATGTTTCCTTTTTCATTATGTGTAATTCACTTTGCTTTCATATTCGTTTGGAACATGGGTCTTATTAGCTTCCTAAGATGAGACATAATATACTTAATTGAAGGTTCTTGTACTTTCTTTTTTCAAGTAGTAGTTTCTTTTTGAGATACATCTTTTTCATTTCTATTCTTGGGTGCATGAGATTGAAGCTAATTAGAGTGTTGGCATTGCTTTGTCATTTATTTTTGGTGTTTTAATTTTAATATTATTGGGTTGCTAATTAGAGTGTTGGCATTGCTTTGTCATCTATTTTTAGTGTTTTAATTTTAATGTTATTGGGTTGACTTGTTCTACCTTGATTTATCTCGTAGAACAACCTTGATGCTTATTGGTAATATACTTTCCTTGCTTCTGTTGTTATGTGTTCATTTATGTTTCCTTTTTCATTATGTGTAATTCACTTCAAGCTTCCCTATTTGCTTGGAACATGGGTCCTATTTGTTTCATAAGATGAAACAGCATAGACTTAATTGAAGGTTCTTGTACTTTCTCTTTTCAAGTTGTAGTTTCTTTTTGAGATATATTTTTTTCATTTTTATTTTGTTGGCATTGCTTTGTCATCTATTTTTAGTGTTTTAATTTTAATGTTATTGGGTTGCTAGTTAGAGTGTTGGCATTGCTTTGTCATCTATTTTTAGTGTTTTAATTTTAATGTTATTGGGTTGACTTGTTCTACCTTGATTTATCTCATAGAACTATGGTCCAAATGCTCCAAAACGCTTCGAAGAGAATCCCTACAATTATTCTTGATCAAAATGTTCTATGCTGAGAATATGGGCATATGATGCAGTGCCAAAGAACTAGAAACGATGCACCTATCATTAATGGTAGTATCATATCCCAATATTCCCAACATATAACATTTTAATTGAAAAAATGAAAAATTTGATCAATGAAGAGGATGCCAATGAAAAAGAAGATGATATCATGGCCATTGAATAAACTTGATGCTTCTTGGTAACATATTTTCGATGCTTCTGTTGTTATATGTTCATTTATGTTTCCTTTTTCATCATGTGTAATTCACATTGCTTCCCTATTTTCTTGGAACATGTGTCTTATTAGCTTTCTAAGATGAGACATAATACACTTAATTGAAGGTTCTTGTACTTGGTCTTTTAAAGTAGTAGTTTCTTTTTGAGATACATCTTTTAAATTCCTATTTTGTTGTGTGCATGAGATTGAAGCTAATTAGAGTGTTGGCATTGCTTTGTCATCTATTTTTTTGTATTTTAATTTTAATATTATTGGGTTGCTAATTAGTGTGCTGACATTGCTTTATCATCCATTTTTGGTGTTTTAATTTTAATGTTATTGGGTTGACTTGTTCTACCTTGATTTATCTCGTAGAACAACCTTGATGCTTCTTGGTAACATACTTTCCTTGCTTCTATTATTATATATGTTCATTTATGTTTCATTTTTCATTATGCGTAATTCACTTTGCTTCCTTATTTGCTTGGAACATGGATTTTATTAGCTTCCTAAGATGAGGAAGAATACACTTAATTGAAGGTTCTTGTACTTGCTCTTTTCATGTAGTAGTTTCTTTTTGAGATACATCTTTTTCATTTCTATTTTGTTGGGTGCATGAAATTGAAACGAATTAGAGTGTTGGCATAACTTTATCATCTATGTTTGGTGTTTTAATTTTAATGTTATTGGGTTGCTAATTAGAGTATTGGCATTGCTTTGTCATCTATTTTTGGTGTTTTAATTTTAATGTTATTGGGTTGACTTGTTCTACCTTGATTTATCATGTAGAACAACCTTAATGCTTCTTGGTAACACACTTTCCTTGCTTATGTTGTTATGCGTTCATATTTGTTTCCTTTTTCATTATATGTAATTCACTTCAAGCTTCCCTATTTTCTTGGAACATGGGTCTTGTAAGGTTCCTAAGATTAGGCAGAATACACTTAATTGAAGGTTCTTGTACTTGCTCTTTTCAAGTAGTAGTTTCTTTTTGAGAAGAACCCTTTTCATTTCTATTTTTTTGGGTGCATGAGATTGAAGCTAATTAGAATGTTGGCATTGCTTTGTAATATATTTTTGGTGTTTTAATTTTAATGTTATTCAGTTGACTCATTCTACCTTGATTTATCTCGTAGAATAACCTTGATGCTTCCTGGTAACATACTTTCCTTGCTTCTGTTGTTATATTTTCATTTATGTTTCCTTTTTCATTATGTGTAATTCACTTTGCTTCACTATTTTCTTAGAACATGGGTCTTATTATCTTCCTAAGATGAGGCATAATACATTTAATTGAAGGTTCTTGTACTTGCTCTTTTCAAGTAGTAGTTTATTTGTGAGATACATATTTTTCATTTCTATTTTGTTAGGTGCATGCAATTGAAGCTAATTAGAGTGTTGACATTGCTTTATCATCTATTTTTGGTGTTTTAATTTTAATGTTAGTGTTTTAATTTTAAGAAGGCAATGTAGATATTAAATTTACTAGAATAAAACTAGGTATATATGTTTCATTTTATTTTATTTCCTCTTTCTTAACTATATTTTGAAAGAAGCATATATAAATAGACCCATTTAGACCATATAAATAAACATGGCATCATTCTAGAATAAACTAGAATAAAATCAGTCTATCATTTTTCATTTTAATTTTATAACAAGACATGAATAAGTGTTAAATTTCCAAGAATGAAATTAAAATAAATTAAGAAATACTTTCAAACTTGGATGATTTGAAGCTAAGTTGAATTAGAAAGATTTGTATCTGTGGAATGAACATAAAAATAAATTAGTAAATACTTTCAACCTTCAGTTGAGTTGAAGCTAAGTTGAATGAATTAGAGATTTGTAGTTGAGTTGAATTAGAGATCTCTAGTTGTTTTCTTCTTGCAATTCTCCAACCATCCAACCAAGTAGAAACAACCTTTCTTACTACCTAGCCTTCTGACAGATTTGTCTAAACAATAATCTTTTTCACAACCTAACAATACCTGTATAAATATATTAAATTCATTTTATTGAATTTGTTTTTTACAGGGATCAGAAAACCCATTAAACATGGTTGAAAAATGGACATTATGCATAGAAGTTTCTTGTTATCCCAATCCAGGGAAAGTAGTGATTACTTATGTGCTATGCAATATTGTGATGAACAAAGTCCTCCAAAGGAAAATGAATGTACCTAGAAGAACAACAAACAATGAAGCATATTATATTGCATTGATAGAAGGCTTAGGAAAAGCTAGGGAGTAAGGATCCAATGGAATTGTAGTCTACATCAATTCCAAACTTGTGTGCAACCAGATCAAAGGCGTGTACCGAATTAAAACAATTGCTTGCAGAAGAAAATTTTTTTGTCAATCAATTTCAATCATTTAGCATAAGACATTGTGCAAATGTTAATAGGATGTCTAGTGATCTATTGTATGGGGCAATTCCAATTCAAGATTTGTGTGTGAAAGATGAATTAGTGTTAAGAAGTTCTCTATCAATATTTATTGATGGATATTGTAAGATATCCGTTATAGGTGTGTGTGGTTTTAGTTATCAAAGTGTCATTTTTAATGACTATGTGATTTTTTTAATTCTATACCAAGTGTGCCCCACTATGTAAGCACACCTTGATGAAATTGAGATGTTTTAGAAACTTTTGTATTTAATTTTCAAAATGTGTGTGCTTCAACATTTGTGTTCTTAGTCTTGAGTATATTTTAAATGAAGAGCTTTAGATTGTTACATTAATTTTTTGAATTCTTTCAATGTTTTTAAATAACAATTTTAAGACCTTTAAATGCATGATGTAATTTCAAGGGTAACATCAATTAAATGCATGAGGTAACTTCAAGGGTTTTATGATCAATTTTATGAATTCTTAATCTTTTTAAATAGAAATTCCAGGATTTTTAAATGCATGAGATAACTTCAAGGGTTACAACAATTTTTTGAATTCTTGATCTTTTTAAATAACATTTTTAAAAATAATTGTAAATGCACGAGGTAACATTTTAAATATCATGCATATATATATCTATAGATATCCATATCATGGATGAGCATTTGCCACATGATTCTTCGAGGCGAACATCAATAGAGTCTCATGCATCTACTAGAGCAGGAGGTCGAGGTCATGGATCAAAGAGAATATCAAATGAATTGAGGGAGGTCCATCGTTCACATCATGGTGTTTATATGTGTGTGTGTGTGTGTGTGTGTGTGCATTTACTTAAATGATAAATAAGTAGAATCATATGTATGTACACATAAATATTGAATTGATTTTCTATTTTTTTATAGATGCTTCATTCACAATGTTGTTGCGTGACAATGGTCAACATTCTCCGAGTGGTCATCAATCTCAGGGTGGTCAACATTCTTCGGGTGGTCATCAATCTCAGGGTGGTCAACATTCTCCGAGTGGTCAACATAATTTTGGTAAATTATATAATTTTTATTTTTTATGTTAAAACAAATTTGTACATGTAAATGAATTGTATGTACATATGCATATACATGTCTATCTTGCATACATGTATGAATACATTTGTTCACATGTTTTTATATTTATGTAATTTTATATATATGTATATTGATCTAGAGGGTGAAAATGTTGGTCCAAGTAGATGTAAGCGAAGCCGGACAGTTCAAGAAGAAGGCCATACAACAACTGCCATTTATCCATCTAATATTCCAGATGAGCTTCCCTGGAAGAACAACCTCCAACAATGCACATTACAAAGGTGAAAAACTCATTATTCTAAATTGAGGAAAGATCTTGGGAGTTTGGAGCTCCCTGCAGAGAGTAGAGAAAGCTTAGAAATAGTTACACACTCTCTAAGCTCATTTCTTGATATTTACAAGAATCTTGGGCCAACCACATATTCATTTATAGATATGATGAGGCATAGAAAGGAAGTAGTGATGTGTCTCGATAAATGTGCCGAGGTTAATAAAATGGTTAAAAAAGAAAATGAAAAATCTATGTTTAATTTCAAAGAAGGGCTAAAAAGAAAGATGCTCAAGGTGCAATATTTCAAACACTCTGATATATCCAGCCATTTGTATGATACGTTCCTTGCAGCGTACAGACAACTGCCATGGAATGATGAGGTTCCAGTTTATTTTGTAAAATTATTTTATGCATATTTTTTTTTGGGTATGAAACCTGATTATATTGACCTTCCATTTGAATATTATGGTACTGGGAAAGGTTGATTATATGATCGTAAGGGTGCATTACGTGATACTGAATTACCTCACCCTTAACCACCTTTGGTATGCCAATCTCCTCGTCTGGTAACTTTGCGGTCAGAGATGGATGCCACTTCTCAAATTAGTCGAGAAGGAAGGGATGCCATTATAGACAACATACAGAGTGCATTGACTAGAATTGATATCGGTCTAAATCGGTAAAGAGCACGAGATGATGCACATGCTAATTTTGTATATAAAACAGATGAGGAGATAGATAATATGAATACTGAGGAGCTTAAAGCATATGCAAAGGCTTGTCGTAATGGTTGGCAAGACCTAATTGTTCATGAAGAAGAGGGTGTGGGATCAATATGTGTTAATGGTTAGGGTGGATATTTTAATGTAATTTGTAATGTATGTGTTAATGTCGATTCACACACATACACACACACACACACAGACACACAGACACACATACCTTTATTTATTTATTTTATTTAATTAATTAATTTATTTTTATTGATTTATTTATTTTTTAAGATATAATTTAACACAAATGTATCATATGTTCACCATTTCTAGTTAAATCATTTATTGAACAAAATTTTGATAATTTCATGGTCCCAGGTTCAGGTTCCAATGAAGATATTATGAGAGATGTTAGTTTTTTTGAAGAGTTCATGTTGATAGCATTATTATTTTACTTTTATTATATTGGTATATTGTGAGGAGATATTTTTAAAAGAAATAATTATGTATATATAATTAAAAATTAACAAATTCCAATTCTGACCGATTTTTTGGACATAGCACCACCATCTTCCCCCTTATTAGGAGATGTACCACAAATATTGAATATTTCACTTATGTTTTGTTATAAATTGAAGTGCAAGTTTCATTAAAAAATGAGATAGATTTATCTTATAGTTTTAAAATTTTGGAATTTTAGGTTTGGGGAGATGATTTCAATTCTCTAGGGACTTTAGCGATGGAGTCAACAATGGGGATAGGATCATTTAAACAATTTTAAAAAGTCATGTAACAATTTTTTTAATATTGCAAGTTTATGAATAATTTTCATGTGCAATTTAAAATTTTTAATTTATACATGTACATGTATTGTACAGGGCATCCAGGAGGGCGCAATGCATTGTGAACACCAAAATGGAACAATGGAGGGGGAACACCATAACGTATTGCATGAAGTTTGAAACTTTTTATAATTTTGTTTTGATGATCGTACATTTTCATTTAATTTTAAAACATTAAAATTTAATTTTAAAGTACAAAATCTTATGTATATATGCAATTACACATGTTGTGCAGGGCACCAATGATACTGATGAGAGCACGAGGATGTTGATAAATCGTATATTTCAGCAAGATTCTCTTTGATGCAACTTTTTATTTGACATCCTTTTTGTATTATATTTACTTTTATCATGATATAAATTTTAGTCATATTTAAAGTAAAATTGTTTATTATGAATTGATGCATCTTATTATTTGACAACTTTTTATTATATATTTACTTTTATAATGATATAAATTTTAGACATATTTTAAATCTTGAACTCTTTATTATGATTTGATACATGGTAATTTTGGAGTTTATGTACATTTTGCATGGTACAACTTGCATGATGTATGGTTTGATGCTTAAAACTTGGTTTTACATATTTAAGTTCATGAATATGTAGCAATGAAAGTATATTTGCATTTACTTGGTACATTTTGCATTTAGTCAGTCCTATAATGTTAGTAGATGATTCTTAGGTTTTGTTTAAAGTTGTTTTGTCTTGACTTATTTAAAATGAATCTATTAAAATTGCAAATTGCAAAATGTGAGGTCTACATTTTGCATTTGAATGAATGTTATAATTCGATGTAGATGTCTAAAACAATGATAACTTAAATTTGTATTATAAAATATGGTTTGTACATAAATTGCATTCATGTATAGAAAGGCTACTATGGATGTCAGTTGATAGTTAACTTTTAATATGAAGTTGTTTGAATGCACATTTACATAAGTTAGATAAAATTGCATTATAAAACATGGGCCACAATTTGCATGACGCATGCATGGTTTGATGCTTTTAAATGTTTTACATAGTTTCATTTAGTTGGTACATTTTGCATTCAATCATTCCTATAATGTTAGTAGATGATTCTTAGTTTTTTTTTTGAAATTGTTTTGTCTTGACTTATTTAAAATGAATCTATTAAAATTGCAAATTACAAAACGTGAGATTTACATTTTGCATTTGAATGAATGTTATAATTCGATGTAGATGTCTAAAACAATGATAACTTAAAATTGTATTATAAAATATGGTATGTACATTTTGCATTCATGTATAGAAAGGCTACTATGGATGTCGGTTGATAGTTAAATTTTAATATAAAGTTGTTTGAATGCACATTTACATAAGTTAGATAAAATTGCATTATAAAACATGGCCCACAATTTGCATGATGCATGCATGGTTTGATGCTTTTAAATGTTTTACATATTTGCATTTAGTTGGTACATTTTGCATTCAATCATTCCTATAATGTTAGTAGATGATTCTTAGTTTTTTTTTTTTTAAGTTGTTTTGTCTTGACTTATTTAAAATGAATATATTAAAATTGCAAATTACAAAATGTGAGGTCTACATTTTGCATTTGAATGAATCTTATAATTCGATGTAGATGTCTAAAACAATGATAACTTAAAATTGTATTATAAAATATGGTATGTAAATTTTACATTCATGTATAGAAATGCTACTATGGATGTCGGTTGATAGTTAACTTTTAATATAAAGTTGTTTGAATGCACATTTACATAAGTTAGATAAAATTGCATTATAAAACATTAAATTTACATAAGTTACATAAGTTTGAATGCCCACAATTTGCATGATGCATGCATGGTTTGATGCTTTTAAATGTTTTACATATAATTTAAGTTCATGAATATGTAGAAATGAAAGTAAATTTGCATTTAGTTGGTACATTTTGCATTCAATCATTCTTATAATGTTAGTAAATGATTTTTAGTAAATGGCTCAACCAACCACAATCACAAATTAACAGAGCAGTAACAACGTAGTATACATCACAAATTAATAGAGCAATAAATCCTCAATACAAGTCTACATAATAGGCAATATACATATAACTTTGTAACTCAATACAAGACCCAATGAGTATCACTTTCACATCATCACATTCTTAAGAATGTACAACTTAAGAGTGCACAAAAAGAAATGCTAACAATGTACTTGAACTCTAAGTTCTCAAAGATGAATCCAAGTAGAAGAAATTGTTGGGCAGTTCAATTAAAAAAATTCTAATGGAATGCCATCTTCAATGATCCGTTCATGGTCAACTTTTGACATTCTCCATTTTTTAACTTTCAATTGTTTTTTTGATTGAACTTCTATCAACTTTATGCACGTTGCACACACCAAGTGACT
The DNA here is from genome assembly GCA_031772625.1 of Pinus tabuliformis. Classification (NCBI taxonomy): domain Eukaryota; kingdom Viridiplantae; phylum Streptophyta; class Pinopsida; order Pinales; family Pinaceae; genus Pinus; species Pinus tabuliformis. The sequence goes on along the minus strand of CM062807.1, from coordinate 444,466,780 downwards.
ATATTGACAACTTATGACATCAAGTTGATAGTCTTGAAAGTAAACATTACTCTTAGTTTGGTGACTTTCTTGGAAAAAATAACATTTCAGTATAATAGACTCACTTTAATATACAAAACCGTTATCATCATAGTCTTCCAATAACTTTATTTTTCGTTCAGTGCACCGCATCAAATAATACTTGAAATTTTCTATGTAGTTAATGGGTGAAACTACAACAAAAACATTTCCTGCACAATGAAACAAGTGTAAATTTAGATCATAATTCACATGAAATTAACTAAATATCAATATGGACTTGATTTTATTATCTATTTCTAGATCTCTATATTTTAACTATTGCCTCTAGATACTTATAGACATTGATTTTAAAAACATAATATATATATATATATATATATATATATATATATATATATATATATTGAAATCAATTGAAATGTTACCTTCTCTAACAATATTAGAAACTCGATCACCTTCAGATGATACGATAGCCTCCTTTGATTCCATCTCTTTGAAGCTTGCAACTGAGATTTTTCCTTTTGTATTTACTTCTGTATGTTGCCAAGGTTTTACATACATATTGTTTTCACAAACATCATTAGATTGTGTGCCCTCTATGTAAACATGACAAAAACACGAATACTTTCTTTTATCAAATGCAAACACATTTTGGTAATCATTTGTTTTATTTTAATGAAAATTTCGAATCCCTTTTACTGTTTTAGCTTCATATGTAATCAATCTATCTACATCTTTGAGTTAGATATGCAAAAAAAACTATAGTAAATTCAAACAAGAGTTTAAATATGTTATTTAAAATACAATTTATATATGTTGAAGATAATCATCCTCATAATGTTTAAACTATATAATTTATAAATGTTTAAAACTATTTTTTTTCTTCATATATTAAAACTATATATAAGTTAATTTGTATATATGTACATACCTTTGTACCTTCCTTGATTGGTTAGTCTGATGGCTTAGTGCAACGTCGTAGCATTGAACAACTTGTTCAACTAAGACAATTTTGTTTGCAGAGTGGTCCATTTCATATCTTCGAAATGCTCATTTTATACATGCCCCTGCACCATCATGTTCTCCTTTTCCATGACCTATCTCAAAGAAGTTCCAATGATGTTTAATGTGGGTTTTCTTATGAAGACGACATAACCAAAAGAATGATTGCGAAGATTTGAATTAACCAACGCATCCATATGAGCGTATCCAATTTTCATTTAATTTTATTCCACGATATTTCAACGAGTCATAAATCTTATCAAAATAATGTTGTACAAAATGTGTATCATGTGTACGATCATCACTAATATAAAGTAATATTCTTTAATAACATGTCGATTCTCACTAGTTCTTTCTATATCATCAATATTTTGTTCAACATGTCTAAATAGAATATGGACAAGCACAAAGACTTGGTCAGAATGATAATATTCACTATGTATTTCATTTTGTGCAACAAATGTGTAATTATCTGCAAAATCAACTATTGAAAAAATGGTTCCCGGTGGAAACATTTCATGAGAATTTTTGAATTCTAGGTCCTGCCATTGAGATCTATGTGAATGCTTGGTGTACTTATAAATTTCTATATCAAATTTCTTCAAAAACTCTATCACAGGAATTTCTTCTTCTTGTAATTCAATCCTTTTAGCACTTGTACTATTATTTGAACTAATCGATGTATGGATATATTCATATCTCTTCCATTTCACTTTTAGGTTAGACAATGATTGATCATTTATATCAATAGAATATTTGTTGTGAAATAAAGTCAAATTTCCACAATGATCACATTTTTTACCACCAACACATTTCTTTTGGTAAAATAATTCATGACTTTCTCTTTCACATAGAATTTTGGATATGAAACCATGGATAGTGGAAGGAGGAGGTGAATTTTTCCAAAATGTTTTACCAAAATTAAGGAAGGTGTCATAATATAATTGAAATTCCACATGATAACGACAACAACAAGTGTTGTATACAATGATAGGTTTAACATACCATGGTTTTTGTTGCACAAAAGTACTGATTGAGACATTAATTCCACGATTCTCTTCTATGAACTTATTGAACAACTCTATCTGAGTGGTGTCCAAGATATGTTTTGCATGTTCTTCATACTGATTTCGTGCTATTCTTCGCTGCATCACATTCCTTTATTTTTTAATCCAATATTCATATATTATTTTTTTAACATCTTCTCCAAATTTATCTTTGTATGGTTGCCTACTTGTCCAACAAGCGAGATCATCATTTACATATATTTGTAATCGAAATTTCCTATGTTTGTGCAATATTTTTCGTGAGGTCCCTAATATTTTTGCCATAGATTTTACTAGACGATTTTCTTTAGTACTTGATGAAACCACTGCCATTTGTATTTCTCTACGTGCAACTACATTGTTTTTCTTTACAGATCTTCCAATTTTTTGTAGAGCACTATTTATATTTTGAATCACATTTTCCTTCACCTTTTTATCTTTTGTTGATTTTTGAATACCCAATAGAGTTGTAGCATCTTTTAATTTCTTTGATGTTAAGGGACCTCTCAAAATTTGAGCTTGAAATGTCACACTTTCATCTTTGAAGAACTTCTCAATAATGACCTTAACATGATATCGTATAATATGGTCAACTTTTTTATCTCCATATATGTCAGTGTCAACATTTTCTAACATCTCATCATCGATATTGATTTCATCTGTACATATGAAAATTAAATGTAAATGGGTATAAATATTCATTAAATAATAAAATTAAAAAATAGAGTTTGAATGAAATTGAAATTAATAAATATGTATAATTTCAATAATACACATGACATATATATATACATACTTGATGGTGATTCAACTTCTTCATTTGAATCTCTTTCAACATCTTCAACAACATCATCAATCATTGGTTCATTATCTTTTTCACTTTGTCTTTCAACATTTTCAATCTCATCATCAATGTTATGAGGAATATCTCTCTTTGTTTACATTGCAAAATATTTTTCAAATTAGTTCATCAAATAAAAATTAAATTTCACAATACACTAGTTAAATTTTAAATATCATTTATAATATTTACATTTACATATCTGCTTCAAATTCTAGTTGAGATTGATTTTCTCTTTCAATATTTGCGCACTCTTCATTCTTTCTTTTGTAATAGTTTCTCCTGTATTCTCTACGAGCCTCAATGTCTCTTGTTCAATCATATTTTCTCTTGTAATTTCTTTGATTTCTCATGATAATTCAATCTATGTAGATTTTTAAAATCCAATCCAAAAAAGTAAATTTCAAAATCCTGAAAGCTCACTTTAAAAATTCACCACAAAAGAGTTACTTTAAAAAAACACTTTAAAAATTCAACCAAAAGAGTTTACTTTAAAAAAACTCAGTTTAAGAATTCAACGCAAAAAAGTCACTCTAAAAATTCAGCCCAAAAGGCTTACTTAAAAATTTAAGCCCAAAAAACTTACTCTAAAAATTAAGCTAAAAAATCTCAATTTAAAAATTCAGCTCAAAAGACTTACTTTAAAAATTAAGCTAAAAAATCTCACTTAAAATATTCAGCCCAAAAGAGTTACTTTAAAAATTAAGCTAAAAAATTTCACTTAAAAAATTTAGCCCAAAAAACTTACTTTAAAAATTAAGTCCAAAAAATTTCCTACAAAAAATTGAGCCCAAAAGACTTACTTTCAAAATTAAGTCCAAAAAATTTCCTCTAAAAAATTCAGCCCATAAGATTTAACTTAAAAGTTCACTCCAAATGAGGAAGGAGTGCGAAAATAATGTTTCGGCTCCATTTATTTATATCATTTCCGGCGAAACATTTTTTCAAGAGGGTTTCATCATTTTATTTTTGCGGCTGACAAAAAATATCGACACATTCTCGGCTGAACTTTTAAAAATAATTCGGCCGAACTTTTAAAGTAATTCGGCCGAATTACTTTTCCGTTTATTTTAACGGATGTCAATGATAAACATAAGTTCGACCGAATGTAATTTTAATTTAGCTGAACTATTTTAATCTTCAACTCTGCAACAACTCGACTCTGGTCACCTTTTTCCAACTTCAGAATGCTGAAACTCCATCGAATTTGGTGAATTTACTGTCGGAACCAATATCGACATTTGCATAATTGAATCTACTTTCAATAAATATAAATTTGATGGAATTTTATAGAAATTTGCTAATTTTAATTAATTTTCTAAAAAAGTGTGTGCAAAAAATTTCTGAAAGTCATCATGATTCAGTGAAATAAAAAATATGTATATTCCAACATACATTATAAAAAATATGAAAATTTTATGGTTCATTACATTCATCCGTCTTTTGTAATGGACAGTTTTTAGATTTTTAGTTTATAACTAATATGTTGAGAAATTTGACACGCAACTAAACATCTTCAAAATCTACAGTTTTTTTTATATGGTTAAATTAAAAAATTCCTAGTAATTATGATGTGCATCAGTTGGTTTCATAAATATAACGATATCGAAGTAGAGTCTGTCTAGATTGTTGCAACACATTTTTTTTCTTCTTCAAAAACGTTAAGTTAACAAAAATACACTAGTGCTAAAAAACATGGCGTGTTATGAATCCCTTGATTTTTAAAGAACACAGTCAAATAATTGCTAAGTTGGCATATCAGATGTGAATACAAAAATTCCAAAAAATAAGTAATAGAAAACTAATAAAATTTCTGACAAGTTTTTATTTATCGTAAAATGAAATTCTAAATAGAAAAGTTTCTTTGGCTTGCGGAAAGTTGAAGACCTTCCAAAAATGATATTTTTTTCTCAAAAAAAGGAAAAAAGTGTAACCCAACTCAACATTTTCACGTTGAGCACAATAACAACTAATATAATTAAACAATTTCACAAACATGTTAAATGTTCTATATATTAATTTTAAATTAAAATAATAATATAAAACCCTCTTTTTCTCTAGTTGGGAGTTGGTTTGTACATGTTTAAACTTGGGATTAACTTCTTGGTTTTTGTGATCCTTTTAAGATCAATAGGAATGAATCAACTCTATGCAAGTTTTAAGATGTTATAGTAAAGCAATACACACACATATTCTTTGTAAATATAAAGTAAACAATGACAATCACACATAATACTTAGAGATTTATGTAGAAACCCTTAAATAAGAAAACTATCAAAATAGTTAGAGCCACACCTATAACTTTCATCATTGATCAAATTAATCATTTATAATTCAATATATAGGATCCCGTGGCATCCAAATCCCTAATCCACCGACCTAAATTAGATTCCTTAACCGGGATTGCATTACAATGGCCTAAAAAACCATTTGCCAAAAAACACCAAAAATAAGTAAAAAGGTACCAAAAATGACTCAATTTTTTTTTTTTGGTCTCAGAGAATACATCTCTAAACCTCCAAAAAAGGGATCCAAGTTGGCCCAACCTTGCTCCCATATCAATGTATTGTACATACACGTGGCCAATCATGCAAAGAATATAACACATACCAAATACTCTTTACTTGAGAACAATTACTTTTCTCTTGGTGAATTTGTGGATTTGAAACATTACAAAATATGGAGTTAAGAGTGGATGATAATTAAAGATATTGGTCTTTATGTGATCGAAATTTATGAAGTGAATGAAATGAAATACAAATTTAAACCCAAAACATAGAGATATAGTGAAACCTGACTGCAATTAATAAATGCAAAATGAAAGCAAACTACTTTGAACGGTGGTAGCTTATTTATGAGAAGAGATGTGATAGTTATGTGCATTCCTGAAATGTGTTACAATAAGGCTCAAAGGCATTTTTATCATGAACAAATAATGAGAAATCCTAAACATCCAAAAACCTAACCCTAGGAGATGAAGCGCTAAAGTCTTATGGGCCCCAATAGGGTAAGTTGGAACATCAAATTTTGGTGTCATAACTTTGGCATACAATCCCCATTTGGTGCACATGATAGCCCATTAGAAAGGTCTATCCGAGGAGTATAATTTCTAAGTTCCGATAAACTGTATGACTATTGTTGGCCTATTTCCACAAATTATTGTTTAGGGCCCCAAAACGATTGTTATTATGAAAAAATGGTACACTCATTTGTACACAACAAATGACACTCATAGTTAGTAAGAAGCATGTATAAAGGAAACATTTACAGTTGAAAAAATTATGAAGGGAAAAAATTATTTTTTTCCCTAAAGTTGGTTTAAAAATCAACCCTCGTGGGTGCTCCAAATACATTTTAATGCACCCTCGTGAATTTTTCTTCGATAGCTGCGAGGGTTGCAAAAAGTACAGTCAACACCTCAGGAGACACAATTCCTTGTAGAAGAGTAAATATCCTAACATGGAAGGGTTGACCATTCAAGCCTTGAGGTTCAATAAGCCTTAATTAAAGGAGGATGGTATCTCTCATCTCATTTATGAGCCAAACAACCTCATTGATGAGCCAAAGGAGGGATATAGTGTTCAAAATGTCTATAAATGCAAGAGCATGGAGAGCCAAAAATAAGAAGTCGTGCATTGTTATACTTCCAAAATTACTACAAAGAAATCAAGCATACCAATGCTAAGATGATTCCACCATTGAGAGAGTCTATTCTTTACTTCTTTGAGAGAGTAAGAGCTTGCAAAAGAGATTGAGAAAGGAAAATCCTTGTTGAGAGATATCAGGAACCATTGCTCAAAAAAATATCTTCAAATGTCTTTGAAATTCATTTGTAACTCTTCCACCACCAATAATCAATAAGGATGACCCTAGATGCAGGAGCATCTAACCTGAGTCAATCATTTACTAGAGGAGTTAGTTTGTAAAGTATGATTTAATTAATTAATGTATTTTTTTAATAGTTTTAAGAGAGAATGATGATTATTGTAAATAGGAGAAGATTCGAGAGTATTGTGGAAGGTTTGAGAGGATTATGGATTAGTTAGCTCTTATCTAGGGATAAGGATTTAGATGAGAGATTTTAGGGATCAAGAGAGATATTGTTGGAGTTGGTTAAGGGATCTAGAACCTACTTGGGTTCTAATTCATTTTTATAAATTGAGGAGAGCCATGAGGCATGTAAGAGGTAGAAATGTATGTAGAAGTTTGAGACTTATGATTTAGTTAAAGCTTTTGAGTGTGATTCTTTTTATGTGTTCAAGTATTGGAAGCGCTGCACCATTTTTGGTATCAGAGCCTGTGAGATTTCTATGTATTTGTCTCTGTGTTATTGTGTTTGTAAGATTGTTGTAGTTGAGTTGATCATCGTTGAGATAATCATAATAGTTTATCCATAAATAGGAGACTGTATCACTATTTGAAGGACGTTGAGAGAAGTGCACTTGTATTGTTTCCCGTGGAGAATCTACGTCCTGCGCATTTGCCAATGTTTGAGGAAATTGTCGTACGATCCATCCCAGATTAAAGTTCGGGACCGGAGAGCCTTGTTGATTATCAACTTAAATATTGTCGTTGTGAATATGTTTTGGAGAACTTGCTCTTTGGAGAGCTAGTTGAAGCGGGTTGTCCTTGTTAATTGTTAAAGATCGGGACATTTGATTAGATTAGCAGCGAAGCCATTTCTGGACAAGAGTTTCATCAATGTTATTTTCTACTGTCTACGAAATTCACTCTTGATCCAACACGATTGCGACTGCGTTGGTAGGTCAATTTAGACTGGATCGAATTTGGACTTTGAGCCTGCCATCAATCTAAGTCCAGAGGAACGTGAGGCAATTGAGTGCCTCACAGCTATGGGCTTTGATCCTGCCCATGTTTGAGCCTTCCCTGTTAATTTGGACTGCTTCGAGGTCTATACGTTTCTGGTTGATGGTCAACAAATAGCTAAGGTTCAAGTATTCTGTGCCAAGACATGGATGTAAAAGTAGTGATGAATCTAATAAATTACTCTATCCAGCACATCATGGTGCACTATTAGTTGTTGCAGCACAAATGTGGGACAAAGCATTTGTATTGAAGACTAGCAAATGGACGGTGCTCATCTATTATTTACAAAAGTGTAAAATGGTTCGCACGATTGAGAGTGAGAACTTGTGAAATAATTATCGGCTACTAGAAGAGTATAAACATTTTTGAATTTCAGTACTTTGGATATTCCCACTGGGACTTGGAACCTGTGGCTGTTGTTCGATTTTGTTGAATCGAGAAAGAATTGTTTGATATGAGAGTTGCAAACATGCATGATTGGTTGGTGTGAGTAGTGGAGCAGTGCAGTGATGTTATCATAAATTGATGACATTGGAAATCCTTGTATTATGAGAAGTGAGCGTTGAATCATGTGTGGAGCTGTCCAACCCATGGAAATTTTGTGTGGCTCGTGGAGCTGTTGAAAAGCAAGGGATTACTGTTGAAGTCTTCTGTCCATGTTTGAATTTGGGGACAATGAAAGTTTTGTCCATGCAAAGAGAATCTAGCCCAATGCAATGGCTAAGATCATACTCAGTAAATGAAGATGGTATTTTAAATATGCTCTAAAAGCACTGTTTGGTGAGGAATTTAACTACCCATTTTCTCCCAATTTAACTTTTTTGTTTTCATTTTCCACTGCTATACTGGCTTTTGTTACAATTAAAGTTAATGATTGCAATGCATGAACATTGATAATTTTGGAATTCCTGCAAGGATCAAGATACTTCCTAATCCATAGACACCTGAAACTGGACTTTTGACAACAACATTAGAGGCATACAAATGGCAGAAAGAGGCCATGCACAGGTGTAGGAATTGTTTGATGGCATACAAAAATCAGAATCTCGCAGGTGGTAAATTTATGTGTACATATTCTCGAAGGCTTCAGGAGTATCTTGGATATGTTATTCTTCGAGGCTGTATGGAGAGAACGGGTATGCACAAAGCGCACGGGTATGAGCACAACATCATAGGTAGTCTCCTTGGCCTGCATAAAAACTGTCCGGTAGTACAGTTTTGTGTGAAAGTTTTCTGGAGCAAATTATAGTCATAATTACTTGTGTGTGATCGATATACCACAAAGGCTCGAAAGGTTGGGGTGTTGGAACATTGTAGATAAGTTCTCAATGATGAGATAATGTAAAGTAGATGGCAGGACAATGTGGAGCATAATAAAATACAAGATATTTTGCGTGGGAGACCTGCATATGCATAGATGCTACATGCCTTGGAAATCTGTGTAAAATTGTAGAACATTCACCAAATTTTCTCAATCATTTAAAATTCACATAATGCTCACTATGATCATTTTAGGAAAGTGGCAAAGAACCTAAACATTCCAGCCAAAGGTTGGACGGAAAGGACAAGAGTGTTCTCAAGAAAAGTGGATTTAAGTTGCAGAAGAAAAGAGGAGCGAGAGAGTTGCTCAGAAGATGGTTCCAAGACAGAGAACCAAAATATATTAAGAGGTAAAGCGCAAAGAGAAAAGCTTGCATTGTTGGATGGCAAGTATTAAGGCTTGCTGAAAAGGGGATTGAATGCAGTCCACATGTGAACAGATGGAGTTCACAGAGGAGGAGAAGGTGACTATTGATAGTCATTGCAGAGGTTCGGGGAGAAGCTACAGAAAGGAGAAGGAAAATGGCAAGGCAAATGGCATGAGAAAGAATCAAGAAGAGATTGACAGAGAGAAAGCTGAGATAAAATTCCATCTTGAGTTATTGATGGAGGTGTTACAAGAGAAAGAGAATGAAGACCAAAGATATGGATGGAGAATGAGGAAATGGGTCAAATGGAACCTATTGCAAAAGAAATGGAATGCCAAGTTGATAAATTTTTTTAGAGAACTTGAACAAAGACATATTGCTTTGTTGGAGAAGGAGAGACTCAAAGGAATTGAGTCACAGCCAAGAAGATTTGCTGAAACCCAGAAAGTCCATTGTGAAAGATTGGTGCTTGAAGCATCAAACGAGGCCGAAAGGTCTTGTATTTTTAAAACTGATAGCTTGTTTATGTATGCAGGTACAGTACCAAATGATGAGTTTGTTGCTAAGAAGGAGAAGAAAACTATGACAGCTAATGACCATAGAAAAAATCCAGAAAGAAATTATGGTCAAGAAGTTCTTTGTGAACCTGAAGGAAATTGGGATGATTGTTTTTCATTCCATGAAGTTGAGTTTTCAGCTCAATTAGAGAAGGAAACAAAGGTAAAGGATGATCACATATGTAAACCAGAACAAAGAAGAATCTTTGGAGAGAATGGAAAAGATGCTGGAAGAGATTTGATGTCTGAAACATCAAATGAGGCTAGAAAGCCTTATATTTTAAAATCTGATAATTTGTGTAAAGATTTTGTTACAGGTGCAGGAAAACCATCTACAGCTGATATGAAGACAGAGGGAGAGGAAGAAGAACAAAATATGAATTTCATTCTAAGCATAGATGAAGTAAAGCATTCAGATGCTATGCTTGAGAGATATGATGCTGAAATAGATTTGCTGGAAATATTGTTGGAAGAATCTGTGTCAAAGAAAGAACCTCAAATTGCAGGACCACACAACAGTGGTACAAACAAAGATAATTTGCAGAAAATTATGAGCAGTAACAACTTTAAAATTGTTTTAAATCTGCAGGGAAGAAGACATTTTAATGTATTACAATTTTATGAAATGAAGTATGATGAAGAGGAAAATAAGAATTTGAAAATTCTTGTAAGTAAATTTCAACAAAATGATTATTATTTAAATGTTGAAATTGAGAAATTAAAGAAGCTGATGATGAAAGTACAAAACAAAAGGTACATGAATGTGAAGGAGATAAACAGTCGCAGAAAGAAAATGATGATAATAGAATTGATTAGCAGGGTGAAAGGAAGGCCACAACATAAAATTTGGAGACCTGGAGAAAGAAATATGACAGGAACAAAAACACAATAGCATGAGGAAGAAAGACTGAAGGACCAACAACAAAACAAATTTTGGGATCCTAGAGGTAGAAAGTCATTAAGTCTTGTAGCTGTCACATTACCACAGAAAAGTGACAGACCTCATAGACTACAGGAGTCTATGATTATTTTTTTTGGGAGTCTAATGCAGGAGCATCTAACCTGGGTCAATCATTTACTAGAGGAGTTAGTTTGTAAAGTAGGATTTAATTAATTAATGTATTTTTTTAATAGTTTTAAGAGAGAATGATGATTATTGTAAATAGGAGAAGATTAAAGAGTATTGTGGAAGGTTTGAGAGGATTATGGATTAGTCAGCTCTTCTCTAGGGATAAGGATTTGGATGAGAGATTTTAGGGATCAAGAGAGATATTGTTGGAGTTTGTTAAGGGATCTAGAACCTACTTGGGTTCCAATCCATTTGTATAAATCGAGGAGAACCACGAGGCATGTAAGATGTAGAAGTGTGAGAAATGAGAGGCCAATCATTGGGCCAATTCTCCTTTAATTATTTTGTTTATTAATTAATATATTTCTGAGTTTTTACGTGCATATGGTTGGTTGGTGTGATCTTCAGTTTAGTTTTATTGTTTTTGTGAAGACCTATGGTTAGAGCACTGCATCAACCCTTTTCCCATTCCTTTGTTGATTTGTTTTAGATTCATTTTCTTGTTTCAAGTTATTTAGTTTAGTTTAGTTTTAGTTTTGTTTATGCATTGTTTTCACCTAATTCAATTCTTTATTGGTTCATATTTGATCATTAACATCATTCATTGTTTGTATATCTTCTTGCAGGATGAAACCAACTATAAGATAAGTTTATCTGGGACTCATATGCTACCAAATACACCATACAAAATGGCGACTCCACTTGCTTTCCTTTTTTGATCTAATTGGTTGTTTTGGAGACCTTTTCTTGTTGTTTTTCCATTTGGTTTTCGTCAAATATTTTTTTTGTAGGTCTCCCTTGGACCTACTCGCAGCTTGAAATCCTCTCTTTTTAATTTTTTCAGGTTGCCCTCGTGGCTTTTTACAGGAAAAATTGTGTGGGTCTTGTGATTGTGCATGAACCCATGAGACACAAAGAACCAATTTTATCATTGTAATTTCCTTTTCCTGAGTGTTTGAGAATCCTTTAGTGACCTCCCTACATCCTGCAATTTTTTACACTTCAAATAGCCTTCAATTTTACTTTGCTAATCATCATATGTAGAGTAATTTTAATTATCTTTTACTTTAAAATTTTGTATGTTGGGACTAGGTGTAGTGTGACTAAAAACACGAGTAGGATCTCCCTCCTTGAAACCTTGTGGCAAACCTGAGGAGGGATCCAAAAAGGTTTTAAAATACTACCTACCATCTCCCTTTCAATTGTAAAATTACACATAACTTAACTAGGAAATAAGTAAGTGACCCTAAATCCACACATCTTTTACTTGTTTTGCAAACAATTCCATATTTGGGATTAGGAGTTGGTGTTAGTAAGAAAGAGAGTAGGTTCTCCCTCCCTTGCACCCTTGTGGCGAACATGTGGGGGGATTTGAAAATTTTCTCAAAACACTAAATTTTTCGTCTCCCTATAAGCTCATCTAGCATAATTAGGAAAAGTAAGTGGCCCATTATCCACACATATTTTTATTTTTGCAAGGAACAACATAACATAGTGTAATTAGGGGGAATTGTAAAGGATCATCACATATCCACATTATTGCAATTCAAACACTTTGTATGTTCACCATTCACCTTGCACACACCATCACATCACACACTAAATTAATTTAAACTTTGTGCAAAGGGTATACTCTCTTGCAATCTTTGCACTTAGTTTATTTTGAATTTACATCTTGGAACAACCTAAGCAAAGCAAATACTCTTTACTCAAACTATTTGAACTCCCCATAAGGGCCACAAAATAATTTAATAGTTTAGGTTAGGACCATGGGGGTGGGCATCCCATAATCTTCCATAGTTGTTTTTAATTCAAAAACATAAAAGTTGTCTTTTTATGCAACTTTAGAATCCTAAATCATACAGTGACAAAACTGGTAATGAGAAGAAACTCGTGAAGGGGAAAGGCCTAGACAACATATTATCACAACCCTCCTTGTTGTGTCCCTACACTAGGTAGGGGGCTTTGGGTCGAAAGTTGACAACCAGAAGCTAAGATTCTCTCATTCCCATTGGACGTAGGTGGCTTAGTGGCCAAATATTAGGGCATCTTAGTGGCCAAATATTAGGGCATATTAATGGCCAAATGATCTGAACTTAAATAGGAATGCAACAACTTACATATATAATCATAAACACGGAGATGCAATAGAAAAACACTTCATTTCATTAATAGAAAAATACTGAACTATGCTTACAAACAGAATGGAAATAAGATAACTTAGACGATGGTAGCTTATCTCTAAGAAGAGTTGTGGCGGCTACATACCTCTAAAATATGGTACAATGAGGCTCAAGGGCCTATTTATTATTGGAAAACATGAGAAAACCCTAACTAACCAAAACCCTAACCCCAAGAGAACCCTGTTGAGGTTAGTTGGGCAGGCAACTTCCCGAGGTCGTCACTTGGCCATATTATCTCCATTTGGTGCATACGATACCTTGTTGGAACGGTCTCGCTAAGTACTACATGTTTTTCCATAGGGCCTTGCCTATGGTTATGGGCGTACTGCGAATGCCAAAAAACATCGTTTATCAGGACCCAAAAAACTGCTAAAAATAGTAAATGCTGAAATGAACAAGGAAACAAATGAAACTGAATGGGGGTTCTATGTGGAATAGGTGGGTGGTGACCAATATCCACCTGGATCATCCCTCCCCCCTTAGGAAGCAATGACCCCCATTGCATGCAGAGTCTCCATGAGGTGAGGAAATTTCTGTTGAACCCGGTCCTTGGTGAACCACTTGCACTAGTGAAGGAGTTAACCTGCTTTGACAACTCAATATAATTGTATCCTTTGTTGGTGAGTGTTATTGATATGTGTGTCCATGAACTGATCAATTGTGGCATATTCCATGTAGTCTGGGTTGAGATCTGTTGGTGTAAGCTGTTTTGCAATGTCAGATGTGTCCAACAATGGTGGAAAGTATGGTTGAAGGCGGTCTACATTGAACACTAGGTGCAGACCAAGGAATGGTGGGATGCTGAGCTCGAAGGCATTGTCACCGATGACCTTGGTGATGGTGTATGGCCCATATCGGAGTGGGCGAAGCTTGCGATGGGGTCCAACAAGGCGCTCCTTCTGTAAATGTAGCCAAACTTTGTCGCCCACCTAGAACTTGTGCGACACTCAATGCTGATCATGGCACTGCTTGTACTTAGCATTGGCTCTGTCCAATATATCATGGACCTATTGGTAGATGTGTTGAATGCACTCAATGAAGCTATTAGCCCTTTCAGCTTCGGACTGAACGTGAGCCGAATCTACTTGAGTGGCTGCAAATGGTATGGCCACATCAATGGGGCATAATGGCTTAAATCCTAGCCCTACCTGAAAGGGGTTGTGGCCTATTGAGATGTGGAGAGCTCTGTTGTAGCTGTGTTGGACATAGGGGAGACTTTCATCCCACGTGCATGGATGCTTCGAGTTGTACATGCGCATAATGTGTACAATCATCCTGTTGACAACCTCTGTTTGGCCATCAGTTTGGGGATGGAAAGTTGTGGAATTAGTAAGTTTTTTATCCAACATCGACCAGAGACTTGACCACAATGCACTCAGGAATCTGTTGTCCTGATCAAGGATCCCAAAGTGTACCCACACTCGCTCAAAGAAGAGCTTAGTGGTGGCCTCTGCTGTGATACTCTTCTTGCAGGCCACAATGATGGTCATCTTAGAGAATTTGTTGACGACCACATAAACATAATCATTGTCGTGCTTAGTAGAAGGAAGGCCCGACATGTAATCCATGGAGATAGATTCCCAAGGTTGGCTAGGAGTAGATAGAGGAGTATACAAGCCTTGCTTCTTTATGGTTGGTTTGGCAATGGCGCAGGTGCTGCAGGATCTAATGTACTTCCCAACATCCTGACGAAGTTTCGGCCAAAAAAAAAACTTCTGCAATATCGCCACTATTTTCTCTACTTAGAAATGTCCAGCGACCCGACTATAGTGAACCTCCCAAATCATCTTAGCACGTTCAATCTAAGGAACACATATGTGCCCTAGGTGGCATAACAATGCATCCTGAAGGTGAAAATTTGGAACTTGATTCCCTTCCAGGAGTATCTGGTATATACTACTGAATTCTAGATCGCTCTTGTAAAGATGCAACCACCCCGATGTCTCATGCCCACAGGTGTCGAGCACAGTGATCGATGCCATGAACGGTGGTCGACTGAGGCAATCAACAATGTTATTAGTGATGCCCTTCTTATACTTAATGTTCAAATGGAACTATTGCAGATAGGTTGAAAATTTTTGATGGCGATCATTCTGCAACTTCCCTTGTGTCTGTATGAATTGTAGAGATCGGTGGTCTATGTGGATGACCATTTCCTTCCCCAAAATGTAATGCTTCCTTTGACGACATGCCTGCACAACAAAATACATTTCTTTATCATAAGTGGGGTACTTTTGGACTGTGTCTGAAAGTGTCTCAGTGTGGTAAGCCACTGGATGCCCATGCTGAGTAAGAACCACACCAATAACATAGTCTGAGGCATCTATCTCAATCTCAAATGGTTTTTGCAATTCTGGTAATGTGAGCATTGGTGTATAACAGAGGCAATTCTTCAACTTGGAGAACAATTTTTGTTGGGTTCCTGATCAATTTTTTTTCTTTTTCTCCACCCTTGGTGACTTGACTTAAAGGCCAAGTGATATGAGTGAACCCCAATCTGAACCTACAGTAGAAATTGGTAAGACCCAAAAAGATCCAGAGCTCTGTTAGAGTGGTTGGGGCTGGCCAATCTCGAATGGCTTGTGACTTGGATGGCTCCACATGTACACCTTGCTCATCAATGATGTATCCCATATATTGAACTTGGGTCAGGCCAAAGGTGCATTTCTCCAAGTTAGCACACAGCTTGTGTTGTCGCAGGGTTTGAAGGACCTGTCAAATATGGTGGAGGTGCTCTTCCAAACTTCGGCTTAAGATCAAGATGTCATATAAATACACCACCATGAATGTATTGGTGAAGGGTTGCAAGATGTCATCCATCAGTCTCATGAAGGTTGCAGGGGCGTTCGTCAATATGAACGGCATGACCAACCATTAAAAAAAGCCCTCCTTGGATTTTAAGGAAGTCTTCCACACATTGGAGGGTTCGATAGGCACCTCGTGATAACTTGACTTCAAGTCAATTTTGCTGAAATATTTGGCCCCTTTGAGCTGGTCCAAGAGGTCATCAATCCGTAGGATTGGGTACCTATTTCAGACAATTCTCTTGTTCAGTGCTGGATAGTCAATACAGAGCCTCCAGATCCCATCCTTCTTCTGTACCAATACAATTAGGCTCCCACAAGGTGATTAGCTTGGCCCGATGTGACCCTTTTGTGATAGTTCATGAATCTGCCTCTTGATCTCATAGTTCTCTAGGACAAAGTGTCGGTAGATCAGTCCATTGGGCAGCGACACGCCCAGGGTCAGATCGATGGAGTGTTTGACCTGACAGTGCAGAGGTACCCCTATGGGTGAGGCGAAAATATCCATGTACTCCTCCACGACCTTGTCCATTTGTTGTTGCTATGCAGAAGAGCCTTGCCTGGAAGTCGTGGCCACAACCTTCTTCCTGCCCTGGGGGTGAATCATAAGAAAAACAAATTTCATGGTCCGGGAAATGATCTTACTGCATTGCTTTGCAGTGATCAAAGAGATGGAGGTAGGCGAGGCTACCTATAGTATCATGTACAACTTAATAGACAAAGTAATAATCACAGAGTGAGGTCTAGACTCATATACAACATGTTTCTTCCACAAGTATGGTTGTCCTAACAATACATCACAAACTTCAATAGGAGAAACGTCACACAATACCTCATCCATGAAGGGCTTGACGCTGTAGGGAAGGTGACACTGTTGGCTGACGCGAAGATCTAATCCCTGGTGAAGCCACCTGATGGTGTACAACTGTGGATGTGTTGTAGCCTTTAGGCCCAGCCGCTTCACAACCTCTTTTGAAATGAGGTTATTTGTCTCCTGCTATCGATAATGAACTGTAGCGGAGAACTCTTCACCCACATCTATGAGTGGAAGAGGCGTTCCCCCTCCTCTAGATATTCATGCTCAATCTTCTAGATCTTGGTGGTGGCCATGGTGGCACTAGGCTCCACATCAATTATCTACTTCCATTTTTTAGTTCCCTTATCGAGTTTTGATTTAGAGCCGGAACTTGCATTTGATTTGGAAGCCTTTAGCTCAGCCACCTGTGACTTCTTGGCCTGACACTCACTTGTATTATGAGTGGATCTCTTATGGAACTCACACCATTTTCCTGTGTCCTTCTTCGTCTTCATGGTGTTTTTATTTTCTTGTAGCTTTAGCGGGCTATCCTAGGTAGCCCCGCCTTGGCTTGGTCCTTTGTTCTGTGGTTTGGGGGTGCCTTTTCCTTCCTTTGGATTTGCAGATCCAAAGTCCCGCTTCTTTTGTTTAAACTTCTGCTCAATCTTGACAGCGTACCGATATGCCGTACCGAGCAAGGAAATGTCCAAGAACTCCATCTCGTCCTGGATTTACTTGTGTAGACAACCATGATACTAGATCACCAAATGCTTCACAGTATCCTTGATACCCAGCTTCATGCAAAGGGTATGGAAAATATTTGTGAACTATAACACATCTTATCCCTTCCCTGCCGTAGTGTGGTCCACTTTATGTATTTGTCTTCATAGCTCGTGATGGGGTAATATTATTCCTTGATGGCATCTTAGAAAGAATTCCAAGTGGGTGTGGCTGAAAACAACGAGGGTTCACTCTCGTCCTTTTTTTCACTGTAGGTTTCCCACCAGTCCTTAACGTGTGAGGTGACTTTGAGAAGTGAAAAAGTAATATTTTCCTGATTGGAAAAGTCACGAACTGAAAAATATCCTTCCAACAGATTTAACCATTTATCTACGACGTTTGCATCTATCAGGCCTTCGAATATGGGAATATCGAAGTTAACTTGTACCTTAAAAGGAGTGGCACCTCTAGAGTGGTTGTTGGATGAAGATGCATCACCTATGGGTAGCTGTCGAAGGATCTAGGAAAATTTATCCATCATCGCGTCCCTCTGTCACTCGATGGCTTCCTCGAGAAACATTTTGAAAGGATCTTCTGCATCCTCGTCTTTCTTTTCTTCTGCCATGGGAGGTTGTCGGGTTTTGCGAGGCTGATATTGCAATGGTTCACCTAGATCAAGCCCTAACTCCTTATACCCTGACCTCATTAGGGACATGCAAAGAAGAATAGAGAAAGAGTAGATTGCTATGATGCAATTGATCCGAACTTAAATAGGAATGCAACAACTTATAGATATAATCATAAACACACAGATGCAGTAGAAAACACTTCATTTCATTAATAGAAAAATATTGAACTATGCTTACAAACAGAATGGAAATAAGATAGCTCGGGCGATGGTAGCTTATCTTTGAGAAGAGATGTAGCAGCTACATGCCTTTGAATTGTGTTACAATGAGGCTCAAGGGCCTATTTATTATTGGAAAACATGTGAAAACCCTAACAACCAAAGCCCTAACCCCGGGAGATGTAACACCAAGAGTTTTTGGGCCACGTTGGGGTTATTTGGGCAGCCAACTTCCCGGGGAAGTAACTTGGTCATATTATCTCTGTTTTGCATGTACGATACCTTGTTGGAAATGTCTCGCTGATTGCTACAAGTTTTGTTGTAGGCCCTTGCTGACAACTATAGGCCTGCCACGAACCCAAAAAAAAACGTCGTTTAGGGGGTCAAAACTACTCGAGAAGTTTAGGACCCAAAAAACTGATAAAAATAGTAAATGCTGAAATGAGAAAGGAAAGAGATGAAACTGACTGGGGGGTCTAGGTGGAATAGGCGGGTGGCCACCAATATCCACCCGGATCACCAAATATTATGGCATCTTAGTGGCTAAATATTAGGGCATCGATCAGGTTGTTGGAAGCATCTTAAGTACTTTCAGGAAATCACCCCAACACCCTTTATTATAACCCGCTTCCATACCTTAGTTGTTTTTTTGGCTGTTAGAAGTGTCGCATATAATTTCGATATGTGGCCCCAATACCCTTGCAAAATCCTTCACAAGGCCCACTTACTGATTGGGTGGAAGGCCAATAGGTATTTTAGGATTTTTCATCACACGCAAAACCTCACAAACCTTTTTTATTTTTTCACACATTAAAGAGTTTAAAGGGAAAATTAAACATTTCTTTTTCATTTTGTCTTATGCATGTGGATCATTTGGTTTTCTAAGGAAATTCCCCTCAAGTATCTTCACACACCTTCTAGGGTAGCATAGGGGATTGTTGTCGCTGCTACAACACCCTCCAATGTTTCACTACATTCAAATTTTGGAGCCTACTTCGTTTTCGTTTCAAGTGTCACCTCGGTCGTCAAGTGCCATTTCATGTTGCTTTATATGTTTAAGTGTTCTTGAATGTTCTCAAGCATTGTCGCATTGATTATCACATCTCTAGATTCATTTTATGCTCGTGACAACTTTGTTGTGGTAAAACGACAGTTTTGGGTCGCAATCACTCACACTTCACTCATAATACTTGGGGGATGTGTATAAAATGGAGTTTTGATGTGTATTCATTGTTGATAAAGCTTGTATAAGTTTTCTCGATGAGTTGGTATGTGTCGCACATGTTTTTATGACTATAAGTCATCTTGCTTATCTCTTGTCCCATCATTCAAACTTAGATGAATTTCAGTTTCAAAGTGAACCCATAAATACCAAGAGTGCACAATGACACTTCCAAGCCTTGATGGGAAACCTTTCATTGTTCAAGAGTGCACCCTATGCTGTCCAAGAGTGCAGAGTGCACTGCTCAACCCTGATTCTCCTTCCTTGTTTTGAACTGCACCCTATAAAAATAACGAAGTCTTCCTAGAGTGCACTCTTTCGATTCAAGGAAGTATGCCCTCCTTGATCACACTTGTGCACTTTGAAGTCCCGAATCTCAATCCTTCAGCCTTCCCTAATGCGCCATGTTCCCTCCTGAATGTCTTGAGCGCATTAACGCACTCCAAATGCATGAAGTCCCAACGTTCAACCTTCGAAAGTGCACCTTGCGCCCTTCCTTAGGCCTCTTGAGTGCATAAGCACACTCTGAAGTCATGAAGCCTTAGCCTTTAGCCTTCGGGAGTGCGCCCTACACCATCCCTCTCTCCCTTGAGTGCACATCACACTTGGAAAATCCGAAGCCTTCCCCTTTGTCCTTCGGATTTGTGCCTTGCACCCTGCCATGATTGGTTTCTTCTTTTGCGCACATGATCGCATGTCGAAGCTCCGAAGACTCTCTTCTTCAACCCCTTAGCCTTTCAAAGTGAGGCCTTGCGCCATGTATCCCTTTTAACTCTCGTTGAACACATCAGAAAGGACTGAACATAAAATATGCATGGATCATGGTAGAATATGATATTTTCAGGCTGATAGTTTCTCTTCATGAGTGGTTGTAGATACATGTATTCCAAAAATACCATGACAAGCACACATGAGGAATATCGGGTAAGGAGAACAAGAAAATGAAGCATGGAAAGAATGAAGAACACACCTAAATCTTGATGATCAAATAACTCTAAATACTCTAATATTGAAGACCCTTTGGAGGGTGAAAGTGCCATAAAGAATGAAGTCACAACTAGAAACCACGTCACCACCAAAGAAAGTCCATGTCATTAGTTTCTATTAGTCCCAATCATCAAAATAGTGACATGTCAAGTCTCATCACATGATGATGTTGAAGTCATGATGTATTGTTGCAATCGTTGTAAAAGACAATAAGTGGAAGTCCAAGAATCATGTATGAACTAAAGAGTCATGGAATTCCAAAAGACATGTAATATCAAAAGTTGTATGTAATTCCAAAAGTCATTTGGAATTTGTTGTGACCACCAACAACCCCCCTACTTCTTTTAGTATTAGCAATAACACTAAAGAAGTGGGGACCCTTAGTAAAAAATCCAAAAAGATTTTATAATTTTTTTTTGTATTATACTCCTAAAAAATACATCACACGGAGAAGAGTGAAACATTTCTTTATGAGCACATTAAAACAATTGCTAAGAAGCGGCGCTAAATTCATCACATCGCATACATTAAGAAGCGCCCATAAATGAGAATCTTAAGAAATCTCCAATGGCCGATATGCGACATCGCATATCGCAACATCGCATAAACAACACACGAATAACTTGACAAATTGCTGCGATCTGCGATATATGCGATCTGCGATATATGCAATCTGCGATCTGCGATCTGCGATAAATGCGATCTGCGATATATGCGATCTGCGATAAATGCGATCTGCGATCATGCGATCTGCGATCTGCGAGTCACAGAAATTACCCATCGCAAATTTTCCTCGGCTCAGCATTCAAGAAAAGCTGTCCCTAAACCAAAAATTGGGCGCACGCCTTAAAGAAAATTAATGAATGTACGCCAAGGTATTCATGAAGGACAATTTTGTGTTTTTCGAAGGGTTAGTTCACTGTGGGTGTCATGATTTTACACATTCATAGAACTTGAAGCTTTCATGTCAAAATTTATTATCATTACTTTTTCCTTTGCGTGAACTGCAGGAAACATCTAAGGAAAAAGGGAAAAGCGCCAATGCTCGGAGAACAGAGAAGAGATGCCCTCATAAACGGATACCGCATGCAACAGAAACGCAGATTTCAGAGTGTTACTGAACAGATGCTGATATCAATAGGCGATTCGACACTCAAGGTCAAAAACTCACAAAAGCAGCATGTTTGCAAAATTCTAAAGCTCATGCCCGGTAAAGGAAAAAGCACTAAAGGCGGAAAATGCACCAGAAAGGCCCGGATCAAAGAACGGAGGCAGTTTTTGATGCGCGATTAGCGCCTAGCGCTAATCGCGCATCACTAAGAAAATTATTCAGAAAGCAAAGTCCCTAACTTTCTTAGTCATCCACGAGTCCGGAAGCCGAGATAGCAAAAGCAGAGGCAGTTTAAGAAGAATCTGGGTTGTTACCAAGCATACACGCAGTAAATTCGCCCAACCAGAAGATGATTCTCAAAAATATCTTCTAGTTTACTAAAAAGAGGTGCCAGCGCTTGCCATTTCTATTTTCGTAGCTCAAACAAAAGCAGAAGACGACCAGCCGACTCTTCCGAGGCAAATGTTGCATGCTCACAGCACTAAGGAGCAAATGCAGAAATAGTTAGAAATTAGATTCAATTTTTAGAAATAAGTTTGCTTAGATAAAGGGCGGTCATTTTAAACCGTATCCGAAATTTATGTAATTAAGTTATTTAGTTAGCAATATTTAAACCCTTCTCATGCATTTGGAGAAGGGTCCAAAAATTTGTCAAAAACTTGTCCTCAGAACATGCACTTCTGCACCCTCAGAGGAGGTTTTGATGAATGAATGAATCAAGGTTTATTAATTTTTGCATTTGATATCTGCTACTGATGTTGCACTTCTGTACTCTTGGTAGATATCAGAACAAGGAGAGATAAATCATTATTACTTGAAGCTTATGAGTAGGACCAGTCATAAATGGTACTTTTATCTCTTGGCTATTTCTGCTTATATTCTTAAAGTGATATACAATTTTTAGTTGTTTATATGTTATTGCATGAATGTGTGAGTTACCATTTGGCACTTTTGTACGGTGGAGTCATTTATTTATGTTTGATATATGAATAACTTATTATGCGATATGCTGTTCACAACTGTTTTGCCTAACTTTTTATGCAAAGTGGTTCATCTTAATTGATTTCCATTCTTATGATAGCTGAATGATCTTTATTACCAGTTATTATTTGAAATCTCTTTAGATCGCATAATAAAAGAAACACACCCCGGGTTAGCATAGATTAGATGTGCTATTTTCATTAGATTACAATAGCATAGAATTAGATTAAAGTAGCTTAGATTAGAACTCTTAGATCGACATCATCCAACTTTGCACACACACACACCCTTAGATTGGGAAACTGGTCCCATTATCCCCAGTCGGACCCGCTATACCAAACGGATAAGGAGCTGCCAACCAAGGTCCGGACCGGGTGGGTATCCCCCTTGTTGTCGACCCGATTTTTAGGGCTTCAACATATTTGGCGCTAGAAGGAGGGCATGAACTATGAATGGCACTTAAATCAAAATCTAAATACCATTCCGAGAGTAAATCACCCTTATCATCTCCCCCGACTTCTCCAGTATATTTAAATCCAGAGTCGGAAGTCGCTCGAGTATCAATCGCTGCTACACACCCTGATATTTCAGACCAATTTACCATTAAACCTCCTGGAGTCGAATCTCTGATTCACAAACTTCAGGGATTTTCCATTTCCCCTCAGAGGTCTGATAAATCTCAAAGCAGTGTGACTTCGCAGTACAATCCTGCTCATCCCCTAACCAGATTGAAAAGTGAAAAATTTGGCATCCAGCCAACTGAGTTGCCTCTTCCCACCAGGAAAAGAGCGAGGAAATCACCACAAGAGTCTGACAGTGAGACTCTTTCGTCTACATCGCCCATTTCAACTACCTCACTGTGAAGTCAACCACCCACACCTCCATTCCAAACCATCATCCATCCGTCTACCACAATCCCCCTTCTATCATCCACGATCATAGTATCCTCATCTTCCCAACCACGAAGATCATCTCCTGCACTTTTCTCTACTATCATCTCAACGATGGCCCAATCTCCATGGAACAACCCTGGGGCAGTCTTGATGCCTGCACCCTTGAGCCCAATACCGGCCCATCCTGAGAAATGGCTGCCTAAATTCAATCCAGAAGCAGGCATGCTAGCAGAAGAACACATAAACAATTTCATGCTTTCTATCAATCTCAATGGAGTTACTAATGAAGATGTTGTTGTTCGGTTTTTTCCATACACACTGCAAGGAACAACCGGGTCATGGTATTTTTCATTACCTTCCGGGTCTATCACAAGTTGGGATATCTTCCACAATCAATTCCTTATCAAGTTTGGTTACGACAGATCAACAACAACATTAATCAATGACCTATCCAATCTTAAGGCCCAAGCTAAAGAACCTATCAAAGATTTCGATTTACGGTTCAATAAAATTCTCAACAAAATTCCTACTGCTTCCCAACCCAGCGAAGAAGTACGATGTGAATGGTATATTACTGCTTTACCATCAAACATAGCAATCTTTGTGGATAGAGCAAATAAAACAACTTTAGTTGAAAACATGACAGAGGCGATAGCAGTAGAGAAACGCGTAATAACCGTGGAAAAGAGATCCACGATAGAGGAACGAAAGTCTAAAAAAGTCACCTTCAAGGAAGACTCCAAGAAGAAACAAACAAAAGACCCTTTCGATTTGGAAGGATTGCAGAAAGTATTAAAGACCATGTCTAATGAGATGATTGACATAAAAAAACAAGTAGCAGAAACTTCTTTAAAAAATCCCTATAGAACTTTTAAAAGAGGTCCTTCAACGGATGCAAAACCACCCAATGCCATCTCCAATGCTGAAATTGAGGAAGAGGAAGAAGAAGAAAGTGCCACTGAAGGGCAAATCGATGACGAAGAAGTTGTGGAATTAGAAGGAATGTGGGATTTCATCCTCCCACAAGAAGAGGATCAAGAAGTATTTCCGGTTAGCACACGAATCAAAAATCAACTTGATCCTCCCCAAACTACCCCTAAGCAGAAGGGCGCAAGCCCTACAACAAAAGATAAAGTCGCAACAAAGAAAACAACAACTAAAGCGACTCAATCTAGCCCAGTCCGAGCAGATCAAACAACTCCATCAAAAACGCTGATAGTGTCGGATGAAATGGAGTACAATATTGTAGATGACATGAAAAAGACTAGGGCTAATATTACCCTTTATGAATTGAGCAAATTGAAGCATCAACAAAAGATAATGATGAAAGAATTACATGCTGTGCCTATTGTACCTTTGCCTGCCGCTGTACTCTCTCAAGCTTCCCATAACATGGGAAGACCTCCAACTAACGCGATCAATAAGATTGATCCAAATGATATCGCCTTAATTGGAGGAAGATCAAGATCTCACACTCCCCCGTTTCTTCTCACTTACGAGATTTTCAACAAAAATGTGCACAATTGTTTGGCAGATTCCACTACTTCTTCAAATATTTTACCCAGATCAATATGTGCTAAGCTAAATGTTCAACCACAAAAATCCGCAGTGCGTATAGTTCAGCTTGATCGATCTCAAGTCGAAGTGATTGGTGAAATTAATCAAGTAACCATAAGATTGTCATCTAACCCGAAGGTATGTCAGGTTATTGACATTCTAGTGGCCGATATCCCAGAATTCTATGGATTAATTCTTAGCAGGGATTGGTCCGAGAAACTCCACGGATACTTTGCAACTGACTGGTCACACATGTGGTTACCCTACAACGGTAAACCGAATCAGATAAAGGTTGAAAGAGAGTTACACCAGAAGTACATAGTAACGGAATTAGAGGGAGAAAATGAAGCAGTATCGTATAACAACAGTATCATAGGCAATTACTCGGTAGATTCTTTTCTCGGTAATTTCAATGCTCACCCATCACCTTACTTAGAAAATTCAATTTTGTCCCAAGCCGAAATTTTTTCCCAAACTGATAGTTCAAAGTGTGTTAATTTTGTAGATGAACCCATAAATACATCTTTGTTTTGGAAATTATATTTCGATGGCTCTAAATCTAACGAAGGAGCAAGAGCAGGATGCGTTCTAATTAGTCCAGAAGGAAACAAGACCATGCTTACATGCAGACTTGAATTCAATTGCACAAACAATACAGCAGAATATGAGGCCTTGGTACAAGGCCTATACAAAGAAATCGGGTTAAAAGTCAAGTATCTTCAGGTCTTTGGAGACTCTGAGATTATCGTCAAACAAGTACGTAACACTATACATTGCCTATCAGGTCATTTAAAACACTATCAATATTTAGTACAAGATCTAACTGAGCATTTCATAGCATTTAATATCTCTTCAATCCCGAGACTCCAAAACGCAAGCACAGACCTTTTGGCTAACGTAGCCTCTAGGCTTATTCCCTCCGAAGATTTTAGTCCAGATAGATTCTCAATAGAATTAATCTTTAGACCATCCATCCCTGACAACATTACAAATTGGAGAGTATTCAATGACGATCCTGATATTGTAAATTTCCTAACTTCTGAAGGATCCTACTCCAATCAGATAATTGACGAAGACCATCACGATCGACAAACACAACAAAATAGCACTGATAATGCTATACCTAAATCGGTGGTTAAGTTAGAAGACTTGTACGATTTGAAAAATCGGTTTAAAAGGTCTACCAATTCAAAGCTCTACAGTTCAACTCTGAACTACGAATTAGTAAACCTAGGAACCGATGATAAACCACAAAACATTAATCTAGGCATAGGCCTGGCCCCCGAAAAAAAACTAGCGTATATTCGTCTTTTGAGACAATATAAAAATGTTTTTGCTTGGAATTACGATGAGCTGAAGACGTACGACACTTCTATCATTCAACACACTATTCCTATGATTGACAACGAAAAACCTGTCCAACAGAAACTGAGAAAGATCCACCCCAATTTAGAAAATCAGATAAAAACTGAGCTAAATAAGTTATTAAAAGCCAGAATAATTTTCCCCGTCAGAAATTCCAAATGGGTCTCCAATATGGTACCCGTTAGAAAGAAAAATGGAGATATTAGAATCTTTATCGATTTTCAGAATCTTAACAAAGCCGATCAAAAAGACAATTTTCCTCTTCCACCTATGGAACAGATATTACAGGCAGTAGCAGGCTCAGAACTGATGTCTTTCCTGGACGGATTTTCAGGATATAATCAAGTGCTGGTGCATTCCAATGATCAGTTGAAAACCACATTCAGAACTAAATGGGGCACATACGCATATCGGAAGATGCCATTTGGTTTGATTAATGCCGGCGCTACATTTCAAAGAGCCATGGACATCGCATTTAAGGGTATAGTCAACAAATCTGTAGTGATTTATTTGGATGATATAACAGTGTATTCCAAGAAGCGAAGCGACCATCTCAGAGATTTAAAACAAATTTTTCAACGATGTTTAAGGTATGGGATTTCACTTAACCCAAAGAAATTTTTTTTCGCATTAAGTGAAGGAAAACTTCTAGGATTCATAGTGTCAAAATCCGGCATTCACATTTATCCTGACAGAATCAAAGAAATCTCTGAAATATCCCTACCTCATAATAAAAAAGCCATGCAATATTTCCTTGGTCAAATCAATTTTGTAAAGAGATTTGTACCAGATTTTTCACGAATTGTGTCTTCTTTGCAAACCATGATTAAAAAGAATTCAATTTTCAAATGGGGTCAAGATGAACATGAAGCATTCAACCTGATCAAACAAGCTATTATTAATGCTCCATCTTTAGCAACCCCGAATTTTTCAGAATCTTTTGTTTTATACACATTTGCCTCAGAGAGATCATATGCTGCGATTCTAACCCAAGCAAATCAAGAAAAAACAGAAGCCCCAATTGCGTTTTTTAGCTCAAATTTACAAGGTGCTGAACTCAATTATTCAGACGTAGAGAAACAGGCCTATGTTGTTTTCAAAGCGGTCAAATATTTCAGACCTTTCTTATTCAAAACCCATATTAAGATCATAGTACCGTTTCCAGCGGTAAGAAATCTTCTAGTACAGAAAGATATGGGCGAGAAAAGAGCAAATTGGATCACTGCTTTACAGGAATACAATCTTGAGATCAAACCAGCAAACATTGTAAGAGGTCAAGGCTTCTGCAAGATGTTGGCTGGAGCATCGAAAATCCCTGAAATTTCATCCGAAGAGGTACAAATGTATGAGGTAAACCTAAACAATGCAGAATCATTGTATGCTGATATCATTTATTATCTTAAGAACGGGTATGCTACATCACACTTGGATCACACTAAGAAAAGAGCTCTAAGATTGAAAGCTAAACAATATCAGCTCATAAATGATATTCTTTTTAGAAAGAATTATGATTCTGTTCTTCTTAGATGTCTTCAAAAAACTGAAGCCGAAAAAGTTTTGCAGGAACTCCACGATGCACCAGCAGGCGGACACTATGCTGGAGACGCTACTGCACATAAAATTTTACGTGCAGGATATTACTGGCCTATGCTGTTCAAAGATTCACACAGTTACGTGAGGAAATGTCAAGCTTTCCAAACAACTGCTGGAAGACAAAGGAAGCCGTCCCTGCCACTACAACCGGTAAACATCGAGCAACCATTCAGCCAGTGGGGCTTGGACATAATAGGTGAGATCGTTCCTCACTCCTCTAAGCAGCATAGATACATCCTCACAGCAACAGATTATTTTACTAAATGGGTAGAGGCAGTTCCTCTCAAGACAACTAATTCTGAAAATATTATCGAATTCATAGATCAATTTATAATCACTAGGTTTGGATTGCCAACGGCTTTAATGTTTGATAATGCATCATACTTTTCTGGAAATGCAATGACTGAGTTTGCACTTAAAAGAGGATTCAAACTAAAATATTCGGCCAATTACTATCCGCAAGGTAATGGGTTAGCTGAGTCAACAAATAAAAACCTGATCAGGATTATTAAAAGAACAGTTGACCAGAACCAAAAGAATTGGCATAAAGCTTTGATAAATGCTTTATGGGCAGATAGAATAACAAAAAAAGCTTCGATCGACACTTCCCCCTTTAATTTAGTTTATGGGAAAGAAACAGTTCTTCCAACTCACTTAGTCATTCCCTCTTTGTCTTTAATACAATACATTGATGAAGTACCTACTTCCTCCATACAACTAAGACAAATGGAAATAATCAAATTAGAAGAACAGCGAGAACAAGCTAAAAGAACCCATGCTCATCATCAAGCGCTAATAAAATCCTCTTTTGATTCAAACAAAATGACTAGAAATTTTTTTCAGATGGGAGATTTAGTTTTAAAATGGGATAAGGCTCATGAAGAAAAGGGCAAACATACAAAATTTCAAAAGATGTGGCTTGGTCCTTTTCAGATTGTTGAAGTCATAGGTCCATCAACGTTTGTCTTACAGGATCTAGCAGGTAGAAGGGATTCTTTGCCTGTTAATGGTCAAATCCTTAAAATATATTTTCCATAGAAGATTATTCTTCTATTTTGTAGAGTAGTTTTGTCTTTTCTTTTTTCCCTTTTCATAATAAAACCGGTTGTTAATGGTTACTATCGGTATTCACGAAAAGACACCAATTCTCTTTCAGATTTTGAGCTTTTCGCTTGTATAAATAGAAATTTTTTGAAAATCTGATCTTTATTATTGACAGATACAGTTAAAAACTTTAGCCTAGATATGATATTAGTTTCAACTTCAAAAATTTTTGATGAAAGCAACCTTTAGCGAAGGAATTGTTTTATATCAGCACAATGAAAGGTATCAATAACAAAATAAAGATTCTCTGTAAAACTGCTGTTTTCAAACTCTATTATTGTCGTCCAGAGCTTTCTTAAGGAAAACAATGATATCCTCCCTGTTAAAGAAAATCGCAGCATTCAGAGGGACAATCCAAGAAACACTATATCTCAAAGAATAAGAGGTCTCATCACGAGCCGACTTATCATGATCACAGATATTATAACTTTGCTGACTTTGCCAAACACTGTCCATCAAAACAGGGCAATGACTCAAGATTATTGAAATCAAAAGGCAAGGGGTCTCATCACGAGCCAACTTGTTCAGCAAAAGTGTAAATCAAGTGAATGACTGTGTCATAATTTGGCTACCAAACCAAGACATTGTTCTTTAAGAATAAAAAAGGAAAAAGTGTCAAAATGGATTTTTCTTTGAGGGTTGTAGATAACCTTAAACAGGATAAAGGATCATTGCTGGGTAACAGGTAACCCTGTCGAGGCTATGGACGCCTGCTGGCAGCAGAGGCTCTACCTACGGCAAACGAGCATATTTTAAGGCTAGCACACAGAGAAGACTTTATTTTATCTTTACATAACCAAGTGATGGCTGATGTAGATACAAGGACAAGCCTGAGGAAGCAAACAATTAGAAAAGAAAGAAGTTGAAACAAAATATCATTGATAGAATGAGGCATAATGTACTCTATCTGTCCATAACAAAGTTTAGATTTATGACAATTTTTCTGTTTTGGAAGTTTAAAGAATTCAATAGAAAAGCAGAGATAACTGGTTCTTCCAAGTGAATCGCCATTGTTGTGACCACCAACAACCCCCCTACTTCTTTTAGTATTAGCAATAACACTAAAGAAGTGGGGACCCTTAGTAAAAAATCCAAAAAGATTTTATAATTTTTTTTTGTATTATACTCCTCAAAAATACATCACACGGAGAAGAGTGAAGCATTTCTTTATGAGCACATTAAAACAACTGCTAAGAAGTGGCGCTAAATTCATCACATCGCATACATTAAGAAGCGCCCATAAATGAGAATCTTAAGAAATCTCCAATGACCGATATGCGACATCGCATATCACAACGTCGCATAAACAACACACGAATAACTTGACAAATTGCTGCGATCTGCGATATATGTGATCTGCGATAAATGCGATCTGCGATATATGCGATCTGCGATAAATGCGATCTGCGATATATGCGATCTGCGATAAATGCGATCTACGATCATGTGATCTGCGAGTCACAGAAATTACCCATCGCAAATTTTCCTCGGCTCAGCATTCAAGAAAAGCTGTCCCTAAACCAAAAATTGGGCACACGCCTTAAAGAAAATTAATGAATGTACGCCAAGGTATTCATGAAGGACAGTTTTGTGTTTTTCGAAGGGTCAGTTCACTGTGGGTGTCATGATTTTACACATTCATAGAACTTGAAGCTTTCATGTCAAAATTTATTATCATTACTTTTTCCTTTGCGTGAACTGCAGGAAACATCTAAGGAAAAAGGGAAAAGCGCCAATGCTCGAAGAACAGAGAAGAGATGCCCTCATAAACGAATACCGCATGCAACAAAAATGCAGATTTCAGAGTGTTACAGAACAGATGTTGATATCAATAGGCGATTTGACACTCAAGGTCAAAAACTCACAAAAGCAGCATGTTTGCAAAATTCTGAAGCTCATGCCCGGTAAAGGAAAAAGCGCTAAAGGCGGAAAACGCACCAGAAAGGCCCGGATCAAAGAACGGAGGCAGTTTTTGATGCGCGATTAGCGCCTAGCGCTAATCGCGCATCGCTAAGAAAATTGTTCAGAAAGCAAAGTCCCTAACTTGCTTAGTCATCCACGAGTCCGGAAGCCGAGATAGCAAAAGCAGAGGCAGTTTAAGAAGAATCTGGGTTGTTACCAAGCATACACGCAGTAAATTCACCCAACCAGAAGATGATTCTCAAAAATATCTTCTAGTTTACTAAAAAGAGGTGCCAGCGCTTGCCATTTCTATTTTCGTAGCTCAAACAAAAGCAGAAGACGACCAGCCGACTCTTCCCAGGCAAATGTTGCATGCTCACAGCACTAAGGAGCAAATGCAGAAATAGTTAGAAATTAGATTCAATTTTTAGAAATAAGTTTGCTTAGATAAAGGGCGGTCATTTTAAACCGTATCCGAAATTTATGTAATTAAGTTATTTAGTTAGCAGTATTTAAACCCTTCTCATGCATTTGGAGAAGGGTCCAAAAATTTGTCAAAAACTTGTCCTCAGAACATGCACTTCTGCACCCTCAGAGGAGGTTTTGATGAATGAATGGATCAAGGTTTATTAATTTTGGCATTTGATATCTGCTACTGATGTTGCACTTCTGTACTCTTGGTAGATATCAGAACAAGGAGAGATAAATCATTATTAATTGAAGCTTATGAGTAGGACCAGTCATAAATGGTACTTTTATCTCTTGGCTATTTCTGCTTATATTCTTAAAGTGATATACAGTTTTTAGTTGTTTATATGTTATTGCATGAATGTGTGAGTTACCATTTGGCACTTTTGTACGGTGGTGTCATTTATTTATGTTTGATATATTAATAACTTATTATGCGATATGCTGTTCACAACTGTTTTGCCTAACTTTTTATGCAAAGTGGTTCATCTTAATTGATTTCCATTCTTATGATAGGTGAATGATCTTTATTACCAGTTATTGTTTGAAATCTCTTTAAATCGCATAATAGAAGAAACACACCCCGGGTTAGCATAGATTAGATGTGCTGTTTTCATTAGATTACAATAGCATAGAATTAGATTAAAGTAGCTTAGATTAGAACTCTTAGCTCGGCATCATCCAACTTTGCACACACACACACCCTTAGATTGGGAAACTGGTCCCATTATCCCCAGTCGGACCCGCTATACCAAACGGATAAGGAGCTGCCAACCAAGGTCCGGACTGGGTGGGTATCCCCCTTGTTGTCGACCTGATTTTCGGGGCTTCAACAGAATCCCAAATGTTGCAGAAGTCCAAAGGTCACAATAAGTTAGAAAGTTAAGAGTCATGAGGATGTGAAAGGTCATTCCTCAAGTTATAAATAAATCTTAATTTCTTATGTGTTAAGTTATGGTATGTTCTATGCTTATAACAGTTTACTTCTTTTTCTTATTATATTCCACCTATTAGCAATCACATGTACATAAAGTAAAGTGCAGATAGAACATTAAACGATCGACAGAAAACAAGCCAAGACAAGAGACACAAGATGTGGCGGCTAGGCAGGGACAAACCCCACAATGTGTGGGGAAACCCTTTGATCAAATCTTCTTTTATCTTCAATAATTCAGTAGAGAGAAATAGTACAAGAAATCTGATTCATATCAGCAGTAGCAAACCTTAGATCAGTAGCATCAACATTAGCGGCTTCATTATCAAACTAGGGCAAACCATATCTCACAAACCGACAGTCGGATTGACTTCATTCCACCACCAAAAGTTTCGGCTTCCAGAGGAGGTTCAGATGAACCTACAACGCAGTTCAAATGAGGAGATCTTCTATGCCACGCAAGTCAATCTTTACTTCTGCAGTTGCAGCTTCAGTTTCAGCAGTTTTCGGCTTCAAACTAGGGCAGTCGATATCTTGCAAACCATTCGTCGGATTGACTTCATTCCACCACCAAAAGTTGCGGCTTTCGAAGGAGGTTCATATGAACCTACAGCGCAGTTCCAAGGAGAAGATCTTCTAGGCCACGCAAGTCAATCTTTACTTCTGCAGTTGCAACTTCAGTTTCAGCAATTTCCGGCTTCAAACTAGGGCAGTCGATATCTTGCAAACGTTCGTCGGATTGACTTCATTCCACCACCAAAAGTTGCGGCTTTCAAAGGAGGTTCAGATGAACCTACATCGTAGTTCCAAGGAGGAGATCTTCTAGGCCACACAAGTCAATCTTTACTTTTGCAGTTGCAGCTTCAGTTTCAGCAGTTTCCGGCTTCAAACTAGGGCAGTCGATATCTTGCAAACCGTTCATCGGATTGACTTCATTCCACCACCAAAAGTTGCAGCTTTCAAAGGAGGTTCAGATGAACCTACAACGTAGTTCCAAGGAGGAGATCTTCTAGGCCACGCAAGTCAATCTTTACTTCTGCAGTTGCAGCTTCAGTTTCAGCAGTTTTCGGCTTCAAACTAGGGCAGTTGATATCTTGCAAACCGTTCATCGGATTGACTTCATTCCACCACCAAAAGTTGCGGCTTTCAAAGGAGGTTCAGATGAACCTACAATGCAGTTCCAAGGAGGAGATCTTCGAGGCCACGCAAGTCAATCTTTACTTCTGCAGTTGCAACTTCAAATTCAACAGCTTCCAGCTTCACATGTGTGAGAGAGAGAGACCCATTTCAGCGCAGTAGAGAAGAGACTCATATCTGCGTAGTAGAGAGAGAGAGATGTGATGAGATGAGTGAGTCCAAATGAGGAAAAGTCCTCTTATATTTATACACAACGTTGGTGGGTGAATAGATGCGACTGTTGGGCTTCTGAGCCTACATGAGTTGTAGGTCGGCTTGATAATAATTCCATAATCAAAATAAATTCATATCTCCATGAATACTTATCGGAATTGGATGATATTTATATCAATCCTACACCTCTCGATGAGAGGAATCTAATAAAAATATTATTAGTCATGAATAAGATGACCCACATGAAGTTTTGCCCTGATTTCCAATTTTAACACTCCCTCTCAACCATGGAGAACTTCATCTGCAATCTGTCTATCGTTCGTTACTATTCATCCATCAAATGCACTGCCTTGTACAGCCTAACCCTTGCCCTGCTCTACTCTATTTTGCCTGTTCTGCTTTGTCTTGTTCTGCCCTGCACTGATCTGTACTGTTTTGTTCTGTTCTGCTCTGCTCTTGCATTGTTCTGTTCTACTCTGCTTTTGTCCGAATTATGAAGAAGAAGAAATGATCGAGGATGTATCATACTAACTCAAAGTCAGTCTCAGAGTATGTACCATTGGTCCTAGACCAGTCTCAACCAACCCAAAGTCAGCGTCATAGTGAGTACAACTCCAATGGTCCCAAACCAATATCATCCTCCACTGACTCAAAGTCAGTCTCAGAGTATGTACCATTGATCCCAGACCAGTCTCAACCGACCCGAAGTCAGCGTCATAGTATGGTACAACTCCTACCACTGGTCCCAGACCAGTATCATTGATCCCAGATCAATGGAGGTCATCCTAGCGTAGGGAGTACAGTAGTTACAACGATGCATCCATCGGTACTACTATGGTCCCTAACTTCATTTCCCTGCTCATTGATCAGATGAGAGGTACTTCCCATGAGTCCCAGACTGCATGGGTAGGATGCCTCGACAGGAGAACTAATCAATCCTGTCCTCACAGGAGAACACATCAATCCTTCTACAATCGCCATGGAGAACACATCAATCCAGGCCGCCATGGAGAACACATCAATCCAGGCCTCACAGGAGAACACATCAATCCTGGTACAATCGCCATGGAGAACACATCAATCCAGGCCTCACAGGAGAACTAATCATCCTGCTACACAGGACAGCGAATCATCCTGTTCCACAAGAGAGCGAATCATCTTGTTCCACAAGAGAGCGAATCATCTTGTTCCACAAGAGAGCGAATCATCTTGTTCCAGTGCGCACCACCAGGGGAGGGTGAGTCACCCTGTGGTCGTATGTCGCTCCAGTAAGAACCACAAGCCCTCAGAGCTCCCAGAGCTCAATGCATGCAACATGCAGGACCCTTGTACAAGGGTTTCTTGATGACTCCAAGTCATTTGGGAAAATCACAAATTAGATCTTTCCTCAAGGCTTTGACAAGGTGTATCAACCTGTACATCATCTTAATGCTATGGAGCTTCCTTGCTCATCAACTTACCATATCCCAGATGATGTCTATCTGCTGGAGCAATCGACGAATACGGGATTCCTCAATAATCGAATCCCACCTCTGGTTGTTATAGAGAATCACAATGGTATCCAATGTAAATCCAAACAGCTCACTGAAGAGCTTTCGCAACCAGACTGCCTCACACGAGGTCATGCTAGCAACAGTATATCCTGCTTCAGCGGTGCTCAAAGTCACCGACTTCTGCTTCCTGCTCATCCAGGATATCGAAGCAGATCCCAAGGTGAAACAGCACTCGGAAGTGCTCTTACGGTCCACCACACTGCCTGCCCAATCAGCATCAGTATATCCAAGTAGTCTCACATCTTCGACAGTGTATCTTAACCCATTGTGCGACGAAGATATCTCAGAAGATTATTGGCATCAATCCAGTGAGGCTCAACCAAATATGAGCTCACAATGCTAACTGCAAAACATATGTTCAGATGGAGGTTCACCAAGAACATCAATGCGAATGAGTTTATGAAACTCAGAGGCATTTCCCAAATCTGGTCCGACATCACTACCATATAACTTTTAAAAATTAAGATCCTCGAGGTAGTCACAGGCTTGCAGTCCATCATACCAAATATTTCCAATATCTTTACCACATATTTTCCTTAAGATAGGAAAATTTCCCTTGGCTTCTGCCACACTTCAAGTCCTTGGTCCTTCATTTCAAATTCAGAAGCCATCTCCCTCTTACATTTGTGAATGAGAGGGTTTGCACCTGTAGAAAGAGGTCATCCACATGCAACACCAGTATGATAGGCTTTTCATCTTCAACCTTAAAGTAAAGGTTAGGATCGGCTTCACTCCTAGTGAATCCCAACTTCATCAAGTAGCTATCAATCCTCTCATACCATGCTCGGGGTGCTTGCTTCAGCCCATAGAGAGCCTTCTTCAACCTGCATACATGAGATTTTCAATCATAAATCTCAAATCCTTCGGGTTGCTCCACGTAGACCTCTTCTTTGATCAAACCGTGCAAGAACGCAGTCTTGACATCCATCTGATGTAGGTTCCATCCTTGTGAAGTCACAAGGGCTATGATCAAGCGGATGGTCGTATATCTGGCAACAGGTGCAAATATCATAGTCTATACCTTCCTTCTGGGATAAACCACGAGCAACAAAATGAACCTTATACTTTTCCATACTTCCATTTGCTGCATGCTTTATCTTGTAAAGCCATTTTGAAGTAACAATTGTCTTGTCCAGGGTCTAGGAACTACTTCCCAGACATCATTCTCCATAATAGACTCATATTCTATGGTCATAGCACCCTTCCATAGTTAATGCTTGACAACATCTGAGAATGATGAAGGCTCATTTTGTATGATCGTGCTCATGATGGTCAGGTATCCCTGATACTTGTTAAGTTTCTTAATTTGACGGAAGGTTCCTCAGGGTGCAGCATGTCCTTCAGAATCATCAAGTATCCCCCTAAGCCATGAAGGCCTCTTCCTAGAAGAGGAAGGCTCATGTGGATGAGAATCAATCAGATCCATGGGTTCTTCTACATCAGGCATTGATTCATCATCCTTTTCTTTCAGTTCCCTGGTGTCGGCTTCTTGAGAGCTCCTCAAAGTTAGAAGATTGTTCACCTTGCGGTGAACTTTTCTTCAAGAGTCTTGGAACCCAATGCTTGATGAGGGCATCGATTTTGTACATATACAGCGGTGATTGTAGTTTCAGCCCATTTTGTACATATACAGCTTCCATCATCGTGCAGTTCTTCCTTCCCACCACACCATTCTGCTCAGGAGTATGTGGTGTAGTAGTCTCCCTCTTAATGCCAACCTCAGCTATGCCTGAGTGAACCAACTATAATATATCGGAGGTCTTGCTTTGGCTTGAGGGGAATGGTCCCCTTTTGAGCTTTCCTTTGGCACATCCCGGACATACACCTTCTTTCTCTACTTGGAATTCGGGCATCCCTGTTACCATCTGTCTTACATCGGGTAGAGCTTTGTAATGAAGGTGGGAAAACCTCCGATGCCAAAGTTCAGACTAAAGAGTTGTGTCACAAGACATGACACCTAGCGGACTTCCATCGACCTGATATAATGAATCAACACTAAACCCAAGAGTAAAGGAATCTTTATCATTATTTTTCCATATACATACCTTGCCATTGCTGAAGGTTACCTTGTAGCCTCTGTCTTCCATTGCCAAGATGGACACTAGGTTCCTTTTGAGGTCAGGTGCATTTAATACATCCTGGACTTTCTAGCCTTCCTGAATGGTTGTCCTCTTCCTCGATCTCTAGCTCTCCTCTTACCTTTGCTGTTGAATTTGTCATTCCTTTGATTTGCCATCAGAGGGATTTTGATCATCGTCCCGGTGTGAGTCCTTTCTTCTCTTTGCATGAGAAGAAAAGGCAGTAGGAGGACCTTTAGGCATGGGCATTTCTTGCACTTCTACCCTTGTTTGTTCTTGAATGCATCTAGCCATTAATTCCTCGAAACTAGGAATTACATTATTGTTCAGAAGAGTAGTCCTGAACACATACCATTCAGATGGTAATCCTCCGAGAGTTGTGAGTGCCATTTCTCTGTCAGTAATGGTTTCCCCAATAGA
The DNA here is from genome assembly GCA_031772625.1 of Pinus tabuliformis. Classification (NCBI taxonomy): domain Eukaryota; kingdom Viridiplantae; phylum Streptophyta; class Pinopsida; order Pinales; family Pinaceae; genus Pinus; species Pinus tabuliformis. The sequence continues at coordinate 444,428,861 of CM062807.1, read as the reverse complement.
TAGGAGATCGTTCTTGATCTCGGTGATTCTTAAGAAGTATGCTTGCATACTTTCATCTTTACCCTTCTTGATTTCCCTCAACTTATTTCTAAGAAACAAAACTTGATTTGCATCATTAACTTTAAATAAACTCACCAGTCTATCGTAGATTTCCTTGGAGGTGTCTAGATCAGAGATGTAGGCCACCAAGCGCTTGTCGATAGAGTCCCAGATGATCTTCTTTGTTTTGACTTCTCCATTTTTCCATTTGTTCCAGGCAGCAACAGATGCATTTGATGAAGGCTCAACAATATTGCCTCTTACATGGTCCAGCACTCCTTGATCTTCAAGGGTTAGATTGATAGACATCTTCCATCCGTGATAGTCAGCTTTCTCACAGAGCTCGTCTTCGGCAGGAAAGAGTGTTGAGGACCCCATAGTTCTTTTAGGATAGCCTTGCCAATCTTCTCTTCAATGATTGCTCTTGCTCTTGCTCGGGCTTTGTCTTCACCTCAGCTCTGATACCATGTTAAGTTATGGTATGTTCTATGCTTATAACAGTTTACTTATTTTTCTTATTATATTCCACCTATTAGCAATCACATGTACATAAAGTAAAGTGCAGATAGAACATTAAACGAACGACAGAAAACAAGCCAAGACAAGAGACACAAGATGTGGCGGCTAGCCAAGGACAAACCCCACAATGTGTGGGGAAACCCTTTGATCAAATCTTCTTTTATCTTCAATAATTCAGCAGAGAGAAATAGTACAATAAATCTGATTCATATCAGTAGTAGCAAACCCTAGATCAGTAGCATCAGCATTAGCGACTTCATTATCAAACTAGGGCAAACCATATCTCACAAACCGACAGTCAAATTGACTTCATTCCACCACCAAAAGTTTCAGCTTCCAGAGGAGGTTCAGATGAACCTACATCATAGTTCAAATGAGGAGATCTTCTAGGCCACGCAAGTCAATCTTTACTTCTGCAGTTGCAGCTTCAGTTTCAGCAGTTTCCGGCTTCAAACTAGGGCAGTCGATATCTTGCAAACCATTCGTCGGATTGACTTCATTCCACCACCAAAAGTTGTGGCTTTCAAATGAGGTTCAGATGAACCTACAGCGCAGTTCCAAGGAGGAGATCTTCTAGGCCACGCAAGTCAATCTTTACTTCTGCAGTTGCAACTTCAGTTTCAGCAGTTTCCGGCTTCAAACTAAGGCAGTCGATATCTTGCAAACCGTTCGTCGGATTGACTTCATTCCACCACCAAAAGTTGTGGCTTTCAAAGGAGGTTCAGATGTGCCTACAATGCAGTTCCAAGGAGGAGATCTTCTAGGCCACGCAAGTCAATCTTTACTTCTGCAGTTGCAGCTTCAGTTTCAGCAGTTTCCGGCTTCAAACTAGGGCAGTCGATATCTTGCAAACCGTTCGTCGGATTGACTTCATTCCACCACCAAAAGTTGCGGCTTTCAAAGGAGGTTCAGATGAACCTACAGCGTAGTTCCAAGGAGGAGATCTTCTAGGCCACGCAAGTCAATCTTTACTTCTGCAGTTGCAGCTTCAGTTTCAGCAGTTTCCGGCTTCAAACTAGGGCAGTCGATATCTTGCAAACCGTTCATCGGATTGACTTCATTCCACCACCAAAAGTTGCGGCTTTCAAAGGAGGTTCAGATGAAACTACAACGTAGTTCCAAGGAGGAGATCTTCTAGGCCACGCAAGTCAATCTTTACTTCTGCAGTTGCAGTTTCAAATTCAACAGCTTCCGGCTTCACATGTGTGAGAGAGAGAGAGACCCATTTCAGCGCAGTAGAGAAGAGACTCATATCTGCGCAGTAGAGAGAGAGAGATGTGATGAGATGAGTGAGTCCAAATGAGGAAAAGTCCTCTTATATTTATACATAACGTTGGTGGGTGAATAGATGCGACTGTTGGGCTTCTGAGCCTACATGAGTTGTAGGTCGGCTTGATAATAATTCCATAATCAAAATAAATTCATATCTCCATGAATACTTATCGGAATTGGATGATCTTTATATCAATCCTACACCTCTCGACGAGAGGAATCTAATAAAAATATTATTAGCCATGAATAAGATGACCCACATGAAGTTTTTCCCTGGTTGCCAATTTTAACATTATGTAAAGGACTTTTAACCTTGGCTTCTACCATAAGGCATTAGAGATACAAAGTTAGTACTTTTGGGGAGCAAGTAGTGGCTCTAACGCTCCACTATTGGAGCTAGTGGTGTTCATTACATTTATGTATCTTGGGACTTTTTCTTGATATTGAACCCGTCTAAGCCAACATGTTTTCACACATGGATTGTTAATGCTTCTAAGACTATTATTTGAATGTTCATGATTCATGCTTGTTTTCATTAGTATTGGATTAGTTTAACTATTTTTGTTACTCCAGTGCTACTTGTTGGAAATGTATTGTTATGTTTATAATGATCATCACATCCTTGTGAACTATTTCGCTTACTTTTAGATGAGTCTTTCTCTTTCTCGTGTGTCTCTATTAGGGTAGTGCTATTACTTCCCTCTTAGAGACTCACTTAATTTCCCCCTTGTAGTAGAAGAACCTTGATAAATCGACATTTGAACATTCACAAGGCATACTAACTTTCTCATTAAAAAGGACAATTGTGCTTCTCTATTGTGCTGACAACTAAAGCCAAGGCATATATTTAAGTAAATGGAAGTTAGGCCGTATTCCAGATGGGACTCCTATATCAAATGGTGTGAGCTCTATTTGGGACCTTATATCAGGGACATCCCCTGTATGTTGGCGGTATCCAGCACCATCAATAGGGACCCAAAGGTTTCATGCCACTCAAAGCACCTACGAGACCTACCACTCTTGCTGGGAGGAGTACTTGGTATCTCACCATCTCGATGTAGATGAAAAAATCTAGCTACCTTGTTTGGCACATCCTGCATTGGTGCTACTTTGTTAAAGACTAGTTCCTCGCAAGGTACTATTAACACCAACCCTCGGGGTAATCCTAAAACAAACCCATAAGGTTCCACTACCAGCACAACCCCGTAGGGTACCAAAACCAATACCAATCTACAAGGTGATACCATAATGGATAATATGATGAGAATACCATTTGTTGCTTCATTAAATCTCCCAAATCTTATGAAACTTACAAATGACCCCATCGCTCATGATCCTCAATTTCCCCCTATGCCAAATAAGTTACCATAAAAAATTCCCAAATTCGAAGGTAAACAGGGGGATGACCCCCTAATCATGTCATGACCTTCCACTTATGGTGTTGATCCAATAGTATTATTCAGGACTCATTTTGACTAAGTGTTTTAACATACCCTCAAAGGCCCTATTGTGAAATGATATGTTAGTGAAGCCATCATATCACATGGAACCTTTCAGGCTTTAGCTAAGTCTTTCCTCACCTTCTTTCAGGTCCCAGTTTGTCATGACACAGGGTTGGAATTTCTAACCCACTTTCAAAAGACCACCTCCACCCATATTTTAGACCATGTTCATGAATGTTAGAAGTGTCAAAACCTTTGTAAAGTGGATGTTTCTCCTACTCTCCTTCTATATTTATTTTCGAAATCTCCTTTCCCCATCATTACAAAATATATTGCAACCACCTTACCACGAATAGAAGAATAATCTATCAAAAATAAATTACACATAGTCAGGGTACCTCTACTCTGTCATTCCAGATGCTCCCCGCTTATATTCCTTCACTCAAGATAACCAGGGGAATCAAATGTCGTTGATGGGTTGATTGGGACCCTTACCCAAACTCATATAGGGAATACCCTCCCATATCCCAAAACTATCTATGGTACGCAATCACCATTCCAACTGTTCACTGAGACATCTACAACGCCAACACCGTTGCATGTTGGATACTATCACAACTAACCGACACCTCCTCAAAACCCTCCCATGCAAGGGAATAAATAACCAACACGCGCTTTAGAAGGCATGTTAACCTCCTAATATACTTACACAAACCTTAACCAAGAAATCCCTAATTTCCTTTCCTATGAGCACAACAAAATAAACCCCTGCCTCAGTAGAAAACGGGGGTTAACTTTTTAAAACCTTCCTTCCCTCAACAAAAATAGTTATTTCAACATCTCTACACTGCTAACCCATCCAACACTAATAAAAAGAAAGAGAAAAATAAACATAAAGGAAACCCAGGGCAGGGGGAACCCACCACAACAACAACTAGTGAATGCGTCAACTTGGGCAATCCCCCTATCAAAACCAAAACCAGAAATAGGGAAGGAATAATCTACAAAAAAAAATAAGAACGCTAATTTATAGACTAATTATTCTTACGAAATTTTTGAAGAGTATGGGCACTATACCCATCATTTCCCTCAACTCCCAGAGTTGAAACACATGAAAGAGGCTTGGGGGCAGGGGGGAACTATTCAACAACCCGTTGTACTAAAAAATTCGTTCCTCCATCAAGAGGCGGTAGCTACGCAACATGAGGTTAGTCCTCCCTAATATCAAAACCAAGCAGGGGGTAGTTCACGTGAAACCTCTAGTAGAGACTTCTACATACAAGGAACAATTGTCCTGCTCCAAGCATGAAGACGTGATTATGTATCCCTTATGAAACCTAATCCCTCAACATAAACAATACCCATTGCCAATAAAACTATGCCACCGTTGACCATACAACGACCTCCCATTCAACCTATCTCCCAGATCATAAAGGGACCATTATGTCGCACAACCCATAATTCAAGGGCAACTTACAACTCTAGTATTGTTGATGACCTTGTGCAATTTCCATCAACAATGTCTACTTTGGAGGTCCTTAAAACATGTCCAACTCAATGGAAAGCACTCCTTTCCGCATTAGGTGCCACTGATTCTTTGGATTCACACCTAATTATTTTCTATTTGGACAAATCAAAACCATGATTACCATCCATAGTCACTTTCCAAATACTAGTAACCATTCGTAATGTCAATATTCATCATTGCATCATTGATGAGGGGGAATCCACCCACATCATGTCGAAGTTAGTTTGAAAAAAATTAGGATCCCGCAAAATCACTACTTCCATCACACTGAAGGCATACGATGGTTGTCCATCGTCACTTGTGGGACTCTTTAAAAACGTTCCGGTTGAAATCACCAAAAAGATTTTTCTCATCGATATTGAAGTCCTTGATGCCCCACTTGATTACAACATATTTTTTGGACAAAATTACATGTGCCCTATGAAGTTTGTGGCATAATTAGTCTTTAACACCATGAGTTTCCCCCATAATGTGAAAATAATTACCAATGACCAATTGACACATTATGGGATGAGGAATTATTTCTCCCCCGATAGTGTGTTACCCTTTGTTGGGTCCCAAAATAATTGTTCCCTTGATAGAAATTGGTCCAGAAATATCCAAAACTTCGTCTCTCCTTGACATGTATCTAGGAGACCCACCAATAATCACACCTAGTTCTGCAGCCCCTGTGCATGCTGACCACTTTAGATGGAGAATATACTTAGGACCCTCAATAATCAACACTGGAAACCCTCAACATTGTGACGAGTGAACCCATTCTTCTCCCTTACACGGTTACACAAACTCCTTTCCTATATCCTCCACCTGGTTTTGTCTCACACCAAGTCATGCCAACCCTTACCTTGCCAAATCTAGCTCTTATGATTATTGTTTGGTATTTGGCACCATCAACCACATTCGCAATCCTAGGTGCCACATCTATAGGAATAATTCCCTCGAACCCACCTCAGGAAGCCATACCTCCTATATTAACACCTGCATTGACACGATCGAGCACCACTAAAATGGATAAAAGGAAATTCAAGAAGAATGACACCCCAACTACCTCTTCCCCTAGGGTACCTCCCCTGTGTGCATTATGTGATGTGACGAGACACCCTACTAATAAATGCCCATGATTGGAGGATGAAGCGACAAAACTTATAGTTGTTTGTGATTTTAAATGTAAATACACAATGTATTGTAAGTAATATTTTTTATTGATAAGATGAAATGTACAATTATGATGAACATTACAATGAGGGCCCACTTATATACCTAGGCCGATGCCCCTTCATGAATGGTCATGTCCTTTAGACATGTCTTTACATTTAATTAATGACTATTTAGTTAATATTTATTATGATTATTTATTATTTACATTTATTTTATTTTTATATAAATTATATTCGTAACATTGCTCCTCTCTTCAAAAATCTTTGTCCTCAAAGCTTAATTGAAACTAAAGGAACTCCTTTCGGCTGCACATGTCACATGACATATATAATTTGTCTTTTTTAGTAAATATCTTGGAATTAGGGTTGTTCCACTTCTTATATATATATATATATATAAAAGTAACTTTATAAAAATTAATTATAAAAGTCACTTAATCCATTTTTACAAAGCACTTATACTTTATTAAATTCTTTAATTTAATTATCATGAGCCATAATAGAGTGTATGAGAAATATGGCCATAGTCCCGAAAATATTCGTGTGGTCGTGTTCGTCAGTTGTAGGATTTCAAATTAACATTAAAGTGGTGTTGTTTAAGAATTTCAGTAGACTATTTACCAAAATCGAATACCAATTTCCTCTTGATATTCCATGAAGTGCAAGTGTGGAGACCTATTCCTTGTCTTTTGAGAAATAAATGGCCTCATTTTTCACATCATCATTCTCATTATCTTTATTCTAATTTTCAATAAAATAGTACTCATTTTCTATTTGCACAAGAATTTCATGAGGCTCTAGGTGGACATTGATACGAAATGGCTTCTCAGGCTTGGAAAAGAACTAGGCTACAAGAACTTCGGAAACTTAACATAATCCCTTACAATCCTCATATGATGGAAAAGGGTCGAGAAAAACAACCTTGCTTGTGCAATATTATCCCTCAATTGCACACATGCTTTCCTTGAGTGTTCACACAATATTTCCAAAATTCTCATACCCATCCCAATTGTCTGGGGAACCTTTAGTACTGCTACTAAAGGTTAGTGAAATTTTTTCTATAGATTGTTCATTCTGAGAGTGTGGCCCAAAGCGCAAGAATTATGCATATTGTTGTGCAAGGGGTTCATTCTAAAAGTGTGGCTTGACGGGCATAAATGGTGCATCTTAAAAATGTGGCTCAACTGGCAGGAATGGCGCATTCTTAAAATGTGGCCTAACGTACGGAAATGTTGCAGGTTCTTGTACTTATGGTGCAGGTTGAGATTGGGGTGCCAAGAGTTGGTGGGAAGCTTGGAGACATAAATTGATCAAATCGGCCACGAAATATGGAGAACCGTCTCGCTTGACGTGGGTGAATAAATAATTGGGTCTGTTACAATAATGAGCCTCAGTGGGACACATTTTGTTTTTTTGAAAGGAAGGATACATGGTCATATGGGAAAGGTCATATTGATGAATGCCCCTCGTATACGTGTGGTTACTCTCCAAGCAATTTCCCTCCAACCAATCTTTGCATACTGTGATCCTGGAAAAAAGCTCACATTGGCTATGTCTGTGACTCCTTTGAAGTCCATCATGTCAGATATCAAGTTCGGTATCACCTCTGATATTTTTATGGGTGCATTTACACTCACTTCCGAGATTTTTAATCTCTTGTAACTCAAATCAGAAGGCGTGGCCCTTTTTTTCTTAGACAACGTTGATTTCTTAGAACCAACTTTTATTTTAGTCTATTGCTATGCATTTGTTAATCCATTGATTTCTTGATAAACTTGTACAACTTCAAAATGGTTAGAATTTTCTTGAGAAAATATCCAACAACTTCTTTGAAGTTAGAATTATCATCTACTAGATGTGCATGAGTACTCTTGATTCCAGAAATTGATCCCGAAATCTTGGAGATTTCATTAATAGGGATTTCCGATATTTCTACTTTGACATGCTCAATATTATCTTCAACACTCGGGTCATCTGCAATTTTTGTACCTTCAAAATCATCATCGGACGAGTCTGCATTTGAAACACTGTCAGGTTCACTTTCCTTCTCTATGACACATCCTTTTTATTGGTTAGATTATTCTTTATTTTCAGTCCCTTTCATGTCAATATCAACTTCCAATGTAGGTTTTGAATCTGGTGTTTGGAAATCATTTAATGATTATGTAAATGATATTTTTATTTGTTGAAATGATTCTCAAATTTAACTTAACAATTTAATTGGATATTTATGATATTCACTTAATTCCATGATTTCAGGACCTAAACTTAATGGCAGATTGTGCAACGGATAACATCCAGAGGATCGGATGGCTCTGATACGATTGAAGCGAAAATTTTTATAGTTGTTTGTGATTTTAAATGTAAATACACAATGTATAGTAAGTAATATTTTTTATTGGTAAGATTAAATGTACAAGGATGATAAATGTTACAATGAGGGCTCACTTATGTACCTAGGCTGATGCCCCTTCATGAATGGTCATGTCCTTTAGACATGCCTTTCCATTTAACTAATGGCTATTTAATTAATCATTATTATTATCTATTATCTACATTTATTTTATTTTTATTTAATTTATATTCGTAACAGAGGGTATGGAGGTCCTTCTTCATGCCCCTTAGACATATGCACCTTCTCCCTCTCTTCCACAAGAGAATCCCACTACGTCTCTCAATAAGGGATTGTGCACCAATCATCTATGTGCCATTTGCACATAACATGGAAATTATACTCATCCTTTCCTCGATCTCCCTCAATATCAAGACACATTGGCTTCCCTTCATCAAGTCGGTACAGTCGCACCATCACTTCCCGCCATCTTGGCTACAGATGATGCACCTGAAACCATTTACTATGTGTTTGTTGAAGAAACCTTGCAAACAACACACCTATGTGCTCACTTCCATTATACCTCACATTCTTCATCACCACCCATTGTGATGAAGAAGAAGAATTCAAAACATAGCGCTTCAAAACTAACTCCTTCATGCGATCTATGCAATAAGTTGGGACATTTGATCAACCATTGTCCAACATTGAAAGATATTTTGGATATACTTCATGCTTCTTTTCCAACCCCTCAGCCTATGCACAAGAAAAAAGTTAGGACAAAATGCCACAATTTTTGTATTTGCAAACAATATGTGCACCACACACGCCATTTTCCACAGCTCCTAAGGTTTAGGGAAGCATGGGATGGTTTGCTACAAACTAGTGTAGAGTCCCCATTTCTTCTCCCCTCATATGATAAAGCTAAGATTGATAGGTGGAATGTTGGCCCTTTAGGAAATCCACCTTTGAATATCTCCCCTAGCTCACCATTGGTAACCATAAGAGAGATAGGTTCAATCCCCCGTGTTGATGCAGACTATATACTACATAGCCTCAGAAGCTGTACTACATTCCTTACACCCATGTGTTATTTGCACCAACACTTCCAACACTGCATCTTCATGTTCGCTTATTCAAATATTTGGGTAGCTTACTATAGCCTAAGACCCCCACACACAAACCTAGAGGAGTCTCATCCAAGAGAGGATGACTCCTCCACTTTGGTTCCCAAGATGTCGACTCCTTCATAGGAGTCTTCTCCCATTCACCCCTAGTGCTGATGTCACACAACATCATATTCGCTTCATGTCTTTATTGGAAATACTGAGGAAAGGGAGTGAATCATTATTTCTTTTACAATTATTATTAATACTAATTAAGATTTTTTCACAATTTATTAACTAGAAAATAAGATACAAGAAATAAAATTTTATTTATAAAAGTATTGAGGACACCAACCCTCCAACCTTGGGGACTCCAATCCTTTAATAAAAAATTTCAAGCTCCTACTTTGAAAAAAATTGTTCCAAGGCTCCTACCTTGAGGACTCCAATCCTTTTTAACAAATCATGAAAACGTCTTTAAATACTTTTTGTTTCACAATTCCATGGTTTTAAGGTGCTTCACAATGTAAGCTTCAAAAGTTGTCAATGAACGCTTTTACTACTCTTCACCATAGGCTTCATCAAGTTCACTGCATTCTGTCATAGATCTAAAACAGGTCCTTCAGAGATCTTTTACATTAATTGTTGCACTTTACCATAGGTCTCCACAAGTACATATTTATTATACTAAGTTTTAACAGGTCCGAGTAGAATCCCTTCAACCTTAAAAATGTTGGAGCCACTTTTCAACGGGATAGGAACTACATTTTTCATGATCTATTGCATCTGATACTTGCCTACATGGATGACCTAACAATTCGATCCAAAAATAACTCATATCATCTTGAAGATCTTTGCCTTATGTTTTAGCATTGTTGACAATACAACCTACGATTTGAACCCTCTCAAGTGTGTCTTCTGTGTCAATGCCAGGAGAATTCTAGGGTTCATCCTTTCCTAGTATGGTAGTAGGGTTGACCTGTTGAAAGTCCAAGCCATCTGCAAAATCCCACCACCTGAGACTGTAAAGAAACTACAAAGCTTACAGGGCAAAGGCCAATTTCTTGCGTCACTTTGTTCTTGATTATGCTACATGTGCTCATGTTTTTCTCTGCCTTCTCCATCAGGATATCTAATTCCAATGGGATAAACAAGCTCAATAGTCATTTGAGGCTTTAAAAAACACATTTTCACAAGCACCATTAATAAGCCCGCTTGACCATAACAAGGAATACACTATGTACCTCTCATCATCCGTGGTAGCCATTGTGTGGATGTTAGTCCAATAAGGCATTGATAATAGAGAACACATCATCTATTACATCAACAAAAACCTTTCGGGACCTACTTTGAACTATAAGCTAACTAAGAAGACTTCCTTAGCCCTCGTACACTCTGTACAAAAGCTTCAACATTATATCATTCTTTGGACCATTACCTTCATTTCTAGTATTAATCCCATGCGATACTTGCTTACTAGTCATATGATGAATTATAAATATGTTCGATGGGTCATTATTCTACAAGAATTTAACCTCCAATTTGCTCCCCCTAAAATAAAGAAATCCATAATTCTTTTTGAATTCATCTTTGATCTCCCCTCAGAATCCCAAGGATCTCCTGTGAATGATTTTTTCCTAGATGGACACCTATTCATTATATTGATAGACCACCTCTGTACAACCTATCTAACCTATTCAATTGAATTAATGGAGGGAATTTCCTGCTAGATTACCTAGATCTTGTCACATGCTGAAAGGATGCTCCAACTAACTGTAAACTCAAGAATAGGCTCTGGCATCCATACCACTCGCCATGTCAACAGGTAAAAATGAAGTGGCAATTTGGGCCCCATTGGCATAATATACGCCATTTTTCCCATTTTTTTGGAGGCTCATATGGGAGCCCACAAGATCCATTCACCAAATTGTCAGTGGTGTTGGGATAAGTGAATTTTCATCTTCATCATGGTATCCTCCTTTTAGGTCATCAAAATTTTTCATTTTGGGCCCGTTTCACACTTGAGTGCTCATCAGTTACGCCTTCCTGTATTTTTGGTTACACCTTCTTCAATTTTTTCAGCATGCATTTTATTCTATGAAGATGCTTTCACCTGAGGTATTGGTTTCTAAACTGCAGGTCATTGAAAACTTCCATATTAAACTCAGACCTCTAGTGCACCAATCTATAGCCAAGGTATCATTTTTCACTATTATGATAGGTTTCCTACAAAAAATTTGAATATCCTGACATCATTTCTTTGAAATTAATCATAGTGTCTGTCATCTCGGCCACCTTTACCGTAACCTTCCTACTTGCACTTAGTAAACGTTCACGTTTTTCGATAGAACTTTCAACTACCTGGATTACCTCATTTAGTAGTTCCCATTGCACTATCGATATCCATGCCTATTTTCTTTAGCCTAAGAGCCATCCATTTGCATAACATTGAAGATAAGACACACATTTCTTCTTCACCTTCTTGCTTACGATCTCCTCTTGGGCCACCATTATTTTCGAATCATCATGAATGCACCACCACATTCTGCACTTGGCCTACCATCCCCCCACACCGCATTAGACTATATATGTTACCACATTCATTTCATTCAGCTCACACTGAGACTAGGAAATGGGGCCCACACCCTCTGCAAATTCTCACTTGCATCATTAAGAAATCCATCCTATTCTTGTGAAATCCATTTCCATATTTGTGCATCAAAAACCAAATTTTTTTAGAAAGTGTATAAAAATTGTTTTGGAAAAGGGTTCTCACTCATCTTTTTGTGTCTTTTACCTGGTGGCATTCCCTAATCGTCCTAGGTTGGAGTTTGCATTCTAATAACCTCATATCGTTGTATTTAATCACCATTTGTTCACTCATCCACCACAACAATTAAAACATGCATATACCTCCCTTGCACATCCTCCCAACCCAGGGGCCTGTCACTTATATTTTTTGTTTTGAATGCAACAATTCACATTATAGCTCCAACCTTGGGAATTTTTTCGTACCACACCTCTACTTTCAACCTCTATTATCATGCCTTTGACCCATCATATTACAATATCTACCTAAGTTCCATATGGATTTCCCAAAACCGTTTCCTAGACAGTCGATGCTTCTTTTTTGTCGACTTACACACTAATATTCTAGAATCAAATCAGTACCTTGGTTGCTCCCCACCTTTTTGGGACAATAGCGAGTGGAACATTTGGAAACCTAATTGCTCATTGATTTCATCGATATCCCTGATGTTAAACAACAACACATGTTTTCACACCAGTGATGTATCGTACTTCATGACAATTACCGTTCTCTCATTTAGTCGAAGACCCATGTGTCCAGATCACACCTCCTTCAACAATGCTTTGTATCTAATGCATGGGGGCACCCAGTTCAGTCAATTTGACAGAGATTCCCTTGAGGGTAAGAGAAATTATCTTCTTCAACTGAAAACAAATTAACCACTCCAACACTGATTTGACAAGTTTTTCTTGTGTACTTGTAATATTTCAGTTAGAGTCATCATAACGAGCATGGGACATGCCCACCTCATATAGACAGTTTTTGTATAAATATTTATTTCAAAGCATGGTTTTCTTTGGGTTCTCAGTAAAGGTATTTCCCCTAATAATCTCCACAACAAGTTTACCTCTCTTAGGAAGTTAGTAGGAATCATTGTTAGGACAACAAAACATTATGTATTTTGGTTATACACTTGCTCCTAACCTCATATATCAAGGATAAAATGTTATGATGAAAAAATGGTACACTCATTTGTACACAAGAGATGACACTCAGAGTCAATAAGAAACATATACAAAGGACACATTTATAGTTTAAAACATTATGAAAGGAAAAAATTAAAATGTTTTCTTAAATTTGGTTTAAAAAATCAACCCTCGTGGGTGCTCGAAAGACATTTTAATGCACCCTTGCAACTTTTTTTTCGATAGCTGCGAGGGTCGCAAAAAGCATAGTCATCATCTTAGGATATGCATTTCCTTGTAGAAGAATATATTTCCTGACATGGCAGGATTGACCATTCAATCATTGAGGTTCAAGAAGCCTTAATTGAAAGAGGATGGTAGCTCTCATCTCATTGATGAGCCAAATGAGGGAGAGAGTGTTAAAAATTCTATAAATGCAACAACATGGACAGTGAAAAAAGAAGAAGTTGTGCATTGTTATGCTACCAAAATTGCTCCAAAGCAGTCAAGCATACCAATGTTAAGAGGATTCCACCATTGAGAGAGTTTATTCTTTGCTTCTTTAAGAGAGTAAGAGATTAAGCAGGGGAAATCCTCACTGAGAGCTATTAGGAAAGATTGCTTAAAAAAATCTCTTCAAGTGTCTTTGAAATTCATTTGTAACTCTTCCACCACCAACTATCAATAAAGAGGACCCTTTTCCCATTCCTTTGTTGATTTGTTTTAGCTTCATTTTCTTGTTTTAGGATGTTTAGTTTAGTTTAGTTTGAGTTTAGTTTATGCATTGTTTTCACCTAATTCACTTCTTTGTTGGTTCATATTTGATCACTAACATCACTAATTGTTTATATATCTTCTTGCAGGATGAAACCAACTACAAAATAAGTGAATTTGAGAGTCATATGCTACCAAATACACCATGTAACGACTCCAGAAGTTCAAGACATAAAAACTGCCAAAAATACGAAAATTGTGCTGTGAGCTATTGGAATAGATGAGTGGCCAATGATATCCACCTAGATTAGTCCTCGTCCCTCAGGAATCAATGGTATCCATTGCATTAAGTGCCTCCATGAGATGGGGGAACTTCTGTTGAACTTGACCCCTAGTGAGCCACTTGCCTTGGTGTAGGAGCTGGCATGCTTTGATGACTTGATACAACTTGAACTTGTGTTGGTGAGTGTTCTTAATCTCCTTGTCCACTAACTGATCAATTGTGGCATTTTTAATCCAATCTAGTTTGATATTTGTCTATGTTAGTTGCTCTGTGATTTATGACATGTCTGAAAGTAGTCCACATCGAAACTGGGTGCATGACAAGGAATGGGGGGCTACTTAGCTCAAAAGAATTATCACCAACGACCTTGGTGATGGTGTAAGGTCCATAGTAGATTAGCCAAATCTTTTGATGGACCCCTACATGATCCATAAAATGTCATGGATATTCCACTAGATAGTTCATCACAACAAATATGATAAAATTTTATTTAACATATGAAAATTATACATTATTACAATTTTTATTTCTTTTTAGATTTATGAATCTGTAGAATATTGTTAATAGTGCATGCATGCAAATTAAACTTATGCAAAAAATAGAGAAAAACTAAAACAAAATATCACACAGACATTTGACACTAGGTATAACCTGAGAAATCCTTTCGGGACAAAAACACAGTTGGAATGTGAGGCCACTCCACTCCCTTTCTTTGAATGGAAATATGGCTGCAAGTACAAAGAAGTATAACCTGTGGCCGATGGGCTACTACAATGCACAAATCCTCTCATTTTCTCTATATCCTATCCATCTTGGCTATTTTTTTTTAGATATGGAACAAAAGCACTCGAAAGAATGGAACCCATTTTCCTCCTAGTGTGTTGATTATAACACATCCCAATAGCCTTCTAGTGGTTAGGTTTGACTACCTCAACTCTTAGCCAAAGTTCAATAAGACTCTTATAGAGTCTTCTACATCATAATCACATAAATAACCCATTTTTCATGAATAATGGAGCTGAAATGGCATCCTTTCGAATTATGGTGGTGAAAACAAGAAGGTCAACTTCTGAGTGACATAACTTTCCACATACAAACTCTGATTGACACAATTTGTGCACCATTGGAAAGGTCTATGTGTGTAGAATAAGAAAAAAATGTGTGGCTGTAAAGCGACAAATTTTTACCCCGAAAAAAAGTTATTTGATGCCTCAAAACACTCCTGAAAGGTTTCAGACCCCAATTTGCCAAACTAAGTCCCATTGGTAAAAATGGTCCTGATAGATGTTTCCTCTGATTTTTCCACTCTAAAAGCATAAAAATGGATGAAAAACAATGTAATTCTAACAATTCCAATACACTTTCTTTCCAGTGGCGTAGCTACCTGCTTACTTAACTCCTCATGTAATGTTAGAGGAATGGGATAATATTTTTTTTTCCCTTTATTGTTTTAATTGTCAATTCTCATGCTAGGGTTTGGATGCTTCATCTAAGCTTCCCAATTCATCCTCAGAGCTCCATAACTAGAGCCTCTAAACTCTACATATAATTGAATATATATATATATATATATATATATATGGGTACCTTTATATACATATACATGCCTCTGCATTCATACATATTATTGTACATGGATCACACCTTCCCTTTTAACATTTACAAACACACACACGCACACACACATATATACATATATATATCATGCTCCCACACCCAACTGGTTCCACTACACCCAACTAAATCATATCACCACAAGTTTCCCACGTCATCCCTACACTTTCATGCTAGCTCTCCTTATGCCTCTCAGATGGCCCTTCAGGACATGTCATCATTTTTTCCCCATCTTGACAATTCCTATGCACACTCGTTTTTTACCCATCGGGACCTTTTTACCGGGCTTGCGTGTATAGTGGGGCGCATAACCTCTTTCCTCGTTGGTCTGTCACTCCAACTCTCGACTGCGCTACAGTCCGTGCCACATCACCCAATTACTTTGTCCTGAAATATTCCTTCGTTGCACCTCTTTACTCTTTTGAGGTCATAGCATGAGGTTGACCAGTCAGGCGGGAACACCTCTCCACCAATCGACACAACTGTTGGTGCACACTCTGCCAATGTGACTTGGCTTATGTCATCCCACGTAATTCCTCTTGGTGCATACATTCCTACCATCATTTATGCCTCTGGGGTGATACCTCTAGGTCTACATGGACTGGTGGGTCTCACCTCCACAAGTCACTGCTTCCGAGTGGCCCAAAGTGGTTCCCTACACCATGTCATCCTGACGTCTACGCCCCTAATGTCTATTTGCATGCTCACTTTCATTAAATAATTAGGGTGGGTCCTCCTA
This sequence comes from Pinus tabuliformis, assembly GCA_031772625.1. Classification (NCBI taxonomy): domain Eukaryota; kingdom Viridiplantae; phylum Streptophyta; class Pinopsida; order Pinales; family Pinaceae; genus Pinus; species Pinus tabuliformis. Next base: position 444,412,402 of record CM062807.1, on the reverse strand, counting down.
GGAAACGTCACCCTAGTACTGGCTTCACGATGATCTCTGTTGTTGTACCACTTACACCTCTAGGGTGGGGACCACCGAGGCACGTCATCTCAACCCCAACTCCTCGATGCTTTTCCTTTATGCATTTCTTTAGTTTCTGGAAACCATTCCCTAGGACACGTGAGTCGGTGTGCTACACCCTTGTATGAACCTCACTCTCAATTGGTACACATGGTGGCATTGCCACATAATCCCACACTGCTCACCCCGCTCCCTTCTTCCTACAATCTTGCGAAAGTTCTGGGGTGAAACTATCAGGATGACTTGTTAAGCAAGCCCATCCCCAACAAATAACATAATTTTTAGGCCACGTGTATGCCAGTGTGGCTGAAACTTACGTCATCTCATGCTTCACTATGAGTAATTCCCTTTTTAATTCCGAGATTTAACCCCACGGATGAATTGTCAAATGAGCTCCATCCCAGCCAATGGGAATGCGCCTTGCACCTCTGAGTTGTAGGCCTAGCTGGCCCGATGCCTAGTCATCCTTGTTGATCCCATTTGTGATGTGAATTAAACTCCCAAGATAGAAGATCCAGGACGTGTCAGCTTCCTCGTCTAATCACGCTAGGGGAAATCTAAGCTTTCCAAGACCAGGATTCCACGACTAGGGTTCTGCTAGATTGAATGATAAGGTTAGTTGGCCACATCATAAGTTTAAGTATCCACCCTTTTTTCTGCAACATTGCTCGCAATTGATCACTATCTTGGCTCGACCAAAGGGAACTTATCAGACCCGAAGCAACAAGATTGATCTTGGTCTCAGTGGTCATCACCAAGGTTTGTGCTCTCTTTGTGCCTATAGCCTTTTGCTGGTCTATTCGACCATGGATTGGCCATGATGGTTCGACAAACATCAAGATCTAAACTAATGTTCGATATGGCTATGTTGGCTCACAAAAGCACTTGCCAACACTACCCCTCTTGAGCTTAGAACAAAACTGCCCCTCCCGAGTCTGCGAGAGTTGTAAAATACCAAAAGGGCCGTAAGGACATCAACATTCTCCGATGGTCTACAGTCCAAAGGGAACCTTAAGGATTATAATGCCTTGACCAATAGCACTGTGGCACTTACCAAAGACCTCCAAGACTACTGGAAATGCATGTCTGAGAAGCCTCTAATATAAGGACACATGTTATTATAACTAAAAGAGGAAGTCATCCTTGACATCAACACATGCCTCATAAACTGATTCATAGGCTTGTAACCAGTATATATTTATACATCTATATATGTATGCATAGGCCATGTTAGCACAAGCGTCCTCAATGTAACCATATTCATTAATAAAATAAGTTCTTATGCCAATCTTTGCCATGTTTTTGTTCAAATCTGTATAGATATTTTTAATTCCTTCCAGGATTCACAATATATGTTATTTATCTAGTCATACAAAATCACATTCCTATATTTCATAAGCACACCTTTTCAACCCAGAAATCTAACATGATCCTTCATGTTAAGCATAAGCATATAACATTATACCATTCAAAATCATAAGGAGGGAATGTAGTCCTAAACTGTTCTCTGCAATACCATGTCAAAATCAGAAATGTAACGGATATTCAATTCATTTACAAATGCCCATTTCAATCCTGAAATGCAAACATGTATTCATGGGCATTGCGAATACGTAAGAGCACTTATCTTGTGATTTCCAGGGAAACTGATTATGAGACCAGGAATCTCCACCCAACCATAGGCAAGTTGCCGCCAAGTTACTTACAGTTGTCACCCCTGAGCCAGATTCTAAGGGTATGAGTTGATCTTTCTCAAGGGAATAAACACCATTATACTAGTTGAAACAAGGACTCTAGGGGTTCCTCTTCCTCCACCCACAAGCTGCTCAACAATTCAACAATGCACAAGAAATATCAAGGCCAACTATCTCCACATTCTAGCTATCCAATAATGGCCAAAAAATGCATAGGGAAAACCCAGAGGTACGTTGCCTCTCCTCTGTTCTTTGTTGGTTCTCCACTTCTCATATGTGTTGCTTCATGCAACACCAATTTTGCCTTGCCCTTTGATCTGTGGCTATCATTGCTTAGTTCAGATCTCCTCCCCCAAGTCTCTTTTGTCTTTTACTTTTTGCTGCTGCGTCGTTCCCCTACTAGTAAATCTGTTGCAAATTGTTTTTTGTCCCTTTGTTGTTTGTACAATTCATAAGCCAACATGGGATTTTCTCCCTTGTTTTGTAGTCAAAAAATTTCCAACAACAGTCCCCTTCCAACACACCGTTCTTGTTGTACCTCATGAGACAATTCCTGGCTATGGGGGGACCAGTGCCCGAGACATTTTAAGTTTGGATAAAAAGATTAAAATCAATGGCTGGAAGTACAGGCCATGAAGGATTGTAACCAAAAGTTCTAGTTTTGAAACCCTAGCCTTCCAAAGAAGAATGTTCAAAGAGGTTATGAGAGTTGTAGGGTGGAGGTGTAAAGCAGAAAATGGAAGAGACAGAGTTTTGGCATAGGCAATTAAGAATATGTGCTTTAACTTTGTAGAAAGAATAATGTAAGACTGAGAAAATATAATGAAATTCCTGGATGTGGAGCGCTTCATTAAGGTCTTCAAGATTAATTTTTATGAGTACAATTAAGTAAATTCATCAAAAACTAAACCAAAGCACCAACTGCACCTTACACTGTCCAAGAGAGGAAAATACATAAATTTGAATTCTGAAATTCAAGAGAAAAACAATCACTGCAACTTCCCAATACTGGAATCAAACTGCAATATATTATTCAGGATTCAAAAATATTTTGGATTATAATACTCAGTCATAAACACTAAACTCCAAATCCCTTCAAAATTTAATTCTTGGGCTTTTATTTATGCCTCCCAACCTAATTGTACTAACTAGTCTAGTTGAAGGTGAAGAGCTGGAGCGCGGTTCCCACTATATTACATATACATACATTGACAAAAACACATGATTTATAAACCAATTACTACCTACGGGACCACTTGTGATGGTTTTTGGAAAATCGAAGTAGTGCTTCCGTAATGAATCTGGTCCGTTGATCATTCGATGGGTAGTTTTACTGATTCCACCACCGGAACCACTACTAATGTTATATTTCGTGTAATTTGTCCTCCCGAGACTCCGTTGATTTAGAGTACTGTTTTTATGAGCCATCAATTTGAAACATTGAACGCATCACATACTAGACTGTTTCTTTTGTTGCTGTTGTATACAAAAGAAGGATTACAGGTACAATGGTAATAACATCCCAGCTGCAGGTGGACTGAAAATAGGAAGATGCCTTTGAACTATCCACGTTTACAAAAGAACCCGTAGAACCACTGATTATACATCATAATTTCCTCCTCAAGCAGAAAAGTTGATCCAAAATATTGTGCTTAGACGAAGAAAAGGACATTGTGCTCAGAATTTCCATTACTCTGCTCCTTCCTCCCACATGAAAACTTTGTCACAAATAAACTGTAAACTTTAAGATGAATTTGAAACATGCTTTCCTGCCATCATCTTTTCTCGAAATTCTGCAAGACTAACATCGCTGACCTCGGTAAGTTGTGGTGGTATGGGATCTAGATGACCATGTTCCTCTACCAAACGGAAAAAATCGTCTTTCCTGAGGGTCTTCTTCCCAATAAGAGTATCAATCAATGCATCCATGAGTTTCCGATTCTGTTGTAAAATATTTTTTGCACGTTCATAGCACATGTTAAGAATTCTCAGTGCTTCCACATCAAATTGAGCCGATTCACTTCATACCAGCAGTCGTATAGCCCATAAAACTCTTCCTTATCGGAAATTCCAACAAATACAAGATCTCGAGCAACTGACGTAGCATTGTCTACTGTTTCTGCGCAAATTGTACAAAACTGATCAGCTCCATGCCAAATTTCATCTGCTGCACGTGGAGCTAGCTTGACAGTGATGTGATCGAGCATTGTTTGTCGATTGATGCTTGGCATCTCAAACTTTGTTGCATCCGTGCAAATTCACCCAAATCCTTTCTCCTTTCCAGATCTTGGGACAATAGTGATCATATGAGTATCCTTCAAATATGGGAAGTTAATAGAAACCACGACCAATGCTACCTCATTAAGAGCCAACTTCCGCCACAAGTCCATACTGCTTTTTCGTATGTCTAGTAGTCCAAACTCCTCTAATTGTGCTGCTTCTAGTAAATCATCTGTAGTGATCTCAATTATTCCATCACACATCATATTGACAGCTGCAATGTCAAGTAAGCTAGCTAGCTAAGCTCCAACTATTCCTTCTGTTATCCTGGCCACAGACTTGTAATCAACATCATCTTCCATATGTTTGTTTCACGCATGGACCTTTAGAGTCTCAATTCGACAACCTAGCCCATGCTTAGGATATAATTTTTCCTATCAAACCATCCAGGTCGCACTAAAGTTGAATCTAGAATGTCTGCCTTGATGGTGGCAGCAATGGTTATCACTTTTCCTTTCCCTTCAAATCCATCCAAGCATGTAAGGAGATGATTGAGAGTGGCATCTAGAAATCACCTCCCCCAAATTCATTTTAGCATTTACACTAGGTTCATCCAGTTTTAAAGGCTTAAAATTTAAATCCTTTTCATGATCTTCAACATTATCACATGACCTGTGCCTTTCCAAATGATCACTATCTTCATATGGATCCCTTTGATGAGAATGTTTCTTTAAAGAAGACACCCCCTCAACCAATAAAGACCCATGCAATTCAGAAAGTGTTTTTGTTTCGCATTTCAACTGCTTTTGTTTATAGCCAGATTCATCACTAGATGGATCAGATATGCATTCTTAAATTGAGAGATAACAGAGAGTACTGCTACAAAATGTCTCTGTAACATCCAAGTAGTGTCAAGCAACTCTTGCACAACGTCTAACAATTTTTAGATGCTCCTTTGTCTCTTTTAATAGTGTCTTCTTACTCTGCCAATGTGATCCTATGCTAGAGATTTTCTTTTAAGATCTTTGACCTTTTAGCTGGGCTAGATTGTGCTACAATAGTTCCTATGCATTTAAAATTCAACAACCAACCTTTAATGGCTATCCTAGGTTTTCCAGCTTCTTCCTTCAGCAGCAAGCTAAATTTCCCAAGCAATTGACTTCCCCATACCTCTTGGAATATGTGTCCCTCACTTAACCCATTTAATTTTTAAATTCAATTACATGAGGAAATTATATGGCCAAATTAAGCCATTCACATGTTGGGTTGTTATAGACCCCTCCCCCTTGGGGGAACACCGTCCTTAGTGTTCTTTGTCCATATACACAGAGAAAACATGTTAAATTAAGAAAACATTAATATATTGTCTTTGAAGATTTATATTTACAACTCTTTACATCATTTACATATATTTACATGTCACACATTTATAGTTGCTTTCTCAACAACTAAACAATTACACAACAAATTTTTTAATTAGAGTACCCACTTTCTATGGCTCTTATGCAATTTCGTGGTGCCTTTGCTGCACCAAATCCAGCTTGGATTCTTTCCTTGGTTTTGAGGGGTAGCATTCCTCCAATGTCCAACACTGCTTTTCCTTGCACTCCTATTCCATCAACAAATAGTTCCTGGCTGATTGCTTCCCAATACAACCCCAATGTGCTTTTGATTCCAATAGACTATGCTCATGACCAAGAAACCAAATTTATTTTCCAACCTTCCCTTCTCTGCTTCTTAGTCCCTCGGCCAATCAGGTTACCCCTCCATGCAGTCACTCACCTTCCAAGTTCAGGCATCCCCTTCTCTGCTTCTCAGTCCCTTGGGCGATCCATACCTTGGCAAGGCTTCCTCGCAGTAAAAGGGTCCACAACCAAGGCAATCCCACCTTATCACAATTATACCAGTCATGGCATGCTTCATGGTAATCAATTGACATCATTGGTGTTAGTGTATCACAATGGCCCCATTCTTGAAATATTTACTCGATGTGCCACTGCACACTCTGATGTCTTTCAGTTGCAACTATTTATCTTTCTATCGAGTCCATCCACCCAATTAGGCGATTTAATACTTTCCTACATCATAGCACGTATGTCTCCATGAGTTCCATCATTAAGGAAATGCAATAACTTTAAATACTCACTAAAAACTTATTCATGAGGTGGATTCAAATTCTCCTTTAATTCCTATCATAACAAGACCAGGTTAGCTCATAACCCAAACCATCATAAATCATAATATTAAATTTAGATTCATAAAGAAGAAATTTCAAAATACATGCAATATTGATACTTATCTTGATTTTCTCCTTGATACTTCCCTTACACACACTGAGTCGTTATCCCATTTGGAAATCACCTAGTGCCTTCTCTTCGCTTTGACCACGTAAACACACCAGATTGGTTACCAATCTAGCAAGCACGCAATGCCTCTCTTCACATTGACCACATACACACATCGGATTGGTCCAGTGCCTTCTCTTCACTTTGACCACGTACACACCCCAGATTAGTCCAATGCCTTCTTTTCTCTCCTCTTCTCTTTTACTTCAACTCCAAGGTGTATATATATATATATATAATCCCTTTCGCTACCTTGCGAATACGAGCACTACAACTCAAGTAGTATCTTGTCAACAGGAGGTGTACTCGTTACCATTCATAGGTTCCTTTCCACCTAAATAGGCACAAAAATTCCCATATTTGCTTGACCCGAACACAAGCCCACACCGATCCACACATAAACACTTTACACATACACAAAACATAGGCCCAAACAATCCCATACTTGCATGGTGTGAAAATTTTGAATATACACAACACATAGATCTAGATAGTCCCATGCTTGTCCTAAACAAATTGCAAAACACACACTTATACACATGGTACAACACAACACGCATAATTAAGTTTTTGTTGAAAATAACAACAAGAAATGTTTAAAATAACATCAAGAAAAAAATCCTAATTTAATTTGTCCTTGAATTAAATTGGGAATAAAATTGTAACTCCACATCTCATGACAACTTGTAATAGTTAAATAAGTTAATTTGACTTAGTTAGCTCAGTTAATTCGAGTTGAGGGTCTAACTAGATTCATGTAGAGTGTCTCCTACAATTAAGAGCACTAGTTGAGTTTATTTTGAGATGTAATTATTTAATTCAGTCTAACTGAGTTAAAGTTCCAACTGATGGAGGAATTAGTGAGAGGTCGAGTAGTGGGGTTTAACCTGCAGTAGTGGAGTGTAACCTGTAGTAGTGGGGTGTAACCTAAAGTAGTGGGGTGTTTCCTGTTGAACAATGGGGTGTTGCCTGAAGTGTAGTGTGGTGTTGCCTACAATGATCAACCAGTAAACTAAAGATTCACTCATAACTAACTCATGCATGTCAGATCAGAGAAAGACTTAGTTGAGATTGGAGTTTAGGGACAATGTACTATTAGTTGTAAAATCATCTAAATTAAACAGATGGTGAATGCAGTTAGCAGAAGGCCTAAAATAAATCATTCCTTAATTAGAAAACTCACTAATTTTAACCATTCGAATTTCCTTTAAAAGGAGGAATGAAGGCACAGTTTTAATAATTGTTTTGGTGAGCACGATTTGGTGAGACCAAGCAATAGGAAGCACAAGTTTGTGCATGGATCTTGTGAGAGAAAGGTGTGCCAAGAGAATCTTGTGAATAGGTTGGTGGTGAGATAGATAGAGATAGTGCAAAGGTTGCTCGATATTGGGCAAAGCATTGTAATCTTCTCATATTTTCTGATTAATGCAATATACAGATAGCAGGGGTTTTTAACTGTGTTTTTCCCCATAAAATAATTGTGTTATGTGTGATTCAATTCTTTCTCTTATATGCTTCATGATTTCATCCATCATTTATTGTTTCTGCTAATGAGTAGAGTAGATTCAAGTCAATTATTTTAGCATATTACAATCTGCAGTTTGAATCTACAAGGACTTTATACATGGTATCAAAGCTAGATTTGTAGAAAGTTCTACATGGTATCAGAGCTAGATTTGTATAAATTTATACATGGTATTAGAGCTAGATGTGTACAAATTTCTACATTGTATTGGCGCTGAAATCACGATAGAAGAAAAGAACTCGAAGTTGTTCTTGCAGACACAAGCAATGAGAATTGCCTAGTTGCAATATGTAGGTACAATTCCATCCAAAAGATTCCCAGTGCAGAGATTTTTAGTCCAGTTTCCAGTGTAGGAGGACAATGCAAGTTTCCAGGAGGGAGCAGATGGATTTCCCATAGGGAGATCGAGACTTAGAGGGAGTCTAGTTTCAGAGGGAGAAACCCTATGGAAGCTAGTACTTCACGACATGGGGAGATCAGACTCATTATTGTAGTAGTTTCAACAACGGTGCAAAAGCAACAATAGAGAAATAACAACAACAATATGAGTAGATCATAGTTCGCTTTGCATTCAATTATACTTCTTGGTGTGAGGTGGGGCGATGTGAAGCAATAGTCTCAAGAGTTACAGAAACTGGGCAGGATCCATTAAGGTGTGTTTATCTCATGGATCATTACCTTGTTATGGGGCCCACAATATTTAGTAGAAGGAGGATCAGTGTTAGTCAAATACTGAGAAGTGTAGAGTAGTGTTAACAACAGAGTAGGAGGCTCAGTAGGAGGCTCAGTAGTAGAGTCAACAACAACACAATTTTCCCAGTAAATAGTTGCAAACATAATTGATTCAGTTTATTTTGTTTGGATGCTTTTCAGTTGTAGATGTTGTAGTAGAACAAAAAAAGTGACAAATGTTGCATGTAGAACATTCCAAAGGTACCATATCAGGATAGAGTTGAATTCATTCCTTGTTGACAAGGAGTGTTGAAAATAGCAACAAGAAATGTTAAAAATAACATCAAGAAAAAATCCTAATTTAATTTTTCCTTGAATTAAATTGCGAATAAAATTGTAACTCCACATCTCATGATAACTTGTAATAGTTAACTAAGTTAATTTGACTTAGTTAGCTCAGTTAATTCGAGTTGAGGGTCTAACTAGAGTCATGTAGAGTGTCTCCTCCAATTAGGAGCACTAGTTGAGTTTATTTTGAGTTGTAATTTTTTAATTCAGTCTAACTGTGTTAAATTCAGTTACACTAGTTCCAATTGATGGATGAATTAATGGGAGGTCCAGTAGTGGGGTGTAACCTTCAGTAGTGGGGTGCTTCCCATTGAACAGTGGGGTGTTGCCTGAAGTGCAGTGTGGTGCTGCCTAAAGTGATCAACTAATAAACTAAATATTTACTCATAATTAACTCATGCATGTTAGATCAGAGAAAGACCTAGTTGAGATTGGAGTTCAGGGACAATGTACTATCAATTGTAAAATCATCTAAATTAAACATATAGTGCATAAAATCAGAATAAGGCCTAAAATAAATGATTCCTTAATTAGAAAGCTCACCAATTTTAACCATTCAAAATGCCTTTAAAAGGAGGAATGAAAACACAAGTTTAATCATTGTTTTGGTGAGCACGAGTTGGTGAGACCAAGCAATAGGAAGCACAAGTTTGTGCATGGAGCCTGTGAGAGAAAGGTGTGCCAAGAGAACCTTGTGCACAGGTTGGTAGCGAGATAGATAGAGATAGTGCAGAGTTGCTCGGGCTTGAGCAAAGCATTGTAATATTCTCATATTTTCTGATTAATGAAATATACAAATATCAAGGGTTTTTAGATATGGCTTTCCCTAGAAAATCAGTGTTATGTGTGACTGAATTCTTTCTCTTATATGTTTCGTGATTTCATCGATCATTTATTTTTCCCGCTAATGAGTAGAGTAGATTCGAGTCAATTGTTTTATCATATTACAATTTGCACTTTGAATCTACAAGGAATTTCTACATGGTATCAGATCTAGTTTTGTAGAAAGTTCTACAATTTTACCCTATTCCCATGCACAACAAATTCACATGTACAATATAAACACATGCATACATAACATTCCAAGTTACGCAATACCACAATAATTCCAAAGGCCACCTTGTCTTTCATAACATATCACCATGTTTCCATTAATACAAAGACCACCTTATCTCCATGCAGGTGAACTAGGCCATTATGTATCATTTGTTTTTACCATGTTCTCAACCTTGACATGGGCATAATGTAAGAGTTGTGTTCACATAATTATAATTTAGCAGAATTTCCTTTCTGCCCAATAAATTCCTCATTGCAATGGGAATATTTTCATGCCATCCATGTTCGCATTAAATAAATTTAAATAGTCCCTCTTCCAAAAGAAGAGTCCTTGACAAAATCTTGTCAAACAAAATGGCATTCTCATAAGTGTAAACATATAGCTCAATCAACATGATCATGTATGCAATATATACCACCATACATCAACATAATCATGGATGCATCATACAATATTCCTCAACATAATCTGTGTGCAAGATATAAGTACTTATCAACATAATAACATATGAAATATATATAATTACATGTCTAAGTATAGTTAAGGGTTAAGAGAATTCCCATCTTGCAATTTTCCTGCCTGCACATATCTTTGTATGTTATTCTTATGGACTCAACCAACTCATTAGGTTGTTACATTAATTAATCATGGCCACAACAACCATAGCTTGTACCACATAAATATAGGGTTTATATGACTCCCTAATTGAGGCCACACATGCCTTATACTGCCTTTTCACACTGCTATTGTCTCATTTTTACTTGTTTTTCTGCTCATGTCCATTTCCCAATAACGTTCCATTTTTCCTGGAACTTTACTTGGCATGTTCTTCTTCATGCCTATCAAATGTTGCCCTCTCTTTTTTCTTTTTCTTTAGGATTCTGTGGACTTCCTGCCACTCCAATCTCCTTATTCCAAGATCCCCAAGCATGCAATTTGACTTCCAAAAATCAAAGGCCAATGTAAGAGGAAGAATAAGAGCAATAATTGGAAAAGGACATGAAATTCAAAACAACAATCATACATAAAGCTGCAATAAATAAACATCATACATAAGACGAAAACAACATGATAACAAAATAAAAAACTAGCATGGCCTTGCACAAGGGTAAAATAAAATGATATCTGTCCATGAGGGAAAAACATTAAAGCCACAACACAAAATAAAATAAAATAAATAAGCATAAAATAAACAGTACCCAAAAATCAACTCAATCTCCATAAGTCCATCATTCATGGCACTTTTAGCCATCATACACTCAGCTACACACACACACACACACACACATATATCTTACCCTATTATTCCTAGCATGCTACCCTGCAACTATACACATATCTCAATTTACATATTAGCCACATGTCTCAAAGTTCATTGACATAAATAAGCATATTTTATTTCCAACATAAGTTTTATTTTCTAGAAAACCAGAATTGCTACATGTACATGCATATATCAACTTGTTGATATATCAACTAAGATTAAAGGTTTTTACTGTGCCAAAATGAACATTATTAGTTTCATTCATCCTCTTGTACCGAGACCAACAACGATTTGAATTCAACATTTTCACCAAGGATGGTAATCAAGGCATATGCAGCCTTTAAGGACACTAATGAGGAATTAATCATCACATCAACATCATAACATGCACCATCCTGTCTTATAGGAATTAAGACTCATCCCTAACTATTATCATCTTCATTCTTTAAACAAAAAGGCATTAACCACAAGAACAAGTGCTTACAAGGAAAAACATAGAAACCAACACATGAAAACAATTCTCCTGATGCTAGCCAGCCATCTCATGCATTTCCAAGGAATTTATCACGATAACATGCCAAACATCATTGCAGTTAATATGAAATTCCAATCAAAACCATGAGAAGGATACCATCCTACTCACATCAAGGCCTTTGAGCTCCATCCCAAAACCAAGGATCCATGCATTATTACCATGCAGGCAGTAAACCAAATTTAGACCTACTTTTAACACCTAAACATTGGCTTAGCTAATTTACTGAAGATCATTATGAAACCCATTTTCGGGAACTCTTCTATCTCTTAATATGCAAAGCGATATCTGTTCATTCATCTTGTCCTGACGATGAACCACATTGGTTGGTTCGAAACGCGTTGACAAAAGTATCTCTATGTGATTTTCGCCGAAGAATCTTCTCAACTTTATATGGATCACAAAAGCCTAAATTCAATAATTAGATCCCATCTAGTCCAAGTTTTGAACCTGGATGCATTGATAGCTCTTGTAACAATGCCAACCCACTTGCTTGCCAGTGGGGTGCTACCTGCTTACCCAACTCCTCAAGTAATGTTTGAGGAATGGGATACTAGTTTGTTTCCCTTTGTTCTCTTAATTGTCAATTATCATGCTAGGGTTTGGATGCTTCATCTAAGATTCCAAATTCATCCTCTTAGCCCCGTAACTGGAGCCTCTCAACTCTACATATATTTAAATATGTATATTTACACACACACATGTATATACGCATGGGCACCCTTATATACATATACGTGCCTCTGCATTCATACATATTATTATACATGGATCACACCTTCCCTTTTAAAATTTACATACGCATGCATATATATATATATATATATATATATATATATATATATATATATATATATATATATATGCATATCGCGCTCCCACACCCAACAAATTCCATTGCGATCAACTAAATCAGACAACTACAAGTTGCCCATGTTGTCTCGACGCTTTCATGCTAGCTCTCCTTATGCCTCTAGGATGACCCTTTGGGACACGTAATCCCGAAAATTCCTATGCATACTCCTTTGTTACCCGTCTGGACCTCTTTACTGGGCTTGCATGTATAATGGGGCTGCTTGACCTCCTTCCCCATTGGTCTGCCACTCCAACTCTCAACTACCGCCATAATTCGTGCCACATCACCCTAATTCCTTTGTATCAACGTCTTCCTTTGTTGCATCTCTTTATTCTTTCGAGGTCATAGAATCAAGTTGACCTGTTAGGCGGGACCACCTCTCCACCAATCCATAAAACCGGTAGTGCACGCTCTGCCAACTTGACTTGGCTTACGCCAGCCTGCGTACTTTCTCCCGACGCATAAATTCCTACCGTTGTTTATGCCTTTGGTGAGACCTCCAGGTCTAGGTGGAATAGTGGGTCTCACCTCCACTTGTCATTACTTTCGATTGGCCCAAAGTGGTTCCCAACACCACGTCATCCCTACGCCTATGCCCCAGTGTCTATTTGCATGCTCACTTTCATTAAAAAACTAGGGTGGGTCCCTTTGGGACACATCACCCCAGTACTGGCCTCCCGGTGATCTCTGTCATCACATATCTTACACCTCCGGGGTGGGGACCACTGAGACACATCATCCTGACCCCAACTCCCCCATTCTTTTCCTTTGTGTGTTTCTTTAGCTTCCAAGAACCATTCCCCAGGACATGTGGGTCGGTGGACTGCATCTTCACATGACCCTCACTCCCAATTGGTACATGTGCTAGCACTACCACATAATCCCACATCGCTCAGCTCACTCCCTTTTTCCTGCACTCTTGTGAATGTTCCAGGGTGAGCCTATCAGGCAGAATTGTTAAGTGGGTCGTCCCTAACTAATATCATAGTTTTTGGGCCACATGTCTGCCATTGTGGCTCGAACTTACATCATCCCATGCTCTACCATGAGTAATTTCGTTTTTACTTCCAAGATTTAACCCTAGGGATGAGCTATTACGTGGGATCCATCTCGGCCAATGGGAATGCACCCTTCGCCTCTGGGTTGTAGGCCTAGCTAGCCCGATGCGCAGTCATCCCTTCCAATCACATTTGTGATGCGAATTAAACTCCCAGGATAGAAGATTCAGGCCATGTCAAATTCCTCATCCAATTGCGATAGGGGAAATCTGGGTGCACCAAGACCAGGCTCCCACGGCTAGGTTCCGCTAGATTGAATGATAAGGTTAGTTGGCCACATCATAATTTTAAGTCTCTACCCTATTTCTCCACAACACTACTTGCAATTGATCACTACCATGGCTCGACTAGAGGGAACTTATCAGACCTGAAGCAACCCACTTGATTTTTGTCTTAGTGGTCTTCACTAAAGCTCGTGCCCTCTCTGTGCCTATAGCCTTCCGCTGGTATATTCAACCATGGTTTGGCCACATGGTTCTACAGACACCAATATCTACACCAACGTTCGATGTCTATGGTGGCTCACTAAAGCACTTGCTGACTACCCCTCCTAGGCTTAAAACATAACTACTCATCCCGAGTCCGCGAGAGTTGTAAAATACCAAAAAGGTGCTAAGGAGATCAACATTCCCCGATGGTTTTCAGGTCAAAGGAAACCTTAAGGCTTATAATTCCTTGACCAAAAACACCGTGGTGCTTGTCGAAGACCTCCAGGACTACTGAAAATGCATGGTTGAGAATAAGGACACAAGTTATTATAGTTAAAAGAGGAAGTCATCCTCAACATCAACACATGCCTCATAAACTGATTCACAAGATTGTAACCAATATATATTTATACATCTATATATGTATGCAGAGGCATTGTTAGCACAAACATCCTCAATTTAACCATTATTCATTAATAAAAGAGGTTCTTATGCCAATATTTGTCATGTTTTTACTCAGATCCATACAGATATTTGTATTGCCTTCAAGGTTTCATAGTATATGTTGTTTATCTAGTCATGCAAAAGCACATTCATGTATTTCATAAGCACACCATTTCAACCCAGAAATGTAACATAATTATACTCATTAAGACTATATACATAACACATTATACCATTCATAATCATAAGGACAAAATGTAGTCGTAAATTGTTCTCTGCAATACCATGTCAAAATCCGAAATGCAACAAACATTCAATTCATTTACAAATACCATTTCAATCTTGAAATACAAACATGTATTCATGGGCATTGCAGATACATAATAGAACTTACTTTATGATTTCCAAGGCAACTAAGTCTGGGACAAGGACTCTCCACCCAACCATAGACAAGCTGCATCCAAGCTACTTGCAATTGTCACCCTCGACCTAGATTCCAAGGGTCTGAGGTGGTCTTTCTCAAGGGAATAAGCACCATTATACTAGTTGAAACATGGACTCTAGACGTTCCTCTTCCTCCACCCACCATTTGCTCAACAATTCACCAATGCATAGGAAATCTCTAGGCCAACTTCCTTCGCCTTCCAGCTATCTAATAATGGCCAAACAATGCACTAGGAAAACCTAGATCCTTGCTGCCTCTCCTCTGTTCTTCGTTGCTACTCCGCTTCTCGTCTGCGCTACCTCCTACAATACCAATTCTACCTTACCCTTTGATCCATGGATACTATTTCTAAGTCGAGCTCCTCCACCCTCGAATCTCTTTTGTCCTTTTTTTTTTTGTTTCTACGTCGTTCCCTTGTCAGTAAACTTGTTACACATTAATTTTTGTCCCTTTGTTATCCGTGCAGTTCCCAAGCCAACAAGGGATTTTTTTTCCCTTGTTTTAAATTTAATATATTTCCAACAACAGTCCCCTTCAAACACACCATTCATGTACATTTAAAACTCAACAACCATACTCCAATGGCTATCCCATGTTGTCCAACTTCTCCCTTCAATGAGTAAGCTAAATTTCCCAAGTAATTGACCTCCCCAGACCTCTTGGAATCTGTGTCCTTCACTCATCATTGTTAAATTCAATTACATGATGAAATTATATGGCCAAATCAAGCCACTCATAGGTTGGACTGTTATAATAATGCTCCAATCTGGATCACTACAAGGCATTCTTTCTATAGATGTAACCATACCTTGTCTCCCACTTGAAACTTGTGTGGCACCTGGTGTTGTTTATAATTAGTATTATCCTTTTGAAAGATATCATGGATTTGCTAGGAAATGTGCTAAATTCGTTCAATAAACTTGGTAGCCCTGTCGGCTTTAGATTTAACATGTTCATATTCTACTTGGGTAGTGGAAAGGGGCAGTGCGACATCAATGAGACCTAATCGTTGAAATCCTAGGCCCACCTGAAAGGGGTTGTGTCTTATTGAGCTATGGGGAAATATGTTTTAGATGTTTTGAACATAGGGGAGACTCTCATCCCATTTGTGTGTAGGCTTGGAGTTGTACATGCACATAATGTGCATGATCATCCTATTGATGACTTTTGTTTGACCATCATTCTAGGGGTGGAAGGAAATTGATTTGGTGAGTTTAGTGTCCAACATCGACCATAGGATTGACGAGGATGTTCTTAGTAAGTTACTATCCTAATATGATATGATGGTCTGGTGGATCCAAAAATGTACCCATGCCTATTTGAAGAAGATCTTGGTAGTGGCTTCTATTGTGATACTCTTTTTGTAGGTAGATAGAATGGACATATTAGAAAATATATCAACAACCACAAACACACAATCATTACCATGCTTGGTAGATGGAAGGCCAAACATATAGTCTGTTATGAAACAAACTCACAAAAAGATAGAAAAGAAAGATCAATGCCTTAGAATTCAGCCTCTTCGAGGGGGCAACCTCCTTTACAATACACAAATCAACAATTCTTGGATGATACAAATGACAAGACCTCCTTTCTATATATAGGAGTCTAAGGGGTCATAATATAATCAGAGCCGACATAACAATAATAATGTAAGGGCACAACAATAACAATAGTGGGCTTCTATGGGGCACAATAATGACAATATAAGGACTACACGGGCACAAAAATATAATAAGGGGGTTGTACTAATAACAATAAGGGGTTACACTAGTAGTATAGGGACCTAACATGCCCCTCTCCTTCAAAAAGTCTTGTCCTCAACGCTTGAGTTTTCTTGATGCTTCTGTATAAAATTCTTGTTCTCCCATGTGGAATCTTCAGTGGGTAAGTTCTTCCACTTGATGAGATACTTTGAAATTGATCGATTTCGTAGCTATAGAGTTCTTATTTCTGTGACTCCTCCAGGTTCCAATATGATTTTTCCTTCCTCATCAAGTTCTGGTAATATTGTTTGAATTGGGATCTTTTGCAACTTTTGAATGAGTGGCCACACTTCTTTGTCCTTCTTCCATTCATCCCTTACTTCGTTTATCCAATCTGGTTGGATAATAGAAATAGCACAAAACAATGCTTCTACATCCTCATCCTTTCTTGAGAGTGCATCTGTAACAACATTTTTCTTCCCCTTTTTTTAAATGATTTCAAAGTCATAACCCAACATATTTGTGACCCATTTTTGTTTCTCTTTAGAGGATAATATTTGTTCTAAAAAGTATTTAAGACTATCATGATCCATTTTTACCTTGAAGTGTCTTCCCATTAGGTAGGGTCGCCATTTCTTAAGTGCATGTAGTATTTCCAACATTTCCTTCTCATAAATAGCTTTGTGTAAATACTTTCCTTTGATTGGACGACTTTCGAAAGCAATGGGTCTTTCATCTTGCATTAAAACAACACCAATTCCATTTCCTGAAGCATCACATTCCATAATAAAGGTTTTTGTGAAGTCCGGCGTAGCTAAGGCCAGTGCTTGGCACATTGCCTCTTTAAGATGTTCGAAGGCCTTTGTTGCTTCTAGAGTCCATGAAAATGCATATTTCTTCAATAATGTTGTTAGAGGTGCTACTATTCTCCCATAATTCTTAACAAACTTGCAATAATACCCTGTCAACCCGAGAAATCCTCGCATATGCTTTATGGATGTGGGGATTTTCCATTCCTTAATGGCTTTAATTTTGCTAGGATCTACCTTAACACCTTCATGAGATACAATATGATCCAGATATTCCACCTATTGTACTCCAAAGAAACATTTGGGGCTTTTTGCATATAATTGTTTCTCCTCCAATAGTTTGAGCATCCTGTCAACATGTTGAACATGATCCTTCCAAGACTTGCTATAGATTAGTATATCATCAAAAAATACTAACACAAATTTTCTAAGGAAGGGTTTGAAAATGGAATTAATCAAACCTTGAAATGTAGAAGGTGCATTGGTAAGGCCAAAAGGCATGACCAAAAATTCATAATGACCCTCATGAGTTCTAAATGTTGTTTTCGGAATGTCTTCAGTCCTCATTCTGATTTGATGATATCCTGAATGAAGATCCAACTTGGTGAAGTAAATTGATCCATGCAATTCATCCAATAATTCATCAATGACAAGAATGGGAAATTTATCTTTAATAGTGAGCTTGTTGAGCTCCCTATAAACTGGACACATGCGCCATGATCCATCCTTCTTGTGCACCAATACTAATGGAGCAGAGAAAGAAGTTTGACTAAGTTGAACTATACTAGCCTCTAGCATTTCTGCAACCATACGTTCAATTTCACTCTTTTGGGCATAGGGATATCTGTACGGCCTCATGTTTGGAGGAACAATTCTTGGAATCAAATGAATAGCATGATCATGATCATGAATAGGTGGGAGGCCTTTGGGAGTCTTAAATACCTTGGAATGATTGTCCAAACTTTTTGGAGATCTGGAGAAATAGATGATTCCGATGTGGGAACCTCTAGCGAACATAATTGTGTAATTATGCCTTATTGTTTCTTATTTAGAAGCTTTGTCATTCCGTTAGAGATGATTATCTTTCCCGGTTTCCCTGCAATACCCCTCAATTCAACTTACTTTCCTTCCACACAAAATTTTATGAAAAGTTCTTGAAAATTAAAAGCTATTGTACCCAAGGATTGTAGCCACTGGAATCCTAGTACAACATCAGCACCACCCATTGGAATGGAAAGAATTGGGCTATTCAATACATATTCTCCCATGGATAGCTTGATATTATGGCACTTTCTAGAGAAATTTATGGTTCCTCCACTTGCAACCATCACTTGACACTTTGGTGCTGGATATAGGAAGCAATTCAATTCCTTGGCTATCTTACAATGAATAAAATTATGGGTACTTCCTGAATCAATCAACACTATTACCTTTTTCTTTTTGATATGTCCTTCTATCTTGATAGTTTTAGGAATGGTAATTCTATCCAATGCATTACAAGATATGGTCGGATTCATTTCTTCTTTATCTAGGGTTTGTTCCTGGAGTATATCCTCTTCTTTTGACATTTCTTGTTCCGTTTCTTCCTCCTCTTCACAATCTATGTAGAATAATTTATTCTCAGCACACTTATGACCTTTAGTGTATTTGTTATCACAACTGTAACAAATCCCTTTTGCTCTTTTTTATTCCAATTGTTGTGGTGTCAACCTTGTAGGTTATGGAAGGCTAGGGGCAACAACACTTCCATCTTTATAGTTGTGAGTGGTAGGCTTCCTGGTTGCCATAATTTTGCTTTCCATTTTTCTTGCTAACCTGAATGCCTTCTCCAATGAATCAGGTTTGTAAAGGCGAACCTCATGTTGGATATTATCCTTTAAAGTCCCTATGAACACATCAATCCTATGCTCTTATGGAATATATTTTACCCTTATGTTCAATTTTTGGAGTCCTCAATGTGCTCCATCATTGAACCCTTTTGTTTGAGATTCATCAATTGGCTAAAAAAAGTGTTGCTTTTTGTATCCTCATAATGTGCTATCATTTCATCCGTAAAAATAGCCCAAGTGACAATTTTTTTACGAGAGCAAAGCCATCGATACCATACAAATTGATTTGGTTCCAAATATAAAGTTGCAATGCATACCTTTTGTGTGTTTTGGACATTATGGAGATCGAAAAATTCCTCCATCTGTAGTATCCATGTTGCGGGATCCTTGCCATCAAACTTCCTCATATTGATCTTTGGAGCATGGTGGTTCTTCGATCCAACATTAGAGTCTATGAAATCATGATTAACATTTATTTTGTTCTCATCATGAGTTTCCTTTACTACCCTTTCACCATTAGTAACCATTTCTTGTAGCAACTTATTCAAATTTATCTTCAATTCTTCCATCGTAGCGTCCATGCCATTCATCTTAGCGTCCATGTCATTCATCTTAGCTTTCATGCCATCCATCTTAGCTTCCATGCCATCCATCTTAACTTGCACACCATTCATATTAGCTTCTATTCCATTCATTTTGGCTTCAGTTACCTTTTGTGAGAGTGATATTTGTTGTACTTGGTCTTGCAATTTTAATATATCATGTTGCACTTCTTCCTCTTCTTCATGAGTCATCCTAGAGCTTTCAGGTTGCTTACTAGGTGTTTCCATTTTCTTTCTTCGGGGCATCAATCAATGCTAATAATTCTTCACTATTCCCTTTGAATTCCTTCAAACTAATTTTTCAAACCAATCTTATGCAAAATTTTAAAAAAACTACACACTTTTTTTTTTCACTTTGTAAGAGCTCGATATTGAATCTGATGTATCTGTGTAACTGCAGATCTCGAATATTTGAAATTGCGTCCTGCATTAGCCCTTTGAGTCCTCTTTCTAACACAGCAATTCTGATCAATATTGGATTCTCCAAGGAAGGGTTATAGACTAATTTAGTAGAGCGAACTTGTACGAAGTTCCACGTGTCAACATTTCGACCTTAGTACCTAAAACTGATATACAAATACTACAGTCCATCCTATTTCTGAAACTTCTTATAAAATTTCAATCTGATGCTCAGAACAAAAGTTATGACAATTTTCCGTAGGTCACCTGTTTGGAATGTAATTCGGGAGTCTACAAAACCCTAACTTCCTCAGATCATATCTCCTAAAATATAGCGATACAAGCTTTGAAATTCGGATCCAAAGTTCAGAACGATTTCGGTTAAAATGGGTTTTTTCTTTAGCTTCTGAAACATCGCAGAAACAAAGTTATAGCGAAAATGCCATGTTGACCTATTTGGAGCAGCGAAACCCTAGAGTCCAAAGCTCTGATACCAAATGTTATGAAACCAGCTCACAAAAAGATATAAAAGAAAGATCAATGCCTTAGAATTCAGTCTCTTTGAGGGGGAAACCTCCTTTACATTACACAAATCAACAATTCTTGGATGATACAAATGACAAGACCTCCTTTCTATATATAGGAGTCGAAGGGGTCATAATATAATCAGAGCCGACATAACAATAATAATGTAAGGGCACACCAATATAATAAGGGGATTGTACTAATAACAATAAGGGGTTACACTAGTAGTATAGGGACCTAACATAGTCCATCGAGATGGATTCCTAAGGCCATTTAGGATTAGGCAAAGGGATGTACAAGCCTTACTTCTTTACGGTTGGTTTAGCAATGGTACATGCAATGCAAGACTTGATATACTTGAAAGCATCATGCCAATGTTTCTGCTAATAAAAATACTTCTACAATATTTCCACTATCTTCTCCACACCAAAGTGCCTTGCTTCCCGACTATAGATTAGCTTGGCACACTCACTTGAAGGAACACAAAGGTGTCCCATGTAGCACAACAGTGCATCTCAGAGGTGGAAGTTTGGAACTTTATTTCCTGCCATCAACATTTGGTATGTGGCAGTGAACTCTAAATCATTGTTGTATAGTTTTGGTCATCCAGAGGTCTCATTCCCACAAGGGTTGAGAATGGTGGTCAGTTCCATAAATGGGGGCCGAATGAGGCAACTTGCGACACGGTTGGTGCTACCATTCTTATATTTAATGTTCAAATGGGATTCTTGTAGATATGTGGACCATTTATGATGGATGTCATCTTTTAACTTCCCCTGTGTTGACATAAATTGAAGAGGTCGATGATCTATGTGGATAATCATCTCCTTCCCTAGAATATAATGTTTCCATTGTCGGTAAGCTTGCATGATGGAATACATCTCCTTATCACAAGTGGGGCATCTATAGATAGTATCATAAAGTGTCTCACTATGATAGTCCACCAGATGTCCTTGTTGAATGAGGACTACACCAATAACATAATCAGAGGGATCTGTTTCAATCTCAAATGGTTGTTGTAGGTTTGCAGTGTGAGGACTGGTGCAAAGTAAAGAGGAAATTTCAGTTCATTGAATGCCTTTTATTGTGACTCAGACCAAAACAACTTCACTTTTTCTCCACCCTTGGTAATTTGAAATAAGGGCCAAGTGATATAAGAGAACCCCAACACAAATATTTGTAGAAATTAACAAGGCGCAAGAAGTTGGAAATCTATGTAAGAGTCATCTGGGTCGACCAATCCTGAATAAATTGGATCTTAGCTAGATCCACATGCACACCTTGCTCATCAATAATGTAACTTAGATAATGGAACTTGTCTATTCTGAAGGAGCACTTTTCCAAGTTAACATATAGTTTGTGCTATTGAAGAGTGTGAAGGGCCTGGTGAATATGCTACAAGTGCTTTGGCCAAGTCTTGTTGAAGATGAGGATATCATCCATATATACAACCATGAAAGATTTGGTGAAAGACCACATGATGTCATCCATAGCCTCATGAAATTTGTTGGGGCATTCGCAAAAACAAAGGGCATGACAACCCATTCAAAAAGACCCTCCTTGGACTTGAAAGTGGTCTTCCACACATCGATTGTTTCTATTGGAACTTGGTGATATACAAACTTTAGGTCAATATTGTTGAAGTACTTAGCCCCCTTGAGATGGTCAAGAAGGTCATCAATCTAGGGAATCAAGTACTTTTTCCTAATTATGATTTTGTTCAGAGCTCGATAATCAATGCAGAGTCTTCAAGTCCCATCCTTCTTCTGCATGAGTACAATTGGGCTCCCACAGGGTGAGGCATTTGGTTGGATGTGCCCTTTTTGTAAGAAATCTTAGATATACCATTTGATTTCCTCATTTTCCAAAAGAGAGCATTTATAGATTGTATCATTAGATAGAGGTGCTTTGGGGGTCAGATTGATGGATTGATTGACCTAACATTGCAAAGGTACCCTCATGGGTGAGGAGAAGATGTCTCTGTACTCTTCCATGACCTTATACACTTTATTCTACCATGCAGAGGAGCCCTGTGTGGAGGCCAAAAATGTGGCCATGATCTTCTCCTTACTTTGAGAACGAACCGAGAAGAAGACAAATTTCCCGGTTTGGGAGATGATCTTATTATGTTACTTAGTAAAGATCAAGGAAATGGTAGTAGGCATAACTACCTCTAATATCTTGTAGAGTTTTTTGCCCAATGTAATAATCAATACGAGGTATGGACTCATACACAACATGATATTTCCACAAGTATGGTTGGCCTAAAAAAACATAACAAAATTCAAGGGGAGAAACATCACACAATACTTCATCCGTGAAAGGCTTGATGTTGTGGGGTAGGCAGTATTGTTGGCTGAGATGGCGATCTCACCTTGGGTGGAGCCACCGATGGTGTATGGATGCAGGTATGGCGTTGTCGATGATCCCACTACTTAATGACCTCTGTCGAGATGAGGTTCTTTTGGCTTACGCTATCGATAATGAACCATAGTGGAGCACCTCTCACCCACATTTTTGGGTGAAAGATAAGCTCACCTTCCTCTCAATCTTTAGGCTCACTTTGCTAGACCTTGGTGGTGGCAATGGTGGCATTAGTTTTTGCATCAATGATATGTTTCCCCTTGTCTAGGTTTGGTTTGGAGTTAGAACTTGCATTTGACTCATAAGCTTTTAGCTTGGACACCAGTGATTGATTTGTGGGACATTCATTTGTGTCATGAGTGGGGTTTTTGTGGAACTCACACCACTTTCCTGAGTCTTTCTTTGCCTTCCCATTACCATTCTTCATTTGTTACCTCGATGGGTTTTCCTAGGGTGGTCCACCCCAGCTCTATCCTTTTTTTTTTTCGGTTTAGGGATGCCCTTGCCTTGCTTTTGCTGTGAAGGTTTTGTAGATCAGAAGTCTCACTTCTTCTATTTAATTTTTTTCTCTATTTTGACAGCACATTGGTATGTTGCGCCAAGCGAGGAGATGTCTAGGAACTCCATTTCTATTTGGATGTATTTGTGCAAAAAAAAATGGTACTTGAGCAAAATATGTCATTCATGGTCCTTGATACCCAACTTGGTGCACAAAATATGAAATATGTTTGTGAACTCTGGCACTAATTGGTCCCTTTCTTGTCATAGTGTGGTCCATCTCATGCACTGGTCTTCATAGCTTCCAACAAGGTAATATTGTTCCTTAACAACATCCCTGAAAGGGTTCCCAATGGATGCGACTGAAAATAGTGTGAATTCTTCTATGACACTTTTCTCATAGTAACCTTTTCACTAGTCCTTAACATGGGCGGTGGCCTTAAGGAGTGCAAAAGTAATATTTTCCCTATCAGAAAAATTATGGACTGAACAATATCCTTCTGTAAAATTTAATCATTTGTTTAGAGCATCTACATATATATGTCCTTCAAATATAGGAATATCAAAATTAACTTGTACCTTAAAGGGGCAGTGCCTTCAAAGTGGCCACTAGATGAAGATATGTTGCAGCCACTAGATGAAGATATGTTGCTTATTGGTATCCATCGAAGGATTTGGGAAAAAATATCCATAATTTCGTTTCTTTGTTGCTCGAGGGCTTCTTCAAGAAATAGTTTGATAGGATACACTTCTCCTTAATCATTCTTTTTTTCCACCATGGGAGGTCATTGGGGTTAATGAGGACGCTCTTCCAAGGGCTCAAGTAGTTCAAGTCCCCACACCTTATACCTTGACCTTGTTGGGGACATGCATATAAAAATGGAGAAAGAGAAGTTTTCTCTGATACTATTGATTCAAATTTATGAAGGGAACAAAATGAAATACAAATTTAAACCAAAAACAAAAAGATAAAGTGAAACTTGACTTCAATTAATAAATAAAAAATGTTGCAACTGCATACGTGCAAAATAAAAGCAAACTAGCTCAAATGGTGGTAGCTTATCTCTGAGAATAGACGTGATGGCTATGCGCCTTCCTAAAATATGTTACAATGAGGCTTGAACGCATTTTTATTATGAAGAAATAATAAAAAATCCTAAACATCCAAAAACCTAACCGTAGGAGATGAGTGCCAAAGGCTTATGGGCCCTGATGGGGTGAGTTGGAATGTCAACTTCTTGGGGTCATTGTTGAGATGTGTAGCAAGAAAGGCTCAATTTGACTTTGCCTTGGTCAAATTGAGAAAATTGAATTTCCAAATTAGCAGACAACTTGGAGGCAGTTAACTGAGGTGACATGGCTTTTTTCACTCAATTATTGTAGTAAATTTGAGTTAGAGGGCTTGGAGTTCAGTTAAGCATGGGTGACTGCTAAATTTTAGTAATCCAATTCAGTTATTTCCATTTGTATTAAGTTAAACTAGTTCCAACTGTCAATAGAAATAATGGAAGGTCAGTTGTGTAGTGGGACAACAATCTAACTCAGTGATAATCTAGTTAACTCATCAATCAACTCAAAATAACTAGTGCATGCAATAAATTTGAGTTCCTCAGTTGTGGTGGAGATTCCAAGGCAGTATAACAAGGAGTTGTAAACTAGTTTGAGTGTATAGGTGTTGCATGAAATTAGATGATCAATCCTTGGGAATTGCATAATCAATTGGAGGAAAAATTTCCAAAAAATAGGGGCTAATTCCCCAGGATTTGTGCAAGGAAATAGGGGCTCAAGTAGAGGCAGAAATTGACTAAGTCTAGGTCAGAACTTCTCATTGAGTAGAGAGAAAGGTCATTCACTTGCAGGTTGAGCTCAGAGCGAGCAAGCAAACGCAATACATTCTCCCTTTATCTGATTAATCTAAAGAGGCTTGAGGGGTTTCTCCTAGTTGGGTTCCCCTAGAAAAAAAATTGTGCATGTGTGGTTTTTCTTATTGCATGTTTGCGACTGTTGATCTAAAATGTGAATTAATTTCCACAAAGTAGTAGAGTAGAATTGTGTCACTTGATTTAGATTAAATTTCTTGACCAATTGCAATTCTATCACCATATTTCTACATGGTATCATCGCCTTGAAATCACATAAGAACTAGTATGTCAAACTTGTCTAAGGAATTTTGAGTGCAGTTAGCATGAGTGCAGGAAGAGTGAGTGCAGGCAAAGTAAGTGCAACCATTTTTCTTCAGTTGGGAGAATGACCTTCAACAGACCGAGATTAGAGTATGCCTTGGAAGGCATCTCTAATTTCAATGCATGCAAGGATCACATGGAGGCAATGCTTGATGAAAATATATTGATGGAATATGTCACGATAGACATTCCAAAATCAGGATCAACTGATGCCCAGAACCTAGCCCAATGGAAGAAAGATGTAGCCAAGGCGAGGAGAATAATTTTGGAGGGAGTGCGAGACCAAATTGTCTCAAATATCCATGGAAAAGAAATTCCTTTCGCAATGTGGAAGAAACTGATGGAGCTATTCGAGAATAACAGTGACCCTAGAAAATTGGCCCTCAAAGAAAAACTTCAAAACGTAAAGATGCAGAAGAATGCCACTATTCCATAGTCATATTTACAAAAGTTCAGGATGAGCTTGGAGGGGTTGGTGTGAATGTTGCAGAAGATGACCCAGTGAGCCTAGATCTTCTAGGCCTTCCAAAAAGCTGGCATAACTACTAGGCCTTGGTGAACGAGAGGAAGAAATTACTAAATTAGGAACTCTTATGGTACAATTTTATATAATAAGAGATTTGGGGGAATACCAGAGATGGAACCTCATCCAAGGGAGAGGATGAAGAAAATTTTGCATTGGTTAGAAAGGGAAAGAAGGGAAAAGGGAAGAAATCTCAAACCAAACCAAAATCCAGCTAAGGGGGCAAGAAGAAAGACTTGTCCAAAATAAAATTATTCAATTGTCATGAATTCGAGAACTATGATACAAAGTGTCCACACAAAAAGTCTGGAAAGAAGAACTCAGGAGGAGTAGCAGGTGAAGCATTAGCTTCACATTTTGAGCTAGACTTCACCCTTATCACATGCATGGCCAACACTGTGATGGGGAGTGTGTGGTACTTGGACTCAGGTGCCTTGTTCCACATGACAGGGTGTAGAGAGTTTTTCAGTGACCTGGAGGAGAAATATATCCATATGCATATTGAGCTTGGGGACGATGGAAGGTACATTACTACTGGGATTGGTACATTAACTTTTAAGAGGGAGTTGGGATCCCCTCTTCACCTAAAATATGTCATGTTTGTGTCAGGCCTAAAGAAGAACCTCATCTCTGTAGCATTTTTGGAAGACCATGGTTATGATGTGATCTTCAGTAAAGGGAAAGAATTTATGAGGCACATAAGCACTAGATAGATGAAGCAGATTGGGGTTCATATGAAGAACCTATATAAAATTGATGTGGAAGATTGCGTTGCATTAAGTAGTAAGGAAAAGAAAGTGAAGAGTTACGATGTCGGTGAACTTTGACATAGGATATTGGGCCATTTGCATCATGGTGCCTTGAAAATTATGCAACAAATAACCATTGGCCTCCCTAAAGGAGCACTTGAGCAGTAGGATATCTGCAAGGGTTGTACCTTGGGGAAGTATGTGAAATCCACATTCAATGAATGAGACAACAAAGAATAAGCAGTCTTAGAAAGAGACCACTTTGATGCTTGTGGACCTTTCTCAATAGCATCCACTGCTAGACATAAGTACTTTGTTATTTTTATTGATGATTTCTCCATTGGGGCTTCACTCAATGAACCTTTGACATATTACGTGCATTAGTGGCATACTAAAAAATACCCATAATTTGACTACATATTGGAAAATATCTTTGAAAGTCGCATTATTTAACCCCCTACCAATGTGCACCCAATACACCTTCCTAATTTAAAATACCCCTACTTTCACTATATATTGTAGGCATCCATTTTTTCATTAACATTTTTTTATACCCCTTTATATTTTTTCATTAATTTTGAACTCCATTTTTTACACCTACCAATATAAAAACCCTTGACCCCATATATATCTCCCAATATATTATGTAAATTTTTTCTCAATATATATCCCCCAATATGAATGCACGTTGTATGGTATTGCTTCCCCAGTGAAGTCCCTATGGATTTCTCAAGGAAGTGTTGGATCTTCTTCATGCGGAAGAAGGATAAGACATTATCAAAGTTTGTAGAATTCAAGGCACTAATTGATAAAGAGACTAGCAAGAAGGTGAAGGATCTCAGGAGCGACAATGGAGGTGAGTATGTTTCGAATGAATTCAAGGATTTTTGTGCAAAAGAAGGCATTTGAAGAGAGCTGACAACACCCCACAACCTGCAACAAAATGGGGTAGCTAAGAGGAAGAACTAGAGCATTGTTGGAGCTATGAGATCTATGCTACATGACCAAGTTCTGCCATTGTATTTATGGGTAGAGGCATGTAACACAACAATATACTTGTAGAACTGGAGTCCTCATCGGATTCTTGTATGATAACTGTTATAGACATTTTTGTGCCTTACAGCATTGAGCATGAAATGTCCATAATCTAAGGGATCCAAAGTCCCTAAACATGTTGTTCCTACCCCTAGAGGAACAAGGCCAACTAACCACAACAATTCACAGAAGTTCTCCACCTGAAAACACTAAAAAACAAGCCAATTCTGGATCATGTCAACTGCTCCACTGAGCATCTGCGCTGAATGTCAACTGCTCCACTGTATACCTGCGTTGAATGTCAACTCCAACAAAGGCTACCTGCGCTGAGCGTAATTGGACAAGTGGCAGGCTCATTCCTCAATGTGTCAATGCCCAGGAAGCTTCCAAAATGACACTTGCATCAAGGAATTCGACTAGTGATGAGTAAGAGGTTACAAATCTCCAAGTGGAAGAAAGAACCTCCAAGTGGACTCAAGAACTGAGAGAGAAAGAGGAAACTAGTCAGATCTCAAGCTGACTCATCCTCTCCCCAAAATAACTATATATAGATCTCTCCTCCATGAGATCTAGGGGGCTGGAATTTTGTTATTGCAAAGAATTCCTGTTGGTTTGAGACTGGAAACATTGGGTGCTTAATGCTTTGAAGGGAGCTGAAGAAGGAATTCCATTCTGCTGGGAAGGAGATGCTGGATTGGAGCCCTCTGGGTTGTATCTCTTCCTGAACCTTGTTATCAATCAATAAAGCTATCTTGGTTTTCTCCTATATACTGGTGTATTTGTATGATTGCATTAGTGTATATGATTTACTTCTAATCCTGAATCATTTATGAATATGAATATTTGCCTTTGTGTTGTGTTCTTCTCTTGTCGCAAGTAGCTGTTCTCTTGTCACAGGTAGCTGTTCTCTTGTGATCTCGTGGGAATCAAGTAGCTGTTCTCTTGAGCAAGCGAGGAGGCAAGTAGCTGTGAACACCCAAAGGGAAGAGGATCTAGATCGAGGGACAAACGGAAGACAACGGTAAGTCTATCGATCTCCCCTCTTTCACATTTCATAAAGGAAGAAACCAGTGTAGCTGTATTCGTTTGTTGCTAAGGCACTGTCACACCTTAGGTGGATAGGATCGTCCTGCATAGGTATTTTTCCCCACAACAATTACACTGGAGGAGGATTTCTCAGAGAGAAAGCCGGATGTGTCTAATTTCATTATTTTTGGAGCTTCTGTTTACTGCCATGTCTCCAAAGATTCAAGAAGAGACTTGAGCTTATAGTATAGTTAGGGGTTTTTGCGGGTTACTCCAAAACTCCACACAATTACTTGTGTACTTACCTTCCCTCAGAATGAAAGTTGTGTGAAGGGATGTAAATTTTGATGAGGAGAAAACAATGTGGTGCTCTCTTGAGAGGGAGCTTCAGATCCCACTAGAGGATCTTTTAGCTCCAAAGCAAGAGCCTCAGGAGGAGCCTTAGGAAGTTGTGGAACAACCAAAAATTGAGGTACAGAGAGGAGGTAGAGTGGAGACATCCACTCAAGCAGAGACATCTAGAGAAGGTAGAAAAATAACCAGGGAAGCTGCTAGATTAGTGTAGAATGCGAGGGAGAATGTGGGAACTCCTTCAAATTTGTGTAGGCAATGAAGGTCACCTGAGAGGTACACTGACTACATGGCTCCAATGAATGATCTTGTAGAGACTAATCCATCCTCTTTTGAGGAAGCATTTGAGAAACTTGTTTGGTTTGATGCCATGGTGGAAGAATATGAATCCATCATGAAGACCAACATTTGGGAAGCGGTCCCAAGACCAACAGATAAATCAATTGTAGGTTCGAGATGGATCTTCAAGGTTAAGCATAGTTGATGGAAGCATATAGAAGTGTAAGTCCATATTTGTAGCCAAAGGATTCTCTCAAGTTGAGGGAATTGACTATGAGGAAACCTTTTCTCCCGTAGCAAGGTATTCATCCATTAGATCAATTCTTGAACTGGTTGCAGAGATGGGGTGGAAAATCCACCAGATGGATGTAAAAAAAAAATTTCTCAGCGGTGTTATTGAGGAGGAAGTGTACATCATGCAACTAGAAGGTTTTGATACATTTTATCAGGAGTCTCATGTGTGCAGAGTTAGGCGAGGTTTGTACAGTCTCAAATAGACACCCCAAGCTTGGTACACTTAGATCGACACTTATCTCACTGGTATGTGCTTCACCAAAAGTGGAGTGGATGCGAACCTCTATCATATTTTGGTAGAAGGTAAATTTCTTATCATTTTTCTATATGTTGATGATTTAATATTGAAAGGTGATGAGCAACTGATTGGCTCTTGCAAGGAGGACCTTGCAAGGTAATTTGAGATGAAATACATGAGTCTCATGCACTACTTCCTTGTGTTAGAAGTATGGAAAGGTGATGGGGAATTGTTTGTGTATGAAGGAAAGTATGCCATTTAGATACTGCAGAGATTTCTCATGGAGAGGTGTAATCCCATGGAGACACCTCTACTGACCAACTGGAGGAAGGAGAATTCCACTTCAGGTGAAGAGGTTGATGCTACCATTTACAAGTAGCTAGTGGGTTCATTGATATATCTTGTGAACACATGACCAGATATGTGTTATGCAGTCAACCAGCTGAGCCAAGCTATGGTTAGGCCGACCAAATTGTATTGGAAGGCAACTAAGCATGTCTTATGATACCTCAGAGGCACTACCCAGTATGGACTATGGTATAGAAAAACAAAGGGAGTGAACCTGTGTGACTTCACAAATTCATATTGGGAAGGGAGTCCATTTGACCAAAAGAGTACATCTGATGGAATTTTTAGTGTTGGGTCTGCAGTAGTTTCCTAGTACAACAGGAAGTAGAGGTCTGTGGTGCTCAACTCGGAAAAAGTTGAATACATGGTTGCAAGTCAAGCAACATGTGAGGCTATCTGGATGAGAAATATACTTGTCGGGTTATTTGGTAAGGAGATGGATCCAACTATGATCTATTGTGATAATCATAATTGCATTAAGTTCTCTAAGAATCCAATATTTCACGATTGATCCAAGCATATAGTTATCTAGTATCATCATTTACGAGACTGTGTGCAGAGGAGGATAATGTTGCTACAATACATTCTGACAGAGGAACAAGATGTTGACATCTTGACAAAGACCTTGTTAAGAGGGAAGTTCAAATTCCACAGGTGTAGGATAGGGGTGGTTGAAAATCCCTTTTGTTGCTAAGAGGGAGTGTTGAGAAGTGTAGCAAGAAAGGCTCAATTTGACTTTGCCTTGGTCAAATTGAGAAAATTCGAATTTCCACATGAGTAGACAACTTGGAAGCAGTTAACTAAGGTGACATGGCTCTTGTCACTCAGTTAGCTCAATAAATTCAAGTTAAAGGGCTAGGAGTTTAGTTAAGCATGTGTGATTGCTAAATTTTAGTAATCTAGTTTAGTTATTTCCAGTTGTATTCAACTAAACTAGTTCCAACTGTTGATAGAACTAGTGGAAGGTCAATTGTGCAGTGGGACAAGAGTGTAACTCAATGATCATCCAGTTAACTGATCAATCAACTCAAAATAGCTAGTGCATGCAAGAAATCTGAGTTCCTCAGTTGTGGTGGAGATTCCAAGGTAGTGTAATAAGCAGTTGTAAACTAGTTTGAGTGTACAAGTGTTGCATGCAGTCAGATGATCAATCCTTGGGAATTACATAATCAATTGGATGAAAAATTCCTAAAAATAAGGGCTAGTTCCTCAGGAATTGTGCAAGGAAATATGGGCTCAAGTAGACACATAAATTGACTAAGTATGGGTCAGAGCTTCTCATTGAGCAGAGAGAAAGGTCATTCACTTGTAGGTTGAGCTCAGATAACTTATTTTCTTTGCTTAGATTCCGCCTCCTTTTGTACAAAAAGACTGTGAATGTTTTTATGTGTTTGTGGCGTCATTTACAGTTTTCCTTTGCATGAGTAAAATAGTCATCCTGTAGCCTTTGATTCAGATCTGATTGATTGTGGTCTTAGAAGAGAGTTCATTGGCTGTTTGCAGATTGATTATAGATTTACTTTTGCTTATTGGTTTGAATTTGTCTCTTTTTAAGTGTCAAAACAAGTCTTTATTTCGAAAATCGTTAAGTGTTGTAATCTCTTCTATCTTCTCTGATTTCGAAAAAGCGAACTTGTTTGTATTGATCATTTTAAAAGCAAATTCAAAGTTGTGCAAAAAGCTTTCTTTGTAGGCATTTATACTAAGAAAGTGGAAAACAAACACCTGCATTGTGCATTTTTCATTTGATAGTTTGCATGTTGGATTTAGGGAAAGTGCATTAGAGTGTGTTGATTGCTCTTTGAGAAAAGATAGTGTCTTTCTTTTCCCTTAGTAGCTAGGATTTTCAAAGTTGAAAAGATAATAAAGCTTGCTTATCATCTTTAGATTGCATTTAGGAATTTGTATCATACATCTCGTGGTGATCCAGAAAGGCAAACTTCTAAAAAGATCAACTAAAATAAACTGAATGAATCTAACAACGCTTTGCAACATAACGCACAACATAGAGGTCTAGGCTAGAGACGTGTTCCGGCGTCGTTAAGCCTGGTGACTGTCGATCTCGTGGAAGGTGGGTGATTCCTCCTGAGGGACGATAGCACCAGTACGGATTGTGCTCCCACGTACCGTCGCGTATTTATTGGGAGACCCCTATAGGCATATATCCTTTATCCTTAGGAAGCCGTGTCGGCCGCCCTATTGATCGCAATGCACTGAACACAGCATTCAGGAAGATCGACCGCCCGTACCTTAAAAAGTATTCTGCGGTTTTGCGAAAAGTTTGGCACACCCTCTGCCTAGAACTCCAGAGCAGTTCCTTTTGGCCTTTTTCAGACTCTATAACAGAAAAAGTCCATCCGAGCATTTGTCACTTTGGGCTCGTTAAAACATCGAAGGGGACTAGAGTCATCTTTTGCTTTTTCTCGACTCTTTAAAATTGAAAAAGCAGGCTGTGTCTAAGCGTCGTTAAAATTTATTTTAAACGGAATAATCATCACCATTCCCTCGTTGATCTTCAAAGTTAGTCTCTTTTCACCGTAAGTTCTTGTAGAATCGCTAGAAAATCTTTTGGATAGACTAAATATGTCTGAACAACCGTCGACATCCAAGACTGTGTCATCCGACACAGCAGCGGCAGAGCCTCCTGCCGCTACTCCAACGATGTTCGTTGGTATACCATCTGTCCCGGCAAATTGTCAACAACAAGCTGGAGTCCAATCAG
Organism: Pinus tabuliformis; assembly: GCA_031772625.1. Lineage (NCBI taxonomy): Eukaryota > Viridiplantae > Streptophyta > Pinopsida > Pinales > Pinaceae > Pinus > Pinus tabuliformis. Next base: position 444,378,974 of record CM062807.1, on the reverse strand, counting down.
AGACTTTTTCGACGACATGGTTAGTTCATATTTCTTCATCCGGATTATCATCTGGTATTTCTTATGTTGAAACTCAACAAATTGATCCAATGTGTCTTCAAAGGCCAATCTACCCTTTAAGTACTGGATTGCCACCATATGGAGGGCAGTATGCTTTTTCATTGTTCCCCCCCGGAGAACAACCATATGGGAGTTTACAACAAAGTTCAGGTCAAACTGGAATTACATCCAGTGGATGGGTACCGATACTGCCTCAGCAACCAAGGGTTGCATATTCAATGCAACCAGTCCACCCTGTGTCGAATGTTGCCACTATACCTGGTATGGTGATTGCGTCGCAAGTACAAGCGCAACCTGTTGTATGTCAACCCCAAGTTTCTCAGGTTGCAATACAACAACCTCTTGTCTCGACAACTCTATCACAACCTCAGGTTAGTGCCTCCTTATCTGGAGCGACTCAGGCTCAAACAAGTACTATGACTCCTCATCTTGGTCAATCATCCAGTATTGGACAACAGCAAATGGTCCAACAACCAGAGCTGGTTCAAACTCAACAACCCCCATTCCAGCAATCATATCAAGGACCTGCGCAACAAATCTTTGTAAGTAATGGGCAATCGCATTTCCAAAGCGGTTATCAACAACCATATTATAATGGTTATGCCCATCAATCTTGTCAAAGTTGCCAGCATCAAATACATTATGCTGGTATGCAAAGACCCACTGCTCAGGCGATCCCATCTTATCCTGGGTATGCTTCGCCTAACCTGAATCAACAGTTGCCCTTTGTAGCAACTCTAGAATTACCAGATCTAAACCGGCTGACGAATGATCCAATTGCTTATGCCCCATGGTGGCCAGCGATTCCGCATAAACTTTCGTCAGATATTCCTAAATTTAATGGAAATCCGGGTGAAGATCCGTCGAATCATGTGATGACATTTCATCTGTGGTGTTCATCAAACACCCTGAATGATGATTCGATAAGACTTCGCCTTTTTCAGAGGACGTTAACGGGTCCAGCGGCAAAATGGTATATCGAATTGCCTAGAGCTTCATTCGACAACTTCAGTACCCTAGCCACGACTTTCTTAACCCATTTTCAATTACCCATAAGGTATGAAACGGGAACGGAACTCCTAACCAACTTCAAACAGACAACGGCCACTCACATATCTGATCATATACATGAGTGGCGACGTCGTCGTAGGATGGTAAAAACGTACGTTCCCGATCAGCTATTAGCTGAATGGTTTATCAAGTCATTACTTCCTGCCATCACGGAAGATGTGGCAAAGGGGGGAGTCGTAACGGAAGAGCAAGTCATCGCTCGTGCGCAATATCTGGACTTAGTTTACACTCAGTCCGGCATGCTCTACGACAAAACACCTGATGCCCCTAGACCGGAATTCTCAATTCCTCCTCCTCCTAAATCAAACAATGACTCTCATGCCGGCGATGGCGTGATTGGCGCAACAGACATGAAATCGACAAAGGCTATATCTAAAAAGGCCCGTAAGATTTCCGGTCAAAATGCAAATGAGGAACTTCTTACCTCGGAAGTAAGTGCCATGTCGGACGACAAGGGAAAACAACTGAAGCAACCAGGGGGCAAGAAGAAAAAGAAAGGGAGAAAAAGGAAACCCCATGCGGGGTGTCATATATGCGATGAGGATCATTGGACAGCAAATTGTCCATACAAAGCTGAGCTTAAAAGATTCTTTAAGAGTTCGAAAACCTCAGCTGTGTTGACTGATCCGTTTCCAAGCCCGGGAATCGAACTGGTTGCTAATCAAAATGCTTCCCGATCCCAAGTGCTTATGTTGTCTGTATCAAAGCAGCAAAATGATGCTTTGACGAGGAATAAAGATTACAGGAATCCAAAGCTGTCGAACAACAAGGCTAATGAACAACCTAGTAGTTCGACAACAAATTTGACCGAAGTTGTGCCACCCATCGTTCCTGAGCCAATGATAAATTCGAAAAAGGGAGCAGTACACAAATCGACATTTAATCCTTGTGCGAAAATAGCACAGATAGAGGACCCGGCCCAACGCCGTCCGCTATGTCGACACTTGAGTTACCGCAAAATTGCTTCTCCCAAGAGGAAGCTTTATTATCAACAATAGGTGGGATTGACCCAATGGATTCTAATCTTGTGGCCTTTGATCATAATGGATATGACCCTCAGTTACCAGCTCAACTAGCTTTCCTTATTCAAGTGAAAGCCCTCAACAAAACTGTTCATCGAACAATTATTGATGAGGGGGCATCTACATGCATTATGTCGATGAATTGCTGGAAGACTTTAGGATCTCCAACCTTGTCAAGGTCTGCGACGACGTTAAAAGCATTCGACGGAAGGACATATACCCCATATGGTATCCTAAATAACTTGAAAGTTGAACTAGAGGGAAAAACGATAGAAATAGATGTTGAAGTCATCGATGGAAATCTTGATTACAACATCCTACTAGGAAGACCATGGATATATGCCATGGCAGCTGTTGTGTCAACCTATTTTAGGAAGATTGCATTTCCCTTCTAAGGAGGAATCACAATCGTCGACCAACAAACATTTCTCCCCAACATTTCACAAGTTACGGGAAGCATTCCAATGATCCATGGAAGGAATCATTCGCTCCAAAATATCAGAGTAGGTCTCCTAAAAGACCCTACCTTAATGGGTACTTTTGCCCTACCGCCTCCGAGTAATCTGGCGGAAGTGGCCACAGTGGAATATGAAACCTTCTACATCTAATGGATTTGGATTCCGAGGACGGTTCTTATCTCGTGTCAACCTCGTTAAAAAATGAAACAAGGAGTCATGAGGATAGTTCTTTTACTGTGTCCACCGCATTAAAAAATGAAACAAATCCCCTTTCCAAGTCTCAAAGGTAAACCTTCATTCCAACCACCGAGTTGAATGTAATGAAGCTTGGGGGGCATGCACCTCGATTTGCGTTATTATGCTGGGGGCATGCAAACTTATCGAGCAGTTTTAGTATAAAGTTCATGCTCGTTAAAAAATAAACGCAAGATTCGAGCAGTTTTAGCACAAAGTTCATGCTCATTAAAAAATAAACGCAAGATTCGAGCAGTTTTAGCATAAAGTTCATGCTCGTTAAAAAATAAACGCAAGATCCGAGCAGTTTTAACGCGGTCTTCATGCTCGTTAAAAAATAAATATAAGCAGTGAGCAAATTTTTCCTCCAGTGTTTAAGCTCATTTTTAACTAAAAAATGAACCTATCCCAGTAAATAACCACTGTGATCGTAAATTTATCAGCCATAAAAGCCTTGGTCGTGTTTGCACCTGCCACCTCCACTTTTCATTTGGCCGATCGTTCACCCCCATATGATTGTTTACCCATTTTGAGGAACAGCTGCGAAGAGTGATTTCACCTAGCCATCCTTGTGACACTGCCGTGATTGGAAAATTCCAACCTGTACCTGGAATCTGCTGCTAACCCTGTTTATCACTCGTTCCTCAAAAGACGAGTCTTCTTTAAGCTCTTTTCAACTGACTCGTAAAATATGAAAAGATTGCCGAGTTTTGGCCTTCCAGCTCGTTAAAAGGACAGGAAGAGCTATCTCTCCTCTAGATTTTAATCTTTTTGGACCTGAGGGATTATTGCACAAAAAGGTCGAGCGCTTGTTTTATTCGGCTCGTTAAAATTATCGAAAACTCATCCCTTCTATATTGTTTTATACTTTTTCGGACTTAAGGGATTAGATGACGAAAAAGGAATTTTGGAGTTGACTCTATGTACCTTTCCAGACTCTCTAAAAATGAAAAGGACCGAGTTATCCTTGTCGTTAGACTCGTTAAAATTATTAAATAGCGACAAACTTGTCTTTAGACGAGAACGAGTTTCCCTATCGCTAGGCTCGTTAAAACATAGCGATAGGCTTGCCCGAAGGGCAGGTTATAGAACAAGCATATGTTATCCTCCTCAAGCTTGACAAAAATAAAGAGGTACTGGTCAGCAATGACTGGGGAAAAATTGGGAGAAAACTAAAGAAAACTTTGATGGTAGCAGGTCGCTCTTGAACATGACACTTTTCCTCCGTACCACAATCGGGTTGGGTTGTCTCATTCACCGGTCACATCACCATGGTCTCGCCATACCATCCATATTTGGGGTAATGCTACCGATCCATCGCATCAGTGTCGCCATATGTTCAAGAGAAGTCGTTCAGAAAGAGTCAACCGGGTCCCATCCACTGCCATACATTATCCTTCATCCATTCATGGCCGCCACCCTGAATCATATGTCACAGATCGTTTTCACCTCCATTAAAATCATTAGCTCCGTTCCGTGTCACTGATGTGGGATTCATCAAGGCCCTCCTTTGACGGATCGCTTCTTGTCGACATCAGCTCATTATCCAAGAAGTTGATCTAGGAACAACCCCTTCAGTACTTTGAAGCTTGCATGCCTCAATGGCAAGTTTCTCACTTCCGGCGACAGGTATACATCAATGACCTTCGACCAGAAGATTTTGCGTGGTGTTCGACGCCAAGTCCTTTATTCACACCACGTGAATTGTACTGCAGTACCTTGAGGGTCATTATCATTATCGGTGATTCCTCTCGCGCTTGTTAACGGTTTACATCATTGACCGGTAATCAAGCGATGTCTTTCCATGTTCGACTTCAGCGCAATTCTCACATGGATCGACTTGTACTTAGAGTGAAGATCGAACGAGTTTGAAGACCCCGGATCTAGTTTCATCCATCCGGGCTGCGATATATATTCAGAAAAAAATAAAGACATTTGACATGTACATCATTGCAGCAGATGATCATCCTACTCAAAGGATGATAATTTCGCCAAAATTATCAGTCTACCATCAGACGATCGTCTGTTCTATGTACAAAAATGAATTTATAAAGCTGAGCATGGGAATGCCCGCCTCAGCTAGATCATGAAAGCAGTATGAATCATAATGTATTGTATTGTATCTTATTACAGGTCTCCTCCCAGCAGATGGATGAACTTCGGACCCTCCTGGATAAAGCATTTCACCCGATAAACGACCTCATACTTTAGGGGGCAACTGTTATAGACATTTTTGTGCCTTACAGCATTGAGCATGAAATGTCCATAATCTAAGGGATCCAAAGTCCCTAAACATGTTGTTCCTACCCCTAGAGGAACAAGGCCAACTAACCACAGCAATTCACAGAAGTTCTCCACCTGAAAACACTCAAAAACAAGCCAATTCTGGATCATGTCAACTGCTCCACTGAGCATCTGCGCTGAATGTCAACTGCTCCACTGTCTACCTGCGTTGAATGTCAACTCCAACAAAGGCTACCTGCGCTGAGCGTAATTGGACAAGTGGCAGGCTCATTCCTCAATGTGTCAATGCCCAGGAAGCTTCCAAAATGACACTTGCATCAAGGAATTTGACTAGTGATGAGTAAGAGGTTCCAAATCTCCAAGTGGAAGCAAGAACCTCCAAGTGGAATCAAGAACTGAGAGAGAAAGAGGACACTAGTCAGATCTCAAGCTGACTCATCCTCTCCCCAAAATAACTATATATAGATCTCTCCTCCATGAGATCTAGGGGGCTGGAATTTTGTTATTGCAAAGAATTGTTGTTGGTTTGAGACTGGAAACATTGGGTGCTTAATGCTTTGAAGGGAGCTGAAGAAGGAATTCCATTCTGCTGGGAAGGAGATGCTGGATTGGAGCCCTCTGGGTTGTATCTCTTCCTGAACCTTGTTATCAATCAATAAAGCTATCTTGGTTTTCTCCTATATACTGGTGTATTTGTATGATTGCATTAGTGTATTTGATTTACTTCTAATCCTAAATCATTTATGAATATGAATATTTGCCTTTGTGTTGTGTTCTTCTCTTGTCTCAAGTAGTTGTTCTCTTGTCACAGGTAGCTGTTCTCTTGTGATCTCGTGGGAATCAAGTAGATATTCTCTTGAGCAAGCGAGGAGGCAAGTAGCTGTGAACACCCAAAGGGAAGAGGATCTAGATCGAGGGACAAACGGAAGACAACGGTAAGTCTATCGATCTCCCCTCTTTCACATTTCATAAAGGAAGAAACCAGTGTAGCTATATTCGTTTGTTGCTAAGGCACTGTCACACCTTAGGTGGATAGGATCATCCTGCATAGGCATTTTTCCCCACAACAATTACACTGGAGGAGGATTTCTCAGGGAGAAAGCCGGATGTGTCTAATTTCATTATTTTTGGAGCTTCTGTTTACTGCCATGTCTCCAAAGATTCATGAAGAGACTTGAGCTTATAGTATAGTTAGGGGTTTTTGCGGGTTACTCCAAAACTCCACACAATTACTTGTGTACTTACCTTCCCTCAGAATGAAAGTTGTGTGAAGGGATGTAAATTTTGATGAGGAGAAAACAATGTGGTGCTCTCTTGAGAGGGAGCTTCCGATCCCACTAGAGGATCTTTTAGCTCCAAAGCAAGAGCCTCAGGAGGAGCCTTAGGAAGTTGTGGAACAACCAAAAATTGAGGAACAGAGAGGAGGTAGAGTGGAGACATCCACTCAAGCAGAGACATCTAGAGAAGGTAGAAAAATAACCAGGGAAGCTGCTAGATTAGTGCAGAATGCGAGGGAGAATGTGGGAACTCCTTCAAATTTGTGTAGGCAATGAAGGTCACCTGAGAGGTACACTGACTACATGGCTCCAATGAATGATCTTGTAGAGACTAATCCATCCTCTTTTGAGGAAGCATTTGAGAAACTTGTTTGGTTTGATGCCATGGTGGAAGAATATGAATCCATCATGAAGACCAACATTTGGGAAGCGGTCCCAAGACCAACAGATAAATCAATTGTAGGTTCGAGATGGATCTTCAAGGTTAAGCATAGTTGATGGAAGCATATAGAAGTGTAAGTCCATATTTGTAGCCAAAGGATTCTCTCAAGTTGAGGGAATTGACTATGAGGAAACCTTTTCTCCCGTAGCAAGGTATTCATCCATTAGATCAATTCTTGAACTGGTTGCAGAGATGGGGTGGAAAATCCACCAGATGGATGTAAAAACAAAATTTCTCAACGGTGTTATTGAGGAGGAAGTGTACATCATGCAACTAGAAGGTTTTGATACATTTTATCAGGAGTCTCATGTGTGCAGAGTTAGGCGAGGTTTGTACAGTCTCAAATAGATACCCCGAGCTTGGTACACTTAGATCGACACTTATCTCACTGGTATGTGCTTCACCAAAAGTGGAGTGGATGCGAACCTCTATCATATTTTGGTAGAAGGTAAATTTCTTATCATTTTTCTATATGTTGATGATTTAATATTGAAAGGTGATGAGCAACTAATTGGCTCTTGCAAGGAGGACCTTGCAAGGTAATTTGAGATGAAATACATGAGTCTCATGCACTACTTCCTTGTGTTAGAAGTATGGAAAGGTGATGGGGAATTGTTTGTGTATGAAGGAAAGTATGCCATTTAGATACTGCAGAGATTTCTCATGGAGAGGTGTAATCCCATGGAGACACCTCTACTGACCAACTGGAGGAAGGAGAATTCCACTTCAGGTGAAGAGGTTGATGCTACCATTTACAAGTAGCTAGTGGGTTCATTGATATATCTTGTGAACACATGACCAGATATGTGTTATGTAGTCAACCAGCTGAGCCAAGCTATGGTTAGGCCGACCAAATTGTATTGGAAGGCAACTAAGCATGTCTTATGATACCTCAGAGGCACTACCCAGTATGGACTATGGTATAGAAAAACAAAGGGAGTGAACCTGTGTGACTTCACAAATTCATATTGGGAAGGGAGTCCATCTGACCAAAAGAGTACATCTGATGGAATTTTTAGTGTTGGGTCTGCAGTAGTTTCCTAGTACAACAGGAAGTAGAGGTCTGTGGTGCTCAACTCGGAAAAAGTTGAATACATGGTTGCAAGTCAAGCAACATGTGAGGCGATCTGGATGAGAAATATACTTGTTGGGTTATTTGGTCAGGAGATGGATCCAACTATGATCTATTGTGATAATCATAGTTGCATTAAGCTCTCTAAGAATCCAATATTTCACGATTGATCCAAGCATATAGATATCTAGTATCATCATTTACGAGACTGTGTGCAGAGGAGGATAATGTTGCTACAATACATTCTGACAGAGGAACAAGATGTTGACATCTTGACAAAGGCCTTGTCAAGAGGGAAGTTCAAATTCCACAGGTGTAGGATAGGGGTGGTTGAAAATCCCTTTCTTGCTAAGAGGGAGTGTTGAGAAGTGTAGCAAGAAAGGCTCAATTTGACTTTGCCTTGGTCAAATTGAGAAAATTCGAATTTCCACATCAGTAGACAACTTGGAGGCAGTTAACTAAGGTGACATGGCTCTTGTCACTCAGTTAGCTCAATAAATTCGAGTTAGAGGGCTTGGAGTTTAGTTAAGCATGTGTGATTGCTAAATTTTAGTAATCTAGTTTAGTTATTTCCAGTTGTATTCAATTAAACTAGTTCCAACTGTTGATAGAACTAGTGGAAGGTCAATTGTGCAGTGGGACAACAGTCTAACTCAATGATCATCCAGTTAACTGATCAATCAACTCAAAATAGCTAGTGCATGCAAGAAATTTGAGTTCCTCAGTTGTGGTGGAGATTCCAAGGTAGTGTAATAAGCAGTTGTAAACTAGTTTGAGTGTACAAGTGTTGCATGCAGTCAGATGATCAATCCTTGGGAATTACATAATCAATTGGATGAAAAATTCCTAAAAATAAGGGCTAGTTCCTTAGGAATTGTGCAAGGAAATATGGGCTCAAGTAGACACATAAATTGACTAAGTATGGGTCAGAGCTTCTCATTGAGCAGAGAGAAAGGTCATTCACTTGTAGGTTGAGCTCAAAGCGAGCAAGGAATTGTAATACATTATCTATTCATCTGATTAATACAAAGAGGATTGAGGGGTTTTTCCTAGTTGGGTTCCCCTAGAAAAACATTGTGCATGTGTGGTTTTTCTTATTGCATGTTTGTGAATGCTGTTCTAAATTGTGAATTAATTTCCGTAGAGTAGCAGAATAGAATTGTGTCTCTTGATTTAGATTAAATTTCTTGAGCAGTTGCAATTCTATCACCATATTTCTACAGTTGTAGCTTTGGCATACGATCTCCATTTGGCATGGACAATAGATCATTAGAAAAATCTCTCCGAGGTGTATAATTTTCGATTGTTGAGAAGTCTATGACTTTTGTCGGCTTGTTTCCCCAAAAAATGTTGTTTAGGGCCTCAAAGTGGCTCTAGAATTTCAAGACCTAAAAACTACCAAAAATAGGAAAATTGTGTTGTGAGTCAGTGGAATAGGTGGCTACCGATATCCACCTTGATCATCATGGTGTGGAGGCACATGAATGGGTAGGATATACATTTTTTGTAAAAGCTAGTCATGTTTGTGTTGGGTGTGGATCCTGATTATCTTCTTTATTTAGAGGTATCGCCACATTGGACCCCAGATCGTAATGTGGCGGCAACACTGCCCGTAAAATATACGTTGCAGGGATGTGTTGCAAAATGCTTTGATTCTTTCTTTAGAAAATAAGGAGACGCGCAGCAAGAAAACAATCATGAAGCGAATGTGACAGCCGATGTGTTGCAAGATGCTTTGATTCTTTCTTTAGAAAATATTATTGATGCCTTGGTGGTAGATTCAGGGGCCTCATTCCAATCCACACCTGATAGGAAACATTTTCATGATTATGTTCAAGGAGATTTTGGATGGGTTCGATTGGGTGATGATAAACCCTGTAAAATCATTGGAATGGGTACAGTTTACATAAAACAACAAAATGGAAATCAATGGCTATTAAAGGAGGTAAGTGATCCAGGTGGATATTGGTGGCCACCTGCCAAGTCCACCTGGACCCCCACCATTGTCTTTCTCAGCTTTTTCAGTTTCCTTAATTGTAGCACAACTTACTATTTTTAGCAGTTTTTCGGGTCCTGAACTTCCGGAGCCGTTTTGAGGCCCTAAACGACGTTTTTTGGGGAATCCGGGGGCAACATGGGTCCATGGAATGAACCGATGTTGCCCGTTCCAACAATGATAGTGCTCGGATAGATCTTTCTAATGAGCTATTGTACGCGTCAAACGGAGATCATATGCCAAAGTTACGAACCCGGGAAGTTGATGTACCAATTTACCCCAAACGGGGCCCACAGTTTGGCGTTTCATCTCCTAGGGTTAGGTTTTGGAATGTTAAGGGTTTTCCATTGTTTCTCAACAATAAATAGGCCTTCGAGCCTCATTGTAACACAGAGTTCAGAGGCATGTAGCCATCACATCTCTTCTCAGAGATAAGCTACCATCGCCCTAGTTGGTTTATTTCCATTTCTGGTTGTAAGCATATTTCAGTATTTTCCATTAATGAAATGAAGTATTATTTCCGCTGCATCTTTGTGTATATGGTTATCTCTGTAATTTGTTGTGTTCCTGTTTAAATCCGGATCAGTGGTATCAGAGCGGTCTGTTTTTTCTCTGTTTTTCTTTGCATGTCCCCAACAAGGTCGGGATATAAGGAGTTAGGGCTTGAACTGGTTGAACCTTTGCAAGACCAGCCTCGCAAATCTCGACGGCCTCCCATGGCGGACGAGAAGAAAGACGAGGGGGCAGGAGATCCCATCAAAATCTTGCTCGAAGAAGCCCTCGAGCGACAACGGAACGCGATGATGGACAGCTTTGCCCAGATCCTTCAGCGGCTACCCAGAAGCAACGCATCGGCTTCCAGCAGCTACTCTGGAAACGCCACACCCTTTAAGGTACAAGTTAATTTTGAAATCCCCATATTCGAGGGTCAGATAGACGCAGATGCCGTAGATAAATGGTTAAATCTGCTAGAGGGTTATTTTTCTGTTCATGAATTTTCGAGTCGGGAAAAGATTGTTTTTGCTCTTCTCAAAGCAGCCCCCCACGTCAAGGATTGGTGGGAAACCTACTGCGAGCAGAAGGATGAAAGTACTGGCTCACTATTTTCAGCCGCACCCACCTGGGATTCGTTTCGGGATGCCATCAAGGAGCAGTACTACCCTGTCGGAAGCTATGAGGATGAATACATAAAGTGGACCACGCTGCGGCAGGGAAGGGACCAAGACGTGCCGGAGTTCACCAATATTTTCCATACCCTTCGCACAAAGTTGGGTATCAAGGATTCGGAGCAACATTTGATACTCAAATACCGTGGCTGCCTGCACAAGTACATCCAGGAAGAAATACAATTCTTAAACATCCCCTCGCTCGGCGCAGCATACCGATATGCCGTCAAGGTCGAGCAGAAGTTTAAACAAAAGAAGCGAGACTTTGGATCTGTGAATCCAAAGGGGAAAGGTGCCCCTAAACCACAGAACAAAGGACAAAGCCAAGGCGGGACAGCCCAAGACAACCAGCCGAAGCTGCAAGCAAAGAACAGCGCCGCGAAGCCGAGAAAGGACACTGGAAAATGGTGCGAGTTCCATAAGAGCTCCATTCACAACACAAGTGAGTGTCGGGCCAAGCAGTCACTGGTGGCTGAGCTAAAGGTTTCAGAATCGGATGCATGTTCCGACTCTGAGTCAGAACCCGATAAGGGGTATGAAAAAGGGAAGCAGATCATTGATGCGGATCCCAGCGCCACTGTTGCTACCGCAAAGATCAAGAAAAATGAACCCGAAGATCCAGAGGAGGAGGAGTGTCTCTTCCACTCCCAGATGTGGGTAAAGGGCTCCCCGATACAGTTCATTGTTGATAGCGGGAGTCAAAAGAACCTCATTTCGGCAGAGGTCGTGAAGCGGTTGGGCTTACCGACCACAGCACATCCACAACCATACACCATTGGGTGGCTTCACCAAGGACGAGATCTTCGCGTGAGCCAGCAGTGTCACCTTCCATACAACATCAAGCCCTTCACGGATGAGGTATTGTGTGACATTGCTCCCCTTGAATTTTGTGATGTATTACTAGGACAACCATACTTGTGGAAGCGACATGCTGTGTATGAATCAAGGCCCCGTGCTGTTATTATTACATTGGGAAATAAGTTGTTCAGGATACCAGAGGTAGCACCACCTGCCGCCATCTCTTTGATTACTGCAAAACAATGCAGTAAGATCATTTCCAAAACCAGGAAATTTGTTTTCCTGATGATACGCCCTCAAGGAAAGAAGAAGACAGTGGTCGCGGCCTCCAAACGGGGTCCCTCTGCACGACAACTACAGATGGACAAGATTGTGGAGGAGTACGAGGACATCTTCACCTCCCCGGCAGGGGTTCCTCTGCACTGTCAAGTCAAGCACTCCATTGATCTGACCCCAGGTGCGCCGCTACCCAATGGACCAATTTATCGGCACTCCGTTCTGGAGAACGATGAAATCAAGAGGCAGATTCAGGAGCTCCTGCAGAAAGGTCACATCCGTCCGAGTTCATCGCCCTGTGGGAGTCCGATCGTGTTGGTACAAAAGAAGGATGGGACGTGGAGACTCTGTATTGACTATCGGGCACTAAACAAGATCACTGTCTGAAATAGGTACCCGATCCCGCGGATTGATGACCTCCTAGACCAACTAAAGGGGGCGAAATATTTCAGCAAGATCGATCTGAAGTCAGGATATCACCAGGTACCAATCGAACCCTCCGATGTGTGGAAGACTGCCTTCAAATCCAAGGAGGGCCTCTTCGAATGGTTGGTCATGCCTTTCGAATTGACGAATCCTCCTGCAACCTTTATGAGGCTAATGGATGACATCTTGCGGCCATTCACCAACTCCTTTGTAGTAGTATACTTGGATGACATTCTGATCTTCAGCCAGAGTTGGGAAGAGCACCTCCACCACATCCGACAGGTTCTCCAAACACTGCGGCAACACAAGCTATGTGCCAATTTGGAGAAATGCACTTTTGGCATGACCCAGGTTCAGTATCTGGGATACATCATTGATGAACAGGGGGTGCATGTCGATTCAGCCAAGATCCAAGTCATTCGGGATTGGCCCTCTCCAACCACTCTAACAGAGCTCCGCAGCTTTCTAGGTGTTGCCAACTTCTACCGCAGGTTTGTGTTGGGGTTTTCTCATATTTCTTGGCCCCTGAGTCAAGTCACCAAGGGCGGGGCGAAAGCAAAATTCTTTTGGTTTGAATCTCAACAGAAGGCATTCAGGGAGTTGAAGGATCGCCTCTGCACGGCACCAGTGCTCGCGTTACCAGATTTACAAAAACCCTTTGAGGTCGAGACAGATGCCTCTGACTATGCTATTGGGGCAGTCCTTACTCAACATGGACATCCAGTGGCATATCACAGTGAAACACTTTCAGACACAGTCCAGAAGTACCCCACTTATGATAAAGAGATGTATTCCATTGTACAGGCCTGCCGACAATGGAAGCATTACATTTTGGGGAAGGAAACGGTCATCCACACAGACCACCAACCTCTGCAGTTCATACAGACCCAAGGGAAATTGCAGAATGATTGCCATCAGAAGTGGTCGACATACCTGCAACAGTTTCACTTGAATATGAAGTATAAAAAGGGCAGCACCAATAATGTTGCAGATTGCCTCAGTCGACCACCGATCATGGCGCTAACCACCGTGCTCAACTCTTGTGGGCACGAGACTTCTAATTGGCCACTTCTCTACAAAAGCGACCCAGAATTCGGCCACACATACCAGACACTCTTGGAGGGTCGGCATGTTGCATATTTTCACCTCCAGGATGCCCTATTATGCCACCTCGGTCACCTTTGTGTTCCTTCAAGCGAGCGTGCCAAGATGATTTTGGAAGCACACTACAGTCGGGCTGCTGGGCATTTCGGGGTCGATAAAACAGTGGCAGTACTGCAAAATTATTTCTATTGGCCGAATCTTCGACAGGATGTTGGGAAGTACATCCGATCATGCACTGCCTGTGCCATTGCCAAACCGACCATTAAGAAGCACGGCCTCTATACCCCGTTGCCTACCCCTAGTCGACCTTGGGAATCCATCTCCATGGATTACATGTCAGGCCTTCCTTCCACTAAACATGGAAATGACTATGTTTTTGGGGTCGTCGACAGGTTCTCGAAGATGGCCATTATGATGGCCTGCAAGAATAATATCACAGCAGAAGACACTGCTAAACTCTTCTTTGAACGAGTGTGGGTGCACTTTGGGATCCCACAGTCTATCATCTCAGATCGGGACAGTCGGTTTCTCAGCACATTTTGGTCCAGTCTCTGGTCAATGCTGGACACCAAACTCACGAAGTCCACAGCCTTCCATCCTCAAACTGATGGCCAGACAGAGGTTGTCAATAGGATGATTGTGCACATTCTGCGCATGTATAACTCAAAGCATCCACGCACATGGGACGAGAGCCTCCCCTATGTTCAGCACAGCTACAACCGAGCTCTTCACAGCTCCACTGGCCATAGCCCTTTTTAGGTGGGTTTGGGATTCCAGCCACGATGCCCCATTGATGTGGCCATGCCACTTGCAGCTACTCACATGAATTCAGCTCATGTCCAGTCCAAAACAGATAAGGCCACCAGCTTCATTGAGCGCATCCAACATATTCGCCAGCAGGTCCATGACATTCTTGAGAAATCAAATGCCAAGTACAAGCAGCGACATGATCAACATCGGGTGCCACACAAGTTTCAGGTGGGCGACAAAGTCTGGTTGCATTTGCAGAAGGAACGCCTTACTGGAGCCTATCGGAAATTGAGACCACTCCGATATGGTCCTTACACCATTACTAAGGCCATGGGAGACAATGCATTTGAGCTCAGCATTCCCCCATTCCTCGGTCTGCACCCAGTGTTCAATGTGGACCGCCTTCGGCCATACTTTCCACCATTGCTAGACACATCCGACATTGCAGAACAGCTCAAACCCACAGAATTAAACCCAGATTGCATGGAACAAGCTGCAACTGATCGGATCATGGACACACAGATCAAGAACACTCGCCAACAGAATATCCAACTGTATCGAGTTGTCAAAGCAGGCCAACTCCTTCAGCAGGGCAAGTGGCTCATCAGGGAACAAGTTCAGTAGAAGTTTCCTCATCTCATGGAGGAGCTCAACGCAATGGGGACCATTGCTTCCTAAGGGGGGAGGAATGATCCAGGTTGATATTGGTGGCCACCTGCCAAGTCCACCTGGACCCCCACCATTGTCTTTCTCAGCATTTTCAGTTTCCTTAATTGTAGCACAACTTACTATTTTTAGTAGTTTTTCGGGTCCTGAACTTCCGGAGCCGTTTTGAGGCCCTAAACGACGTTTTTTGGGGAATCCGGGGGCAACATGGGTCCATGGAATGGACCGATGTTGCCCGTTCCAACAATGATAGTGCTCGGATAGATCTTTCTAATGAGCTATTGTACGCGTCAAACGGAGATCATATGCTAAAGTTACGACCCCGGGAAGTTGATGTACCAATTTACCCCAAACGGGGCCCACAGTTTGGCGTTTCATCTCCTAGGGTTAGGTTTTGGAATGTTAAGGGTTTTCCATTGTTTCTCAACAATAAATAGGCCTTCGAGCCTCATTGTAACACAGAGTTCAGAGGCATGTAGCCATCACATCTCTTCTCAGAGATAAGCTTCCATCGCCCTAGCTGGTTTATTTCCATTTCTGGTTGTAAGCATATTTCAGTATTTTCCATTAATGAAATGAAGTATTATTTCCTCTGCATCTTTGTGTATATGGTTATCTCTGTAATTTGTTGCGTTCCTGTTTAAATCCGGATCAGTAAGGCATGATCTAAAGAAAAATTTTATTTCAACAGGGTAGTTGGTAGGTGAAGGTTGTGTGACTACTTTTACAGATAAAACCTGGAAGGCCACTAAAGGATCCCTGATAATAGCAAAAGGAGAAAAGGTTGGTACATTGTATTTATGCAATGGTATTTCTAATTCTGTTAATGCTTTAACCTTTACAGGAGAAGATACGACATTGTGGCATCATAGGCTCAGGCACATGAGTAAGAAGGGGACGCAGATTCTTCACTCAAGAAATTTGTTGCCAGGTTTGAAGCACGTTGATTTAAAATTCTGTGAGAATTGTGTTTATGGAAAATAGAAGAGAATCAAATTCCTCAGATTTGGGAAAGAAAAGAAGAGCGAAAAATTAGAGCTTGTGCATACAGATGTATGGGGACCTGCGAAGGTATCATCTCTTGGTGGCTCTCGTTATTATGTTACTTTTATTGATGATGCAACCAGAAAAACCTGGATTTATTGTATTCAAAATAAATCTGATGTATTTGATACTTTCAAGAAATGGAAAGCTTTGGTTGAAAATGAGATAGGAAAAAGGTTGAAGTGTCTCAGATCAGACAATGGAGGTGAATATTGCAGCAAATAGTTTGATATGTATTGTTCAGAGAATGGAATTCGTAGAGAGAAGACAGTTCCAGGAACACCACAAGAAAATGGTGTGTCAAAAGGGATGAACAAGACAATCATGGAGCGTGTAAGGTGCATGAGATTGCATGCAGGATTGCCTTTACAATTTTGGGCAGATGCTGTAGATACTGCTATTTATCTAATAAACAGAGGGCCTTCAAGTTCCTTGGATGGTGGTATTCCAGAGGAGGCATGGACATGTAAAAAGGTAAACTACTCATTTTTAAAAACTTTTGGTTGTGAAGCCTTTGTCCACATTAATAAAGAAAATAGAACAAAGCTTGAGGCAAAATCAAAGAAATGTACTTTTATTGGATATGGTGTTAATGATTTTGGTTATCGCTTTTATGATTATGAAAAACACAAAATCATTAGGAGCAGAGATGTCATATTCAATGAAAAGGTTTTGTATAAGGATTAGCTGCAGGAAAAGAAACAAGAAAAAGAAAACAGAGAATACACAGTGCTTGATGAGATCACAGAAAAAATGATGGTGCTTGAAAATCATAATGATCAACGGCCAGAACAACAACCACAACAGCAACAAGCACCTCAAACACTTGAAAGTGGTGTTAGAAGATCTACCCGGATAAGTAGACCCCCTGAACGATAATCTTCTTCATTATATTATGTACTATTGACTGATTCTGGTGAACCAGAATGTTATGAAGAAGCAGTGCAGGCAGAAACCAGGAGGAAGTGGGAGCAAGCCATGAAAGAAGAGATGGACTCCTTAGCACATAACCAGACTTGGGACTTAGTCAGGTTGCCTACAGGTAAAACAACATTGCAGAATAATTGGGTTTACAAGTTGAAGGAAGAAGATGGAGGTAGAAAAATGTATAAAGCTAGACTTGTGGTGAAAGGTTTTGCATAGAAAATGGGTATAGACTTTAATGAGATATTTTCTCCTAATGTTAAAATGACTTCAATCATAACTATTTTAATTCTAGTAGCAGTTGAATATTTGCATCTTGAGCAGTTAGATGTAAAGACAACCTTTTCTCCATGGGGATTTGGAGGAAGAGATATATATGCAGCAACCACAAGGATATGAGGTAAAAGGGAAGGAGAAACTAGTGTGCAGGTTGAAGAAGAGCTTGTATTGCTTAAAACAGGCTCCAAGGCAATGGTATCTAAGATTTGACAGGTTTATGTTTGAACAAGGTTATACTATGTCACTCTGATCATTGTGTTTATCTCAAAAAGAAAAATGATGGCAGCTATATTATATTGTTATTGTATGTAGATGACATGCTTGTTGCAAGTTCTAACATGCAAGAAATAAATGTGCTCAAAACAAAATTGGCGAACTCATTTGCAATGAAGGATTTGGGTGCTGCAAAACAAATCCTTGGTATGAGAATAACTAGAGAGAGGAAGAATCGAAAATTAACATTGTCTCAGAGTGAGTACATAGAAAAGGTGTTGAAAAGATTTAATATGTAGAATGCAAAACTAGTTAGTATACCTTTGGCTGGCCATTTCAAACTAAGTAAGGAGGTGTGTCCCAAGACTCAGGAAGAAATGGTCGATATGTCTAAAGTTCCATATGCATCAACAGTTGGAAGTTTAATGTATGCAATGGTATGCACAAGGCCTGATATTGCACATGCAGTGGGAGTTGTAAGCAGGTACATGAACAATCTAGGGAAAGAACATTGGATGGTGGTGAAGTGGATTCTCAGGTATTTGAGAGGTACCAGAAATCGAGCATTATGCTTTGGTGGTTCAAACATTGCTCTACAGGGATATGTTGATTCAGATATGGCAGGTGATAGAGATAATAGGAGGAGCACAACAGGGTATGTGTTTACTGTAGGTGGAACAATTGACAGTTGGGTCTCAAAACTGCAAAGTGTTGTTGCACTCTCAACAACGGAAGCATAGTATATTGTTGCTACAGAGGCTAGTGAAGAAATGATTTGGTTACAAAGGTTTCTGGATGAATTGGATAAGAAGCAGGAGTTGGGCAGGTTATACAGTGACAGTCAGAGTGCCATACATCTTGCAAGGAACTTTGCATTTCATTCAAAGACTAAATATATACATCTAAAGTACCATTTCATACGGTCAGCATTTGAAGATGGACAGTTGAAGCTGGAAAAGATACACACTAGCCAGAATCCTGCAGATATGTTAACGAAAGTTGCAACCAGGGAGAAACTAAGAATCTGCTCAGTTTCAATTGTCTTCAAGTATGATGAAGAAGATAAGAAACAACCAGGTCCAAAGTGGAGTCATTTTCTAGCAAATGAAGCAGCAGTGGAATTTCTATAATCAGTCTCCAAGTGGGAGATTGTTGGGTGTGGAGTCTGCTTATCTTCTTTATTTAGAGGTATCACCACATTGGACCCCAGTTCGTAATGTGGTGGAAACGTCGCCCGTAAAATATACGCTACAGGGGGGATTGGGGGCAATGCCCCCGAAGCTAAAAATAGATGTAAAATTGCCTTGTAAAATGTTGTAATTTCGTAGTCAATCTGGGCCGTTCATTAGGCAGAGATTTGACGATAGAAGTTATGTTTAATTTAGGGTTTTCTTCCCTAGAAGGCAACCCCTCGCTATATATGAGGGAATTGTATTGCGTCTAAGTAGATCTGTATTCTGAGCAAGAAGAGAGAGTAGATTGAGCAAGAGAGAAGAAGGAATTACAACGGATCTGTTGTAGGTTGTATCTCTTCAGTTTGCTGGATAATATAAAAGGAAGACCTGGATGTTTCTCCATGGACGTAGCCCAAATTGGGTGAACCACGTATATCTGTGTATCTCTTGTTTTATGCATTTTCTGTGTTTATATTTCTGCAATATCTTATGTGTTCCATTGCTCTGTAATATATAATTTTCTAACAGTTTGGATTTCATACTCAAATAATGAATTGTTATGGTCTAAGAACCTTGTAGGGGGGAATTCTACTATAAAGCTTGGTTATAAACTATAGTGTGATAATGAGGATCTATAGGATCAAGCTTGGTGGTACAAGAAAATTTGTTAATTTAAGGTTTTAATGTGGGTGGTGTTAAGAATTAAGGTCCTCACCTAAGACAGCTTGTAGAAATGTTGTAGGTTAGGTCTTGACATATGTTCTCTATGCAAAGTTGATGAGTATAAATATCATATGCTTCTTTGATGTCTTTAGAGTATGCATGTTTGGAAAGAGGTGGAAAATCTTATTTATTTAAAAGATGTGTGATATGGACCTTTGTTGGAGAGTTATCAAAGATTGTTTAAGAGTTTTAAACTTTACTTCTCATCATTGCTTAGGGAATTTGGCTTATGAGGGATGTCAATATTTTTGAAGATAAATTTATCCCTGCTCTTTATTGTGTTACATAAGGATTGAATATTTGAAGATGTTTCAAGCAATCAAAAAATCCAAAATCCCCGAGCTAAATATTGAGAAAGTGGTGGATAAATCTAACTACTTAAGCATTTTGATGGAATTGATCAAAATGGTCGTTTAATTAGGTAAAAAGTGTTATTATTTTATGATTTTCCCAAAGTGAAATTTAAATAAAACTTTAAAAGAAACTTAATCAAAGGATTAACTAAGATGAGTTGATGTTAATAGTCTTAACACTAACCCTTATGATTGCATTTTAAAAAAATGCATGAAATTTACAATTTTTAAAGACTCTATAATCATCAATTGATTATAAATGGATGAGAGAAAAATTCTTATTAGAAACCAACTTGTTTAAGCCTATTTATATTAGATTAAACATATGGTTGATGTATATGTTTCTTTTCATCATGTGTACAAAGAATGGAATTAGCTACTTAATGGACACTTTGAATAGAGCACCACTCAATTTTTTTGGGGAGAGATTTCTTGTTGAAAAAGAAACTTAATGAAGGTTAAAGTCATATGATGGAAGTTTTTTTTATGAGTTTCTTTAATACTATCGTATATAATGTTTTTTTTATAAATTTAAATTAATATTTAATATGCAAATAAGAAAATTGATAAGATATTTAAATATTTTTTAATAAAATTTTATAAATTATAATTATAAAATTGAGAGAGATTTATAAAAAAATATATTTCAATTAATATAATATTTAACACATATACAAATTGTGGTTTTTTTATTAATAAAATATTTTTTCCAAAAAAAATTAATATATAATCTTAATAATTAATATAATTAACTTACATATCATAATTAACATATTTATTCAAAACTATGAGATAGGATCCATTTACAACGCTGCCACAATAATCTTAAAAAATTATTAAAATATAATCTTAAAAAATTATTAAAATATCTGAAACGTAATTAAAAATATTTGACTTTTTGACACAGTATGGAATGATTAATGCCATGAAGTGACAATGGGATTTCCAAAGTTCAACCTCTGAAAACCATAACCTGGATTCTATATTGAAAAACTGGATATTGTATACTAATGTCGTAGGGGAATCATTCCACATGATTGCACATACGGTGTCAATCATTCCACATGATTGTAAACCTAAAATATTTATTTTCCATGACAGCGACAGCTATAATCACATGCAAACTAATAACTCATCTCAGTGTCAGATTGAGTTGAATAAATTTAACATCTGAAAGCAAACCATGTCTCCCGGAATCGAACCAGAGATCCCAAATAATTAAATTTTCCAGCTGTATGATGAGTGAAATCGGTTGATTGACAGGGAGGAGGAGGCACCGCAACGAGTGCCTGCTGGATTCTGCTAATATTGTTCTGGCATTCTTTCCAGCTATTTTGTTTTTTTGGGTTAAGGATTCAGCTTTGATGTCATGGGTGTAATTCCATCCCTCATCCCTCTGACACTATTCCTGCAAGTGCCCAATAATTTGGGGCATTGATAAGTACATTTCAGTCCCAATTTGAAATCCAGAGATTTTTTAATATCTGTGGGACAGATTTTGACTTTTGGGACGAAGCATTGAGACTTTTAGGCGCGTATGGAGTGTTTTTTAATTAGACTGAGCTGCACACATCACTGTTTCAGGTTTTGGGAGAGACAGAAATGCAGAATATCAGGTACAAATTTAAAATCCAAGTTAGGATAAGAATTCAATTAATATGCCAATTGAACAATTGAATAGAACCTGAACCAGACACTTTCTCAAATAACAGCTCCTAGGTAGTTATGAAGAAAACCAACTATCATAGGTCTGAATAATCCCCAAAACTATGGAAGTAGTTGCAATTTATTCAATATTTGGATAAGTTTTTAGTACCCAACCAATGGTGAAGATTGGGAAACGGTCTAGCCTGCATCTGTGAGCATTATCCAGATTGTAACCAATGGCAAGCCAGGGAGATGGTGATAACTCAGGTGGGAACTGGGGACAAAAAACAAATCTTCCCCAACCAGTGCTCAAGAACCCGCCATTTCATACCATTGGATCCAATGTTGTAGATTCTAATTGCAATTCCTTCAAAGGTTGGTCTGATTTCCCCTTCCATAATAACAATTCAAAGCATCAGTTCTTCCCCTCAGTGGGACATCTTGCACATTTTCAGCCACCATGGAATGATGATCTGATAAAGTCTCCCATGGAATCCCCAACAAAGAAGACTTCCCATCGACGATCTGCCAGTGATTCGCTGCCCGTTCTTGAAGCCCCAACCGATTGTTTTGCTGATGGTGATGAGTTGGATTGTAGGCAGGATGTGTCTCTTTCATTAAGAGAATCTATGGACTCTGAAAATTTGGAGGAAAATCAGCCGATGTCAATATTCTCTGACGTTGAAGCTTTCCAAAAGCAAAAGGATCAAGCAGATGGATCGACTGTTACCGCTCCATCTATTTCTGGTAGCCTTGCCTCCCTATCAGATTATAATAGCTTCAAGGACCCTCTGATGTTCGAGGCAAAACTGAATGTATCCAGTCAGTTTCGAAGTGAGCCAGAAGATGCCAGCATCTGCAAAGGAGAGCAAGATGATCAGCCAGTAAAGATTGAATCGAGTGAAACAACGCCCCCTGATCTGAAAGTGGATAAAAAAAGAATCAAGAGGTAAGCATCATTGCTCTTGTGCTTTAGCTTGTGGATCCAGGGGATTTAGTGTTTCAAGAGAAAATTCATATTGTGCACGAATAATTTTTTTTGAATAATAATAATAATATGAATGAATGCTTTGGATGGATTATGAATGGGTAAATTATTGAGGTACTTTTTGTCATAGGTTAATGTTCAAATTTTTTATGTGTATTAATTTTAACAAAAAAATTTGTATGGGTATTAACTTTAACAAGACACAATAATAATAGTTTAATTTGAAAATCATGGACTTAGACATTAAATTGTTTGTATTTGAAACTTCTTGTCTTGTTTGTAAGACAAAGGACTGATTTTTTCACTAAAATCCGTAAATGTACATACTCTACCTCTTTCTCTAGATTTAAACATGTTACCTAAACTTTTAAAATAGTTTAATTTGAAAGTCATGGACTTAGACATTAAATTGTTTGTATTTGAAACCTCTTGTCTTGTTTGTAAGACAAAGGACAATGATTTTTTCACTAAAATCCGTAAATGTAGATGCCCTACCTCTTTTTCTAGATTTAAACATGTTACCTAAACTTTTAAAATAGTTTAATTTGAAAGTCATGGACTTAGACATTAAATTGTTTGTATTTGAAACCTCTTGTCTTGTTTGTAAGACAAAGGACAATGATTTTTTCACTAAAATCCGTAAATGTACATACTCTACCTCTTTCTTTAGATTTAAACATGTTACCTAAACTTTTAAAAGTGTACATACTCTACCTCCTCTCGATTTAAACCTATTACCTAAACCTTTCATTATTTAAATGGAATTTTTTGTTAATATATCTTAATTTAGTGGTGATATAGTCAGGGTGTTTCATGCCCAGCAAGTTTCAAATCCCCATTGATAACGGGAAGCATCTTATCCAAAAGAATTGGAAACCTTTTATGCTGCTGGTTGTCTTGCTATTTACCCTGCTGGTTGTCTTGCACCACAGGATTATTGCCAACAGACAGTCTGCACAAAGATCACGTATAAGGAAGCTGCATTACATTTCAGAACTGGAAGAAAGTGTCACTGCATTGGAGGTAATATTTTCTCTGTCAAATTGCTAGGAGATTACTGTGATTGATGTGCATCTCTGAGAATTGGAACATCCTTGTTCATCCCTTTCTGTTGTTCTTTATTTTTAGGTGCTTGGTTTTTTTCTGGGGGAGTGGTGAGTTTATCTAGGGCTTGCTTTATATTATTTTGCAAGAAATTTGGTTAATAATTTTATTTTATGCAGATTTTTATAGTGTTTTATATTGTAAGATGAATTTTTAGAAAAGAATGTTGTTTATTAATTTAGTTTGTTAAAATTTTTATATCTTATGAATAAGATATCCACACTAAATATGGGACAAACTAAATTTACAAACACAATTTTTTTTTGGAAAATTCAGAATTGCCATTGAAAACCATCTGATTACGCTACAATATGTTTCGGAAAATTCAAAATTGCCATTGAAAACCATCTGATTACACTACAATATGTATTCAGGTGGAAGTCTCAACTCTGTCTCCTCAGGTTGCCTTTCTTGACCACCGACGAGCCACATTGATCATTGATAACAGCACATTAAAGGAAAGAATAGCTGCTCTTGTACAGGAGCAGATTTTCAAGGATGGTAAGTCATTATCTCATATATGATAAGGACACAGTCTGCCTTTCTGAGCTGATATCCAACTCTGTAACATTGAGGACCTTAATGTTTTCTGGGCTGAATATTTCACCAGTTGATTTGGATACTGAAAAATGCATTGGAACTTTGATTTTAATTAGCCTTCTTTACTTGATTATGGGCAAAATAAATCAATCTTCATGGGGATGCAGAACATAGTGAAGCACTTAAAACAGAGCTTCAAAGGCTAGAACAACTATATCAGCAGCAGCAGCAAATGCAGTGCAGACAGCAACGGATAGAACACGCAATTTCTTCAAATGCTGCATTTGATTTCCAACAACATTAATTGGGCAAGGTTGAGATTAGTCCATTGCTCAGAGGGAGCTAAAGGATGATATCTTAGATTCTTCAGCTTGGCATTTCGAAGAGCCATGCATGGAATTTTGACAAAAAAAACAGGGTGTTTCTAACAACTAATGGAGCTTTCCGGTCCTCAGACACTGAAAGGCTTGAAGGTGACCAGCAACCACGTGATTAGCGGGTGAGACTCGAGAAGAGGATGAACTTGGAGGGCATAATGATCGCAGGAAATGCGTCCATGGGTCATCCGAGGACATGGTTTATAACCCATAGGTTATGCATTGAAAAAATTTCAAGAGAGTTTCCTGATTGTTTGCCTTTCTGGACATTGCTATGATTTCACTGTGAATAATGTTTTTCAAACATCTTTTGGAAGAGATATAACCCTTCTCCATAATTTGTATCTTTGGCATTTTGCAAACGCTATGTATTCTTTTTTTCATTCCAGTGCTGTGTGCTGATGTTTGAAGGCAATCCTTTGGTTTCCATGACTTCACCTCAATGTTTGTTGTGTCATTGTTCTTGGCTAGGCAACTGAATTGACATATTGAATTGGCATTTATCATGATTAGTATTGGTTAATCTTAATTCCTCTATTTATAAGTATCACATCTTTTGAGCATTTTTATTAAGTTTTTTTCATTTTGGACTTGATTCTTCTTATTTATCCCTAAGATATTTAAGAATTAACAGGGATCTCTTATATATAAATAAAAGTAATTATACATTTCTATTAATATCATATTATATTATTATATTGTGTTAATTATATATATATATTTTAAAGTCTAGAAAGTGTATATAAGACTTAGGGTTAGTTTAATTAGTTGTTATTACTCTCAAGAAGTGATCGTACATATATATATCTGAGAGATAAATATAAATATAAGAGATAAATATAAATATAAAAATAATTGTAAAGAATTGTACATTTATTGAGAATAAGAATTTTTTTTATATTGTCAGATATTTCCAGAATTTCACTATGTAATATGGTTGATCTGTCCTTAAAAAGGTTTCAGATGGTGGCTCCATCCATCATCAGGGACCAAAGAGAATCTTGTTAGTAAACGAGTGTTGATGGTGGCTCCATCCATCATCAGGGACCAAAGAGAATCTTGTTAGTAAACGAGTGTTGGAGAGTCTTTTATAGGAACAAATAGAATATATATATGTGTATGTGTGTGTGAGATAAATATAAATATAAAAATAATTGTAAAGAATTGTACATCTATTGAGAATAAGATTTTTTTATATTGTTAGATATTTCCAGAATTTCACTGTGTAATATGGTTGATCCGTCCTTAAAAACGTTTCAGATGGTGGCTCCCTCCATCATCAGGGACCAAAGAGAGTCTTGTTAGTAAATGAGTGTTGGAGAGTCTTTTTTGATCCGTCCTTAAAAACGTTTCAGATGGTGGCTCCCTCCATCATCAGGGACCAAAGAGAGTCTTGTTAGTAAATGAGTGTTGGACAGTCTTTTATAGGAATAAATATTGCATTATGAGTCAATTAGTCTAACTGTCAATTGCAAATTAAATAACGGTCACTAGTTAATTTGAATAAATAATATATTTGACCAGTTATATTTTGATAAAATTTGACTAACCAAAATTTATTAGAATGGGATATGTTACCTCAAAATTAAAAGGTTAATGAAACCATAAAAATTAATAAGATACAACTATGAGAATTTGTAATAAATGAAATACGGATTTGGTATACAATTATGAGATTTATAATAAATGAAATATGGATTTGGTTGTTGATTTTACGAAAGTAAGTTTAATCATAAATAAGACTCCTAATCCCAATTAGGTGAGAATGAAGTTATTTAGATTTAAAGACAATATAATAAAATCTTATTAATAAAAGAAATTAAGATAAAAATGAACTAATTATATTAGCCGTTATTAGAGAGTTGTAATCATTATAAATTAGATTATAAGATGAATTGGGTTCCTATAAAAAAAACAACTAAAACAAAGGAAATTTCATAAAAATATTTTAATAAAAAGGAAAACTAGGAATAATAAAAACTAAGATAAAGAATGATATCTATAATGCTGCTAAATTGTAATGAATAGGAGTTCTATGAAGACACTATATGTGACACCAATGGAAAAACATAAAGACAAAGTTTGAACAAGGAAGAGAGAAGCGGGGAAGGAATAAAGAGGTATTAGGTAGGAGGAGACAACAAACAACAGCGGGGAACAAGGTTCATTGGATGAGATGCTGAATGATAGGCTTCTAGGATTGATAGGCTTCTAGGATTGATTCAGCCTGTAACCATCCTCCCTTTTAAAGTTATTAGGGTTTTTCTGGATTTCGAGGGCTTCTCTAATAAAGCAATGATTTTAGATTGATTGAAGCAAATTAGGTGCTTAGACTTATAAGAAAGTTCTGTTATCGCAACTTAGCCAGCTGGTTATTTTATATATAAATAAAAAAAACTATATTCAATGTCAATTACTTTATATATAAACAAATAGTTATAAATATATTAAATATTTTATTTATATTAACATTGCAATATTTTTTAGATATCATAATTATAGTTGTAAAGCTTTTTTACTTTCAATTATTTTTTATATAATAAATTGATATAAAAATATTAGATATTTTATTTATATTCCAAATATATTATTATTATTATTATATATAAGGAATTACAAGTTTCCCCAAATTGTAAAAACCATTTTTTAATAAAATAACACATAATATATTTTATATATAAGGGATTAACATAGTATGAAAAATATTGTAATGAATTGTATATCCCTTGAAAATAAGATTTATTTATTTATTTTTTAAATTCAATTTCAATTAAATTATATATATATATATATATATATATATTAAATATTTTATTTATATTGACATTGCAACAATTTTTTAAATACCATGATTATAATTGTAAATATTTTTACTTTTAATTATTTTTTATATAATAAATTGATATAAAATTATTAAATGTTTTATTGATATTTTTTTTTCCTAAATAAGATTCTTGTATATCTCTTGAAAATAAGATTTATTTATTTATTTTTTTAAATTAAATTTCAATTATATATATATATATATATATAGTAAATATTTTATTTATATTGACATTGCAACATTTTTTAAATACCATTGTAAATATTTTTACTTTTAATTATTTTTTATATAATAAATTGATATAAAATTATTAAATGTTTTATTGATATTTTTTTTCTAAATAAGATTAATCTATTAACAAAGTAAGGAGGTACAATTACAACGTGACCGAAGTCAAAACTCTACTCTGACGAGAGGCAGAACCGTCAAGAAAAGCAGATGAGAAGACTAACTGTAGGCACTGAGCTCATAGTTGAGATGGATTTCAAGACCCACGTAGGGGACTGGGTTGATATTCTTTTGATAATGCATAATTAACAAAAATGCCAAAAAACACCAGAAAACCACAAAACTATTTGCATTACAAACTTGCCCAGTGGTAAAGGTTGCACTACATGAAGACGAAGCCGGGGTGCACTAGTCATCTAGAGGGTCTTCCTCGATACGGCACCAACCATAATCTGGCAAATCCCTTGCTTGAGCCACGTTCTGAGCAGAGGGACCAGGGTCGACCGGCACCATCACCGTATCCTAAGCGCTGCATACCTATACATTCAAAATGTTTTATTGATATTAATGTTATAATATTTTTTTTATTATTATCATTTTTTAAATATATAAGGTTTTTTTTTATTATTTTTTTCTTAATATATAAGGAATTAAAATAACATGTAATATATGTTAACATTTTATTGCTATATGAGAATTATTTAATAATTTTGTTTGATTTTTTTAATATTTTTTTAATATTCAAAATAATAATTGAATTTTTCTTTCTGGCCTAATCAAATTATTTATAAGTTAATTAAAATATTTAATACATTTTCTAAAATTGTCAAAACAAAGAAAGTGGCTTGTGAGGATGAACCACATTAGATAGTTCAAACATGGACCAAACAACTAATTATGTCATTAACTCGAAAGGCACTCTCAAACAATTGGTTTTTTTCTCAAATTTCAACTTTGGGACTAATGATTCATTTTCATAATTACAAGGGGTTTCTCTATTTCACAACACTCTCAAAAGTGTGTTTGTTTCTGGAATTTCAACCTTGGGATTAATGATTCATTTTCATAATTACAAATGGGTTTCTCTATTTCACTTGCAGCAAGCCACCATACTCTTGATAGGATCGTCCTTGATTTCCACTTGCCACAATTTCATGGGTTCCATGGGTACACTACCTCCTAATTTCCACTAGATTTCACCTTTGGATTTCATTGAGTTTTGGTTGCTATATGGGTGCAAGGTCATTCCCTTCTTTGGTTTTCAATTTTTTTGTAATTTGGATGAACCACATTAGATGGTTCAAAACATCAACCAAACAACTAATTATGGGATTAATCCAAAAGACACTCCCAAAAAGTGGGTTTGTTTCTCGAATTTCAACTTTGGGACTAATGATTCATTTTCATAATTACAAAGAGATTTTCTCTATTTCACTTGCGGAAAGCCACCATAATCTTGATAGGATCCTCCCCAATTTCCATTTGCCACGACTTCATGGGTTCCACAAGTACACCTCCTCTTAATTTCCACTAGATTTCACCTTTGGTTTCATGGAGTTTTGGTTGCTATATGGGTGCAAGGTCATTCCCTTCCTTTGTTTTCATTTTTTTTGTGATTTCCTCCCTATCTTGTCATTTAATGTTGAGTGAGACCATGTTATAAGTAATTTATATTATTAATTATTAAATTGTAAAATTAAAAGAAAAACAATGCATTGTGTTAGGACTTTAAATTTGTGCATTATCTTATTGTTCTAACCATCGTGGGGCTCTAAATTTTAGAGAAGATTTAAACAAAAATGATGTTGGGTCATCTCATCTTACTTTACATGCTAGTTTGGGATCACTTGTGCAATGTTGTGTTTTCTATTTTAGTATCACTTGTGTCGAGCTCCACCAACACTTTTTGGATCACTTGTGTAGACTTCCGTATTCGCATCTCATTGTGTTGATTATCTTAATGCTTGGAATTCCAAAGGGGCTTTAGGTGTTGGATTATCTCATCTCATTTATCAACAACTTGGGTTTGCTAGTCTAGGATCACTTATACAAGGCTCCAAGGTTCATTTTTTCATGTTAATTATCTTTGAAACCACAAGTTCTAGAGAAGATTTAAATGTAAATGATGTTAAGTCATCTTGTATCACTTTTACAAGGCTCCACGTGCTAGTTTGGGATAAATTATGTTGCGTTCCATAGGTTGTCTCATTATGCTACTTATTTGAGAACCCCAAATTATATATATATATATATATATATATTCACAAAATTGATAACAAGTCATATCATCTCACTTGTATATGGATTCACTTGTTAATTTCTTAGATCATTTGTACAGGGCTTGTGCATGGCTCTACCTACTAATTTGGGATTGTTGTGCAAGGCTTCACAATGTTGTTTTTTCATGCTAAATATCTTGGAACCCAAAATTCTATAGAGGATTTAGATGGAAACAATGTTGGCTCATTTGACTAAGATGTACAACACTACACCTACTAATTGGAGATTACTTGTGTAAAGCTTCACAAGGTTGTCTTGTCTCATTGTATCATATGGGATTTGAATTGTGGAACACCCTAAGGACTTGTACATGTGACATAAGATTATATCCACCTTCTTGGCATCCTTTTTAGTGTTGAAGAGTGTAACTAGGTCCGCCCTTCATAAAGACATGTAATTGTGACTTTTGTAAATGATGTAAAGAAAAAAACAAAATTACTATTGTAAGGCTTGCTTCATGGGTTTCATGAGCAAAAGATTTTATTTAGTGGCTCCCATTGAGAGCCTTAGGATTTATCATTTGAGTCAAAGATTCAATGTCATGTATGAAGAGCTCTTCTTGAGCATGTGTAATATATATATATATATATATATATATATATATATATATATATATATATATATATATATATATAAAGCCCTCCAACAACAAGCACAAGTCTCTCTCTTGAAGTCGGCCTCCAAACGAAGTAAATATCTCATGTCGGCCTTACATTATGGAGACACATCGATTCACATGGCTCATGTCGGCTTATTTATGAAGACCAACCACTATATATAGGGTGAAGGCACTTCACATAAATCACATTCCAGAAGTTCAATATATCTCTGAGATTTTCGGTGGATAAGGCAGAAAGAAGTTCAGATAGGATTAAGATGGGTACAGTAAATAGGTTGGATATAATCACAGTCAAGGGAATTCAGATCCTTTTATATTTCGGATGGATGAGCACATTAACAAGTTCAGATCTCCTTGATCAACAATTCAGATGGAATGCAGAAAACTGTCTCAGTAAAAGGATTTGGTCAAAGGTACAAGGTGCCAAAGACAAGCTCGTTCCTACCTTACAGTGAAGAGTCTCTCTATCTTGGTGTCACATCAAGTGCAGAAAGACAGTAATGGTGACACAACAGTTTGTTGCAACCACTGTTTGTTGATGATACTATTGTGTTGAGTTTCCATCTCAATGATAAGGGCTCGATGAAGGAATCAGTGTTGTCAAGGCAGTGATGAATATTTCGATGTCAAGGCAGTGATGAAGATCTCGGTATCAAGGCAGTGATGAAGATCTCAAAAATGATAAGAAGGTCAAAATTATAGAAGAGTGATTGTCAAGAGGACTTGTGTCTTAGTCTTGGAGTGGCTAATAGTTCAAGGGTCTTGGTCTTGGTATTCATTAATTGGAATCTCTATAAGAAGAATTTGTGCGGGTTTTCCTCTCAAAGAGTGAGAGGTTTTGGCCTTGGCTGATAGCCTTCATCCTGTGTCTCTTTTCTATTTATGTTCATGCATTGGTATTTGATTGATGAAGAAGAACACTAATAACTTAACTAAAGAAAAGATCCTAATCTAATGAAGGAAAAGTATTCACAAGCAGTTACTAGTGGAAGAGAAATCACCTAATGCTAATGCCCTAGATTTCTCAACATGGTATCAGAGCTAAGGTGATAGTTAAGGAAGGGCATCTAATCAAAGAGACACTCAAGGCTCAAGTTTCAAGGAAGGAATCAAAGCAAGTTAAAGGATATCACGTTGAAATCGAGATCTACATTGAAGAAGAAAGTCTACTTTAGAAGGAGTCTTGGTATCATCAAATCAAGGAAACTAAAAGTCTACACCAGCAAGAGTGTTGGATCCTGAGTCCTTAGAAAAAGACCACAAAGACCTGAATCAAGATAAAGAGATCTACAAAGCAAGGCAACCCAAAGTATAGACATCCAAGAGAAGCATTTATAGGACTAAGATCACATCATCTTGGATACCCTAGAAGCATTTTTGATCTACACTCATTCACCACCGAGAAGACGAAGTATCTTGAAGACAAAGAAGGCTATAAGGCGTTGCCAAAAGATAAGTTCCCTCTCATTGAAGTAATGATCCCCTCCTTATCCTTGAAGAATATCATCTGAGGGAGCACCAAAAAATCCTCATCAATCACCATCAACGAAGAGAGCAAGATATAAAGGTGTTGACATCATAAAAGGAGAAATACCTTTATTGAAGAAGGGTTTTTCATTTGGAAGAAGATCATCCAAAAGAAGCACTAATCCATCTTCTTCAAACACAATCAAAGTGATCAAGTTAAAGATTTCATCTTCACTTTTCAAGTAAGTATCTTTCATTCTATAATCAAATTTGGTAAAATGACTTTGTTTTGCAAGGAGATCTATAAGCTGGTTGGGTCATCGAAATTCCTTGCATGGAAAAGGAGGATAGACATAGTCCTCAAAGAAAGTGAAGTCATTGAACATATCAATGAAAAGGTCTCCTCTGAATACATGGAAAGGGATCAAAGGGCTCAAGGGATTCTTATGAAATCAGTCAAAGATCCCTCATCCCTATATAGAAGGATTGGAGACATCTAAGAGATATATGATAAACTGGTAGAACTATTCTCTGAAGATGCGATAAAGAAAGGTCATATCACTTAGATCTGATCTACAAAAAAATGAAGGTATCAAAGGATGAAGGGATATCTTCATAAGATCTCTACTGCAAGATTTGGGAGAAATGATAAGGAGATAATCATCATTGTTCTAAATGCACTAATTGATGAATAAGGTAACAAATGTCTATGAGGATAAGAAGTTTATCCAATTCAACAACTTGTGGTTTCTATGCAAGATAGAAGACAGGTTGAGGGAAAAAAGTATTCATACATTTGTTGAAAGGAAAGAAAAACATAGCTAAGATTCAATGCTATGAACATTACAGGAAAGATTGTTCTAAGCTTAAGAAGGGAAATAACAAGGAAGATAGAGAAGAAATCCACTTCACAGAAGAAGTGGAGAAAGTTGAAAGAGGAAAAGCATTAGAAGCAAGAGTTCGTGACATCACCATAGGGAAAACATGAAGGACAACTGGAAAAAAATCTATCACAGACAACTGTGAAGGTTATAGCTCTTGGGAACCTCATTGAAAAGGAAGAAGACATCTAGGACAAGTCTCATCATACATCAAGTCAAAAGAAAACATTTGTTGTATAGGGATATGAAAGATCCTCAAGATTCTCTGATGGAATCCTCATCTAATGGTTCACTGATCTAGAGGAAGCAATTGTTTCATCGGGAACTCCCACTTGAGGAATTCATAGGATGATGGTGTGATGACATAAGAGATGTGGCAGATAAAGGGGTTCAATCAAGGAAGTTGTTGAGAGAAGCCTAGATGACATAAAGGTAAAAGAGGTATGTATGCTTGTATTAATTATTATAAAGTCATGTTATATGGTTTCAAGTAACATGGATCATGGTTCTATATTGGGAACCATGATCAAAGGTTAGGAATATCCTCCTATAAAAAGATGTTGGAAGGCATGGTCACACTAGATAAAATCAACATAATATGTCCTCATATGAAGTATGAGGTGGTTGACTACAATTGAGGAACTCTGATTGGAATCTCCTAGGAATCGAATAAAATGTGTGAAGAAGAGAAGGAAGAGATCGTGAGATATGAAACCATGTTAAAGGCAATCAACATCTAGAAGACCAAGAAGATTTGACTAGGAAATCTCCTGAAAAGACATGAAGACTCTGATGGAAGTCTGGAAAAGATGGAGACCCTTGACAATGGATATCTTTGGGAGATATGTCAACATGTATACAGGATGTTGATGCAAATTGGAAGATGTCATGATGAAATACCATCACAAAGGTAATTTTGATTTAAGTGTTCATTTCTTATTTTTGAACAAATACCTGGATGGGCTTATGCATGACTGCCAAAGGGAAGAACTGTGGATGTCTTCCAAGAGGACCATATAGAAGGATGTAGGATCCTTCTGGAAAATATGGCATGAAGAAGGCATCATGACATGAAGCAAGACTAGATGAAAACTAATAGATCACTTTCTAATGAAAGGAATAATGACATGACTGACCCATGGATGAAAGTGATGGATGGTCTATGCCCTATGAAGAAGCCACAAAAGATGAAGACTCTTTGACAAAGAAATTCATGACATCAAAGGAAGGAGCTCTTCAGCAGCTAGTTGAGGAGCTGTTGTAGGTCCATAATTAAGAGGGAACTTGAAAACAAGTTTCTTACTTGGAGGAAACTTGGAAATTCCTAAGCCAAGAGGAAGCTTAGGTACATTCCTTCTGTAGGAATGAGTACATTTTGTTATTGGAATTGATATGTCCTCCCTAATTGAGAGGGAGAGATAGACACATCATTATGGTCTTTACGTGGGAAGACAAAATGGAAGATTGGGTAATCATCTGGCATCCAATACTCTTTGAGGATGAGATAGGGCATCCAAGATAAGAGTAGTTGTGGACTGATATTCTTTGAGGACTAGCTATCCAAGATAAGAATAGTCCAAAGTAGATCATACTCAGCGAACACCCGAGTGGAGTATGTACATTGAGAGACAATGATTATGGTGTCTATAAATCATTGGTCTCACCAGCATTGTGCTATGATCATGTGGATAGAGCTATTAGTCAAGGCCTTGCTATGTGACAATGATGGTTGATATGATGCTAGACAGATGGGTTACCAATCTAATTCTTCTTATGAGAAATTCCTCAAATTGAGAATCACCAAGTACCATTATGAATACCTCCCTAGTTAAGAGGGAGTATTGAAGAGTGTAACTAGGTTCGGTCTTCATAATGACATGTAATTGTGATTTTTGTAAATGATGTAAAGAAGAAAATGAAATTATTTGTAAGGCTTGCTTCATGTGTTTCATGAGCAAGAGATTTTATTTAGTGCCTCACATTGAGAGCCTTAGGATTTACCATTTGAGTCAAAGAGTCAATGTCATGTATGAAGAGCTCTTCTTGAGCATGTGTAATATGTGTGTGTGTGTGTGTGTGTCCATAAGGCCGTCCAACAACAAGCACAAGTCTCTCTCTTGAAGTCAGCGTCCAAACGAAGTAAATATTTCATGTCAGCCTTACATTGTGAAGACACATCGGTTCACATGGCTTATGTCAGCTTATTTATGAAGACCAACCACTATATATAGGGTGAAGACACTTTGCATAAATCACAGTCCAAAAGTTTGATATATCTCTGAGATTTTCGGTGGATAAGGCAGAAATAAGTTCGGATAGGATTTAGATGGATATAGTAAATAGGTTGGATATAATTACAGTCAAGGGAATTCAGATCCCTTTGTA
Organism: Pinus tabuliformis; assembly: GCA_031772625.1. NCBI lineage: Eukaryota > Viridiplantae > Streptophyta > Pinopsida > Pinales > Pinaceae > Pinus > Pinus tabuliformis. The sequence goes on along the minus strand of CM062807.1, from coordinate 444,343,861 downwards.
TTTCAGATGGATGAGCACAGTAACAAGTTCAGATCTCCTTGATCAACAGCTCGGATGGAATGCAGAAAACTGTCTCAGTAAAAGGATTCGGTCAAAGGTACAAGATGACAGAGACAAGCTCGTTCACAACAGTTCATTGCAACCACAATTTGTTGATGATACTATTGTGTTTAGTTTCCATCTCAGTGATAAGGGCTCGGTGAAGGAATCAGTGTTGTCAAGGCAGTGATGAAGAATTCGGTGTCAAGGCAGTGATGAAAATCTTGGTATCAAGGCAATGATGAAGATCTCGGAAATGAAAAGAAGGTCGAAATGAGAGAAGAGTGACTGTCAAGAGGATTTGTGTCTTAGTCTTGGAGTGGCTAATAGGTCAAGGGTCTTGGTCTTGGTATTCGTCAATTAGAATCTCTATAAGAAGAATTTGTGTGGGTTTTCCTCTCAAAGAGTGAAAGGTTTTGGCCCTAGCTGATAGCCTACATCCTGTGTCTCTTGTCTATTTATGTTCATGCATTGGCATAAGTTTGATGAAGAATAACACTAATAACTTAACTAAAGAAAAGATCATAATCTAATGAAGCAAAAGTATTCACAAGAAGTTACTAGTGGAAGAGATATCACCTAATGCTAATGCCCTAGATATCTTAACATTTAGGACTATCATTAAGAACAAGTGTTGTAAATTGACTGCGTTTTTAGAGCTTGGTATGTGTGCATGAAAATAATCCAATATCTATATCTTTTGGTTTGATTCTTAGAATTGCTTCTACAAATGTATATTTACTTGAATACATTTTCAAAATTGAATTATCTCAGACAACATTTTTTCTATGGTTGAAGGGTGGGGATGTTAGGTTGTTTAGGACTTAGACAATAAGCATGTGGAAGAGCATTTCCATTACCCTATAAAAAACCTCATGGAAAATTTGTTTATAAGATACGCAAGAAAGGAATCAACTAACTATACAAACAAGCATATGACACCCTAAATTGAGATGATGCATGTCTTAATATCATAATAACTTAATGTCAAATACTACTAGAACTATTATTTTGAATTTCCAAGAGAAATATACATGGATAGAATATTATTTAGATCATAATAACTCAATGTCCAATACCACTAAAATTATTATTTTGAATTTATACAAGAATATACATGGATAATTTTAGGTAACTAAGTGCAAGGGAATGTGGCCAAAAACTTTGATACCGAGACTATATGGATCCATTGCATGGAGCACAAGCATTTGAGACTTAGGGTGAGTAGATGTTGTTAGGAGAATTTCACTTGCAATTAATTCAATTTCAATTATAGTATTTACTTGTTCAAATAATATTGCTTCTATACATATTGAGCTCTTTTGATGTGTTCATCTCAAGTCCCATGATAAGGAAAGAAATGCCTCACAATGCACCAAATTTATTAACCTAGCTTAATACCTAGCTAAGGGACAATTAGACTCATCGACATGTTGTTAGTGTCTAATGACATAAAAATAACCTAGCTTTATTTTGAAGCTTAACAAATGAGTTTGTTTGCTTTTGTGAATGTCGTGCACTTTGCCAATGGGGTAGGTGGGACCTCACTTTAGATTGGTAATAACAATATGTCTGAAGCGAACAAAGTTCGTTATTCAAGTCAAATACTCTAGAAGACTTGGAATATGTAGATCTCCATTGATATACAAGAATATATATTAAAATGTATGAATCGGAAAAATGATGTTACAATTGAGAGTGAGGGGCCTACTTATATACCAAGCAGGTGTCCCTTTTTGAACGGTCATGTCTCCTTAGACATGCCTCTTTGTTTTAACTAGTTATTATTTATTTACATATTATTATGTTTATTATTTATTACTTTTACATAAATCATATTCATAACAATGTCAACTCTATCTAGCTACTCCCACGAGCACTCTTCATGAACTCAATTTATATTTCAACAAAGATAGGTAGTGTAGCTTTTAAAAATGATTCTATCAAATAAGTAGATTCATAGTGTAATTTATCATTAACAACATAAGACTAAAGGAATGCATACCCCCATAGAGCAACCCTATAAAGTAAAACTCCCAATTTAATGGATTTTATTTCAATATGAGATGTGTCTACAATTATAACTTGACAAACTAAATACCCTAATTGTTGATTGGAGCAATGTCCATGAGAATGAGCATATTAATATTTCAAAATATAATTACAAATATACATCACTTTTAAAGCCCCAATGAATATCTAATCCAGATTGGATCATTATATTGTTTGTCATCCACCTTGATGCATTCAAAGTGGAAAAACGTGGAGGAATCAACGCACAAGACTGTTTTTACTACTGGGACACAGTTTGGCAAAACGATGTCGAAAACCTTCCGTGAGAGTTTTGAGGCATCAAATGACATTTTTTGGGGGTAAAAATTTGCCTCTTTAGCATAACACCTTTTCATGTTATTCTACACACACAGATCTTTCCAATAGCGCAAGAAGAGTGTCAATCAGTGTCTGTATGTGAAAGTTATGCCAACTCATAAGTTGACCTTCATGTTTTCACCACCATGTTTCGATAGGATGCCACGTCAGCCCCCATTATTCATGAAAAGGGGCTAGCCACATGATTATGATGTAGAAGACTCTAGAAGAGCCAATATTGTAATTCTGGTGAAGAGTTTATGTAAACAAACCTAACCACTATTCGGCTATCGGGTTGTGTTATAACCGAGTCACTAGGAGGAAAAGGGATTCCATTCTTTCGACTGCATTTGTTCCATAGCTAAGAAAAAATAGCCAAGAGGGATAGGAGGTAGAGCACATGTAGAGTATTTGTGCATTGTAGTAGCCCACGGGCCACAGGCCATGATTATTTGTACTCACAACCATATTTCCAAACAGAGAAAGAGAGCGGAGTGACCTCACCTTATAGCTAGATTTTTCTCTTGAAAGGGTTTTCCAGAGCATATCTTGTGTTATATGTGTGAGTGAGATTTTATTTTTCCATTATATATTTTCTGCATAATTTTCATTTGCACACATGCACTATTCACAGTAAAAGCTACAAATCTAGAAATCTGATAAAACTGTAATAATGTTAAATTTCATATTTTAAATATAATATTATCATATATGTTGTGACGAAATGTCTAGTGGAATATCCATGATAGTTTACGGGTCAGATTGGTATCAGAGAAGGTTTCTTTGGGTACATTATGGAGATTTCTAGGGGATCTAGATCGGTGGGGCCAAAAATCGTAAAACCTTAATCATGGTCGACAAATTTGTGAATGACCCTCGTGATCCTATAGGGGAGATATTTTCGCGGCTGGAACAACAAGTTGCAGATATAAATCATAATGTAAACCTCCTAATGGTGTCCCTAAGCAATAAACTTGGGATATTTGGAGAAGATGAGTGTTCAAATGCAGAGGACAAATCAGAAGGGGGATCAAGAGATCGAGAAGAAATAGAGAACTATTCGAAGAAAAAACCCATAAAAGATCAACCTAGTTCAAGTGTCGTGAACCAATCACAGTCGTTGTTTAAAATGGAAGCGAAGGTCGATATCAAGTTGTACCATGGTGATATCGACGCTCTGAAGCCGAATCACTGATTGCAACAACTGGAAGTTTACTTCGGCAACCATCAAATTGAGGAAAAACAAAAAATTTCATTTGTGCGGCTAAAATTAGAGGGCCATGCACTGACTTAGTGGGAAAACCACACGAAGACCCTGAGGTTGGAGAGAGAGCCTCTAGTGAATAAGTGGTAGGAATTCAAAACCCTCATTAAGTCAGAGTTTTACCCTATTGGGTATGTAGAGGACCAGTGGATTCGGTGGCACTACTTTAGGCAGAAGTCGGGCTAAAGTGTGCAGAAATACACCATAGAATTTAGAAATATGGCCATAATGTTGGGTATCTCCCCAAAGAACCTAGATGTACTCCTCAAGTATTTGGGGGGTCTACATTGCCATTTGCAGGAGCAAGTGATGTTGTTCAAGCACAAATCAGTGGACGAGACTTGTGTGTAAGCATGATATTTGGAGAACATAGGCCTAAAGAGAGCACAATCAAGTGGATTGAAGAAGAAGGAGAAATATGACGCTTCTAAGGAGGGGAAGAAAAAGAAAAAAGGAGGGAAAGATAGAAATATGACAACCACAACACACCAATGCGAAGATCCCATCAACCACTACAACAATTGCAACATTGATGACCATAGAAAGGAGAAGTGTTGGAAGTGTAGAAATTTTGAATAATAAACACATATTCAATGGAGATTATCCTGATCATGTACTATTGCGGAATACATACACAATACATAAGCTCCTCTACGTTGATCATCAATTTAGCAGCATCAATAACAATAAAACATCAATAGCATGCACACATTAACACAATATGTAACCCGGGGAAAGCTTACAGCTGAAAACCCCACACTATCTGTATATTAATGATTGAGAACATGTAACATTACATAGTCAATACTCCTCACAAGTATCCAACACTATCTCCACCTGTTACACACAAACCAGCTCAGACTCAAACAAGTCACAAGTTCAAATCTGCTCCACTGCTTTGCCTGCCTCTATTGCATAAACCTACTGAGAATCACTCACACTGGAAATCACGTGAGCACAGGCTATTCTACTGGGCAAAATCAACGCAATACTCATTGGCATACTCAATACATTGCTTGTGCAAATCCTCATGCACAACTATAGTCACAACTGATAGCAATCTCATCCTCTAACACCTGTCCCTGTTGAACTGTACATGCACTGACATGCAACTGAGTTAACTGATGTATTCTTTAGTTGCATTATGAGTTAATAATTAGTTTAACAACTCATCATTAGTCTATTTGTAGTTAGACTAATTACAACTAGTTTAACCAAGTCAAACTGAACACAACTCCATCAACTCCACCAAACTCAATTGTTTGAGTTCTAACTGAAGTCATGCATGCAACAACTCAACTGACCCACAAAGAAAGCGTATTTCCTTCTAACAGCTGCATGTGCCACATCTGTAGCTCAAACTGAAGTGCTCCAAGAGAATAAGATAAAGTTTATAGTCTAAATATTATTATGAGACAATAATATTTGACTTTTCTATTTTTGACTAGCAGTCTAAAAATAGACTCTGATCACTCCTAATGTGATCCAAAAATAGACTTTGCGCCATAATTTGCCTGCGGGCCCACTTAGTGAAGGCGACTCCTTTCCACTAAGCTCCATCATCTTCTTGCATTCTCAACACTCCCTCTCAACAAGATATGGATTATCAGCAACCCCTATATTGCCTCGGTGGTATTCGAATTTGCTGCTGGTGAGCGCCTTCGTCAAGATATCAGCATCATAATCCTCCGTTGGAACGTATGAAAGTAACATGATTCTCTGCTGCACACAATCTCTGATATGATGGTACCTGATGTCAATATGCTTAGATCTATCATGAAATACAAGATTAGCTGAGAGTTTGATGCAACTCTGGTTATCACAGTAAATCGCAGTAGGATCCAAATGAGAACCGAACAAACCGACCAGAATCTTCCTCATCCATATAGCCTCGCATGCAGCCAAACTTTCTGCCATATACTCGGCCTCTGCTGAACTGAGTGCCACGGATCTCTGCTTCCTGCTGTACCAAGAAACTGTTGTCGACTCGATACTGAAGACCCCTCCTGATGTGCTCTTTCTTTCCGTTGGGCTCCCTGCCCAATCTGCATCTGTGAAGCCACATAGCTTCACCTCATCCTCCTGTCTGTACCACAATCCATATCCCGATGTGCCTCTCAAATAACGCAATACATGCTTTCCCGCCTTCCAAAAGAGCTTGGTAGGCTTAACCATAGCTTGTGAAAGCTGGTTAACTACATAGCATATATCGGGTCGTGTATTGACTAGATACATAAGCGACCCCACCAACTGTCGATAAACAATGGCATCCACTTCTTCTGCCGAAGTGGCATCCTCCTTCCTCCAACCTCCAGGAAGAGGAGTATTAATAGGCTTGCAGCCATGCATGTTGAACTTCTCCAGTATCTCCCGAGCATACTTATCCTGAGAAACAAACAGTCCACCACTGCGCTGCCAGATTTCCAATCCCAGGAAATAATGAAGGAAGCCCAAGTCCTTCATCTCAAACTCCTTAGCAAGATCATCCTTGCATGAAAGTATCAACATCTCATCACCCGTTAGAATCAAATCATCTACATACAGTACAATGATAAGCAACTTACCCTCCACCACAATCTGGTATAGGTTAGGATTCGCCTCACTCTTGGAGAATCCAAGTCCAGTGAAATAGCTGTCTATCCGTGTGTACCAAGCACGTGGTGCTTGCTTCAACCCATACAACGCTCTCTTGAGCCTGCACACATGCGACTCGCTACTGAAGATCTCAAAACCTTTGGGCTGCTCAATGTACACCTCCTCCTTAATGACTCCATTGAGGAACGCAGTCTTCACATCCATCTGATGAATGTGCCACCCCATCTGCGCTGAGAGAGCAAGAATCGTCCGTATGGAAGAATACCTTGTGACAGGTGCAAAGGTCTCCTCATAATCGATCCCCTCTATCTGTGAAAAGCCTCGAGCAACAAATCTTGCCTTGTACTTCTCCACACTCCCGTCAGCTGCCTGCTTAACTTTGTAGATCCATCTCGAACCCACCACTGATTTCCCTTCTGGTCTAGGAACAATCTCCCATGCACTGTTTCTGACAATAGAATTATACTCTTCCACCATGGCGTCTACCCATGTGGGATCCTCCACATCTTCCTCGAAAGAGGATGGCTCAGTCACAACACACTTGCTCATAAGAGCCATGTATCCAGTGTATCGATCAGGTGACTGTCTCTGCCTGCGTTGGGTTGTAGCTAGTCCTACAACTTTCTCTGCATCTTGAGCCAGTCGCTCAGCTTCTGTCAAGCACTTTCGCCCTCTGATGGTTGGCGCTGCATGAGTGGTCTCTTCCACTCCATGAACCTCGTCCTGTGGCTGATCCACGTCCTGAAGCTCATCCTTAGGAATTAATAGCTCCTCATCTGCATGCAAGTGTAGCTCCCTCTCAAGCAAACACTTCATGGCTTTCTCCTCCTAAAATTTTATATCCCGTCGCACAACAGTTTTACCACTGTCTGGAAAATACACACGATAGTTGTGGGGCGTATCAGTGTACCCCACAAATATCCCAACCTCTGCGGTCGGCTCCAACTTCTTCCCGGCATCCTTCGTCACATGCATGTAAACGTTAGCACCAAAAATCCTCAGATGAGAAAGATCAGGCTTCTTACCAAAATAAGCCTCCTCGGGTGTACTCATGCCAAGTATCCTGTGAGGACAACGGTTCTGCACATAAACTGCTGTATTGCATGCTTTTGCCCACAAGTGAAGGGGTAGGCCCTGATCATGCAACATCGCCCATGCAGCACCCACGATCGTTCTATTCTTCCGCTCAACAACCCCGTTCTGCTGTGGGTTATGGGGAGCTATGAGCTCTCTTCCAATCCCTTCTGCCTTGCAGAAATCCTTGAACTCGTTAGAGATGTATTCACCACCATTATCGCTCCTAAGAGCCTTCACCTTCTTCCCCGACTCCTTCTCGACCAGTGCTTTGAATTCACAGAACTTTGAATATGTCTTTCTCTTCTTCTGCATGAAGAATAGCTAGCACTTACGAGAGAAATCATCAACAAAAATCACATAATACTTATGTTTTGCTGTCGAAGCAACTTAGAAAGGTCCACACACGTCTGTGTGAGTTCTCTAAAGGATCGTCGTGGCGCGACTATCCTTCTCGTGAAAGGTGGATTTCACAAACTTTCCCAAAGTACACCCCTTGCACTGATCTCACTGCGCAAGAGTGCCTTTAAGAAGCCCTGTAGTGATCTGCTGCAGTATCTTCAAGGCTCCATGGTGAAGGTGACCCAATCTCCTGTGCCACAACTCGCCATCATCCCGGCTCACCAATCCTTCTGCCTTGCATGCCATTGCTGCGCATCCATCTACATGCAACTGATAAAGGTTCCTCACTCGAACCCCTATCTTCCGGGTTTCTCCAGTTGTCTTGCTGCGCAGGAAGGCCTTTCCCTCGCTGAAAACAACATCATACCCCTTGTCTTCTAACATCTCCACAATGATAAGATTCTTCTTCAATCCTGGAACATGCATCACTTCCTTCAATACGAAGGGTTTACCAGACTCCCTCTCAAAGGAAATGGTACCGATACCGGTCGCACTGTATCTACCATCATTGCCCATCTCGATGTGCACTCCAAGATCTTTGTCCTCCAGATCAGAAAACAAATCTCGATCTCCCGTCATGTGAAAAGACACACCACTGTCCAAGAACCACACTGATCCCATCACACTTGAAACCAAGCATGCGATCAATGAAAAATCAATCTCAAACTGTGAGGCTAGAGCCTCTCCTGCTGCAAATCCAGCAGCTTGCTTGTTCTTCTTCTTTTGCGGACAATTAGTGGCATAGTGTCTGTGTTGGTGACAGTGAAAACACTTCACCTTGGACATATCCTGCTTCTTGCCTTTCGCACCAGACTGAGAAGCTTTCTTGCTCTTCCCTTTCTTTGCTTTGGCAGCCAAAGCGCAATTTTCTTCATCAGCTCCCTTTGATGAAGATCCATCCCTGGTACTCTGTCTGATCTCCTCCTGCACAAGATCTGACCACAGTCTCTCCCATCCTGGCAATTTTTCCCGACCATTGACAGAGTCCTGATAGGAATGCCAACTCTTCGGAAGACCAAGGAGAGCCAAGCTCACCAAGTCCTCATCATCGACAGTTACCCCCACACTTCCCAGCTCATCTCGACACTGAGTGAACTTCGTGAGATATTTGGGCATACTGTCACTCTTCTCACATTTGATGTTTCTGAGTTTATCTTTGAGCGTCATCTTCCTCTAATCGCTCTTGCTTTGGAATAGATCTGTTAAATCCTTCCACATCAAGTATGGAGAATTCTTTCCATGCAGGTTGGAAACAATGTGATCCTTCACGCCCTCCAACAGAATCCTTAGACACTTTGCTGTCTTCTTTTTCCAAGCATCAGCTTGAGTAGCATCAGTAGGCTTTGGGACATCAGTCTCTATGAACTCCTTCAGGCCGTTATCATTCAATACTGCCTCCATCCTGTCCTTCCATGCAATATAGTTTGAGCTGCCCTCAAGAGCATACTCTAATCGCAATCCGTTGAAAGACATTGCAACGTTAACACCAAGAAAACACTGCAGCAAATTCGAATTCCACCAGCTCCAAACTCAACCGCCTCGGATCTAAGATTCGTGAGAACAAAATATTTCTCGTACAGAGATTGACTGTATGGGCATTCACCGGATATCTCACCTTCCAAAGGAAGGATGAATCCAGAGGCTACCTGGCCCCATTACAGACTCTGCCTAAAGAAATAGAATGTAAACACTTCCTGAATAGTAGATTTGATGATCAACAGCTCCGATACCATGTAGAAATTTTGAATAAGAAACACATATTCAATGGAGATTATCTTGATCATGTACTATTGTGGAATACATACACAATACATAAGCTCCTCTACGTTGATCATCAATTTAGCAGCATCAATAACAATAAAACATCAATAGCATGCGCAAATTAACACAATATGTAACCCGGGGAAAGCTTACAGCTGAAAACCCCACACTATCTGTATATTAATGATTGAGAACATGTAACATTACATAGTCAATACTCCTCACAAGTATCCAGCACTATCTCCACCTTGTCTAGATAATCTTCGGCAAAATCACATGATCAATCTTTTGTCGACGCGTTTCGAACCAAACAGTGTGGTTCATCGTCAGGACAAGTTGAAGAACTGATCTGGCTTAGCTGATCAGTTCTTCAACTTGTCCTGACGATGAACCACACTGGTTGGTTCGAAACGCGTCGACAAAAGATTGATCATGTGATTTTGCCGAAGATTATCTAGACAATGTTATGGATCACAGAAGTCTAAATTCCTTAACTATCTCCACCTGTTACACACAAACCAGCTCAGACTCAAACAAGTCACAAGTTCAAATCTGCTCCACTGCTTTGCCTGCCTCTATTGCATAAACCTACTGAGAATCACTCACACTGGAAATCACGTGAGCACAGGCTATTCTACTGGGCAAAATCAACGCAATACTCATGGGCATTACTCAATACATTGCTTGTGCAAATCCTCATGCACAACTATAGTCACAACTGATAGCAATCTCATCCTCTAACACCTGTCCCTGTTGAACTGTACATGCACTAACATGCAACTGAGTTAATTGATGTATTCTTTAGTTGCATTATGAGTTAATAATTAGTTTAACAACTCATCATTAGTCTATTTGCAGTTAGACTAATTACAACTAGTTTAACCAAGTCAAACTGAACACAACTCCATCAACTCCACAATCAACTCCACAATCAACTCCACCAAACTCAATTGTTTGAGTTCTAACTGAAGTCATGCATGCAACAACTCAACTGACCCACAAAGAAAGCATATTTCCTTCTGACAGCTGCATGTGCCACATCTGTAGCTCAAACTGAAGTGCTCCAAGAGAACAAGATAAAGTTTATAGTCTAAATATTATTATGAGACAATAATATTTGACTTTTCTATTTTTGACTAGCAGTCTAAAAATAGACTCTGATCACTCCTGCTGTGATCCAAAAATAGACTTTGCGCCATAGTTTGCCTGTTGGCCCACTTAGTGAAGGCAACTCCTTTCCACTAAGCTCCATCATCTTGTTGCATTCTCAACAGGAAGTTGCATTCAGAGCTAAACCTAAAGAAAAAAAATAAAGATAATAAGAAGAAGAATCTCATGGCCACAAATTTGAGCAACAAGGTGGAAAGCAACTCAAATGTGGATGAGAATATTATTTGTACTTTAGCGTAGAAGGAGGTGAACCTGAGTAGCCTTCAACGATACGAAGAGAAAGAAATGACCAAACTCTTCCATATAAACATACAGGTCAAGAAGACCAAGATTGATGCTTTGTTTGACTCAGGATCAGAGACGAATCTGATTGTAGCAGATTTGGTCAAGAAGTTGGGGCTGGAATTTTGTGATCATCCAAACCCATATCCACTGGGATGGGTAAATAAGGATGCAAATATAAAGGTAACAAAAAAATGCGAAATTAGATTTGCCATTAGTGCCAATTTTATTGATTAAGTAGAACTAGATGCGGTTCCCCTTGGGAGTCCCTACATGTACATGCGAGATGCAATATTCATGTGGAGAGCCAACCAGTATTGACTCGTCAAGGATGGAAAACTTTTCATCATCAATGTGCACAAAGGAATGTCAAAAAAATTATTGTTAAGTGCCAACCAAGCGAAGAAATTAATTAGTTACAACAAGAAGTATGTTTTCTTGTTTTTAAGAGAAAGTCAATCTGTATAAGAGTTAGTAAGAGACAAGGCATCCCTGGAGGGGTGTACTAAGAAACAGAAACAACAACTGGAAGAGTTGTTGCAAGCATACAGGGATGTGTTCCAAGAGCCTAAAGGGTTACCACCTAAGAGGGAAGTGGAGCACAAGATCCATCTATTGTTGTACTCCCCATTTCCAAACATTGGGTTGTACAGGTAGTCTGTTATAGAAGCAAGTGAGGTGAAGAAACAATTACAACAACTACCAGAATAGGGTGTCATTCGACCAAGTATATTACCATGTGGGTCACCCATCATCATTGTGCCAAAGGAGGACGAGACTTGACGGATGTGTATAGATTATAGGGCGTTGAACAAAATCACGCTCAAGAACTGATACCCCATGCCCAAAATAGATGATCTGTTGCAGCAAGCAAAGTACTTCACCAAGTTAGACATAAAGTATAGATATCACCATGTTCGAGTAAAAGAAGAAGAAGATACCTGGAAGACCACCTTCAAAACCAGGAAATGTTTGTATGAGTGGTTAGGCATGCCATTCGGCCTATGCAATGAACTGGCTACATTTATGAGATTAATGAATCATTTGTTGTGCCCTTTTATAGATTCATTTGTTATTTTCTATTTAGATGATATATTGGTATACAATACTACTTGGGAGGAGCACATATCACATTTTACGCAAGTGTTGGTTACATTAAAGAAGCACCAGTTGCTTGCAAATCTCAAGAAGTGTGAGTTTTCATGAAAATATTTAGTGTATATGGGGTATGTGATAGGTGGAGGAGAGTTAAAGATAGTTCCTGCAAAGATGGAGGGCATAATGAAATTGTCGATGCCTACTAATGTTTCTGAGATCAGGAGTTCCATTGGGGCAGCACAATACCTAAGAAATTCATAGCCTCATTTTCAACGATTACAACATCGCTCCATGCCATAACAACAAGTGGAAAGATTTTATCTTTCTATTGCTACAAGATCCTATGGTTTAATGTACAATGGAAAATGTTGAAGTAGAGGAAAATTGACAGCTTTTTTCAAGGTTAAGAAAATGACAATTACAACATGCACCATTTCAACACACCATATCCTTAAGCAACTACTCAACCAATTCAACTATTGTTCTTACTTAAACTGTAAAATTGCAGAGTTCCTTTTTCTGATAATTGAGACATTTTCTTAAATATTTATTCCAAATTTTAGTGAGGAGAGATTTCACTTACATTTTATCTAACGATTTTCTTTTGTTTCTTAAGGATTGATGGTTGTTCTGGGCAGAATTGGGCTTCCTATATCACTCTGTCAACTTCTTATAGTAGTGCTTGTAGGTTCTTGTAGCAATCTATCTATATCTTGTAGCAACACTTGTAGGTTCTGTGGCAGCTAGTTTGCATCCTAAGAGATGGCAAGTCCACCATTTTTTTTCGTTTTTTTATTATATTTTTTTTAACAATATTGCATGCAAAACAAACTCAAAGTGTTTTGAGATGATTAAAGATGTCGCCCACCTACCCCTTCACACTCCTTGTCCTCTATTAAGGTTGAATGATAACAACCCACTTTCTCGAGTATTTTTCACTTTTGTCTTGTTCCTCTCACACGTGTGCGTCTTGACGGAAAAGTGAAGTCCACTACTAGATATAGTCAAGTCTGCATGCTAACTAAATATGGTTGTAAAAAACCTTTCCTCTTAACACTTTAATTTTTTTCTCAAGCTTGAATAGGTTCGAAGGATGAGGTGTGAGAGATGATATATGTTCCTTACCTTTTGTGTTTTTTGTAGGTGACATGGATGTTGTTGCTGTAGAATTTGAGGTTGTTTTGATGGCTTTATTGTAGCTGTTGGAGATTTAGTTGTTGCTTGTTGTTTCCTTTGAAGATTTTGTTGGTGATGTTGCTTGTCGTTTCCTTTTATGATTCTGTTGAATATATTCTGGTGCTTTTGTTGCTTCTGTGGGTGACTTTTATGTTTGCGCTATGCAGTGACTTCCTTAAAAAATGTTAGAAAGTTGGCCCTGTAGGGTTTCTGAAGGTTGCTACAGGAATGTGTAGTTTCTTGTAGCAGTCACAAAACTCTACATGCTCACTAATTTATTCTTTTGGAGCATCAATGAGTTCTGATAATTCAAGGAGAAGTTGGTGGTGAGGTAGGAAATATTGTTGATGGTGATTGAGAAGGAAAATATAAGGATTTTGGAGTTGTTGTGAGTAGAAAGTGATGAACAGTGAAGCGTGAAATGAGGGGTGAGACATGTTTATGGAATGGATGGGTGTTAGGGACTCCTAGGCACCTTCTTCTTTGCTTTTAGGTAAAATAAAAATTTTACATGTGCATTTTTTTTTCCAAATTTGGGCTATAGAATGTGTCCACTTATTATAGTAGACTTATTTAGACAATAACTCTCAAATTGTAGATTTTTTCTCTTGAAATTTTTTTATCATTTTACCATCACCCTTATGCATCTCTCCATAAAAAATCTCAGCCAATGAATGTATGAATCTTGAGAAAAATGAGATATAGTTGTAGGTGACGGCGATCAATTTCTTGAAAAATATACACTGGAATTTGCTAAAAATAAATTTAGCATGTTACCATCACCCTTACCCATCTCCCCATAAAAAATGTCGTCCAATGGATGCACGAATATCAAGAAAAATAACAAATGGTTGTACGTGATGTTGGTCAATTTCTTGAAAAGTATACACTATAATTTGTTGAAACTTTTTTAGCGTGTTATCATCACCCTTATGCATCTCCCCATAAAATATCTCGGCTAATGGATGCATGGTTTGAAATATATGATCAAAACAAATTTTTGCCCCTTTTTTATTAATTATGTGGCTTTCTAGTAGCATTACAGAGTCTTCATGTTGCAACTCAAGACAATGAGGAAAACGAATGGGAAAGGCTTGCGAATGATGGGTGAAGGTTGTGGATGGTTAGGAAATAGATATGTGGGGAGACTTCCTTATCTCTATGAAGATGAATGCATTAGGCTTGGAGCTAGATGTGTACACTGGCCTACTTATTCTATTTTGATGATTTTTTCCTATAGTACTTACACATTTATCAAGGTAAGAAGAAATATTCAAATTTATATCATTTTTTCCTCTCTTTCTCTATTTTTTTCTTGTTTTTTTTTCTTAAGGCCCACTAGCTGCCTCATTGAGGTTTTCAGCCAATAGGTTTGCCCTAGGTGCGTCAAAGGAGGTTTTCACTTGGGGATATTTTATTACTTCTATCTTTTTTTTCTCAGGCTCATAGGTTGCCTCAGAGAGGTTTTTAGCTAATGAACCCGCCTTAAGTGTCTTAAAGAAGGTATTCACTCGAAGATTTTTCTCTTTTCTCTTTTTTTCTTTTTTCCCTTTTTCTATCCTACTCTACTTGAAAAGAAAAACCCTTTCAAGTGTAGGAATACTTCCAGTGGATATGCACAGCAGGATGATAGATAAACTCTTATGCAGTTTTCAAAGATATGCTTTGATATATGATAGAATATGAGAGACTCGCTGCTTTGACCGTGATGATGCGAAACATTATTGAAGAATAGAGTGGTGCTCTAGCTTAATGATTGTCTGGAACCAAAGTTTAATATATTTGTGATTCCCTTGGTTCACTTGCTCATCTGGATCTTCGGTATGTCCTCTTCCGCCATGCCATTCAAATCTTCTACTATTTTTTGAGTAGTCCCTTGAACACATAAAGTATCAAATGATAAGAATACAATAAATTCATCAATCTCAAGTTCTAATGGCTTCTCTCCATAAAATGTGGGCCATGATTCTTTAGTCTCCTGTGGATCTTGTTCTTCTAGATGTTGTTCTTCAATGACAACAAGAGAATCTATTTTTTATGATACTCTTCTTGATATAAGATAGATATTACTTAGATCAAACGGAGTTGTTTTGAAATTTTTACCTCGACATTGTAAGTGGATTGAGTTACTTTATTGTTTGGGTTCAAAAATGGCTATGTAGGGAGTTGAGTGGGAGTGCATATTTTAGATGGATGTGGTTGAGGTTGCGATGGAGGTGGAGGTGGATGGTATTGAGGTTGGAACTGAGGATATTGGAGAAAACATGGGTAATATTGTGGATGTCTTCGATACTATCCTTGTCAAACTTGTTGCAAAGATTAATTTTGAGGATGGGGTGGCCAAGGTTGCCAAGATAATGGGGTATTCCAATTATTTTGGGATTGTTGAGTATACGCTTGAAATTGTTGGGAAGGATATTGTACCATGCCTGATTGAAGAGGCTGCCAAAGTCTCCTTGGAGCCATATGTTTAGGTGTTTGATTTGCTCCAATATATTCTTGGTAAATTGCTTGCAATCTTGGTAACAATAGACAATCTCTTATAGCATGTGATTTTGCACAAATGACACAAATTTTTGTTGAGTTTTCTAGGGCACAAGCTAGAAATATGTTTTCTTCTACATGATAACTACTTCTAATGATTAGTTAGTATTAATTCCAGATATCATTCATTCAAAATCATTAAGCAATTATATATAAGAAAATATCAACCATTAAACCATGAAATAGTAGAAGAAAATAACCATGAAACCATGAGATAAGGGACACATAAATTAGGCTTGAGGCCAGGGAAAACCCATAAATTATTCCTTAAGAGAGGGAGAGAGTTTAGGATTCATCAATACATCAGAAACATCATTAAGATAATATCCAAACCAATAACCAAGAATGAGATGAAATGCCAAGCCCTCCTCCTGAGATTTTCGGCCCCCTCCTTCCTTTATTTATTCACTAGAACAAAGCTCATAACAAGATAGATCAATGTGCCAAATGAGGAGAGTTGGTTTCCTTTAAATAATGATCAAAGGGGTTCAATAGGTGCCTCTTAAGGGCCCAATCGACTCAAAATAACATGAGGTTGACTTAAAATATTTGAAGGAAAAAATTAAAATTAAAATTTTCCAATTTCTTTTCAAGATGAAAATACCAACCATGGCTACCATATTTCTAACACTGCCTCTTAGCCAGAGAGGTACTTTTCATTCTCTCTTAAGATTGATCATCTTTACCAATCAATAGGTATCACGACCCATAGCCTAAGGAAGAGATCACAAGTACAAGTCTCTCTCTCTATCAAGATCAATATCAATGACCAATCCATAGGTCTTGCTGTAGCTCCTAGAGACAACCCCTAGGTTGAGGAGAGGTCAGTGCCTAGGACATCTTAGTCTCTCTTGAAGATGAATCAATGCTACTAAAAAGATAAATATAAAATGATTTAAAATTTGGCTCAATTACCCTTCTCAAAGGAAGATTCAATATACACATAAACAATATATATCATTTCCAAGAATAAATATTCAGGTTTGGTGGCCTACACACAGAAAATACAACTTGATTGGTCGTTGTAATAAATATGGAGAGGAGAAATATAAGGAAGGAACCTAGTGTAGAGGGCTGGACAAACACATAATCTTATGCAATAAATCCCAGTAGAATCATGAAAAAGATAAAGGAAATGAAGTGCAGAAATTATGGAGCGCATTTTAAGGCTTTCAACTCAATATATCACAAGTACTTTCTGCTACAAAATAACATAAGTAAATCTATGATTTAAGAGTGATTCTAGCAGCTACAAATTACACAATTTCTGAAGAGGAAAAACACACATGAAGTGATACACAAAGGAAGAACACACACTACATATTCCAATGCTTGGAATCACTAGAAACTTCTTCATTAGTCTTCAAAATGAAATACTTGTCACATGCCCAATCTTGCAAAATTTGCAAAAAAATTACAACCTTTGGAACAGGAAGATCAAACCATGGAACCTCTCTTTGAAAACAGAATTAAGAACCTTTCTAGTGAGTTTTTCCTCCCTTTTTAAAGTGACAACCAAAATAAGAACTTACAAAATACCTTTAAATGCTCTAGTTGTCTGGACTACACAACTGTCTGAGTATGCGACTAGCCTTACTATCCTAACAATTTCATAATAGGCTTGATTCTTTTCGTGAAAATGCAATATTAACAAAACATGAAAAACACGAGGTGTCATAATTGACACAACAAAATATCTCCATTTTCGACTCCTCTGACTTCCTAAGGTGGACTCAGGCTCCATGATCTGGGTTAGTGGTGGGTTGATGATTTGGCCACGTCACTGCCATTGTATTCCTCCCATGGTTATCTGCAAATTCACATGTCGTTTTCTCCCTCTTAACAGCTTGGATTGTCCCTTTTTGGAGCTGGTCGTGATTTGGTGTGGTGGCATTGGGGGTGTTCTGCAACTTAGTTGTCATCCCATTCATCCTCCATACTCTCTGCATTGCAGTATCAGAGCCTTAACATATCATAACTCTATTAAGAGAAACGTTACAAAATCACAAAATTATGATGCTTTTAGCCCCTTTATGCTTAACACCCTTATCGGATTTCCTCCACGAGATCGGGAGGTGTGATCGGCGGCATAGAACTTATGTGCTAAGGCCTTTAGAATCTTGTCGAGGACCTATCTCTTCATGTATTTTCTATTTTCCTTTGGTTTTTATGAGCTCCATGATCAAGTGCCAATCACATCGGAAGCCCCTACATATCGTAACTTTTTTAAATATCAATTAGGACAGGGGTTATGAGATATACATCCTCTGATATAGTAATCTTTGATACACTTTCCACATGGTGTCCTTACAACACTAGGTTCTAACACCTGCTCTATGCCCTTGGTCCTTTGGGTCCCCATGACCAAAGGTCAGTCACATCGGAAGCACCTTTCATTGTAACTTTTTCAAAATTCTTTACACTAGAGCCGATATCCACATCCTCAATATGGTCCATAGTACTTGGGTGCTCAGCTCTACTCTACACCCTTGGTTCTTTGGGTCCTCATAACCAAACACCATTCAACATCAGAGCCCCTTTCATCAAAACCTTTTCAAAATGCTTTTACACTGGAGTTCTGATATCCACATCCCTGATATGGTCCATAGCACTTGGGTGCTTGGCCTTGCTATGATCCCTTGGTTCTTTGGGTCCTCATGACCAAACGACATTCAATATCGGAGCCCCTTTCATCAAAAACTTTTCAAAATGCTTTTACATTGGATTTCCGATATCGACATCCCCAATATGGTCCATAGCACTTGGGTGCTCGGCCCTGCTTTGTGCCCTTGGTTCTTTGGGTCCTCATGACCAAACACCATTCAACATCAGAGTACCTTTCATCGAAACCTTTTCAAAATGATTTTACACTAGGGTTCTGATATCCACATCCCCTATATGGTCCATAGCACTTGGGTGCTCAACCCTGCTCTACGCCCTTGGTTCTTTGGGTCCTCATGACCAAAAACCATTCAATATCGGAGCCCCTTTCATTGGAACCTTTTCAAAAATAAATTGCACGGGAGTTATGAGATCTCTAAATTTCGATATACCGACCTCTGAGATGATGTTGTGTTGATGTCATCATATCCACGTGGCGCCTCCTTAGTGGTGACACATGTCACACGAATTTTCCCCGTTAGGCCAAAAAAATGTTGTAACTTACTGCCATATGCCCTCCATACTTCCACGTCATGCTGACATAATCTGCCTCATCAACTTCTCAAAGCCAATCGCCTTTTGCCGTATGTCTTATTGGAGGAGAGAGAAAAGGGTCCCTCAGGTCCTTGGTTTTTCGAATGATTTCCTTTATAAAACTTATTCTCTACAAC
The DNA here is from genome assembly GCA_031772625.1 of Pinus tabuliformis. Lineage (NCBI taxonomy): Eukaryota > Viridiplantae > Streptophyta > Pinopsida > Pinales > Pinaceae > Pinus > Pinus tabuliformis. Next base: position 444,324,754 of record CM062807.1, on the reverse strand, counting down.
CCTCGGCGCTTTCAAAGGAATTCAATTGTTAAGGAGTTATGAGGTTTCGATCTCCAAAGTTCCAAACCTCTGAGTTTCTCGCCTGCTTCGATTTTCAGCCTTCCAATATCGGGTTTTGATATGACCAACCTTCCGATATCGAGTTCCGATATGTTGCCTACTTCCTCCCTTGCCGATATCTAACGTTTCGATGATCGACTCTCAAATTTCGGCTCTCCCTTTTCATTTTGGCTTTCGACTTCCGAATTTCGACTCCCGATTTTTCGATTTCCCTTTTCATTTCAGCTTTTGACTTCCGAATTTCGGCTCTCGAGATTTCATCTTTCCCTTTTCATTTCAGCTTCCAAATTTTGGCTCCTGCAATTTTGGATTTCCCTTTTCATTTTGGCTTCTGAATTTCAACTTTCCCTTTTCATTTCGGTTTCCAACTTCCGAATTTTGGCTCTCCCTTTTCATTTCCCTTTAGTAAACCTCGATTGCACCTATTCTTCTTTGTACCAGGGATGAAAAATAATACCATTTGACACAAATACAAGGTGGTATGGCAGATAACAAAAGGTCTCACAACCCACATCCTAAGGGAGAGATCACAAGTCTCATCATAAGGAGAGATAGCATTAAACATGTCCCATCAATAAATATTGTTAATGAGGCCATACTCATATGCACAGGTTCCATCTCCACGACCAATCCATAGGTCTCATAGCCACAACCTACGGGAGGAATCTCTTTCTCAATCCCTGACTATATAGTCTCACAGTCCACGACCTAAGGGAGAGAACTCAAGATCAAACCAATCCATAGGTCTCACAACACCCGCCCAAGGGAGAGATCACAAACTTAGTGTCTCCGACCAAACTGGTCTCACAATCATCATGACCTAAGGGATCATTCTGTGCCTCAGAACTAATCTCCTAGAAAAAACTCACTGGTCTCTCGTCCCACAACCTAATGGAGTGAAAATCTTCCCGACCAAGCCATAGGTCTCACAGTCGCATCCTAAGGAATATTCATGGTGCTATCAATCAATTCTCCCTCTCCAAATGGATTCTCATCCATTCCAGTGTTCTCATATAAATATTAGGAACCAACTCAACAACATAAAAGTAGCCATTGTGTATTTCATCATTTTATGAAACATTCCAACAACATCTAGTTATTCATCCAGCTTCCACTGGGTCTTCTCACAAAAGCAAACATCAACAATCATGGTCGAATCCAACAAACAACAAGTGGATTCTCACATAATAAAATATTAGTGACCTGCTCATCAATAGAAAATTGTGCCATAGTCGAATCTAGCAAAAGATCAAATAGATCATCAACTAGCTTCACAAATTTAGCTACATGTCCAACTTCAATTGTGCTATATGCAGCAGGAACATTCATGTTATTCAGACCAACACAATACCCGAAATACATCCAGTCCATATAGAGTCAACAATTCCATGCATCAGGTGGTTCAAAGGGATTCATTGAATCAACAACAGAGTCTCGAAGATTCTTCAATTTTTTCCTCAAGCAAGTGTCCGAGGACTCACAATCCATTATGTCACAAACTCAACAGGGATTTCACCAGGTTTGTTACATCTTTCAATGATGAAATGAAAAGGGAAAGACGAAACAAAACGCTGGACGATGAGGACCTTGGTCCTTATTAGAAATATATAGCAGAAAAATCACGATCTCATCTTCAGAAGATTTGGATCAACATCATTCTTCAAGACTTTAAGCCATCTTATCAAGGATCAAAACATGCTTCAATCAGGTTGATCTTGTCTGATCCTTGTGAGTCTAAGGCCCATCCAATCATGAGTCTTCTTGTCACTTTGTTCTGCCATTTTTTCACAGATTGCCACAACCTTGACATACTTCATCATGTTCTTGCAATCCTCACTAGGAGGCCATGGAAGAACAACTACATCAAAGCAAGACATACAAGGACTCATAATGAAACAATAATAAAAACAATCACGAAAGCACTTATCTCTTGAGAGTGTGTCAGCTTCCTCTTGATCTTAGTCTTCTTGGGTCCAATCAACCTCGTTCAACTCATTAAGGATTTAATTTTGTCCACATCATCATCATCAAAGAGTCCACATCATCAAGGAATTTGCATAATCAAGGAGTCCATATCATCATCAAAAGTTGACTTCATTCATATCATTAGCAAGGAGTCTACATCATCATCAAGAAGTCCATATCATTAATAACGATTTAAAAAAAATAACAAATTACAAGATACTTATCTTTTGAGATAATGTCAGCGACCTCTTAATCTTAAGCCTTCTTGCATCTATCTTGCAAATCAACCTTATTATCAAGACGTCAAATATTCTACGAGCTAGGGTTTGTTTTTCTAAGCAGAAGTAATTAATCTACAGGTCCTAAGATTTCATCACCAACCCATGATTGGATAGGGTTTTAACTCCAAATCCTAATGATCTTTTTAGGCTTAGTCTAGGGTTTACAAACCCTAATGCTTATCTTCATTAACTAGTTGTAGAGTTTGAGTAACATTTATCCTTGCAATTCTTTTTCCAACTTCATCTTAGGCTTTCACAAACCATAGGGTTTTTCTTGTTCAAACCCTTACTAGGGATTTTGCACACCCAAAATATTCCATGATTTTGGATAGATATTCATAATTTCAAACCTTAGTTACTTTACATCATCAATCGAACAATATTTGTCCTTGATCTCTTTAAATCAAGAAATCCTTTATTCATTGTAGTAGAATTTTATTTTCATAGTGCAATAGACTTTACTAATCTGGCCTTGTCTATATAAGCAAGATATTTAGATCATAATGTCTTTTAGTCATTTATGACTTGGTCTTTGAAATTCAAAACTTGAATTCAACCTTCATATTCTAATTTCAAGTCTTTCAACAAGTTGCCAGGGATGCTCCCAAGAGCACTCCTTTCTTAAGTCTACTATAAGGGACCTCAACAACATCTACAAGATTGCTTCAAGAGGCTTCAACATTGACTTCCAAAAGGAGTATAAAGAGTTGATATTGCTTTAAACATTTGTTTCAAAAATTCTCTTCGTCTGCAAAAAAATTCCAAATTTGCTACAAAGGATGCTATTTTAGGAAATGCACTTGTTGTACAACTTGACGTTATGCACAAGGTTACTTAGTTCCCTTTTATTTGGACACTGATAATATTATTGAAATAATGAGCCACCTATCACTATAAAAAATCAAGGAAGAGAGTTTATACATGTCAATGATTTGCAAAACCTTTGGACTTCTTTGACAAACTTCTTTGCAATGGACCCTTTTGCAATAGGCTTAGATATTAATTTGTAACCAAGACTTACAAAGATATCATTCAAATCAGCTTCCTTCAAATGTACTTACAATTATATATATATATATATATATATATATATATATATAGAGAGAGAGAGAGAGAGAGAGAGAGAGAGAGAGAGAAAGACACATACCATTTAGAGATCAAATTTGAAACAGACTTCTTAGATCACAATTGATCTTCTTAGATATGTCATAGATATGCCATTAGTCTTTTTTTCTCAAAGATTTTTTACTTGATCCTTGATCCACAGATGGAACAATAAGTTTGGACCTGATAACATCATTATTTTCTTGCCTCATACTTCAATTTTTTACTTCTTCATACAAGTTGACACTTCAACCCTACATAAGATTGACTTGGACCATATTATAGAAACAAAACACATAAACAGAGAACTCGTCTTTCTTCCTTCCACACAACTCAAATGCCTTGGATGCCATGAAATTCATATTCCACAGAGAGGTAAGGAAACTTTGCATTTCATGAGGTATCTTGGACTTATTACAAAATTGCATATGTGATGCAACAGAACTCGTGATATAGATAACCAACCTCAAGTCCACAAGTTTCCATAGTAACTGGATGCCACATGAGCTCGCATACTGCATAGAATAAGATGCCACAATAGTTTTCATAATAAATACCTCAAGTTCAAATCCTTATAGATCTTCAAATTAGTATAGACTTTAGAATATTTTGAAGCTCAAATGCATGCACATAAATAAGATCACCCACAGAGAGAGCTACCAATCTTGGATACAATCTTACTCACAAACTTGGCTTCAAACTTATAGAGGTATTCCACAATGTAATGATTCGCATGGTTTCACATATCCATAGTGAAATTACAAAGATTCTATCCTTGGATTTTTAGTGCACTAGCCTCGGAACTTCACATATCCTTAGCCTTAGAACTTCAATGCAACTAGCCTCAAATTAATCACAAAGGAAGATGCCATAGAACTTCACATGAATGTCATAATTCTTCACATGAGCTAAGGCTACATACCCTTCGCATGAGAGATACATATCCTTACAAGAACAAGAGGTATAGACTTTTTGGTATTCAAAGAACAAGAACAAGGTACAATGCTTCAGATTTGACCTTCAACCATACTTTCCTTTCTCGCAAATAATAGAAGATAACACAAGATAATATGCTCTAGATGTCTTTAGATTCAACACAAAGTTCAGATGCTTGAGAATGAGTGCTTTTAGGTAGAGATATGATGCCTTGGGTCTTGTATAGGAGTTGTCACAAAGATCGAAAATGTAGAGCCATAGAACTCACATTAAATGCCATAAGCAATTCACACAATTACATAGAATACATCCATAAAGGGGTATGCATGAACAGGGAATAGGCTCGCATGAATTTAAAGATAAGCTTACATGCCTTAAATAATATGCAGCCTTTATTCACAATTGTTTAACCACCAATTTAGACCTTAGTTTACAAGAGTTACAACAGGTTCAACCTCTTTCCAGACTTCTATGGCCATCTCAGTCCAGACTAGTATATTTACATGAAAATCCTGCACTTGCTCCTTGTACCAGCAAACTAATTTGAGGGAAATCGGTCTTCATACAGAGTTATAACAAACCTCCAAACCTTCGCTTAGACTTCAAATTTCTCTTGGATCTTCCTGAGCTCATATACCATGTTGAGTTTTCTAGGGCACACGCTAGAAATATTTTTTCTTCTACATGATATCTACTTCCAATGATTAGTTAGTATTAATTTCACATAGCATTCATTTAAAATCATTAAACTGTTATACAAAAGAAAATATCAACCATTAAACCATGAAAGAGCAGAAGAAAATTACCATGAAACCATGAGATAAGAGACACAAAAATTAGGCCTAAGACTGGGGAAAAGTCCACAAGGGGAAAACCCTTAAATTCTTCCTTATGAGAGAGACATAGAGTTCAAGATTCATCAATACATCAGAACATCATCAAGATAATAGCCAAACCAATACCCAAGAACAAGATGAAATGTCATGCCTTCCTTCTGATATTTTCAACCCCCTCCTTCATTTCTTCGTTGGAATAGAGCTCGAGGCAAGATAAATCAATGTGCCAAATGAGGAGAGGTGGTCTCCTTTATATAGTTATCAAAGGGGGTCAAATGGGTGCCTCGGCATCCCAACTGACTTAAAATAACATGAGGTTGACTTAAAATATTTGGAGGCAAAATTTTAAAATTCAAATTTTCTAATTTCTTTTCAAGATGAAAACATTGACCATGGCTACCATATTTCCAACAATTTCAACATTCTCTTTTTGCTTATTTTTCTTTCTTAACATGTCTATTTTTTTGCTAATATTGTTAAGAATTTAGGTTTTAAAGTTATCTAGCAAACTGCCAGGTTTAGTTTGACTTACTGATCTCAATGTTGGTTTACTTACTCTTACCCTTCCTCTTGATATATGCTTACATATTTCACAAAGTTATTTAAATGATAATTGGGATACATTCCTTTTACCCATTAGATTAAAGATATCAATCCACTCATCTCTAATTATTTTAAGAGGGGTTTTAGTGTGTCAAATCCTAAATCATGCAATTTTTCCCTCTTAACATTATACATAAATCTCTCTATTAAATCCTCAACGCTCTCATCTTCTTTTTGAGTCATTTTAAAGATTTCCTCTTTAAAATCATGGTGTATAAAATAGTCTATATTTTTCTAGAAATATTTGTTGCATATCATTCCATGATCTTATTGAATTAATCCCTAAATTCATGAATCATTTAAGAGCTCTATCTTTCAATGTTATTGGAAACAATTTCAATTTTTGAGCATCTAATAAGTAATTATAAGATATGCGAAGTATTTCAAATTCAAAAAGAAAGGTTTCCAAGGCTTTTGATCACATACCATGGAAGTTGGGAAGAAGAATGGAAAATCCAAGAGGATCTTCCTTATTGTCATCATCTCCATCCATTTCTTCCACCTTCTCTGCCACATCTTCCACTTCTACCTGCAAAAGTGGATGGTGATGTGGTTCTTACTGGATCACGTGATCAAGTGGGGGTTGTGGTATTGAAAAAATAGTTTTTTTGTTTTTGTAATTTTTTTGGAATGAGAGTGCTAATGCAATGTAATTTTTTGTGTTTGAAATGAAAGATGTCAAATGCAATTTTTTTTTGCAAAAAATGAAAGAAGTGAATCAACTAGAGAGGAAAATAGTACATACTTTGACACCTCCCCGACAACAACGCCAAAAGTGATGGCACTAAGTATTACAACAAGAATGTTGAAACTCCTAAGGGTCTTGACTTTAATTATCAGCTCGAGGTTCGTACAAAATTAAAAGGGGTTGGCACTTGTGTACAACATGCAATATACATAGATCACTTCTTCTATCTAGGCTACAAGAGATGCACATAAATTGCATAAAGTAAAAGGACAACAAGTAAACCTACTCTAATTGGAGGAAATGAAAGTAAATCAATTCAAGCAAGCTAGAACAAAACCAAATCTATTCTACTTTGCTTTTGGAATAAATTTGCAACTAAAAGAAAGTGCTAAAATACCAAACTCTAATCTGCAAAAAAAAGTAATTATGCTACAACAACTAGATTATCAATTCAAAGATGTCATTGAACTTCCAAATTCCACCCTCAGGGTCTTAGTGACGTTGTAATGTGCTAAGGAATGATAAACAGGCTTTTGGAGGGGGGGGCGAATCTAGAGGTGTTTTGATGCAATCTATGGACTGCTACATGATGCCCCTATTTTGCTATAAGAAACAACCAAGAGCAGTTTTTATGCATTCTACTTTCGGTTTTAGTGATGAAGAAGGTGAAGGAGGGGTAAAAGAGAGTCAAGGAGACTTTCCAAAGATCAGGTTCTTATTATGGATCCGTTTATGCAACAAAAAGACAAATATGGGGTTTCTTATAACTCTACAAAACAAGATTTTATGTAGCACAATATGCAGAAATATGTGAGGGGCAACCTCCTTGAAGAGAGGACTGCTTCCCTTCAAAAATCCTAGAAAATAAGATCTAGTTCCCTGTGACCTCACAACTACAAGAAGGGGTAGTAATTGCTATAAGCCAACCAAGTTTTGGTCATCCTACAATAGGGGGCAAGTTCCTTATTTTTCTCTCAATTGGATTTCATATGTTCTACATCGAATATTATCATTATCTTGCACAATAAATGCAGTAGGTACACAAGATATGTTAATCGTCTCTAAACCTTCCTAAGAACATATTAAAGATGAAAATTACATTATTAACTGCAGGAGGAAAGGTTTAATGTGCCTAGGAAAGGTTAGATGTGCCTTAATTTGTGTCTAATTTGGAGGCCCATCACCCTTCTCCAAAACTCAACCCTCCTCTTCAACAATTCGACCTCTTTCTCCTAGACTCGACCTCCCTGAAATTTGCTCCTGAAATCCCTTTGTTGCAATCCTTTTCCCTTCTATTTAGTCTCAGAGTCTCTCACTCGAGAAAATTGCTCTCTCAACAATAGCACTATAATGTGTCTTCATCCTCTCCTATGGGTTCTCTTTATAATTTCTCCATGGGCCAAATCCCTAATCTCCAAAATGATTGAGGGATACAATTAAATCCCAAGTCTTTTTTTATTATCAAAGGTGGAGATTAGATCTATGTCACTTAATTAATTGTATATTTTTCAAAAAGATATTAGCCCAAAGTCAACATTAATTAAATAAGTAACCAATGAAGTTAAAACTTAGGAAGGAGACCATATTAGTTGCTCCTTGCCCACATGGGTTGTTGATCTCTCAAGATCCTGTGAATTTCTTTATATTACGATGCGATCTAACAAACATCAAGGAATCCATGACAATCTCCGATCAACCTTGGGATGAATCACATCGTTGATCATCTTTTCTCATTTTTTTAGAACATTTGAATGACAATTTAAAACAACTAGTTGCATGTCGAAATGTCAAATGGCCACAAGATCCCATCATGACACGTGATGTTTTCTATGAAAGGAACTCCACTAATATCTCCCAAAGCATCCCCATCAATGTTTCAGTAAAACCTAGGGTTGTGGAAAACAACTTGATTAGTGTGCACTACACTCCTAATGAGATCACTACTTACACTACCCTCTTCAAAGAATTTTGCAACATTGTCATTTGGTCGTATGAAGAAATTCTTGGAATTGATCCTTAGATTGTTGAACATGGAATCATCACATATAAAGGAGTTAAGTTAGTCAATCAAAGGCTCCGACCAGTTAACCCTCACAAAGCTACTTCCATCAAGGTGAAAGTCGAAAAACTACTTTAAGACGAGTTTATCTATCTAATTCCCCTAATGGAATGGGTATTTAACATTGTTCCCGTCACTAAGAAATAGGGTACTTAGGTTGTTATTTGTTTTGTTTAAATGGAGTTCCTTAATTTTTTCTCCTTTTATTTTTATTTACCTTTTTTCTTTTAAGTGCTTTTATTGTTTGTGATTTCAATTGCAATATCTCATTTTTAAATTATGTTTTTAAAAATATTACAATTGTAAGTAAAAAAATATATCATTGAGATCTCTTTTCAATTTGGATGTTGATTTAGCCCTTGGAGGTAGCTCATTTGGAAAAGCATGTACACATGTTATATAAGATGCTATGAGGTCCTTGGTTCGATCCCCTAATTAACCTGTGTCCACGTTAGGGGAATGCATGATGCACCTAGTGGTTATAGTGGTAGCAAATAGAATCGACCTTATCTAAAACAAATGTGAGACCACCCTAGTGGCTAATTCCACTAGTCTCATTTAAAAAAAATGGTTGTTGATTTTAAAATCTTGATTGCAAAGGTATTGAATGCCAAGGCCATGATTTCAAAAAGGTTGCAACTTTATCCTTGAAAAATAAAGGATGATGCTACTAAGAGCACCACTTTGTGATTCATGAGTTGATTTTGAAATTTTGGTTGCAACAACACTAGTTGTTAAGTCCATGTTTTAGAAAAGTAGTTTCAACTTCAAGAAAAGAAGATACTATTGGTGCCACTTTTCAATTTGGGAGTTGATTTTAAAATTTTTGTTGACAACATTATGAAGTTGTTAAGACAATGATTGCAAAAGGTGGTAATTTGACCCCTAGAAAACAAAATGGTGTTAATAACCACACCAAGAAACAAGAAAATGTTATGGATAACACCACTTTTTGATTCAGGGTAAAAATAACCACTAAATGCAACCTCCAAAAAAATAAGAATTCCAAAAGGTTCTCATCAAGTATGTAACTACATTATAAGGAAATATGTTGAGAAGGAGTCAACTATCAAACACAAAAAAATCTAGTTATCCCCTGCTTAGAACAAGATCATTAGGGAAGTGATAAAGGAACAATAAAAATCTCTAAAAGGGGCCCTTGGTACAAAGCATTCTCTTATAAAGTGGGGCCTTGATGATTATTTTGTTCTTAAACATCAAGGGTTGGGCAAACCCTAAAAAAAAATTGTTGTGAGAAGACTTGTAGATCTTGGTGAGCTAGATATCCCTTTGATCTGAAAATTTATGGTAAAGAAGCAAAAAGTAATCGAGTGGTTCTCAAAGTCTTAAAAGGAGTGAGACTTTATAGGCTTAGATTATGTAGGTAAATTGGGGGTGGGAGTTAATTGAGTGGAGGAAAGAATATCAACGATGAAATCCTTTGGGCTTTTGAATTCAAGCACTAGAGCTACTATTTACTCCTTTCAATTAAAAAAAGCCTTCAATCTTATCAATTTATTGGGCTTTATGAGGAGATGATCCCTTTTTGGGACGGGTTACAAGTTCAGTAGTAAAAATAATCTAGAAAATCAAAGGTAACCATTGGCAAGGATCTTAATTTGACTACAAAAAGTGTTGAACTTCAAGAGAACTCTATGAGGGCCCACTCACAAACCTCTTTCTTCAAAAATTTTATGAGGCTAGATGGACTTTATTAGTCTTACTCCAACCTTGAGGAATCTTAAGGTGGGGGAGTATTAAATTGCTGAAAATTATGACAAATTTGTAGTACCTAAAGTTGTTTTCCAAGCTCCAAGGAGAACAATATCATTGTTTGAGGTGGGGGATATTTGAATCACCTTTTGATAATTCTTCAAATAAAAAGAGAAGAATGGAAACTCTATAACCCTTCCAAAATCTAATAGTCAATGGCTAACAGATGAAGTGTTTATGGATCTTGTCAATTTGGAATGGGAAAGAAGTGATTTCTCTTCATAGGTATCAACTAGCCTTCATATGGTAGTGGATCTCAAAAAAGGTTAAAGTTGATATTACAAAGTGGGCTTTTGATAAGAATAAAGATGAGAAGAATCTAGTACCAAATGAGAAGGATATTGTAGAGATCTACTCCTAAGACTTTCCATAAATCTTTAACGAAAATGATAGGCTAAGTTTGACAACTTTGGATGGCATGAAGAGGAAATTGATGGAAGAGACGGAGGCCCAATGGATGATACTTAAGAGCATAATTTTTTTATAATCCAATGGGGATGAAAATACTAGGTTCTTCCATAATTATGTTAACCATCAAAAAATGATCAAATACAATATGGGAAATGCAAACTTCAAATGGGAATAAGCCCAAGTCTTTCATGTCGATAGCTAGCATGGGGGTATTACACTTTAAGAGTCTCTACTAGGAGCTTGTCAAAGTCAACATAAATAAAATTGTGAAGATAACTTCCTTTTTTCTTACTTTAGTTGGGGAGGAGAATACATTGTTAATAGAAGGAAGTGTCTAACAAGGGACTAAATGAAATATTAGCCTCCATTCGAAGAGATAGAAGCCCCATGTTGGATGGGTGATCAATTAAGTTCTTTATTGGGTTTTGTGATATGTTTGAAGTGGCACCACTAAGGGTTGTGGACAACACAAGAACTTAAAAAGCAGTTGGTGATTCCAACTCTATATTTATCTCCCCAATACCTAAGAAAGGCAGTCCCAAATCATTTTATACTTTCCAACCTATCCTTATGCAACTACATCTATAAAACTATAGCTAAAGTTAGCATTGTTAAGCTGAAGAAGATTTCTTTGTGTCCATTTTATTTGAATGGTGTGGTTTTTCGCATGTAAGGCAAATCCCTGAAGCCATAGGGATAGTAAAAGAGGGCTTGCATTTTATTAAAAATAAAACAACAAATGCAATGGTCATGAAGTTAGACCTCTCTAAAGCATATATTATAGATCACATTGGCTCTACTTGAAGTTATTTTTTTCTTCTTATTTTTGTTGAGATGTTCAATTGGATCATGGAGTGTTTGACTTCCATCTCTTTCATCGTTTTATTCAATGGATCTGCCTCAAGATCTTTTAATCCCTATTGAGGGCTGAGGCAAGACTATCCTCTGGCTTATCTTCTATTTTAGATATTGTTGAAGAGTCGGTTAGAGCAATTATAGAAGCAAAGAGAATAGGGCTCTTACTAAGATAAAATTGGGAAGGCCCTTTGTTTTGACTCATTTGTTTTTTGTGGATGGCATGTTATTTTGTGACAGATTAAGGAGAGAGGTAGATAAGTTAAAGGATACCCTTGTATTGTATTGTATAACTTCGAGTATGGAAATCAATAAGATGCAACCCTCTATTGTCTTTAACGGGTGGAGGAAGAATCCAATGAAAGGATTTTACAGGTTCTCCATTTCAAAGGTCAAATGTTCAAGTAGGCTTTAAGCATCCAGGATTTTTCTTAGAACCAAATGACTAACTGGAAAGGCCCTTTGTTTTGACTCATTAAGTTTTTGTGGATGATATGTTATTTTGTGACTGATCAAGGAGAGAGGTAGATAAGTTAAAAAGAGATACTTGTGTATAGCTTCAATTATGTAAATCAACAAGATGCAATCCTCTATTGTCTTTAATGGTTGGAGGAAGAATCCAAAAAAAGGATTTTACAGGTTCTCCATTTCAAAGGTCAAATATTCAAGTAGGCTTTAAGTATCTAGGATTTTTCTTAAAAACAAATGACTAACTGGAAAAAAGATTGTCAGTGGCTGATTGATAAAAAGGCTTAAAAACAAATGACTAACTGGAAAAAAGATTGTCAGTGGCTGATTGATAAAAAGGAAGATAGGACTAAGCAATGGTGTAATCATTGACTCTCCCTGGGAGGAAGATTGACTATGTACAAGTCAGTGTTGGAAGCGATTCCAATTTATTGGCACTATATGGTCTCCATCCATAAGGGGGTTCTTGAATCTCTAAAGAGGAGATATTTTAAGTTTCTTTGCACTGCTAAACAAGAGAGCAAGAGAGAGAGAGAATCCTGCTGATAAATTGGAAATCATTTTCCAAACCCAAGGGGAAGGATAATTGGGGCCTAAAAAATGTTCATATTTTTGGTAAGGCCTCGGTTGCAAAAAACTTATGGAGGATTGTCTCTAAACATGGAATATGGAGGCAAGTGATGGCGCAAAAGTACATGGATCCATACTCTTTAGATGAACGGATAGGAAACGATTTGACAATGTTTTAAAATGCGTCAATATTTTGGAAGACCAAGTATTGGCTTTTCCAATGACTGGAAAATAGAAAGAAATGATAAGAGTTAAAATAAAGGTTGATCCATGGGTTGGCATTGGAGAAACTTTTAGGCTCCTTCTGGTTCTAATTAAATCTTTGAAGACACAGGGTATATGCACTCTGGAACACAGCTAATAACCTAAACACTTATATATGGCAGCAAGCCTAGAGAGAAGGGGAGGACTTACGAATCTCTCAATCAGATGCAGAGTTGAGGAAGGATTATATTAGTCAATGTCAGAAATATCATATTAGACTAAAGGATGAAGATACCACTTTGGCTGGTCCAGGAAAACAGTATTATGGCAGTATATCCCAAGTCAATGTTACAAATTCTTATGTGAAGAAGCTCAACAAGGTGAGGTAGCTTGATGGTGCGAAGTACTATGGCAAGCAATGGCTCCTCTTCAATCTACGGTATATATGGCTGGTGGTATGGAACAAAGTCTTGACATGGGATGTGCTTCAAAAGTGTAGTAAAACTGGTTCAGGTAGATGTAACCCTCTATAAATAAGATGGAGAATTCATGGAGGGGTGGCATCAATCAACTATAGAAGAGGCCTTCAAAAATTGATTTTGAAAAAGGGAGTTAAAAGCTATCAGAGCCCTTTCATTTATTTCATGATAGATAATTCCTTGTTACCAATGTGCTTCTCAAATTAGAGATCTGTTTGGTCACTTTAAACTTTGTTCCAAACCATTAAAGGAAAGAATCATTAAACCTTTTCATAATGGCAGGTCAATGCCGAGGGGCTTTTTTTATGGAACGAGTCAATAAAATGATTATGTTGGTGGTGATGGTGGCTGTTAGTATATTTCTGATCATTCCTGTATTTAAAGCAGGTTTGGGCAGGGGCACTAATAGTTATGCTGAGCTGATAGCAATGATAATCCTTTAGAAACTGTCAGTGGAAAACAGCATTTCAAAGCTGCAGATCTATGGGGATTCAAAGGTGATCCTTATCTGGGTTAAATGTGGCTACAGGACAGAACTTAAAGTCGCAACCCAATCTGGGTTAGGTCAAGCTTATGGTGGTCCTTTTATCAACTTCTTCATTCCTTCACATCTATACAAAACTGAATACTCAGGCAGATAAACTTTCACAAGCTGATCCACTGATAGCAGTTAACAGTGTCAATGTGTCTGAATTTTGAGGAGACGTATTGCTGGAGGAATCTCAGCTGATTCCTGAATTTTGACATAACTTGTAGAACTCTATGTTCCAGTCATTAGGATCCATTACAGCTTATAATTTCCCGAAGAATGTTGTAATATGCTATGAAAAGGGACAGTGATCTGGTGCTTTCATGGAATAGTTTTATGTATGCCTAAGGAGAACAGGTTATACTTGTAAACTTGGTTTTAAGCTTAATTTTCTACTCGGGCAGACGAGCTTTCAAAAGCTGGTCTGCTGCCGACAGTTAACAGTGGGTATGCGTCTGAGTTTCAAGAAGGCATATTGCTAGAGGAATCTCAGCTGATCCCTGAGTCTGACATAACTTGTATAACTTTCTGTTCTGGTCATTCAGATATACTCCAGCTTGTAATAATGTAAGTACAATGAAAAGGGGCAGTGATCAGGTAATATCATGGACTGGTCTTATGTATGGTTATGGAGGACAGGTTATGCCTGTTTTGACTGTAACATTAACCCTGGATATGAAGACTGTATGAAGGTTTAGACCAGTGTTGCACACATCGCGATAAAATCGGAAAATCGCGATTTTTTAAATTTGCCGATTCAAAGCGCGATTTTTATCGAAAAAATCGCCCATTTTTTTTTATAGCGATTTTTATCGAAAAAATCGCGATTTTTTGAAAAAATCGCGATTTTTTCGAAAAAATCGCGATTTTTTCGGTTAAAATCACGGGGGGCGCGGGCAGCAGGGTTTTATATGGAAAAAACGATTTTTTTTTTATTCATTCAGCAGTCCGCCGCGGAGGAGAAGGAGAAGAAGGGAGGGAGAGGGTTGCCGTCGGTTGTGGGAGCGAATCGAAGCGATTTTAGGAGGAATCCAAGCCAAGATCGCCAATTTGTCCATAAACCAGGTATGTAGATTAATTTTTTTTTGTTTTGGTTCAATAAAAACTTTGTTTTTCATTGTTTTTAAAGAATTTTTGGAAATTTTTCATTGATTTGGGATGGGTTATTTGTTATGACTATGAGAACCAATTTTTGATTTTTATTTTCTCATTTTCTTTAAACATTGTTTATTTTTTTTTATTTTTCATTGTTTTTTGGCATTTGGTTGGGTGACTTGGGTTTAGAAATTGGGATTTTGGAAATAATTAGCTTGTAATTTTGCAAATGCTAAATTGTAATTTGTATTTACTATTATCATTTATGTAATCCTAAATTCCTATTTCCTAATCCTTATTTTTCCATAGGTTTGCAAATTCAAAATTCAAAAACAAACATGCCAAGGAAATTGGATCCTTTCTGGGAATATGGTGACCCTAAAACTCCGAATGATAGACAAAACTTGTATTGCAAGTTGTGTGGAAAGGAAATATTCGGGGGGGTGTACAGGTTGAAGTTCCACCTTGCACAAATCCCTGGGCGTGATGTGGGGCCCTGTCTAAAGACAAATGCTGAAATTATCCAAAAAGCCATGAGAGCATTGGGAGAATTAGAGCACACTAGAGACGCCAAAGAAGAACTCAAAAGGCAACTAAAAAGGTCAGTTGAAGGAAGTGGGCCAAGTGGCACAGGTTCTACTGCAGCGTCAGTCAATCCGTTTGCTGCATCATCATATTTTGTTCCTCGAACCACACCTGGTTCACAACCAACTATCGGTTCAATGATGAAAAGAACTGAAAAAGAAAAAGCTGACAAGTTGATGACAAAATTTCTCCTCTGGAGTGATATTCCTTTCAGCATTATAAGGAATAATCCATTTTTCCAACCTACTCTTGATGCTGTTGCCAGTGTTGGCCCGGGGTACAAACTCCCTTCTCTTCATGATTTCAGAGGCCGGCTTCTTCAAGATGAAAAGCGTGACTGCACCCAAAGATTGGAGGATTTTAGGGCATCATGGGCACAAACAGGATGCACTGTTATGTCAGATGGTTGGACTGACCAAAAGGGGAGAACCCTTATAAACTTCTTGGTTAGTTGTCCCTTGGGGACTATGTTTATCAAATCTGTTGATGCAACTCATCAAATCAAAGATGCAAAAAATTTATGTGATTTGCTGGATGTGTTTATTTTGGAGGTGGGTGCAGAAAATGTTGTCCAAGTCATAACGGACAACGCTGCAAATTATGTTGCTGCTGGTAGAATGCTTATGGACAGGCATCCTACTTTATTTTGGACACCTTGTGCTGCCCATTGTATTGATTTGATGTTAGAGGACATAGGGAAAATTCCCTTTGTCAAAGACGCTGTTGACTCATCAAAAACCATCACAAAATTTATTTACAATCACACATCTGTGCTTAGCTTGATGAGAAAATGCACCAACAACAAAGAGTTGGTGCGCCCCGCCATTACACGGTTTGCGACGAGTTTCATATCTCTTCAATCCCTCTTGAATTCTATGTGGGATTTGAAGAGAATGTTTGTTTCAGAGGAGTGGCGTTCTTCGCCAATGAGCCGCAAACCAGAAGGAGAGGCCGTCTGCAGACTTGTTTCATACCAAGAAGACTTCTGGGCGGGAGTGCAGGAGGTGTGCGCTGTCACTGAACCTTTGGTAAAGGTTCTTCGGTTGGTAGATGGTGAGAAGCCCGCAATGGGCTATTTGTATGAAGCCATGGACAGGGCCAAAGAAGCCATTCGGTCCTACTATGATGACAAGGGAGATGATGGGTTCCAGAGACAACTCCTTCTATGGAAGGTCATTGATGAGCGATGGAACAACACACTCCATCGTCCCATTCATGCTGCTGGGCTTTTCCTGAACCCTGCATTTTCTTATGCATGTGGGTTTAATTTTGATGTTGAGGTCGTGGAAGGATTATTAACCTGTGTCCAGAAGATGGTGAGATCTTCAGCAGAACGTATGGAGATCTCTAGACAAATTGAGCAATATAAGTTGTCAGGTGGCTTATTTGGCTTTGATATGGCTGTCATTGATAGGACGATTAAAATGCTAGGTATTTTTTAGTTTGTAGTATGTACTTTGTAACTTTGTTTCAAATTTCATTGTTTCTTCAAATTCCATTTTTTTCTTATGTTTATTTAAAATTTTATTTGTAATTTTGTTGTAGACGCATGGTGGAAGATGTATGGTGGCAGAGTACCCCTTTTGCAAAATCTTGCCATACGCATCCTCAGCCAAACATGCAGCTCCTCGGGATGTGAGCGCAATTGGAGTGTATTTGAAAAAATACACAACAAGAAGCGCAATAGGTTAACACTTAAACATTTAAAATATTGCAAATTTCCAAATAAATTTTTGAATTCATTAAAGTTTTAAACAATATTTTTTTTATAATATTAATTATTAATTATTAATTTATTATTTCATGAACTTTGTACAGGTTGGAGTCCCATAGACTTAATGACATGGTCTATGTCTACTACAATCTTCGATTGTGGGTGAAACAACTAGAGAAGACACCTGATACGGAAGCCATCTCATTGGATGGGATTGACACCACTGCTGAATGGAGGGTTGAGACCGAGAGGCCTCTCATGGATCCCACTGAGGATTGGTTAGTGCAGGATGAGGGGGAGGATGAGGGGGAGGAGGAGCAGGAGCAGGAGCAGGAGGAGGAGGAGTTGGAGGAGCAGGAGGAGGAGGTGACACCGCCTACCCGGGCTACCCGGGCTACCACTACCACCAGTAGAGGACGTGGTGGTCTCCGTCCACCTCAGCCTCCTATAGCTGCTACTACTAGTTCTTCAGCTTCTAGAGCACGTCAGACTCCACTGCCATTTCCACCACCACAGGCACCAGCTTCTACATCTAGAGGGAAAGAGAAAGTTGTGCCATTTTCTCGCAAGAGGGGCAGAGGAAATCAATAGGATTAGAATTTCATTTTATTGTATATGACATTATGACATGATGAGATACATTATCATATTTTTTGTTGATATTTTGAGGCTGAGTTGGACTTGGGACTCAGGACTTACTATTCAGGACATGATTCAATGTTATGTGTGATTTTAGCGCTAGAAATGATATTAAACATCTTATATATTAGTTTTTTTATCATATTTATGTGTCAATGTATTTATTTTATGTTGTAGATGGTTTAGATATTAAAAAAATTGAAAAAAAATGAAAAAAAATGAATATTTTTGTGCCAAACGATTTTTTCCCGCTTTTTTCCGATTTTTTTCCCGATTTTAACGATTTTTTCCGCTTTTTTCCCGGCGCCGATTAAATCCCGATCGCGATGTGTGCAACACTGGTTTAGACAGACGTAATCTTCTGTCTTTACCTTTTGACTGACCGGTCTTATGTATGATTTTGGAGGACAGGTTATACCTGTAGACTTGGTTTTAAGTCTAAAATGGATATGCATATGATAGTATGATTTAGACAGATTTAATATTCAGTTTTTTCCTTTGAAAATAAAGAAAGGAAAGTAGTTTCCCTTTACTATTGAGGATGTTCTAACACATCAATAAAATCGATACAACATTTTTCCAATAAAAAAACAACACAAATGCACACAACCAACACAGCATTTGTTAAAAAATAATATCCAACCAATTCCTCAACAAATATCAATTTAAGATGTTTTACAATATATGATCATTAAACTTTCTGCTGAAACAAAATATTTGCAGACTTTTGGTTCACTACCTTTTATGCTCTGCACAGCGTTACTTACAGAAAAAGCATATAAAAACACTACAAAAACCAAGAAACCATACACGTTTACTGTCTATCAGATTTCAGTATTTGTTATTTATATAAACTATCAAATACAATATGTTTAAACATGATTTAGTAGCATGCAAACCTCCAATGTTTGCACAGGTTAAAGTTATATGAGATACATTTGGACCCTAAGGGCTAAAGTGTAAAGCATGTGACAGAAATCAGTTCACCTGTATAGCAAGAGATCATTGAAATGCATGTACAAAAATGGTCATAATTAGTCCCTTTTACCAGATAGTGAAGCGTTCAAATAATGAGGGGATAATCTGAGCAAATGATGGGCAATGAAAGCTGTAATGAATGATTTTTCTACAGAAAATAACAAACTTCTATTTGTTCAGGAGCACTTGCAGAAATGGTTCGGTCAAAAATAAAGATAGCAAGATCAGCAGAGCTTTACATAAACGCTAATAGACACGCCCACACCCACAGGTGCATGTGCATCCAAAGGAAAATATTGTGGCAGCATTTTTTATTCATGATATTCAGTTTTTTTTTCATTATTCTGATATTACCCTGTCAGTACCTAGTATATTTTACTAGTTTACTTTTAATCTAGAACTGGGAAATATTCACTATACTATTTTAATCATTCAATGCAACACACAAATCCCCGGATGGGCAATGCAATCATACAACACGTTAATCAGTTACAAGTTACAGAAAAGAGCTGGGATGCAGAGGTTGATCTACCTTTTTAAATTAAACTAGCCATTATAAAAGACATATGAAGAAATCAACTTGCTGGTTTTTCTTCTAAGAGTATAGCAGCAGTAGTTCCATGGCTCTAATGTGAAATGCAGGTAGATATATACGTCAGGAACAATATACAATAACTAACAGACTTATATGAGACACAATACGCAGCTAGTCAAAGCTGTAATGCTTATCAACTGCTTCAGACACCTCCCAGGTGCATTTCATTCCCTTAGGGAACACAACCAAATCTGCGGGTCCAATCTCAACATAGTCATTGTAGCCATCTGGGTATACCTTCACTCTTCCCTCCAACAGATAACATGTTTCAGTTGCAGTATAGGTCCAAGGAAACTTACTAGGAGGGCATCCCCACCTGCATCCACCAGTCATTCCTTTATTTCCACTTAATTCATATGAGAACTTGGAATAAAAACAAGATTCAAATCAACAAAGTCACTCTTTTGCAATGCCCAGATTACAATAGTGGTCAATGAAGTACAACATAGCTCCTCAGATCCATCCACTGAGCATATACATGCAACAGGTCATTTCATTGGGCAAAGGAAATTAATAACGACAATCCTAGATCATTTTTAGATACACACAGGCACAGCAGACAAATTCAGACACAATACTTTATGTAATACCGTTTATAAGATTATCATAAAGGTGACCGCCAATTTTAAGGATTCTAGGCAAGGTGATCTCCAGGGAGCAGGAGGATTTTCTGACTGGTAGACAGATAGTAGATGGAATTATCACGGCTTGAGAAATTCACTCTTTGAAATCGTCAAAGAAAAGTAAGATGTTGATAACAATGAATATTTAAAAAGTTTCTTACAGACTCAATTGGAATTTCATGGTTAAAATGCTAAAAGCTTTTGGCTTCCCAGATAAACACATAAAATGGGTCCTCAGTTGCATTTCATCGAGCACATTTTCTATTTTGGTAAATGAAGGCTCAGTAGCTCCATTCAATCTAAACAGACCAACCTACCAAAGGGTACCCTCTCCCCCTTCCTCTTTATACTAATGCCAGAAGGATTAGGTCACACTTTGAACAAATTTAAGGAAGAATGGCTTCCTAAAGGAATTAAACCTACCCTGGAATCAGAAGCCATTTCACATCTACATTTTGACAGTTTGTGGATGACATGCTGCTTCTGAGAGAAGAAAAATGTGCACAAAACCAAAAATCCTAAAGGTGTTTCAAATCATTTTCTATGAGCTTCAAGTGGAATGTAGATAAGATAAAACAGAAATCATTTGCGATACCAACTTTTCAGTCCAGAGACACCTTAACAGATTTCTGAACTTCCAAAGAGCATCCCTTCCAAGAAAATACTTAGGACTTGGGAGTTCCCCTTATTGAGAACTCTGAACAATCACTCTCTTGGGGAGACATTATCAGCAAGATTAGAGAAAAACTGAACAGCTCGACTTTCATATTCCTCTCCCTTGAGGGAGACTAGTACTCTTCGAAACTATATTACAAACTATTATGTGTTCTCAGCCATAGAAGCCCAAGCTAGAGTAATAAAAGTGATGGCGAAACTTAAAAAGTATTTATGGGTTGGAATTCACAGATGGAGACGAATTGACCACTTGTAGCATGGAATGCAGCCTGGCGCTCAAAAGGGAAAGAGTAACTTGACAATAGAAAATTATAAACCTTCATCAAAAGACTAAGTGGAAAGGTGGCACAGCGCCACTTCAATGAAATATGAGCCTTATGGGCACACAGCCTACAGGTCAAGAGAAACAAATATGCTAAAGGAATCAAATGGGAAATCTTATCCAGACTGAAGGACCTTCTGAATAGATCTTTGATCCGGAACAGTGCTAAAATTAGTTCGAGAGCATTGTTTCTGGGAAGTAAAAGATGGGAATTGAACTCTGTTTTGGGAAGATGACTCGATACAGGGGAAAAAACCCTAAAATCAATGACGAACTGGAAAAAGTGAGAAAGGTTTTTGACAAAGCAATTTGGCACATAATCAACAAATATTGGGTAGGAGAAAGCCAAGATAAGGAATTCGATTGGAAAACCAGGGAATATAAACCTCCAGACCCAAGAGAGCTAAGGGCAGAAAAAATGCTGGTAACGCATAAGTGGACTCGCGACGGAGATTAAAGGACTCAATTGTTGGAATTATCGAGGAAAATTCTGAGGGCCCGGAGGATTTAGGGGAGAAAACCCCTCTGCTTGGCACAGTAATGCAACAGAAGATAGATGAGGCCAATAGAAATGGGAGTTATGTTTGGAATGTTGAAACAATGACAGCCCAGTCTCAACACTTATACGATCAGAGCAGCAATGAAGGTCGCGGCCAAGAAAAGATAGAGGAAACAGAGCCAAAGTCAGGGCAGATGAACAATGTATCCAATCTCGCTCCATTAAGTGCACAGTCTGCTGATAAGATGAAATAAGAAAATGCTACCTCAATGACCAAGAAATGACCACAAATGTAGGTCAATGGAACGAAAAATAGTACATCCAGTGCAGGTATAAAGAGAGTGGGAAAGCAACTCAGAGGCAATACTAAGATGTTGTAACGCCACATATCTGAGCGCATCCTGACCAAAGTGAGAATGAGCAGCCTGCTCGTATTACTAAGAAGGTATTGGACAATACCCATTATTGCGATCTCATTGAATTTAACATAAATGTGCCCGATTCATATATTTAACCCAGCTTAATTCAATCGTGTTAACTTTGAGATTACAATCAATACCTAACCTATAAACATTAGATAGCAAAAATACTTATCAAGGAACACTGCTTACTTGGGCCATGAACGAACTTTTAGCTCTGAAAGGCGACTTTCAGCAGGATTACTCTCAATCTGAATTCCCATACTCTCCATTACTTTAGTCCCCACTTTGCTCTCTGACATGGCCCTGATTCTTACACTTCTAACGTCAGATCTGCCCACTGGAGATTGAATTATGGTTCTAAGACCTCCCTGAGCAGTTGGTCCAGTTACCTTGCACAAGGTTTTTGAAGGAGATGAAACGGTCGACGGACGCGAGGTTGCAGAAGGATGAATACCGACGCATTGAATGGGTGAGGTGCTGAGGACTTTGGAAGCCATTTATCTAAAGAATAACTCATAAAGTACCACTTATTCCGAAGGTACGAGTTGAAGTTGGACAGAAAAAATACATATATTATGGGTCACGAGATGGCTCTAGGTAAGGTGCAATGAGTGGTTCTAATGTGGCGATTCTCTTTGTGTTCGATAAGTTAGATTCATTGTCCATATGTTATGAAAACAATTTTAGTACCGGAATCTCTTTTTTTCCTTACAAAACGCGGAAGGAAACCATTTAAAAGGTTTAAAAGTGGGATGGGGAAAGATTATATTAATTATATATAAATTATAGGAAAATAGAAAGATAAAAAGTTAAGTAATAAGTTGTTGGAGAAATGTTTTTACAATTTAATATAAGGAAGATGTATAATTTTTATAATGTTTAATTTAGATTTGATAAGTGATATTTAATATAAGGAAGATGTATAATTTTTATAATGTTTAACATAGAGTTGATAAGTGATATTTAAATTAGTGTAAATTTATTTTAATTTCTACTAAGTATTTAGAGGTATCAAATCTCTTTTTAATTTAAAAGAGGTTGGATCCCTTTTGGGCTTGGTAAATTTGGAGTTAAGATGGATTGAGATTGATTTTATTATTAATTACAATTATAATTATTAGTTTTATATCTCAGTGAAATTACTTTTAACTTTTTATTATTTTTTAACTGAGCCCACATGTAAATATTTACACCACTACAACATCTCCCCTATACATTTTTGTTTTTAGATTTAATTTTTAAAATGTTATAAAATAGAATTAAAATAAAATATTTTGATTTTGAAATGAGTCATGGTTTTGGGCAACTGGTATTGATAAGCTATGGTGCTTGCCCATGGTATTGTAACAAATCTTATTTATAGCCCTAAGGGATAGCTTAGGAGTTCTTGTTGCTAGGTACCTCACCTTTTGGGAGGTCACGATGTCAAATCTCCTCGACCCCCTTGGGGTTAGGCCTTGCTAGTTTTGCTAGCGGGTAGATCCATGTATCGATCACTTCTGAACCACCTTAAAAAATACAAAGCCTATTTACAAGTTAATAATATCCATGAAATATTTTGATTTTGAAATGGGTTATGGTTTTTGGACATATGATATTTATAAGCCATGCTATTGACCCATGGTATTGTATGCTATTGTAAAAAAACCTATTTAAAAGTTAATAATATCCATAGTAAAATGGGGCTAATCTTGTTATATTGTAAGTATTAAATTTTTATGTGCTTATTAATTAAATTTAACTATGTTTATGGAATCATTATTTTAATTTAGATGTAATTTTTTTTAATTTATAACTAGTAGTTATATGTTATATATTTTAATGTGATAATGTATATTAGGATTTTTAAATTTAAATCTTTTTTACATCTAATGTCTAAGAACTAATAGCTAACATCTAACACATACACATCTCCCGGGGATGTAAAAATATTTCATGTCGACCATAAATAAAATAATTCAGTATCAACATTATATATAATAATGATGATGATTCATATATATATATATATATATATAAACCATCATGCATTCATAATATCCAAAGAAGCCATAAAGATCTTACCAAGGGTGTTGGGATATCAGGTTCGTGAATGAATAAATAACTTGCAGGAGTTAATGCTCATCATTTCTAACACTTTTCAGTTTTTTTTTATCATATAGATAACCATAAGGACTTTCAGATGTATTTCCCTTTTTGTAGATTTTGTAATCTTATATTGTATATTTTCGAATATGGAAATATAAACATTTTTTCCCTAGGAAAAAAAATTAAAAATAATTATAATTAAAATGTGTAATGCATCTTCTCAAATATGAGGGAGATGTGTAATTCTTTTCATGCTCAACATGGAGTTGAAAAGTGGCATGTGTATAGAACAAATAACTTAATGTCTACCATAAATAAAATATTTCACATTATATCATTAATTTTTAATAGTATAGTGGAAAATGATTTAGTACATTGACTGAAGCGATAATATTTTAAAAGGAATGAGTTGTATCTATTTAAATGACTATTCAATGAATGTAAATATCAGTATGTTTAAATGAAGCACAGGTACCTAGAAACCTATACACAACCACTACAAGATTTTGGTCTCTACCCAAAAAGTGCACAACTCCTTGTATGTTAGTATTATAGAAATTAAAAACTAACACATAGAGAGGAAATTGAGAAATTCACAAGAGACAAGAAACAATAATAAATTTTCATTTCTTATTCACATACACAACAATTTTTTCATACAATCAATGTACAATTCTATTATGGGTTATGCCTCAACATGCTTTGTTTGTTTCACACCAAACTCAACTAGTTGTTCTCCTCCTCCTTTGTTTTATCATCCTTTTCCAACTTCACAAGCTCTTCCTGTTTTGATCTCTCGAGCTCTCCTTTTTTTCTCGTTATCTCATCTCTTCCCCCTTCTTATGTCCACTTCTTGTTCTTAAACAATGATTGGGTAACCGAACCACAACAGTGGTTTGGCTTCCTCATATGTTTCCTAATATAATCATCATTCCTTCATATATTGAACAATCATGGTGGTTTGACTCCCCAACTAATCCTTATTTCCTTGTCCAATTCCCTAGCTAATCATTGCTTCTTTGCGCAGATGGCCAATTGATTCATCTCAAAGTCCCTTCCAACATGTTGAATCATTGCAATCATGACATGTAGTGTTAAAGTAGAGTTGCAACACTTTAACAACATCAGTGTTACAACAACATAATAGCAGGGTGGTGTTGGAAACGTAGTAGTGAAGTGGTGTCCAAATATGGAGTTATATCAATATTCCAAGGTGCCTTGCATACCTTTCAAGCTTCTATAAAATCAATACCCTCTTCATACAACTCTTTCAAGCATTTGAAGCTCATGACTTCAACTGACAAGCTATTCAACAAATTTATCCTCAACCTAACACATCTATAACCTTATTTGATTTTCCAAACTTGTGTTTCAAACAGACATGTAACTTTGTAAAAATGTTACCCATTTGGAATGCCTCTAATTAAGCTTCCTTTAATTAGTACATACTATAACACCTTATGATTAGTGAATAAGACAAACTCCTTCAGTAGCAAGTAAAGTTGCTATATCTTCGCAAATAACTCCTAATAGTAAACAAACTACTTCTTCTTAACATAATTTAGATTTTGGCTAAAGAATGTAATTAATCTTCCTTCTTGACAAAAAAATGCTTCAATTGTAGAACTAGTCACATCAAAATTCACTTGAAACACCTTATTGAAATATGGAAGCACCTAAATTGGTTGTTTGGTTACATTCCTCTTCAAGTTCCCAAATCATTTCATGGCTCTTATTGTCCATTGGGAATTTGTTTTTTTTCAAACATTCTATAAGTGTTGCAAAAATCTCACTAAAATTTCAAATAAATTTGTTATAGAAGCTTGCTACACCATGAAATCTTCTCATATCAGAGCTACACTTAGGTGTTGGCCAATCCAAAATGGCCTTTACCTTTTGAGGATCCATCTTCAATACTTCCTTGGAAATTACAAATCCCAAGTAAACTAACTCCTCCTTCATGAATGTGCACATTTTCAACTGTATTAGCAATTTCTCTTCCCTTAGCCACTGTAACACCTTTCTCACATGCTCCAAGTGTTCTTCCTTGGTATTACTAAAGATCATAATTCCATCTATGAATAAAACAATAATGATCCCTTGATCTGGATCCTCCAACAACCATAATTATCCAAGATCTTTTTGTTTTGTGATGTTGTTAGAATTGCATTTAAAAGAGCATAAAAGAACCACGTATACATTCTTAAATAAGAGGAAACATGATAACGGTCAGCAAATCAAGAACATGATACATTTGATAACGGATTTCACCCAGTGTGGGTTACGTCTCCAACCCTGGTGTCAAGATGGTGTAGGCCACTTCATATAATGATGGAAATGATGATGATGTACATGGACTGTTCTTTATCATAACAAGGTCATCTGCCCTCAACAAGAGTGGCTTGTCTCTCCACAATATGTTCTCCCTACAAGAATTCTCACACAAATGGGCTTCCTTCAACATGACAAAATAACAAGATCTCACATAATGTGGCAACTAATATCCCCTCAACATAGTTACATAGGGATCTCAACAACAATACATAGCATGAAAAACTAATGAAATCTCACATAATGTGCAATAATGATCCCTCGACATAGTATCAAACAAAGATCTCAAGAATAATACATCATCTCAACAATAATGAAAGGAAACATAACATGATTGCTTCATGTACCTTCACTTCTAAAGATAGCCAAAAAATTAAAGGATCGGCTGCTAAAACTAACTACACCACTGAATTTCTAGCGTCGAGTAGTGTAAAATCGACTATCCATTCATCAAATTTTGACACCATCAAAATCTGGGCCTTTGGGAATCTTTTAGATTCCCCATGATTCTCCAAAGATTTTGCTCCATGAGCTGACTGGAGATCTTCTCCTCAAATGGAAAATCTGATATCACCATTGTGATCCTTGCGAAATTCTGAGACTTTTGAATGTAAAGTTAGCTGCATTCTGACTTTGGCAAATTTCAGCCTTCAAGAGAATCTTTTAGATTCCTTGATATTATTTAAAGATTCCACATTGAGGGGACCTTGCAAATCTGTTTCTCAAATGGTGAATCTAACTTCACCATCGCATTCCCCTCTTTGCCTAGGCAAGGTTCTGCCCCCTGGAACTATGTCATGGTTCTGCCTTGTGTCGAAATTTCGTCCCTCATGGTTCTCTAGCTCCAAGTTCCCTCATGTGCTCTGTCTCCGATCCGCAGGTCTGGTCGCTGCTCGGTTGAATGGCGAATGTGAGTTCAAATAGACTTTGGGCGGCAGAGCCACCAAAGTATGAGCCATGGCTCGTTGGTGGCGGACTCCGCTACCCCAGTGGAGGTTACAGGTTTGAGTCGTTGAATTGGCAATTTGTTGGTGCAGTATATATATATTTTGGTTTAACAAACACAATGGTCACATTCACGTTTAACTATTTAATGTTTGGTACATTAATATGGTTGACCATTTAATATAACATGCGGTTATGTATTGTGCATTGAATGGGTCGTGGGGTATGGCAGGGGTCACAACCTCCCAACCCAAATTCTTTGTTGTAAAGAAGACTGTGACCCTATTTGGCTTACAGAAGAGAGTAATCATCAGTGAGAAAGAAATTCAGAGGACAAGGGCTACAATTTCTTTGGTGAACAATTGCTTACTCTATGTGGGGCGTTTGATTTAGTCATTTTTAATGGCTTGACTAGATGGGAAAAATCCGGTAATTTCACTTGCAATACTTACAATGGAGTAAGTGTAGTAGATTATGTAATTTGCTTGTATGGTTTGTGTGAGAAAATGGAGGAAGTTTTGATTGGAGATCAACTTTGGGACTTAAAATAAGATCACAAGCCAATTTATTTAAGTTTCTCTTGGACTAGAAAGAAACAATTAGAGTAAAAAATTCAACATGTCCAACAAAATCTCCCAAAGGGAAGAATTCTTTTGACTCTAGAAAATTGTAATACCTTCAAAATGATGCTAGAGAGGATCTTAAAGAAGGAGAAAATCACAATTCACGGCCTTCATAGTCATGAATTAACACATTTAATTCAATGTGCACTTGCAGAGTGCAAAAGAGAAAAAATTAAGAAGTCTGAAACAAATTGCTTTCCAGTTAATGCTTGGTTTGATGAGGAATGCAAAAAGGCAAGGAGAATGTGGAAAGAGTCAAACATGGATAACATAAAGCTCAAAGCTTACAAGTAGTTATTAAGAAAGAAAAAGGTTGATTTCATGGTTTCAAGGATGGAAGAACTAATCTTCCTTGGGAAAAATAATCCCAAATTATTTTGGAAGGAGCTCCAACTGAGAAAGATACAATCTGGAAATAGTATTACAACTTCTAAATGGTTTGACTATGCAAGACAACTCTATGAGCAGGACCCCAAGGTTGACCCTCCCCCTTTGGTCAACACTGATACTAAACTCTTCATGATGCAAGAGTTAGAGATGGGTATCAAGAAGTTGGGTGTTGGAAAAGCAAAAGATTTAGTTGAACTCCAAGCAGAATATCTAAAGTGGGGCTTAAAGATTCTTGCACCTCACATTACAAAAATTTTCAACAACATCATACAACATGGGCTCCCCCACAAATTGGAAAACTAATATGGAAATGCATCTTTTCAATAGCGGTGATGTCAATAATCCCTCCAATTATAAGACCATAATGATAAACCCTTTGTTTGCAAAGCTATTTGGAAGCATGCTAGAAAATAAAATTAGCAAGTGGACAGAAAAAAGAGATAAGCATGCTAAAGGGCAAGCAGGTTTTAGACCTAAACATTCCACAATTGTTCATTGTATAACTTTAAGGCACATCATTGAAAAATTTGGTAGAAAAAGGAAGAAGTCTTTTATTACTTCGTTGATTTCAGAAAAACGTTTGACACAATTCCTAGGGATAAGCTTTGGCACAGAATGGAGAAACTTGGGGTTCCTAAACATTTGAGAGCACTTGTGCATAGGTTGTATGAAGAGGTGAAAGTCAAAATTATAACTTCAACAGGTATTTTTGAAAGTTTTAGAAGCGATATCGGGGTCAAGAAAGGTTGCCCATTGTCTCCTACCCTTTTTGGTTTATATATCGACAAGCTTGAGGAGTGATTAAATTCACAATGGGTGATGGTATCTATTTGGGCAAGTTTGTTACAAGGCTTCTTTTGTATGTAGATGACCTTATTTTGATTGCTAAGTCAGCTCTTGGTTTGCAAGAGCACTTACTATCCCTTAAGCATTTTTGTAAAAGTGTGAGGATGCAAGTCAATATCAGCAAACGAAAGTAGTGGTTTCTCTAAAAAAATAAAACATAACCAACATAAGTTCTACTTTGAAGGCAACATTCTGGAAGAAGTTGCGGATTGCAAATACCTCTAAATTAACTTCAACAAAAATCTAAGTTGGGGTGATTGTAGAAAGAAAATAACTTTGGGGGGCTCGAAAGAATTTTATGCTTTTCAAAATAAGTGTAGAGAGGCAGAGTTATGGGACTGGAAAACCACTCAAACTCTTTTTGGGCTTCTAGTGATTCTGTGATTCTCTATGGTTGTGAACTATGAGCCAACATGTAGTGGAAACAAATTGAGAAAATTGAGAAGCGTTTGATTACAAACAAATTCAAGATTAAAAGTGCAGTTCCTTATGCTATCTTGTTAAGTGAAACATGGGTTGTTCCTATTGAAGCAATTGATATGGTGCGAGTCATAAGGTATTTAAAAACATGAGCAAATGGAAGAGGATAGATGGCATAAGGTTGTCTCTAATGACATATTGTGCAACAGGAAAAATACTTGGATGCAACAAAATAACAAATGGTTTAGTAAATGGGGTATTTGCTTGAACACGTGTCCCATAACACAACAAAGAGATAAAATCTTTTGTTATGGATAAGTTCTAGAAGCGTACTTGGGATAATGAGCTAGGAAGAAAGAAAAGTACTATATTGAAGTGTTTAAGCCCACTCATAGTCATCAACCAAAAGCATACATAGAGGTCAATATCTCTTGGAGAGCCAAAATTCTTATTCCTTAGTTAAGGACTAATTCTCATCAACTCTGTTGTGAAACAGGGCGCTGGAAAATGCCAAAAGAAGTGTGGGAGGAAAGAGTATGCATTTTTTGTTTTTTCGGAAAAGTGGAAATAGAAAATCATTTCATTTTGGAATGTGAGGCTTTCAAAGACAATAAGGAAAGTTATGCAGATATGTTGGGAGCTATCTCTTGGGATAATCTATTTAGTGAGGGGTTTGTCGAGACGCTGGGAGCATTTATTGTGAAGCTTCACAGAAAAAGGGTTGAATACATCAAGAAGATGAAGAGGCAACCTGTCCCATAGGATATCTTTATCCTCATGGACGTTGAATTTTTTTTTCTTTCTTTTTTATATAATGTTGATCCAGGGTGGTGGGGGTGGCAGCCCGACCCCCCTATTTTGATATTTTTGTTTGTTTTTTTTAATAACAAATTGATTATTTTCAATTTTGTCAAAAATAAGGGATATGGGACAAATTAACTATCCTACAATTTTGCCCGTTTGGTGGCCAGCTTCCGTGTGCTAGGTCTCGACAAATTTGTTGCCTCGTTAAGCCTGCCACTTGGCCAAGTTTGACCAGAACTTTGACCAACCCTATCTTCTTCATAATAACTCGTATTTGAGTGTCATTCACACCATTTGAATCAGGGCAATGAGCAATACGATATTGTCCTAGTTTGGGAGCAAATTGACCACTTTTAATTTTGAGCTATTATAGGCCCTCTTTGATCTCTGAGTGTGTATGGAGTTAGTCACATCATAATTCACTTGAAACACCTTATTGAAATATGGAAGCACCTAAATTGGTTTTTTGGTTACATTCCTCTTCAAGTTCCCAAATCATTATCTATTGGGTATTTGTTTTTTTCGAACATTCTGTAATTGTTGCAAAAATCTCACTAAAATTTCAAATAAATTTTCTATACAAGCTTGCTACACCATGAAAGATTCTCACATCAAAGGTACACTTAGGTGTTGGCCAATCCAAAATTGCCTTTACCTTTTTAGGATCCATCTTCAATCCTTCCTTGGAAATTACAAATCCCAAATAAACTAACTCCTCCTTTCTGAATGTGCACATTTTCAAATGTATTAGCAATTTCTCTTTCTTCAACCACTGTAACACCTTTCTCACATGCTCCAAGTGTTCTTCCTTGGTATTACTAAAGATCATAGTTTCATATAGGTATAAAACAATAATGCTCTCTAAAAATGGTTTCAAGAATTAATTCATAAGTCTCATAAATATGTTAGGAGCATTGGTTAACCCAAATGTCATGACTAGCCATTCAAACAATCAATCATTTTTCTTAAATGTTGTTTTCCATTCATTATCTTCCCTTATTTGAATATGATGATAACTACTCTTCAAATTTACCTTTGAAAAGTACCTGGCCCCATTTAAACATCCATGAGGTCATGCATCCTAGATAAGGGAAATCTATACTCGATAGTAATCGTATTAATAGCCCATGAATTTGTACACATTCTCCATTCACCTCCTTTCTTGGGGCCAACATTGTTAGTATATCACAAGAACTTAAAATATCTATAATAATTCCTTTGTCAAGCAACTCTTGTACCTAACTATTCATTTCTTCACTTTTAGTTGGAGTCATCCAATAAGGAGCTTTGTTAAGAAGACTTGATCTTTGTTAGGAAGACTTGATCTTGGTATCAAGTCAATTTGATGTGATATATTTCTTATTAGAGGTAATCTTGCTAGTAAATCATCCACACAATCTCCTCAAATTCCTTCAACAAAGGTTGAATCTCTAGTGGTATAGAGTTCCTCTTCCCACCTTCTTGGAGTTGTTTCAACATTACGACCAAAAATAAATTAACCCTTTTTTTTCATTGAAAAACTCCTTAATTGAAAACAAAATAATTCAGCTACTACTGCTCACATATTGACTATTATTGTTTCATGTTGTTTTTATAGAAATTTCCAACATTGGTTCCAACTTATATTGTTTTCCATATGTTATATCTCAAAATTCCACCCCTTTGGGTCTACAAGGGAAGTGGCTAAGAACGAATCCTAGAATGCAAGAAAAACTCTAGGCTTCATTATGAGTTGCTTCCCTAGGAGACCTAAGGGGGTGCCATTTTTAGCTATAACACCAACCTTTGTGATTTATAAGTATTCTTGTTTCCATCATGGAAAACATTCCTATCAAATAACCATGGTCTTCCAAGTAGTACATGGCATGCATCTATCTATGTTACATCACATAAGACCTATTCACTAAAGCTTCCGATACAAAAATTTAAAGAGCACTAATCCATCACAATCACTTGGTGTCTTAGTTAGAACCATGAAACCCATTTAGGATTGGATGGGGAATAAATTTTAACTTGAACTTCTTTATAACTTCCATGGATAACACATTTTCTAAACTTCCACCATCTATGACTAGATTACAAAATTTTCCTTGAACCTTACATTTAGTCTTAAAATCCTTCCTTCTCTATTTAATTTCATATGTTGTATTCCCTCCAAGTTTAAGCAACACTCTTTGAAACATCATATTCTAACCTTTTAGATTTTCACCAATAGTGGTTGCCTCAATAATATGTGTGACATGTGTTCAGGCTTCACCTCTTCTTCTTGCATTATGTTTTTTGAAACATTTGGATTCCTTGCGCCCCTCTACTCCACATCTATAGCAAGTAATGGCATACTTACCTTTTCCTCTTCCATATTCTCTACCTCTTCCAATGCCATTTAGTCCTTCATTTCCATGGTTATTGGTGGATTTATTTTCTTTTTCATTACCTCTAGCTGCACTTGCTCTACCTCAACCTTTAGGTCCTTTTCCTTGAAATGTATGTTGTGCCTTTTTTCCAATCTTCTCTTCCACCTTCAAGGTAACTTAATAGGCTTCATCCATATCATCTTGAATTTGATATTTTAATCCATTCATGTTCCTCACCATTCTTTGATATTGTGGCTCTTTAATCCCTAATCTAAGTGAAAACTTGAAAATTTCCTTAGTGTACTCCTAGATAGTTAGCTCTTTCTTCCTTAAGTTTTGTGCTTTCTTATGCAAATTATGTTGGTAATCAACATGTAGAAATTTCTCCTTGATTTTTCTTGGCATCTTCCTCGAGGTTCTATTCTTCCCTTATTGGTTGTCTATCCTATCCTTTTGTAACATATACCACGAAAGTGTTGCATGCCCCTTTACATTTGTCATGGTAAATTGAATGTGATTTGGGTCCTAAACATTCTCGTAAGAAATTACTTCTCAAGCTCCCTTATCTAATAAATGAGAGTCTCGGCCTTTAAATTAACATCATAGCATGAAAGCTCCACCTTTGCACTACCTCTATCTTACAAAAAGAATGTTAAATGTGCTACTATGTCTACTTCCTCAACATCTATCTCTTATTCAATCTCCATTCTTAGCACCTCCTCATATTTCTCCTTCTCTAAATGGTGTCGTTCCTGAATATTTTAACCTTGTACAAAAATTACCTGCAAATGAATTCTTAAAAAACAAAAAATCTATAAATGACAAGAATAGAAAATATACATAGAGTTTTTTCTCCTGGAACCCAAAACCAGGAAAACTAGATTTATTTTTCATTATATTCCTTTCAATGTTATAATACATTATATACATATCGAAGAATTCATAAATGCCTAATCCATTGACCCTATACTAGAACATAATCATAGTTCCCTTGACGAGGTCTATAAAATACCATGGGCAAAACCATCATTCCCAAAACCATGCACAAAAACCATGCGCAAATCCATGAGTGGGTAGTATATTTAACAATATTTTTGACAGTGGGTTGTATGAGTACGCAGTCATCGCCCTAGGGTCACAACACACATTATTTATCTCCACCAAGAAAACTTCTCAGTGCTCATAAACTTTGTTAATGCATCTACAACATTCTTCAAAGTGTCTACCTTTACAAGTGACACCTTTGTGTCTTCAACCATATCCCTCACAAAATGATATTGAACATCCACATGCTTTGTCTTCGAATGATAAGCACGGTTATTTTCCAAGAAAATTGAAATTTGGTTGTCACAATCTATCCTTATAGCTTGTTGTACTAACCCTGTACCTGAACACAATCTCTACAACCAAACTTCTTCCTTGCTTGCATGAGTGATTTTCATGTATTCAGACTCTGTAGTGAAAAGAGTCACTACAAACTATCTATTTCTCATCCAACTAACAACTCGCCCAAATAGGTTAGAAAAATACCCACTTGTAGATCTTATTTGATCCATATCTCTAGTTGAGTTTGCATCAACAAAGCAACATATGTCCAACACTCTTTCCAATCCCAGTCTTCCTTAGTAGCACAAATCATAATCATTAGTGCCATGTAGATACCTGAATCTCACTTTATTGATGTCCAATGCTCCTTCCCTGGTTTTGACATAAACTTGCTCAATGCTCCCGCTACATGTCCAATGTATGGTCTGGTATAGGACATTGCAAACATCAAACTGCCAACTGCACTCACATATGGAACATGAGACATGTCCTCTTCCTCTTCCTGTGTCTTGGGACACTGTTCAACAGATAAATTTACACCTAAAATAATAGGAACCTTCATTGCCTTACTATTCTGCATATTAAACTTCTACAATATTGTCTTGACATACTTCCTGTGGTTTAACCAGAGCTTCCTATTTTCCCAGTCTCGTTTAATTTCCATGCCCAAAATGAAGTTTGCAGCGCGAATAACATTCATGTCAAATTTAAAGGACAATTGGGTCTTCACATCATGGATAATTACTTGTCATTTCTAATCAGTAGCATATCATCCACATATAAGACCAAATAAATAACATGATCACTAACTAATTTATAGTATAAACAATGATCCACTTTGCTCCTTGTGAAGCTAAGTCCTTGTATATATGTATCAATATTTTGATACCACATCCTTGGTGATTTCTTTAACCCATACAAATAATTCTTTAACCTACACACCATTTCTTTCTTACCCTTCACAGTAAAGCCTTCCAACTGCTTCATGTATATCTCTTCTTCCATATCCCCATTAGGAATGTTATCTTCACATCCATCTATTTTACCTCAAAATTAAAAGCAACAATAACAGATAAAAGTAATACAACAGAAGCTAACTTGGAAATAAAAGAAAAAATATCACCAAAATCAATTCCCGACATCTGGGAATAACCTTTTACTATTAACTGAGCTTTGTATTTCTCCACTTTTCCTTTTACGTTCATCTTCTTCTTAAATAACCATTTGTTGCCAATGGGTTTTCTTATAACTGTCAACTTTACTAGATCCCAGGCCTCATTTTTTTCCAAAGCAGCAATTTCTTCAACCATGTCCTTCTTCCAAAGTTTTCCATCCTTTGAATCCACTGCCTCACTAATGGTCTTGGGATCATCATCCTTAATAGATAAAGTAAAATTCGAACATAAATCAGATGGACTATGCCTTTCTAACTACCTTCTTCCCCGAACCGATCTCCTAAAAACGTGAGTGTGTGGTTCTTCTTCTTTTGATTCATATTCTTCTATAGAGTCTAATTCTTCAACCTTCAGTTCAAACTCTATCTTTTCTAATTCCTTTTTCCTTGGTAGCACTTCCTATTTCATGGCATCCTTCACTTCTCTAGATACCACATCTCGACTGTACAATACCTTCTTTGTTTCTAGGTTTCAAAGCTTGTAACCTTTTAAACCATCTTTATACCCAATAAAGAAGCACCTTTAAAATTTACTATCCAACCTAGTTCTTTTCTCCTTTGGAGCATGTACATATGCATCACAACTAAATACCTTGAGATGCGAGAGAGAGAGTTTCTTACCAGTCCATACCTCATGTGGAGTCTTATCCTCCAATGCTAATGAAGTTGATCTATTAAATAGGTGATCCGAGTTGACTCAACTCCCAGATTTATCCAAGATCTTTTACTTTCATGATGTGATTAGAATTGCAATTAAAATAGTATAAAGGAACATAAATGCATGCTGTAAAGAAGAATGAACATGACAATAGTCAGCAACATAAAATAACGAGATGTTGATAACAAAGTTCATCCAGGAGGGACTACGTATTCAGGCCCTGGTGTCAAGATGGTGTAGGCTGCTGCATTAAGTGTTGTCAATAGTGATGATGTACATAGGTGGTGACATTGCTATCATACAAGGAAAATGCCCTCACACAGGAGTGGCTCCACGAGATGTTCTGCTACAGGAACTCTCAGTCAAAAAGGACTCCTATCAGTATGACATAGACTCATCCATGATGATAATGAGCATCTCGCCAACATAGCATAAAAGGGATCTCAATGCAAACATACATGGCGGTACATGAGTATCCCATCAACATAACAACAAAGGAATCTCAAACAAAACATGACGAATCGCGACAACAAGTACATCCCACAGATGATTCCGCATCACATCAAGCAGGAATCATGAAACAAGTAAGAAAACAAGATCCCACATCAAACATCAAACAGGGATCTATGTAGTAAAATGCATCTCATAGCAAAAAGAAGTACATAAACATACTGCAATATATACCTCACATCCTAGGGCCATTTGAAGAAAAGGATGTAAAACTGCTGAAGCTGGCCGTACCATCAATCTTGCGGCATCAAATCTCATGGAAATGATTGCTCGCACATGAATGCTGACACCTGCACTCCACTTAGAAAAGTGGCCGAAAAATGAAATGATCAAATGGGAAATCTGAATGCACCATCAGATTTGTGGTGTCGAATAGGGTAAAATCAACTGTCAAATTTCTGAATTCTGAGAAAGTGGAAATCTGGGGCTTAAGGAATCTTTTAGATTCCCCCTAGATTCCTCAAAGATTCCCTCCTCCGGGTCATCTGAAGATCTGTTGCTCAGATCAAAATTCTGACTGCACCATCAGGTTCATGTCGCTGAGAGGTGTAAGATTGACATAAAGTTTGTCTAATTTGGACATTGGCAAAATCTTGCCCTCCAAAGAATTTGGCTCAATCATGGTTTCGCTTGCCTCTTCTCTGGGCTCATGGTTCCACTTGCACATTAATAAAAAAATAATGTCTCGAAAAATGCGCTCTCCTCTGCCTGGGTGCACTGACAAAATGAAGGTTTTATAGTGAAGTTTGTGGGCGAATATGATAAGGTGGCCGTTATAGGCGGATTGGTATGAACTTT
This sequence comes from Pinus tabuliformis, assembly GCA_031772625.1. NCBI lineage: Eukaryota > Viridiplantae > Streptophyta > Pinopsida > Pinales > Pinaceae > Pinus > Pinus tabuliformis. The sequence goes on along the minus strand of CM062807.1, from coordinate 444,287,519 downwards.
GAGTTATAAGGAGGAGGTCAGGTGGTCAAACCCTGACTCCTCCATATTAAAACACAGTGCATATTTAAAAAACCACAAATATATTTTTTTTGGGGGTCGGGTCCGCATTGGGCGGCCCGCCCCTTAACCTTTGCTGTGATATGGAATATATCACATTGTTTAAATGGGACTGGATTGGGCCGTTGGCGCGTTAATGGTGGCACGTTTGTTTGAGTTAAATGGTTGGTACATGGGGCCGACCCACGTGGGCCGGGCGGGTTCAATCCCTGCCGACCTCGCATTTAATATGGCATATGCGTTGTGGTGATGGGGTGTGGTCCGGGTCCACTGGAGGTGGCCCGCCCACCCCTTTAACATTGTATTTAATGTATATGGAGGGTTCGGTTGGACCGGCGGGGGTCATGGCCCGTCGGTCCTTTTTTTAATATAATTTTTGCTATATGTTGGTTTTGGGGGGGGGGGTGGCGGGGTTGGTGGTCTGCCACCCAAATATATATATATATATATATATATAATTTATTAAAATAGGGGTATTTTTTCAAATCTTTCGAAAATAAGGGATATTGGGCAATTTAACGAGGCCACAATTTCGCCCGCTTTCAGGAGCTAGATTTCATGCCCCAGGGTCGGTCAATTTGTAGGACACTTAAACTTGGCCCACAACCCAACTTTGACCAAAACTTTGACTGGCTTGTTCTCCCTCATATGAGCTCGGATTGATGAACCATTCACACCGTTGCGATTAGGACGAAAAGATCTATGCTTTGGTCCTAGTTCGAAAGCATTCTAATCACTTTGATTTTTGAGCTTCCATAAGCCCTCTTTGTCCTCTGTGTGTCCCTAGAGCCACCTGGATCAATAGATAACATGCAATATCCACTTCCTCTGTCTAGAATTCCTATCTTAACCTGACGCGACTGAGCATGCTTCTTTCCTTTTCCATTAGCGTCTCATTCATCCTTTCTGCAACTCCATTTTGTTGAGGTGTGTATGGAGTAGTCTTCTTCTTCTGTCATGCTATACCACACTTCTTACATAACTCTTCAAATTCCTTTTCTAGAACTCTCCACCATTATATGTCCTCAACACCTTAATCTTCTTCTCTGTATGATTTTCCACCATAGCCTTAAATTATTTAAACTTGTCAAAGACTTCGGATTTCTTCCTGAGGAAATATATCCATGTATTCCTTGAGAAATCATCTATAAATTAGATGTAGTACACAAATTTTCCTAGTAATGGAACCGACACAGGTCCAAAGACATCACTATGCACAACCTCTAATATTATTTATGGCCTCTTAGCACCAAAGGAAATACTCACTTGATTATACTTTCCATATACAAAATCTTCACAAAAATCAAAATCTAGAGAGAAATTAGACATACCTTCTACCATACCATTACCATGTAGTATCTGAAGGCTCTTCTCTCTAATATGTCCCAGTTTTTGATGCCACAACATAATCTTTTCCCCAAAGACTACAAAATAATCTACTCCACTTTTAGGAATGACAAAATTATTGCACCCATCAATACAATACTACTTAGAAGTTTGTATAGATTTATGATCCAAACTCTTCTCATCAATACTAATGCTCCTCAAACCATCTTGCAAGTATTTTTCTCAAACACTGTCTTTACACCTACATCATCCATCTTGCTTACCGAAATTTGATTTCTAGCCAATCTAAGAATGCATAGAACATTAAGAAGCGTTCTAATCCTTCCACGTATCATCTTTATCTTGACTTTTCCTTGTATTGTGATTTTGGTCTTCCTGTTTGTTGGTGCTCAAATTGTCCCGTAACCGAGGACAGATTGAGATGACATCACTAAGGATCCTAGATCCTCTCGCTCTAGGTGACAAGGGTTTTCCTCCCTTTCACCACAGAGGGTATTCTCTAGTGATAATCAAAATTGAATGTTGTAAAATAGTGTGAATTAAATAGATTTTCTAATTAAACAAATAAATAGGCCAGATTATTGACTAAAAAATGTTTTAAATAAAATAATTCTTTTTGGGAAAAAGAGATGGTAGGTGCATAACTCATGAAAACTTATTAAATTAAAATTTCATTAATAACAAATGAGGTAAATTAATATATATCACAATTCAGAAAGATTAGTGATAAATAAAGTTAGAATTAAAGCAAAAAAGAAATTAAAGCACATAGGTGTTAAATACATCTAATTGAACTATGTGGTTTAAATAACATAACTTCAAGTATTATTAATATTTAACCTGCACAACAATTTGAATAATTTAATTTAATAATTTCAAATAATAAATATTGAAGACTTATTAAAATAAATGTAATGTGTGAGACATTAGACAATCTCAACAAGTCAAAAAAGGGCTAATAATTTCATGTTTTACTTTGAGGGAAAATAGTGAAAACGACAATAAAATAAAAAAAGAAATAAAATTTAAAGAATTGGTTTTTATGGCATTTGAACTTATGGTACACATAACCCTAAATTTCAGGTACTCATGGAATTAAACCTGTAACTAATAAACTCAAAATATGATTTTAAAACCCTAGATATCAAGTATTTAAAATCATTTAATATATTCGATAATAATGCATAATCAAGTTAAACCACCATTATGGAACAATGAACTAGTGCATAAAATTGAAATTAAAATAGAACACACTGCAAGAAAATAAAAGAAACAAATTATAATATTATTAATAAAACCTCTATGTCACAATGAATAAGACCATTTACAACATGTACAAGATGGTTGTAATAGTTAAAGTCTTCTTCCTCATAGCTAACATTCTCCAACCTAATGAAGAAGACCATTTGCAGCATGTACAAGATGGTTGTAATAGTTAAAGTCTTCTTCCTCAGAGCTACCATTCTCCAACCTGCCAAAAATCTCTTTTTGGAACAATCTTCTACACCTTTAAACGTTTGGAAGTTCATTTCATTTAGTTTTGGTAATTTCCAAGTAAAATTACATTAATAATAATAATATCTCTTTTTGGAACAATCTTCTACACCTTTAAACGTTTGGAAGTTCATTTCATTTAGTTTTGGTAACTTCCAAATAAAATTACATTAATAATAATAATTATAACTAAATGTAATACATATTCCATCATTTAAATGAATTTATGCGCGAATTCTCGACCTTAGAAATCTTTTGAATGATATTCCTGCATTAAAAAAAGAAGATATAAATTAATTCTCAGATATAATACATGGAATTAAACCATAAACTTACCTTTCATAATGTTTTCCTCATTATCTCGCGTACATTATTAATGAAAGTTTTTTTTCCCACTATATAAAACATTAGGTCATAAATGATATATTTAATGTGATCGTATTTTCGAGACACACAAGATAATATGGTTTTCCCTCTTAAATGTTGAACGCTAGCATTTCTAAAAATTATGCCATGAAATCTCAACGCTCCTCCCATGCTAAATTGATGTTTGCACAATTTCTTCATCAAGCGATTAGAAATAAAATTTTTGAGTAAGAATATATATATATATTCCAAATTTCTAATTAGACATAGATTTCAAATAATTTTCTAAACAATTAAAAAACATATAATCTTATATAAAATCTCAATAATATATATAATATATAAATTATCTTATATAAAATCTCAATAATATATATAATATATAAATTTGTTTCAAATTATTTATATATATATATATATATATATATATATATAATTTTTAATAAATAAATACATATATATTTTAATTTTAAATAATACATATGTAATATATGTGAATTAAATATAATAGATGTATTGTATATAAAAAAATTTAATACACGTAGATATGTATTAAATTTCATTTGAATTTTTTTTTAAACACATTTAACACTTTTGTTGGATCTGTGTGAAGAAAAAAAGGGAGTAGTTTATGGAGGCGGAGAAATTGCAGGTGGAGGAATTGTGCGGACAGTCATTTTTAATCGGACTTTGGCAAAAAAATTTCAAAAAATCTTGTAGAGTGAGCGTTTGAATCATGTTTTTCATGGTAGAAATGAATTGAACACCACCAAAATTTTTTAAGACATCTAAAATTATGAATTTTGACAAACCATGTTTTTGATGGGAAAAAGAGATTCAACACCATCAAAAACTTTTAAGACACCTAAAATTATGAATTTTGACAACTTTTATTTAGATTAAAAAAATTATTTACCAAATTTTTTCAAAATACACCCATCCATCCTAGCCATTAAAATGTTTTCGATCGAACATTAGTTTCCCATATCGCATGGAAACTCGTTTGATAGTTAAATTCGTTTATTTGACTTAATGGATGGTAATTATACGAGTCAAGGTTCTTATACATATAGTTTAAGTGAAGAAAAGGATCGATGACAGATGTTGAAAAGGATATTTATCATAAATTATCATTTTATTGTTTTGGAGAGTGTAGAGTGGACTCTAGGAGTTACCAAATATGTTTTATTTGATACATAATGTAATGAGAGGTAAGGTAGGGAGCTTATTATAGTTTATTTAATCTATGTTTTCCTTAAACAACGAGTCTACCATATCTTAATACTTACCAAATATTTTTAATTAGTTTCCTTTTTCCTTTTCATGTGAAACATGGGTTTTTGGAGTGATGGGAGAGTTTAATGAGTGCGGATAGTTTAGGTTTAATTTTTTTTTTGCGTTTAATTATTTAATTCATTTATATTTTTTTATTTAATTTTAATATTTGTTATTATTATTTTTTAATTATTTTAATAATAATGATTATTACAATTATTATTATTTATAGTTGGAATTTATTTTTATATAAAACTTTAATTTAAGATTATAATTTTAAGTTTTCATTTAATGTAATAATTTTTATAAGTTATAATGATTATTATAACAACTAACTTAATGTAGGGAAAACAATAAAAATTAAGGTTTTTTATCATGAGAATATGAGAGGAAGCACAAGGCGAAACTGATAGAAGGAGCCAATAATTAATTGGGGTGATATTATCGACAACATTGTCATCACCTCAGAAGACATCACCACCATCATATTTCACATATTCACATAACCACTCTCTATGGGGAATCATATGAAAGGATGCACCTGAGTCAATCAACCATGCCTCATGATCTACGTGTGTACTCAAAGAAGCCATTTACAGATCCCCACCTTCATCTGGGGTGGTTTTCACGTCTGTAGAAGATGCATCATCAGATCCATTTCCTTTCTCAAGGGTTTTAGATCTACAATCTTTCTTGTAGATCTCTTCTTTTCTGCATTTCTCGCATACCATTACATATTTTCTTAGAGATTTAGATCTCCCTCTATATTTAGATCTCCCACTTGAGGATTTATTTCTATTTATGTTCTGGGAATGTCCTCTTATAGATAAGAAATATCCATTCTGTATCTCCATGTTTTTCCATCTCATCTCCTCTGACAACAAGGATGATACAATTTCAACAAATTTTAAGGTAGTTGTATTGTAACCTATGGCAACAACTAGACTATCCCACAAGTCTGGTAGAGAGAAAAACAAATTGATGCACTTATCTTCGTCTGAAATTTTAATATCAATAGATAATAACTGACTTACCACAATATTGAAGGAATTAAGATGCTTTGTCACTGAGTCTCCATTCATTAGCCTCAGGTTATACAACTTTTTTCATAAGAACAATTTTTTTACCAGGGACTTAGATTGATACAAAGCCCCTAACTTGTCCCACAAAGCCTTTGCTGCAACTTCTCTTAAAACATTTAGTAATACTAAATCTAAGACACTCAGTTGTATTGTGCTCTTTTCCTTCCAATCCAACTTGGTCTAGTCCTTTGTCAACATTGTTGTTGGTTTAGTACTTGGATCCACCATGATCCACTAATCTTTATCCACTAACATATCCTCCATCTTGAGCTTCCATAGCTCAAAATTTTGTCCATTGAATTTCTCAATCTCTATATTTCCATTGTTCACCATCTCCTTTCATCACAAGAATCAATCTCGTAGATATCCCATTGTGACAAGTTCTGCCACAAGCCTAAGCAAATCCCTTCAGTTGCAAAGGCATCCCCTTCAAGCCAAAACTTATATGATACCAAATGATGGTTTTAAACCTATACAAAAATTACTTGGAAATGAATTCTTAAAATATAGAAAATATATAATAGAGAGAACAAAAAATATACACAAATATTTTTATTAGGGAACCCAAAATTGAGAAAACCAGATAGATTTTTCGTTATATTCCTTTCAATGTTACAATACATTATATACATGGTGAAGCATGCATAAATCCCCAATCCATTATGTTGAGAAATCTAGGGCATTATATATTTTAGATTCTTTAGCTTGATTTCTCTTATACTATGACATTATCTTGTGATATTTAATTATTATATCTTCATTTAAATTGTTTTGTTCTTATCATCAAGACTAATGCCAATCAATGAAGATCACAAACAAAAGAGAACACAAGATATATGCACTCAGCTAGGGAAAAACCCCTAAGAAGGGGAAAACCTAGTCAAACTCTTCCACTAATAGTTTTAGATCAGATTGAGACAACCAAGACCAAGACATATGCCCTCTTTTACTCCAACAAGTCAGCCCTTGATAAAATCATTGAAGCCAAAAAAATTTTGGTTCCTTCATTATGCAACTTCTGCAATTCGTCCTTCATCTTCGACCCCTGCAATTAGCTTCAAATTCACACATGTGGCATAAATAATTTCGTTCAGACCTTTACTTTGATCTTTTCCTTGAAACGTTTCACCCTTTTTCTTCATCTTCGCATCCCTCTTTCTTGATTCTTCAATTGCAGATCGAATATGTATGTTCTCCTTTTCAATAGGTCGAATGCAAGAGTGTATATATATAGTCTTTTCAAGCTAGTCGAATGTCTTCATGAAGCCAACTTGTTCTCTCTTTGGGGCTGATTTGTTGGAGGAGGAAAACATGACATTTTTTACTCAATAAAATTTCTTTCTTGATTTTACAAAGCCCAAGAAGGGTCTAGAAAAAAATAATGATGACAATGACTCAAGACATAATCCTAGAAGCCTACAATGGCGGCTTGACCTATTAACCATTAACCAAAGCATGAAACACATGCTTTCATAAGTTAATTTCTTTTAATAATAAAAAATTCTTTTTCTTTCTTTTCATCAATACAATTATGAAGATCGACACTAGTTACATTCTTCAACACTGCCTCTTAACTAGTGAGGTATTCATAATTACATATATATAGAGGTACATGTAAGATCTGAAAATGATAAGTTCTATGAAGAGTCACAACACACATAGTGCTACAATTTAGATACTTGACCAAGGTATCTAATCGGGTGGGACTAAGATTTGTTCCAAGCTTCAACCACTCTAGGTACCATCAGGCTTCCACTCTAACACCAACCTATGGATCTAGGTGCATATCCAAGGTCAGAGCTCTAAGACCAACACCTCCCTCCCTACTTCAAGATCTAGACATCATCAAAGACTGCCCATATGTCTTCCCAAATATCTTGTCGCCCCAATATTATTCATCTATAATTATTAACTAAATAAGATATATCCACTAGTCCAAGAATGCTTCAAAACACTCAACATTCTTATGGAGAGACCCTACACAATAACAACCCCAATTAGTAGTAAACTTTCAATATATATAAGTTAACTTAAACTTCTTGGGTTCTCAAATATACTAATGTTTCTTAGGTCATCATCATATTATCCAAACACATCTTCGTCGAAATATTTCTTCTTTAACTTCTATAGCAACACCAAACTCAACCTTAACACTTCTTCCAGAACATCCAAGTCTTGTTTACAACTTTTCCACTCACGAATATATATCTGTAATGCTTCAACCATGAAATTTATTCTTTCTTCAAGGTCTTAGTTGTCACATTATTCTTGTTGGGGCTTGGTTTTGCCCAATTTTGACACCCTTTCTAGACTTTATCTCTCCCATTTTGAACTATCTTTAGCCCCTATTATGCCTATTTCGATTATAATACCTAGGTTTTTGCCAAAAGGGAGCCGTATGCTAAAGCTATGCAAAATAACATGAAAAAGCATCTTTTACCTTAACCTTAAGCATTGCTTAAAGCTAGTTGTTCTTTATTACGCCGTAAGGCGTTCCCTCTGAAATAAACTTTGCTCTCTGCCTACGTGTCATTACTTTGCACCATTAGATGATATGTTAGACGATTGAGAAAAGCTAAACCGTTCGATGACTAGAAAATAGTTACGAATTCATTGGAACCTAGTATTCGATTTGCATAGGTAAAAACCCTGCGAACTCCAGCAGCAAGCTCTTCAATCTGGTTGTCGAAAAGGGGATACTGAAGGAAGAGGAAGCAAGAAAGTATTTTCAGCGGTCGATTTCTTCCACAGCCGGAGCATGGGCGTGTGTCACCAAGATTTGAAGCCAGAGAACCTGTTATTAGACGAAAATGGCGATATGAAAGTCACCAATGGAGCCAAGGCCGACATCTGGTCGTGCAGAGGCATACTGTTCGTGCTCCTGGTGGGCTACCTGCCGTTCCAGGATTTGAATCTGACAGTGATGTATAAGAATTTCAAATGCATGCCCTGGTTTTCCTCTGAAGTTCGGCGTCTGGTTATCCGGCTGCTAGACCCTAACCCTCTCTGAGGAGGATCACCGTTCTGCAGCTCATGGAGGTTTCTTGGTTCTGCTGGGGCTTCAAGCGTACGTAGGCCGACAATGATCTCTGGATTCCCCAAGAAGCGAGAAACATTTGCTCGCATCTTAGGGTATTGTGAATAAAATGATATCCACTCTCCAAATGTCACAGTCTTTGAATCACTCATGTATTCTGCATGGCTCCGTCTTCCTTGCGAGGTTGACGAGAAAACTAGAATGGTTGTTCTAAATTTCCCCCCCTTGCATGCAGTTCTTCAGACTGAAGATCTTTCTTATTAATGAGACTCTACAAGCAACTTTTACTCACATATTTTTGATGTTACAATAAGTGCAGATGTTTGTGACAGAAGTCATGGAGCTCGTAGAGCTCACTCCTCTGAGAGATGCTCTTGTAGGGCTTCCTGGAGTGACAGGTCTTTCTACAGAGCAAAGGAAGAGACTTTCCATAGCAGTTGAACTAGTTTCCAACCCTTCTATAATCTTCATGGATGAGCCAACTTCAGGACTAGATGCCCGTGCTGCAGCAATTGTTATGCGTATTGTTCGCAACACAGTCAATACAGGTCGAACTGTTGTTTGTACCATCCATCAGCCCAACATTGATATCTTTGAAGCTTTTGATGAGGTGAATTCAAACACTTTCATGATCAATCTATGCAATGTGAAACAAAAGGCCTACTCTATGTTTCTTTGCTTGGCTTAACAACAAATGAAGGGTTGCAAAGGGCTCGAACAAGTCAGGGAATAATTGCTAAATTTTCAGTTTTATTGGTTTGCTAAACTACAGCTCTTTTTATAATCATAAAACTTATTTCCTTCAATTTTGTCCGATTCTTGGTTGTTTGGCCAGGTCATTCCAGAAATACCATAGATTAGCGAAGGATACAATCCAGCGACATGGGCGCCGGAAGTGAGTTCCATAGCTATTGAGGAAAAACTTGGTGTAGAGTTTGCTGAGTCTACAGAAAATTGGCACTCTATGAGTATGTCTAACATAATTGTATGAATTTTTTTCAGAACTTTGAGCTTTTTTTATTGTGTATCTCTAATTTTGTTACCCTATCTTTAGTTACATTATTTCTCCCAAGAAACTGTAATTTTTTTAAAGCCCTATTTGACAGTTATGTTGTTCTATTTTCAGATGGAATCAAGCCCTTATTCAAGAGCTAAGCACCCCTGCTCTTGGCTCGTAGAATCTGAGTTTTCCAACACAATATGCATGGTCCTTCAAGGTTTAGTGCGTGGCATGCCTTTGGAAGCAATAATTTCTCCCAAGAAACTGTAATTTTTTTAAAGCCCTATTTGACAATTATGTTGTTCTGTTTTGAGATGGAATCAAGCCCTTATTCAAGAGCTAAGCACCCCTGCTCCTGGCTCGCAGGATCTGAGTTTTCCAACACAGTATGCACGGTCCTTCAAGGTTCAGTGTGTGGCATGCCTTTGGAAGCAACATTGGTCATATTGGAGGAATCCACACTATAATGTTGTGTGATTTTTCTTCACTGCAGTCATTTCCCTATTGTTTGGGACCATGTTTTGGGACCTTGGAACAGAGGCTGGACACTCTCTTGACAGGCATAGCAGACTTATTTACAAAACTGGTCCTGCCTCACTTTGACATTTTATTTTCTCTATCATTGATTAGTTTATTGTCTATTACATATTTGAGTCAATAGAGTGGCTTAACATATTGAGAAATCAAAGCATTATATGGTATCTGCATTCACATTTTTTATTTGATTTTGTGAGCTTAGATCTGTACTACAAAAAAAACAATTTACCCATTGTCAATTTGGTCAACTGATTCAAACATTTCGATTTCTGGCACTTCTGCAGATTCACATTCTTCCAAATGATAGCCTTTTCATTTGAAGACCTTGTTTGACTCTCTTTCTCTGGAAGAGCGAGCAGGTTAGCAGGGCAATTTTGGTTTCAAAGAAAGGCAATTTCCTGTACCGAACAGGTTGTTTAGGAGTGTTCATCAATATGTAAGGGTAAGGTATGAATGGGGAGGTTACAATACAATATGCCACATTGAGGAATTTGTCAGAGTGAAATGCAATTAGGTCGTTCCTTCAATAGACAACGAAGTGAGAAACTTGAATGAACTACATAACTTCTCTGTAACACATTCTCTCAGACAACTGAGTGAGAGACATTAGAAAACCTTTGTGCTGATCTTGAATTAGGCTCAAAAGCACTGTTTTTGGTTTTTCTTGAAAGAAAAGATGAAAAGATTGAACTATAAAGATTGCAATCTATAAAAGTATATAACCTATTCACATCCAAATCTTTGAAAATATATGATAAAAACAGGCACTATTCTTTCATAGATTTAATAATTTTTTCAGTCATGTTTACTTGTTAGAGAGGAGAGATAATCTAACCTCTGAAGACAATTCTACACCTGCTAGAGAATTCAGTGTCACTCATGTCTCGACACAATAGAAGAAAGGAATGATCCTTCCTTTCAGGCCATTTTCGATGGCTTTTGAGAACATAAACTATTATGTTAACATGCCACCGATATGTGTATCTATGAATCGTTCAATTGAAATGGTAATCTGCGAGTAGTTTGACATACCTGGGTTCTCTTCAATGGAATATCTGGAAATAATGTTTAGTTTCGTAATAGGAGATGAAAAGTGAAGGGTTGGGTCAAGACAGGCTACAACTCCTTTCTAATGTAAGTGGATCCTTTAGACCAGGGGTACTTAGAGCCTTGATGGGAGTTAGTGGTGCTGGAAAAACTACCCTAATGGATGTCTTAGCACTTTCGCAGATTCAAATTCTTCCAAATGATATCTTTTTCATTTGAAGACCTTGTTTGACTCTCTTTCTCTCGAAGAGGGAGCAAGTTAGCAGGGAAATGTTGGTTTCAAAGAAAGGCAATTTCCTGTACTGAACCGGTTGGTTAGGATCATTCATCAATATTGCTTCCTCGTTGTGGAAGGTCAGGTCAGGGTAAGGTAGTTTGACATACCTGGGTTCTCTTCAATGGAATATTTGGAAATAATGTTTAGTTTCGTAACAGGAGATGAAAAGTGAAGGGTTGGGTCAAGACAAGCTACAACGCCTTTCCAATGTAAGTGGATCCTTTAGACCAGGGGTACTTAGAGCCTTGATGGGAGTTAGTGGTGCTGGAAAAACTACCCTAATGGATGTCTTAGCACTTTCGCAGATTCAAATTCTTCCAAATGATAGATTTTTCATTTGAAGACCTTGTTTGACTCTCTTTCTCTCGAGGAGGGAGCAAGTTAGCAGGGAAATGTTGGTTTCAAAGAAAGGCAATTTCCTGTACTGAATAGGTTGGTTAGGATCATTCATCAATATTGATTCCCCGTTGTGGAAGGTCAGGTTAGGGTAAGGTAAGGGTAAGGTATATCCCATAATGAAAATATATGCTCTTATATCCTTCCATGTCTTGGTGTGAACCCATACCTTGCCTTACCTTTAATGAGGATATTTTGGAACTTGAATCTGAAAGGAAATCAAGGACACCAGTTGAAATCACAAAGCTAAATTCAAGAACTTCGTTTAACTACATCAAGATGCCTGCAAATGATGAAATCATAAGCCTCACTAGAAAATTTTGAACCTGAATTTGGAAGTCATGCGATGGTGGTAGGTAAAATGCCAAAGGCAGATTCAAGGACAATATTTAGAAGCAGTCCAGACATTCTTTATGTGGGGGAGTTAACGGTCACATTGCCAAACATTTCCACTGTAGCCTCTGCAGAAAACTTTAAGGTGGATATTTTGGAACCTAAACCTGGATGTCAAGAAAGGATGGTAGGTGAAATGGAAAAGGTGGATTTAGGGACTTCATTTAAATGCTTGAAGATGATTGCATATGAAAAAATCAATAGAAGTGGGGAATCTCCAAGGGAAATGAATGACAAAAGGCCTACTCTATGTTTCTTTGCTTGGCTTAACAACAAATGAAGGGTTGCAAAGGGCTCAAACAAGTCAGGGAATAATTGCTAAATTTTCAGTTTTATTGGTTTGCTAAACTACAGCTCTTTTTATAATCATAAAACTTATTTCCTTCAATTTTGTCCGATTCTTGGTTGTTTGGCCAGGCTGTTCCAGAAATACCACAGATTAGCGAAGGATACAATCCAGCGACATGGGCACTGGAAGTGAGTTCCATAGCTGTTGAGGAAAAACTTGGTGTAGAGTTTGCTGAGATCTACAGAAAATTAGCACTCTATGAGTATGTCTAACATAATTGTAGGAATTTGTTTCAGAACTTTGAGCTTTTTTTATTGTGCATCTCTAATTTTGTTACCCTATCTTTAGTTACATAATTTCTCCCAAGAAACTGTAAAAATTTTTAAAGCCCTATTTGACAGTTATGTTGTTCTATTTTCAGATGGAATCAAGACCTTATTCAAGAGCTAAGCACCCCTACTCTTGGCTCGTAGAATTTGAGTTTTCCAACACAATATGCACGGTCCTTCAAGGTTTAGTGTGTGGCATGCCTTTGGAAGCAATAATTTCTCCCAAGAAACTGTAATTTTTTTAAAGCCCTATTTGAAAATTATGTTGTTCTGTTTTGAGATGGAATCAAGCCCTTATTCAAGAGCTAAGCACCCCTGCACCTGGCTCGCAGGATCTGAGTTTTCCAACACAGTATGCACGATCCTTCAAGGTTCAGTGCGTGGCATGCCTTTGGAAGCAACATTGGTCATATTGGAGGAATCCACACTATAGTGTTGTGCGATTTTTATTCACTACAGTCGTTGCCCTACTGTTTGGCACTGTCTTTTGGGACCTTGGAACAAAGAGGCTGGACACTCTCTTGACAGGCATAGCAGACTTATTTGCAAAACTAGTCCCGCCTCACTTTGACACTTTATTTTCTCTATCATTGATTAGTTTATTGTCTATTACATATTTGAGTCAACATAGTGACTTAGCATAATGAGAAATCAAAGCATTATATGGTATTTGCATTCACATTTTTTATTTGATCGCGTGAGCTTAGATCTGTACTACAAAAAAAACAATTTACCCATTGTCAATTTGGTCAGCTGATTCAAGCATTTCGATTTCTGGCACTTCTGCAGATTCACATTCTTCCCAATGATAGCCTTTTCATTTGAAGACCTTGTTTGACTTTATTTCTCTTGAAGAGCGAGTAGGTTAGGAGGCCAATTTTGGTTTCAGAGAAAGGAAATTTCCTGTACCGAATAGGTTGTTTAGGAGTGTTCATCAATATGTAAGGGTAAGGTATGAATGGGGAAGTTACAATACGATATGCCACATTGAGGAATTTGTCAGAGTGAAATGCAATTAGGTCATTCCTTCAATAGACAACGAAGTGAGAAACTTGAATGAACTACATAACTTCTCTGTAACACATTCTCTCAGACAACTGAGTGAGAGACATTAGAAAACCTTTGTGCTGATCTTGAATTAGGCTCAAAAGCATTGTTTTTGGTTTTTCTTGAAAGAAAGGATGAAAATATTGAACTATAAAGATTGCAATCTATAAAATAACCTACTCACATCCAAATATTTGAAAGTATATGATAAAAACAGGCACTATTCTTTCATAGATTTAATAATTTTTTCAGTCATGTTTACTTGTTAGAGAGGAGAGATAATCTAACCTCTGAAGACAATTCTACACCTGGTAGAGAATTCGGTGTCACTCATGTCTTGACACAATAGAAGAAAGGAATGGCCCTTCCTTTCAGGCCATTGCCGATGGCTTTTGAGAACATAAACTATTATGTTAACATGCCACCGATATGTGTATCTATAAATCGTTCAATTGAATTGGTAATCTGCGAGTAGTTTGACATTCCTAGTTAAGAGGAAATGTATTAAGTGAAGAATTTTGATTACAATGTTGCTTTAGTATTGATAGATTTTGTCAAGAATTTTGATAGATTTTGAATAACGTTTTGATAAGATTAAATAAAGTTGTTTTTTAACAATGCTAGGATACAATATACTTAATTGGAGAAAGTTTTAGGGTGATCATATTTACTTTAAGGATAGACTTTATTGAATCTAAAATATAAGATTTAAGATTTGAAGAAATTTTATAAGAATGATTAGTGTTTTGTTCAAAGATGTTTCTACTCATTTGGAAAGTTAATGACAAGTTATTGATAATGTTTATCTTCAAAGTTCAATCAAACAATGATGTCTTCTTATTTTAGTGTTTTGTTTGAGGAACCAATTGTGCCACTTATCATTGACTTCTTAAATGATATTTTCATGAACAATGATTATGATGCCAATATCATCATGGTCAAATAAAAAATAGAATGGGGATTTCACAATTGTGAGGAACTAATTGTGCCACTTATCATTGACTTCCTAAATAATATTCTCACAAAAAGAATTATGATGCAAATATCATCATGCTCAAACAACAACTACAATGGAGAATTTCATAAGTGGGGAGAAATTTAAAACTATTATCCATTGCATTGTGAATTAAGGTGATATGAGATTACTTTGTTATGAAATATTTTATTTAAATCATTTACTTATAAAGGTTCCAAAATCTTAATGAAGAGCATTTTCATAAATCCTTCACTTTGACCCTGAAACATAACATATGATTAAAAAGAAACACCAATAAAGAAACAAAATTGCATAAAATTTTGACTTCTTTCTTCTATGCTATTGTTTCTTATGTTGTTGCCTTACGGCATTTCCTTTGCAACATGTGGTGCAAATGCTAGTTTAATTATCATGCCAACAAAACTAAACGGATTAGTACGAGACGAGTGCAATGGTTGTTACAGCAAGGTTCATGTGAAAGGTTTGTTTGATGTCTGATAGAGCAGTCGACACAGATGAGACATCATTAACAACATATACAACACATTTCCATTAATAGATTATGCATTACAAAAAATGAATCAGTTCAGATGTAGAACACATGGTTAAAGCAACATGCATTACAAGTGTTAAAGATCAGTCTTACAACAAATACAATACATGTGTGAAAACGTGCTGGCCTGTTGTCAGGATTTTGAATTAAGCAAAAGTTCCAAGACACATCGTTACACCATACATCACTAAACCCGTCAGCGGGGCGTTAGAGCCACTACTTACTCCTCAAAGAAAAGATTACAGACTCTCTTGGCTATGTGGGAGGAGCTGAGGTGAAAATTCCTTTCATGTACAAATGAAGGGGGCATTTATAGCCAAGGGTGAAATTGACCCTTGTGGTAGTTCGACTACCTTCATGACCATTCGACTTCCATGACTTTCCGACTTACATGACTCTATGTTCAACAAGTGGGTCTCTTGGACTTCCACATTACATCACATTGATTGACAACAAGCCCATAGTGGAGATGTGGGCAACATGACTCATGACTTGACATGACAATGCTGGTACATTCGTGCTGTTGTTGGAGTGCATGTCGAGCTAGAGTGCTGCTGAGTGATGGATGTCTTCATGGTGTATCATAGCTTCACCTCCACATGGCGAAGTGTGCGAAGTCTTCGATGGTCCTTGGTTCACTTGATGAAGCTTTAACATGTTGTTTTTTCTTTCATGTTGGAAGGCTTGACAGGCTCACTTGTTCGCAAAGGTGCATGTTTGTCACGCTCGTCCCCTTCGCATGATTCGTTCATTCGTTCATTGGTGAATTGTCCATCTACATGTGCTCCCTTTGTTCATCTCGTTCGTCATCTTGACATGTTTGTTGGTGTACCTGTACATGCAGTCACTCATGACGAGACGACATCAAATCCAAAACCTCCTAGTCTACCATGACACATGATCATTCGGATGTGGGTGACTGGGAGAGGCAGCAGGGCTATGATGCGGGATGATGGCTCCGGGCAACTGTTGATGAAAACTGTGCAAGAGTCACTGAGGGACGGGGATAGACAATCTAAGTCGACAGTGATTGTCTGCAAGGTTTGGCTCGGCTGGGAGGCAAAATTGTGCAAATTTTGGGAGGGATAGTCTGGGCTGTAGGAGGGAAATACAAGCATGCTTTGTGCATTTTCCAGAACGAACAGTCAGTAGGGTTTGGACAACCATATTTGCGCAATTTTCTGGAGGAACAGGTTGGACTGGATGAAGGGTCAGTAGGCAGGGATTGCACAATTTTTCCAGGGAACTACCCGAGATACTTGCAACCAGAACTGTGCAATTCCCAAAGGGAACTGCTAGTTGGCTGTTGGGGTCACTGGCAGCCATACTTGTGAAATTCCCAGAGGGAACTGCTAGTTGGCTGTTGGGGTCACTGGTAACCAGACTTGCACAATTCCCAGAGGGAACTTCCAGTTGGCTGCTGGGGTCACTGGCAGCCAGAATTGCACAATTCCAAGAGGGAACTGCCAGTTGGCTGCTGGGGTCACTGGTAGCAGAAACTGTGTGATTCTTGGAGGGAACAGGCAATCTGCTGGGGAGCTACTGGTTGGGAAAACTGCACTAAGGTCGGAAGGCCGGCCTAATGATCATCTCTACGTAATTTCTGAGCTGAGCTGACTGATGGGCTACGGGAGCCTTGCTCATGAGCACTGCACAATTTCTGAGATGAACAACTGATTGACTGTCCGGGTGGCCAGCATGAGTGCTGCTTGAGTTGCTTGCGGGCAATGTTGCTTGAAGTAACTAACTTGGCGCTTCTGTGATGTTCTGGTTAATAGTCGATCAAGTCGAAAGCAGGGTGATGGTCTGGCTGTTAGTGAGGAGTCTAGTCGTCAGAACTTCAACAAAAATGACTAAGTGTGTGAACATTAGAAAGATGCATAGGTGATCATATGAACACACACTCGCATGACTTGATGACGAAACGACTGAAATATCCAAACACATGTTCAACATGACTGACCGATGGTGCAAGCGATGAGCGCGACACTTGTGATTGATCGTTCATGATCGAGACAACGCTTGCACTACAATGAATGTGATTCCGTGTGTGAGTGTGACAGATGCCTTCACGGGGAACACAAAAAACACATATGAAGCAAGGCTTTGAGCATAACCAGAACACGGTTGCAAGCATGATTTAGACATCAAAATGCAAAGACTTGAGCGCAATAAACAAGCAAGGCGAATGTAAAGACTCACACTAGCTCACGGAGTGAACCCAGGTGTGTGCAGTCATCAAGTGAAAATCTTCAAGGGAGGCTCCGAAATTGGTGTAGGCCAAAATTTTGGAGGGTGGTTGTAGCCGCTACAACACTTGGCGACACACTGGTAGAACTCCAGCTTCTCTGTTTCAGTTCATGCTAGCACAGGGCCTTGGTCTTTCGGGGAGTATTGAATCATTGTGCAGGTTACTTCAATTTCTCCACTTACCCCATGGACATACATGGTTCACCCTTTGTCAACTCAGTCAAACACAATCAAAAGTTCAGCTTAGATCTCAGTGTTTTGAATTCGAGAAGGGTAGTTTAGCTCGTGAGTTGAAGATTTTTAGAGTATAAGTTTTCATCTCTGGTGTTGCTCTATTGTGAGTAGGCCTAGACAGTACCTTGATGGAGTCACGCATGAACACATACATTTCTTCATTTCCAGTGAGCCTGGTCAGTACCCTGGTGGAGTTGCATGCTTCGCTTCTTTGCGCATGAATCCTTTCTCTTCTTTTGTCTTTGTATTTTTAAGAGAACTATGCATAGGCACTTATTTGTTTTTGGGGCGGAAGAGGGATCCCAACTTATTGAGAGCATAAGAGGTTGTTCTTTCAGAGAAGCATGTAAGACCTCTGACATAGGTTTGCTCGTTTATATTTTTCACCTTCTCCGTTTCTACTAGTTGGATTAGCTTAAACACACAGAGAAGAAAGCTGAGTACAAGCATGGGGCTTCCCAGTGTGGACACAGGTTCACGGTTGGACCAAAGATTCCATTACAGATGGTTCATATTTTCCATCAGGACTTCATTGGCTGAAGGTTGTAACCAAGCATAGAGAAAATGGACACAAGACGGGCCAAGTGCTGTAGTGTCACAAGTCTCTTCAAATTTCAACGACGTAATCTATTCAATAGCCAAAACGTAGTAGTTGGCAGCACTTATTTATGGAAAAAAAAATAGTAATATATCAAAGAAACAAAATGAACGTGAACAAAAAATAGTAAGTAGAAAAAACAAAGCAAAAGCAAAGATAATAAGCAAAACAATCCAAATGAAACAACAAGTAGCAAGCAGACTATGTACAAGGCACATGTGTGGCCTGACCTACTGAACTAATGTTTGAGGACTTGGCCATTGATAGGAATATTATCAATCCTCCCGTCAAGTGATTGCAAATGATACGTGTGTGAGCCAAGTCTCTCGTGGACTAGTGCTGGTCCACCGGGCTTCGCTACCGAAACTTGGTGGCATTCCAGGAGACCTTCAAGTGAATACAACACTACTGTTTCAGGTACTATGTGCAACATGGGCTCGGATGATGGCACGGGGTAGTTGTTTTTACTCCGGGAACGGTTCAAGTTTCTAAAGTCAATGTGTAAGTGGATCTTCCCAGATTTCATGTGTGCAAGATTTAAATCAGAAAACCAAGTATAATGATGAACTTTGCAAGTAATCCAAACACTTAAAATGTTAGTCAATCTTTTCGGCAAAAGGAGGACAAACAACATGTATGTGTTACCTATTCTTTGCTGCAATGGCTTGTCTCCTCATTTACCTGGAAACTCATGTTGGATTGCTCACGTGTAATGGGTACTAAGGTCATCATCTACTTGCACAAACCCATCTCGGTACCATTCGATCAAGTGGTCAACAATTGGTTGTTGTTGTAGTGTGTAACTTGTACCAAGATTGGCCATCTTCGGATCATGGTGGATTCCCAAGTTGCTCTGTTCGTTCATAGTGTTGGTCCTTCATGCGTTTAGCACGAGTGCTTCAACATCATAGTTTGTGACCTCGGACTCCAAAAAACTTGAATGCACACATGATTCATTGTTTTGGATGATTGAGATACACTCAGTCCTCAAGCCATCATGTGTTCTCGATTTGTCAAGATTCATGGCTGATAGCTTGTCTGTACATGGACCGTTTGGCGTGTTGGTACTACTGCTACTACCACTGTTGCTACTACTACTACTATCAGAAAAACAAACTGTACAAGTTTCATTATCATTAGTTGGGCGAGGAAGGAGTCCCAACTGCTTGTTTGACGATGTTGAAATAGGTTGTGTAGGTTAACACTCCAATATCTTTTCCAGGAGGCAGTTGCCAAACATGAGTTCTACGAAGGCCAATGGTTCGTTCTCACCATCAAGGGGAGTGACATTGTGTTTCATGTACCTCTTGGATAACACCCAGATTTGGTTGCACCTGCCCTTGTACGAAAGCCACAGGTGAGACCAGTCTATAGCAAAGTATCCATCTAGCTTTCTAGACCAGTCTCTATTAAGCAACAGACCATATGCCTCCGGTATGTCCGCAACAACTATGTTGATGCACTGGTGGACTTGACTATTGTGAGATAGTCGAATGATTATGCCTCGTAATTCACCTATGGTTGGTACTAATGTTCTATCAAGTTGGATGATTCTCGCAAATGTTTCGCTCCATCATGCATTGATCTTCTTAGCAATGGAAAGCGGCATGACATTGGCTGTCGCGCTAGAATCAACCAAACAATTGTGGACATTGTAGTTGAAAAATTCGAATGAAAGCAGGAATGGGGGGCAAACTGATGCAGGAGCATCTAACCCCCCCTTAATCAAAGAGGAATTTGAAGCGGAGCAAAGAGAGGATCGCATGGACCATGGAGAAAAACAGGGGAAAATCTGTTTTAAAACAGATTTAAAGGATGGATTGGATAAGTCTCTCGAAGACTTGTTACTATTGTTATTTTCCATGTGTATATGCATGCATGTAATGAGAGCTTTAAGGGCTTTTTGTAGAGGGTTGATCGGATCCTTCATAGTGATCCGATCCATCACTTCTTTTATATATATATATATATCTATATCTATATATATATATATATCTATATCTATATATATATATATATCTATATCTATATCTATATCTATATCTATATATATATATATATATATATATATATATATATATATATATATATATATATATATATATATATAGATATATATACATATATATATATATAAATGTGAAGCTGCGTGTTCAGGGAGATAGAGGTAATAGATAGAGGAGAGCATAGAATAGAACTCATGTAACAGAGAGTGATTAAAGATGTAGTCGAGAGGAGGCTCTGTTCTAAGGCTGAAATGCCTTAGATGTAATCATGCTGCATATATTATAATATATATGTGTTTTGTGGTCCCAGCATGTCTGTGTAACATGTCTCCTTTCAATTCTGTTATGTGTATATGTGCGCCGAGGGTTTAATCCCAATATTGCATGCATGTGATTGACCATCGACCACTGTAGGGTTGATGGCGATCGAAAGAAATATAACTGTTATATCATGTGCATAAACAGAGAAATGGCAGAGAACTATGTTTAAAATGCAGAGTTTCCATCAAAATGGCGAGAATACACAGGAGCCGTTTGATCTTCCAGATCAACGGTCCAGATGAAGTTGCAGATGAGCAGAGATCCTTTATCGCATCGGCAGAACTCCTTATGAGTTATCGGAACCGGCCAATGAGGAATAGTGATTGCGATAATGCGATTCAGTGACAGCCGTCAGATCTGGCGTCAGATCGATGGCCTACATGCAATCAGCGATCGCATGTCAGGGAGGTCAAAGACCAATGGATGAGCAATGGTTGATACACTGATGGCGATATCGCCGATAATCTAATCGCCGATTGGAAGATCGGGCAGTCAGAGTTTCGGAGCAATAGTGTTGTAGAGCAATAAAGGAGCGGACCTGCCAACTGTTATAAAGGCCTGTTTAAAATATTTGAAGTCCGTTCCATGGTTCCAAGTGGCTTTCCCTTTTGTGTTTCCATGTGTTGCGATTAATGTATGGCTGCAAGGTTTAAGGCCTAAAGAATTGTGTAAAGCTCCTGATAGTTGGATGTAAGTCCACGGTATAAAGGCTTAAAGCCTAAGAATGCTTCGTATAGGCTTTGTGGGCCATAACCCATGGGCCTCAGATTTGATTTATTAAGGGAAAGGGATTTTGATTAACCCCCAAAATCTCACACCCATCACAAACTGAGTTTGCTTCGTTCATCTGGAGTGTATTGAGCACAGTGGATAGCGATTCGAGAGGTGTGCATGCTCCCTTGCTTGTAGAGGCCGCATTGTATGTTTCCATTTGTCCCAATGCACGCATCAAGATGTCTCACTAGATCTGGACTTTGGCTAACTCGAACAAACTGATGTTTGCTCAAGTTTTCTTCATGTCATCGACTATGTTGTAATCCAGAGGTGGTAGACTCATCGAGGTGTCTGGGGTGGAACGGATGCTCGTGTTGTCTGGCAGATTGTTCTGCAACTTGCTGCTCATGGATGTGTTCTTATCCATTGTTGTCTTCCTGGACTTGCTTTGTGTTTGTTGCTTTGAGGCAACTGGTGGATCGGCCTTCTTTATCAACTGTCTCACTTTCTGTTGCATCTCCTCAAGTGTCAGGGGAGCCCCTTTACTCCTAGGATTTTAACGATCATTTTACTTTTGGTTCTGCTTCTTGGTGTTCATCTTTGAGACTACTTGCAAACATTGATATGCGTTCACCACATGCCCTGAATTTGATGCTTCATTAGGTGCAACCTCTTCATTATCATCAGTGTCTTCCGACTGCTCCTGTATGTCACTATCCACATCAAGTGTATGAGTACAGATAGAGGTAACAACTTGCTTCCAATTTGAACAAGAGTTCTCGGGGTGAAATTATTCGTGGAAGGAATAGTAGTTAAGATCAACGCATTGATCGAGTTGGAACATAGGCTTCTGCGCAAATTTGGAACCAAACCAATTGTTGCTTGATGCGCCAGTTGATGAACTGCTGGCCTGTCTCTATCTAGGCAGATGACTGTTCACGAATGTGTTCGTCTTTCGTTGCTTGAGTTTGGACATTTTGGTGGTCAAGTTCTTGACAAGGTGAGTGAGGGTATCAATGTTAGTTGCTTCCTTGTCTTTGCCTTTGCTCGTCGTTGCTTGGGGCTTTCTGCTCGCATCCTTGGAGTCTTTCGTTGATTCGTCATCCTTGATGACTCCAATGGCGCGCAAGTCTTTCTCAACAGCAATAGCCTCTTCGCAACTTTCTAAAAGTGTTGGCTTCACAGCTCGCTTGATGAACTGTGCAATGGTGGTTGGTAGTGCAGATGTGTAATAGTCGACAGTGATGGAGTCACGAGCTTTGGTGTCTACTGAAAACTTGTTCAAGATACGCATAAACCTTTGATTGAAATCTTTCACTTTCTATTTTCCCTCCATCTTGAGGCTTCCCAATTCTTTGAGTAGCATGGTTGGAGTCTTGTCATTAGCAAACTTTTCAAGGAACATATGTTTGAAAGAACCCTAGTTCTGTATAGAGTTGGGTGGAAGGCTGTGATACCAAGCAACTACCTGACCGTCCAAGGTACATGGAAACAATCTACATGCTACGTTGTCATAATGTACCTCAAGGCTCTGCAGTTGTAGGTAGAAGTTGTCTAAGTGGTATTTTGCCTTCACCATGTTGTCAAGTTTAAACTTGATGTTCATTCTCTCTGCTTGCTTCAACATCTTGTGCATAACATTTGGGAGAGCCAATGGTCCTTGAGTCATCCATTCAAGATTTAGGTTAGCCATCTCTTCGTCCTCTTCGTCTTCTTCCTCTCCTTTGGAATCTGATGGTTCTGGATCTGAGTCTATCAGATCATCTCCGCCTCCACTTCCTTTGTTGCCTTCCCCTAGGCCTCCTATACCAAAGTTTGATCACAAGATCACAAGAGTGCCTTGTTAATCTTCAAATAAGATTGGAGGTTCCTCTCTGTCTTCAATAGCTTCTTCCAAACCTTCAAGAGTAGAAAGGATTGCTTCTTCCACTGATTATACAACAAGCCCTGTGGGAGTGGCTTTTAGCTTCTTCGATGCGTGTGAAAGATACTGTATGCCTGGGATCAGTCTGACTACTTTCATGAACTGGCGAGTGATGGAATAGAAGGAGCGAAGGTGTTGATATGAAATCTCGTGTTCAAATTTGTTGAGTCATGAGAGAGGGAGTGCAAGTTACTGCCTTGACCACATGGTTGATGAGTGAGAGTGAGGGGAATTTCAACCATGTACAACTGGCTTCCCTCCTTTTAGCGCCAGAAATTTTGACGGTTTTGGACCCGCCAACATTCAGGGGATCACCCCAATATGAATTCCCAACTAGACCTCACACCATTTGGTGCAGGAGTCCCATTCGGTATGATGGCCTGGTTGCCATTGTCTTAAGGATTTGCCTCAACTCTTGCTTGTTAGCATAGGAGAGTGGTTTGCTTTGTCTTCGAGAAGTGAGGTTTGCATGCTTGGTGAGTGTAAGTGTACTTGTGTCAATGGTTCTTTCACTATGAGGGGAAAAAGGTGAAGGTGAGTTCCAGGTTGAAAGGGATCAGTCCCAACTCGACTAGGAACACACAACATAAAGGACATACATAGCTTCCGGTGGAGCAGTCCACTCGGATGTGGCAGTCACAACATACAAGGTAAGATAACATGTAAAACACTCACGGATCAGTACGAGATGAGTGCAACGGTTGTTACAACAAGGTTCATGTGAAAGGTCTGTCTGATGTCCGACAGAGCAGTCGACACGGATGGGACATCATTAACAACATATACAACACATTTCCATTAATATATTATGCATTACAACAAATGAATCAGTTCAGATGTAGAACACATGGTTAAAGCAACATGCATTACAAGTGTTAAAGATCAGTCTTACAACAAATACAATACACGTGTGAAAACATGCTGGCCTGTTAACAGGCTTTTGAATTAAGAAAAAGTTCCAAGACACATCGTTACACCATACCACGATTAATTGCTGCTCGCTCTTTGCTCGGTTTCGATAACTCATAAAGAGTTCCGTCGATGCGATAAAGGATCTGGACCGTTGATCTTAAGAGATCTGATGGCTCCAGAGTGATTAACACTTCAAACAATGTAAACTTTGAACCGGGAACTGACACTGTTACCCGTTTCGTAGAGATAGCTAAAAAGTGACCTGATTTTGAAAATGGGTGATGCAGAACGCACATGTTTTTTCTAGAGCATAGTTTTTGGCACTTTAGTTTTTTTTATGTACATCACGTTTTAGAATGGTATGATTTTCATGCTGATTTTAAAAAGTGAGTATTCTGCATCACACTCCTTTTTTAAAAGCCCTGTTTTTTGGCTTTAAATTTTTTAATGTATAAAATGTAAATAATTATTTAGTAAATTTGATAATTTTTGAAGTGATCGTTTTCTTCACATTTTCTTGTTTCTTATTATAATTATAAAAAAAAATTTCGTGAGGTTTTTACTGTTTTGCATTTTTAAATTAGAAGGTCGATATTTAGACTTTTCGATATTCGACATATTTATACATCCTTAATTAATTTTTCAATCGACATGAAATAATTGTTTCTAAAAAACAATATTTTTTAACAATGGACATAAAAATAACCATTTTTAACATAAATATAACTAAAAAACTACACGTTTTGATAATTTTTTGTTAGAATTGACATGTCAAAATCACAATTTTTATACGATAATTTTAACTAAAAATGGTTAAATAATAGCTTTCTCTATGAATTTCATGTCAAAAAAATAATAAAAATCACTTTTTTTTTTTCAAAAAATAATGATTAACTTAAAAATCAATGCAAAAATCACATATTACCAATATTGAACGTATAACAACCATAATTGAGTGTTTATTCTTCTCATAAAATGTCAAAGTCAAAACATTGCAAAGCTTGATTTACAAGCATAACTTAAATTTAATCAACAATGTCACGTAATCCAAACTCTTCGTCCTCTAGAGTTTCATCATTGTCCTCTTCCACAATATTTTCTGTTTCATTTTTCTCATTTTCCTCTTCTAATGGGTCTTTGATGTCTGCGAAACTCCCAATGTATGTCTTTCCAAACATTCCATGTAATGGTGGTTGGGGTTCCTTTGCCTTTTTTGCCACACGTGATTCACTAAAGTCCCCTTTCTTCAACCCAATTTCTTGCATTGCATCTGGAAGAAATTGAAGAGCATTAATTCTTTGCTGAATGAAATTGCACTGTACTGGATCTTTTTCAATTGCAATGCAATTTCTTCCTTTTTGAAGGCAACATGCTAGTGTTGTACCTAATTTTCAAGCACAAAAGAAATAATGAACTAAATTAGTACAATGACATATTAATTAAAAAAATAACATATTGAAATTCAATTCCATATAATAAAACTTACCTGAGCCAGAAAATAAATCCAAAACCCAATCTCCTTCATTTGAACAAATGTCTATAAGATAGTTAATCAATAACTGTGGTTTTTGATAAATGTTAACTATCTCTCCTTTTGCTTCTTTGTCTTCATATGCTAGTTTTCTCACAACAGCATCATAACTCAGTATTTGGCTATGACTCTTTCTGTCTACCCGATTAAAAATCATAGACATATGGCTATCATCTTTTGCCCAACTATCAATATGAATGAACTCACAATCATTTATAAATTGTTGATCTTCATTGTGAAGAAGATTTGGCTTTTCCCTGTAACACGAAATAGTAAAAGTTAAATTAACTTGTACATAAATAAATTTTTCAACATTAATCAAATATACATTTTAAACGTCTTACCATGTAAGCTGCATCCTTGAATTTGTTTTCCCCTTGAAGCTTGACAATATCATTGCCAATTGTGTGTCTGAATGAAATGTCACAAATCTCCATAATGGTGATGACGTGACTTCTACAAATCCCGCAACCACTTTACTAAAAGCTTGATAAGTATAAGGGTCACCATCATAGTCAATGTTTGGAATATTGAAACCATGGGGAATATCTGCAATGACTAGGGCATAATCCCTTTTAGGTATGAGTTTAGCAATGTCTTCACAGTCGCCTTGTATTACTTGATATTGAATAGTGTCTAGCCCATTCCAAATGAAATGATTAAGAGTTGGATCAAGTTGAATATCCTTAATACGTTGCTTCCTCAGTCTTTCGATCTTTATCTTTTCGATAAAGGTTTTGAAACTATCTGGCACTCCATTATCATCCTTCCTCATCTTTTATAAAATAAACAAATATATGTGTAAGTTATAAATTAAAAATAGTACACAGGTGAATAAAAATGAATGTATAAATCAAGATACCTTTTTAAATGCAAGATAAAAAGATTTTAATGTTGATGTAGAACTTGAATCTGGATAGTTGCGTACGACATCATCCCAACTATCTTCATTCAACAATCTAACCATTTGTTCTTGAATTTTCATGTAAACTTTGTGACTGCATAGATAAAGTAACAAAAAGTTAATATAATGATATGTATAACAAATACTACCAAGAACAACATGTTTTATTTAAAATATAATTATAATCTAGAAATAAATAAGAATATTTCAAGAAACTTACTTTTGAAATTCTTCAGACATTTCCTCCAATGATAATTCCCCTGACCTCACACGAGATAATATTGTTTTGACAATTTTCTCATCTTTCACTCCTTGCATCGCCCTCCAAGGTGTGATAGTCATATCGTCTGGAAGATGCTTCATTTCAGGAGCTAATTTACTGTTGCCACATATGAATGACTTAGACTTTTTGACCTTCTGGTTTTTAATGGCAATGTCTTCCCACATGCCAAAAATCTCATCAATCAACCTCCAAACATCTCCACTTCTAAATGCCAATTGGAAAATGTTATCAACACCTCTGAATAAATCACTATGTTTGTTGCCCTTTCCACCTTTTGAATTGGTTTTCTCTTCAATTTGATATCCTATTTCCATACAACATTCCTTTCAGAACTCTGCAGGAACTTTTGTTCTATCCCCACCACATTTTTCTTCAAATTCACTATGAATAAATCTAACCCTTTGGATGAAAGTCATAGACATCCTATATTCATTATCTGAATTATGATCCCATGCCACTAACTTTGCTTCTGTATCAGATAAACCAGCGTGAATGATACATTTCATTGTTTCAAAATGTGGGTTATTAGGATATTCCTCCATCAATTGTCTTTGAGCTTCTACAGAATGGTTCCCCCCAAGCACATAATAATTGTATTCAAAACATTTTGACTTATCAAATGCTTCTTTGTTGGGAACTTGAAGTGGATCAACAAGAAGCACATAACTAACCACATGAGCATATGGATTGTACCTCATCAATGTCTTCAAGTTGTGAACATGCAGATGATGTGGCTTTCTAACTTGATATTGACATTGTCCTTCACTTGCTTTATAGGTTTGCCTGACATTAAGCTGAAATGTGCGACCACCATCAATTAAGTTTCTCTTTGTCAAATTCTCTCGAATGACATTTTGTTTTGTTTTGATAATGCCATCTTCTAAATTAGCTCCTAGTGTAATGATTTCTCTGCTTTCTTTTGAAGTTTCACTAGGTTCTTGACTGCTAGTAATGACTGCTTCAAAATCATCAACTCTACTTTTCTTGGTCATAACATTCCCACCAGAGTTATTCTTGGGCATTGTTACTTTTGGATTTTTATGGCTCTTCTCAGTTCCAATGTCATCTTCAGTAATGACAACATATGTTTCATCGTCAATTTCAACTTCATCGTTCTCAAAAGTAACTTGTTTACCCTTGCTAGATTTATCCACCAGAGACCTTTTTTTCTGATTCTTTGGATGTAGTTTTGTAGCATTATCAATTACTTCATTTTGCCTTTTTTCCATATTTTCTTCTGACACTGAGTAAAAACTGCTGACAACTTTCATGACATCAGTCTCAATGAAATGAATGCCTCCCAACCTAATTGAACAACTTTCAACGAAATTCTGCCAAACAAAATATCATATGTCAATAGAAAACAAAGTTAAAAAATATAGTGAGACACTTTAAAAAACGCAAAATACAAATATAAATAATAATACTTACGATGTTATCTGTCATCTCATTTACGATTTGACTACACAACTTTGTAGATACCTCGCTCGTGTCATACAATGAATATGATAGTTGGTATTTAACCCTTTCATGTGACTTGGGAGCTTTTGTAAGTACGTAAACAACTTCAGTGTTCGTTACCGAACACATATCTACGACTCTTCCCATCACCTCAAAAATTCCACTATCATTCGGTATATCGATATATAGATATATATTCACATTTGCGCTTTCTCTTTCTTTCACATACCACATTCTTGATGGAAATTTCACCTCTTTCGAATTCTTCCAGTCTGAAATCATCTTCTTATCACTTGAGGCACTTGATAGATTTGTAGCCATGAGCTCAGGTGGAGTTCGTTCACCAATGTTTCTTTTAGATGCACCTTTATGAGTCTTTGGTCCAGAAAGATTCACTGAAATTCTCTTTGATGCCATTTTCCTGAAAAATAGAAACACATAAATCAGTAAATAATAAAAACATATTGACTTAAAATAACAACGAAAACTTATCATAAATTTTAATCAACAATCGCCCCCCGCCCGACAACCTCACCCACCCGCCCGCCTCACCCGAACCCCCCTCCGCCCGGGCTCCCTACCTCTTCCCACACCCGCCCACCCCGCACCACCTCACCCGCCCGCTCCAACCCTCCTGGCGCCCTCACCCCTTTGGGTGCCCTCGCCCGCTCGTCCGCCCGGTGCCCTCACCCAACCACCCGCCTCAACCGAACCCCCCTCCGCCCGGGCTCCCTACCTCTCCCCCAACCCGCCCACCCCGCACCCCAACATGCACCCCTCACCCAACCGCACAACCCCTCCCGGCGCCCTCGCCCGCCCCCCCGCACGACGCCCTCACCCACCCGCTTGCCTCACCCGAACCCCCCTCCGCCCGGGCTCCCTACCGCACCCCCTCACCCCGCACCCCTTCACCTGCACACCCCGCACCCCCTCACCCGACCGCTCCTGCCTGCTAGGCGAGGGCGCGGGCGGCCCGGGTGGCGCCTGCACGAGGGCGCCCAACCTCGTGCAGGCGCCACCCGGGCCGCCCGCGCCCTCGCCCGGCAGGCAGGGCGACCCTGCCTGCCGGGCGAGGGCGCGGGCGGCCCGGGTGGCGCCTGCACGAGGGCGCCCAACCCTCTTGCAGGCGCCACCCGGGCCGCCCGCGCCCTCGCTCGGCAGGCAGGGTCGCCCTGCCTGCCGGGCGAGGGCGCGGGCGGCCTGGGTGGCGCCTGCACGAGGGCGCCCAACCTCGTGCAGGCGCCACCCGGGCCGCCCGCGCCCTCGCCCGGCAGGCAGGGCGACCCTGCCTACCGGGCGAGGGCGCGGGCGGCCCGGGTGGCGCCTGCACGAGGGCGCCCAACCCTTGTGCAGGCGCCACCCGGGCCGCCCGCGCCCTCGCCCGGTAGGCAGGGTCGCCCTGCCTGCCGGGCGAGGGCGCGGGCGGCCCGGGTGGCGCCTGCACGAGGGCACCCCCTGTCACGCCCCCAATCTTTTTTTTTTCTTATTGGGCGGAGCGCGGCACCACCGAACGCCCAATCTTACCGAATGCACGTTTATGGACTACGCCTTAACCATAAAACACATTAACTTAATTTACCAAGTGCCTTAATCTTTCTTCAATAACAATAAACATTCATCAATATTCATAACCGGTAGTAAACTTATGTTAACTGCAATAACAATAATAAACACACCGATATAATGGGGAGGGGCAACTCCCAACGAGTTCGCCCAACCAATTTTTATTATAAACAGAATACAACAGAGTTTGTTTACAATCGTGTGCCGGACAGAACTCACGGCCACACTCAACTGATATACAACCGTGTGCCGGGCTAAACCGCGGCCACACTCAACCGTATTACAATCGGGCAACCGCCCTTACAACAGCGCCCAAACACCGTGGCCGAGTTGACTCACCCGAGCCTCAACTCGCCAACCGGTCTGTGCGCAAATGCCGAATATACAACCGGGCTCGACCGCCCTTACAACCATACACAGGTGCCGTGGCGGAGTTAGCTCACCCGAGCTTCGACTCCCCACTCGGCCTGCGCACTTATCGTGCCAACCATAAACCAGACCTCCGCAACCAGACCTCGCACCCACTGTTCTGCCAACTGTTCGAGCTTGCCGCCACCTCGGCCTGCGCTCTTACTGCATCACCGTGTAGCGATACCCGATCAACTCGACCTGCGCCTAGATCGGCGTTACCTCATCCACACAGCAGTTCGATAGACTTCGCACTACCTCTTGTTACACAAGAGAGTGCGCATATTTCAGTCCTCTATCTTGTGCGTATAGAGAGAACGCTCCAAGACTTCGCTTGATGCCTTGATCGAATGAGCTCGCCATCCTTATATAGTCGCCCAGCTCATTATTCGAGGGGCTTCTAACATTAGGCCGACCCCTCAATTAAGCAACCAAAGCCCCGAATTTAACTTTTATGGGCAGGTCGGCCCTTGCCTTAAGGCAAGGGCGACCTCGCCCTTATAAACTTCGGTCTTTTCCCTTCGCATATTTTCTGTTATGAGCTCGCGCATATGTCGTGCCCGCCTCTCCGTCGCACTGTTCACTGCGCTCGCCCGTTCGCTGCTCCATGCTGTCGTGCCTTGCCGTCGTCGCCCGGAGATGCGCCCGCCCGGTCGCCCTCCGTTTGTCCTTGACCGCACGCCCAATATTACCCCGCGTCCATGTTCCGACTTCCGCCCATGTTCCAGCTCGTGCCTACGTTCAGCTCGTGCCCGTGTTCAGCTCGCGCCCTTCTCTCGGCTCGCGTCCACGTCCCAGCCTGTGCCCATGTCTCAGCTCGTGCCCACGCCCGGGTATGGTTCGCCCTTGGGTCGCCCGCCCGTTTGGTGCGGGTCGCCCTCGGGTCGACCTGCCGGTTGTTCAACCGAACCTCCATCGCATTCTTGTTCGGCCGGTCCGGGTAGCCTTACCCGCGTGTGCCTTCGTCCGCGGTTCACCCGCCCACGGCTTCTCTGCACACCTCGTTATCTGCCTGCCCGACCTGCCTTTGTGTCGTGCACGGGTCGTGCGCCCGGGCGTCCGCCCGTCGTGCGCAGTCGCCCGCCCGTCGTTTGCCCGGATCACCCGCCCGTTCACAACACCGTCGTGTCTGTCTGCCCGTTGGGTGGGCGCGCCCTCGCCCAGCTCGTCGCCCGACTCGCCGTTCCACCCAACCGCCATCCAGTTCACCCGCCCGCCGGGTCGCCGTGCACGGCTCGCCCGCCCGGCTCGCCCGCGGGTCAAGTCGCCCTCGTGCAGAAATGTCGTGCACGCCCTGCCCGACTCGCCAGGGCGTTACACCCCCCCTCGTGGAGGCGCCACCCGGGCCGCCCGCGCCCTCGCTCGGCAGGCAGGGCGATTCTGGGAATCGCCCTGCCTGCCGGGCGAGGGCGCGGGCGGCCGGGTGGCGCCTGCACGAGGGCGCCCCCCCTCGTGCAGGCGCCACCTGGGCCGCCCGCGCCCTCGCCCGACAGGCAGGGCGATTCCGGGAATCGCCCTGCCTGCCGGGCGAGGGTGCGGGCGGCCTGGGTGGCGCCTGCACGAGGGCGCCCCACCTCGTGCAGGCGCCATCTGGGCCGCCCGCGCCCTCGCCCGGCAGGCAGGGAATCGCCCTGCCTGTCGGACGAGGGCGCGGGCGGCCCGGGTGGCGCCTGCACGAGGGCGCCCCACCTCGTGCAGGCGCCACTCGGGCCGCCCGCGCCCTCGCCCGGCAGGCAGGGCGCGGGCGGCCCAGGTGGCGCTTGCACGAGGGCGCCCCCCCTCATGCTGGCGCCACCCGGGCCGCCCGCGCCCTCGCCCGGCAGGCAGGGCGATTCCGGGAATCGCCCTGCCTGCCGGGCGAGGGCGCGGGCGGTCCGGGCGATTCCGGGAATCGCCCTGCCTGCCGGGCGAGGGCGCGGGCGGTCCGGGTGGCACCTGCACGAGGGCAGAGGGCGGAGGGCGGGTGAGGCGGGCGGGCGGAGGGCGGGTGAGGCGGGCAGGCGGAGGGCGGGTGAGGCGGGCGGGCAGAGTGCGGGTGAGGCCGAGGGCAGAGGGTGGGTGAGGCGGGCGGACGTCGGGCTGGTGAGGCGGGCGGGTGTGCGGGTGAGGGCGCCCGGGGGTGGTCGGGCGGGCAGTTGAGGGCGCCCGGGTGTGGGTTGGGCAGGCGGGTGAGGGCGTCCACGGGTGGGTGGGGCGGGCGGGGGGGCGGGTGAGGGCGCCCGCGGGCGGGTGTGGCGGGCGGGCGGGTCGGGGCGGGCTGGGGGCCGGGTGAGGGCGCCCGCGGGTGGGGCGGGCGGGGCGGCGGGTGAGGGCGCCCGCGGGCGGGTGTGGCGGACGGGCGGGTCGGGGTGGGCGGGGAGCCGGGTGAGGGCGCCCGCGGGTGGGGCGGGCGGGGCGGCGGGTGAGGGCGCCCGCGGGCGGGTGTGGCGGGCGGGCGGGTCGGGGCGGGTGGGGGGCCGGGTGAGTGCGCCCGCGGGTGGGGCGGGCGGGGGGCGGGTGAGGGCGCCTGCGGGCGGGTGTGGCGGGCGGGCGGGTCGGGGCGGGCGGCCGGGTGAGGGCGCCCGCGGGTGGGGTTGGCGGGGGGGCGGGTGAGGGCGGCTGCGGGCGGGTGTGGCGGGCGGGCGGGTCGGGGCGGGCGGGGTCGGGTGGGTCAGGGCGCCCGTGGGCGGGGGGCGGGGGGGCGGGTGTGGCGGGCGGGCGGGTCGGGGCGGGCGGGGGACCGGGTGAGGGCGCCCGCGGGTGGGGCGGGCGGGGGGGCGGGTGAGGGCGCCCGCGGGCGGGGGGGGGGCGGGTGGGTGAGGGCGCCCGTGGGCGGGTGTGCCAAACGGGCGGGCGGGTCGGGGCGGGTGGGGGCGGGTGGGTCAGGGCGCCCGCGGGCGGGGTAGGGTGCCCGTGCCATGCGGGCGGGCGGGTCAGGGCAGCCGGGGGTGGGTGGGGCGTGCGGGTGAGGGCGCCCGGGGGTGGGTGGCCCACCCGAAGGGGTGAGGTGCCCGGGTGAGGGCGCCGGGAGGGGTTGGGCGGGCGGGTGAGGTCGCCCGGGCCGGGCGAGCGGGTGAGGGGGGCGTGGGTGGTTCGACCGGAGGGGTGGGGCTGGCGAGTTAGGGCTGCCGGGCCGAGCCGGGCAGGCGGGTGAGGGGGGACGGTGTGTGTGGGCCGGGCGGGTGAGGGGGCCCGGGCCGGGCAGGCGGGTGAGGGGGGGCTGTCAGGGCGCCCGGAGGGGCCGGGCAGGCGGGTGAGGGGGGGCGCTGTTAAGGCGCCTGGAGGGGCCGGCGGGCGGGCGGGCGAGGGGGGTTATGGATCACCCACTGGTGTTAAGAAAATGAGGTTGACCGGGCCCACCATGTTCACGATTTTTCATGAAACTAATTTAATATGAAAGTTTTCAAGAAAAAAAATTAACTTACCTTTTAATTGCGAGAATTCTTCGTTGATTATGTTGTTGATAGCGATTTAGCTGCTCCACAAATTCACGACCTCTTTCAACGATTTTCAGAAAACTTGGATGTGATGTTAGTAGTAGTGATAATGAAATTTTAATATGTAAGTGAAGTTACAAGGATGTTTTACTGTACAGTTAATATGGGATAATTTGTTTTACAATATTATAAAGTGAATACTATTGATTTGTTTTACAACATGTTGAATGTGGGATAATTTGTTTTAAAATATTTTAAAGTGAATATTGTAGTATTGGAAAGCGAATATTATATGGTTTAACTATTATAATAATTGTAGAAGTTGTAGTGTACAATTTTAATTATAATTTCATAAAAAAATTTAGTTTACATTTTCCAATAAATTGTAGAACAAAGTAATAAAGGTAAATAAATTTAACAGATTTTTTGGAGGGAAATATTTTCGCAAAACTTTTTGGAGGGAAATATTTTCACGAAATTTTTTGGAGGGAAAATTTTTTGAGGGAAAATTCCCTTCTTTAAGCTATATAATATCTTTAGGAGACTCTCCATTTGTATCATTCAACATCTTCTATTTGAAAGGGATGGATTGTTCTGATAGTGAAGTTTCGATTTATTCACCATCAACTTCTGCATCGCGTAACAACTCTATTCATATTGATGAACATAGCGGGAATTCTTCCACTATGAATAGAAAGTCACTTCTTCCACTTAGTCCTGATTATAAGGACTATGAGAGCAGCACTGATGAAAGAGGGGATGGAGAATTTCAAATAAATAAAGAGTCACAGATTCCACTTAGTCCTACTTCTAAGGACTATGAAAGCCGTAGTGATGAAGAGCATGATGGTGAAGTTCAAAAGAACAGAGTGTCACGCTGTCCACTTAGTCCTAATTCTGAGGACTATGAGAGCAGCAGTTTTGAAGAGCATGATGGTGAAGTTCAAAAGAATGGAGGGTCACGGTGTCCACTTAGTCCTAATTCTGAGGACTATGAGAGCAGCAGTTTTGACGAGCATGATGGTGAAGTTCAAAAGAATGGAGTGTCACGGTGTCCACTTAGTCCTAATTCCGAGGACTATGAGAGCAGCAGTTTTGAAGAGCATAATGGTGAAGTTCAAAAGAAGGGAGTGTCACGGTGTCCACTTAGTCCTAATTCCGAGGACTATGAGAGCAGCAGTTTTGAAGAGCATAATGGTGAAGTTCAAAAGAAGGGAGTGTCACGGTGTCCACTTAGTCCTAATTCTGAGGACTATGAGAGCAGCAGTTTTGAAAAGCATAATGGTGAAGTTCAAAAGAAGGGAGTGTCACGGTGTCCACTTAGTCCTAATTCTGAGGACTATGAGAGCAGCAGTTTTGAAGCGCATGATGGCAAATTTCAAAAGAATGGAGTGTCACGGTGTCCACTTAGTCCTAATTCTGAAGATTATGAGAGCAGCAGTGATGAAAAGCATGATGTTGATTTTCAAAAGTATGGAGTGTCAAAGTGTCCACTTAGTCCTAATTCTAAGGACTATGAGAGCAGTAGTGATGAAAAGCATGATGTTGATTTTCAAAAGCATGGAGTGTCACGGTGTCCAGTTAGTCCAAATTCTAAGGACTATGAGAGCAGCAGTGATGAAGAGTGGGATGATGAAATTCAAAAGATTGGAGTACCACAGTGTCCACTTAGTCCTAATTCTGCGGACTATGAAAGCAATAGTTATGAAGAGCGTGATGATGAATTTCAAAATAATAGAGTGTCACTGTGTCCTCTTAGTCCTAATTCTGCGGACTATGAGAGCAGCAGTGATGAAGGACAGGATGATGCACTTAGTCCTAATTCTAATGAGTATAAAGGTAGCAGTGACAAAGGACGGGATGTAGCATCTTCAATAAGTAAGTCACATTTTCAACGTAGTCCTAATTCTATGGACTATGAGAGTAGCACTGGCAATGCATATGAGGAAGAATATCCATTAAACATCGAGTCAGATTTTCCATTCAGTCCGAATTCTAAGGACTACGACAGTAGCACTGAAGAAGAAGAAGATGAAGAATATCCTCCAAGTCAATATTTGAAAAGCAAGGATGATCATAGTGTGGATAACATTCCTCTTAATGATGATGAAAAGCCTTATACAAATGATGATCAAATGATGGAGATGTTCCCAAGAAACATTGTATCAAGGAGTAGGAGCAGACCTTTTCGTATCAATGCAAGTTGTTCTAGTTATACAAGGGGTAGAGCAGAATATCTGACGAGAAGAAGTTCTATTAGTGCTCTCATTTCAAGTGAATGTTGCCAAAAAGATTGCTTGAAACATATGGATTTCAAATTTGCATTAGAAAGCAGGAAGAGATATTTGTCAATGAATAAAAGCATGCAAAATTCATATTTAGTTGGGTGCATGCAATCTACATTGTCAGGTTATAATTATCATATTGGGACTTTTTTTATCTGTAGAAAAGGTTTCAAAATGTTTCATTCGATTGGGAATTTTCGTCTCTCGAGAATTCAAGAAAATTTGGAAAAGGATCCCACATTTTATTCAGAAGTACGTCATAAAAGACAGTTTGGTCCATTATCAAATACTGCAATGTCATGGATGAAAGATTTCTTTTCAAAGCATGGAGAGTGTATGCCAAATGGAGAGACAATACATATTCCAGATAATTTTTCAAGACGAGAAATCTACAACTTATACAAAGAATATGCAGAAGGTGCTGAGGGACATGGCCAGTTTATTACATATCAATATTTTGTGAAGGTATGGAAGAAAGAATTCAACAATGTCCGTATTCCTAAGAAGACAAGGATGGGGATTTGCAGTACATGTGCTTCTCTTAAATAAAAAAGGGACAAAAGTGAAGGCTCAGAAAGAGGTAAGCGTTTATAACTTTAACTTTTAAAATTGTATAGTCATCAACTATGAAAACATATTTCTTAATGAATCTCTTTTATGTTGTGTAGATTTAATTGTCAAACAACTTCAGGAGCATCGCGAACAACAAACAAACGAAAGGAAGAAGTTGTACAAGCATCGAAAAAAGTGCTATGATAATCCGAATAAATATTTGGGTTTGATAATTGATGGTATGGACCAGAAGAAAACACTTTTACCACATTTTGTTCGCACACCCAAAAATTTACAGGAGGAAAACTTTATTCAATTTCACTTGGTCGGTTGTATGGTCTTCAATGGGAAAATGTTGCCAAGGGTGTACTTCACAGCTCCAAATATTCACAATGATGCAAATCTGACCATAACTATAATTCATGATGTGATTTCTCATTGGTCTGGTAATCTTCCTGAAGTTTTGTATCTACAATTGGACAACACTTGCCGTGAAAACAAAAATCAGGTTGTTTTTGGATATCTAAACATGCTTGTTGAATTGGGAATTTTTCAGAAGGTAAAGGTTGGTTTCCTTCTTGTTGGGCACACTCATGACCATATTGATCAGATGTTCAGCCGTTTTTCAGTCACATTGAGGAGGAAGGAAGTTGGTAGCTTGCCATCACTAATTGAATGTATTAAGAAATCATACATGCCACAGCCTACTTTTGATGTGTTGGAAGAAACTATTGACATGCGAAGGTTTATTCTGGGATCATATGGTGAGGGGAGATGCATTGAACAACTTAATGACATTAGCTTCCAACATCAATTTCGTATCAAAAAAATTGATGGGAAAACACTAATATGGGGCAAGAAGTATTCAACTACTACAGAATGGGCACCGTCATCAGGATTGCAATTTTTGAAGTTCATTCCAGATCATCCAATATTTGCATCAAAAATATTGTTATTACAATCAGTTGGTGAAGTTCAGAATGCACGTAGACAGAACAGGGCTATAAATTATTCTGATTGCCTGGAAGAAATCAAAAAATGTATTAGATATACATATGAGTACTTTGACATTGCTGATTCAGTTTGGTGGGAGTCGTTTTTCAATAATCAAAGTGATATCATTTCGACAACAATAAATGAAGATACACCGTTGAAAAATCCATTTATTTGGCCACATAATGTGTCGAATGAACATGAGGAAGTAAACATTGTTGAACAGCAACAATCTCAAGGTATTATTAATTCTTCACAGGCAGAGGAAAGAGAGATGTAGATCTAGAAGAATTTTGAAACCTGAAATGTTGGGCATGCATGTGGACTCAGATGGGGCACTAGTTGATGAAAGAGAAGAATATGGAACATCTTCGTCAGCATCCAGTCACTCATCTGAAGATGTGAATTCTGATGGTGTGCCAGAAAACATGAGTGATTTTGAATAGTTGTTTAAGACAGTTTATATAACTGATGTATGCATCGTATCTTCAAATAAAATTAATGTTTTCCATATGGTGTTAAATGAGAAGTTATGAGGCATTTTTATGTTGTTGGATTATATGTCTTAGTTATGATAAATTTTATTGTTTAAAATATCTACAATGCAATATTAAATTAGAGATATAAAATATGTTTTATTCAATATACAAATAATGACTTTTGAATGCATTTAGTGATGTAATTTGTTCATAATGTCATGGTTTTTTTTTATTTTATAGTTGAAAAAATTTCATTTTTTTTTGTATCTAGCATGTTATGGTTGAAAACATGTTAAATTTATACTTAGGAAAGAAAAATGATATTCTACCAAAAACATTAGTGTGTTTTTTCCCGCATAAACAACTTTGTTTGACACATAGAAATTTGGTTTTATTAGCATTTTTTTTAAATACTGAAAATTGACCCTAAAAAAAAAATCATTGTTCCAGTGTCATCAGTTTCATTTTGAAGCTATATTTTGCACGAAAATTTCATAGTAAATCTTGTAGTCACTGCCAATTTTAAAACATGTTCAAAATTGACGCCTAAAAAATAAAAACATCGTTCCAGTATACACACTTTTCGTTTTGAGCACTGTTTTTGATGTTTTTTTGGGGTTTTTTTGCCAGAGTTCCCGTTTTGAGTTTATAGTTCCAGTTTCAAAGTTTACATTGTTTTCACTTTTCTGCTCCTCCCTTTACTTAGTTTTTACACCATTTTTAATAGTTTCTGCGGGTCTTTTGGGTTCTTCAGAGGTTCTTCTTCCTTTATTGTTTCGCTGTGACTCTTCCGCCTGTCTTCACTTCACATGCTCCTCTAATTTCTGTCACTTCAAAGCAACTATTGATCCTTCAAGTGGATTAATGTGATTTCTCCAAATCGTTCTCCATCACTGTGCGTCCCTCAAACTTTGCCTGCAATTGTCTGTAACAGAACCTACGAGTTCAAACTATAATTAATCACAAACACGCGATTCACACTCTCTTGACACAGTCAGGAATAACTCTGAATATATTAATGTAAAAACACAAGATTACATTCGAGACTCATTGGTCTCGCACACACACATAGGCCTGATTCTACTATTAGTGGCCTCCTCCTTCTGCCCGTAGGCTTACATATATTTATATGGAAACTTTGGATTGGATTACTATGAAGGACCTGATCCCATCCTTTAACAAAATCCCTAAAGCTCGCTACATGCATACATATGTGGCAGACTTTATCCACTCCATATTTTTCTCTATTTTAAAACAGAAAAGTCCCCTTATCAGCTCAATGGTCCACTTCTACTCTAATTAATTCCTAAAAGCTCTCTCTTGTTCCTTGAATCATGGAACTATCTAAGAGTTGGATTTGACTTCTAACTCTTTGTCATTTATTCACCACTCATGTTCTCATTTATTTGTTTTGAGAGCATTTACATATTCTCCTATTATCTAATTAAATCACACTTAAAGGCCTAAATATTGCATTAACTTGATACTTAGGAAAACTATTTCCTAAAATGCATGACCCCCTATGTCTACTATTTACAATGATTTTCCCTTGGGTGAATGCTCCTGCATCATTATTCAAAGCATCAATTCAAATGTTTGATTATTATTACTCATTATCGATAGCTTGAACATGTAACCATATATTTCCTAGCAAGTATTTTTCATGGATTCAATGCTCACCTTAGTTTAATTCCTATAAAGCTAATTATCATAATCACATGTGAGTTTTGATAAATATGTAACTTCCTCCTACTATTTGGTTTAAATCATAAGAAGAAGCTACTTCTTTAGACATGATATTTGGAGGAAGTCAAGACTTGCAAGGTAAACAAAAAAAAGATATGCTTACTTGCATGTTGTATTTTTTTTCATTTCGATTTTAATTTCATTTTTACTTAAATAATTTATGATCTAAGCTTTGTTTATGCAGGTTTAGTTGGCCTTGTTGAAGGTTTGATTCTCCTACCAACTCAGATATCCCAAGTTTTCTTTGCATACTTTTGAGTTAGGAAAAGAAATTACGATGATGATTAAATTACAAATAAATTATATGAGGTAGTCCTTGTATATTACCTTGTTTTCAATTAGTATTTTGTTCCTTGGTTTTCAAAACTTATTTTCAAAAAAAAATATTTGCAACAAAATTGACATCTTGATGCAATTTTATTGATAGTTTCTCCCTAATTTTGTTGAGACGCATTTTCATGAATGGTCGTGTTGGAATTTATTTTAATCGTGGGTTTTTATTTACCTTTTCTTTCGGGTTTCCATTTTCTTTCTTAATTTGTAATCTTTGAAGTGTTTTGGTTTCAATTTTT
The DNA here is from genome assembly GCA_031772625.1 of Pinus tabuliformis. Classification (NCBI taxonomy): domain Eukaryota; kingdom Viridiplantae; phylum Streptophyta; class Pinopsida; order Pinales; family Pinaceae; genus Pinus; species Pinus tabuliformis. The sequence continues at coordinate 444,246,865 of CM062807.1, read as the reverse complement.
TCTTTTGAATTGGATTTTGTGATATTTCCAAAATCTATGGGGAATTTTTCATACCCAACATCAGTTGGTTTACATGGGGAAATTTTTACTCTATCTTTTTCATATGATTTCATTTATCTAAAGGTCATCCATACAAAAATTTCACTTTTCTCATACATTAACCATTAACTAAGGGAACATTAAGATTCAATTCAATTAGTATAAGTTCACCTTTAAAGAACAAATTGATTACAACCTTTGCCTTGAATCCCTCCCTTATACTTCCATAATCAAATCCTTTACTTTAGTAGATGAAGAGAAGACTAGTGGGAACAAACTTAAGCAACATCACATTTATTCCTTTAAAAAAAACACTCTTGTAGCACCCCACTCTCTTCACCCAATTGCTAAAAGAAATTCTCCAAATATTCTAATCAAAAGGGTGGCACATAAGAGAGTTGAAAGCACATATGTGTGGGAAGTGTATGCAACCTGTCGGGTAATGAACAGACTCACTGGCAACGAGTCAATGCATACATGGTATCAAGACAACTTCATCCGGGTACTAAACAAGCCTGCTAGTAGCAAAGAAATGTCAAGAAAAATAAGTAATTTTATATTTAGTAGATGCATATTAATATTTAAAAGCCTCCTAGCTTTGTTTTTCGATTGTAGAGAGAATTTAAAAATAATAATTATTCACTATATGCGAATTCATTTTTTTAGAGTTGAACATTAAAGTACTTTCATTTTAAGAGCTTATGTTACTTTGATTCATCTTATGTGAGCCTTTAAAAATGTCATAATATTTGAGAATGTTCTAGAAGCTTTTATTTCAACCTTTGGAAAATTTAAATCTATTATTTTAAACTAGAGATAATTGCTTCATCATTGTGTCTTGTCAATTGTTGTGGCCATAACAACTGCCATAATTTTTGAAAAATTATTATATAGCCTTCCATATGAATTTTGTTAATATCGTCATTTTAAATGCTTTGGTTTGATTTATCTTACGGGAATTTCATTTTGCTTGGATTTTCATTTCAACAATTTCATTTTTTTCAATTTGCTTCTAGCATTCCAATGGTTCAAATTTCACTTCATTCTAACTTATAGATTGGAAAATATCTTTGGTCAAAATTTGGTCAAATTCCACTATGTGAGTATACAATATGTTTTTTTACAAATCTTTTATTATAAATAAAATTAATTTTAACATATTCATATATTTTAATTAGTTTTACTTTAATTAATTAATTATAATTTACTTGATTAAGTTAATTAATTTATAAATATATTTAATTAACTAAAGTTAATTTTAATATGTTAATATATTTTAATTAGTTTCACTTTAATTAATTATAATTTACTTGATTAAGTTAATTAATTTATAAATATATTAATTAATTTCCATTAAATAAATTAATTATAAATTCAATTTTAAAAAACCACCCTATTTAAGGATTATATATATATACTTAATAATAATAATAATAATAAAACAAAATAAAATAAAATAATATATATATATATATATAACATATTAAAAAAACAAAAAAGAATATTCCCCGACTACCCGTAAGTTTTAAGTTGCACACCTTCAAACCATTAGGGGAAGCCAACTCAGGTTAACCTAGGGAATATGACATTTAAAAGAGTGAAATAAGGGATGGGCATAATTTTAAACTTTTATGGTCCATCTCACGTCATCATCTCCTCCACCTTTTATCTTCAATCTTCATGTAAAGCACTCACTCGTAGGTTATAGTATTAAAGCATAATGACATTGGATCTGACACAACCCCCTATTTTATTTGATTTTGACATATTTTAATTCTAATTTATTTAAAATTTGTTTTTATTTATTTTAAGTTTAATTTTTATTACATTTCGTTTGTTTTATATATTTTGGTTTTATTTTATTTTATATATTATTCAACTTAATTAAATTGTAATATTTTTAAAATTTAAAATTTATTTAAATTGAAAAAGTTAAAAAAATACAAAATATAAAAAAAACGATGTCGAAATTCCTGATGAACATACTAATATTCAATTATTTTTGGAATTTAGACTTTGACCAATGATATTTTGAATTTTACTCAGTCAAATGAGGAAAATAAAGGCTGATTGGAAATCCACTTTGAGGAGAAGGATTTGGAAGTGGTTGCTTGAACATATTTGGTCATTCAATACTCCAAAAAATTAGTAGAAGTTACATTTTCAAATTTACAACAAAAAATTAGTTTTCTAAGTTTGTTCTTAAGAGTTTTCATTGGCCCAACATTTCTTCTTGTTGGAGATTTAATTTTATATTACCAATTTAACCATCAAATATCCACAAGAATGTAAGGAAAAGCATCAGTTTGGATTTATTAATTTGTCAAATGATATTTAAATTCATTAGTTTGTTTTTTCTTAGATTTAGAAATCTAAGTTTTTTCTCAGTCTTTTTTAGTTTTCATTTTAATTTTAATTGGTTTTGGCAGGGAGTTGTTTTCAAGCGGATGAGGCCAATGAGTATTGGAGCAATAGAATTGCACCAACAAAGAGGAAGGAGAGGTATTTCTCAGTTAAAAATCAAAGGTCTAAACTGCTCTTCAACAACTCCTTTTTGGGAGATTCATTTGTAATTATAAATAACAATTTGGAGAATGAAAGTATGGTTCCTTTTTGCTGCAAGTAGGAGGAATCTATGCACTATTGTAACGATATTTTTTTGTTGTAGATTCATTGAGGAATACTCAGATATGAGATTTCAAGGTTTTCTTTCCAAGATCCAAACTCAGTTGCATAATCATATATTACAGTATTGTAGCTCTTTTATTTGCTAGCAGAGTTGATGATCTTGAAAGGACGGTTAGAGTAATTCACTTCAAAGATAGGGCATGTAATCCAGATTTAAGATTGTATTTTCAGGTACTTTGTTTGATAAAATCTTAATCTTCATGTCATAATTGTTCCAGTAATTCCATGCTTTGCACTTCTGTTGAATATGAGAATTATTGTTTATTAGATCATCTATCTAGTCTCATGGTTACATGGATCTACTATTGATTCCTTGATTTTCTCTTGTATCTGAACATATTTATGAGTAACTATGTACTCAGAAATTAGTTATCTTAAATCGATTTAATTTTTGTCGGAAATGAATGAACTATTTCCATATTTTAGTGGCACATGTTTTATCATTTTAAATCTCTATACATATCATGTATTACACTTATAATACCAATTATTATAACTACTTCAACAACCTCATATTCATCATAAAATGCATGTTAAATCCCCATCATCCTTAAATATTTGAACTTGGTATATAGGGCCTATCTTCTAGGTATTGAGTTAGAGTAGATTTCTTTGTTTCTTTACATGGCATTTAGATTTAGATTTAGATTAATTAATTGCATTTTTAGAAGTCTATATTTGCAGAAGAAACCTCATTGGTGGCTTGGGTGAGCCCTTGTGTTAGCTTAAGGATTTCTTTCTTGCAAGCTAGTTGTAAGAGGGTAAATCTGATATATCTCTTCTTGTTGATAAGTAATTAAGAATACCTCAAGTTAGCAGGGAGAGTGAGAGGAAACTGGACCCATTTGAATCAATTGGAATCACCATCCCAAATGAATAAGGACTTAATTGGGGCCTTGACTAGGTGATCTCCTAATTTTTGATTTTGGTCATTTTTTTCCATCAACAAGACCATGCTACTCAATAGAGTCATGATGATTATATCATAATTTGAATATTAGGTGACATGTATTCAGGGCATTGAGAAAATCCTAATGATGGACCCAATTACATGGAGGAAACTGTATGATTAATTTTTGGAGAGTTTTAGACATTTCCATTTATCATATTTGTAGAGCATGGGATGTTGAAGAGTTGTAACTAATCTCAAATATGTCTAATAGTCACAAGAGGCAGTTACTAACTTAGGCTATAAATGTTGTAGAAATCTCAGTGAGATGGGTTTCAATTTTTTAAATTTTACTTATATAACTTGTAGACTAGAGACTGGAAGCTTGTAACTCCACATATTTTGGCTATTTAAAATAGAGAAGTCTCGAAGGTAGTTTATAAATATTTATTCCACATACATAATGTCGTTGTTTTTGACTACTCTGAATCAATTCATTTATGTTTGTATATGTAAGATGCATTACTACTAGTTCATAGACTATTTTTTAAATTGGTTTGCAAATTCTTGTGGTTTTAGTTATGTTTCTTTCTATATTGAGTACTTTATTATTTGAATTCTGATTATTGTATATTTTTTTCTAATAATTTAAGTTTACAATGCTGTTTAATATATCAAGTAGCTATTTCCTTTATTGTGTATCTATCATGTTTTTCACTCATCACTACCATTTTCTTATCTACATTTCCTTTTAGATAGGTAAGAATATTTACTTCTTACATTTAGGATCGCTATTATCTCAATAGGTGATCCTCACTATTGTGAAAATTACCCATATCTCACAATAGATGAACCTCACTATTGTGACAATTACTCGTACCTCACAACATTATTGAAAACAAAGAATGGTTATTGAGCTACAATCTAGAGGTTTGATTGAGACCTAATACCAAAGAGAGGCCCTTTATTTTTTTTGGGGTCTTTTATCCCTATCGATAGGTTTGGGGTAAAAGCCCCACCAAAAGGAAATCCCGTGTTTGGAACAATGGTTCTCCCAATAGGTGTTTTAGAAGAATGAAGGAACCCACTCCCAAATAAATGTATAGATCCAAGAACACTTCCTATTTGAATATAAAATCCAATATATTGGGAATTGGTGCCCTCAATTGATATCCCAAAGCTGGGAAATATATGTGGAACACTAAGGTTAAAATGAAATGTCCCTATAGAGATGTTTTTTCCACTCTAAGAAATATTATTAGAAGAATTGATCCCACTAGCTAACATAACCATGGGGATAATAATTCTTATAGTGGAGGTGGTGGAACTATGAGGTACCTTTTAGGGTACTATTGTTGGGATTCCAAACTACGGATGTGCAAAATTATGGGAAAATATATCTATAGGAATAAATTCAACAAATATAGGAGGACCTCAATGGAGTACAATAAATTATGTGGAATAATGATTTTTTGTGGTATCAAGATTGCTTAAACCTATGAAATAATCCTCAACTAAAATGGAAAGTCATTTTGGAATTGTGCACTACTTAAGTAGGAGGACATTCAAGGTTCTTGAAGACATACCATAGGATCAAGAAAGTTTTTGTTTGGAAGATATTAAAGTAGATATGCAAACAATTGTGGTTGAATGTGTGATGTCCAGAAACATAAGGGATATACAATCAATACCCTAAGGATCATTCAAGCATTAGTCATACCAAGCCAACATTGGGAAGGATTTTCAATGGATTTTATTATATAAAAGATCGAGGACAATAAAAGATCAATGACCTCTTATTGTTCAGTAAAGTAGCTCCTTGAGATGGTATCTTCTAGCACTTGCTACAGGCGTCTACTGCAACTCAGCCTCTCCTCGGGCACTCTTTCAGTAGCTTTACAAACGCCTCCCTTGCAACCTTACTGATACTTAGAAGAAGATATCAAGCGAACAACTCAACATAGAGTGAAAAGGTGCGCGAAGCTTTTATTAACTCAAAAAAGAAACTTACAGAGCATTACAAGATTAAAACAAGAAATCTCAGAGTTTAGAAGCACTCAGTCCAACACACTATGGGCTTCTCTTCTGCCGATCTCTTATTTTATAGACTTCCTAAAGAATCTACTTTTACTTAGACATGACACAAATTGGAAATAATTGAGGATCCTGTCAGCATTTCCATAGTCCGACGGTGTCTACTCAATATTCCAGTACAATAATACAAAGCACACTAGGTAAAATAATTGAGACTTTCTACTATTTACATGGAATCAAAGGACTATCACCATGGTCCCATAGGACTGCGGTCTTCATCATAATCATCGAATTCGTCAGAAGATTGATTCTTTTGTAGATATGCTTCCTCCATTATTTTTAGATATTTTTCTTCATAGTTCAGCTCAGTGGGGTCTTGAGCATCTTGGTACACATCTAAAAATAAAGTATCCTTTCCTTTTGAAGATGTTGGTGCTATAGTTGCTTTAGAGGACTGTCCGACTTCTAACTTTATTCGATCTCTGTAGGCATGATGGCTTTGGTAGGGTAACTTGAATGGGTCATCTCTTTTTCTCCATCTGTTGATGTAAGATGTAGGATTTATCTCTATATCCAAGAAAGAATCTTTATGAGCTTTCGAGAAGGCTGTCATCTGTTGTACTGATAGCTCTATTCCATCCAATAATTCCCATTTGAATATTTGGAACATATTGGTTGTTGTTTCTATCGTGTGTTGTACCCAAATTTTGCAGTGATCACTAATTCTTTCTTTTTCTTGCCATCCAAATTCAAAATTGAACGTAGTGCATACCCTGGCTGATAATAGCAAGCTGATTAAGCATATAGTATCTGCTGTCCAATTTCCTGAGATTACTCCCACTGTGATTAATGCTTTTTGGTTCACAGAAAACCTTAGCACAGGATGCTTTCCTTGTAATTCTGTTAATTTTTTAATGATGTGGATTTTTTCTACCAACTTTTGCATCGGAAATTATTTTAGCCATCCCAAGACTCTATTCACTTCTTCTTTGTTTTCTGCGAAGGCTGAACTTTCTGAAAACTGATTATCAAAAACTTGTGAAAAAGGATTTGGATCAATAACATTTCTTATTTCTGGGCTTTGAAAATCCCATGGTGTTGAAAATATTTTGATATACTGCAGGGTTCTTTCTACACATTGAGATGTTCTTTCAACTTGTTTCTTTTTGCAATATCCTTCCCTGATTTCCCAGTCTGCAAATGGCTCGAAGATTTCATACTGAGGGAAAGTATCTGAGTGCATATAGTCTGCATCTAGTCTTTGTAAAAATGATGCTTCCATTTCCTCAAATAGATCTGGGATTCTTAAGGACTGTAAAAACTTTCCAACTTCCTCTTTGATGTTAATATCAACAAGGTCCATCATCTTAGCACTTGTAAAGATTTCTAGTGCGAAATCAATACAACCAATCATTTGATAATAATTTAAAATCTGTAAAACCCAAATCATAGATTGTGTATATTGTATGGACCATAGATCATCAAGAGTTCTGAAATATAACTTCACTTTCATATTTGGTAAAGAGTATACTTTTACCAATTCAGGATCCAAACCAAGAAGAGTGCCAATATTCTTTGATTGCTAGGCTTGACATTTCTGAATCCACTGATTTCTTCGAAGCCTGAGTCCAACTACCTTCTTTATTTCAAGACAAAGATCTTCAACATGTTTTTCAAGAGTTTTGAATATTTTTGCCAAAGTGGCAAAATTATTTGGCTGATTTGGAATATCGAAAATACTTCCTTTGAGTTCCTTTTTGCTGGGGCCGATCTTATGAGCTTTATTCATTTCCCTGGTAAGAGCATCGGCAATATAATTAGAATTTCCAGGAATCCATTCTACATCAAAATCATATTGTTGGAACCAAATTTTCCATGCTAATAGTCTTCCTCTTGCCATTTGTCTTGATAATTTTGCTGACAAGAAATATTTAAAATTCATTGAGTCAGTCCTAATCAAGAATTTTCTTGGCACAAGATACAATTCAAATTTTTGAATGCCATTAAATATTGCAAGAGTTTCTTTTTCAACAGCAAAATAATTTTTTTGATTGGAGAGAAATTATCCTGATGCATAAGCGCATAGTTCTTCTTCGTTACTTTCCTCCTTCTTTTCAAAAAGAACAGCTGCCCAAAATTCATCTGATGCATCAGTCTGTAATATAAGCAATCCATCTCCTAGGGGCTGCAATTTTGGAAGAGATTGACATTCTATTTTGAGACTTTTAACTGCTTCTGTTGCTTGACTGGACCATCTTGATTTTAAATGCCTTCTGATAGGAGCAGTCTTTTCTGATAACCTGGGAATATATTTATGGATGTAATTTAATACACCCAAAAATCTTTGAATCATTTTAGTATCTTTAAGCTCATTGGGAAACTCAGCAAGCTTTGTAAGAACATGAGGCTGCATTTGTATATGTCCATCTACTACATGAATTCCAAGGAAATCAATATTATCTTGGAATAACACCATTTTCTTTTCTGAGAGGACAATACCATGAGCCTGAACTTCTTGGAAAAATATTTCTAAATGGGCCAAATGTGTCTGTAAATCTGGACTATGAATCAAAATATCATCAATGTAAGTTATGATAAAATCATACTTACCAAAGATAAAATCCATTATTTTCTGGAAGAAAGCGGGAGCATTCTTTAATCCGAATGGAACAACTTTCCGTTGATAGAATCCTGCAGAGCATGTGAATGCTGTCTTGTGCCTATCTGCTTCTTCAATCTGAATATGGTAATAACCAGATTTCATATCAAATTTACTGAAGATTTTACTCTTCTGAATCTTCTGCATTATTACTTCTTGACGAGGTAATGGATAATGGAAACTTTGAGTGATGGCATTTAATGGTTTATAATTTATTACCATCCTTGCTTTTCCTCTAATAATTTCAGAATGATTCCGAACTAGAAATGTAGAACATGAATAGTGAGAAACACCAGGTTCAATCAATCTTAGTTTTAACAATTATTCAATCTGTTTCTTGATCTCTTGTTCATCTGAAGGAGAGCAAGGAATTAACTTACCTTTTACTCCATTGTCATGCATTGTCACAATTTCTTTCTTGGGGCTCTCTTTTTCCCAAAACTTCTGGGGGTCTTCAGAGCAGCTCTTGATTAAACACTGATATATGGAAATTTGATCTTGAGACCACTGAGGATCTATGGCTTCTTTTTGTTTTGTTTTGAGAGCTTCTTTCTCCTCATAAATTTGCAGTACCTTTTGCCAATCTTTGAATCATTCTTTGGCTTTCTTGCACTGGTTTTCTTCTGGCTTTCTCTTCAAACTTTTGAATCTGCAAATTTTAATCTTGGAACAAAGACAACTTGCTTCTTAAAATTGAAGATAACTTTATCTTCACTAATTGTCACTGGCAATACTGAATTTATAAATGGCATACCCAAAAATAAACTAGCTGATGGGTCATAATGTTGTATAGCAGATATCTTTACAATCTTCCCACCTACTTTTAAAGAGACATTATCTACATAGTGGGTAAGATTAACTGTACCTCTGACTATTTCTGAAATTAGGATCTTTTGGAAAGGTTTCCATAATCCTTTAAACAACAACAGTATAGCAAGATTATTTGAGCCACCAGTATCAATAAATGCATCAAGATCTACCCAACTATTTTTAACCTACACAGAGACTGGTATATACAAAAGATTATTTGTTTTTACCATTTTCTTCAAAAAACTTTTTTCTACTGCTGGGTCGAATTCAAGAACTGGCATTGAAGATTTTGGTCCAATATTTTTTTGATATGGACAAAAAGAGTTTAACTGAGGGAGAATGGGGATGACTTGCTTTCCTTTTTATTTCTATGGTGGTAGAGACCAACATAAAGATTCAGTTTCACTTGTTTCAGAATTGTCTGTGTCAGTCTCAAGTTCTTCACTGTAGTGAAGTTCTTCTTCATCTTCAACTAAAAATTCATCAGTAGAACAATCATAGCAAATATTCATTTTTTGAACAGAACTGATTAATTCTTCATCTTCTGAAAAAGAAGCATCAATCAACATATATACATCTGATGGTTCTTCTTCTGAATGTACAATAGACCAATCATCACAAAATTCTTCAATATCTACACAGGCTTTTAATTTACCCGATGTGCTCTTTGGACATGCACGAGCATAATGTCCTTCTTGCTTACATATGAAACAACAATTATTTTTGGTTCTCGGCTGTTTCCTTTTCTTTAGAAATCTGAAATTTTTAAAAGGTCGTTTTGGATTTGCAATTTTCTTGGCCTTGAATTTTCCATACCTTTTATGCTTTTTCTTTTTCTTGAATGGTGTCCAGGGCAAAGCAACACGACAAACATTAGCACTGGGAGTTATATCATGTGCTTGTTTTTGCCAAAATAGATATTTAACCTTATCATGACATCGAAATAAAAGATCTACCCAATAAATTTGATTAATGGATTTATTTTGGAGTTCAATATCTTTAGAGATAAGATCTCCTAGATTTCCTGGTAATTTTGATAAAAAAGAAATTTTTTGAACTGAATCATTTGAAAGATTTGCTTTGTAAACTTTGGCCATAAAATCTTGACCAAAAGATTCAAGATATTTTAAATCTTTCAACTCCATTCTAGCAATATCTGCAATGATTTTCTTTTTCTCGTCTATTGGCTCGGGGACAAATTGTGTTTTCAGTAGTACCTCTAGAGTAGATAGTCCTGCTGCAACAACTGCTTGTCATTTTGACTCAGGTGGTCCAATCCACCAGTCATAAACTATTCCTGCCATTCTCTTTTCTGCTAGAACAAATATGGATATATTATTGAGCTTTATAGTTACTTGCATCTGATATAAAGCTCCAATCCATATTCTAATTGATTCAGCTAGATTTGTTGATTTGTCCAAATCTAAAATATAACCACTAGAATTAGAAGCAAACAGATCTTCTTCTATCCTAGGATATTTTTGGACTTCTTTGACAAAATTTGCCTTTTGGATTGATGGCATGATGAAAGATGGGAACTTAGAAGTTGCATTTTCAAGAGTCACAATTTTTGCTTTTGTTTTTCTTGGTTTCTCTGGAACAGACTCTATTTTCATTGGCCTGAAAGATGTTTCAGAGGTGCTAGCTTCTGTTTCTTCTTTATCCCAAAAATTTGGGGTCGACATAGCTATAGTGAATTTGGAACTCTAAGATGCTTTTGATTTTCTTCTTCGTTCTTTCTTCTGCATCCTAGCTTCTTTCTCAACTCTTTCTTCTTGTTGTTCATCATGCAAAAGCTTGAGATTAGCTAAAATGAGTTCATTCTGTGCACCTAGATCATCTATGGCATCTTCAACATAAGAACACCATGTAGTAATATAATTACCGATTTGATACAATTGATCTAGATCATTTGTGTTTGAGAAATTATGTTCAATCAAAGGAGCACAATCAGCTCGTGTGGGCAGTTGCTTTGAGGAAGACGAAGTAGTGCAAAATTTATTTTTTGGGGGCCATTTTCCTCCTTTCACAAAGTGACGATTGGTGAATTTCCATTCCTCAACTGGGGTGATTTGAGAATTAGAAATTCTAAACATTTTATTTACAACAAGAAAAGGCTTGACTTCAGGTATATACAATTCATTTGAAGATAGTACAGGCTGACTGGAAGTGCTGGCTATTTGGGATGAAGATTCTATAGGATTAGAGACTGGTAATGCATATTTTCTCGGATGAATAATAGGACACTGGATAGAAGGATTTTCTTGAAGTATTCTAATTTTTCCATCTTGCAAAGAAGCTCTTCTTGTTAGACTTCCTGGTTTCTTTTCATCTGCTAAGGACTTGTATTGGAAATACCAGTCATTTGGTAGACCTATAGAATCATATGATACTCCTTCTACTTGTGAATTATTCAGACCAACTAACACACAATCTCTGAGTATTGGCTATTTTAATTTCAGATTTACTATATTAGTCAACTGGAATGACATTTAAATCATTGCAGATAAGAATTCACTGCTATCAACCATCTGTAATCCTGGGACTCCTAGCATAAGTTTCCAGCAATCTTTCAGATGAGGATCTGTAAGACTAATAGAGTAGTCTAGAAAGATAGTTCTGTATTGACAACCAGTAGATAGGTTACCAACAATGGTACCTATTCGAGCATGATCATAATTCTGGTGTCGAGTATCAAAGACTTTAGCAATGCAAGGAGTATTTAGGCCATGTCTAAACAAAGGGGCCAAACCTATCCTTATGCCTCAAAAATGTAACTAGGAATATTTTTTGTCTTTTGCATATTGTCTAAATTTTTTGATTTCTTCACTAGTAAACAGAGAAAGAGAAACAATTTGAACAAAAGGACCAGAGATTTTGATCTTCACCTCTACTTCTTTTAAAAGCATTTTTTTTTGAAAAATATTAGAGATAGGGGTTTTATAGACATCAGTCGCATGGAGAATTGGAGGGTTCCAACTTTCAGGATTTTCTACTGTGTCTAAATCTTTTTCAGAATCTATATCCTTTTTGAGCGATCTAGAATTGACTTCAGTAACAACACGTCTTTCGAGAGTAGAAAAGGATCTAATTAAACTAGCCATTGAGATCTTTACAGGGCTATGATACCAATAAAATATTGATGACAATAAAAGATTGAGGACCTCTTACTGTTCAGTAAAGTAGCTCCTTGAGATGGTATCTTCTAGCACTTGCTGCGTGCATCTACTACAACTCAGCCTCTCCTCTGGCACTCTTTCAACAACTTTACAAATGCCTCCCTTGCAGTTTTAAACAATTGTGAAGGAAAGAGTGTCATTATGGAAGTGATATATTATTAGACAAAGTATGTCAAGTTTTTCTCTTTTTATCATCCTTTTAAAGCAATTAAAGTGGCATAAGAATTCGTAGGAATAGTCCAAAATCTACAGGGGATACCAAAGATTATTTTAAGTGATATTGATCAAATTGTCACTACATTTTTTTACATTGGATCATTTCCTTTTTTGGGTACTAAATTGGCTTACAAATCATCTTACTATCCTTAATTTGATGGGAAAAATAATATTTTGAATAAATTTTTAGAAGGATATATACATTGGTTTTCATTTGATAAATATACATAATGGGTTTATTGGTTTCCCTTGGTAGAATGGGGGTATAACGCATCCTTTTATACTTCATTGAAAACATCACCATGTAGGGAAATTTATGGATATCATCCTCCTTTCATCACATAAACCGTACAAGGTATTATAAAGGCTCAAGCAATTTAGGACGACATATGACATCAACAAGAGGTTCTCAAACTATAGAAGGAAAAATTGCTTATGGAACAAAGTAGGATAAAATAATAAACAAATCAACATTGCAATGAAAGGGAATTTGAAGTGGGGGATTAAGTATTTCTAAGACTAAAACCATGTCAATAGATGTTCCTCAAGCAACAAAAGAAGGACAATAAATTAACACTCGGGTATTATGGAAATTACAAGGTGTTGTAGAGGGCTAGAAGTATGGCTTGCAAATTGGGTTTGCCTCCGTATTCATGTGAACATCCAATTTTCCATGTTTATTACTTAAATAAGGTAATCAATGAAAAGATTCCAATCCAAACTATTTTACCAGAGATTAATGGAGGGAAAATCATATTAGAATTACAAACAATCCTAGAAACAAGGATTAAACAACTAAGAGATCAATCAATTACTAAGTACCTCATAAAATGGAAGAACTTACTGGTAGAAGAAGAAAGATAGGAAGAAGAGTTGATCATGCAGAAACACTTGTAAATAGTCAAGTGTTGAGGGAAACACTTGTTTGAAGGGTAGGGGAATGTTAAGCCTTATATAAGCCCCATTTTAACACTAAAAATCATGAAAATCCTTATTTAAGCACTTTCTTGATTATATCTCTATTATTATATTTTTAACTAGGCTAGAACTTTTCAAGTTCCCATTTTATTATAATTGTAACCTTTGTCTCTTGTATATATACTAAAGAGACCTAGTCTTAGGATTATAAATCTTGTCTAGTACATTGTATTCATTGTAAAAAGGAGGTTTTCCATTTGAAATGGACTAAATTTTTTGGTTTCTTATCATTTTTAAGGTGCAAGGTTCATAAAAAAAATGAATAGGACTCAAGTCCAAATAGAAACAGTGAATTGTTTTTTTTATTATAGTAAATGCTTACAAATTAATGAATCAAGGTGATATTTCTCTCACAAAAATAGAAAACATCTAAGATAACCAAGATACACTATCCAAAGTACCACAAGCATATCACACTTTTAGTAACCTATTAGGAAACTAAGATAGTCAAAAAAGGATTTTTGATTCATATATAGGCATAATAGTTATGGGTCAATCTTCTGTATTAGCTAGGAAATACAATAATTTTGCACCCAAAACTCTAGAGAATATATGTAAACTGAAGAACTTACTAGTTGTGACAAAAATTCCCCATTACACATCAACCTACCACCTAAGTGAAAGAGTATAATATGAACACTTCAACTATCTTGACCTATTGACTGATGCCTATGTTAAATGATATTTCCTAATATATAAAGTTTTACTACTAATGTTGGCATTGATGTCAACAACGTCTTGGTATTGTTCATCATATTCATTATGTCTACCTGATGATTATTAGTGGTCCTAATGGTGTGTGATGAGTGGTTGGATTGTTGGTTGTTATTGACATCAACATACTTATGACATAACCTAGTGTAGGAATGGGACGCTTAGTAGAGATGGATTCAGGACAAGTTGTGTTGGTTAAATATGTTGCTACTATAGGTGGTTGGATGCATATGCTTAGTTTGGTACATGTTTTTTCTTGATTGAATGATTGGTTGTAGGTGTTAGTGCATACACTAGATGGTGTTTGATGTATCTAGATCTATTGCAGATGATTGTGTTGGAGTTTGAGAATTTTCTCTAGTTTACTTGCGCATCTTGCACACTTTCCTGAGTAGACTAATACCATGGTACATGTATTCTTGGTATTTGAATTACCATGATATTGGTATATTTGTAGAGAAGGTTTTATATGTAAACTTTCATGGATATTCCACTGGACAGTTCGTCACAATAGATCTAATAATATTATATTAAAAATTTGATATTCAACACTATTATAGTTTTATTTAATTTCTAGATGCATGTAAAAGTAAATAAAGAAGAAAAGTAGATAACAATAAAATAAGCTCACACACACATAATACACAAGATATGGTCTTAGGGAAACCCTTTCGGGAGAAAACCCAGCTGGAAGGTGAGGCCGCTTCTCTCTCTTTCTCTATCTGGAAATATGGCTGCAGATACAAAGAAGTAATGTTTGTGGCCAATGGGCTACTACAATGCGTAGAGCCTTTGCGTCTTCTCTACCTCCTATCTCTCCTAGCTATGTTTTCTCAACTATGGAACAAAA
This sequence comes from Pinus tabuliformis, assembly GCA_031772625.1. NCBI lineage: Eukaryota > Viridiplantae > Streptophyta > Pinopsida > Pinales > Pinaceae > Pinus > Pinus tabuliformis. Next base: position 444,231,809 of record CM062807.1, on the reverse strand, counting down.
TGTGCTCGAAAGAAAGGAATGCCTCTACCTCCTAGTGACCCGGTTATAACATAGCTTGATCGCCTGCTAGTGGTTAATTTTGACTACATCAAATACTAACTAGAGTTACAAAATAGACTCTTCTAGAGTATTTTACATAAAAAAAACACATGGATAGCCCCTTTTCCATGAATAATGGGGCTAACGCGGTATCCTCCCCTACTACAGGTGTGAAAACAAGAAGGTCAACTTTTGAGTGGCATAACTTTTGCATACAGACTCTGATTGACGTGATTCATGCGCCATTGAAAATATAGCTATGGGTAGAATATCGTGAAAAGGTGTGGCACTTAAGAAGAAAATTTTTACCCCTAAAAATCATCGTTTGATGCCTCAAAACACTCCTGGAACGTTTTAGACCCCATTTTTCCAAACTGGGTCTCGCTAGTAAAAATGGTCCCGTGAGCTAATTCCTCCACGTTTTCCACTCCAAATGCATCAAGATGGATGAAAAAAATATAATGATCCAATTCGGATCACACCTCCCCATTTTGGGAGGCTTTTGGCCCCCAAAAACATTTACTGAATGAGGTGAGGAAAATTTTCCTCCACCTTCCCTCTGGTGTACCATTTAGCTTTGCTTGGAAGTTGTCCCTTCAACCCAATTTGCCAAAGGTATTGTCGCCCTTGTCTTGTAGTTCTGGACCTCTTCTACAAAACTGTATTTTCTGTCAACTATGCCTGGGCGTCTGGTACCAAATCCTCCATAGAAGGTAGGACATGTTCCTCTTCCTGCTCTAGCATGGAAGGCTCATAGAGTTTCAAATTATCCACATTTACAACTGAGTAAATGAGCATATATGGTGGTAAAATGCGTCGATAGGCATTATCACCCACCTTTTCTAGTATCTGAAAGGGCCCATACCTCAGAGCCTTTATTTTCTTACAAAGCTCTGACAACCTCTCCTTGTTCAATTGTAGCCATACTGTGTCTCCCACCTTGAATGATTCCTCTGTTCGGTGTTGATCATGCCTAGCCTTATACTTCACCTGCAACTTTTGTAGTGTTTCTTGTACTTGTAGATGGATATGCCTAATCTTCTCTATAAATTTTTCAGCCCTCAAACCATCTCGTGTAATGTCTTCCTTCACTCCTCCTTGCTACTCATATGCAATATCCAAATGCGAAGGTGGCAAATATCCAAAACAAGTTTCAAATGGGGAATTTCCTGTAGAAGTGTGGACTGATTTATTGTAAGAATGTTGTATATATACCAGATTTTCATCCCTGGTCTTCCAATGATTCGAGTTGTAACCCCTCAGAAGCTGAATCAATGCCCTATTGGCTACTTCTGTTTGCCCATCTATCTGTGGATGGAATGTTTTAAACCTCTTCAACTTCGTGTCCATCTTCTACCACAACGTAGTCTAGAATGAACTGAGAAATCTTGTATCCCGATCTAAAATGATGCTCCTTGGTATCCCAAAGTGTACCCAGACCCGTCCAAAGAACAAGTTTGTTACTTCTTGTTCGCTGATGGTCTTTTCTACAAGGCATCAGAACACACATCTTGTTGAACCTGTCAACTGCCATGAACAAGTAGTCATGTCCCTTTCTGGTTGTGGGTAAACCTCCCATAAAGTCCATGGAAATGATTTCCCAAGGATGAGTAGGTATAGATAAGGGAGGATACAAACCCCGTTTCCTGTTGCTAGGCTTGCTAGTACAACAAAGCATGCATCCTCTTATGAACCTAGCTACTTGTTATTTCATCTTGGGCCAATACACATACCTCTGCAAGTTAGCCACAATCTTCTCTACACCAAAGTGCCCTACAACCTTGGAGGTGTGAGCCTCTCTAATCAGTTGCAAACGCTCACCTTTAGGAACAAATAGCTTATCTAGCCTATAGAATAACCCATCCTAGAGATGGTAGTCAATGGTGTTGTCACCATCATGCACATGAATCTAACTCTACAACTGCTGATACACCTCCTTGAAGTCCTCATCTTCTGAATATGCCTCTCTATATGCATCATGGGTGAATGGCTCCATGTGCATAAGAGTCCCCAAAGCTATAATCTTTGATGTGGGTGGCCTTGAAAGCATATCGGCCAACTTGTTTGTGCTTCCCTTCTTATACTTGATCACCAAATGAAACTGCTATAAAAACCCCATCCACTTATAGTGCCTAGTATGCTGTAGCTCTGGGTCTGTAGGTACTGTAATGGCCGGTGATATATGTGGATTATTGTCTCCTTTCCCATCAAATAGTGCTTCCACTTCTTCACAACTTACACCATGGAATAGAGCTCCTTGTCATAGGTAGGGTAGTTAATATCTGCCCCATGAAATACTTTAGAATGGTAGCAAATGGGCTTTCCTCCTTGCATGAATACAACTCCCATAACATACCCACTCACATCAGTCTCCACTTCAAAGGGTCATTGCAAGTTTGGTAATGCCATAACTAGTGCTTCATTGATATTCTTCTTTAACGCATTGAAAGTCTTTTGCTGCCATTTTCCCCATTGGAAACTCTTGCCACTTGCTATTATGGTGTGGAGTGGTGCTGCTACCGCTGAAAAGGAGGCTATTAATTTCCTCAGGTAGTGCGATTCTCCAATGAAACTCCTAACCTTAGTAACATTAGTAGGTACCGACCATTTCATAATGGCCTCCATATTGGAAGGATGTATCTTCAATTCTCCTCCACCAATCACATATCCAAAATACACCAGGGACTACTACACACATTCGCACTTCTTGAGATTTGCTAGTAGCTGGTGCTTCTTCAATGTTTCCAGCACCTACGTCAAATGTGAAATATGCTCCTCCTAGGTAGCACTATATACCAGTATATAATCCAAATAGACAATAACAAATGAATCTATAAAAGGGTGCAATACATCATTTATTAATCTCATAAATGTAGTTGGTGCATTACATAGGCCAAATGGCATAACTAACCACTCATACAAACCCTCCCTGGCTTTGAAGGCAATCTTCCATGTATCTTCTTCTTTGACTCGAACCTGGTGATATCTAGACTGCAAGTCTAGCTTGGTGAAATAATTTTCTTTCTACAACTGACCTAGCAGATCGTTTATCCTAGGTAGGGTGTATCTGTTCTTGAGAGTGATTTTATTCAACACCCTATAATCTATACACATATGCCAAGTCTCATCCCTCTTTGGCATAATGATGATGGGTGACCCATATGGGGATGTACTAGGTCAAATGACACCCTATTCCAGCAGCTGTTGTAATTTTTTCTTCACCTCACTTGCTTCTATAACAAATTGCCTATACAACCCAACATATGGCAATGGGGAGTCTGACAATAGATAGATCTTGTGCTCCACTTCTATCATAGGGGGTAACCCTTTAGGATCTCGGACCACGTCCTTGTATTCATGTAACAACTCCTCCAATTTCTTTGTTTGTTTCTTAGTACACCTCTCGAGGGATGCCTTACCTCTTATTGACTCCTCTATAGACTGGTTTTCCATTAAAATTAATAAAACATACTTCTTGCTGGAACTGATTGATTTCTTGGCTGGTTGGCACTTACCAGTGAAATTTTCGACTTGCCTTTGTGCGCGTTGATGATGAATGATTTTCCATCCTTGATGGTTAGCTCTCCTCATGAATATTGTATCACACATGTACATGTATGGACCCCAAAACACGACTCCACATACATCAAGGGGAACCACATTGAGATCTACTTCATCAATAAAATCAGCATTGATAGCAAATCTAATTTTACACTATTTTGTTACCTTGATCTCTGCATCCTTATGTACCCATCCCAGTGGATATGGGTTTGGATGATCACAAACTTCCAGTCCCAACTTCTTGACCATATCTACAGTAATGAGATTTTCCGTTGAGAATGCAACAAGATGATGGAGCTTAGTGGAAAGGAGTTGCCTTCACTAAGTGGGCCCGCAGGCAAATTATGGCGCAAAGTCTATTTTTAGACTATGTCTATTTTTAGACATATGGATCATGGTCTATGAGTTGCAAAATGCTGTTTATGGATGATTGGTCATGTTGGGAAAAATAGATGGACTTCTATTTTTGGATCACAGTAGGAGTGATCAGAGTCTATTTTTAGACTGCTAGTCAAAAATAGAAAAGTCAAATATTATTGTCTCATAATAATATTTGGACTATAAACATTATCTTACCCTCTTGGAGCACTTTAGTTTGAGCTATAGATGTGGCACATGCAGCTTTCAGAAGGAAATACGCTTTTATTATGAGTCAGTTGATCTATTGCATGCATGACATCAGTTAGAACTCATGCATGTGAGTTCTGTGGAGTTGGATGTGGAGTTGATGGAGTTGTGTTCAGTTTGACTTTGTTAAACTAGTTGTAATTAGTCTAACTGCAAATAGACTAGTGATGAGTGATGTGAATTAATTTATTAAATTAATTCACTAATTATTAACTCATAATGCAACTGAAGAATACATCAGTTAACTCAGTGCATGTACAGTTCAGTGGAGACAGGTGTTAGAGGTTGAGATTGCTATTAGTTGTGACTATAGTTGTGCATGAGGTCTTGCACAAGCAATGTATTGAGTATGCCCATGATGATTGCCTAGTATATGCCCAGTGAATACCCTGTGCTCACGTGATTTCCAGTGTGAGTGATTATCACATGGTATTGTGTGCAATAGAGGCAAGCAAAGCAGTGGAGAAGATTTGAACCTGTGACTTGTTCGGATCTGAGCTAGTTTTTTGTGTAACAGGTGGAGATAGTGCTGGATACTTGTGAGGAGTATTGTACTATGTATTGTTACATGTTCTGAATCATTAATATACAGATAGTGTGGGGTTTTCAGCTATAAGATTTCCCCGGGATACATACTGTGTTAATGTGTGCATGCTATTGATGTTTCATTGTTTTTGATGCTGCTAAATTGATGATCAACGTAGAGGAGGTTATGTATTATGCATGTATTCCACAATAGTGTATAATCAGGATAATATCTGTTGAATATGTGTTTATTATTCAAAATTTCTACATGGTATCAGAGCTGTTGATCATCAGATCTACTATTCAGGAAGTGTTTACATCTTATTTCTTCAGGCAGAGTCTGTAATTGGGCCAGGTAGCCTCTGGATTCATCCTTTCTTTGGAAGGTGAGATATCCGGTAAAAGCCCATACAATTAATCTCTGTACGAGAAATACTTTGTTCTCATGAATCTTAGATCAGGGGCAGTTGAGTTTGGAGCTGGTGGAATTCGAATTTGCAGCAGTGTTTTCTTGGTATCAACGTGGCAATGTCTTTCAATGGATTGTGATTGGAGTATGCTCTTGAGGGAAACTCGAACTATATTGCATGGAAGGACAGGATGGAGGCAGTGTTGGATGATAATGGGTTGAAGGATTTCATAGAGGCTGATGTCCCAAAGCCTACTGATGCTACGCAAGTTGATGCTTGGCAAAAGAAGACAACAAAGTGTCGAAGGATTCTGTTGGAGGGTGTGAAGGATCACATTGTGTCCAACCTGCATGGAAAGGATTCTCCATACTTGATGTGGAAAGCGTTGACAAATCTATTCCAAAGAAAGAGCGATGAGAGGAAGCTGGCACTCAAGGATAAGCTCAGAAACATCAAATGTGAGAAGGGAGACAGTATGCCCAGGTATCTCACGAAGTTCACTCAGTGTCAGGATGAGATGGGAAGTGTGGGGGTAACTGTCGATGATGAGGACTTGGTGAGCTTGGCTCTCCTTGGTCTTCCGAAGAGTTGGCATTCCTATCAGGACTCTGTCAATGGTCGGGAGAAATTGCTAGGATGGGAGAGACTTTGGTCAGATCTTGTGCAGGAGGAGATCAGGCGGAATACCAGGGACAGATCTTCATCAAAGGGACTTGATGAAGAAAATTGCACTTTGGCCGCCAAAGCAAAGAAGGGGAAGAGCAAGAAGGCTTCTCATTCTGGTGCGAAAGGCAAGAAGCAGGATATGTCCAAGGTGAAGTGTTTTCACTGTCACTAGCACAGACACTATGCCACTAATTGTCCACAGAAGAAGAAGAACAAGCAAGCTGCTGGAGCTGCAGTAGGAGAGGCTCTAGCCTCACAGTTTGAGCTTAATTTTTCATTGATCGCATGTTTGGTTTCAAGTGTGATGGGATTGGTGTGGTTCTTGGACAGTGGTGCATCTTTTCACATGACAAGAGATCGAGATTTGTTTTCTGATCTGGAGGACAAAGATCTCGGAGTACACATTGAGATGGGCGATGATGGTAGATACAGTGCGACCGGTATCGGTACCATTTCCTTTGAGAGGGAGTCTAGTAAACCCTTCATATTGAAGGAAGTGATGCATGTTCCAAGATTGAAGAAGAATCTTATCTTTGTGGTGATGTTAGAAGACAAGGGATATGATGTTGTTTTCAGCAAGGGAAAGGCTTTCCTGCGCGGCAAGACAATTGGAGAAACCCGGAAGATAGGGGTTCGAGTGAGGAACCTTTATCAGTTGCATGTAGATGGATGCGCAGCAATGGCATGCAAGGCAAAAGGATTGGTGAGCCGGGATGATGGTGAGCTGTGGCACAGGAGATTGGGTCACCTTCACCATGGAGCCTTGAAGATACTGAAACAAATCACTACAGGGCTTCCTAAAGGCACTCTTGCATAGTCAGATCAATGCAAGGGGTGTACTTTGGGAAAGTTTGTGAAAGCCACCTTTCACGAGAAGGATTGTCGCGCCATGACGATCCTTGAGAGAATTCACACAGACGTGTGTGGACCTTTCTCAGTAGCTTCGACAACAAAACACAAGTATTATGTGATTTTTGTTGATGATTTCTCTAGAAAGTGCTGGATCTTCTTCATGCAGAAGAAGAGCGAGACATAGTCAAAGTTCTGTGAGTTCAAAGCACTAGTCGAGAAGGAGTCGGGGAAGAAGGTGAAGGCTCTTAGGAGTGATAATGGTGGTGAATACATCTCTAGCGAGTTCAAGGATTTCTGCAAGGCAGAAGGGATTCGAAGAGAGCTCATAGCTCCCCATAACCCACAGCAGAACGCGGTTGCTGAGCGGAAGAACAGAACGATCATGGGTGTTGCACGGGCGATGTTACATGATCAGGGCCTACCCCTTCACTTGTGGGTGGAAGCATGCAATACAACAGTTTATACGCAGAACCGTTGTCCTCACAGGATACTTGGCATGAGTACACCTGAGGAGGCTTATTCTAGTAAGAAGCCTGATCTTTCTCATTTGAGGATTTTTGGTGCTAACGTTTACATGCATGTGACGAAGGATGCTAGGAGGAAGTTGGAGCTGACCGCAGAGGTTGGGATATTTATGGGGTACACTGATACACCCCACAAATATCGTGTGTATTTGCCAGACAGTGGTAAGACTGTTGTGCGACGGGATATAAAATTTCAGGAGGAGAAAGCCATGAAGTGTTCGCTTGAGAGGGAGCTACACTTGCATGCAAATGAGGAGCTATTAGTTCCTAAGGATGAGCTTCAAGACGTGGATCAGCCACAAGATGAGGTTCATGGAGTGGAAGAGACCACTCATGCAGCGCCAACCATCAGAGGGCGAAAGCACTTGACAGAAGCTGAGCGACTGGCTCAAGATGAAGAGAAAGTTGTAGGACCACCTACAGCCCAACGCAGGTAGAGACAGTCACCTGATCGGTACACTGGATACATGGCTCTTATGAGCAAATGTGTTGTGACTGAGCCATCCTCTTTCGAGGAAGCTGTGGAGGATCCTGCATGGGTAGACACCATGGTGGAAGACTATGATTCGATTGTTAGAAACAGTGCATGGGAGATTGTTCCTAGACCAGAAGGGAAATCAGTGGTGGGTTCAAGATGGATCTACAAAGTTAAGCAGGCAGCTGACGGGAGTGTGGAGAAGTACAAGGCAAGATTTGTTGCCCGAGGCTTTTCACAGATAGAGGGGATCAATTATGAGGAGACCTTTGCACCTGTCGCAAGGTATTCTTCCATACAGACGATTCTTGCTCTCTCAGTGCAGATGGGGTGGCACATTCATCAGATGGATGTGAAGACTACGTTCCTCAACAGAGTCATTGAGGAGGAGGTGTACATTGAGCAGCTCGAAGGTTTTGAGATCTTTAGCAGCGAGTCGCATGTGTGCAGGCTCAAGAGAGCGCTGTATGGGTTGAAACAAGCACCACATGCTTGGTACACACGGATAGACAGTTATTTCACCGGACTTGGATTCTCCAAGAGTGAGGCGGATCCTAACCTATACCAGATTGTGGTGGAGGGTAAGTTGCTTATCATTGTACTTTATGTAGATGATTTGATTCTAACGGGTGATGAGCTGTTGATACTTTCATGCAAGGATGATCTTGCTAAGGAGTTTGAGATGAAGGATTTGGGCCTCCTTCATTATTTCCTAGGATTGGAAATTTGGCAGTGCAATGATGGACTATTTGTTTCTCAGGGTAAGTATGTTCAAGAGATACTGGAGAAGTTCAACATGCATGGCTGCAAGCCTATTGATACTCCTCTTCCTGGAGGTTGGAGGAAGGAGGATTCCACTTCGGCAGAAGAAGTGGATGCCACTGTTTATCGACAATTGGTGGGGTCGCTTATGTATCTGGTCAATACACGACCCGATATATGCTATGCTGTTAACCAGCTTTCACAAGCTATGGTTAAGCCAACCAAGCTCTTCTGGAAGTCAGGCAAGCATGTATTGCGTTATTTGAGAGGCACATTGGGATATGGTTTGTGGTACATACAGGAGGATGAGGTGAAGCTATGTGGCTTCACGGATGCAGATTAGGCAGGGAGCCCAACGGACAAAAAGAGCACATCAGGAGGGGTCTTCAGTATCGGGTCGACAACAGTTTCTTGGTACAGCAGGAAGCAGAGATCCATGGCACTCAGTTCAGCAGAGGCCGAGTATATGGTAGCAAGTTTGGCTGCATGTGAGGCTATATGGATTAGGAAGATTCTGGTTGGTTTGTTCGGTTCTCACTTGGAGCCTACTGTGATTTACTGTGATAACCAGAGTTGCATTAAACTCTCGGCTAATCCTATATTTCATGATATATCTAAGCACATTGACATCAGGTACCATCATATCAGAGATTGTGTGCAGCGGAGAATCATGTTACTTTCATACATTCCAACGGAGGATCAGGATGCTGATATCTTGACGAAGGTGCTCACTAGGAGAAAATTCGAATACCACCGAGGCAGGATAGGGGTTGCTGATAATCCATATCTTGTTGAGAGGGAGTGTTGAGAATGCAACAAGATGATGGAGCTTAGTGGAAAGGAGTCGCCTTCACTAAGTGGGCCTGCAGGAAAATTATGGCGCAAAGTCTATTTTTAGACTATTTCTATTTTTAGACATATGGATCATGGTCTATGAGTTGCAGAATGCTGTTTATGGATGATTGGTCATGTTGGGAAAAATAGATGGACTTCTATTTTTGGATCACAACAGGAGTGATCAGAGTCTATTTGTAGACTGCTAGTCAAAAATAGAAAAGTCAAATATTATTGTCTCATAATAACATTTGGACTATAAACATTATCTTATCCTCTTGGAGCACTTCAGTTTGAGCTATAGATGTGGCACATGTAGCTGTCAGAAGGAAATATGCTTTTCTTATGAGTCAGTTGAGCTATTGCATGCATGACATCAGTTAGAACTCATGCATGTGAGTTCTGTGGAGTTGGATGTGGAGTTGATGGAGTTGTGTTCAGTTTGACTTTGTTAAACTAGTTGTAATTAGTCTAACTGCAAATAGACTAGTGATGAGTGATGTGAATTAATTGATTAAATTAATTCACTAATTATTAACTCATAATGCAACTGAAGAATACATCAGTTAACTCAGTGCATGTACAATTCAGTGGAGACAGGTGTTAGAGGTTGAGATTGCTATCAGTTGTGACTATAGTTGTGCATGAGGTCTTGCACAAGCAATGTATTGAGTATGCCCATGATGATTGCCTAGTATATTCCCAGTGAATACCCTGTGCTCACGTGATTTCCAGTGTGAGTGATTATCACATGGTATTGTGTGCAATAGAGGCAGACAAAACAATGGAGAATATTTGAACCTGTGACTTGTTCAGATCTGAGCTAGTTTTGTGTGTAACAGGTGGAGATAGTGCTGGATACTTGTGAGGAGTATTGTACTATGTTTTGTTACATGTTCTCAATCATTAATATACAGATAGTGTGGGGTTTTCAGCTGTAATATTTCCCCGGGATACGTACTATGTTAATGTGTGCATGTTATTGATGTTTCATTGTTTTTGATGCTGCTAAATTGATGATCAACGTAGAGGAGGTTATGTATTATGCATGTATTCCACAATAGTGTATAATCGGGATAATATCTGTTGAATATGTGTTTATTATTCAAAATTTCTACATTTTCCTGTGATCCAGAGTCAAACAAAGCATCAATATTCATCTTCTTGACCTGTATCTTTACATGGAAGAGTTCGGCCATTTCTTTCTCTTCCTGTTACTGAAGGCTACTTAGATTCACCTCCTTCTGCACTGACATACATACAATATTCCCGGCCATGTCTGAGCTACTTTCAATTTGGTTTCTCCAATCAGTGGCCATGAGATTCTTCTTCTTATTAACTTTCTTCTTATTCTTTGGGTTTAGCTCTGGATGTAATTTCCATCACTTCTCCTCTATATGGCCATCAAGGTTGCAGTGGTTTCCAGGATCTTTTCACTAGTGTGTTTTGGCTGCCATCTTTTTATCTTTTCCCCCTTTTTACTTCTTGTTCCCTCCTTAGAAGAGTCTTGTTGCTCCTTTTGCTTCGATCCACTTGATTGCACTCTTTTCAGGACTATGTTCTCAAGGTACTATGCTTGTACACAAACCTCGTCCATCATTTTGGGCTTGAACAACATCACTTTCTCACGTAGATGGTGGTGTAGACCCCCCAAATACTTGAGGAGTACATTTGGGTTCTTTGGAGAGATACCCAACATTATAACCATCTTTATGAATTTTGTGGTGTACTCCTGCACGCTTTGGCCCAACTTTTGCCTAAAGTAATGCAACCAGATCCATTGGTTTTCCATGTATCCAATGAGATAAAAATGTGACTTAATGAGGGTTTTGAAATCCTCCCACTTAGTCATTGGAGGTTCTCCCTCCAACCTCAGGGTTTCCATGTGGCTCTCCCACCAAGTCAGTGCATGGCCCTCCAATTTTAGCCATGCGAATGAGATCTTCTACCCTTCATCGATCTGATGGACACTGAAATAAAATTCTAGTTATTGAAACTAGTGGCTCAGCTTCAGAGCGTCAATCTCATTGTGGTAGGGCTTGATATCAAGTTTTTCTTCCATTTTATATAAACATTGGTTCATGGTACTTGAATTGGGTTGATCTTTTCGGGTTCTTTCTTCGGTTGGTTATCTACATCTTCTTGATCTCCTGATCCCCCTTCTGATTTTTCTTTGCATTCGAATCCCTTTCTTCTCCAAATATCCCCATATTATTTCTTATGGGCTCCATGAGGAGGTTTACATTGCAATTTATATCCATGACTTGTTCTTCGAACTGCAAAAACCTCACCTCTCCAAGATCATGAGGTTCATTTATAGATTCGTCGCCCATGATTAGGGTTTTACGATTTTTTGCCTCACCTATCTAGATCCCTACAATCTCCACAAAGTACCCAAAGAAACATGCTCTGATACCAAATGATCCATAAAATATCGCGGATATTCCATTGGACAGTTTGTCACAACAGATATGATAATATTATATTAAAATTATGAGATTCTACACTATTACAATTTTATTTAATTTCTAGATCTGTAAAATTAACTGTAATTAGTGCATGCATGTAAAAGTAAATCAAGCAGAAAAATAGAGAATGAAAAAATAAGCTCACACACACATAATACACAAGATATGCTCTTCGGGAAACCCTTTTGGGAGAAAACCCAGCTGGAAGGTGAGGCTACTTCGTTCTCTTTCTTTGTCTAGAAATATGGATGCATATACAAAGAAGTAATGTCTATGGTATGTGGGCTGCTACAGTGCATATAGTCACGTCCCCACTTTCAACTACAGGTAGCACTAAGACTTGCTTCCCTTCAATTTTTAGTGTGAATTTCCAGGGACAACATCATCCCTGTATATCTTCAATCTACTACCATTCACTTGTCCTGGAGTTAGCTTCCCATTCAACTTTGCGAGATGAACTGGACCACCATCAATGATGTGCTTGATGATATATGATCCTAACCAATGTGTTTTAATTTTTTTCGAGAACTTCGTGAATTTCCTATCATATAATAATACAAGATCTCCTTCTTTCAATGTCTTCTTATTGATATGCCTGTCATGCCAGGATTTCTCCCTTACTTTCTGTACTTGTTGATGGAAACCTGCTATGAACTTGTCTTCTTTAGAGGTAGTATTTTTGACATTCTTTTCTTCATAATGTCATTATCTTCCATATCCATGACAAATATAATTCTCAAAATTGGCACAATGTATTCCATAGGCATAACTTCCTCTTTTCCATATACCAACCTAAACGGTGTCTTCCCTGTCAATTTCTTGCATGTTGTTCTATATGCCCACAACATTGCTGGAATCCTCAAATCCCAGTCATCTATGTTCACATTACATATCTTGGTCAATGAATTATCCATAATCTTATTGAAATCTTCCACTGTTCCATTTTCCTGGGACGATAAGTAGTGCTCTTCCGGTGATAAACCTGGAATTCCTTATTTAGTTCTTCAATAGTCTTATTCAAGAAATGTGTGCCTTGGTCACCCATCAAGACCTTCAAACAACCAAACCTGGACAATTTATATTCAAATATTAACTTAACATAAGTTTTTGAACTGTAATCCTTCACTGGTTGTGCCTTAACCCATCTTGTCAAATAATCAGTTGCATTGATTATATACCTCACACCAGTCTTCTTTCCTAGTGGACTGATAGGCCCAACAAATTCAATCGCCCATTTGTGAAAATCCTACAAAGTTACCTATGGTACTAGTGACATCTCGTCTCTTCTATATGGAATTCCTATTCTTTTATATACATCACATGCTTGGCATAATTATTTTTCATCCTTATGAACTGTGGGACACCATAACCTAGCTCTCAAGTTCTTCTTCGTAGTGGCTTTTCTTGCATAGTGCCATCGTGCGACTCCTCCTTAAGCTTCTGTCATAATACTCTGGCATTCATGTTTAGGGATGTATCTGCGTAGTACTTCATATAGTCCCATTTTGTACAAGTGTCAGCAATCAATGAGAAATCAGCTGGTTGAACAACCAACTTCTTCTTTTGCTTCATAGTGAACTCTGTGGGCACCATTCTTATGGTCAGAAACTAAATAATATCCATGAAGTGATCATCTACAACTCTAATTGTGAATAGTTGTGCATTAGGCAGGTTATCTTTGATATTTTTTTGTTCTTCTCCTATCTCTATTCTTGATAGATGATTGGGTCCAACATTCAATTTCCCCAGCTTTACTATAACTTCAAAGTCATACTCCTGGAATAATAACAATCATCAATAGATCTTTCCTCCTAAAATAGGTTTATTCACCAAATATTTCAGTGCGGAGTGATCAATGAAAATTTTGAAATGCACCCACAACAAGTAGTGCTAAACGTTTGTAATGCACACACCATAGCTAATTCCACTCTTTCTGACATGCTATAGATCTTTCTCGCGTTGGACAATTTGCTGCTTGAAAATGTTATGGGTGATCAATTTCCCCTACTCCTGGCTGCACTATCACTACACCCAATGTTATGAAATATGCATCAACATGTACATGGAATTCCTTCTTCTAGTACGAGAAAACTATAATAGGCACAGTTACCATCTTCTCTTTTAGTACATCCAAGCTCTTCTGGCACTCTTCGCTCCATTGAAAGTCGCATATTTCTTCATCAATTTCTCCATCAGTTCATTTATCAGTGCATACCCCTTGATAACCTTCCTATAGTAGCTAGTGTGTCCCAATGTCATGTGCAGTTGTCTCACTGCTTTTGGTCTTGGAAGGTTTACAATAACCAAGATCTTCGAAGGATCCACCATTAATCCCTGTTTACAGACTAGGAAATACTAAATGGTTCACAAAATATGAACTTATTCAATTTTAATGAGATATGGTGTTACCTACATGTATCGAGCATCAACATTAAGCTTGCCACATGCTTCTTTAATAGACCAAAGACTGTCTAATCGTCGAAGTATACTTACAGAACCTTATGTATATATTCTCTGAAGGGCGCAGTTACAACTCTGGAAAATATAGCAGGTGAATTCTTTAATCCAAATGGCATCATTGTGTATTGATAAGAGCCCCATTCTATCACAAAAGTCATTTTATGTCTATTCTCTGGCGCAATTTTGATCTGATGGTATCTTGAAAAGCCATATGTGAAAGAATAGGCCTCCTGCCCTCCTGCATTGTCCAATACTTCATTTGTAGATGGTGTAGGGAAGGGGTCATGCAGACATGCATAATTCAATTTCCTTAAGTCGACACAAATTATAATTTTCCCTTTTGCCTTCTTTTCTTGAACCACCATGGGACTTACCTATTTAGACTCTTCGACAGGTTCAGTTATCCCAACTGGTAAAATTTTACCTAATTCTTCTTTCACCTTCTCCTTGTATTTTTCATTCAGTCTATAAGGTCTCTGCTTGACAAGCTACACATATGGCTTCAGAGGAATCCTCATGACTCCCAAATATCCTAATATTCCCTTCATATCTAAAAAATTAGTAGGGAACAACTCCTGATATTCATGCAAGAGATCTATTATCTTGTTTACTGTGTCTTCATCCTAGTAATATCCTATTGTTGAGTATTTCGGTTTAGCCACTAACCCTATATTCACCTTCCTTGTCTTAAATGGCTTCATTATATCAGGCATATATATCTCAGGTCCATTTACTTTGTGATGACCTTCTGAATCTTTAATTTCAATGTTTCAAGGATCTTCATGCTCTTCAGCAGTCAGATTATAGCATTTCATTACATTGCATATCTGCGTAGCCCAATCAGGTTTCCAGATAACTGGAACTTCATTTTCAAAAATTTTCTTCTTAACTTATTCAGAGCTGCATCTATATGTGGATAGTTATATTCAAATATGAATGTCATTATCCATCAACCATCTCTTCCCAGGTATAAGTACCATGTCGAAGCTTAGTTTCTAGATACCAATTCTCAAGAATTGTCTCCAAGGTATGGATGAAGCCATGCACCCATTCTTCTCGCGAAATTTCTCCCCAAGCTGTCATATAGAGTTGTATGTGGTATCTAGGATCATTATGGCCATCATACTTGTCTACAGTCTTTGTTTCTATTTGTCCAAATCCTACCCACATGAACCTTCTACATTTTTTCCAATCTCTTATATTCTTCTTATGAGTACCCCACCATCTAGCAGGAGTAGCCCTTAGTGCTTGATCTAGAGCTAACAATATCTAACATTCAGGTACCCATCTTTCATAATCTCTAAAGAAAATATTTACATCACCCAAACCATCATATAAAGGTAAGTCACACACCTCAGCTATCATACAATGCACTACTTTAGTGATCCTTTCACATCGCCTTGTAGACACTTCATGCAACTTGTTCTGCCAGTTTTCCAATTCCTATTTTGAATTTGAAGTGAAGGAGCTATCTTTCTCCCAAGTCAGTTTTCCATCCGTAATAGGATTGATCCATTCTTCTTCTTTTTCTTTTATCTGATAAATGTTGTCGATGTCATTTGCATGGTATTCTTCTTTGATAGGTTCAACATATCTCTCTCCCTCTGATGGATCTAATGGCACAATAACTCTCATATTATTGCTTTCAAATATCATTTTCCTTTTCTTTAAGTTAATTATAGCCATGTTATCAAATTCCCAATCAAATCCAAGCAAAACGGGGTAGGGATTATTGTCATCCATAATGTCAATCACTTGAAAGTCAGTGGTAATGTGCACTCCATCAATGTTTACTATGATTCGTGACAATCTTCATAGAGGGATGATCTTCTGTTGATTACCATATTAAGCTCGATAGTTGACCATTGCAACTTTGGCTTACCCATCAATTCCCAAGTTTTCTTTGGCAAGACATTGGCATCAGATCCTAGATCCGAGATAACTTGATCCATATCGTATTCCCCAATCTACACTGTAAGCCTCATTTCCTTCCCAGTTTTCTTCTTGTGCCTATGCATATTATTCATTGTGCGAATCTCACTCTCCTCATGTGTATGTCCTTCTACTTGTAGTCTATAAATATCAGCAGTGCGCTCCATCACTAAGTCATTACTTCGGAAATTTTTCTTATCATGACCTACTAATCTACAAAAGTTACAAAATAGCTTCTTCGAGGTTTGTACATACTTTTGTAATAGGTAGTAGTATTTAGAGCAATGTTGGCCTCTCATTCTACAAATCTCACACCACAGACCTAGATTTACTGGATTAGGCACTCCACTTGCAATATAATCCCTAACCACAGGGGCATTGATCCTTGTAATGACCCTCTGCCTTGCATTTTGTACACCATACTTCTGATCTTGTCTCCTTACCTTTCTTGAGGTCCCATAATTCCAAGGTTAGATTGGCTAGCTGACTTTGTATCTATTGTACGCTTGCATGAGTATCCTTAATTGGCAAAGTTTCTAGTTTCATCGCAATCTCCAATGCTTCAGCTTGAGTCGCAATATTTTTTTGTGTCAAAGGTAACCTAATATGTGGTAGTAGCACGATAGTGAACCATTATTTATGTTGTTGTGGGGTTATATCAAAGCTTACTTGACCCATCAACACCTTGAATCATTGATCCAACTCCCACATAGGTTTAGTCGATGTCTGTTTGATTTATTTTAGCTCTGTGATGCACTATGATTCTGATTTCCACTTCTTGAATTATAATACCAATGCTTTCTTAATTTCATCGAACAAAGAAGTCAGGTTAGTAACAGGTTATTTCATATACCAGGTTAGTGCTCTTTCTTGTAGCGACATGAAGAGCTGTTCCTTTTTTACAACATCGTTAGTGATTTGTCTTGTTGTCCATACTGCATCAACTACAAACCAAAACTAATCAGGATCCTCTGATCCCAGTCCTTTAAAATAGACAGCTTAATGTCATTGTCCATTCTCCTTCTCAGGGGGCTAGGTGGAGGGGGAAGGGGTGGGGGTGTAAGGGAATTATGGGGATGGAGATGGGGTGTATTAGGGGTGGATGGTGGGGAATCTGAAAGATGCCCTGATTCTTCTCAGCTCCTAAGTTCGACACGCCATCCAAATGGGTAGGGGAATATCACGGGGTTGTAGGGTTACTTCTTTCTTCTTCACTCCCAAATCCTCCTAACAAGGGGTTATAGTCAGTTTCAATAAAATTATTCAAATCTATTCTGTATCATTTTCCACTTCACGTAGACCGTATTTTAAGCTTATTTCCTCTTCTCCCAAACATTAATCTGACTGCATTCACAAAATCTATTTTTTGCACAATAACATCTTAATCCAGAGATTAAAACATCTTACGAACTTACCTCGTGGTCCTTTGAAAAATGTTCGTTCAACTTCACTATAGGACATGATCATGTCTATCTTGAACTCAGTGATAAATACTCCCAAAATGTTATCGATCCAGAAATCAACAGCCCTAGAGATACTATTACTGATGTTCTTGAGTTGTCGTGTCAATTCAGGATTCCACTCCTTAGGTTCGTTGTTCCTGAAATAAGTCTTATGCTCGATCAAATTAGATACCATTCGTACAATTCAATGTGGAACAAACTAAAGAATATTTTGTATTGCTCTTCGAAGATATACTTCTGCAACTAGTCTTTAGTTGATAATCGAGAGTTTTTGTTCCCTTTTTCTGCAAATTCTTTTTCTTTATATTCAACCCACTCCTGGATTTCTTTCTTCGATGAATGAAAAAACATATCCCTTAAGAAGATCCCGATCCTAACAATGGAACCATTTGTTGGTTTAAGGGGATTGACCTAGGTTCAGAGTGTGCTTCACACCAACAAAACCCTCAACCACTGGCCCTTTTGGCAATGACCTGCAAGAAAATCACAGTCTCACCCGAAGTAGTTATGGGAGGCTGCAGAACTAGGTTTCCGCAACCAGAGTGATATGCACATTGTTGCATCCGTGTATTTATGTTTCCTACCTTCCTACTACTTTTCATACATGAACAACTTTGTGATCATGATTAACTTCACAGAATTACCCTTATTACATCGAATAACAGAAAATAGTATAACATGTATTCTTTCGTACAATTTAGTAAAAAGCATGCATGATAGTAGTAATAACAACAGAGAATGAACATAGAAAGATCCACAATATTTCACCAAAATTATTCTTTATTAATACAGATCTTTAATACATTTACTTCTTTGACCTGCGCACCCAGTTGCAGGTGGTATGCACACTTAGCTGCAGACTCTTCTAGGCCTTCGTGCACTCAGCTGTTGAGCCTTCCCCAAAAATACAGACTTAAAAACATAGATTACAATTCACTTGTGATCTTCTATGATTGATGATTCTATTACAAAGTATTACATCTCCTTATATACATTACATCATTACAAAAACGTGGTCCATTTACCAGGGATTCAACAAAACCATGACTAATACCTGAAACCCATTACAAAATAAAGGGCTTTGACCCTACTTAAAGCCCTAAGACATCACACGATGAATAAAACTTCGCTAGCTCCACCCGCTCCGCTCCTCAAAATTCAGATTCTTTGACCCAAAAATTGGACCAAGTTGGGCTGCGCCCAACACCCTGGGAGCTCAAACAAGGTAGGAAGAGTTGGCTTAGTTTTCTCAATCAACGCTACCCCTCATCAGATGGGACAAATACATCACTCCAAGCTTCTCTTTAAAGACCAAGAAATTTCTCTTGGGCAATGCCTTTGTGAGAATATCTTCAATCTTTTCATCTGACGATATGTGATGGAGTCTGATAGATCCTATCTACACCATGTCTCGAATGAAGTGATATTGAATCTCAACATTCTTGGGATTTTCATGAAACATAGGATTTTCCGCCAAACAGATTCCACTCTTGTTATCGTAGTATATCACTATAATATCTAGGACCTACTTAAAAACCTCTCAAAAGAGATTTCTTAACCAAATTGATTCACAGACAGCCATGGTAGTGGCAATGTATTCTTCTTCATCAATGCTTAATGCTATAGACTTTTGTTTCCTGCTCATCTAGGATATCATGCTAGATCCAAGACTAAAACAACATCCATAAGTAATTTTCATGTCGAGAACATTTTTGGCCCAATCAACATCAGTATATCCATGAAGTTTAACATTTCTTATAGAATATCTTAGACCAAGTGTGACTGATCCATGTAAGTATCTCAATATGTTTTTGGTAGCTACCCAATGTGAGTGGTGGGGACCAGTCATGAATTGACTCAATGATTTTACTGCATAGCATATGTTCGGACAAGTTTTTACTAGAAAAATTAGAGCCCCAATTAGTTGTCTATACTAGGATGGATTTTCTAAGTCTAGTCCTGCAACATTTCCACATAACTTCTTGAAGTTCATTTCCATAGGTGTAACCATGGATTTACAATCAATCATTCGAAATCTTTCCAGTAACTTTACAATGTATTTTCCTTGTGAAAGGAAAATCTAACCATGATTTTTCCACACCTCAAGACCCAAAAATTAGTGCATGATACCAAGGTCCTTCATCTCAAATTGAAATGCTAGATTCCTTTTACATTCAATCATCAGGGGCTTACTACCTGTCAAGAATATATCGTCAACATATAAGACCAAAATCAATGGCATACCTTGAACTATTTTGAAGTAGAGGTTGGGATCAACATTGCTTCTTATGAATCCTAGCTTCACTAAGTAATTGTCAATATGTTCATACCAAGCTCAAGGAGCTTGCTTCAAACCATACAATACCTTCTTCAACCTATAAACATGAGTTCTTCAATCTTCCACTTTGAATCCCTGTGGTTGTTCAACATATACTTCTCCCTGTAACATGCTATAAAGAAATGTAGTTTTTGCATCCATCTTATGAAGATTCCATCCCTGAATTGTAGCAAGGGAAACTATAGAATAGATGGTTGTATATTGAGCCATGGGAGAAAATATGTCATCATAATATTCTCCCTCTTTATGAGAGAAACCTCGAGCTACAAACCTTGCTTTATATTTCTCAACACTGGCATCAATTCCATGTTTGATTTTGAATAGCCATTTGCCACGGGAGAAAATATGTCATCAAAATATTCTCCCTCTTTCTGAGATAAACCTCGAGCTACAAACCTTGCTTTGTATTTCTGAATGCTGGCATCAATTCCATGTTTGATTTTGAATAACCATTTCGAAGTCACAACAGATTTCCCTTTTGGCCTACGTATGACATCCCATACATCATTTTTCATGATTAATTTATATTCTTTAGCCATAACATCCTTCCAAACTTGTTATTTTACAACTTCTTTGAATGATGGTGGTTCGAATTGAATCATAGTAATCATAGAAATAACATATCCCTGATACCTACATGGTTGTTTCCTTTCTCTGAATGATCTGCGAATGGGGACATTTCTTTTAGTATCTTATAAATTATCTCAGAGCCAAGGTGGTGTCTTCTTAGAGGGAGTATCACTTGGAGGAAGATCTAACAGATCCATAGGTTCTATGGGATTATCAACAATATCGGACTTAGGTACAAATCGACCATCCATAATATCCCAGTCATCATTCTCTTCTCTAGGAGGAAGAGGTGGAGGAAGATCTCTTGCTTTTTCAAGAGTTGTACCTTAATCAAATGTTACATCCCTACTAATTTTGACCTTCCTCTGACCAGGAATATAAATCCTATATGCTTTATACTTTTCACAGTAACCCACAAATGTACCTTTTCTGCTAGTAGCTTCCAATTTGTTCCTTTTGTCTTTTGGCACATGAAAATATACTAGGCATCCAAATACATGAAGATGGTTGATATCAGGCTTAATGCTTGTGAATATTTCTTTAGGATTCTTTTTTTCTAATGCTTAATGAGGCACCCTGTTCTGAACATATACAATAGTAGATGTAGCTTCGGCCCAAAGGAAATTTGGCACCTTTTGATCATGGAGCATAGCACAAGAAACTTTTAATATAGAACTGTTATTTCTTTTTGCTAGACCATTTTTTTTAGGATTATAAGGAATAATCATTTCCTTCATGAGTCCATCTTTCTTGCAAAATGATATGAATTCTTTTGACATGTATCCTCCATTGTCGAACATGAAGACTTTGATTCTCTTTCCTGATTGATTTTCGATCAAGGCTTTGAATTCCTTGAATGTTTCAAAGGCTTCATCCTTGTGCTTAATATAATATATCCATGTATTTCTTGAGAAGTCATCAATAAAGGTGATGTAGTAGAAATGACCACCAATATAATGTACATGCATTAGACAAAATATATCAGAATGAATGAGATGGAGGATATCATTTGTCTTGTTCTTACAAGAGGGAAATGGTCCCTTATTTTCTTTCCACTTGCACAACCTGGACAAAATCCATCATGATGAGCTTGAACATTGGGAATACCAAGGACCAATTTATTCAATTTTAGAAGTGCATCATAGTGAAGACGTGCCAGCCTGAGGTTCCATAATTCACTCGAATGATTGGTATTATGGATCAATTCTAGGAGAGATGTTCCAATGACCCTATAGATTCCTTCAATTTTGGATCCTAATGTGAATGCATCTTTCATAGGTGAATTAGTAGGTCAAGTCAAGACTTTACCTTTGATGAATTCAACATTAATCCCTTTATCCTCTAATGTGGATATAGATACCATATTCTTCATTAAAACTGGTACATGCATAACATCATGTACTAGAAATAATTCTCTAGAATTGAACTGAAATTTGATGGACCCAAAGCCTTTCACCGGATCACTGGAGTTGTCTCCAAGAATGACCTTTATCTTAGTCTCCCTCTCTATCAAATTAGAGAGGGCTTCCTTGTAACCATAGAAATGATGAGTGGCCCCACTATCAACCAACCAACTATCCCACGAAACCAGTGAAGAAGAACTAGTGAGAGCATAAATAAGAATGTATTCAGATTTATTTACAATATTACTTTCATACCTGGGAGCCTTTTACTTATTTTGAAAAGAACGATGTTCTTTAAGGTCACTTGAGGAGTTTCTTATTCTTATTTTTAATATTATATCATAGTTATTCCTTTGATAGTCTTTTCTTCTTTTGTCATTATAGTTTCTTCTAGTGTTTTAGTGATGTCTTTTTTTCTTCTCCGGACAGTCACGAGAAAAATGACCTTTCTTATGACAATAGAAGCATTCAACCTAAGATAATGAATTGTCATTTATTCCTTTTGAGTTTTGAGAAGGAGGATTTTGTGATGGACCTCCTTTTGTCTTCTTCTTCTTGTCATGAGTGATATATGTAGCGGCCTCTCTCTCTTCATGCTTTTGAATCCTTCCTCTTGCTATCATCCTAGATTCTTCTTGCGTGAGCTTCCCAAAAATTTCATCAAATGTCGAAAGGACATTGTTGTTGCTGATTGTAGTAATGAAGGTTTCCCAAATGGGAGGGATACCTCTAAGAGTCACACCTACTAGCTCCCTGTTTGAGACATTTTCTCCAACCTGCTGTAATTGATCTCTAAGGTGGGAGATCCGAATAATGTAGGATTGAACAATTTCTCCTTTGTTCATCTTAGTTTCCTTGAGTTGATATTTCAAGGTGATGATCTCATTCAAATTTTTAATTTCATATATGTCGGCTATCTTTTCATACATGTCTTTAGACTTTCTTAAATTCCAAACATATGCAAGTAAATGATATTGTAAACCATCAACTAGAATTTGATTTTCTTTGAACTCACCTTGCTTGTACCTGTTCTTAAGTGAAGCGAAATAATTTTATGTAGGCATAGGTATCCTTCCTTGAATGTATTCTAGCACATCATTGTTGTCAACTATGATTTCCAATTTGACTTTCCATGCAACAAATTTGGATGCATCACCCAACTTTTTGTGCTCCTTGAAGGTAGAAGTTGACATCTTGACCTTGACTTGGAAATATGCTATTTCAAAGAGAGGGCTTGAATTCTTGTCTTATTTTGGGCTTGTCCTTCACCTCAGATCTGGTACCATGTTAAATTTTCTGATTGTTCTATTATGTATCAATTACTTTAGCCCAATATATCTTTTCATTAACAATGCATCCAATTATTAATAGTATAATCAATCATAAATGTAACTGAAGAAAAAATTATATATGCAGTGACAAAGAAGACAAAAACACACCCATAAGAGATAGTATATTTGTCCAAGACTAGGGAAAAACCTCACTAGGGGGAAATCCTTTCAAATCTTCTTCTTTAGTAGATCATCATAGAAATATTTCAGCAGAGAGTTCAATGAGCTCAATACATGTAATTGCAGTGGATAATAACAAATAATATCTATAGATTTGTGTAACTACAAATAAAAATCCAAATCTACCATATCTCTAAGATTGAATGAAACAAATATGTCAAATATTAGATCGAAACTTTGGTCACCCTCATCACGAATGACTGTGTGTGATTGAAACTCCTTGGTCACTCTCTCTATCATTGTATGCGAGTGACTGTAACTGTAGTGTCACTCTTAGGAGGTCTTGATGCGAGCAACTATGGAACTGAAAATATAAAACCAAAATTTGATCCCTTGCCATTATTGTGTGAGTGACCAAAATGGTAATGTTTCCCCCTTACTAATTTTGTGTGAGTGATTGAGATGGCAGGGTAAATCTTAAGGCTACCTGGTGTGAGTGACCAGGGACCAAACCTTTCAATCTGCCTTTGAAATCAGAGTCACTTTCACTGAACTGTCTTTGAGCGACCAGAGAGCCAGAGTCTCTCTCTTTCCTAATCTATGCCTACGACCAGGGATGAAAATGTCTTGATCTGTGCCAACGAATGAGATCTAGAAAAGCCAAACTTAGAGTGAACTTTTCGCTTGTAATTTCAGACCATGTATGAACTCCTTCTGATGTACCTTTGCGAGCTAAGAAAAATGCAAGAATAGAAAGATGATGATGTGTTGAAATGAACTTGAGGTCGCTTCCTTTTTTAGGCTTTCTTGAGGGTTAACTCGGGGTTAATATTTACCCAAGAAGTTTCCCATTCCATAATGTATGTACGAATAAAATAATTCAAAACATAACTTTTGTTTAACCAAATTAGGTGACATTTAGGTCGATTTTGGTCCTCTCAAAAAGAGGAATTTAATGCAAGAATCAACTTTGTCATCTGATTTTTCCAATGTGGAATTTGAACCTAGTTGCAATAATTAACAGATGGTAGTATGCTCTATTATTTTTATGTTGCAGATATTTTGTGGTTTTGTTGTTATCTTGTTATGGCTAACTATGAACTATGTTTATTCTATTGGATGATTATGTTGTAGGTGATTTAATACGTGTGTTGGAGCCACTATTTTCTATAGTAAAGATCATGCTATTTGTGGTGTTTGTATTATTATTTGTAGAGACTGTCTTGCTATTGGGGATTGATAGAAAAGTTGAATCTTATTGAGCATAGTGTCTTTGATCCATTTTGAAAATGAATGAAATCAAGGTCTAGATAGAGTTGTGGAGAATTGGCCTTTAGTAAGTGGTTTCTTGCGTATTTGGAGTAGTGATTCTTTTCTAGTGGGTGCTAGTAGTAGTGTTGTAGAAGTGGTCTCTTATGCCTAGTAGGAGATGGAATAGTTTGTGGTTTCCAACTTAATATATTTTTTAGATCAAGTCTCCTAGCATATTGTGGTAGGTTAAATATTTTTTGAGGTTGAGTCTCCTAGGTGGTGGTAGCCGAAAATCTATGTAATAGACTATTGCTTGACATAATAGAAGATTCAAAGCAACACAACAACAATAAGGCTGGTTTTTCTCTTGAAAGGGTTTCCATCAGAAATATTTGTGTATTCATGGGATGATTAATTGTGTTTGTGTTTTGATGTGTTGTTGATGGTTTATGGTTCATGCATTGATGTTTACATGGTTATATTCTTATTGTTTTTGCTACTCATATGATCATGTTTACACATATCATATTAGCTGCTAAAACATTGTGAGGTGCTAAAAATTAAGTTGTAATTTAGTTGAAGTTAAAATCAGTAAAAATATATATCAAGATATGCTACATTCACCCCCCTCTCAGTACTACTCAAGGTTGATAAAAATTGGTATCAAATTGGGGATCTTGGTTGTAGCTTGATCACTAGAGAGGAGATCTAGGGTTTTGTTGGCTAAAATTTATAATTTTTTTTTTAGAATGAATCCTCCGAGAGTATATGCAATCACGACTATAAATTACAAGGTTTGGCTAACATTTGTATATTATTCTACGAAGGATATGGTGAGGATCCACCTTCATCTAAAGTAATGCAGCAAAATGATCAAGAGAGGCATATCATTTTCGAGAATTTCCATAATGCAAACTTAGAGAAAGTTGGATATC
The DNA here is from genome assembly GCA_031772625.1 of Pinus tabuliformis. Taxonomy (NCBI): domain Eukaryota; kingdom Viridiplantae; phylum Streptophyta; class Pinopsida; order Pinales; family Pinaceae; genus Pinus; species Pinus tabuliformis. The sequence goes on along the minus strand of CM062807.1, from coordinate 444,206,263 downwards.
TACAATATACCAAGGCGTTTTGGGACAAACTGTAGTTATTATTTGGAAGTGATGGTAGCAATGAAAAGAAGAATAAGAAGAGATCTAAGAAGACGAATGATTCAGTTGAACCACTTGTGAAATAGGTTAGTAGAATTGAAGGTATAAGCCATAATTATTTACTTTTGATTTATGGTTTTGATAGTTGTGATGATAATAATTCATATCTTGTTAGTGAAGAAAATGATGGTCATATTTTTATGCTCCTTAACATTTAATATGAATTTACCATGGATGTTATTGAACAAATTTCAAGTGAAATCGGTAGAATAATAGATGCATGAAATGAGCATGATAAGATATTACCAATCTATGATGAAAAGGAGAAAAATATCAATGAGGAGATCACTACTTTGAGGACTCAACTAGAAAAATAAAAAAGTATTGAAGAAGTTATGAGTAGTAAGAAAAATGAAAAAAAGGACTATGTTGAAGTGCTTGAAGATGTAACTACCAAATTGAGAAAGCAAATTGACGAAAAATATCATCCACTGGAGCAATTAAAGATCACCATAATAGTGGATAGGTCTAGCTCTATATCTCAAAAGGGAGATTCAAGGTTTCATGTAGGAAAGAAAAAAAACATAACCAAAGGAGCCTATAACAAAGAATTTGATTATCCATGACAGTAATAGAGGAAATAAGCAACACTTCCACCACTAGCAACAAATAAGAGAACGAAGAGGATCTTTCACATCTAGAATATCATTCGCTCCTATGTTTGATGGTAGTAGATTTTAGAGGAGTCAAAGCTCATTTCCCCCCTTGATAGATGAGATCGAGTTCTTCAACTGTCACAATTTTGGACATGTGTCTACTACTTGTAGGAGGAGAATGCACACATATATGCAGTAGTTTGATCATCCAAGTAGACGACCCACATTTAGGTATACAAGTTCATATAATGGTTATTGTTTCTCTTGTAACATATTTGGCCACAAAGCCATTGATTGCAGATCTAGCATGAGGAGATGGAGATTTGACATGAGTAACAAAAGATCAGATCCTTTGGCTTCATATCTTGGTCATATAGAGTGTTATTTAGGTCACAATTTTGGGAACATGTCCAAAGATTATAATATGCCTAGGTCCTTCAGGCCATCAGGTCAAAATAAGTAGATAAAGGAGAATGAAAAACCAAGGAACCAACCAAGGACAATGTGGAAGAATAAGGAGAAGCAACTTGGAAGGTATGGAATTTCCATTTTCTCACGTGATGAGGATGATATGTGGTACATTGATAGTGAATTCTCAGACCATATGTCACTATATGGGAGAAAATTTCATTTTTTGAAAAGAACCAAGAGCGACCATGTTGTGTTTGAAGTTAATCAACCAACAAGAGTGTTGGGAAGCGGTAAAGCCAATCTTGATGAGAAGAGGACAAATGTGTATGATGTGTGGCTCATAGAAGGCCTAAATCACAATATGTTGAGCATGAACCAATTGGTTGATGGATGCAATAAATTGGTCTTCAACTCCAAATGTTGTTTCATCAGGAAATAAGAGTCGAAGAGACTGATTGACAAAGGATTCAAGACACCAGATAATGTCTACATGTTGAAGGGAAGCGTGAGTAGAATGGAGAGACCAATGGAGGACTCTTCCACATCATTTTTTGAATTGGAGAGATCAACACCTACTACAATCCATTCTTTCATGCTAGATCTTAGTGACTGCAGATGTACGTATGAGACTAACATGGTCTTAGGGTGAGAGTTGGAAACTTGATGAGTGATAGTAATAAACAATTTTTGATCCAATGCTTTCATTCATCTTTAGATCAATAGGGTCATCATCCACATGAGGTTTATTTTGATCAAGGTGATTTATTCTTGATTTTAGGGTTTCAAGGTATGTTATTCATAATTTTATTTATTTTCCTTAATTTTTGCAACTGGTATATTTATTGTTTATGAGTACATTGATGGTGCTAGATACCGCAAACATACAGGGGGTCTCCCCAATGTGAAGTACCAACTAGACCTCACACAATTTGGAGTAAGATACCCAATTGGAGTATCGTTCCAACCACCATATCTTAAGGTTTTCCTTGGCTACAATGAATAACATACGAGATCACACACATAACCTTTGAAATCAACAAGTAATTTAACATTGTGAAACACCAATTGCAATGTGTAAAAGGATAATTTCATGAGCGGGGAGATAAGAGTGGGTCTCTAGAAGGAAATTAATAGTACTACCCTAAGATAGGCACATGAGAGAAAGGAAATATTTGTTAGTTATCAAGCGAAATAGTTCACATAGATACAATGATCATTTAAGTAATTAAAACACACATTCAACAAGATGAGCACCAAAGCCAATGAAACAATTCAATTTCTTTAGTAGATATGAACATAACATTTACCGCAAACATCCAAATAATAGTCTTACAATATTCAGGATACATGCATGAAACTGTGTTGGCTCAGTGAGATTCTGATTATTAAGTGAAATATCTAAGCACATAGTTGCAATGGTAAGCCACTAGCTCCAATAATGGAAGATTAAGTCACTTCTTGATTCTCCAAAAGAATGATCTCCTCTCTTATGCCAAGCTAGAGAAGCCAAGGCTAGCTCTTCAAAGTATAAGACTCAAATATCCCTTTGCTGGATTTATGAGGTTTCTTTTATAACAAGAGGAATTCCCTTTCATATCCCCTATCACTCTTGAGTTACCCTCACGAATCTTGGACTTCTAAGTGACCTTTGAACTTCTATTAACTGTTTCGTCCACATGTGACTCTTAGACTTTTTGTCATTTTCCTTTTGATAATAAATAATTACATACCACATCATGTGGCAAGACACATTGACACATATGACATTGTGATGACACTAGTACAATCCATGATGTGGCAAATATGGCATGGAACTTCGTGATGATGTGGCAATTCCAAGCTACCCTCATTTCTTCTTTTACTTTGACTTCTTCATGATAGACCTTTTCTTGTACTTCATCTTCACCCTCCAATGGGTGTTCGATTAGTATTGGGACCTTCTAAGTCATCAGAAAATGTCTTCATTTTGTCATGGTATAGGATCTCTTCATAGCTTCTTCTCTACAAGTGCTTCTTTTTTTCTTCTCCTTGACATCTTCTTTGAGAATTACCTTACCCTGTTGGGGAGGTACACGTTCCAATGAATCTCAATCATGACAAGGAAAGATCAGTCTAAAAACCATATACTCTATCCCTACTTTGCTTATGAAAGTATTTGTCGGTGATGGGCCTGTGAAAGGACTGAGAAGGAAGGGCTTGCCATGGATTATGTAGTTGGGCTCAAAAATGACTGAGGAAGGCACCATTTTTAACTATAATTATGCTATGTTCTCTAAGTATGGGATCTTTAAAGTCTAGCGTTGTAGGAAACTGCAAAAGACAGTGTGATGAGATTACTCATTGAAACTGTGCAGTGCACAGAGTTCAAGGAAGAGGAAGACCATGACTACATTTTTTGATTGACAGTGACTGAGGGAAGGTCTCACCATGGACTAGAATTTCACCATGTGCAAAGGGGGAAATAATGACAAGAGGATGGTGCAATGGGGAAGTCCAGCAGAGAAGGCAGGACTAGGCACTATAATTGTGCCATGCACAATGCTTGAGGGGTAGGCTTTTATTTTAGCGTAGTTGAAGGCTGTAGTGAGCTAGAGGTGGATTGAATGTCCACTAGAAATACACCATATGTAGAATAGGTTCATTAGAAGAGGAGATTTTGGAGTTAATTGAGGTAGGGAACAAAAGGTTAGGTCACTTTTCCTTGAAGGTGTTCACTGCATTGTGAAAGGGAGAAGGCCTTTGTATAGAGATTTTTTTTTTTTGCAAGGGGGTGAAGGAGGTCCTTAATTTCAACTAGAAGTGCTCCATGTGCTATGCAAGGTAAAAATAATCAAGGCTTAGTGCAATGAGTCTGTACAAGAAACAAGGGTTAGGTGACCATACATTGAAAGTTCTCAATATGCAACCATAGGAGTTGACCTTAAGAAAGGTTCAATGGAGAAATATAGGAGGGAAATATTTCATTAATGAGGATCATGGATAGGATGTGCTCATCACCTAGTGAAGGATTGAAGGTTTCAGATAACTTGCACTTGGAAGGAGGACCAAGAAGAGCTTGAGAATGCTTAAGTGTGGGATCAATGGAGTATCAGAGGAAAGAGACATCCAAACAAGTCCAAAACACATATCACACATATGAATTCCATCAATATAACCCATGGGAATGCACAAGACTCATGATTAATAATGACAACGAAATAACACTTATTTCTAAGTGTGACAGTTGAAATATCACATTCAGACACTTAAAATGCAAGTTTCGACACAAGGGTCGACTATGACAAAAAAGAGTGCTAAGATATAGGAATGTGTATAGAACATATACTTATGATATGCATGACCATATAATGCAAAATAGTGTAATATATCTCCCACTAGTGATGTTCAAATGTGCGATACATACAATAGTGGAAATGATTAGAAGCAACACTTATGACCCTAAGGAAAAGTGAAAATGAAATTTGAAAAAACTAAAGAAATTGAAAGTGACACATGATAGAGAGAAGATAACATGAAAACACCACTTGTTAAAGTAAAAGAAAACAAAAAATATAGTCACAAATGTGAAAGATAAACTTATGAAATAAAAGGTACACAAAAGCGACAATTGGGAAAACTCGTCGAAATAAAAGTACAATTGCAACTTAAGGGAGAAAGATATTTCCAAACAATGTTGCATGCTAACTGCTAGCATAGGCTGCGTGGTGCATTATCCTTATGGACTATGTAGTCACTGTCAACATCGATTGCATAGTCACTGTAACTGAGCATTGTGCAAGCTCTATATCTAGAGACTGCACAAGCCTTACTGTCAAGAATTGCACAATGCCTGTCTTAAGCTAGCAAAAGATAGGTGCATTTGTGAATTCATCAAAGGTAAAACATGTATGAGAAAATGAACTTTGCATTAGAATAAACACTTAACAAAGCATCAACTGACCATGAAGTGACCATGGAATAATATATTGAAAGATGCTTAATGTGCTCCAAAATTCAAGTGTAGGCAAAATTTTTGAGGGTGTTTGTCACAACGACAAAACTTGGTAACACATTGGTAGAACTCCAACTTCTCTGTTTAGGTTTTTCCTTTAAGTACAAGGTCTCATCCCTTTAGGAAGTATAGATTCATTAGGTAGATTTCCTTAGCTTCCCCATTTGACTCGGTCATAGATATTGTCTCCTTTATTACTTTTCTCAATTAAACACATTCACAAAGCTTGCTAGATAATAGTTGTTTGATATAGGAGAAACGTAATATGTACTTGTGAGTTTAAGATAATTAGAGTCTGAGTTTTCATCTCTGGTGTTGCTCCTCTTCTAATAGGCATGTTTAGTACCCCAACAGAGTCACTATAGAAACACAAACATTGCTTCACTGCCAAAGAGCTTGTTCAATATCCAGACAAAGTTACTATATTAACCTCTATGTGTAGGAATCCTTTCTCTTCTTTCACACTTACTTATTTATTTTATAAGTCAAAATGTGCTTAAGAACTTATAATTTTGTCAAGGTGGAATAGGGATCCCGAATTATTGAGAGCAGGAGAGGTTGTTCCTTTAGAGATAGTTATACATAACTCTGAAATTAATTTACTCGCTATTGGTTTTACCATTTCCCTACTCTAATAAAATGGATGAGCATGCAAAACACCATTTAATTACAATATTGAGTTAAGAAATGAATATCCTAGAACAAATATGAGATAGTTATATATAACTCTGAAATTAATTTACTTGCTATTGGTTTTCCCCTTTCCATTCTATAATCGATTGGATAAGCATGCAAAACACCATTTAATTACAATACTGAGTTAATAAATGAAGATCCTAGAACAAATATACTAAAGTATTTCCATTCGAATGGATCACACATTCCATTTTGACATCAAAGATATGTAAACTCAAATACAGATGAGGTGACAGAATAGCCAAGAGTTGTTTGTCAACAAAAGTTCCCTTTCCAAACTTTACCACATTGTCTTTTGAGTCGAAGAAGAGCATATTTCATGTAAAGTATTATTAAGAAAAAAATAAAATAAAATACAAGAAAAAGAAAACGGAGAATTGAGCTAAAAAGAAACATGCAAGACAAAATTAAGGAAACAAAGAAAAGATTGAAGAACAAAAAATATAGGATGCGTACAAAAGGGAAACTAGAATGCAGCTAGACTTTCTCCTAACCTAACTAGCTAGAAGTTATTTTCTAAGTGTAATTAAATTTTCAATGTAACCATTGTAGTTGTTCCCAACTGAAAATCCCAAAGATAAAAGTAATTAAAATTGACATAAAACTATGTGAAAAAGAAAATATAAGAAGTTGAATAGTTTGCACAAAAGATTGAAGGTCTTTCTTGTCAGCATAAAGATGTGTCATAACAAATAACCTTAACCAACCTACAACCTTACCTTTTCGATTAGAATAATGATGAGACAAAACTTGAAAACTTCTTGTGAATATACCTTAATCAATGTTGTCCTCCTTAGAAAACATAAAGAAAGATAGAAGCTTATTATTAAAAATAGGGTTTCTTAAGTATGATGTTTCCATCCAATCACAAATTCGGTTATGAAATACAAAATAATCCTTTTGAAAACCATAAAACTCTTGGTAAAATGAAATTTCAGTTATCACATCTGCATCATGGGCATAATCTTGCAAGGGAAAGATAACCTGGTCTCGTTTAGAAGCCTTGTTAAAATAGTGAGGACTTGGCATAACCATTAGAAAAGACTTAAGTACCTTGTTTTTTTGCATGTATCTAACCAAGGGGATGGAAAATCAAAAGGATCAATGGGTTCAACAAGATAAATTGATATAAAACAAATATCATTTGATATACCAATAGGAAAATTATTATTGGAGTGACAGTTGTTAGACCTAATGTAATGATAAAATTGGTGGCGAAACATACAAGATTCTTAATTCTCAATCTATTCCCTTTGTCTCTAATCCCATACTATACCATTAATATGAAATCTTGTGTAATAAAAAGAAATTGGTGGCCTTCTAAATCTAGAAAATCAATTAGAACAACATGCTGACAAAAGGTTAGAAGGATTTTCCAAATCAAATTTGGTATCCATATCAGCATGGGGTTTTTGATCTACTAAATGATTCAAACAATGGAAGCTACTCATAATGATTGATTGGGCTAGAAAAAAATTGATTAGCTTTATGAAATTGTTAGGCATGGAATCCCCCCAAGGCATGTTTTGGGGCTTAAAGCCCAAGTTTTGACCAAGTCTTTTGTAAAAAATCTGCAAATTATAATAGAGTCACAGGGTTTTCCACCCTCGGTTTTGTAATGTAATGTCGGCTTGATAGACCTACCCATGGTCCACGGACCATGGGATTGGATAAAGAGCAAGGCTCTAAAGTGTAGAGATAACGAATAGAATGAAAGCATAAGGAGTAAAACTGATTGAGTCAAAGTGTAAAGTGTGTCGTTGGGTTGTAGGGTAGGAGAAGGCTTTGCAGCTAAGTGCGCAGAGGGCTAGTAGTCCGCAGTTGAGTGCACGAACCCCTGCCGCTAACTGCGCAAGGAAGGTCAAGTTTGTAACCATTGGGAAAATTAATAAAGATAAGTTTACCATATTTCTGTGTATCTTTTCCTGTTTTAATGTATGATTGGGTATAAATTGCAAGTGTATTGTTTAATTGTTGTGCGAACTCTTGTGAATGTGTTGTATAAATAAATATAACATAAGACATCCAGTTTCGCGAAGATAATTGACTAGGCGTAGGAAGATAAGTAATATCTCAGGTGCGACTTAGGCGAATAGCACAGAGTGCTGGTCCAGCAGTGCGGAAGCGCCATAGCCCCTGGTTAGGGCTACGTGAAGGCAAGTATATTATGGCACGAAGGCCTGGGAAGTGCATGAAGCAACTTGTGCGTAGGGACGAATAGTTGGACCAGTCGAAACTCTTAGACATCTCAAGGGTGTGGAAACCTAATTCCAACACCCTTCCATACTACTTTGGGTGAGACCTCAATCCGTGCTCTGCGGAATGTTGTTGAAAGGGCCAGTAGTGTAGGGATTTGTTTGGATAATTAAATCTGAACCTGGGTTAGGCCCCAATAAGCCAACAAATGGTTCCGTTGTCGGGACCGGGATCTGCATAGAGATGTCTAACGTCATATCACTGGAATTTGATAAAGAAAGGAATTGGAGATTGGTTGGATAGAAAGATTCATGAGTTCGCGACGCAGGAAAATAGGAATCTGCGACTATCAAAGGAAGAGTGGTTAGACTGCTACTTGTACACATAGATCCACAAAATTTTCTTCACATCTTTTCCTACTAAGCTATATGAGTGGATCACGAAGCTAGCATATATCCAAGGAAGGTGTAAACTTGACAGACCTATTGTGTGGAATCCAGAATTGGTGCACATATTGGAAGCATCGGAGGATAAGATTGCGAGCACTGTTGATCACTGGCTCGATCAAATCATAGGAAGATTCATCACTGAGTTCACGTTAGATACTGCAGTCAGTTATAGTGAGGCAGAACGATGCTTACTCAAAGGACCGTGAGGTAAGTACGTTAAGTCTTTGAACACTTGGATTAAAATGCTACTGTGTGAAAAATGAGTTATGCAAATAAATTGGTGTTTGGGGCTACACGAAGTGGGAGAATCTACAGAAACGAAGGTAGCATAGAGCTAGAAACTAGCCCCTTGATTTCACCTCTACGAGGGGGGGAAGAAGAGATTGTGAAGGTCTCATCAAGAAGTGTGATCAATCTGATAAGGTAGGGAATTCCATGCATACCACCCCCACCCACACCACCGCCAATTTCACCCTCTTCACCCCTGTCTTCGGCCATACCACCCCCGCCACCACTGTGAAGAACTATGGTGAGTGCGATAAAGCTACCAGTGTTCAAGGGAGTAGGGAATGAAGATTCGGACCAGTTTTGGTTCATGATAAACGCTGTATGGGAAGCGTAGGGAGTCACAAATGACAATATAAAGAAGGAAACATTGGTTAGCGCTTTGTAGGATCACGCTCTAACCTGGTGCATTAAGCATTCCAATGACAATCCAAATGAGGGGATCGTGGATATCCAAGCTGTGCTAAACAAAGAATTTACTAGGCCAAAGTCAGAGGCCCAGTCGATCATTGGGTTCAAGGAAATCAAAATGCTACCAAGCGAGACCCCTTGGGAGTTGGATCAAAGACTGAAGTGCACAATTCACGAAGCTAACATGAGGTTAACAAATGGACAACACCGCAAATGGTTTGTAGCATCGTTAATGCCACATCTACGGAACATGCTGTCACAATAGAGGCTAACCACTAAGGCCAAGGGCTTGGAGGTCGCGATGGGATTGCACGAGACCTTGATACAAAATCACAACTTGGGAGTTCAGCAGATTCACGCGCAGTTGAAAAAATTGTGCCTTGAGATGTAGAGTTTGAAACAAGGCAGGACAAACTACCGAGAGGTGCGTGATGAGGTATGGTGCGTAAAATGCAAGGGCCAAGGGCACGACAATGACCACTACCCAGTGTTTGCGAATTACCTTGCGGGAGGAGGGCCAATTCCAGTGAGACCGGAAGCACAAGTAGGACCGAGCGCGGCGCCTGCACTATGGTGCGTGATTTGTCAGATAGGAGGAAAGCATGCTATAGATAACTGCCATTTATTATAGAAGTATACACAGAATTCACAGTAGTTGTTCTGTAATTTCTATAGATCAGTGGGAAATGATGAGCGCACCTGTAGAAGTTATGAGTTGATGATGGATCAAAATCCTACTTATAGAGTTCAGGCTGCAACATGGCCCCTCAATCAGAACGCAGGGATGGTGCACACTGGATTTCAGGCATGCGGATGAGGCCGAGGTGGATGGGGACTAGGAAGAGGTCGCGAAAAGCTGATATGTTACAATTGTAGAGGGCTAGGGCATTATGCCCACGATTGTATGAATCCAATGCGACCATCATGCTTGTATTCTACGTTGTTTGATCATGATATGGAGGATTGTCTCACACTAATAGCGAGGTTGTGCGATAAAGGAGCACTCCAGCCTCCCCGCCTCAGAACCTGCAAATGATGAGGTCTGAGCCACACGAGGAAGACCCTAATGTAAATATCGTGCTCTGAAGTGGAATTACGACAGGGGATGACAAAGGCAAGTAGCCTGAAGAAAGTACTTGGTTTTGCAAGGCTCCAATGAAGGAACCAGAATTTGATTTGGAGCGCGCTAAGGAGACATTCATGGAAGCCAAGAAGAGCTTCGCTAATGCCCTCACTTGAGGAAGTAAAGACAGACTAGAGTTAGAAATGGACCCATCGATGCTCACTATGTTCCTGGAGACATGCATGAAGCTGCTATGCGACAACAAGGCTGTAAAGGGGCTGCGAGAACTCATAAATAGATGCGCTGGGACCGTGCATAGTCCGGAAGCTAGGAAAGCACACAACGTGAATTGGAAGGGAGATGAGATTGACTGCGCAGATTGGGGAATATGAGATGGACCAAGTGATTCTGGATCTCGGATCGGATGTGAACGTCCTGTCAAAGCAGACATGGGAGCGCATGGGGAGACCTACACTACAATGGTCCCATATCCAACTACAAATGGCAAACCAACAAAAGATCCTGCCTATGGGGCGATTACAAGGAATAACAGTAGATATCGAAGGAGCAAGTGCGCTAGTAGATTTTGAAGTGATAGAAATTGTTGATGATAGCAATCCTTACCCCATGCTATTAGGAATAGATTGGGCCACTAACATTAATGGAGTGATAAATCTGAAGAAGCACAAGATGATTTTTGAGAAAAAGTCTCTGCGCGTAGTTGTACCTTTGGACCCTGTAGAGGGATCACACTACACGTAGCCAGTGTGCAACTACGATGACAACGATGACTTGGACTGCATCTACAAGATAACTGCACGAGAGCAAGACTGGGTGAATCCGACCATGAATAGATGAATCTCACGGGAACGCGAAAGCTCATGCACATCGGATTCGAATGAGGAAATAGAACGATGGCAGAACCAGTTACATGAGGTAACCACACTAAACTGTAACATGATGATGAGATCACTGCGCTGTGTATCGATGGAGGTGAGGGACCTACCTATGTATGATGGGTTAAGTGAGGTGGATGACTTCCTGAGAAAATTTGGAAGAGAAGTGCCAGAACAAACAACAATGTTTCGAAGATTTGAAATGGGTACTGCGCGCTATGCTTGCGAGGTTGTGGGGTACGCACCAAAGAAGCTTTGAGGATTGGCGTGAATGCAGAAGGATGATGTGCATGCAGTTTGGGTAGCCTCAGATGAGATTGACGAATAAGATTTCCGGATGAAACAATTTGTGCACCCACCTATCCTGATGCATGCAGGCATATGGTGCAAAACCTGCACGGAAGCACACAATCTTCGCATTAGTAGATATAGTCAGTAAGCAGGTACGGGAAATGCAATGGTGCAAACAACCCCTCTAGTTAGAACCATGAAGTATGGAAAGACAAAGTGCATAGAAGGTTGTCCACCTAGAAGCCTTTAACAAAGTGTGCAAAGCGCTGAACAAGGTCCACAATGCAAAGCGGATTGACTGGGAATGACACGTACCAGCAGTTCTATGGGCTTATAGGACCACGTGCAAGAACCTAACCACGCAGGCACCGCCAAGGCTGGCATATGAAGCGAACATTGTAAGCCCCACAAAGCATGAAAATCCTATTCTACACATGGCAGCACCAGTAGATACGATAGTTTGCGAAACCTTGGAAGAAGAACTCCAACAGGGAAATTTTAGGCTTCAGGAACTTGAGAAAGAAAGGGTGCGATTAAGGAAGGAAAGCGCTCTGGTAGCAACAGAAGTCAAAAAGTTGGATGAAGATTTTCTCAATAAGAAGACCAAGGTGATAAGACAAAATGCACATGATCATGCTGACGAGTTTGAGGACTATCACCATGAATTGATCAGTCAGATGCCTTGGCTTAGACCGCAGATTACTAAGTGAATCAACTAGGGTAGCATGCTGCAAATGATAAAGTGCTCGATGCCTCTAGAAATAATCAAAGGTGGGTATTTTCCAGGAAAAGTGATGGAGGGCAGGATGAAACCCTATATAGGTGGCATGGCCACTTGACTAGCCAAGGGAAGTACAGTCTTAGCACTCCAGGCAATTGAAAGGAGGCACAGGACTATAAACTACTCTACCTGGGAGCTACGTGCAGAAGCAAAAAGTCACAAGGTCTGCGATCACGCAAGGGGGGCTGCGCTGCTGCGCGGGTTGGCTAGAAAGTGACCATTGGAGTCACTATTCATGATGGGATGCTCGACTTGAGACCAAATGGAGTGGGCGACAGGCATTTAAGACGCTATCTATGGGCAAGATTTGGGAAAATATGCCACCAAGGGAGCATTAATGATCTAGAATTAGGGGGAACGATTGAATTCAAATTCAAAAGGCGCTATAAATTACAAAGAGTTGCCCAACAAACAACACTTGGCCATTTGCGAATTAAGCAGTTATATACCCCATGTAGCTTGAGTAGAGCCCTATTTGACCTGTGTCGAGCGTTCATTGAACCCCTAAATATGCAAACAATAGATTTGTGGTCAGACATGATGACAACATCTGAGGAAGTTATGGATATCACAGAGATGATCGCCAAAGAGGCCGCGTAGGCCCTGATTGTGGGGGATGCCCCTGAAGGCACCGATGTCACACGGAATGAGTCGATCTTGCAGACAATATAGACCTTCCTAGAATCTAAAGAAGACCTAATGACAAGCAAACCAATCACAAACTATCTTTCTCTAAATATTCTTTTATAAACAAAGGCAAACAAGTGTTTTAGGCCTACCTTGGGTCCAACGCAAGTTTGTGGAAGCCTCACTCCTTCGATCCAAATGAGCTCCCTTGTCGCGAAAAATGACATGAGACAATTTGTTGAGAAAAATGAATCTGATTGTATTAATTCAAATCAAAGAAGAACTTTACAACCTGTGCCTTGACGCTGTACAAGCTCCTTCCAGGGTCCAGCAAGAAGTCTCCTCTACTTTGACAAGTTTCACTCTCTTCCCAATGAAGCCAAAAAGGTATGTGATCTCTCCTCTCAAGCTCAACTAGGAAGTCTTAATTTCACTAGCATTTACCCTCAAAAATGTTCAGCTTCCAACCTCCCTAGCAACCAGCCCAATGCCTGAATTTATAGTGCAATGGAGGGAAGTTACTAGGTCCTCCTTCAAAGGGATAAAGCCCTCCTTCAAAGGGATAGCTCCTCTCATCAAGGGATTAGCTCCTTCTCTTTTGGGATGCATGAACCACCTAAAAGCGGCCAATCCACGTCAAAATTCCTTCTAAAATCATCTAGAATTAACCCAAAGTGAGTTTTTTAGAATAAACTTGCACCTTTTTGACTTTCACAGGGGTCCACATCCACACCTTTAGGGACAGAGCGGGCAGGTCCGCAGTTTTTGTAAACAGAAGGTGTGTGACCGCAGACAACAGTGAGAGAAAGTGCGGAACCAGAGTTTTATTGATTTTCAATGTCTTTCTCTCATTTTCAAAGCTTGACTTGAAGAGCTGAGATCTGAGACTTGCTTAGGAGGACAATACAAGTGATGATAGACCCATACTGACTGCAAATAATCATGGTGACGATATTTTTGTGTAACAGATTGCCCCCTAAAGTGCGAAGTCTGTAGTAGATGAGGATTCCATTTATCATTTAGGAAGAGTGAAGTACTTTATCATTTCGAGGATCATCTTGTGGAGAGCCCAGTTGGAACCTGTAAAAACATTCAATGCAAGATATATATATATGAGATCATATCATCGCTGAGGTAGGCATTCCCATACTTAGATCAAAACTGACTTAGAAAACTAACTACTGCTTTGATACATGAATGATATTGTAATACATCACAAGTATAGACTCATGTGGACACAGTATGGACGCAGCCATCTGTTTATGAATAGTCCATTATCTAATGAATACAAAATTCCTTGCAGCCTGGATTGTGGAAACTAGATCCAGGGTCTTCATTCTACTTCCCGAAACAGTACGATCCTATCCATGCGAATGAATGTGTTGATGTCGAACATGGTAGAAACCACTTGATTACCAGTCAATGATGTAAACTGTTAACAAGTGTGAGAGAAACCACCAGTGATGTCAATGGCTCTCAAAGTACCCAATACAATCCATGAGATGTGAATAAATGTGTTGATGTCGAACATGTCACGGAATCCTTTGATCGAAGGTCAATGATGCAACCTATCGTCAAAGGCAAGAAACCTGCCATTGAGGCATGCAGATCCCAAGGTACTGACGATTTCTAGATCATCTTTCTAGATAATGAGCTGAAGTCGATAGAAAGCGATCCGTCGCAAGCAAGCCCACAACACGAAATCATAGATCAAGTTGAAGAAATTTAGTTGCAAGGACTGACTCAAGGATGGTCAAGATGGATGACATATATTTTGCAGATGAATGGTTTATTGGCAGTGACCTCTTGAACACATAACGACACAACAGATGGCTTGGTGACAATTGACCCAAAGTTAATACCTAGAAACCGGTTGAAGACTTTCAATGTGGTTTGATCAACTGTTAGGCAAAGGATTTCCCAACCCAGGTGAATAAAAGTGTTGTATTCAAGAGTGGTTACAAAGTATGACAAACAGGCTCATTTTTCTCTCTTTTCCCCCACCATTTCTGGCAAGTACCTCTTTATTTTTGACAAGCTTGAGGAGGATAACATTTGCTTGATTATAAGCTCATCCTTCGGATGAGTCCAACTTAGTTTAAATTCGAACCCTAAGGAGTGGTTCGTTCCTGTTTGTAATTGAACAGGTCCTTTAATGTGAAATTTTAACGAGTCCAGTATAGGAGAAACTCGGTGTTTTTCAATTTTAAAGAGTCTGAAAAAACTTAAGAAGACTCCAGCGTTGACCTTTTTCGTAAATTTGTGTCTCCCAAGCCCGAAAAAGTATAAAATAATACTTGAGAGAATTGCTTGATCTTTACGACCAAGGAGTACTTTTCGTAATTAGTGCCCCTGATCCGAAAAAGTAAAAAAGTGATCAATGACACGTCGTTTTATAACCAATATTGAATTTGAAACGACAAAAATCCGGCAATCTTTTCATGTTTTTACGGTCAGAAAAGAGCTGTAAGCGGACCGTCTTTTAGTTCCGTTTTAACGAGTTTAAAAGAAAAACTCGGCAATCTTTTTATGTTTCAGGAGTCATAAAAGAGCTTAACGGTGACTCTAAATGTTTTTCGTCGAAAATGATAGATTTCACTTGAATAATCTGTTATCTTGAACAAAAACGCAAAAATTACTCATACCTGTTTGAAATGGATAAAAATGTTGCAAAAATACCTTTCCAAAGTGAAACATAAACAAATTTGCAATTTATTTACTCAAAAAACTTATAAAAAGGGCTTTCGTCAATTCATTTTTACCGTTTGAGTTTTGGGTGAGAAAATAGTGCTTTTGTTCAGAAAACTTCCCATGAAGATTACGAAAAATCCAACCGTCGGAATCGAATGCTGTCTTCTCCAGGTAATCCACATCGTCCCACTCTTCATTTTTAACCGTTTCATTTTTTGTTTTGGGTTTTTATTTCATTTTTTGGAGGGTTTTTAGGCTTAAAACCCGCGCGCGGGGGCCCGCAGGTGTAACACTGCCAGCCTGTGGACCCCGACTTTTTCTCAATGGGGAAAAAGTCAGGGGTCCGCACCTTCCATGTAGGCAAGGTGCGGACCCATGCACTGTGTCTAACCCAGAGGGTGCGGTCCCCGCCGCAAGGGTTTTTAACCCAAAAATTCTCAAATTTGGCCCAAACAAATTAATTTCTAGCATTCTAATTTGTCTTTTTACTTGATGCAGAGAGTACATCATGCTAGATTGGTGTGAACGAGAGCATGAGGACATGGATCTAGTCGCGTTGAATCACCAACCTTCGATCGATGCATTGAAGGCGTGCGGCTTGTACAAATTCTAGGCCATACCTGGCATGAGGGCCCAGGTGGATTTCTTACAGTGGCTGGTTGACAGATGGAGCATACAGGACCAGTGCTTCTTCATTGGTGGCCACCAGCTCAAAATCGAGCCGACAGACATATATTTCTTGACCGGTTTGCCTAAGAGATGCGAAGACTTGACTCTATTCGGGACTAGGCCAGGTGGCCAGTCTGTTGATAGCCTCCGGCTAGAGTTCTGCAACAGCCAGGCTAGAGACAAAGGGATAGACATAAAAACCATATCCCTTCCTGAACTCATAGTGATCGCGTTTACTGTCACCAGACTTTGCGGGAGTGCTGCATTACATATTGCCACCGGATCCCAGATGCGGATGGTAGTTGACTGCTTTCGAGGCACCATCTTCAACTGGTGCGATGTTGTGTTGGGCAATGTGAAAGGCCAACTGACCAGAGCCAAGAATGGACAACTAAAGACCTTTTGTTATGGGGCTTTGGTTGTGAGCTTTGGTCTGGAGAGGGTTCCCATGTTGATCCTGCAGCACCTTACTGTTGGAGCTGGGCTTCCTCGAGAGCCCAAACTGATGCGATGGGTCATAGTTATGGCCCGTCATCCGGACGAGGGGATAGAGGTTGTTCGATTCAAACCTGAGTATTTCCAATGGTTGGAAAACCAGGTTTTTTCTATTCAATATTTCCCTTACGCTGGGGTAGATTTCCGTGGTGACCCAGACATGGCTCTTCCACCACGAGAGCAATGGGATGACTCAGGTAAAATCATTTTCAACATTTTTATATTTAAATTTTTATTATTTTTCTATCGTCCCAAAACTGATAGTAAAAGTTTCAAATGTAGATGTGGGTCCACAGTGACCAGCCACTCTCCGGCCTTACGAGAGGAAACAACCAATTGCAGCCGCGCCAGCCCCACAGGACGAATCAGCAGAGGTTTTGGCCGAGTTGGAGAGTCATCTAGAGCGCTTGATAGGAGATATTCCGGAGACCACCATAGATGACATTCCTCGTCGACTTCAACGCTATGTGATTGGGGTCCCAGGACCTTTTAGGAGGTTCCCTTGAAAGGTGGCCCGTGCAGTGGTTTTTTATCGAGATCATCACCATTGATAGGATGATCGCCTATTGTGGGCACATAAGACATTTTTGTTTTTTGTACTTATCATTTTTGCCGATCATAAGGTGTTTTTCAACCTATGATCGAGGACGATGTATTTTTTGACACACTCCTATATATATATATATATATATATATATATATCACTATTACCGGCTTATCTTGTAAATCATGTTAGGGAACGGTTTTAAATTTACATGTATGATTATTGCAAATGTCTACTTAACATTCAAGAAGCAATTGCATCTGCTAATGTATTTAAAGATCTTGGAATATGCTGATATTCAATATAATCAAATTCACGTTCCAAGAGACACACTCTCAAAAATAATCTCAATAACACTGGATTTCTAATAGCATACACTCTATTAAGCTGTAATACAACGAGTTCAGAATCTAACCTCACTATCAAACTCCGAATCCCAAATGAAATAGATTCAGATAATAACTCAATCACTACACTATACTCGGCAATGTTGTTCATTGTTTGACCAAGGCTTACCCCATGCATAGATACCAACTCGTTAGAGGGCGAATAGATAACCCAAGCTGCGGAAGAAATGTTCCGTGTATTACGACAAGCACCATCAGTGAAACCAATGTATGTTTGGAGAGGCATCGACATCTGCAATATCAAGAGTAAAACCAAGATAAGCAAGAATAATGACGAAAAACACTCTCTAAGCTAAGCACACTATTTAAACTAAAACACACTAGCTAGAAAGAAAAAACTATCCTAACTAAAAATCTCCATACCCATTCTTTAAGCATAATACCTCTTCAGGTAAAGACCATTTCTGGGTTTACCTAAAGAGTACCCGTCAAAGTCTACCAATTCATAGGCCCCTTTTGCTAGCTTTCGCTTGACAACATAGGGACCATGCCACATAGGAACGAATTTTCCAGCGCCTAATTTATCATTAGCTTGATCGTAAACTAAGACTAAATCTCCTTCTGAAAAATTTCGAGGGGTCACATTTCGATCATACTAATCTTTCATACGTTTTGCGTGAGTCTCGATCGCCAATGCAGCATCACGTCGATTCTCATCTAATTGAGCCAAGTTTAACAAACGCTTTTCCTCTTCAGAAGTGGCTGGAAGTAACTCGATGGCCATTTGCAATGACGGGATTTCGCATTCAATGGGTAACACAGCTTCCAGACCATAAACTAGTTGGAAAGGAGTGAACCCTGTTGATGTTTTTATTGAAGTTCGATACGTCCAAAGCGCTGAAAATAGCATGTTATGCCAATTCGACCGATGAATCCCAATGATTCGTCAGATCATGATGACTAAGACTTTGTTGATGGATTCAACCAGACCATTAGCTTGTGGATAATAAGGAGTTGAACTATCGTGACGCAAACCAAGCTGGCTTGTAAGTTCGGTCATCATAACGTTTCGAAAATGACACCCATGATCAGTGGTAATCGCTTGTGGGACACCAAACCTAGCAATTATATGATTGAACACGAAAATTGCAGCTGTCTTGCCGTCTGCCTCAAATGTAGGCATCGCCTCGGCCCACTTGGTAAAATAATCTACCGCAAGGATGATATATGCATGCCCCCCGGCCGAGTGAGGGTTACATGTAATAAAATCGATACCCAATTTGGCAAAATGACCAACGACAATTATAGGGTGGAGAGGAGCAGGTGGAGCGCGCATCTTTCGATCAAAAATTTGGCAGTTGTGGCATTTTCAGGCCACGGTAATACAATCTTTAAACAAAGACGGCCAGAAGTAGCCAGCGCGCAATATCTTTTGGGTTGTGGCATACCCAAACATATGAACACCACACGCTCCAGAGTGACAGTCATTTAGAACCCTTTCAGCTTCCTCGTGAGTTAAACAATGTCGAAAAACAGAGTTCATCCCATGGCGATAAAGAGTATCTCCAATAATCCTGAATTGTTGGGACTGGAATCGTATTTTCCTTCATTCTGACCTTGAAATTTCTGGCCGAAAGGATTGGGTCTGGAGATAAACGATGATATCCCCACACCATGGATCTAAAGTGCTGATTAGAAACAAGGATTCGTCCGCAATGGGCTCCTCCGCCACAGTTTCTGTATCAGCACGCGGGAAGTCACACATTAACTCCGCAAAAACTAAAGATTTCTTAGACTTGTATTTTTCAAATTCTAAGTCGAACTCCTGTAGGATAACAATCCATTTAGAGTACTTGCCCCCTAGCAATTGCTTGGTCAAAATGTAGATCATAGGGTTGCAATATGAAATTACTGTAGTTTTACGTAGTAAAATGTAGTGACGAAAACGTTGGACAGCTTGAACAACTGCCAATGCCAATTTCTCCACATGTGAGTATTTTAGCTCAGTTGGATTTAAGGTTCGACTAAGGTAATATATCACATGTTCAGTTCCAAATTCATCTTCCTGAACTAAGACCATTCCAATGGTGGAATGAGAGGCGACGAGATACAAGAAGTAATCCTGGTTGTAGTTGGGAGGATGCAATAACGGTGCATGGGTCAACGCGTGTTTTAGTGCATCAAAATATTTCTGAGCTATCTCATCCCAATAGAATGGAGTATTCTGTTTCAACAACCGGGTAAAACCCTTTGTAACCTCGGCGTAGTTAGGAATGAATCGTTGTAAAAAGTTTGCTTTCCCTTGCAAACTTTAGAGTTGGTGAAGACTCGAAGGAGGAGGCAATTTGACAATAGCTTCGACCTTCGAGGGATTGACGCGAATGCCGGCTTTCGAAACTACAAACCCCAGCAATCGACCCGTTTCTATACAGAAAACACATTTGTGTGGATTCAACCGAATCCGATAATGCCTACACCTCATAAAGATTGCTCGTAAATGGACGAGGTGATCAGCTCGATGTAATGAATGAGCAGGCAAGTCATCGAGATAGGGTTGCACAATGTGCTTGATGTCATGAAACGCATAAGACATGGCCCTTTGAAAAGTTGCTCCGGCATTCTTGAGTCCAAAAGGTAATTTGCAATAAGCAAATGTCCCCCATGGACAAATGAAAGCCGTTTTTGGTTGATCGGCAGGTAGAATATTGATTTGATTGTATCCGGAAAAACCATCCATGAAGGAGAATATTTCGCTGTCGGCACAATCATCAATGATTTGATCGATATAGGGAGTTGGGTAATTGTCCTTTGGACAGGCTCGATTAATGTCCCTATAATCGATACATATTCTTATTGTCCCTTGCTTTTTGTTAACCGGAACAATATTCGATACCCAATCCGTTAACGGGATCGGATAAATTATACCCGCTTTGAGTAATTTTTCAACTTCTGATTTAATTGCAGCAGCTTTTCTTGGGTGAATCTGACGCAAATGTTGCCGGACGGGTTTAGCGTCCGGGTAAGTCTTGATCTCATGAACAACAATCGCGGGATCAATTCCTGGCATTTCCTCATAGGACCAGGCAAACACGTCGCGGAATTCTTGAAATAGGGCCTTATATATTTGAATTTCGTCATCTGTACACGAGGCACCTATATGAATGTTCTCAACAATTCCAGGTTTAACCGAAATGTCAATAGGAATAGTTCGAGAGATGTTTCCCAAATTTAACTCTGAATCAGGATGTTTCATTGGATTCTGAGGTTCCTTGACATATTCAGTCATACAAATTGATGAAAAATCATTTTCAAAATGTTCATTCTCGGGTAAAAACGAAGATTTGTGATGGAGATCTTCCCATGGTAAATCATCTACACATAGGATTTCACGAATTTTCTCATCAGAGTGAACAAGTTTAGAAAACGTGACTGAATCCGAGCTTGATGTGAAAAGTGATTCTTCATGGACCACATTCATTAAGTCAATTTCAGTTGAAGATGGGTCGGTAAACGATTGCACGGCCTCATACGCAATTTCATATGGACTCAAAGGCATGACATCACCAAATGAGTCTATCTCAGATTCAGAAGGAACGATCCAAGGATCATCATAAACAATGGTGTCTGATGTAATCATATGAATGGTTGCAAATGAAGACGATGCGTTGATCGGAGGAAAAGGAAAAGTTCCCAGTAAACCGACATCTTTAACTAGTCCTACTCCAACATCCTTATACGGGATAGTCGTTTTGCCGACATGCTGAATACTTTCAGAAGAGGCTGGGTCAGATGAAAAGTAAGCCAGCTGGTCTATTGTTACGATCTTTCCATTATGAGGAAACTTTATAACCTGAAAGACCGATGAAACGACAGTTGTCATAGCATAAGACCAACTTCGACCCAAGAGAAGGTTGTAATCTAGAGGGGCATCAACCACCTCCACATCTAGATTAACGGTTTTTCCTTCAACCCCTATAGGAAAATCCTGTAGAATGCCAAAAGGATGAAACCCACTGCCATCAAAGGCCTTTAGAATTGTTGGGGATTGATTTAGCGAAGGAGAACCAAGCGATCTCCAACAATGTATCGACATAATACACGTTGAGGCTCCCTCATCAATCACAATCCGATGAATAGGCCTGTTTTTGACTATCACTGGAATCTAGAAAGCCATTTGATGAGGTAAGCGTGGTGTACTATTTTTTAGATCGAAAATTATTAGGTGCGAGTCCTGAACGTCAACAGCTCCTATAGCCGAAAAAAGTAATTTACGCTGTGCTGGACATGATTGCAGCACTTCCAAAGCCGATATTGCTGAGGGTGAAACAACTAAATCCTCAACAATGTTATAGTTCTAAGCCGCTCTCGCATGTGGATTGAAAGCTGACTTTCGAAGTATACCCTTGGCAGGTGGTTTGATTACCAAGTCTGGATTAGGTTTCTCGATCTGTAGTGGATCGGAACCGGGAGCTGAGGTTGATGGATTAGAATGAGAAGATTCTGCTTCTTTACCATCAACAGGACTTTTACTACCATAATCATGCGATCGAGTCACAATCCTAACATGTGACATCATCAGTATGGGTTCTTCATTGGCACTCAAGGAAGAACCTATCATCTTACTGTCTTGACTTGGAAAAGGATCCTTCAAAATAGCAGGTGTTTGGGAACCTTTGACAATCTTCGCAACCTCTACACAATGAGGGCAGTCTCTTGTAAAATGTTCGTCATCACAAATGAGACAAGGATAACGAGGTTTGCACTTTTCATCATTAGATTCCGATTTTTCAGGTTTCTCCTTTGAACTTTTGTACGTTTTATTCTTCTTCTTCCCTTTCTTTTTCCCACCGGATTTTGATTTGGCTGTAGATGACTCTACAACGTGAATATCGGCGGAAATCTCCGTGGAAGAATCTCCTGTTGGGGAATCAGGCAAGGTTATGATAGGAGAAGAATTCTTGGAAGACTTCTTCTTACTTTTAGTGTTAACCGTACCAATCATACCATCGGCGGCATGAGATCCCGAAGGAGCTGCAGCGATTTGATTTTGCTTGGGAAGATCGGGGATTTTCTCGTGTAACGTACCTGATTGAGTATAGACCAAATTAAGGTACTGTGCTTGAGCAATTACTTGCTCCTCAGTAACAACTCCGGCTTCAGCTACATCTTCAGTGATCTTTGGCAACAAGGATTTTACAAACCGCTCAGCCAAGATCTGATCCGGAATAAAAACCTTCACTAAACGCTGCCGACGTCTCCATTCATGAATATGATCTGAAATGTAAGTGGATGTCAATTGATTTAATGAAGTTAGTAATTCCGTGTCATTGTCATATCTGACTAGCAACTGAAAATGAGTTAAAAACGAGGTAGCTAACTGACTAAAATTATAAAAAGTGCCTCGCGGTAACTCAATGTACCACTTAGCCGCGAGACCAATTAGAGTGCGCTGGAAAAGTCTTAGACGGATTGAATCATTTGAAATGGAGTTAGACGCACACCAGAGGTGATAAGTCATCACATGGTTCGACGGGTCCTCTCCTGATTTGCCTTCAAACTTAGGAATATCACTAGGCAACTTATTCGGCATTGGCGGCCAAAACGGAAGATAATTAATGGGATCGTTTGTTAGGCGTGACAAGTCAGGTAAGTCCAAAGTTGCGATAAACGGTAACTGATGATTAGGGTCCCTAAAACTCTGGGTCATGAGACCAGCCCTAGGAGGAGGATATCCAGGATAACTAGGAATAGGAATTGCATTTGGGATATTGTATCCTCTCGGAAAACCAGGATTAACCGGACCATACTGGGGTTGCTGAGGTTGTTGACATGTGTACCCAGGGTACGGTTGATACTGATAGACTGGCTGCTGCATAGCAGGACCGAATTGGTACTGTCCCTGGTACGGTTTATAAGTAAATTGTGGTTGACTTGTGACAATCGTACTCAAACCAGGTTGTCCTACAGGCATCTGAACCGAAGTTTGAATCGTGGATCCAGACGGGGGTAAATATGTCTGAGGATTCGAAACCAGAGCTGTCGATACTCCGGAAGTAGGTGGGGTAGATTGAACAGATTTTGCGGCAGTTGTAGCAGTCGTTTGAGGCGGAGTACGAGGCGTACTAGGCCCAGGCTAAGAAACTACCGAAGGTACAAAAGTTTGAATATTAGACTGGACAGGTTGCTAGGGTGTACCAGAAACTAAGGGTTGTCCAGTTTGAGATGACAACTGTACATTTGGCTGCAACACCTGTTGAGTTTGCGATGGATCCCACACTAAATTCATTTCGGGGTACGGACCCATAACAGGTTGAGAATATTGAGGACCATAACCGGGTTGAGGGTAGGATTGATAATTCAAAGGTACATTTCCCGTTCCTTGAACATATGATTGACCGGAGGGTGGTTGGAAACCTTGGTTCGAGTACTGACCTTGGGGTTGATACCCTTGAGGCACGTACTGATACTGGGGTTGACCTTGAGGTATAAATTGATACTGGGGTTGACCTTGGGGTACATATTGAGTCTGGGGTTGACCTTGAGGAACGTACTGTCCCGTAGGTATGTACTATCCTTGAGGTTGCCCCCCAGGCGCAAATTGGGTACCTTGATGTTGCCCCCCAGGCGATAATTGAGGATTTTGAGGCTGCCCCCCAGGCGGTAACTGGCCACCTTGAGGTTGAGGATTGGGAATAGTACCTGACATTATGAGAATATCTTCTACGCTCAACGGCTTAGTACCATTGCTTCCAGTTAATAACCCTTGCTTAATGGGTTGAGGAGATGCTCCCGAAAAAGTACCAGAAAGTGACTGATACCTAGAGGGAATAGAAGGACCGCCGTACAAAAAGGATTTGGGCGATTGAGTAAACATGGACGACTGTCTTGACATATTCAACGGAGGATAATAACCTCTAGGTGTTGGGTGATAAGGAACGCGAGGTGGTGAAAAACTTAACCCTGGGTTTTCTAAGAAATTAGTCAAAGAAAGATACCAAGCACTGCTCCTAGGTGGACTGTAAAAAATTGATTCACGCTCCCTTAGCTCAATAGCAGGTTGATTTTCAGGGATAGGGATGCCTACTTCTTCTTCCGGAGTAGCAAGTTCTTCGATAGCTATAAGTCCAGAAGGAAGATATTGGGTGATTATTCTTTCTACCCTAGGTGAACCAGGACCACTAGAAGCTGGAGAAGCAAACCCCGATGTCGAAGTAGCAACAAATTCACTTTCAGGTTCGGATATTTCAGGTTCCTCACTTATATCACTAGTCGATGAAAAGCTACCAGTAACTTCGGAAACAGACACTGATTGTGGATTATAATCTGCTACTAAAGCTTGAAAATTAGGATGTACCACCAAAGAAGACTCTCCTTCTTCAGGTGACCCAACTCTACTATCTCTAGGAGTTACGAGGACTTTCAACCCTTCAGGCTGGCTCGATGAAAACTCAGGAGGTTGGCCTCGAAGTCTACGGGACTTCCTCGGTAATTCAGCCACGGTTAAAAACTTTTAACTACTTCACACGCAAACAAAGTAAAATCTCAATGAAAACCACCTCAAGTCTCTAAAGAACCAAACAAATTTGAATCACACGCCTAAAGAATCTAGGAGATCAAACACACAAAAACAGTAACTTTCCGTACTGAAGACACTAGTTGGTGATGAAATCCAACGTCGCAGAGTTCAATACAGAAATGGCGGTTGGAACAGTTACCCCGACAACCTGCTTAATGAATAGACTGACATACATTCCTCCACTTAACCGTCTCGAGTGAAGAGAACCCCCCAAAAAATCCAAGTGAGTCTAGCCGACGTCTGCTCCAGGTACAGTGGGATCTTCCCACCACTGTCACCTTAGGAAGAATCCTAAAGAATATGGCCACTAAGGTTACCAACTGAAACAAATATACCTAGGGGAATAGTCTACGATCCGATACGCACGCAAGGGCAGAGTAGCAAGCTCAATCCCCTTGAAAGCTCCTTGACATAATCCAAGGTTTACCAACAAGTGACCCCAGGCTCCTCGATAATGGTTAATCCGAGGTTTACCGTTTTAAATTCGTGAATATCTGGCGTCGTTCCCAATGAGGAAGGATTGATTCCCACACTGGTTCGAACACGATCTCGTGCTTCTCCTTTAAGAGGAGCTTTCCCAGAGCACAAAAGCAACAATTGGATTTCTTCCCTACCACAAGATACAGCTACCTGTTTGTTTTTACTGTCTTGGAGAGTTAATTACTCTCCTACTCCAAGACACTAGCCTAAGCTATGTTGGTATATCAGAGCCCTAGAAATAAAAATGTTGCTAGATGAATTTTACTTTAAGTGTTATTTTTATTTGTTTTTGTTTAAGTCAAAAGGTGTGAAGATGAAACTCGTGGTATGAAGACTCAACTCAAAATCACTAAAAATGCACCTAAGATGATTTAAACAATCTTTTCCCTTCGATGAAATTCTAGCTAAGAAAGAGTTTGAGAATGCAAATACTTTGTAAACACAAATCTTTCTTAACAAACAAATTAAAAGAAGAGATTTTGTCCTTTCCAATGCACTCAAAACGAAACAACTAGTTATTTTCACAAAAATTTTCCCTTTTCATTTCAAAGCACTCAACCACTACAAAAACAAACTTTTTCCAAAAGAGATTTTTTTATTTTATAAAACACTCAAAACTATGCAAACGACTAACTTTGAGATCTATAAATTATAAAAACCTATTTGAAGTCAAAGCCTACAAGATGTATTTTTTAAGGATGTTTTACTTAGCTAGATGTAAACTAAGGACCAATTCATGCAGAATCACAAATCAGTCAAAAACAACCAATTTTGTTTTCTTTTTAAAAATGAAAATCCAAACTTTTAAACACAAGCTTTTCGAAGTTTTGTAAAGAGAAAACACAAAGCGGATTCCTCAACAAGGGTAGATTTCATAAATGGTCAGACTCATAAGAAGGCTAGTAGAAACCAAGGTGATCTGAGGTCCCTACAGCTTCTAAGCTTAGAGCTACTACAAGACCAAAATGAAAAACAAACCCAACAAGCAAAACTCCTAGGAATTTCACCTAAAACCCTAACACCAATGAAATAAACCTAAGGAAAGCTTCTGACAGGTTATATGCAGGTCTGGGCAGTGGATAATAACTTCTAAACAAAAACTAAGCTAACTAATAGAGGAAATCTTAGGTTTTCCAAAATTTTGACAGGGTCCGTAGGCCCACAGTTAACACAGGTGCGGTACCGCTCTGTGCTAAAAGCAAAAGAGTGGATAAGTACGCACTGTGTCAAAAGGCTAGGGCGCGGTCCTCTCCCAAAGTTATGAAAAACAAAAAATAACCCTGGATCTACAATCTCTACCCAATTCCACACACAACAAGTCAAAAAAAGAAACAAAAACACAGTTTCTCAGGTCAAAGTAAAAACAAGGAAAAAATCAAGTCCCCAGCGGAGTCGCCATTTTGTCACACAGAATGAGTCGATCTTGCGAACAAGATAGACCTTCCTAGAATCTAAAGAAGACCTAATGACAAGCAAACCAATCACAAACTATCTTTCTCTAAATATGCTTTTATAAACAAAGGCAAACAAGTGTTTTAGGCCTACCTTGGGTCCAACGCAAGTTTGTGGAAGCCTCGCTCCTTCGATCCAAATGAGCTCCCTTGTCGCGAATCTGCAAACACAAACAAGCAAACAAATTAAATAGCACCTGAAAAGCCAATATCATAAAACATATTTAACATGAAAGTCAAGGAATTCATGAAACAAATGACATGAGACAATTTGTTGAGAAAAATGAATCTGATTGTATTAATTCAAATCAAAGAAGAACTTTACAACCTGTGCCTTGACGCTGTACAAGCTCCTCCCAGGGTCCAGCAAGAAGTCTCCTCTACTTTGACAAGTTTCACTCTCTTCCCAATGAAGCCAAAAAGGTATGTGATCTCTCCTCTCAAGCTCAACTAGGAAGTCTTAATTTCACCAGCATTTACCCTCAAAAATGTTCAGCTTCCAACCTCCCTAGCAACCAGCCCAATGCTTGAATTTATAGTGCAATGGAGGGAAGTTACTAGGTCCTCCTTCAAAGGGATAAAGCCCTCCTTCAAAGGGATAGCTCCTTTCATCAAGGGATTAGCTCCTTCTCTTTTGGGATGCATGAACCACCTAAGAGCGGCCAATCCACGTCAAAATTCCTTCTAGAATCATATAGAATTAACCCAAAGTGAGTTTTTTAGAATAAACTTGCACCTTTTTGACTTTCACACGGGTCCGCACCCACACCTTTAGAGACAGAGCGAGCAGGTCCGCAGTTTTTGTAAACAGAAGGTGTGGGACTGCAGGCAACAGTGAGAGAAAGTGCAGAACCATAGCTTTATTGATTTTCAATGTCTTTCTCTCATTTTCAAAGCTTGACTTGAAGAGCTGAGGTCTAAGACTTGCTTAGGAGGACAGTACAAGTGATGATAGACCCATACTGACTGCAAATAATCATGGTGACGATATTTTTGTGTAACAACCGAGATTGTGGCAGAAATCTTGAAATCACCATGCACGCCAAGACCAAAGAAGGATAAACAAGTGATGGTTCCTGTATGTGTTTCCCCGCGAAACCCGTTGTGCACCAGGCTGACGATAGAGGAGAAGGGGAAAGTCGTTAACATAGAAATCAATGAGGAGGAGGGAGACCTGGAAGACCTGATTATCAAAGAAGATGAGGATGAAGGCATGGAGGAGGAAACTGAGCCTGCACACCCTCCAACAAAGCTTCTCGCCTATATCCCCCATGGAAAGGGAAGGATAAAGTGCCCAGAGGTCTTGACAAGAGCAAGAGCTCTCTCTAGACCCCGCTCCTCTCAGATAACATAATTTTTGAGAGCACGCACCTAGGACAGGTGCCTAGTTTAAAATTTGAAGGTTGGGACCTCGCTGACCACGAGAAGTTTCCTCACATAGAGACCGCACAGCTTATGAAGCCTAAACAGAACACCATAGGGGGGGTTACTGAATTAGGGCCACGAAAGTGGTTGTGCAAAGTGGACAAGGCAAGGCTACTAAACCTGCTTTAGGTGTCACATTTCCACTGTGCCCCAATAACAATATTCGTCATTAGGTAGCTGCTCTGCCTCGTGCAATGTGGGTGTTTGTGGCTGGAGGAGCCCATCCCCATCACTAAGCATTTGATTCACTGCATCACCCGACTTCCATGCAAAGCAGAGGACCCAGCGGATATCTCGGAGGGGAAAAACAGTGACTTGGCCATCGTGGAGGCCATGAAGAAGAAGTATAAACTGGAAAAGAAGAAGAGGGGCTATACCATATCCAGTATCAATGACAAAGCAGTACGGGTGGCGAAGTTCTGGTAGGTAAGGTTATGCACAAGTGCCGCACAGCCGAAGTACTCGTGCGGTGGTAGCACTTGCTGAGCAGTGCATAGAGGGGGTCCAGTTTAACTGGTCCGAGTTCCTCTGTAAGGAATTCTTGGAGAATTGCCGCGAAGCTTAGGAACAGGGAGAATTGTTCATTATCCATGGCTTCTACTATCCATAGTGCTCGTGGTAGGGGAATTTCCAGAAGACAGTAAATTCCCCATAATTGATAGGGATCTGTCGGAGGCCTTGAAGTATGCTTCGCTCTAGGCCACAAAGGATGAAAATAGGATCCACGATAGTAAGATATTCTAGGTGTTCATGGAGATGAACCTCAAAATGGGGATCAACCACAAGCCGCAGTTGTCACCCACTGTCTACAACAGCCTGCAAAGTTTTGTAGAGTTTAAGGCATATCTCCACAACATATACATTAGAGCGTGTAAGAACCCGACCAAGAAATGGATAGAGCTACCCTTTGTAGCCACGAACAATGTAATCTTTAATGTACTAGAGACATGGCTGCCGGAGTGGTGTGCTCCAGACATTGCGGTGATAGAGAAGTCTGCGGCGCAGAGGAAGAAAGAGAAGGCCAAACTGTGCATGACATAGTTGGTAGAAAAGAAAAGGAAGGATGCAGCAATAGTAGAAGTGTAGGAGGTGCGGAATGCTACACAAACAACAGCTGAACAGAAAAAGGCAGCAACAACAGCAGAAGCGCAAGAGGCAACTGTGAAGGTGCGTGAGGGCCACAAGTCACCTTTGCATGGGCAGGAAGCAGAGGAATGAGGGGGAGGTGCGGACCCACAAACCACACCAACATAGTTGAAGCACCAACATCCGACCGAGCGGACATGGTCGCACAAGAAGGTCAAGGCATCGAAGTTGTCAATTGACCCGATCACCCTTACTGAGGGAGATCTGCATGACATCAGTGAGACAGTGCATAATTTCACCTCCGAGGTCCTCCAAAATTTTATGCAGGAGAACCAGATTGTGTTGGGGGCCCTCAGAGTGTAGCTGCAGGAGTTGCATGTGTGCACTCATTAAGCTAGTATCGTTTCGACTAGCCTCCAAGTCGGGACAACGAAAATAGAACAGATGTTGTGCGCCCGGTGAAAAATACCATAGTGCTACTAGAAGGGGCACTTGTGACAACAAATGAGGTCAACAGGCCTATAGTTAGCACGTTGAAGGGTATCAACATCAACATGGCTGCACTCCTGTGGGAAACATTATACGTTTTGTAGGATGGGATTACTACAGAACTGCGGGATAGGGATAGCTGCACACTGCAAGTCCTAAGCGAGCAATGAATCAACATGGAACGATTGAGCTTGCAGCGCGACGAATTGGTGTTGTAGAATTGATTACTGGTATAGGTATTGGACGAAGCTTTTCAAAGCATCCCTGAGCGTGCCATCCCAGCAAACACAACCAACAAAGATGCGTATCCATAGGCTAGCAATAGAGTATGTGAGGCACGGGATCTGAACCTTCATATTGCTGAGCTGTGGTTAAAGGCACAACCATCCACCCCTCTGGAGGTCAGAGAACAACATGCCAGTGCTATTATAGCAGGACTAGACGAGATCGGTAGTGCAATATGAGACTGCACCCGAATGTTGGAGGAGTCCTTTTAGGTCCTCAGAAATCTACAGGAGGACCCCAACATCTAGCACTTAGAGACAGAGGCGCAAGAACTCCAGCAACAGTATGACAACTTAAAAGGAATCACGCAGATGGTGGCCCTCACTCAGAGGCTTGCATGGATGTAATAGGCCAAAGCACTGAAAGAACATGTGGACGTGACATGACACAAAGAAGCAGTCCTTAAGGCATGCGTTCAGCCTTGGATCGACGAGGCCTTCACCATCATAGCAGTAATTGAAGGCAAGCTTGTACATATGCAGGGGACACAAGCACAGATGTAGGGAAGTAGTCCCGACAATGCAATCTCAGAACAACACATCCAGGAGATCCAGCAGGCAACTGCCCAATGCACTGCCAACCTTGCATTAGTTCAAACGGAGTTGGAGGGACTTCGTTGAAAGATCTTTGCACCGAACGAGTGACTCAAGGGTGAGTCACGATGTTTTTTTTGGGGGCCTATTGGGCATGGAATGCCCCCAAGGCATGTTTTGGGGCTTAAAGGCCAAGTTTTGACCAAGTCTTTTGTAAAAAGTCCGTGAATTATGGGCGCGTCGCGCGAAGTTATAATAGAGTCATAGGGTTGTTTGCCCTCGGTTTTGTAATGTAATGTCAGCTTGATAGACCTACCCACGGTCCACAGATCATGGGATTGTATAATTAGAGCAAGGATCTAAGGTGTAGAGATAATGAATAGAATGAAAACATAAGGAGTAAAACTGATTGAGTTAAAGTGTAAAGTGTGTCTTTGGGTCATATGGTAGGAGAAGGCTCTACAGCTAAGTGTGTAGAGGCCTAGTAGTCCATAGCTGAGTGTGCGGACCCCTACAACTGAGTGCGCAGGGAAGGTCGAGTCTGTAACCATTGGGAGAATTAATAAAGAGAAGTTTACCATATTTCTGTGTATCTTTTCCTGTTTTAATGTATGATTGGGTATAAATTGCAAGTTTATTGTTAATTGTTGTGCGAACTCTTATGAATGTGTTGTATAAATAAATATAACATAAGACATCTAGTTGCGTGAAGATAATTGACTAGGTGCAAGAAGATAAGTAAGATATGAGGTGCGACTTAGGCGAATAGTGCAGAGCGCTGCTCCAGTAGTGTGAAAGCCCCACAACCCTTTGTTAGGGCTGAGCAAAGGCAAGTATATCGGGGCATGAAGGCTTGGGAAGTGCGCAAAGCAACCTGTGTGAAGGGACGAATAGTTGGACCAGTTGAAACTCTCAGACATCTCAAGGGTGTGGAAACCTGGTTCGAGCACCCTCCCATACTACTTCGGGTGAGACCTCAGTCCATGCTCTGCGGACCGTTGCTGAAAGGGCTAGTAGTATAGGGATTTGTTTGGCTAATTAACTTTGAACCTAGGTTAGGCCCCAACAAGCCAACAGACATTCATAATAAATATTAGAAGCAAATTGTTCACAAAGTCACTTAACATATATGAATTCTTCAGCCAAGGATAATCTTTAAATTGATAAGCTTCATAGGTTTATGCATCCATGAAAGATATACATTCCAAACCCAAGTTAGATACAAAAGGTCTAAGTGAATATGAATTAACTATAGAATAATCCTCTATCTAATCAGAAACTTAATCTTGAGAAATAGAAAAACTATATCCGATATACCAAAAATATTTCAAGAAAGAGTTTGCATCCAATGAAACCATGTGGAGAAAAGAGTTTTGCGAGGAAATATAGGACTGAGATGGTTTGGGGATTTTATTATTATTGCAAGAACTTGACATGACCACCAATGAAAGTTGAAGTGCCTCAAATCCCAGACAAGATTTGAAACTTTGAAAAGTTGGATAACCACATTTTGAGAATTGAGTCAAATCACAAAAATGCATGTGGATAACTACTATTAGTTGAATCAACATAAACAATATTATTTGGATGGAAACTATCTACATCACTAGTTTGATCAAATTTTACAACTTCAACAAAGAAACTACTCAAATCATAGGATTCTTATAATTGCACATCTAAGGATGGATAGGTCAGAGGAAATCCATGAGAAATCTAAGTTATAGGGTTATCTTGATGTAAGACTGGAATTCACAAAGCAGGGAATGGATATTTCATGATTTGATTAATTCCTTCCCCATCATGGATAACCTCACTACTTTGTGTCAATTCAAAATTCAACTGATTAGACTATGAGTCTAAATAGCATGGAATATTTTCATCACAAGTAATAGGGAACAAGGAACAATGAGCTGAAGAGGAAGAGCCTATAGGAAAATCTTCTTTGATCGAATTGGATTCAATATCTAAATATTTCAAAACACAATATTCTTCATAAACTAAAAGATTATTTGGTTCACTTTGGAATTCATCATCATATACCTCAGTGGTGTCATCATCATCAGAATGATGGTTTCCCAATACTTCATATTGATTAGTAAAATCAATTTCATTTGATTGATCACCGAGATTACTATACTCTAAATCAACAAAGAATGGAGGAACATCATATTGACATAGAGGAATTTGAAAAAAAGAAGAAATATCGAAATAATATTCACCTTTTTTCTTCTCTATCCGTGAAATGTCACTACCTTACCCTTGAATACTATTTAGGTTAACAAACTAAAAATCAAGAGAATTTGAAAGAGAATGATCAAGGGGAAAAGAATCATGAGAAGGGGAGGATAGAGGATGACAAGTATTTCTTGAGGAGATCATGCTTTAAATAAAATTAGATTCAATAAGAGTATTAATATCTTCTTGAAAGGTCAAGGATTTGGTCTTCACCTTAGGCTTCATGAGCCATTCCAAGCTTTTCTCCATCAGATCTAGATCATGGGAAGTGGATAAAGATTGAAGAGAGGGATCAAGAATTTATTTCCAAATTTCCTAATGAAAACATCGTAAGGAGGCACCCAAATTGGTACAGAGAAAGTGGGAGGACAATGAACAAGAGGAATAGTAGTTTCCTCCTCTAAAATTAGAGGTGTCTCATGGTTTACAAAATTTGGGGGAGAAAAAACATTTAGGTGTTTATATTCACAATGTTCCTAAGAGATTTAAACTAAATATTAAAAATTTATTTTAAAGAAATCCCAATTTGTATCTTCTCTAGCAAACTCATAACATAAGTGAAGGAATCTATTAAAAGAATCCTCAATACACTCATCAAATTTCACTCTTATTTTATTAATCCTTTAAAGAACATCCCCTAATCATACCTATCAAAGGCTTCACGAAGCTCCTTAACGATTTGTTTGAATGAATAGATGCAAGCGACTAATAATGTATGGCACCATTTTTTTTATTTAACCTTCAATTGTGAGTATGAAAATTTTTATCTTAACATCTCTACAATGAATTCCATTAAAGAGACAAAAAATGAATGAATCAAAAGAAGTGTTCAAGGAAATTTATCTCACCCTCACCATCAAACTTAGATTGAGACAAGTTATTCATTATTCTTGTGGGAATTTTAAGACATAACCTTTTAGAAAAGGACCCCAAGATTATGATTTCATATTGATCCATTCAAGATAAGAGATCCAAGATGGACTCAACAGGAACGACTTATCATCTAGCCCTCCTTCTATTGCCAAAATGTTGATGGTGCTAGATACTGCCAACATACAGGGGGTATCCTCAATGTGAAGTCCCAATTAAACCTCACACTGTTTGGAGTAGGATACCCATTCGGAGTACCAGCCCAACCATAATTACTTAAGGTTTTCCTTGGCTGCAATGAATAACATAAAGAGGTCACACACATAACCTTTGAAATAAGTAAGTTGACATTATGAAACACCAATTTCAATGTGTAAAAGGAGACTTTCATGAGAGGGGAGACAATAGTGAGTCTCTAGAAGGAAAGTAATATTACTACCATAAGAGAGGCACATGGTATCAAGGAAATATTTGTTAGTTATCTAGAAAAATTGTTCACAGAGACACAATGATCATTAAAGAAAGTACAACGCACATTCAACAAGATGAGCACCAAAGAAAATGAAATGGGTCCATTTATTTAGTATATGAACATAACATATACTGCAAACATCCAAATAATGGACTTACAATATTCATGATACATGCATGAAAATGTGTTGGCTTAACGAGCTTCTGATTATTAAGTGAAATATTCAAGTACACAATTACAATGGTGAGCCACTAGCTCCAATAGTGGAATGTTGAGTCACTTCTTACTTCTCTAAAAGAATGATCTTCTCTCTTATGCCAAATTAGAGAAGCCAAGGCTAGCTCTCTAAAGTCTAGGACTCCAAAATCCCTTTGCTTGAGTTATGAGGTTTATTTTATAACAAGAGGAATTCCCTTTCATATACCCTATCACTCTTGAGTTACCCTTATGACTCTTAGACTCCTAAGTGACCTTTGAACTTCTATTGACTATTTGGTCCACATGTGAATTTTAATATTACACATGTGACTCTTGGAATTCCAGATATTTATATTTTTTTCATTTTCCTTTTGATAATACATAATTACATCCCACATCATGTGGCAAGACACATTGACACCTATGACATTGTGATGACACTAGTAGAAGCCATGACTTGGCAACGATGACATTGAACTTCATGATGATTTGGAAATGCCAAGTTCCCCTCATTAATGCTTTGACTTTGAATTCTTCTTGATATGAATTTTCTTGTACTTCCTCTTCACCCTCCAAAGGGTCTTGGATCAATATTGGGACCTTCTGAGTCATCAAGAAATGTCTTCATTTTGTCATGGTCCAAGTTCTCTTCATGTCTTCCTTTAGCATTAGCTTTCCCTATTGAGGAGGTACACTTGCCAAATAAGTTCAATCATGACATGGCAAGATCAGTCTAAAAAAGCATCAATTCTATCGCCGTTTTTCACATGAAAGAAGTTGCTTGTGATGGGGTGCCTATAGAAGGATTGTGAAGGAAGGCCTTATTGGGGATTGCGCATTTTGGCTTAATGGTGACTAAGGAAGGCACCATTTTCAACTAGAATTGTGCCATGTGTTATGAGGGTCTCTTTTAGGTTCAGTGCAGTGGGAAAGTGCAAGACATAGTGTGATGAGCTTACTCACTAAAATTGTGGAGTGCACAGAGTTCAAGGGAGAGGAAGACCATGACTATGTAGTTTGGGTTCATAGTGACTAAGGATGGTCTCACTATGGAGTAGAACTACATGATTCATAAAGGATTCCAAGTAGGATAAGAGGATGTCACTGTGTGGAAGTCTAGTCGATAGAGAAGGGAAGTATAAGCACTACAACTACAACATGCATAGTGCTTGAGGGGAAGGCTACTATGCTAGCATAGTTGAAGGCTCTAGTGAGCTAAAGGTGGACTGACTATTCACTAGAACTCTGCCATGTGTAGAAGAGGCTCACTAGAAGAGGATATTGTGCAATTAAATGAGGTAGGAAACATAAGGTTAAGTCACCTTTCCTTGAAGGTGTTCACTGCATTATGAAAGGGAGAATGCATTTGTAAAGTGCAGTTTCTTTTTGCAATGTTATGATGGAGGTCATTGTTGTCAACTAGAAGTGATCTGTGCACTATGCAATTCATAATTGATGAAATCTCAATGTAGTGAGTTTGTACAAGCAACAAGGGTTAGGTGACCATGCTTTGAAATTTATTAATGTGCAATCATAGGAGCTGACCTTGAGAAAGACTCATTGCATAATAAATATTTCATCAATGAAGCTCATGGACAGGTTATTCTCATCACTTGATGAAGGATTGAAGCTTTCATAACTTGCACTAAGTAAGAAGACTAAGAAGAGCTCCAGAATGGCTAAGTGTGGGATCAGTGGAAAATGAGAGGAAAGAGGCATTTAAACAAGTCCAAAACATATATCACACACTTGAATGCCATCAATACAAGCCAAGGGAATTCAAATTACTCATGATCATCAATGACAACAAAGAGACACTTGTTTCTAAGTGTGATAGTTGAAACATCACACTGTGACTCTTAGAATGCAAGTCACGACACAAGGGTTTATTGCAACCAGAAAGTGTGCTAAGCTATAGGAATGTGTCTAGCACATATTCATATGATATGTCATACCATATAATTCATAAGAGTATGCTATCTACCTCTAGTGATGTGAAATGGTGCGACACATACAGGAGTGGAAATGATTAGAAGCAACACTTGCGACTCTAAGAAAAAGTGAAAATGAAACTTGCAAAAGCTAAAGAAATTGAAAGTGACACATGCTAGAGAAAAGATAACATGAAAATACCACTTGTAAAGTGAAAGAAATAAAAAATGATAGTCGTGAACATGAAAGTGACACTTATGAAAGAAAAGGTGCACAAAAGAAACTGTTGGGAAAACTCACAAAAATAGAAGTACAATTGCAACTAAAGTGAGAGAGAGATTGTTAAACAATGTTGTGCATTGAATGTCAGCATAAGCTACGCAATGCACTATCCTTATTGACTGCACATTCATTGTCAATAATGATTTCCTAAGCACTCTAATTGGGAATTGCACGAGCTCTATTTCTAGAGACTGCACAAACCTTACTCTCAATAATTGTGCAATACTTGTCTTAAGATTGTAGAAGATAGGCGCGCTTGCGAATTCATCAAAGGATGAACATGTGTGAGCAAGTGAATTTGACACTTACAATTTGAGAATAAGACTTAAAAACTTAGTAAGGCATCACCCAACCATAAAGGGGCCATGGAATGATAGATCACAAGATCCTCAGTAGGCTCCAAAATTCAACTGTAGGAAAAAATTTGGAGGGTGTTTGCCACAACAACAAAGTGGAAAGGAATGTTATCTAAGCCTTCTTATAATTTTTATTTTTTTTCCAGCTACCCTAGCATGAGACATTGTGGCATGACATGCATACAATGACTTGAGACATGGACCAACCATGTATGGGTTGATATTTACTTAATATTACAACCATGTATTTATTATTGTTTCATTGTTTTTTATTGGTCGAGAGTCTAGCCTTTAGTGTTTTGAGTCTTCATGGTGATTGGAATTTTTTTGATGAGTCTCATGAATTTTTATTACAACCATATATTTGGGCTAATGATGTTGTATCAATCATGTTATGTTATGTTTTGACTCATTGGTCCATAGGACATGATTGTAGAAACCATGTATTTCATTTGTAAAATCATGTAAAATGCTCATAAAGCCATGTACTTGGAGTGCCTTTATCATTGGGTCTTCTATTGGATTGGAAGGACAGTCATGATGGTATATGATAATCTTGTATGAGTTCTTGAGTCACTACTAAAACCATGTATTAGCATTGTATATTTATTTTGTCATGGTTTACATATGGAGTCTTGGTCCACATTACACTTCTGTCTTACGGAAAGGAAGCAATGATTGCAATGGAAGTGGTTCACTACAGCTTGGAGATGGCATGTGCTTAAGGGGGGGCATCTTATTTTCTCTTGTTTACTTCAGCCATACATTATTGGCATTATGATTTTCTTAGAGGTGCTCGTGATGTGCCTCATGGTATACTAGGCCTATTGGGGTTTGATCTCATTGTATGAGCATATAGGTGAATGATGACCATTGATGTTCATATACATTCAAAGGTGGTTGGTGGTTATTGTAGAAGTGTTTCTCTAGTACGTTGTGCTACTAGCATGTGTTTTCTATTATGAAGAGTATGGGTAGGTGCCTCATGTGGATTTTGTTGCATATTGTGCTCCATGTTGCTCATAGATGCACATATTGTCATTCATTTTGTAGATTTTCCTTGATGCCTCATGTGCATATTGTTGTTGCTACTATATTTGGTTGGTTTGATATGCTGCTTATAGGAGACTACTTGATAATTGGTTTATTAAGTTGTTTGTTGTTGCTGATGTGCGAGGCTTGGATACTTGTTGATATACATTCCTATCCAACCATGTAAGGATCAGTTTCTCCAATGCTTGTGCTTGTGTTCTTGTTTCCATATCAATCAGAGTTGACCCTTTATGTTGGGTCCCTATAATACTAGTGATTACCCCATTACTATTGTAGTTATACCCCTTATTAATATTTTTGTGACCCTATTGCCCCCATATTGTTATTACTGTGCCCCATAGAATCCCTCTATTGTTATTTTTGTGGCTTTATATTATTATTGTTAGGTCGGCTGGATTTTATTGTGACTCCTTAGACTCCTATATATAGAAAGGAGGTTTTGTCATTTGAATCATCCAAGAATTGTTCATTTATGTAATGTAAAGGAGGTTGCCCCCTCGAAGAGGCTGAATTCTAAGGTGTTGATCTATCTTTTCTAACTTTCCTTGAGCTGGTTTCATAACATTTGGTATCAGAGCTTTGGATTCTAGGGTTTCACTGCTCCAAATAGGTCATTGTGGCATTTTCGCTATAACCTTTTTTCTGTGACGTTTCAGAAGTCGCAAAAAGAACCCATTTGAGAAGAAATTGCGCTAAACCTTGCGTCCAAATTTCAAAGCTTTTCGCGCTATATTTGTAGAGATATGATCTGAGGAAGTTGGTATTTTTGCAGACTCCTGAATTACATTCCAAACAGGTGACCTGGGGAAAATCGTCATAACTTTCTCTCTGGGGATCGGATTGAAATTCCGTAAGAAGGTATAGAAAGAGGACAGACTGTAGTTTCTTGTATGCATTTTTCATATTCAAAGGTCGAAACAGTGACTCGTGGCACGTCGTACAAGTTCACTCTACTGAACTAGTCTATAATCAAGTCACTGTGGGAGGTTAGCACCTTTGGGAACCTGATTCATTAGAGAATGCATTCAGGTTAGCAATCGGTTTCCATTCCAATGGGAGGTGCTGATGTTGTACTAGGAGTCCAATGGCTACAATCCTTGGATACAATAGCTTTTAATTTTCAAGAACTTTTCATGAAATTTTCTACGAAAGGAAAGGAAGTTGAATTAAGGGGTATTGCGGGGAAACCAGGAAAGATAATCAGCTCTAATGGTATGACAAAGCTTCTAAAAAAGGAGCAAAGAGGTGTAATTTCACAATTATGCTCGCTAGATGTTTCCACATCGGAATCATCTATTTCTCCAGATCTCCAAAAAGTCCTGGACAATCATTCCAAGGTATTTGAGACTCCGAAAGGTCTCCCACCTATGCGTGATCATGATCATGCTATTCATCTGATTCCAGGAAATTTTGCTCCAAACATCAGGCTGTACAGATATCCCTATGTCCAAAAGAGTGAAATTGAACGTATGGTTGTAGAAATGCTAGAGGCTGGTATAATTCAACCGAGTCAAAGTTCTTTCTCTGCTCCAGTAGTATTGGTGCACAAGAAGGATGGATCATGGCGCATGTTTCCGAATTATAGGGAGCTCAACAAGCTCACTATTAAAGATAAGTTCCCCATTCCTATCATTGATGAATTACTGGATGAATTGCATGGATCAATTTACTTCACCAAGTTGGATCTTCATTCAGGATATCATCAAATCAGAATGAAGATTGAAGACATTCCAAAAACAACATTTAGAACTCATGAGGGTCATTATGAATTTTTGGTCATGCCTTTTGGCCTTACCAATGCACCTTCAACATTTCAAGGTTTGATGAATTCAATTTTCAAACCATTCCTTAGAAAATTTGTGTTAGTATTTTTTGATGATATACTAATCTACAACAAGTCTTGGAAGGATCATGTTGAACATGTTGACAGGGTGCTACAACTATTGAAGGAGAAACAATTATATGCAAAAAGATCCAAATGTTTCTTTGGAGTCCAGGAGGTGGAATATTTGGGTCATATTGTATCTCATGAAGGAGTTAAGGTAGACCCTAGCAAAATTAAAGCCATTAAGGAATGGAAAATCCCCACATCCATAAAGCATCTGCGAGGATTTCTCCGGTTGACAGGGTATTATCGCAAGTTTGTTAAGAATTATGGGAGAATAGCAGCACCTCTAACAACATTATTGAAGAAAGATGCATTTTCATGGACTCTGGAAGCAACAAAGGCCTTTGAACATCTTAAAGAGGCAATGTGCCAAGCACCAGTCTTAGCTACATTGGACTTCACGAAAACCTTTATTGTGGAATGTGATGCTTCAGGAAATGGAATTGGTGTTGTTCTAATGCAAGATGAAAGACCCATTTCTCTTGAAAGTCGTCCAATCAAGGGAAAGTTTTTAAGCAAATCTATTTATCAGAAGGAAATGTTGGCAATACTCCATGCACTTAAGAAATGGCGACCCTACCTAATGGGAAGACACTTCAAGGTAAAAATAGATCATGATAGCCTTAAATACTTTTTAGAACAAAGATTATCCTATGAAGAGCAACAAAAGTGGGTGACAAAGATGTTGGGTTATGACTTTGAAATCATCTACAAAAAATGGAAGCAAAAGGTGGTGGCATATGCACTCTCAAGAAAGGATGAGGATGTGGAATCATTGTTGTGTGCCATTTCTATTATCCAACCAGATTGGATAAACGAAGCAAGGGAGGAATGGAAGAATGACGAAGAAGTGTGGGCACTTATTCGAAAGTTACAACAAGATTCCAATACATCTGATACATTTAGCTGGCAAAATGATTCGTTATGGTACAAAGATCGCTTATACCTCTGTAAGAATTCCCAGCTAAAACAAAAGATTCTTATGGAATTGTACACTTCTCCCTTAGGAGGGCACTCAGGATTTTTAAAAACTTACCAAAGGGTTAAGAAGGAGTTTTTTTGGGATAGCCTTAAATCAGATATTCAAAAGTTTGTGGTGGAATGTTTGGTTTGCCAACAAAATAAAGTTGAAACAATTAAGACACTGGGTCTATTACAACCTTTATCCATTCCAAGCCAATGTTGGGAGGAAGTTTCAATGGATTTTATCACATGTTTACCCAAGTCTGAGGGAAAGAGTGTCATCATGGTGGTAGTTGACAGACTTACCAAGTATGCACACTTTTGTGCATTATCACATCCATTTAAAGCCAGTACAGTTTCTACTGCATTTATGGAAACAATTCAAAAGCTACATGGAAACCCAAAGATTATTGTAAGTGACAGAGATCCCATTTTCACTGGAAATTTTTGGATAGAATTATTTTCTTGTCTTGGTACTCAGTTAGCTCATAGCTCATCTTATCATCCTCAATCTGATGGGCAAACAAATGTTTGGAAGGATATCTTCGTTGCTTTGTATCTGATAAACAAACACAATGGGTCAAATGGTTGCCTCTGGCTGAATGGTGGTATAACACTTCCTTCCATACAACAACAAAAATGACCCCATTTATGGCACTTTATGGGTATCAACCACCATCCATCACATCATATTTAAGAGAAAATTCTAAGGTTCGGGCAGTGGAACATCACATCGAACATCAACAACAAGTCCTCCAAATCTTAAAGGATAACCTCTGTTGGCACAGGATAGAATGAAACAACAGGCAGATCAACATCGCAGTGAAAGAAGTTTTGATGTAGGTGATTGGGTATTCCTATGGCTACAACCATATAAGCAAATGTCCCTCAAGCAAGCTAAGAAGGATAATAAATTATCACCAAAGTATTATGGTCCGTACAAGGTGTTGCAAAAGATTGGTACTATGGCATACAAATTGGAGCTTCTTGCAGCTTCTCGATTGCACCCAGTTTTCCATGTTTCATGTTTAAAGAAATTTATAGGCGACAAGCTCCCAGTTCAAACAATATTGCCAGAACTTGACAAGGAAGGAAAAATTATATTGGAACCGGAAGCAGTCACAGAAACAAGAACTCGACAGCTACGAAATCGTTCAACTTCAGAGTATCTTATCAAGTGGAAGAACTTATCCGCTGAAGATTCCACATGGGAGGATGAGAATTTTATACAGAGGTATCCAGAACTACTCAAGCGTTGAGGACAACACTTTTTTGAAGGAGAGGGGCATGTTGGGTCCCTATAATACTAGTGATTACCCCATTACTATTGTAGTTATACCCCTTATTAATATTGTT
Source organism: Pinus tabuliformis (assembly GCA_031772625.1). Classification (NCBI taxonomy): domain Eukaryota; kingdom Viridiplantae; phylum Streptophyta; class Pinopsida; order Pinales; family Pinaceae; genus Pinus; species Pinus tabuliformis. Next base: position 444,163,795 of record CM062807.1, on the reverse strand, counting down.
GTGCCCCTATTGCCCCCATATTGTTATTACTGTGCCCCATAGAATCCCTCTATTGTTATTTTTGTGGCTTTATATTATTATTGTTAGGTCGATTGGATTATATTGTGACTCCTTAGACTCCTATATATAGAAAGGAGGTTTTGTCATTTGAATCATCCAAGAATTGTTCATTTATGTAATGTAAAGGAGGTTGCCTCCTCGAAGAGGCTGAATTCTAAGGCGTTGATCTATCTTTTCTATCTTTTCTTGAGCTGGTTTCATAACACTTTACCATTGATGTCAAAGGGGGTGGGAAAGAAGAGAATATTGGTATAGATATTGTGTGTGGTTTCCATCAATGAAAAAGGGGAAGACTTTTGGCATTACAGTTTTTATGGTTACAACTAGTTGGTGTTGGCATTACTTTCATGGTTGCAAATAGCTTGTGTTGGCATTGATTTCAACCTTGTGATGATCTACATGATGCATTGATGTCAACCTTGTGATGCCTTGTGTTGATATAGATGATGCTTGATGTAAACCTTGTGATGGTCTAGATGTTGGAATTGACATGGTTTGTATGAAAATATACATGTGTTGGAGATGATTGCTCATGTTTTAGATATGTTGATCGATGATGTTGAGTTTGGAACACTAGGTTTCCATGTTCATATTCATGTCTTGTTACAAAGATGTTTGGCCTAGTTGATCAGTTGATTTCCTAGCCTATTTGATCTACTTGTAGACGTGCTACAACTTTGTACATAGGTGTTGTGGGTTGTGCAGGAGTCTAAGGAGAGTACATGAATTGTTGGCACTCTTGTCAACCCTTGGCTAGTTGACTTCTAGGTCAAATTGGTGGTGGCACTTAGTTGCGATGTTTAACCTTCTTCCAGATGTGTCACAAATATTTGAATAGGTTTTAAGGTGTGTACAAATGATGATGAAGGTGTGCAAGAAATTGGCAGAGGTTCTGAGCTGAAGATATTTTTATTTCTCCTATACAATGCCCCATACATTGGGAATAATTTTTATGGATGTGTCTGAAACCCTTCAACCGATATTTTCCATTATTGTGCATGAGGATTTCAGCCTTTCAACTGAAATTTACTAATTTTTTGGGTACGACTGAATCTCTACATGAAAATTTCTTCGCATTACTGGCACACACCATAAGTATTTCAACTTTCCAATTCTTAAAAGGTTCTGAATTAATTTAATAAGGCCAAAATTGGTTAAATAATTCCTCCATTGGGTGTAAACACCTTTAATGCATAAATAGTGATGGTTATGAATGGATTTATTCAACTTTGTGCACCTTTGAGTTCAGTCCAAAAGTGGATTTTTCCTAGCACATTACATATACTTCATTTTGGATTTGAGATGTGGTTGGTTAGTGTAATTGAGAGTGAGAGAGGGTTGTAGAGAGTAAGAATTTCTCATACATATTGGTGAGCCTAGTACATGAGTGTAAATGGCAATGGTGTGATTTGATTGAAGTCATGTAGTAGAGTTCCGAAGTAAATGATCAACTTGTAGATCAGATTCATGGCAAAGACTTTTGAAAATGCAACAAGAAAATCCTAACTTAATTTTGTCCTTGAATTAAATAGGGAATAAAATTGTAATTACATATCTCATGACAACTTGTAATATTTAAATAAGTTAATTTGACTTAGTTGGCTCTATTAATTAGAGTTTAGGGTATAACTAGAGTCATGTAGAGTGTCTACTACAATTAGAAGTACTAGTTGAGTTTATTTAGTCTAACTGAGTTAAAGTCAGTTAACCTAGTTCCAACTAATGGAGGAATCAGTGGGAGGTATAATAGTGGGGTTCCACCTATAGTCCAATGGGGTTTTTTTTGCACTAGAGTGTGGTGTTGCTTAAAGTACAGTGGGGTGCTACCTAAAGTGAAATATGGTGCTTCCTAAATTACAATGGGGTGTTTCCTGAAGTGCAGTGTGGTGATGCCTAAAGTATAGTGTGGTGTTGCCTGAAGTGTAGTGTGGTATTTCCTGTAGTAATCAACTAGTAAAATAAAGATTCACCCATAATTAACTCATGCATGTCAGATCAGAGAAAGACCCAATTGATATTGGAGTTCAGAGACAGTGTACTATTAGTTGTAAAATCATTAAAATTAAACCGATGGTGCATGCAATTGGAGGAAGGCCTATGAGGATTGTGCAATTCATAATTGAGGAATTTACCAATTAAATGGGGGTTATTTCCTTGAGGAATAACGCAATAAAATAGGACTTGTGCAAGGAATAAATTGGCTAAGTATTGGCTTGAGCTCGTATAGGAAGCAGTGAGACAGATAGAGATAGTGTAGAGGTTTCTTAGGCTTAAGCAAAACATTGTAATTTTCTCATATTTTTGACTAATGCAATATACATATAACAAGGGCTTTTAGCTGTGGCTTTCCCCAGAAAATAATTGTGTTATGTGTGATTGAATTATTTCTCTTGTATGCTTCGTTATTTCATAGATCGTTTATTGTTTTCGTTGATGAGTATAGTAGATTCAAGTCAATTTTTTTAGCATATTACAATCAACAATTTGAATCTACAAGGAATTTCTACATGGTATCGAAGCTTAAATCACTATAGAAGAGGAGAATACGAGTTTTTCTGGTGCTGGAGAAATTGAATTTGTGGTTGTTTTCCTAGGGGGTCTTGACCTAGGTTCGAAGTTAGTTGCACCAACCAACAAAACCCTACACTATTGGCCCTTTTGGCAACATCTGGCATAACGCAGGCTACAGTCTCACCTGAAGTAGTATGGGGGGATGCAAGAACCAAAATTTTGCATCTAGAGTCTAGAGTGATGTCTTCCAGCTCCTTGGACCTTCATTCATGTAGACCGATAAACTCTTAGGGCACGTTACTACAACCCTATTAAAACAGCCTTCAGACCTTCGCGAAGGTCTAAGATCAGTCCTTGTAGATATTTAATAGTTGACTTACCTACTTAAGCACATCAGAAAGAAATCCTTAATCGGTGTTCACGCAGATCTACTTAAGTTGTTAATAAACATAAGAGTAATCACCAGAGTCTTTGTGGAAGTGTTTAAACATGCATAACATACATTATTAAGACTTATTAAAGAGAATCACGTAGCATTCAAACAATATTTCATAAATCAAGTCATCCATCAACAACATATAACATAAATAGGGATGAACAAAAATACTCAATAATTCTTCAGAAACTTGTATTTATTGATCTCAATTCACAAATTACGGACTCTAAACTACCCTGTGCACACAGTTGTAGGGTTCCGCACACTTAGCTGCAGACTCTACCTAGGTCTTCACGCACTCAGCTGTGGATCCTCTCTTTCTCTATCTAAGTGCAGGAAGCAAAGCCTTCTTGCCCTAGCTTCTTCAGTTAACCCAATTCCTTATCTCAGTCCCACTTCCTTCTCTCTCTTCCTTTCACTAAGACTCAACTATTTATAGACTTTGTTCATACAGTGCCATGGTTCACAGACCATGGGTGAATCTCAAAAACCATCTCAAGACTTATCCAAAATAAGGGGCTAAGCCCCTTTGACTCCTAATCATCTATGCGCTTAGCATCCACAAATCGCAAAGACTTTACATTATTTACAAAATTGTACTGAAATTTGAGTTATCGTAACCTTAAACTAACCCAGGGGACCCTATCGCAATAGGCCCCCAACACGAAAATCATGAATCGCCCTCGATTCACTTTGATGGTGTCGCAATCTTACTACAAAGATCCCTCAGCTCCACTTGGATCACTACAACTTCAACAACGTTCTGTGTTGTTGGTTGTTGAACTTCCTTGGTCAATTTTTCAGTGGCTCGTCCTTCTATTTCCAGCCTCATCATCCACTACATCTGTTTTAGTCCCTTAAGCTTATCTTGAATGGAGTTCGTGATCTGATAAGCCTCCTCCAACCAAGGCTGCAACTTGATTTTAGCAAACCCTCTTTATTCTTCACTTCCTCTACTTGTGCTAGTAGCTACTTTCCTAACTATGACTTGGCAAGGTGATGTGCTGGTGCTAAGGTGCGCGTAGTCACCCTGGCCTCATCATATTGGTGCTGCATCTCTCTTACCTCTGTGTTCAATGTTTGCAGGTTCAGATCTTCCTGCAGATTGGTCAACAACTCCACAGCCTGATCAAATAGCGTCACACAGTTAGTGGCTATGACATCCAAGGTAGCCATACCTTCCTTAATTGTGACTCCACGCTGCTCCCGGAGCTTAGGCGGAGTTGTGGCCTACAACTTTAACTGTAGCTCTGCAATCTTCATGTTGAACTCGAAAGTGACTCGTCCAACTTCTGCTCTAGCCTCATGCACACCAGCAGCTAACTTTCTAACTTTGGGTTCAAGCTGTGCATCCTTCGGGATGTGAAGTTCAGGGACTGACTTACATGCCTCTATTACTGCTGACTCTAGATGTGAAATACGCACACATAGTGCCTCATTTTCCTTTAGAGCCCACATATTTTCAATGAAATTTTTTTGATTGTTGACTTTGAACTCAATGACGACAGTGCGTGCTTGTTGTTCTCTGATCAGTAGCTCTTCCACGACCCCCTGATGTAATACATGTAGGGACTCAAGTGACAGCACAACAAAGTCTAGTCCCATGTTTTTAACTGTATGAAGCATCGTGCACTGTTCATCTATCTCGGCGTGGATTGACCCTTTAGGCAAACGAAAGACTCTGACGTCCTATGGCCATGCCATCTCCGTGACTGTACTCTTCCTTGAGCCAGACTAGCTTGCGCGTAGCTCGCCTTCTCGACATCTTCCTGAATTTTGGTTGCTTGGAGCTGTAACTCATGCAGATCCTTTTAGACACCCCTAAGAATCTAGATGTATTGCTGCTCAAACTACTGTAACACTTCTGTTATGGTGTCCCGAATTTTATCATTGATCTCATCGAGATCGTTCTCTGTTAATACCATAGGATCAATCCATGTTTTCTTAGATTTTTTCTTCTTTCGTGTTCCACCCTTCTGCTTCAGGCCACATATTTTCAAAATAAAGGGGTGCTCTACCCTTCATCACCTCCGTCGCCTTGTCCTGAAAGCTCTTCTTCCTTTGTCTTCGAAACGCAGAATATTCATTTTTTCAAATTCAGCGCGATCTAGTATCTGTGACATGTATCCAACATCAAGTGCATACTTTCTACATGGTGCTTCACTAATCTAAACATCATCTTGTCATCAAAGTATACCTACAAAAACCTATGAATGAACTCCTTGAACGCTGAGATGATTACGTGGGAAAATATCGCAGGTGCATTCTTTAGTCCAAATGGCATCACAGTGTATTGAAAACAACCCCACTCCATAGCGAAGGTCATTTTGCTTCTATCCTATGACATGATATTTATTTGATGATAGCCTGAAAACCCATCAGTAAAGGAATAGGCTTCCTGCCCTCCAACATTGTCTAGAACACCGTCTGTGAACGACATTGGAAATGGATTGTGGACACATGAATCATTAAGCTTCCGCAGATCTAGGCAGATCCTTATTTCACCTTTTTATTTCTTTTCTTGAACCACCATTGAACTCACCTAGTCAGATCCTTCAACAGGTTCTATGATGCCTACCTCCAGAATATTATCCAGCTCCTGGTGAACCTTTTCCTTATACTTAGGATTAAGGCGGTAAGGCCTCTGTTTAACAAGCTTCATGTCTGACTTCTCTATGATCTTCATAGTGCCCAAATCACTGATTATGCCCTTTAGATTTGAAAACTTAGTTGGGAAGAGGTCCTGGTATTCATGGAGTAATTCACAAACTTTATCGATGGTAGTGTCATCCTAGTAATCTCCAATTTTTGCGAACTTTGTTTCTTCCTCAGTGCCAATGTTTACCTGCTTTGTTTTCAAAGGGGTGGAGATGTCCAAGTTTTCTACTTGTGGGCCTTCAACTTCGTGATTCCCTTCTGCCTCTAGAATATTGATGTTCTTGAGGTCTTCTTCTTCCTCTTTAGCGGTCACATTATAACATTCTAGTGCATGGAGTAGTTGGGTGCTCCAGTCTAGTTAGGTCCACTCCATATGTTCCATTGGTTTTTTGAAGATAACCACTTTAATTTCTTGCAGTGCTTCATCGATGCTTGTAAACCCACCCTCTAAATTGAAGGTCAATAAGAACCCTTCCCACAATATATCCCATCCTACGGTGCCATGGCGGAGCTCTGTTTCAAGATACCAGTTCATAGGAATTGTATCCAAGGTATGGAAAAATATGTGTACCCACTCTGGTTGCGGTTATTTTCCCCATGCTTTAGTCCATTTCTCTAGGTGATCGCGTGGATTGTCCCTTCCATTGTACTTCTTAGTCATTTTGGTGTTAGCCTGCCTGAACCCTAGCTTCATCATTCTTCTGTAATCTCACCATCCAACAAAGTTATCCTTATGTGTACCCCACCATCATGCAGGCATAGCATGCAGTGCCAACTCTAATGCTTGGAAGCGATGGTCCTCAGGGACTTCATGCTCAGATGCATCCAAAACCAGATGTACGTCAATTAAACCATCATAATGAGGTAATTTTCTTACCTCTGACGAAATACAGCGTAGCGACTTTGTCATCATATTGCATCACAATGTAGATACTTCATGCAAGCGATTTTTTCAATACTCTAAATCCTCATCTGAATCAATGGTGCATGAACTCTCCTGATCCCATGCAATCTATCCATCTACCATTGGATTGATCCAGTCTTGATCTCATGTTGTTATCTTGTAAATCTAATCTAGTTCATCATCACTTTCTTCATAATCACGGACTAGTTCAGTATAGTGTGCTCCTTTTGTAGGATCCAATGGCACTATAACCCGAATCAACTTTCTTTCAAACGACATTGTTCTTTTCTTCAAATTAATGACCCCATTCATGTCAATAGCCTAGTCAATTCTCAGGAGAGTGGGGTAGGGATTACTATCATCAACGATTTCTATAACTTCAAAGTTTGCCATAATGTTCTCACCTTCAATATCAACTATTACTCCATATAACCATCCCATGGGCATGATTTTCTGCTAGTTCGCCATCCTGATATGAAATGGAGACCACTGCAGCACAGGTCTCCCCATCCTTTCCCATGTCTATTTCGGTAAAACATTCGCATCGAACCCCAGAGATAAGATGACCTAATCCATTTCATAATCACCTATCTATGCAGTTAGCCTCATCTCTCGCCCTGTTCGTGCCTTATGCTTGCCAATATTTCTGACCATGCGGTGTTCACCAGGGGCCTTTTCCTTGCTGGCACATTTATTTATTATCTCTTGCAGGCCTTCCACAGCCTTGCTATTGCGCAATAGTTTTATGCAGGTCTCCAAAAACGTAGTGAGTACAGAAGGATCAACCTCTGCAGCCATGTTGATTTCTTGCATCTTGTCCTGGCTTCCTGAGGTGGAGGCCTCCGCTAATTTCTTCTTGGATTCCATAAAATTTTCCTTAGCACGGTCCAGGTCAAATCCGACTTCTTTCTTTGGTGCTTTATAGACCCATCCTTCTTTTGCAGGTTGTTTACCTTTATCAATGCCAATCGTCATTCCACTTCTTAGCACAATATTAACACTTTGATCTTCTTCATGAGGCTCAACCCTCATCATCTATAAATTCTGTATAGGCTACTGAGGTTGTGTTTTATTTTCTTGAATTTTAGCTATTTGCACTGGAAATTATTCTACAGTATGGTCAAAGTGTCTGCAGTATTGACATGATGGGTGTGTAGGATTTTGGCACTATCACGCATAGTGCCCCAACTATCCACAGTTGTAGCAGATAATTTGGCTGCGAACCTACTATGTCCTCCTCCTCCTCGGCCCCATCCTCGACCCTGATAAATTCCATGCACTCCCCCAATGCATTGATCTGGAGGCCAAGTTTCTACTTGCATACGGTAATGTAGGTGTCCTTTCCATCATTAGCTCATAGCTCTGATAGTGGTGCTCATCGTGGTCCACAGATTTGTAGAAATTATAGAACAAATGTTGGGGTGTTTGAACAAACTTCTAAAGTAATTAACAATTATCCATCGCATGTTGCCTAGTAACTTGACAAATGGTGCACCATGGCACAGATCCCATACTTGGCCCTGCTGGGGCTTATGCTTTTAGGGGAATCAACCCTCCTCCTATAATATAATTCAGTACACAGGACAATGATCCTTATCATGCTCGTGGCCCTTGCACTTCAAACACCAGACTTCTGTGCATACTTCAGAATTAATTTCCTTGTCTTTCTTCAAACTCTGTATTTCCAAGTGTAAGCTTTCCAATTGCGAGTGGATCTGCTGTACTCCTAAGTCTATATTCTGAACAAGTGATGCATGGAGCCTCATTACTATCTCCAAATCTTCTGCATGCGTTTCTATCTTCTGTTCCGACATAGAAATTCTCAAATGGGGGCAAAAGCGATGTTATAAACCATTTACAATGCTACCTATCTGTGATTTTCATGTTAGCCTCTCTGATTTGACACTTCAACCTCTGATCAAATTCCTAGGGCATCTCTTCAACCCTCATCATGATCTCTTTAAATCCAGTTACTGAATGTGAGTTAGATTTAGGTTTACTAAACTCTTTGTTGATAGCTATCTTCATCTCTGCCAACATCGCAAGAGGATTATCAGAACAATACTTAATGTACCAGGTTAGCGCGCGATCCTATAGAGTGGTAACCAACTGTGCTTTCTTTATATTATCATCGATGATCTGTTGAGTTGTCATACAACATTCACAACAAGCCATAACTACTTTGGATCTTCACTTCCTATTCCCTTGAAGATCGACATTTTGATTACATTCGCCATATTGAAAGGTGGAGATGGAGGTGGAGTGGAAGGATGGGTTATTCTAGGAATCCCCTGAGTGATTAGTTGAACAGTGCTGCGTGGCATAGTCTGCCCCATCCCTTTGTCATCACTCGAAGGAGGTCTAATCAAGGGACTATACTCTGGTCTTGATCCTTCGTGATTTCTAAATAATCTTCCACTTCGCATAGCTCCAAACATCAAGGTAATGGCATCACCCATTTTTCACATAACAACACCTTAATCCAAGTATTAAGTGATCTTAAATACTTACCTCGCGTTCCCTTGAAGAATATTCACTCCACTTTTCTATAGCTGATTGAGGTATAAATTGCAAATTCTGTAACAAATCCTCCTAGAATTCGGTCAAGTCAATGATCGACAGCTTGCGTGATCTTGTTTTGAGAGGCTTCTAGTCGACACACTAATTCTGGAGTCCACACTATATGACTATCGAGCTTCCACCTTCCTTGATTTTCTGTCAATTTAGACAATCACTCATATATTTCAATGGGGAAGGTGTAGAAGAAGATCTCATGTATCTTCGTATATAGATACCTGTTCAACCACTCTTACTTCGATAAGTCCGGATTCCTATTTTCTTGCGTCGCGAACTCGTGAATCTTCTGATCCAACCACTTTTCAATTTCTTTCTTGGTTGGATTGCAATGATGTGACATCACACATCTCTTTCAAGTAGATCCCGGTCTCGAGAACGGAACCATTTGTTGGCTTAGGGGGTTCTGACCCAGGTTCGGAGTTAGTTGCACAAACCAACAAAACCCTACACTACTGGCCGTTTCGGTAACAACCCACATAGCGCAGGTTGCAGTCTCACCTGAAGTAGTATGGGGGGATGCAAGAACGAAGTTTTTGCATCCAGAGTCTAGTGTGATGGCTTCCAGCGTCTTAGATCTACCTTCGCTTAGATCGATAAACTCTTAGGGCACGTTACTACAACCCTGTTAAAATAGCCTTCAAACCTTTGCAAAGGTCTACGATCAGTCCTTGTAGACCTTTAATAGTCGGCTTACCTACTTACGCGCATCAGAAAGAAATCCTAAATTGGTATTCACAAAAATCTACTTAAGTTGTTAATAAACATAAGAGTAATGACTAGAGTCTTCACAGAAGTGTTTAAACATGCATAGCGTACATTACTAAGACTTATTCAAGAGAATCGCGTAGCATTCAATCAATATTTCATAAATCAAGTCATTCATCAATGACATATAACATAAATATACATGAACATAAATACTCAATAATTCTTCAAAAAATTGTCTTTATTGATCTCAATTCACAGATTATAGACTCAAAACTTCCATGCGCACACAACTGTAGGGGTCTACACACTGAGCTGCAAACTCTACCTAGGTCTCCATGCACTCAGCTATGGAGCCTCTCTTTCTCTATCTAAGTGCACAAAGCAGAGCCTTCCTACCCTAGCTTCTTTAGTCAATGTAATTCCTTATCTCAGTCCCACTTCCTTCTCTCTCTTCCTTTCGCTAAGACTCAACTATTTATAGACTTTCTTCATACAATGCCATGGTCCACTGGCCATGGGTGAATCTTAAAAATCGACTCAAAACCTATCCAAAACAAGGGTCTAAGCCCATTTTACTCCTAATCATCTACGCGCTCCGCATCCAAAAATTCCAAAGACTTTACATTATTTACAAAATTGTACCAAAATTTGGGTTATCGTAACACCAAACTAACCCAAGGGACCTTATCCCAGTAGTAGTATCATACTTTAGAGCCAATAGGATGTCATTCTATAGATTGAGACTCAAATATGCCCTTGAGGGTAGTTCAAACTATATTTCTTGGAAGGATAGTCTGGAGAGAGTGTTGGAAGACAATCGACTTAAGGAATTCATAGACAAAGATATTCCTAAGATAGCTAATGCTCAAGATGTGGCAGAGTGGAGAAAATGTGTGGCAAAGGCAAGAAGGATTATCTTAGAAAGAGTTCAAGATAATATTGTCTCGAACCTACATAGTAAGGAGACTCCATTTGCAATGTGGAAGGTCTTTACATACCTATTTCAAAATAGCAGTGACCACTGGAAGTTGGTATTGAAGGAAAAGCTCAGAAAAATCGAGATGGAGAAGGGTGGCACAATATTGAAGTACTTGACCAAGTTCTCCCTATATTGGGATGAGCTTGAAAGTGTTGGTGTTATAGTTTTTGAAGATGATAGGGTGAGCCTAGCACTTCTAGGCCTTCCCAATAGCTATAAAAACTATCAAGATTCAATTAATGGGAGGAAAAAGCTACCAGAGAGAACATTTGTGGTCTAACTTGGTGCATGAAGATATTTGGCAGAACACCAAAGATGGATCCTAATCCAAGCGTGATGATGAGGAGAACTGTGCCTTAGTTGGAAAGTTGAATAAAGGTAAGGGGAATTCATGCCATTGCAAATCATATTCCAGTTAGGGCGGCAAGAAGAAGGACATGCCGAAGATTAAATGTCTTCACTGTCACTAGCTGGGACACTATGTCATGAAGTGCTCACACAAGAAGGTCTGCAAGAAGCCCTTAGGAGGAGCAACAAGTGAAGCTCTTAATCCACAATTCAAGCTGGATTTCACCCTTGTCACTTACATGGTGACATCGATGATGGGTAGTTTATGGTACCTAGATAATAGAGCCTCATTACATATGATTGGAAACAAAGAGTTCTTCAGTGACTTGGAGGAGAAGAACCTCCAAATGCACATTGAGATGGGAGATGATGGGAAGTATAGTGTGACTGACATCGATATTGTTACCTTTTAGAGGGAGTTTGGTCCTCCTCTCACATTAAAAGATGTCATGTATGTTCCGTATTTGAAGAAGAATTTGGTTTCAGTTTCCATATTAGAGGATCGTGGCTACAATGTGATATTTAGCAAGGGATAGGTTTTCCTTCGTCACATAGCCTCAGGACAAGTGAAGCGGATCGGGGTTTGGGTGAGGAAAGTCTACAAATTGGATGTAGAATATTGTGTTTCTTTGAGCACAAAAGAAGAGAAGGTGTAGAGTTTATACATAGGTGAGTTGTGCCATAGAAGATGGGGTCACTTGCACCACAAAGCTTTTAATATCATGCAAGAAATTTATACAGGACTTCCCAAGGGTACACTAGAGAAGAGAGACACATGCAAAGGCTGTACATTGGGGAAGTACACCAAAGCTTCCTTTCTTGATAAAGATATTCAAGTGAAAGTGATCCTTGATATATTTCACACAGATGCGTGTGAACTGTTCTCAACAGCCTTCACGGCCAAGCACAGGTATTATGTAATATTTTTTGATGAATCTTCTCGTAAGTGATCTAGATTTTATTCATGTAGAAGAAAGAATAGGCGTTCACTAAATTTTGTGAATATAAAAACTTTTCGAGCAATATACTAGCAGGAAAGTTAAATCTTTTAGAAGCGATAACGATGGAGAATTTGTGTCAAATGAATTCAAGAAATTCTGTGCATTAGAAGGAATTCAATAGGAGTTAATAGCACCCCATAACCCATAACTTAATGGGTTGGTTGAAAGGAAGAATATAAGTATTGTTCGAGTTACACGAGTGATGTTACATGATCAAGGCTACTGTTGCACTTATGGGCTGAAGCATGCAACACAACTATTTATTTGCAGAAAAAGTGTCTTCATCGAATTCTCGAGATGAGTACACTAGGAGAAGTTTTTTCAGGTAAGAAAATAGATGTGGCACACTTTAGGATCTTTGGTTCATCAGTTTACTATCATGTTACCAAGGATGCACAAAAAAATTTAGAGCCAACAACTAAGTTGGGCATATTTGTGGGGTACACAAATATGCACAACTATCAAGTGTACTTTCCATATAATAGGATGAAAATGGTTCATAGAGATGTGATGTTTGATGAAGAGAAGGCCATGAGATGTTCCCTTGAGAGGGAGATTTAGTTACATTCAGATGAGGAGATTTTATGTTATGAAACTAGCTCACAAAAAGATAGAAAAAGAGAGATCAACACCTTAGAATTCAGCCTCTTCGAGAGGGCAACGTCCTTTACATTACACAAATGAGCAATTATTTGATGATTCAAATAACAAAACCTCCTTTCTATATATAGGAGTCTAAGGAGTCACAATATAATCCAGCCGACCTAACAATAATAATATAAAGCCACAAAAATAACAATAGAGGGATTCTATGGGGCACAGTAATAACAATATGGGGGCAATAGGGGCACAACAATATTAATAAGGGGTATAACTACAATAGTAATGGGGTAATCACTAGTATTATAGGGACCCAACATGCCCCTCTCCTTCAAAAAAGTGTTGTCCTCAACGCTTGAGTAGTTCTGGATACCTCTGTATAAAATTCTCATCCTCCCATGTGGAATCTTCAGCGGATAAGTTCTTCCACTTGATAAGATACTCTGAAGTTGAACGATTTCGTAGCTGTCGAGTTCTTGTTTCTGTGACTGCTTCCGGTTCCAATATAATTTTTCCTTCCTTGTCAAGTTCTGGCAATATTGTTTGAACTGGGAGCTTATCGCCTATAACCTTCTTTAAACATGAAACATGGAAAACTGGGTGCAATCGAGAAGCTGCAGGAAGCTCCAATTTGTATGCCATAGTACCAATCTTTTGCAACACCTTGTACGAACCATAATACTTTGGTGATAATTTATTATCCTTCTTAGCTTGCTTGAGGAACATTTTCTTATATGGTTGTAGCCATAGGAATACCCAATCACCTACATCAAAACTTCTTTCGCTGCGATGTTGATTTGCCTGCTGTTTCATTCTATTCTATGCCAACATGAGGTTATCCTTTAAGAGTTGGAGGACATGTTGTTGATGTTCGATGTGATGTTAATATGCCTGTTGTTTCTTCTATTCTATGCCAACACGAGGATATCCTTTAAGAGTTGGAGGACATGTTGTTGATGTTCGATGTGATGTTCCACTGCTTGAACCTTAGAATTTTCTCTTAAATATGATGTGATGGATGGTGGCTGATATCCATAAAGTGCCATAAATGGGGTCATTTTTGTTGCTGTATGGAAGGAAGTGTTATACCACCATTCAGCCAAAGGCAACCATTTGACCCATTGTGTCTATTTATCAGACACAAAGCAATGAAGATATCCTTCCAAACATTTGTTTACTATCTCAGTTTGCCCATCAAATTGAGGATGATAAGATGAGCTATGAGCTAACTGGGTACCAAGACAAGAAAATAATTTTGTCCAAAAATTTCTAGTGAAAATGGGATCTCTGTCACTTACAATAATCTTTGGGTTTCCATGTAGCTTTTGAATTGTTTCCATAAATGCAGTAGAAACTGTACCGGCTTTAAATGGATGTGACAATGCACAAAAGTGTGCATACTTGGTAAGTCTGTCAACTACCACCATGATGACACTCTTTCCCTCAGACTTGGGTAAACCTGTGATAAAATTCATTGAAACCTCCTCCCAACGTTGGCTTGGAATGGATAAAGGTTATAGTATACTCGGTGTCTTAATTGTTTCAACTTTATTTTGTTGGCAAACCAAACATTCCGCCATAAACTTTTGAATATCTGATTTAAGGCCCTCCCAAAAAAATTCCTTCTTAACCCTGTGGTAAGTTTTTAAAAATCCTGAGTGCCCTCCTAAGGGAGAAGTGTGCAATTCCATAAGAATCTTTTGTTTTAGCTGGGAATTCTTACAGAGGTATAAGCGATCTTTGTACCATAACAAATCATTTTGCCAGCTAAATGTATCAGACATACTGGAGTCTTGTTGTAAATTTCGAATAAGTGCCCACACTTCTTCGTCATTCTTCCATTCCTCCCTTTCTTCATTTATCCAATCTGGTTGGATAAGAGAAATGGCGCACAAAAATGCTTCCACATCCTCATCCTTTCTTAAGAGTGCATCTGCCACCACATTTTGCTTCCATTTTTTGTAGATGATTTCAAAGTCATAACCCAACATCTTTGTGACCCACTTTTTTTGCTCTTCAGAGGATAATCTTTGTTCTAAAAAGTATTTAAGGCTATCATGATCCGTTTTTACCTTGAAGTGTCTTCCCATTAGGTAGGGTCGCTGTTTCTTAAGTGCATGGAGTATTGCCAACATTTCCTTCTCATAAAGAGCTTTGTGTAAAAACTTTCCCTTGATTGGACGACTTTCGAAAGCAATGGGTCTTTCATCTTGCATTAAAATAGCACCAATTCCATTTCCCGAAGCATCACATTCCACAATAAAGGTTTTTGTGAAGTCTGGTGTAGCTAAGACCGGTGCTTGGCACATTGCCTCTTTAAGATGCTCGAAGGCCTTTGTTGCTTCTGGAGTCCATGAAAATGCATCTTTCTTCAATAATGTTGTTAGAGTTGCTGCTATTCTCACATAATTCTTAACAAACTTGTGATAATACCCTGTCAACCCGAGAAATCCTCGTAGATGCTTTATGGATGTGGGGATTTTCCATTCCTTAATGGCTTTAATTTTTCTAGGGTCTACCTTAAATCCTTCATGAGATACAATATGACCCAGATATTCGACCTCTTGTACTCCAAAGAAACATTTGGATCTTTTTGCATATAATTGTTTTTCCTCCAATAATTGTAGCACCCTGTCGACATGTTCAACATGATCCTTCCAAGACTTGTTGTAGATTAGTATATCATAAAAAAATACTAACACAAATTTTCTAAGGAATGGTTTGAAAATGGAATTCATCAAACCTTGAAATGTTGAAGGTGCATTGGTAAGGCCAAAAGGAATGACCAAAAATTCATAATGACCCTCATGAGTTCTAAATGTTGTTTTTGGAATGTCTTCAGTGTTCATTCTGATTTGATGATATCCTAAACGAAGATCCAACTTGGTGAAGTAAATTGATCCATGCAATTCATCCAGTAATTCATCAATGACAGGAATGGGAAACTTATCTTTAATAGTGAGCTTGTTGAGCTCCCTATACTCTGGACACATGCGCCATGATCCATCCTTCTTATGCACCAATACTACTAGCGCAGAGAAAGAACTTTGACTCAGTTGAATTATACCAGCCTCTAGCATTTCTACAACCATACGTTCAATTTCACTCTTTTGGGCATAGGAATATCTGTACGGCCTGATGTTTGGAGGAACACTTCCTGGAATCAGATGAATAGCATGATCATGATCACGAATAGGTGGGAGACCTTTGGGAGTCTCAAATACCTTGGAATGATTGTCCAAGAATTTTTGGAGATCTAGAGAAATAGATAATTCCAATGTGGAAACATCTAGCGAACATAATTGTGCAATTACACCTCTTTGTTCCTTTTTTTAGAAGCCTTTTCATACCATTAGCGCTGATTATCTTTCCCAGTTTCCCTGTAATACCCCTTAATTCAACTTCCTTTCCTTCCATAGAAAATTTCATGAAAATTTCTTGAAAATTAAAAGCTATTGTACCCAAGGATTGTAGCCATTGGACTCCTAGTACAACATCAGCACCTCCCATTGGAATGGAAAGCATTGGGCTAGTCAATACATATTCTCCCATGGATAGCTTGATATTATGGCACTTTCCAGAGAAATTTATTGTTCCTCCATTTGCAACCATCACTTGACACTCTGCTACTGGATATAAGAAGCAATTCAATTCTTTTGCTACCTTACAATGAATAAAATTTGTGGGTACTTCCTGAATCAATCAACACTATTACCTTTTTCTTCTTGATTTGTCCTTCTATCTTGATGGTTTGAGGAGTGGTAATTACCGCCAATGCATTACAAGATATGGTCAGATTCATTTATTCTTTATCTAGGCCTTTTTCCTGGAGTATATCCTCTTCTTTTGACCTTTCTTGCTCCTTTTCTTCTTCCTCTTCACAATGTGTGTAGAATAATTTCTTCTCAACACACTTATGACCTTTAGTGTATTTGCTATCACAGTTGTAACAAAGCCATTTTGCTCTTTTTTCTTACAATTATTGTGGTGTCAACCTTATAGGTTGTGGAAGACTAGGGGCAACAACACTTCCATCTTTATAGTTGTGAATGGTATGCTTCCTGGTTGCCATATTTTTGCTTTCCATTTTTCTTGCTAACCTGAATGCCTTCTCTAATAAATCAGGTTCCCAAAGGCGAAAATCATGTTTGATATTATCCTTTAAAGTCCCTATGAACACATCAATCCTATGCTCCTCTGGAATATTTTTTACCCTTATGTTCAATTTTTGGAACTCCTCAATGTGCTCCATTATTGAACCCTTTTGTTTGAGACTTATCAATTGGCTAAAAAACGTGTTGTTTTTCTATCCTCATAAAGTGCTGTCGATTCTTCCGTAAAAATTTCCCAAGTGATAATTTGTTTACGAGAGCAAAGCCATTGATACCATACAAACTAATTTGGTTCCAAATATAAAGTTGCAATATGTACCTTTTGTGTGTTTTGCACATTATTGAGATCAAAAAATTGCCCCATTTGTAATATCCATGTTGCGGGATCCTTGCCATCAAACTTCCTCATATCGATTTTTGGAATATGGTGGGTCTTCGATCCAACATTAGAGTCCATGGAATCATGATTAACATTTCTTTTGTTCTCATCATGAGTTTCCTTTACTACCCTTTCACCATTAGTAACCATTTCTTGTAGCAACTTATTCATATTTATCTTCAATTCTTCCATCTTATCATCCATGCCATCAATTTTAGCATCCATGCCATTCATCTTAGCTTCCATTCCATCCATCTTAGCTTCTACGCCTTTATTTAAACAATCCATATTAGCTTCTACACCTTTCTTTAAACCATCCATCGTAGCTTCTACATCTTTTCTTAAACCATCCATCTTAGATTCTGTTGCTTTTTGTGCAAGTGACACTTGTTGCACTTGGTCTCGTAATTTTGATATATCATGTTGCATTTCTTCCTCTTCTTCATGAGTCATGCTATAGCTTTTAGGTTTCTTACTAGGTGTTTTCATTTTCTTTCCTTGGGGCATCAATTATCGATTCAAACTAATTTTTCAAGCCAAGCTTATGCAAAAATTTAAAAAAAACTACACACCTTTTTTCACTTTGTAGAAGCTTGATATTGAATCTAATGTATCTCTGCAATTTTGGATCATCCAGTTCTAAAATTGCGACTTGTAGTAGCCCGCTGTGTCCTCTTTCCAATGCCACCAGTCTAATCCAAATTGGATTCTCCAAGGAAGAGTTATGCACAATCTCCTAAGGAAGAGTTATGCACAATGCCATTAGTTCAGTAGATCGAACTTGTATGACGTGCCACGAGTCACTGTTTCGACCTTTGGATCTGAAAATGATGTAAAAGAAACTAAAGTCCATCCTCTTTCTATACCTTCTTGCAAAATTTCAATCTGATGCTCAGAGAGAAAGTTATGACGATTTTCCCCAGGTCACCTGTTTGGAATGTAATTCAGGAGTCTGCAAATGGGTTTTTTTTACCTTCTGAAACGTCGCAAAAAAAACGTTATAGCGAAAATGCCACGATGACCGGTTTGGAGTAGCGAAACCCTAGAATCCAAAGCTCTGATACCAAATGTTATGAAACCAGCTCACAAAAAGATAGAAAAGAGAGATCAATGCCTTAGAATTCAGCCTCTTCAAGAGGGAAACCTCCTTTATATTACACAAATGAGAAATTCTTTGATGATTCAAATAAAAAAACCTCCTTTCTATATATATAGGAGTCTAAGGAGTCACAATATAACCCTGCTGACCTAACAATAATAATATAAAGCCACAAAAATAACAATACAGGGATTCTATGGGGCACAGTAATACAAATATGGGGACAATAGGGGCACAACAATATTAATAAGGGATACAACTACAATAGTTATGGGGTAATCACTAGTATTATAGGGACCCAACATTTTAGCTCTAAAGGAGGAACCTCAAGATGATGTGGTGAAGTCACATGGAGAGAAGCAGAGAGTGGAAGCACCCACTCATGCAAAGACTTCCAGAGATGAAAGGAGCACACCAAAGAGGTTGAGAGTTTGATGTATGATCCTAGATAGAATGTGGGAGCAACCACATCAAAATGCAGGTAGAGGAGGTCACCAAATCGATATAATGGCTACATGGCTTTGATGAGTGAGAGTGTATAGGTTGAGCCATCCTCATTTGAGGAAGCAGTGCAACAACCAATATGGGTTGATGCCATGGTTTAGGAGTATGACTCCATTATCAGGAGTAGTGTTTGGGAAGTGGTCCCAAGACCAACAGACAAGCCAATTTTGAGTTCTACATGGCTTTATAAGTTAAAGCAAGCATCAAATGGGAGTGTGGAGAAACACAAGGCCATATTTGTGGCCAGAGGGTTCTCTCAAGTGGAGGGAATTGATTACGAGGAGACCTTTTATCCAGTAGAAAGGTACTCTTCAATCAGATTTGTTCTAGAACTTTTAGCGAATATGGGATGGAAGATACATCTTATGCATGTGAAGACAAAATTCCTCAATGGTGTGATTGAGTAAGAGGTGTCTATTGAGTAGGTGGAAGGATTTGAGACCTTCCACAAAGAGTCACAAGTTTGAAAACTCAAGTGAGTTTTGTATGGACTAAAAAAAGCACCCTGTGCTTGGTACACTAGGGTTGACAACTATTTCACTAGGTTGGGCTTCACCAAAAGTGAAGTAGATGATAACCTTTACCATATTGTGATTGAAGATAAATTATTGATTATAGTATTATATATCGATGATTTGATTCTAACAGGTGATGAGAAGATGATAAAATATTGCAAAGAGGATCTTGTAAGAGAATTCAAGATGAAGGACCTGGGGCTCATGCATTATTTCCTTCGTATGGAAAGGAGATGAGGAACTATTTGTCGCTTAGGGAAATTATGCCAATGAGATACTGAAGAAGTTCCACATGGAGAGAGATAAGCCCATGGAGACTCCTCTAGCAAGTAATTGGAGGAAGGAAGATGCTACTTCAGGTGAAGTAGTGGAGTCTACTCTTTATAGACATCTTGTGGGTTCACTTATATATTTGGAGAACACACGACCAGACATATGTTTTGCAATTAACTAGTTAGTCAAGTTATAGTTAAGCCAACCAAACTCTATTGGAAGGAAGCTAAACATGTGTTGAGATACCTTAGAGGCACCACTTAGTTTTGTCTTTTGTACAAACAGATAGAGGGAGTGAATTTTCAAGGCTTCATAGATGTAGATTGGGCATGGAGTCCATTTGAAAGAAAAAGCACATCAGGGGGAATCTTCAGTATTGGGTCAACATCAGTTTCTTGGTATAACAGGAAGTAGATATTAGTTGCACTCAATTCAGTGGAAGTAGAGTATATGGTTGCTAGTCAAGCAACTTATGAGGCTATTTGGATGAGGAAGATCCTTGTTGGTTTATTTGGTCAATAGATGGATCCTACAAAAATTTACTCTGACAATCAGAGTTGTATCAAACTCTCTAAGAATCCATTTTTTCATGATCTGTCCAAGAATATTGACATCCAGTATCGCCATATATGAGATTATGTGCAGAGGAGAATGATGTTGCTAGATTACATTACTATAGAGGAACATGATACAAATATCTTGACAAAGGTATTTTCAAGATGAAAATTCGAGTTTCACAGAGGAAGGATTTGAGTAGCAGATAATCCCTTTCTTGTTGAGAGGGAGTGTTGAAAATGCAACAATAAAATCCTAATTTAATTTTTTCCTTGAATTAAATTTAGAATAAGATTGTAATTCCACATCTCATGAAAATTTGTAATAGTTAACTAAGTTAACTTGACTTAGTTGGCTCAGTTAATTTGATTTGAGGGTCTAACTAGAGTCATGTAGAGTGTCTCCTATAATTAGGAGCACTAATTGAGTTTATTTAGTCTAACAAAGTTAAATTCAGTTAAACTAGTTCCAACTAACGGAAGAATTAGTGGGAGGTCTAGTAGTGGGGTGCTACCTACAGTCCAGTGGGGTGCTACCTACAGTTGAGTGTGGTACTTCCTGAAGTATAGTGGGGTGCTACCTGAAGTGCAGTGTGGTGTTGCCTAAAGTATAGTGGGGTGTTGCTTGAAGTGCAGTGTGGTACTACCTAAAGTACAATGTGGTGCTACCTAAAGTGCATTGCAGTGTTGCCTACAATGATCAACTAGTAAAATGAATATTCAATCATAATTAACTCATGCATATCAGATCAAAGAAAGACACAGTTGAGATTGGAGTTCAAGGACAATGTACTATTAGTTGTAAAATCATCTAAATTAAACTAATGGTGCATGTAATCAGATGATGGCTTATGAGGATTGTGAAATTCATAATTGAGGAATTTCCCAATTAAATAGGGGTTAATTCCTTGAGGAACAACATAGGGAAATAGGCACTTGTGAAAGCAATAAATTAGCTAAGTGTTGGCTTGAGCATGTCTAGGAAGTAGTGAGGTAAATAGAGATAGTGCAGAGGTTGCTCGAGCTTTAGCAAAGCATTGTAATATTCTCATATTTTTTGATTAATGCAATATACATATAGCATGGGTTTTTAGTTGTGGATTTCCCCAAGAAATCATTATGTTATGTGTGATTGAATTATTTTGTATGCTTCATGATTTCATTGATCATTTATTGTTTCCGCTGATGAGTGGAGTACATTCAAGTCAATTGTTTTAGCATATTACAATTAGTAGTTTAAATCTACAAGGAATTGCTATAGAGACAAATCCGAGGTGGAATGTGTTGCTTTAGAGTTTGTTTAGAGAGCATGGATTGAGAAGCACACCTATTGCATACTTTACATTTGTATCACATGGTTGTTGGTGCAGATGTTAGTATGCCTTATTGTTTTTATTCTCCAAATAGTTTATGGGTTTGATGTTATCTTGTTATAGATTAGTATGATTTGTGTTTATGTTGCTAGATGCTTAAGTTGTTGGTGATTTGATGTATGTGTTGGAGCCACTATTTTCTAGAGTAGTGAGAATGTTGTTTGTGGTGTTTTGATTATGATTTGCAGAGATTGTCTTGCTGTTGGGATTTGATATCAAAGCTAGCTCTAGTTGAGCATAGTTTCTTGGATCCAATTTGAAAATGAATGAAATTGAGGCCTGCATATATTTTTGGAGGAGTGGCCTTTGGAAAGTGGGTGGTTCCTGACTCGGAGTAGTGATTCTGTGTTGGTGGGTGCTAGTAGCAGTCTTGTAGAAGTGGTCGCTTTTGCCTAGTGGGAGCTAGAATAGTTGGTGGTTGCCAACACACTGTATTTTTGGGATTGAGTCTGATGGGCCCCATCAATAGGTATATCATAAGGCCCATTTTTTCATCCTCTAGCCTATAATTTCCTCTTTTCCTCACATTTATTAACATATTTTTACTATAATGTGCTTAATAGGGAGACTAAAGAATGTTTATTATACTTTATGGCCTAAAGCGGTTAATGTGTAGGAAAGATAGTTCTTTTGAGTGCATTTACTATGTAGAGGCATGTTGGAGGAATCTATAATAGATGTAGGAGTCTTGTCCAATACTTTTAATCACCTACAAATTGACTTGATCCCTAAAATCACTCACCTAAATCTCAAGGATCTATTAGTAGCCGATGCACTCAAGGAAATACGAGGATCTAAGGGAGCTAGATCCACTTTTTTAAATATTTTGGAGGAAAGTAGTATTCTTTCCAAGGAGGTTTCCCCTGAGTAATTTTTGTATAAATAAACAAGCATAAGGGCTCAATAGGATTCAAATTTTTGGGAGAAAATAGGAGCTAATAAGAGCTAGGAGCTTGAGATTATCATTTTCATTCCATTTACATGATGTATATGAACTTCATTTTCTATGAATGAGAAGCTTATTTTTATCTTTCATCAGAGTGTGTCTCAGAGGGACAAGTCCCCTTAGGTTAGGGCCCAACCTAGAGGCTTTAGTCTCTCTTTGTGTATTTTATCCATGCATTACCTTTGTTAGCAACATCTTTTTTCTTTGTTGATAGAAATTTCCTTATAAAAGTGCCTAGTGCAGGCCTATCTACCATCTCTCTTGTGGGAAGTGTGGTTGAGGAATATGCATTAGAAAGACAAAAACATGTGATTACTTTCCTTTAAGGTTGTTATATCTTAGAATAATGTTATTTTCCATACTCTGTTCCCTGCATACTTAGGGATTAAATCACAATATTCTTTAAGATTTCATGGATGTAGGTCATGTGCATGCTACAAGTTAGATTTTATTTTGATGCAAATAAAATTCAACTCATCCTTTTTACTTAGTTTCATAAAATTCAACTCATATTTTCTTTTTTAGTTCATTTTTCTGCAATTTGGTTATTAGTTTGGAATTATTTTCAAATTTCAAAAAGGATTATTTGTCTAGTGTGCATGTAATACTAGTCGCTTGTAGGCTTATCATATTCCTCCTTCATTCCTCCTACCATCATCACCCTCTATCTCCACACCTCATATTTCCCTCAAAATGCTACCACTGAAAGTACACTCTGGGTCATTGTAGGACACCATGTGCCTTTGTTTTTGTGCAAGATGGGCCTCTGAGAGGTGCTAAGATTTCATATTTCTATTGTTTTGCATCAACACTATTTGATTTGAAAAAACAAAAAACAAAAAAAACAAAAGAATAAACAAAAAAACAAAAAATATTTCATTCCTCATAGGAGTAGGGATAATTAAGGGAAATTTCTACCAAAAATCCCCACACCTTCAAGCAGTTAACCATCACTCTTCTTTTGTGACTGTGAACTTCCCACTCTAACCATAATAGAGTTAGAGAATCCTTTAGGTGAGAAACCTAAAATATTTTAAGAATCCCTAGGGGAGGAAGAACATATATCACCTATCCAAAACATGGCTAAGAATAGGAAGACTAAACTCTTCCCTATCTAATAAACCAATGTGGAGGCTAGGATGAAAAATATAAGCCTCACGTCTCTTCCACACTTCCATGGCCTAGCCTCTAAAGACCTTGACAAATTCATGTTCAAGTTTCTTGTAGTTTGTATGACCTATGATTATATTAATGATGAGCATAAATTGAATTTATTTCCCTCCACCCTCAAGGATGCAACCTTGCATTGGTTTATGAGCCTACATGGAGGAAACATCACTACCTGGGAACAGATGTGACAAGTCTTTAATGAGAAGTACATGTATTATTGTAGGTCTAAGGAGACAAAAGAGGAGATATTTATGATGACCCTAGGGCCATATGAGTCCTTAGAATACTATGAGGAAAGGTTCCAACTTCATTATACAAGGGCTAATCTTACCCTTGACCCTAAATCACCCAAGTTTGTACTCCTTTGAGGGAATATGGAGGATGTAATGGAGACCATCAATATGATTTATGGTGGAGATATCTATCAACTGACCTATGATGACATCAAGACAATGTTCAAGAATCATTCTAGGGTTGTGAGGAGGAGAGATAGGTCTAGTCAAGGCCTAGTCAACTCTTCTCCCTCCACCTTGACCATTAAATAAGAGATAACGAGTATGCTATAAGATTTCAAGAGTGAGATGTTGCACATTTTTTCCTTACAGATGGATACTATACATATTAATAGGAAGCAAGAGTAAGCAGAAAGAGAAATAGCTATATTTTACCCTGGATTCACCAATAAGCACCCCAAAAATGAGTGTCCACTGAACACCATAGAGGTCTGCTCTATTTTTTAGGAGAACCATTCAACAGATAAATGTCCCTCTCTTCCAGGCTTGAAGGCTATAGACCAAGGGGCCTAGAATGGTTTGGAGAAACTTTGCTTCATTAACCAAAGGAGGCCACAACGCCCTCAACCATACCAACAAGGCATGCAGGGTGAAAACTATCCTTCTTACAATCCAAAATAGAATGCACCCTTCTAGCCTTGGTATAATCCAACTCACCCCTCATGGTCCATGCCTACTCCTTGGTCCTATACTCCTTAGTACCATTCTTAACTTGTCAATCCACCTTTCCAGCCATATCAGCCTCATCCTCCTTAATGGGAAACCCTTCACAAGGATAGAGGCCTCAGGAAGCCCAAAATCATATCTTAATGCTTCCCCCTCCACCTCAACAACAAATACCCCAAAATAACCCCCCAAAGAAACCTCAAATGCCTACCCAAACCAATATGATCCTAAATAATAAAGAGGCACAATAGGTCCATAGTGGGGAAACATCCTATCCTACTTATGTTGTGGAAATCCAAGAGATCAATCTTTGGTCTGGGAATGCACTTCCAAATGCTCACCCACCTTATTTACTTGAATATATTGAAGAAGAGAAGGAAGAATCAAGCCAATACACCTCGCTATCTTGAAAGCTTGGTCCAACCTAAACATCAAATTCTAGAAGAGGTTGAGCTTCTGGGAGAATTAAAGAATTTGTGTGTTAAGATACTCATTCTCCAGGCCATCAAATATGTCTCCATTTATAAGAAGCTCCAAGGAAATTTTTAGGGGCTAATACTCTCAGATGGGCTAATTTTCCAAGGTTTTTCCAAAAGAAAATATCATGCTTTCCATTTTTTTGTAACCAAATATTTTCCCAAATTTTATGCTATAAAATTATTTTATCATAAGAATCACCAAAAATTTTTAGAGACTATATAGAATCATTAGAAATTTAAATAATTTTACAAAAATATCTCTAAACATTTTATAGATTATAGATTAAGGACTAGTAAAATTCGCCAAGGTTTCTAAGCTTTAAGAAGAACTTCCATGCTTAAAATTTTCCTTAACATGATCATAAGGGAAGAATGTTTCAAAATGCATGGGATAACAAAAAAATATTCCCCCACTATCAATGTCATTGGGCAGTTGTATGATCTAATGCTTGGGAGAGTGATCTCCTTAAAGTACTTGGATCCCGGTATCCTAGTAGTGGATGTGCACATTAACAATATTGTAGTCCCCAAAACCTTGATTCATCTTAGGGTTTTAATCAACGTCATAACTAAGGAAATCATGTTGAAGCTCAATCTCCAAGGAGCCTTGAGGAATACCACTACATTGTTGCAGTCGATAGATAGATCCATAGTAGCCCCTGAGGGCGTTATTGAGGATTTGATGGCCTCTATCGACTCCTAGGAATGTCCCATAGGTTTTGTTGCCCTCCATCCAAAAACAAAATTTAATGGGTACCCTCTCATCCTAGGTAGACGTTGGTTGGTCACTCCTAAAGTTTACATTAGTTGCAAGGATGGGAACATGACCAGTAAGAATGACCATCTCTCAAATTAGCTTGTATTACATCCCCATGCTCAACCCTTTGTTGAGCATGATTTACCCTTGTGGGTAGAGTAAGAGGAAGAATAATACCTTTATCAGTCATCCATCTACCCAATCTGCATATTATACATTGGTATAGGGAGTAGGAAGCTAGATGAGGATGACCTTGTTGATCACGTTTTACAAAATCAACCTCCTGCTGCCATGCCGATCAATGAGCTAGTGGAAGAATCCTTAGAGAAACCTGAGGTAAATTGATGGGTTGAAATATTCTCTACTAAATATGACATATATCATGCCAATATTATGGAAATCATCCCATCCAAAACTCTAAAAATCAACCGTTCACTCTCAGCCAAGCAAGAAGAGAAAATATGCCTATGTTGAGGCAACATCTTGATTCCTTTGCTTGGGATTATAAGAAAATGAAATAGGTGAAACCCTTAGTTTGTACTCACCATATCTACTTCAAGGAGGCATGAAAACCTATGTGTAAACCCTAGAGGAGGATGAATCTTGTTGGTAAGGATATTGTATAAGAGGAAATACAAAAGTTGGTCAATGTAGGGTTCATTTAGCCCATTTCAGATAGTGAGTGGGTGTCCCCTCTTGTCATAGTACCCAAGAAAAATGGGAAGTGGAGGATTTTTGTTGACTATAGGGAACTCAAAAAAGCTACCAAGAAGGTACATTTCTATTTTCCATTCATTAATCAAGTCCTAGATGGACTTGTAGGGAAGAATATTTTTCATTCCTCGATAGATTTAGTGGGTACAATCAAAGCCAGATCAGCCTTGAGGATCAAGACAAGACCACATTTACATGCCCATGGGGGGGATTTTCCTATAGATTCCTCCCATTTGGTTTGTGCAATGCCCCTACTACCTTCTAGAGGGCAGTCTTGAGTATCTTTGTTTATCTCATACATGACACTTTTGAAATATACGTGGATGATTTCACCCCTTATGGAAATGATTTACAAGAAGATATTTTCAATCTGTGTAAGGTCTTAAGTAAATGTATTGAAGTGAATCTTTCACCGAGTCCCGAAAAGTTTGAATTCTTCATGAGTATAGGGATTTTCTTAGGTCACTTCCTTTCTAAGGAAGAGATCCAGATTGACCCCAATAAGGTTGTAATTATCAAAAGGGTCCCTATCCCTCAAAAGAAAAAGGATGACATAATTTTTCTTGGGTTAGCTATGTCTTATTGAAGATTCTTTAAGGAATTTGATAATTTAGCTTCACCTCTATTTGGATTATTGGCTAAAGCTTCAAAAATTTGTTGGACAGATAGATGTCAAGTGGCATTTGAAGAACTGAAAGAGAAGTTGACCAATACACTAATTCTCATAGGTCACAATTGGGCATTACCTTTCCACATCCACATAGATGTGCTAGACAAAGTTGTAGGAGCAACTTTAGGACAAGTGGAAGAAAAATTTCCCTATTCCATATATTTCATCAGTAAGAACCTCTCCAAAGTTGAACTTAATTATATAGTTACTGAAAAAGAACTTTTAGTTGTGGTGCACTCTTTGAATAATTTTAGGTATTATATCATTGGATATAAAATCTTTATCCATATTGATCATGCAACCATTAAATATTTAATGAATAATCCTGATGCCAATGCCATAATCATTAGATGGTGTTTACTATTGCCACAATTTTATCTAACCATTGTTGCAGATTTTTTGTCTAGACTAATATTGCTCGGAGAAAATGAGGAGATGGTAGATGATCAATATTTTCTTGATGAGCACGTTTTTTCTATATTGGTGTTATCTCTTTAATTTTATGATATAAAAAATTACTTTGTTATTGGTAGTTCCCCTCCTAATCTATCCTCCAAGGAGAAGAGAAAAATTGTTAATAAAAGTGCCCCTTTCACCTTGATTGGGGGAAATATCTCAAAATTAGGGCCAGATCATATCTTGAGAAGATGTGTGAGAGAGGATGAGGTATTTGAGATCCTCTCAGCATGTCATGATGGACCCTATGGATGAAATTTTGTTGCTAAGAGGACACCCTTCAAATTTCTATAAGACACCCTTCAAAGTTCTATAAGTTGGATACTAATGACGCACTCTACATCATGATGCTAAAAGGTACATTGCTAGATGTGATGAGTTCCAAAGGATGGAAAAACTTACACCCAATGATGAAATTCCCCTGCAACCTCACGTGATTCTAGAGCCATTTGAGAAATGCGGCATGGATTTCATTAGGCCAATCAATCCCCCATCTGGAAAAAAGAGATATATAATTTTGTGCACTGATTACTTGAAAAAGTGGGCTAAAGAAAAGGTAGTAAAGGCAACAACTGAGTAGAAAGTGGTAGAATTTCTAAGAGAGAACATCTTATACAAGTTTGGATTTCCAACGGATTTGGTCACTAATTAAGGATCTTAGTTTACTTCAAATCTGATTGAGGGCATCATGGAGTAGCATCATTTCAAACATAAAAGATCCACTATGTATTACCCTCAAACAAATGGGTAGGTGGAGGTCACAAACTGAGGGTTGGGGAAAATTTTGACTAAAGTTATCAACAATAGAATAATGGATTGGGTAGACCGACTTGTAGAGGCCACTTGGGCCTACAACACCACTTGGAAATCCACCACTGGATTCACTCCATTTGAGCTAGTTTATGGAAAGAAGGCCTTGTTGTCCATTGAGTTTGAATACAACACCTTGAGGAATGGTAGCACAATTTGATTTAGACATCACTACAACTCATCAAGAAATGTTTCTCTTTCTCAATGGCTTGAATGAGTTCTGATTGTAGGCTCTCATGCACATTGAGGTAGTCCAATTACAGAGGAATATTTGGCATGATAAAAACATTAGGGAAAGAGCCTTCCAAGAGGGTGATTGGTCCCTTCTGTATGATTCTAGGTTCAAGGATTTCAAAGGAAAATTAATGACAAGGTGGTTAGATCCTTATTTGGTAGAAAAATGTTATGAGAATGGATCTATCCTAATAATAACAATTGATGAGGAAGGCATTTCATTGCTTGTTAATGGTTACTAGTTAAAGTTGTACAAGAAGCCTCTATCAAAGGAGGAGTTTACCAGCTCAATAAGCAAGGAGTTGAATGTAATTGGGGGTCTCACAACTCTTAATTCATCTAGCCTCTAATCAACAAAAGAAAAAAAAGAAAAAAAAAAAGAAAAAGAAAAGGGCTTGTGGTATTTATTTCTCAAAGGAAATTCTTGGCTACAAAACTGCGCCAAGAAACCAACTAGAAAAATATTTAGGTTTAAGATGGCCCTCAAACCAGAGGGGGCTCCCTCAAGTGTTACGAGGCCTTTTAATGTTGTTCATTGTCACTAGACAACAACCTATGAAGCATAAAGACCATATCTAGGATTTGTTGTATAGGTGGTTGCTTCGTGCATCCAATCCCTTGTTAAAAAATAAATCCCTCTCTTGCAAAGGCCTTATCAAAGTGTCAACATTCATCTATGGCAGAATAACATAGGCTGAAATAGTTTAGCTAAGTAATATAAGAGAAATTACATAATCAAGTATCCTCCCTAAATACTTAATCATCTAACAAGAGCAGATGTGTATAGAAAAATATCTATAGTCTAGATAAATACATTTAAGAGACAACAAAAAGGTAATAATTTAATGACGTTGAGGTACTAATCTAAACAAATTGTTCAATTAACTATTCTTAGTAGTGATAATACATTTGCAAGGGGTATTAGGGAGATAAAAACTCGATCTAACCTTACCCAATACTTCCATATTACCTCGAACATATGAAGAAATAGATCTTTGAAATCACTATAAAAGACATATATAAGAAACAAATACTTTCATGAACTGAAGCCACGAAAATTTAATTGAAAATTTTGCAATAGAAGGCTCTACAAAAAATGGCAGGGTTTTTGCATCAAAATCCAATCCTTTTACATTACAAATGATGAAATATATAGAAAAATACATCAAGCTAACTGTTACAATATTTCTGGAATGAAAATCTAAATAATATACTAAAAATAAAAATAATCTTTGAACAATGTTCTAGAAACTTGGAAATGTTTGTAGGAAATCAGGCACTGATAGAAAGTATTTTGCCTCCAAATATGGAAATGATTTTTTAACTGCTTACATTCTACCTGGAAATATGGGATACCTTAGTAGTTGTCTCCCAAAATCTTCAACTTCCCTTTTACTATGCCTATTGATTTTTTCCACAAATCTTTTTACAATATTTTGTCACTTTTGAAAAATGGGAATTTGTTGCGTGCTTCAAAGGATGTGTAAATATATTGGACCATTTTCCAAGCAACCATAACTTTATAGAATATTCCATTGATCCTTAATCATAAATAAAAATTGAATGCCTCTGCAAATGGACCATCCTTCTCCCTTGGTGAATACACGCTTGGAACTTCTCAATGATACCTTAAAACAACTCTCAAGATGAAATGTGTTCTCCCTTTTTCTCCTTCAAATGCCAGTCATCAGATCTGAATCATGATGGAAGGAGGTAGTCAAATATGTTGTCTATACTATTCCCATCAATTTTGTAAAAACCATATTGATATATTATGCTAATTTGTTGCTAGATCTTGGACCTTGGATACACCTGGGAATATATACGTGTAACTGCAATTTGATGATGAATTATGCCTTTTTGATGTAATGGATGATTGACACATCTTATTCAGAGATAAAAAAAAAAATAAGTAACAAAAGGCTGATTTGGATATCTAGAACACCATAGTCAGTTGCCACCAATCTGTCATTAGATAGGTTCAAAAATAACTTTTATGGAAGAGTTTTCCTGTTGGTATAAAGAATGAGAACAAGTGCAAGAATGACCCTCCCTTTGCTGATCATATTCTAGACAATCATCTTCAAGAAAACATGCCTATAAAGAGTTGAGTGTTACAAAGTGTTATGTCTATCATCCATAGATTCATATTGTCAAATAACCATAATGAATACTTCCTTTTCTACCTGTATTTCCGTATTTATGCCAAAATAGCTTCCATTGAAATGGATTCTAGAACATAAGCATTTTTTTCGAATATTATGTAACTTGGAGCATCCTATAAAAACTTATTCCTCAAGTCAGAGATACACTTTTTCAAACCCAAGAATCCATCCTCTTGGAGTAATCGAAAATAAGTGAAGAGAGTGGTACCACAGAAAAGCCTATAAACTACTTCAACCTCTCACTATATAATTTTACCTCACTATTATGAGAGATAATGTTAGTCAACTCTAATATATAATGTTCAAGATCAAAATGCACTTCTGTGATTTTAATATTTGCATAAATCTAGCTAGGAATTTTGTAATCTCTCATAAAACATTGCTTCTAGTGTTTGCTTAACATTGGTTCAAAATGCCTCTAAGTAAAACATTAAAGCATCTTGAACTTCTTGGATTTCAATATACTGGGTGGGAATAAATTTCCCTTGGCCTTTTTGGTGATTTATTGGAAAGAAATTCAAAAATATATGCCACTTCTAACACATTGAATCTTGCTTCCAAGCTTGATCCCAATAAAGATCTCAAAAATTCACTTGAATTCTCGGCATAGCATTAGCACTTTACCATTACACCGTGGATAATCTCATATGCTCAACTTGAAACAAAAATTCTAATAAATAAATAAATTTCCATTACTTATGAAGCCCTACGTATATTCCTTCCATAAAATCCCTAGAATAAAACACAAACATTGCATATGAAGATTTGAAACAAAGTGTTATCACTCAGGTTGTCCCTTTTGACTCCTAAAGGGATACGGCGGAGGTAACCACAAACCAACTTTGGACTGCAGGCCCTAGCCTGCCTGCAGTCAGAGAGGGCTCTCTCTTTATGATTTAGCTTTGTTGAAGGGGGTGATTTTAGGCTAGCTATGATGCACAGGGGTTTGATTGAGTTTTTGGCGGGAAAACTGACACTTTCAGATAGAGAGGCTGAGTATAGTCTGAATGGTTCAAACCATTGGGCGTGGAGTCGAGGAGGGGAACTGCTGGTGTTTTTCCTTAATAACAGTGAGGGGAAAATGTAGCAAGATAACTGAAGCAGAAGCAACTTTCAGGTTCCAGGGATGGCAAGAATGCTAAAGAAAGAGAGGCAGTTAAGAATCTCTCCAACAGATTAGCAGAGGAAACAACAACGCGCTACCTAGGAGCAGTTAAGAATCCCTAGATAATTGGCCGGCACAGGCAAACTGGGGTAAACATGAGCCAGAAGGAATTCAATGTTCATAACCAATTCATTTAGAAGAAAACATCAAGAAACAACAGGAATTGAGCATAGAGAGTATTTAACTAATTCTAGGCTATTCTTTCTTCCTGCTATTTAGATAATGGCAAACACATAAACAAAGATAAGAGGCACTTATTGCTTTAGGCCGCAGCGCAGGAATTCCATCTCCAACTCTTCAACACATTCATCAACAACAGACAGTTCGCTCTCCAAGCTTTAAGCAATCTTTGATTATAGAAAAGTTCAGGTATACACAGCGAGTCTCTAGTGAAAATTATCAATTGACCAACCCTTAAAACTATACAGAGGGTGGTATATATAGGGCAAAACTCTCTGCAGAGTTTCCTTTATTACATCTTGACCTAATTAGGTCATAAAAATGACTACTTGACCTAATCCTATCTAGAAATAAATGCAAAGAATGTCTCGGGCCATGCTCAGGGCCGATGTATCAAAACTGAATGAATGATGCTGTCCTCGGTGGCTTGCTGCAGTGCTTTCTGCAATAAATGGGTATGGATCTCTGTTTCCTTGCTGTCCTGGTGCCTTAAATGTCTTGACGGTGATTTGAAGTCAAGGATGGGCTGATGCTTATTGATTTGATTTTCGGGGGGCTTCATCAATGTTCAGGTGCCTCGAGCCCCTAAAAAATCATGACTGATTCTTTCTGGCGTCCTTTCTTCCACTGATACTCTCTGACAAAATCTGGGCTGCTGATCTGCTGTGCTGCGTGTCTAATCACCAGTAAATGGCCGCTGTTCGGCCTCTGTATAATCTGGAATTGTTTTCTGATCCTTCCGGAATGCTCTGTGAAGAAAACGGATCATTTCTGCGCCTTTTCGGGCTTCCTGGGGCTGCATGGAGCGAAGATTCGTTAAAGATTCCCTGAAGATTCTCCATTTTGGCCCAAAAAACCCTGCGATGAGCGATTTGGCGCAAATCGCTCATCAAAAACAACCTCAAAATTCGATTCCGGGGCTTCGAAGTGCGATTTTCGCGCCTCTGCATCCAAAAAGGGCTGATGACGTCAGCATGACGTCAGCATTGTACGGCGGGTGACGTCAGCATGACGTCAGCATGGCGACGTGGCGGGATGACGTCAGCATGACATCATCATGTACGGTCGATGACGTGGCAGGTACAATGGCGGGACACATGGCAGTGACGTGGCAGGAGGCCATGCAGGCGGGTGACTGTACAGGGGGGTGACATGGGCTATTGACTGTGCAGGGGGTGACGTGGGCTGGTGATGTCACCGGGCGGTAAGCGGTATGTGGCGCACCGCTTATGGAGGATGGTGGTTTCCGGGGGAGGGGCTCCGCCACAGCCCGACGTCTGACACGTGGCGGGAGTATGGCGGTGAAACCGCCGAACTCCCGGACGTTAAAGGTCGGGCGCGTCGGAGATAAGGGTGCCCGCCAGCCGTAGATCTGCGGGGCTGTGGATTGGACGGCTGGCGGCGGACGCGACGGGATAGGTGGTTAGTGGGCGGGAATATTCGCAGGAAGATGGGTTTATGGGTTTAAATAAAGGCACGGGTTAATGTTTATGCACATGATCTTTGGGTTAGGGGCGAAATGTGGGTTTTACAGTGGTGGGGTGAATTTTTACAAGGGGGAAGGTGAAAATATGGGTTTTTTGGGGGTTTTCGGGGTTAAGGGAGAGGTTACTAGCTAACTAGATGTCAAACCAGTTCCTCAATGACGCGGATGGGCCAAAAACAGTCCCAGATGGACTGAGATTTCCTGGACTTAGTAGAATTATGGCTATAGTGCCAAGGAGGGGTACTTACATAGGGGGGATTTATATACATGATGTTAATAGGGGAAGGGAAAAACTAATAGGGAGTTATATAATAAGGGTGATGAGAAAAAGAGAGATGTTAGTGAACTCCAGCCTGGGTACCTCCAACTGAAAAAACTGCCTCAAACCAAAAATGGATTGCTTTATCAAAATTGGAACACAGTAGTGGCCCTTAGACCAGCCTACTCTTATGGATACTCTTTGGCCATCTGTAGCAAATATGGAGCATTGCAGCATGCATAGCACGACATATTTGGCATGTAAAACTGTCGATCATGAAAGATGATTAACCTGCTACAACAGGAGGCTAACAGTGGCTCCACTTGGGGATGGCTTTTCCTTGTGAAAAGTCAAGAACAACAGGTCAGACTGCCTTGTATTCAATTGTCACTGTGTTCTGCAAATCTCTCCTGGCTGGCTGCCTTATTGATCCTACCTACCTACCTACCCTAACCAGCACTTACTTTGCTGTTAGGTGAAGTGAAATAACCAATGCAGCCACTTAAGTAATAATAGCATGAGTGGGCTTTGCTGCTTGTGCTTGCTAGTGACATCAACTGAGATTTTACAATCAATCTTTGAGAAGATCAGGAAGCTACTGACCTCCTTTGCGATTTTTAAATACTGTACAAAACTGTCCTGCAACATATATATACAATTTTTTGGCCGAAACAAAGAACTGTACAAAGGTTCGGGAACACTACCATGCCTTGGAGTCGGGAGATCATTGACAGCTTGATACTGAGCCTTGCAGCCTGCTGATGGCAATGTGCACTGATTTATTTCATTATTCTGCCTGCCAGCGGATAGGTCATTCAGTACTTGCAGAGGTGCTTGTAATCCATTACAATCTAGCTTGAATAGGGCCTGACTGATCTGTGCGGGCTGCAAAACTAGAGGCAATACCTTTGGAACAGTATCTTGATTAACCTCCAGGTGGTCAATAGCAACAGGTGGTGGCACTTGATCATATATAGCATGATAGTTATCCTTGATAAATTGAAAAGATTCAAAACAAAACGGTAAAGTTCCTTCACTGAAATCAGCACACTCTGCGTTTTCCTCCTTTTCTTCATAGCTGAGATGGGCACGCTGATCATTGGGTTCAGGTTGCTGAATCTGAACACTGCTTCCTGCCAAAATAGGATCTGATTCCTCTGCAAGGCTGATTTGGTTGTTAGGCTCATAATCATCATCATACAGATCGTACTTGGGCAGACAGTTGAAAGAAGAGAAGCTATTATATTCACACAGTATATCAGGAGACTGCTCCATCATGTATGGCTGGATGAATATGTCATCTATTTTGTGGCAGGTTTGTTCGTGAATGTCACTACTTTCCTGATGTGAAACAGATCTATTCTGGTGCTCTGAACTTTCTACTTTTATTGTGATCAGCTGCATCATTTCCTCTGTCTTCTGTAACACGCTATGAAATCTTTCTTCTTGCTCTGCTTTGCGCTGTTCCTCCCTTTTTTTTTAGATTTGCCTCTACATCCACAACTATGTCCTGCATCTGTTTCAAAGTGGACGGGCATCTTTCTCTTAAACAGAATTCCATTTCTGCGTCAAACGCTCTAGGATATTGCAATAGAGCTAAATCAAGGGGAGGTCTTATATTTAGAGTCATGGCTTGATAAACTTGATTGAATCTGTCTGAAAACTGCTGAATAGATTCATCTGGATGCCTTTCTAAATGATTGTATTCTTCGATGAGCAAGAAGAGATTACCTCTGATCATCCATTTATCAAGGAAAATCTTAGCACACTGCTGAAACTTAGAGATGCTCGCCTCAGGCAACGCTTTAAACCAAGTCCTAGCTTCGCT
The DNA here is from genome assembly GCA_031772625.1 of Pinus tabuliformis. Lineage (NCBI taxonomy): Eukaryota > Viridiplantae > Streptophyta > Pinopsida > Pinales > Pinaceae > Pinus > Pinus tabuliformis. The sequence goes on along the minus strand of CM062807.1, from coordinate 444,127,926 downwards.
TTGCAAAGAAAGGGCAAATAGTCTAAGACTGACATCTTCATCTTCCACTTCGAATGTATTAAGATAGTCTTCAAAAGCCTGGATATGTTTCTGGGCAGTAGTGCCATTCTCTCCATCAAATCTAGGGAGATATTCAGGATGATTTGCCAGCAGGGGACCAAGCACAGGAGGCAAAATGAGCGGCTTATATCTTTCAGGAACTTTACGAGGCACGGGAGTATGTACAGGAACTAGAAGACTGGACTCTATTTTTGGTTCCTCCTTGACTGTATGATGCTCTTCAACAGCATTTGAAAGCTTCTGCTCTGATGTGCAAGGAGGCTTTTCAACAATATTTTCCAAAGGAAAAACACAAAAATCTGACATAAAATCGCTTTTAAAGTACAATATGCACAGCAAAATTTGGTGCAAGAGAAAGAACATGGTCTCTTGGATGATCATCCAAATCCAGAGCTTGATCTGCTTATATAATTCCTTCGGGTTCATTTCTCCAGCGGAGTCTTTATTATGAGGGTGATGTGGAGTCGCCAGGTGGATGATGTAACCTTAAAGTGTCTGATCTCTGTCCACCGTCACAGATTAGAGATGAACATGAAAAACCCTGAAGAAAAGGAACACTTTCTCCAGAAAACGAGGCGAACTGGTCAAAATTGAGGATTTGCACTAATAAACACATGATTCATCTCCCCAGCGGAGTCGCCATTATGTTATCACTCAGGTTGTCCCTTTTGACTCCTAAAGGGATACGGCCGAGGTAACCACAAACCAACTTTGGACTGCAGGCCCTAGCCTGCCTGCAGTCAGAGAGGGCTCTCTCTTTATGATTTAGCTTTGTTGAAGGGGGTGATTTTAGGCTAGCTATGATGCACAGGGGTTTGATTGAGTTTTTGGCGGGAAAACTGACACTTTCAGATAGAGAGGCTGAGTATAGTCTGAATGTTTCAAACCATTGGGCGTGGAGTCGAGGAGGGGAACTGCTGGTGTTTTTCCTTAATAACAGTGAGGGGAAAATGGAGCAAGATAACTGAAGCAGAAGCAAATTTCAGGTTCCAGGGATGGCAAGAATGCTAAAGAAAGAGAGGCAGTTAAGAATCTCTCCAACAGATTAGCAGAGGAAACAACAAGGCGCTACCTAGGAGCAGTTAAGAATCCCTAGATAATTGGCCGGCACAGGCGAACTGGGGTAAACATGAGCCAGAAGGAATTCAATGTTCATAACCAATTCATTCAGAAGAAAACATCAAGAAACAACAGGAATTGAGCATAGAGAGTATTTAACTAATTGTAGGCTATTCTTTCTTCCTGCTATTTAGATAATGGCAAACACATAAACAAAGATAAGAGGCACTTATTGCTTAAGGCCACAGCGCAGGAATTCCATCTCCAACTCTTCAACACATTCATCAACAACAGACAGTTCGCTCTCCAAGCTTTAAGCAATCTTTGATTACAGAAAAGTTCAGGTATACACAGCGAGTCTCTAGTGAAAATTATCAATTGACCAACCCTTAAAACTATACAGAGGGTGGTATATATAGGGCAAAACTCTCTGCAGAGTTTCCTTTATTACATCTTGACCTAATTAGGTCATAAAAATGACTACTTGACCTAATCCTATCTAGAAATAAATGCAAAGAATGTCTCGGGCCATGCTCAGGGCCGATGTGTCAAAACTGAATGAATGATGCTGTCCTCGGTGGCTTGCTGCAGTGCTTTCTGCAATAAATGGGTATGGGTCTCTGTTTCCTTACTGTCCTGGTGCCTTAAATGTCTTGACGGTGATTTGAAGGCAAGGATGGGCTGATGCTTATTGATTTGATTTTCTGGGGGCTTCATCAATGTTCAGGTGCCTCGAGCCCCTAAAAAATCATGACTGATTCTTTCTGGCGTCCTTTCTTCCACTGATACTCTCTGACAAAATCTGGGCTGTTGATCTGCTGTGCTGCGTGTCTAATCACCAGTAAATGGCCGCTGTTCGGCCTCTGTATCATCTGGAATTGTTTTCTGATCCTTCCGGAATGCTCTGTGAAGTAAACGGATCATTTCTGCGCCTTTTCGGGCTTCCTGGGGCTGCATGGAGCGAAGATTCCTTAAAGATTCCTTGAAGATTCTCCATTTTGGCCCAAAAAATCCTACGATGAGCGATTTGCGATAGGCGCAAATCGCTCATCAAAAACTGCCTCAGAATTCGATTCCGGGGCTCCGAAGTGCGATTTTCGCGCCTCTGCATCCAAAAAGGGCTGATGACGTCAGCATTGTACGGCGGGTGACGTCAGCATGACGTCAGCATGGCGACATGGCGGGATGACGTTTGCATGACGTCATAACGTACGGTTGATGACGTGGCAGGTACAGTGGCGGGACACGTGGCAGTGACGTGGCAAGAGGCCACGCAGGCGAGTGACTGTACAGGGGGGTGACATGGGCTGTTGACTGTGCAGGGGGTGACGTGGGCTGGTGACGTCACCGGGCGGTAAGCGGTATGTGGCGCACCGCTTATGGAGGATGGTGGTTTCGGGGGGAGGGGCTCCGCCACAGCCCGACGTCTGACGCGTGGCGGGAGTACGGCGGTGAAACCGCCGAACTCCCGGACGTTAAAGGTCGGGCGCGTCGGAGATAAGGGTGCCCGCCAGCCGTAGATCTGCGGGGCTGTGGATCGGACGGCTGGCGGCGGACGTGACGGGATAGGGGGTTAGTGGGCGGGAATATTCGCAGGAATATTCCAAACTTAATATGCGCGGCGGATGGGTTATAAACTTTAGGAAGATGGGTTTATGGGTTTAAATAAAGGCGCGGGTTAATGTTTATGCACAGGAACTTTGGGTTAAGGGCGAAATGTGGGTTTTACAGTGGTGGGGTGAATTTTTACAAGGGGGAAGGTGAAAATATGGGTTTTTTGGGGGTTTTCGGGGTTAAGGGAGAGGTTACTAGCTGACCAGATGTCAAACCAATTCCTTAATGACGCGGATGGGCTAAAAACAGTCCCAGATGGACTGAGATTTCCCAGACTTAGTAGAATTATGGCTATAGTGCCAGGGAGGGGTACTTACATAGGGGGGATTTATATACATGATGTTAATAGGGGAAGGGAAAAACTAATAGGGAGTTATATAATAAGGGTGATGAGAAAAAGAGAGATGTTAGTGAACTCCAGCCTGGGTACCTCCAACTGAAAAAACTGCCTCAAACCAAAAATGGATTGCTTTATCAAAATTGGAACACAGTAGTGGCCCTTAGACCAGCCTACTCTTATGGATACTCTTTGGCCATCTGTAGCAAATATGGAGCATTGCAGCATGCATAGCACGACATATTTGGCATGTAAAACTGTCGATCATGAAAGATGATTAACCTGCTGCAGCAGGAGGCTAACACAAAGGATAGTTGTTGCTTATATAAAAAATCAACTTAAATATTTTTCCATCTTCTCAACTTATTCAACACTTCCAACATACAAAGGTACTCTTTTATGAACATCTTGTGGGTGTATGTCGAGAACCCTTTCATGGCCATCATATCCTTTACCACCTACTTTCTCTACTAGATAACTCATTAGAGTGCATTCATAGAGACATCCGAGCTTCCCACTGGCACCTTTTTTTAGAAGGATACACATAGATCCCACCATACAACATAGTCTTGTAGAAATCACCCACCAAGATGCCAATGTAATGATTATAATATGGATTTCCAAAAGGATGAAGAGAAGGATTCTTGAGATTGTCCATGTATTTTTTCATCTTGTTATCCCACAGTTGATAGTTGTCTTCATTAAAGGAATAGCTTCCTTTCTTAGGAATATTTGTCTACATGGGTCATTAAAAATTCACCATACATGGGATCCAAATTAAATCCATTTAACCCCTTATTTACTGATAAAACTAAAATCACAAAACTGGAATACATGCATTACCCCGCAGCCAACAGATTGCTCCCTAGTTGGCACACATTCACAATGCACCTTTTTTCCACCTAACCAAGCTCATTGTCATCATCATTGTCAACAATGCACTTATTATTAGGATTGTAAATTCCAAAAAGAGACCCTATGGAGATAGCTACATCAACATTTGAGGATTAATCTAGTGGATCAAAGACAATAACATAGTTGCCAGATTATCCCTCCTCTACAGCCATAAGAACATCCTTCTCTTCTGAGGAAATAATTATTGTTCTGCCACTTGACCTCAGGCAACTTCAAAATACATTTTCATCTGTAAATATCAAGTTATACTTCCATGCATTCAATGACTTCAGAAGCATTACATTGTCCATACTACAAGACTCACAAAGTTGATTCAACTCATCAATGCTACATATGAGAGCATTATAATACCCTCATATCTTTGAAATATTGTGACTAAGATTGCTTCAAAATTCATTCTCTTCGTAGCAGAGCTTTAGGGAATTTCTCCTCCTTGCACACACTTTCTCCCCATGCAAACATCAAATTCCCAAAGTTGAAATTCTCTCCACTGAATAGAGATTTAGCCACATCGTTATTATTATTCTTCCCTTATGAAATAAATACACAAAGTTTTGATCTCTCCACCTCAAGAAAATTCTTTCCATCCATTACCTTACCTGGAAGAATTAACGCCTAAGTTGTCTCTAAAATCACAAGTGGATTGTGGGGGGGCAGGGGGTGGGGGTACTAGTGGTTTGTGGTTTTTGCAAGAGGGGGTTCTGCAATCCATCTAAGCTTTCCATGTCATAAAAATTGTTTTGGGGAAACAACCTATTGTGGAACACCCATCCTATTAAAGCTCAGATAACTAAGGGGGTCTACAAATTTTCTTTTTCATTGATTTCATCCCCTACATTCAGATCTTGACATGTGTTCAATGATATTTGAATAGTGGTGTTGGCACTTCTTGCTTTTTTACTATTGATACTTTTAACTGGTTCTCTTCACTTACCGCTTTGATGTTCAACCCTGGGCATTTTTGAGACATGTGGAATACATAATATTATACGTTACCTTCTCCCTTCACACCTTGTAAGTGGACAGGTGCCTTTAATTTCCTTTAACACTTGCAGGCATCCCATAATAGTTGCATTGAATATTCTTAAACTCCTCCCGTTGACTTGTTGATTGATGCACTGGATTGACTTCACGATGCTTTTATTTTTTTATTGTCTTTAAGACAAGTTGTTGGTGTTTACAAGCGCCAGCAAGCCCAAACTAGTTCAACGTGTTGTGTGCTATCTATGCTCCTTTGTACCATGACTTCATGCTTGTATATGGATCTCTGAGTTGGCTTGATATGTTGAATGCTTGGTGAACTTTCGACTTGGTTTTTGATGTCATATATAACATAAATTTGGTGAACTTTCGACTTGGATATTGGGGCTACCCCAATAAATTCTAGTAATTTTAATAATAAATAAATATTTTATATATATTAAATAAACATTTTTTTTTATAGAAATGTATGATAATATTTTTATAAAATTACATTTATTTAAAATTAAAAACATATCATGAAAACAAAATATCTTGTCAACTTGTATGAGAAGCGTTTTTCCACCAAAATTTGCATATGCTTGAGGGTTTGGCAAGGAAATAAACTGTCATTTTTAGAAAATTTCGTAACACTTTCCTTGACAAGAAAAAGTTTAGACATGTGCCTTATTGTTGGGTTAATGAAGTCATGCCATAAAAACCTGTGACTTGAAGCTACAATCTATATATTTGTAACCTGTTGTGATCTGAAATCCTTTTTGTTCATCATCAAGCCATACAACAAACAACTAGATACTACAAGTCGAAATAAGCACAATAGTTCCTAATCCATTGGGCTATGGAGTCAGCACTCAACAACAATGATTTTTCCCTTTCAAATGCCTACAACCGATTGCATTTAACCAAATATAGATACACACCGCACACTAAACTCTAAAAATTATTCTTGTTAGAGATTGAAATATGCACACTAAATCTAAAAACCAAACTGAAAAAAATTACTGATGCAAAATTGCACACCAAATATTCTGAAAACAAACTTATATATTCACACACCACTACTTAACTGAGATGAAATTATACATTGTTAGGTGTAGTCATACTTCTAGTGCAACAAAGTGAAAATTTGTTTTACTGATAGATCACCTTTCATGCAACTGGTAACTTGAAAAATATGTATAATGTGAAACAAAAATTCCATAGGAAATTGATACTTACAACTGAAAATTGAAGATTGCATGATTTTTGATATTTTAAATTCCTGATCATTGTGAAGAGGAAGAAAAATATGTTGTTGAATGCAACCATCAATGAGCTTTGAGCTATCACATCAGTGCATGCAGCTGACATCTCAAACTAGTGAAGTTGAAAACCCATTGGAATCTCCATATAGACAAAGTGGAGCCACTAGGTGAAGGGAATGCAACGAATATCAAATGTCTACTCCTTGTTCACTAGAAAGGAATAGATCTAGTTTTGATCATTCTCCAGGGAAAAATATCTTCGTTACTTCAATTCCCAACAACGATGCCAAATGTTGTATTTGTTTCTCAAAGGTAATTCTTGGTTGCGAAACTACACCGAGAAACCAACTTGACCAATATTTAGGTTCAAGCTGGCACTTGAACCAAAGGGGGCTTCCTCAAGTGTTATGCAATCTTTTAATGCTTTTCACCATCACTACATAATAGCCTATGAAGCACAATCACCAAATCTAAGATTTGTTTTATAGGTCGTTTCTTCAGGTCTCCAATCCCTTGTTAAAAAATAAATCCCTCTCTTCTATAGGCCTTATCAAAGTGTCGATGTTCATATATGACATAATAACACAACTTGGAAGATTTTGGTAAAGGAATAGAAGAGAAATTACATAATCACATATCCTCCCTAAATACTTAATCATCTAAAAAGATCATATGTGTATAGAAAAATATCTATAGTCCACATAAATACATTTAAGAGATTGCAAAAGGCAATAATTTAATGATGCTGAGTTACTAATCCAAATAAAGTGTTCAATTAGCTATTCTCAGTAATGATAATAAATTTTCAGGGGCTATCAAGGAGATCAAAAGTCGATCTATCCTTACCCAATACTTCTATATTACCTAGAACATATAGAGAAATAGATTATGAAATCACTGTAAAAGACATACATAAGAACAAATTATGTCATGAAGTGAAGCGAGAAAACTTTAATTGAAAATTTTGCAATAGAAGTCTTTACAAAAAATGGTAGGGTTTTTAAATCATAGGCCAACCTTTTTACATTACAAATGATGAAATATATTGAAAAATACATCAAGCTAACTGTTACAATATTTATCGAATGAAAATCTAAGCAATATACTAAAAACAAAAAAAGCTTTGAACAATCTTCTAGAAACTTAGAGTTGTTTGCAGGAAATTAGGAACTAATAGAAAGTCTTCTGCCTCCAAATCTGCAAATAATTTTTTAACTACTGGCATTCTTCTTGGAAATATGTGGTTATTTAGTAGTTGTCTCCCAAAATATGCCAACTACCCTTTTACTATACTTGTTGATTTTTGCCACATTTTTTTTTACAATATTATGTCACTTTTGCAAAATGGAAATTTTCTACATCTTGCAAAGCATGTGTAAATATATTGGACCATCTGCTAAGCAACCGTAAGTTCAGAGAATATGTAGTTGATCCTTCATCATAAATGAAACATTGGATTCTTTTATAAATGGACTGCCCTTCTCCCTTGGTGAATACATGCTTGAAAGATATCAATGATACCTTAAAACAACTCTCAAGCTCAAAGTTGTTCTCCATTTTTCTCCTTCAAATGCCAGTCATCATATCTGAATTATGATGGAAGGGGGAAGTCAAATCTGTTCTTTATACTATTCTCTTCAATTTTTCAAAATGAATACTGACATGTTATGATAATTTTTTGATAGATCTCATATTTTGGATACGCTTGGGAATATATACTTGTAACTACAATTTAATGATCGATTATTCATTTTTGATGTAATTGATGATTGGCACATCTTATTCAAAGAGAAAAAACAAAGCAAGTAACGGAAGGCTGATTTGGATATCTAGAACACCATAGTCAATTGCCATCAATCAATCATTTAGATAGGTTTGAAATAACTTTTATGGAAGAGTTTTCCTGTTGGTATAAAGAATGAGAACAAGTGCAAGAATGACCCTCCCTTTGCTGATTGGATTCCAAACAATTGTCTTCAAGAAAACATGCATATAAAAGGTTGAGTGTTCGAAAGTGTTATGGATATCATCCATAGATTCATATTGTCAGATAATTATAATGAATACTTCCTTTTCTTTTCTACCTGTATTTCCATAGTTATTCCATAATAGCTTCCATAACATAACCATTTTTTCAAATCTTCAAATACATTGGAGGATCCTGTAACAAACTCTTCCTCAAGGTAGAGATACACTTTTTCAAACCCTCGAAGCCATCCTCCTGGAGCAATCAAAAATAAGTGAAGAGAGTGGTACCACAGGAAAGCTTATAAACTACTTCAACCCATCACTATATAATTTTACCTCACGGTTATGAAAGATAATATTAGTCAACTCTAATATAGAATGTTCAAGATCAAAACCTGGCTTTTGTGATTTCAATATTTGTAGAAATACAACTAGGAATTTTCTAATCTCTCACAAAACATTGCTTCTAGTGTTTGCTTAACATTGGTTCAAAATGTCTCTAAGTAAGAAACTACATCATCTTGAACTTCTTGGATTGAATTTCACTAGGCAGGCATAAATTTCCCTTGGCCTTTCTAGTGATTTATTAGAAACAAATTCAATAATATATGCCACTTCTAACACATTGAATCTTGCTTCTAAGCTCGATCCCAATAACGATTTCAAAATTTCACTCGAATTATGGGTATAAAATTAGAAATTTACCATTACACCATGGATAATCTCTTGTGTTCAACTTGAAAAAAAAAATTCTCATAAATAAAAAAAATGGCCATTACTTATGAAGCCCTACACATATTCCTTCTAGAAAATTTCTGGCATAAAACACAAACATTTCATACCAAGATATGAAACAAATATTAGTTGTTGCTTATACAAAAAATCAACTTAAATATTTTTCTAGTTTCCAAACTTCAACACTTCCATTGTACAAAGGTACTCTTTGATTAACCTCTTGTGGGTGTATGTCGAGAAGCCTTTCATGGCCATCAGATCCTTTGCCACCTACTTGCTCTACTAGATAACTCATGTGCATTCATACAGAAGTCTGAGCTTCCCATTGGAACATTTTTGTGAGAAGGATATCCATAGATCCCACCATACAACATAGTCATGTGGAAATCACTCACCAGGCTACCAATGTAATGAGCATAATATGGCTTTCCAGAAGGTTGAATATAAGGATCCTTGAGGTCGCCCATGTACTTTTTCAACTTGTCATCCCATGGCTGATAGTTGCCTTTATTGAAGGAATAGATGCTTCCTCTCTTAAGAATATTTATGTCTACATAGGTCAGTACAAATTCACCATACATGGGATCCAAAATAAATCCATTTACCCCCTTATCTACTAATAAAACTAAAATCACATAATTGGAATACATGCATTACCTTGAAACCAACAAATTGCACCTTGGTTAGCACACATTCACACTGCACCTTTGCTCCACCTGACCAAGCACATTATCATCGTCACTATCGGCAATGCATTAATCATTAGGATTGTAAATTCCAAAAATAGACCCTGTGGCAACAATTGCATCAACGTTTGAGGACCCATCTAGTGGATCAAAGACAAAAACATATTTTCCATATTAGCTCTCCTATATAGCCACAGGAACATCCTCTTTTTTCGAGGAAACAATTCTTGTTTTTCCAATTTCCCTCAAGCAAATGAAAAATACCTTTTCATATTTAAATATCAAGTTCCACATCCATGCCTTCAATGCCTTCCGAAACATTACATCATCCATACTACAAGTCATAGAGTTTATTCTACTCATCAATGCTACCAATGAGAGAATTATAATAGACCCTCATATCTTTGAAATAATGTGACTGATATTGCTTCAAATTTCATTCTCTTCATAGTAGAGCTTCGAGGAATTTATCCTCCTTACACACACTTTCTCCCCATGCAATCACTAGATTCCCAAAGTTGAAATTCTCTCCATTGAGTAGAGATTTGGCCACACCGTTATTATTGTTATTCCCTTCTAAAATAAATATACAAAGTCTCAATATTTCCACCTCAAGAAACTTGTTTCTACCCATTACCTTATCTGGGAAAATTAATGCCTAAGATGTTTTTTGTCTTTGATCCACTTCTAACACATTGAATCTTGCTTCTAAGCTCGATCCAAATAATGATTTCAAAATTTCACTCGAATTATGGGTATAGAATTAGAACTTTACCATTACACCATGGATAATCTCTTGTGTTCAACTTGAAACAAAAAATTCTCATAAATAAAAAATGGCCATTACTTATGAAGCCCTGCACATATTCCTTCCAAAACATTTCCAGCATAAAACACAAACATCGCATACCAAGATATGAAAAAAAGATTAGTTGTTGCTTATATAAAAAATCAATTTAAATATTTTTCTAGCTTCCCAACTTCTTCAACACTTCCATTATACAAAGGTACTCTTTGATTAACCTCTTGTGGGTGTATGTCGAGAACCCTTTCATGGCCATCGGATCCTTTACCACCTGCTTGCTCTGCTAGATAACTCATTGGAGCACATTCATACAGAAGTCTGAGCTTCCCATTGGCACTTTTCTTGTCAGAAGGATATCCATAGATCCCACCATACAAGATAGTTGTGCGGAAATCACCCACCGGGCTACCAACGTAATGAGCATAATATGGCTTTCTAGAAGGCTAAATATAAGGATCCTTAAGATCGTCCATGTACTTTTTCAGATTGTCATCCCATGGCTAATAGTTGCCTTCATTGAAGGAATAAATGCCTCCTTTGTTAGGAATATTTATGTCTACATGGGTCAATACAAATTCACCATACATGGGATCCAATGTAAAGCCATTTACCCCCTTGTCTACTAATAAAACTAAAGTCACATAATTGGAATACATGCATTACCTTCCAACCAAAAAATTACACCCTGGTTAGCACACATTCATAGTGCACCTTTGCTCCACCTAACCAAGCACATTATCATCGTCATTGTCGACAATGCACTCATCATTAGGATTGTAAATTCCAAAATAGACCCTGTGGCAACAACTACATCAATGTTTGAGGATCCATCTAGTGGATCAAAGAAAAAAATATATTTTCCATATTAGCTGTCCTATACAGCCACAGGAACATCCTCTTCTTTCGAAGAAACAATTCTTGTTCTGCCAATTGCCCTCAAGAAAATGAAAAATACCTTTTCATATTTAAATATCAAGTTCTACTTCCATGCCTTCAACGCCTTCCGAAACATTACATCGTCCATACTACAAGACTCATAGAGTTAATTCAACTCATCAATTCTACCTATGAGAGAATTATAATAGACCCTCATATATTTGAAATAATGTGACTAATATTTCTTCAAATTTCGTTCTCTTCATAGTAGAGCTTCAAGGAATTTCTCCTCCTTGCACACACTTTCTCCCCATGCAATCACCAGATTCCAAAAGTTGAATTTCTCTCCACTAAGTAGAGATTTAGACACATTGTTATTATTGTTCTTCCCTTCTAAAATAAATACACAAAGTCTCAATATTTCCACCTCAAGAAACTTGTTTCAACCCATTACCTTATCTAGAAAAATTAATGCCTTCTCTTAAAGCTTAGAAAACCAAGGGGGTTTGTAATTTTTATTTTCCATTGATTTCATCCCCTACATTCAGATCTTAAAACGTGTTCAATGATCTTTGAATAGTGCTGTTGGCACTTGTTGTTTGTTGAATATTGATAATTTTAACCGATTTTCTTCACTTATTGTTGGGATGTTCAATCCTAGGCATTTTTAAGACATGTGGAATAGAAAATATTATTCGTTGGCTTCTCCCTTGACAGCTTGCAAGTCGAGCTGCTTTTGATTTCCTTTACCACTTGCAGGCATCCCATAATAGTTGCATTGAATATTCTGAAACTTCACCCCTTGAATTTTGCTTGATGCAGTGGATTGACTTCATAGTTCTTTTATTTTGTTCTTGTTTTTAAATATGGGAAATTTCCTACATTTGTTAGGTAAGACAAGTTGTTGGTGTTTACATGCAGCAACAACCATAAACTAGTTTAATGCATTATGTGATATTTATGCTCCTCTGTACCGTGACCTAGCACTTGTATATGGAGCTCTGATTTGGCTTGATATGTTGAAGGCTTGGTGACTTTCGACTTGGTGTTTGATGTCATATATAGCATAACTTTGGTGAAATTTTGACTTGGAGATTGGGGCTAGCCCAATAAATTTTGGAATTTTCAATAATAAAGAAATAGTTTTTATATATTAAATAAACAAAAAAATTATAAAAATATATGATAATATGTTCATGAAATTAAATTTATTTAAAATTAAAAACTTATCATTAAAAATAAAATATCTTAACAACTTGTATGAGAAGCATTTTTCCACAAAAATTTGCATATGCCCGAGGGTTTGGCAAGGAAATAAATTGCCATTTTTTAAAACTTCATAACATTTTCCTTGACAAGAAAAAATTACAATAGGGCGTAGGTGAAAACCTCTATGAGGCACCTGAGGCCGACTCTAGGGATTAAAACCTCTATGAGGCACCTGAGGCCGACTCTAGGGATTAAAACCTCTATGAGGCATTCCAAAGAGAAAAAAAAGATGGAAAAGATAAAAGAAAATATCTCCAGGTGAAAACCTCCTTTAAGGCACCTAAAGCAGGCTTGTAGGTTGAAAAACTCCTTTGAGGTAGCTTGTAGGTCTCAAAAAAAAAAAACAAAAAATAAAGAAGATAAAAGTGAAAAAATGGAGAAAAAAACAAAGGAGAAGCAAGGGAACCCCTACATTAGTTCTGCTAACATGTTTTTGCAGGGTTATAGTCATGGTCAAATGGACAATAGTCAAAGGAAGTAGCCTCCATATTCCACTTCTCCATCTGCAGGGATAGTTATCCCCATGTCCTTCATCATTCCATCCATCTCCTAAGGTTCCTCCATCATCAGGCTGCCCATTTGACTCAATTCTACCTCAGTCCTTAAATTCTACATGATTGCCTAAATTGCTACAAGATTGAGCATAATTGCTATAAGGTTGTGATCAACATAGAGAGAGGGGTTAAATTATATGTTTTCCTTGGGGGGATGAAAAAATAAGTCTACCACACCTCCATCATCCATGCTTCACACCATTTAGCGAATTTTCCATCAAAAAAACCCATCTTTGTTCTTGAAAAATCCATTTTCACCCCTTCCTCGCATTTTTCACCACCACTAAAGTTTCTAGTCCTTATCCATGAGCTCACCATGAATTATCAAAGCCTCTAAATGCATTTCATGAGGATTATTGTGATCTTGGAGGAGTCTATGTGACTACTACAAGAAAGGATCCAATCTTGTAGTAGTCAGTACAAATCCTATATTTCCAGATTTGGAGACACTTGATAGCACCAGAATGAAGACTTAGCCATCTTGAAGCATTCATGAACTGCCTTTGTGATATTGGGTAGCCACACAACTCTTGAGGAGCTACTACAAGGTCATTGTTAATCTCTAATAACAACATATTGATCCATCATTTAAAGAACTTGCATCAACAAACTTCACTGAGTTAGGCACTTATCAGAAAATATGTATAAAAATATTTTGTTGAAAAGAAGGACCAGATAATGAAGCAACTAGCATGGAAAATAACACCTCCAGAGACCAGCAAATAAATCACTTGAAGAAACATGTAGGCATCGAAGCATCCTAAGACCATCAAGTAGGAATAGGTATGACACTCCTTACCTCTTCCTTTAAGTGCATGCTAGCTTGAAAATGTTTTTAACGTATGAGGAATGATTTTTTATAGGTTAGAGGTGGGTACCAGGCTTAGCCACCCTCGAATAGTTAAAGTTTAGTTAACTCACTCATCCATGCAATGTGGGAAAAAAGAAAAAAATGAGAGGGTGATAATTACAAGAAATGGGGCCAAAGGTCTATAAGAGGAAATACATAGGTAGAAGGTGAGGGACAACTCACACATCCTATTGAGCCCACTACCATAAGAATAATAAAAGGACAAGCCCGAATCTCATTTGTACTGAGAATTCATTCCTAAATTGGGAAGAGAGGCCCACTAAGGCATTGATAATGGAGCTAGAAATGATCAATGTTCCCCTAGAGTGCTACAAAGAATCTCTAGGGTCAAATATTAGTGTTACAGGATCAAAAGTAGCTGCTACATGATTGCAACAGTGCTACAAGATTATAGACAGGACTACATGATTGGGTCAAGAGGTGAAAGAAGGTTTGAATTGGTGAAATTGTTTTCTCCAAACCCCCATAGCCATGACGAAATATCTTGGGAAAGGGTAAGTATCTCATTTTCCTCACCTCCCATGAACAAAAAGTAAGATAATTTAGTTAAAATTATGCATGTATAGATATCCTGTAGCACACCCATACAGATTGAATTTTCTCAAAAGCCTTTATTTTCATACGAGGGAAGCAAGGTGGTAGCAGAGTTAATTTTTATGGAATTTGGCATGTAATTCTCCTCTTTGGCCAGAACAAGAGCACCAACCCTCTCACCTTTGTCTTGAAACCCTAAGTTGCTCAAAACACAACAATTTACAAGACAATCTTACAAGAAAATTGAGGAAACAACAATAGGAAACATGGGAGGGGGTTTCAATAGAAGGGATCCCAATGACACTAAGAGAATCCACCAACATACTGTTGTCAGAGATATCTTCATGAGCCACCAATGGATGGGGATATTTGAAAAGCTAAAGGGGTATGATGATGAAATAGCCCGTGAATTTTCCATGGCCATTCACTCTAAAGTGGAAAATAGTGCCCTCATTGTTGTAAGAGGAATTCCCATCCATTTAAATGTATATCTCATTAGCAGGGTGACCCCACTACCTCTAGGAGTTATATGGGGCAAGGAGGATAGGACATAATCCATCACACTCAAGAAGAATTTCTTCCTCCTCGAAGAAAATCTAGTTGAAGACAAGAATCGAGTTAGAAGGGAGATCCTTCCTTACCCATGGGATGAAGTGGCTTATCACATCCTAAAATACATATCTTGTGAAGGAAGGTTGAGTTTTGTGTATGCCTATCATTTTAGGCTACTCTATGAGTTGAGGTTTTATACAAAATTTCCCATCCCAAGAAGGTCCAGTATTCCCCACTTTCTCCTTCAGTCTATGATTGAAATGGGATAGAGGGTGAGAGAAGGGAAGCCCAGGTATATTACTCATCATGGCATCATTAGGCTCATTTTTATGAATGCCTTGATTCACCTCAATAACATTATACTATGGAATTGTTTTTTGGACATGGACAGGGAGGCCTTCATTGAGACTCATGCCCAACCTATGACAGAACATGAAGAGTCCCCCAAACAAACTAATGCTAAAGAAGAAGATGAAGAGGGGGAAGAAGTTGAGGATAAGAAGGAAGAAATTGAAGAAGAGACTAGAGAAGAGAAGGACGAAGAGGATGGGGAAATAGAGGAAACAAAAGAGACCCTTGAGGAGCCCTCTAGACCTCGAGTGAAGAGGAAAAAAGAAGAAGCAAGTGAGCCCCTTAGAAGGGAATACAAAAATAGAGGTGGCTATCACCCTTGTATCCCTTAGCACAAAATGAGGCAGCCCAAGAAAAGCCCTTATTTTTCAAAAGAAGGAAAATCACTAGGATCAAACAAGGGAAGTCTCAACCTCCTTCAACAGTCCAAATTGAAGAATATGTTAGCCACTAGGAAGGAGAATTGGGAGGAGGTAAAGGGAAAATTAAGGAATTCATGTACCTAAATATAAAGGAAAGCAGCCTCATACATACATAAGAAGGATAACCACTAGTGTAGCTAGAGCTAAGAAATTTAAAGCAAAAACTTTCCAATTACAGGAAGAAAAAGGATTGCTACAAGAAGGGGAAAAATTGCTACATGATAGGGAGACACTGCTACAGGAAGGACTAGAAGAACCTCAAGAGAGAGAATAAGGACCATGAGAACTCCAATATCCTAATCAAAATCCTGATCTTGGGTCCTACTATAATTTTATGAACATGGACGAATCATACATGAAAAATTTGTAGTCCCCATCCTACTTGAGCTAGAAAAGGAGAGAAGTCAGACTCATCGGTGGATGAAGATTGCTAAGTCAAAGAAAGTTGAGGATGTCGATCTCATGGGATAAAATATGAAGAAAATGGTTGAAGAAATGAATAAATTAAGATTCAAAGAGTCAATCATGAGGGAGCAGTTGCAATTAGAAAATAAGAGGCTAAGAGGGAAGCTACAAGAGAAGGAAGAACAACATGCCACCATGGAAAGCTTGGCCATGGAGGCCATCTAGTGCAGGAAGCCATCCAAATAACATTCCGTATTCCTCAAAGAAAATAGCTTCAATTTCAAATAAAGACATTGGCACAATATGGCTCTCTCCCATTTCTGGATTACAGAAAGTTCATTGATTTCTGCTAATAAGTTAGCATTGAAGATAGGGCCAAATTTATTTTATTCTACATGCACAACATGATCCTCACAAACATGAACTTATGGGACCCCAATATAAGGTCGAGATATGTAAAAATAATGGCCCTAACCTCTTAGTATATCCATGAGGAAGCAAGGCCAAGCAAGTGAAGAAAGTTGTCCAAAAATGTAGTAAGAAAATCTCAAATTGATTTTTCCTTGATTGAATTGAGAAAATTCGAATTTCCACATCAATAGACAACTTGGATGTAGTTAAATTATGTGGTATGGCTTGTGTCACCTAGTTTACTCAGTAAATTCGAGTTAGAGGTTTGGAGTTTAGTTAAGAATGTGTGATTGCTAGTTTGTAGTGATCAAGGTCAGTTATTTCAAGTTGTTTTCAGTTAAACAAGTTCCAACTGTTGGAGGAACTAGTGGATGGTCAGTTATGCAGTGAGACTTTAGTCTAATTCAATGATCATCCAGTTAACTGATCAATCAACCCAAAATAACTATTTCATGTAGAGAATTACATTTTCTCAGATGTGGTGGAGATTTCAAGGCAATGTAACATCAGTTGTAGACTAGTCTTGAGTGTATAGGTTTTGCATGTAGTCAAATGATCAACCTTGGGAATTGCACAATCAATTTGAGGAATTTTCTAAATAATAGGGGCCTAATTTTTCAAGTAATTATGAAAAGAAATAGGGGCTTAGGAAGAGGCATAAATTGACTAAGTCTGGGTTAGAGATTCTCAATAAGCATAGAGATAGGTTATTCACATGTAGGTTGTGCTTAGATTAGAAAAGAATTTATAATACATCTCTATTCATTAGATTAATGCAAGCAGGAAAAGGGATTTTTAGCAGATTGCTTTCCCCTAGAAAAATATTGTGTGGAGGTGTTTTATTTCTCATTGCATGTTTTTGATTGATGTTCTAAATTGTGAATTGAATTCTGTAGAGTAGTAGAGTAGGTTTGTGTCTTGCGATTTTTATTAAAACTTCATGAAAAATTACAAATATACACTATAATTTCTATAAAATTTATGGCCAAGGAAGTAAGTGAGCCTCTATGTATTATAGTAGAGTTAACAAGTCCCAAGGATTCCATAAGAAACCATAGATTCATCTTTGCAGACCCTAAATTAGCCCCTAGCTACCTACATAAACAAGAGCAAGCTATCATCCATTTTGAAGACATTTTTAGGCTTTTAGGGACTGATATTTTGTAGGCCTACTAGAGGAGATGGCATGCTCTGCCCCATAGTCCATGTTGTAGATTTTTATTTTCAAAGAAAGGCTACAAATTTTTTCAAAATTTGATAATTAATTCCCTAGTCAGATTCTTGGATATATGCAAATTGTCATCGCCAAATGGTTATTATGTAAGATGTTGGGTTATTTTTAATAATAAATATAATTTTTTTAAATAATCTAATTTTATAAAAAATATGATTTTATATTTATTATAAAATTATTTATTTAATATATTAATTGTATTATTAAAAGCATATTAGGTTTGCCACACTATTTCTAAGTTCACCAACGAACTTGCCCATTAAGCACCGAACTCCAACTATTCAATGGACAAACCAAGCCAATGCATCAGCTGTCAAGACAAAGAGCTTACATGAGGAGCACGAAGTTTTCACAATGCTTTGACAAGTGTGAAGATTCCACTGAAATGGGAAGATCAATGGTTCACATTTAATTGAGTACCCCCAACTTATTGGAGCTTTAACAACTGGAGGGGTCTGCAATAGTTGTTTCCCAAAAATAGCTTGTCAACATGGAAATTTTGTATGAATTGTGGCACCCCCTACTTCAAAACCAAATTCTGCCTGTGACCCCTCCCGCAATCTACTTTTAGTTTTAGTGATAGTAGAGGAGTTAATTCTTCCAGATAAGTTGATGGGTGGAAATAATTTTCTTGAGGTGGCCACACTAATGTGAAAGCCCAAGCATTTAAAATGTAGAGCTAGATGCAAAGACTACAAGTCTGAAGGTTCATGTAAATAGTCTTATAGGCTATGAGCCTTTTTATAAGGACCAATCAAGGTTCAAAAATATATTGTAGGCCACAGAGAAAAGGAGGTTTTGGAAGTTACTCTATTTGACATGTGGTAGCACAAATGTAGGTGATATCTTCACAGATAAACATAAATTTGGGAGCAAAATGAATGGTTTTTTTATAAACTCTTGGTGAATAATGTAAAAGAGTTATTTCCCATTGTTTTCACTCCAACTATTGGAAAATCTTGTCAAAAATATGGGTCAATCTTCAAGCATCGATAGGGTCTTTGCATCAGCTTGAAATAAAATGGGATTTAGGGATCTTGGATGAAAGGATATGGGCATACCTATTGGGAAATTAGATCTATACATTATGCTTGTTGAAGTTCATCCTTCATCGTGTCTTCCAAGGACAATTGATGTTGGGACTAAAAATGAAAAATTATTAAATGATCAATTTTATATAGGTCTCTAACAAAAGCGCACTACTGGGGAGGAATACTATGAATTCCTCCATGAGTTCATGTGTACTATAAAATAAAATGATAGAGAAAAAGGTTCTTATCCAATTTGAATACTTTGCAAATCACAATGCCTTTGAGTTGTTAGAAAAATATTGGAAAACAACCATCAAATTCAATGGCACAATCACAGGTTTATTATGGAAATCCTAGAACATAATAGAAAGATAAAATATCAGGAACCTTGAAAGAAAATCTTGGAACCATCACCCCTTAATTAGAAGAGTTGTGCTTAAAGAAGGAGGAACACATTAAGAAGTTTATAGAAGTGAAAGGACAAATTAAAAAAAAAAAATATGGAAAAATTTCAGGTTATTCTCAACGAAGTGATGTTGTACTTAACTCAATCAATGGGGAAGAATATGACTTATCACTTAGAAAGTTAGATGAATATCATGCACATCTTCAAGCACTCAAAAAATATAAGAGTGGCCTCCTTCACAAGGTAATGGAATATGTAAATGAGGTGCATGGATTTTGCTCAATACTTGGTACGGAATTCTGGAAAACTATCAATGAAGTATATACAAGCTTGCTTGAGTCAGCTCTTGGATGGAAAAAAAATATTAGCAAGAAGATATTGGAGATATTGTCACAGACTATTTAGAGATTGAAATGTGAAAATAAAATTTGAATTCAAAAGTTGAAATATATTGGAACATATTTGGTTGAGATTTGGAACCTAATGGATACTTCAATGGAAGAAAGAGAATGATATAGAAATGTTGTATGTAATCTTGGAGCATTAGATAATGAAATTACAAGCAGAGGCGCTGTTGCACTTGATATCATTTAGGAGGAGGAGGTAGAAGTTGAGAGATTGAATATGTTGAAGGTAGAAAAAATAATTTTTTTGGTGGGTAAAATCAAGAATAATGCAAACAAAACTGCAAAGTGAACAATGCAAGCTCAGATTCATGTCTCATATTTTTTTTAAACTAGCGAATGTGATATATATATGGTCAGTATTTCATAAAGAATAGCAACGTTGAGCAAGGCTTCAATAAATATTGAACCACCATCAAAGAAGTAGCAGAATAAAATAAGGAAACCCCATAAGAACGCCTAAAGAGGAAAATGAACTGTGCTTAACACAACGAGGAATTGTTAGGGAGGAGAATAAAGATGTCAAAGATCTCAATACTAAATACAACAATTTTTTATTTTTAAGTATTCGGTGTCAATTATATCTCAGAGGAATATAGGGGAAAATATGGAGTTCAATGAGAACAGAGTCATGTGTCCAAAGTCAAACTAACATCTAGCCAAGTGTCTTTTGTATTCTTGGCATCCATTCTTAGGTTTTATTTGAATTATTGGAAGCAGAAGCATAAGTACGAAAGAAGATCTGGAGGACACCAGGAGAATTAAAAGCAAAAAAATCAGTTGTTTAAAAGATTCACTGATAAAATTACAGAGTGAGAGGTAGACTAGAGTTCCTTGTGGGTTTCTCAGGTACTTGAGTCTTCCATCTGGACTGTCGATATCTTGTGAAGCTAAATATAAACACTCACAACAACCTTAATCTTGAGAAAACGTTTCTACATTGTCTTGTCCCACAAGTAGTACATATTGCATTCTATGATGAGATTAAATGTTGGTTTGGATCACTTTGGAAATAGAGTTGGATGTGTTTGCAAGTAATTCAAAGGATGAGAGCATTTAGTCAAAATATTTTTCAATAAAGTAACAATTGGAGATAAAAAAAACTTTGTAAAGTTTACTTCGAATATAGGTGGCAGAACTTGTCTTATTTCCTGGGTAGTTAACAAATTTTCAAAGAGTAGACTCAAAACTCCAAGCAACAAATCAATAGTCAATAAACCAATTTTAGCACATTTATGCACACTATTAGCATTTAAAAGATCTAATCCAAATTTGAAGGAAAAATATCAGTCAACAGTGTATCTAAATCTAAATTTCAAGGGGATAGTTCTAGATTTAGGGAAATAGCTCAAAGATTATTTTTATTTTTAGTATATATTTAGTTTTTCATTCCAAAAAGATTGTAACAATTTAGGAAAATACTTTTTATATATTATTTAATTTTGAATGAACAAGGGTTGGATTTTGATGCCAAAATCCTGCCATTTTTTTAAAGACTTCTATTGCAGAATTTTTAATTAAAGGGTTCTCACTTTAGTTTTATGACAAAATTTGTTTCTTATGTATGTCTTTTCCAGTGATTTCACAATTTGTTTTTGTATATCTTTAAGGTAATATAGAAGCTCTGGGTTAAGGTTAGGTTGAGGATCAACCTCCCTAACAACCCAATGCAAATTTATCATATACATTGAGACTATATAATTGAGCAAGTTGTCTAAATTAGTACCTTTCCATCATTAAAGTATTGTCTTTTGTAATCTCTTAAACATATTTATGTGGGTTACATATATTCGCTTGTACACATTTTCTCTTGTTAGATTATTAAATATTCAGGGAGGATACTTGATTATCTAATTTCTCTTCTATTCATATGCCAAACTCTTTAAAGATATGTTATTATTTCGAAGGTGGACATTGGCACTTTGATAAAACCTCAGCAAGAGAGGCCTTTATTTTTGGGCAGAGAGTGAATACTCATCAACAACCACTTATAAAAATCATAGATCTAGACATTATGCTTCATAGGATGTTTTCCAGTGACAGTGAACAAGATTAAAAAGCCTCATAATATTGAGGGAGGCCCCTCTCATTCGAGGGACAACTTGAACCTCAATTTTGGTCGAGTTGGTTTCTTGGCACAATTTCATAGACAAGAAATGCCTTTAAGAAATATATACAACATTTGGCACTGTTGCCAGGGATTGAAGTAATGAAGAAATATTTCCCCGGAGAAAAATCAAGGCTATATATATTCTTTGTTGGTGACTAGACATTCTATATTGGTTGCATTTCTTTCACCATTGTAGCTCCACTTTGTTTATATGTTGAATCCATTAGGTTATCAATTCCATTGGTTCCAAATGTTAGATTCCTTTACTGTTGTGCTTATGCAAGGCTTAGTGATGGTTTCAGTGAGTAGTATATTTTTCTTCCTCTTGATAGCAATCATAAAATTCACAATTTTATGGAGGATGCAGTCTTCAGATTTCTTCAATATTTTATGTTTTAGAAGCTTACTCATCGTCATTGGTAAGTATCAAAAACTCATGAAATTTAATGTTTATAGTGTATATTCTTATTATATTTTCAGTAGGATGAAAGGTGGTCGGTCAATTAATCCAATGCTCACATGCACTGGAAGCATGATTGCACTTGACAGTGTACAATTTCAGCTCAACTAAGTAGTGGTGTGTGAATATGTAAGTTTGTTTTTAGAACATTTGATGTGCATTTTTACATCAATAGTTATATTTTACTTTGGTTTTCAAATTCAATGTGCACATTTTAGTTTGTAGTAGTAGTATAGTTCAATAAATATCATTTTGTGATGTTTGGTTCCCATAATAAGTCAATTTTATTTTGCAATATGGATTGTGTCAATTTAAGTATGCAAATCACAATTATAGCTAGTTTGTAGGTTCACATGTTACTCCATTACTGTGAATTGATCAATACATAGCCCATTGAATAAAATTGCATAACAAGATGTGGTTACAATTGCAGATTCCAATATTTTGATTTGTAGTAGTTTGAACATCACAAGATGCAACTTCAGATCAAATATTTTTATGGCATGACTCCATGCCCAATAGTTCCAAGGCACATGATCTACTAGTTCTCTGCATCCCACAGGGGGAAGAAGTCCTCAGTTGGATCTGATGTTGTAGCTTTTTCTTGTCAAAGAAAGGCTACAATTTTTTTGAAATTTGCTAATTAATTTCCTAGACAAATTCTTGGATATATGCATGTTGTGATGGAAAAATGGTTATTATGTAATATGTTGGATTGTTTTTAATAATATTTTTTTAAAATAAATTTAATTTTATAAACAAGATTATTTATATTTTTTATAAATTTATTTATTTAATATATTAATTGTATTATTAGAGACATATTGGGTTTGCCACACTATTTCTAAGTTCACTAATGAACTTTCCCATTAAGCACCAAACTCTGACTAATCAATGACAAGCTAAGCCATCGCATCAACTACCAAGACCAAGAGCTTACACGATGAGCACAATTATGTTTGCACAATGATCTGAAGATTGTCAAGATCCCATTGGAAGGGGAAGATTGAGGGTTCACATTTATTGAGGACCCCCAAACTTATCTGAGCTTTAATAGCTGTGGGGGTTCGCAATAATTGTTTCCCAAAACTACCTTGTCAACGTGGCAATTTTGTATGAATTGTGACACCCCCTGCTTCAAAACTAAATTTAGCCTGGGACCCCTCCTGTAATCTATTGTTGGTTTTAGTGATAGTGCAAGAGTTAATTATGTCAGGTAAGGTGATGGGTGGAAATAAGTTTCTTGAGGTGGCCATGCTAACTGCAAAGCCAAAGAATTTAAAATGCATAGATAAATGCAAAGATGACAAGTTTGAGGGTTCATAAAAATTATCTTATTGGTTGTAGGTCTTGTTATAAGGATGAATCAAGGTTCAAAAATATATTGCAAGCCACAGAGAAAAGGATTTTTTGGTAGTTTCTCTATTTCACATGTGGTGGCATAGATGTTGGCAACATCTTCACAGATAAACATAAATTTGGGATTGGAATGAAAGGCTGTTTTATAAACTCTTGGTGAATAATGTAAAAGATTTATTCCCCATTGTTTACACTCCAAGTGTTGGCGAATCCTATCAAATATATGGATCAATCTTCAGTCATCCATAGGGTCTTTACATCAACTTGAAAGAAAAAGGGATTTGGGGATCTTGGATACCAGGGTATGACATACTTATTGGGAAATTATCTCTATACATTGATCTTGGTGAAGTTTGTCCTTCATCGTGTCTTCCAACAATAATTGATGTTGGGACTAAGAATGGAAATTTATTGAATGATCAATTTTATATAGGTCTCTGGCAAAAGCACACTACTAGCCAGGAATACTATGACTTCCTCCATGAGGTCATGTGTACTGGAAAATAAAATTATGGATAAAATGTTCTTATCTAGTTTAAAGACTTTGCGAATCATAATTACTTTGTGTTGCTAGCAAAATATTGGAAAGCAACCATCATATTCAATAGAGAAATCACAAATGTATTTTGGGAATCCTAGGAACATAATATCCAAAGGAAAGATCAGGAACTGTAACAACCCTGGAGAAAATTCCATGTAAAAATATATAAATACCACAGATGATGGGACACGTATTCCAAGCTGGGCAAGACATCCTAGGGGGTGTTCATTTGGTTGTTTATGGCTAAGGAAATTGGCAAAGGCAATGGCTAAGGCATTAAAGAGGCAAAAAGGTATTTTGGCACATTTATTTATGAAAATAATGGAAATTAGGAGAAAAGGAAGGTGAAAGGTCACATTTTGCATGTGAGGAGGAAATTGAAGGAAAATAATGGAAAATGAAGAAAATAGAGGCCTCATTAATAAAAAGGCTTATGAGGATCAATGGGCAAGACTTGGTCAGTTTAGTTTTGGAGCTCTCTCATTATTCTCTCTCTCTCTCTCTCTCTCATACTCTTGGTTACTTAGATTTTTCTTGGAGCACTTTGGCATTGGAGCAAGAAAGGCAAAGAAGGAAAGAGGAAGCAAGGATCAAGCGGCTACAATAGGCTTCATTGCAGGTATCAACTTTCATGTGTATTTTCCTTGCTAGATTTGGCATGCATGGTATTGCATGTGTATTTTCCTTGCTATATTTGGCATGCATGGGATTGCATGTGTTTCTTTCTACCATGACATGGGTTTTTCTAGGTGTGACAGTATTTTCAGCTTAGCCTTGCCATTTCCTGATAACTTTGATGAGATGGGTTCTCTCATGCGTTTTGTGGGGGATGACCGGATTGGATTCGAAGCTGAGTGGGGTGGATCTACGAATTAGAAAACACATGGTGGTAGTGGTCCTTGAACCAGATTGAGGATGCATGAAGCCACTGACCTAGTGACCCCTGAACCAAACTGTGGGTTGCAGTAAATCCATATTGTGTGCCTCGGTGGGCCTAGGAATCCTTGCCAGTGAATGGCGGGATATACGGTAAAGCCAAGAGGTGTATTTTCTCTCCGTTGGGCCTAGTGATTCTGGGATGGAATGCATGGTAAAGCCTGGAGAGTATGTCTTGGTGTAGGGCCTAGTGATCCCTAGATCAGACTGCAGATGCACGGTAAAGCTTGAGAGACTAGGAGGCACTCAAATTCCTCACAGTGTAGGCGGAGAACTCCGGTGGCATCCACATTGATTAGTGTTTTTTTTGTGTTCTATGATTCCCACATTCATGCTTGGAATATGGCACAGGGGTGATTGGCTAAAGAGAGACTTGGCTTAGCTAATCTATGGTCGGGTGGAACGTGGTAGTCTCATCACCAGCTAGTTCATTGCATTTATTAATGAAAAATTCATTCCCTTGATTTTCATGTGAAAATGTACTGATATATATATGGATTTTGATGGATGATATGTTTATTGTATTTCTATTCCTACTATGTTCTTTATATGCACATTTACCTTGGAGGGTGTTATAAGTGGTATCAGAGCATGGTTCAAACACTTAGATTGGATGGGCTCTATCATAGGTAAAATGAAGAACAAAGGTTAATTTTTAGACCTTTCTGTCATATCTGTTATAACTTTTCTTCTGTGGAATATTAGAAGTTGAAAATTTGTCCATACTAAAAGTAAATCCCACTGATAATGTGATAAAAATTTCAGATATTGGTTCACAATACTTTAGGAATTATGATCTAAGGAAGATGACCTTCCTGAATGCACCTTTAAATAGGTCACGTTGACATTTTTGTTATAACTTTTGTTCTGTGCACTCTCAAGAGCTGAAAGTTTTTCCACAATGAGAGGAAATCCCACATATATTGTGATAAAAAATTCAGACATTTATTCACTATATTTTAGGAGATATGACCGCTGTAAATCGAGCTTTCTAGATACTCCTAGAATTGTGCACCAAATAGGATTGTGTGGGTATTTTGTTATAACTTTTCATCTATGAAATATTAGAAGTTGAAACTTGAACCATAGTGAGGGAAAATACCATTGATCATATGATTCAGTTTCCATAACTTGTACTACTATAGTTTAGGATATATGCATTGAATCATTCACTATATTAGTTTGCATGCAAAGTGTTTGATGAAATGCTTAAATGGTTCAATGATTAATTGCATACAAACTGTTTGATAAAATGCCCCAATGAGTATGTTGTTTGTGGTTGGGGATAGCATTGATGTGTAATAGTATTGTTGTAGTGATATATGCTTACTTTTATGCAAATAGTTTGCTATATTAGTTTGCATGTAAAGTGTTTGAAGAAATGCTTACATGCAAATGTAATAGTATAGTAGTTGTTTGAAGAAAAATGTAAAAGTATGGTAATTGTTTGAAGAAAATGTTATTTTTTAAATGCAATAGTATTGTAGTATGATAATATGGATGTATCTGATCTATGACTATTTGCATGAAAATAATTTGAAGAGCTACATGTAGGGAATTTGAAAGGTTGCATGCAAGGAATTTAAAAAGTTGCATGTACGGAAATGGAAAAGTGGCATGTTTTTAGTTATTCTGTTACAAGTGGAATAAGTGCAATGTTTTTGACTTACTCTCATACAAATGTATGAGAAATAAAAGTAAATTTATTTTCAAGTGTGGTTAAATTTAGTAGAGCTTTAGAGATTCCATTTCCATAATTGGACATAGGAGATCAGGCCATTATAGTAGCTTCCTCCTTCTACCTTAGTGTGGACCATGGATAATATGGGGGTATGCTTATAGGATGTTATATTGGTGAATTCTAGTTTCAAATTAATAGACACGATGTCTTCATTTTTAGAACATGTGACTAACTGTGTATGAATTATATGTTGCTTACATGTTGATTTCATGGTACCTACTCACATCCTTATATGTTAGGTTACATTTTTGAATATTTTGATTACATGTATCAGTCTTGTAGGTTGATTACGAGAATTGATTGCTTATGTTTGACTACATGCGTTTATGCATAGGTATAGTTGATTTGGCATTGCTTATGCATACTGTTGGTTGCATGTGGCAATGCATACAATGGAGTAATGATTGTTGTCATGAATGAGGTCATGGTTTGTGTACTTGACATGGTCATGCATTGATGACTGGACTCTAGCTAGAATGATGTGTAAATAGCTTGGTACTCATCTTTTATGTGTTTATATGTAGTTGTTATGCATGTATGGTATTGGTTACGATTATGCATGTATAGTAGGTAAAACATGCATTGTGAAGTCATTGTATGCAGTTTAGGTCATCATGGTGCTATTGGTTGTTATGATGCTAATGATTTGGTTGAGATAAAGCAAGAGATACATATCATCAAAGTGAAGTTGCAGCATTGGACCTCGAGGCAAGGGAAAATCATCATAACGGTATTGCATTTGGGCATGCAGGTATGTAAGTTAAGGATTTTTATATGCGTTAGGTTTATGTACATGTCTTTTGATGTTATGGTTACATTCATGATAGTTGTTGGTTGATTAGTGTAGTTATATGCACATGTGTCAGATAGTCAAGAATGATAGTAACACGTAGTTGTATGCATTGCTATTGTTGTTTTATATTAGATAACCCAATGATTATGCTATATGTTGTTGATGAGTATGTTATAGGTTAACTTGTTTATTTTTATATGACAGTTAACTTGATGATTCGGTTTTATGTTGTTGATGAGTATGATATGTAGGTTATTGTTATTATATGTTATTAACTTGATGATTAGAGTTATTTCATTGAGATCTTGATGCCGTAATTTGGATTGATCATATGTGTGATGGTTATGTTCATTGCATTGAAGATATTGATGTTATATGTATTGTGTTAACCAGGTTTGACCTATGTAGATGGTTATGGTTGTGATACTTAGGGATGAGATGACATATCTGTGATGTGGTGTCGTATTAATTTAAATTGATCATACATATGTGATTATTATGCATGAACGACAAATGCTTATGAGCCTATAATATGAACATGTTAGTTAGTTAATGTTATGGATAGCATGATTTATGTTGACATATTGTAAAGTTATATCTCGCTAACTAGATTGATTATGCAGACAAGATAGCCTCCCTTGAGGTACACTAAGGTGTGAGTTTGCTTATGTATTATACTTGGTGTTTCATGGTTGATTATGTCAGTTATTTGGTATTTGATTGTTTGGTGCCTATTATGTCATCTAATTGATTTATATAACATGGTATGTTTGCAAGTGGTTGAATGATTGATGAATTTATTAATATGAGTATGTGTTCAAATGATTTGTTTTACGATTAGTGTACTAACATGTATGTGTTGAGACAGTTGATATGTACTTGAATGTAGTTGATAGTTGTAGCATTATGTCTAACGACTATGGATTATAACATGATTGTTTGTAAAAGTTGATTTCAAATTGATAAATATGATTGTAATGATATTTTGAACATGTGGTTGACATCTGTGAGCATGATGCAGGGAGTTGCATGGCAAGAGAGGTTGCCATGAAATCTTGAAGAAGGCCCGGGTTGAGCTTTCCCTGGGAACCATGGGAATTGAGTCATGGTGTTTGTTGTTAGACTTGTGCTTTTGGTATTTTATGAATTTTTGAGCTTGATTTGCAGCTTTGTTTATGTCTAGCGTATGGCCATACCACTTTGCTTGTAGAGTCATGTTGCTTGGTTTTTAAGGTCTTCTTCTTGTTTGTTTCTTGTCTTGCCTTTTATGTTTTGAGTCTTCGGAATTGGTTGGGAAAGAGGAAATTTGATGGAAATTAGGAGTGATGTGTGGTACCCAACCGATGATATAAGACCTAGATGAAGCTTTGTGCATGAGTAAGCGCAACGGAAGGTAAGATTATTACAGTTGGTTGGACTGGTTGGGTCCATTGTGGTAAATGGACAGTAGTAGTGCAGACACAAGAAATGTAACCAGAAAAGGTAAAGTAAATGGATCAGAGGTGTCATATGCTTTGGCTATGTTGGGAACTATTGTTCTCAATGATTGTGAGTAAATAAAGGAAGTTCTCTTAACCTAGACTTTATGTTATTTGGTAATTATGTTATGATCATGATTATGCTGATGTTTATATATGTATACATGAATGTATGTATGTCGTTGTCTGACAGGATCATGATTGTTTTATGCTAACATTTATATATGTACGTATGTATCCATATATCTATGTTACTATCTGACAGGGTTGTCAGGTATCATTCTTGTGAAGGAATGATTGCTTATGCAGGAGAACGACATGAAGAGGTTCCTGGTCTATGAGGAATCAATTGGAAAGAGTAGTCACGAAAAATATATGAGGTCAACATCATGTGGATATGAATTGATATTGTATACTTGTATTATGCCTATGTTTATGTTATGACAGGTAACACTGAAGGATACACCAATGGAGTGAAAGTAGTGTGGTTTGCGACATGCTAGGATAAGCATAGATGAGATACCAGAAGCAAGGTTTCTTGGTAAGGACAATGTGGTTTTGGATGTGTTGTACTATTGTTGTACATACGTTGTATATGTTGTACATGTTGCATCTATGATGTGTGCACTTGTGGTGTTGTGTATACATAACATGTGTACATGTTATTCATGCAATGTTATATATAGGATGGTACAAATAGGGTTGTGTGAATATTGCATATGGGGTGTTGTATACATATTGTACTGTCTTCATGATGTATATGCGACATGTGTGCATATGGTGCTCTGTGCATGTTGGATATGCAGTGCTATGTACGGATGATGCTATGTACATGTTGGATATGTAGTGCTATGTACATGTGGTGTTGCGTGCATGTTGTACATATGGTGCTATGTACATATGGTGTTGTGTGCATGATTGTACAAGTGGTGTTGTGAGCATGTGGTGCCATGTACATGTTGTACATAAGGTGTTATGAGCATGCGGTGTTGTGTACATGTCGTGCATGTGATGCTATGTACATATGGTGTCGCGTACACATCGTGCGTGTGGTACTGTGTACATGTGGTATTGTGTACACATTGTATAGTGGTGTAGTGTACATGTGGCTTTGTGTACACATTGTGTAAGTGGCGAAGTGTAATGTGATGTTTTGAACATGTTGTGCATGTGGTGCAGTGTATAAGTGGTACTATGTACATGTTGTACATATGGTACTGGTGTACATGTGGTATTGTGTGCATATCGTTGATGTTGTATTATGGGCATGTGGTATTATGCATCATGTAGTCATGGTATTGTGGTGTGTGTACTCATTGTGTAGTACTCTGTGTAGGCATATGTATTGAGTTGTGTCGTACACTAGGTGTAGGTGTATGTGTTATATGTCAGGTGTAGATGCATGTGTTGCATGGAGTTTCATGTCATGTGTGGTCGTATGTGTGTGATGCACACTATGCGTATGTGCACATGGTTGAGGAGAAGGCAATGGATGTTTTTTAGGTGTGGAAACCAATCCAATGTGTTCCAGAAAGAACCAAGGTATAAGTAAGGATCGGTGAAGGATAAGTATCGGTATTGTATTTCAATTTTAGTATGCATGTGAATTATGATTATTTGTATTTCGATTTTAGTATGCATTTGAATTATGATTATGATTTATGATCTATGATTATGGTTTATGATCTATGATTCTAGTTTATGATGGTTACATGTCATTTATGATTATGATGGTTGTGTTTGAGCTAACCTATTGTGATACCTTTATATATGTTGATTTAGTCAAGATGCCAGTTTGACTTCTTGTGATAGGAAGAGAACAAGATTCCAAGTGTATCTTATTGACGAAATACCAATGAGGTATGATTTGAATTTGTTTCACTTTATTTTGAATCTAATGGAAGTTATGTTCTTGGTACAGGAAGCATGAACATGCCCAGTTGAGTGGTCGAAATCGAATGCAAGAATTAGCAGCAGCAGATAAGGAATTGAAACACGTGGCAGTGTGTTGGTAAAGCATGTCAGGAGCAGGGCCATTGTGGGACACTGGTACCCAATAGTGTCAATTGATTGGCATGAGCATGCTATGACTGGTATGGTAGTTTTGAGGTAGGTATATGCCTTGATCTTTGAATCTTTTGATGCAAGGAGGACTTGCCAAGGGATGGACTGCCCAGGATGGGGGTGCCAGCAGAACTTGGAAGGTGAGTGAATACACGTAAGGGGTGACTGGATTCCCAAGGGACTATGTAGCAGAGAAGAAAAGGTCCCATATGGATTTGTTTTGGTCATTAGCATTCCTAGATGGAATCAGATGCACATTGGGAGTGCGCCCTGGAACAATGAGTCAGTAACTGTTCGCTGAGAGGACAAGTGGCACGGGATTATAGCGCTAGACATTAGATGCAGATTTGAACTTGCAGTGGATTCTGGACATGCTGGGAAGGGGGTGGATCCTAGTATTATTTTGAGGGTGGAGGTGTGAGCCTCTAGATTCCCTTATGATGGATTCATATTATTTTATTTTTTGGTTCAGAAAATGTGCATATGTGGATATGTGTATATGTGGTTACTGTAAATACCATAATGAGCTATGTTATAAAGCTCCATTATGCAGTATGTTGTCATGTTGTCATGATGTTTTGATTTTGAGCAGATCTTTCATTGTAAATACTACAACAAGATGTGTTATAAATCTCCATGGGTAGTATGTTTTGTCTTCAATGCTCTTTTGGCTATAGGTGTCATTGAACACTGATGACGGTGTTCCCCCAAGGGGGAGGGTTCTGTAACAACCCTCGTGAAAATTCCATGTAAAATATATATAAATACCACGGATGATGGGATATGTATTCCAAGATGAACAGTGGGCAAGACATCCTAGGGGGTGTTCATTTGGTTGTTTATGGCTAAGGAAATTGGCAAAGGCAATGGCTACGAAATTAAAGAGGCAAAATGTATTTTGGTACATTTATTTATGAAAATAACGGAAATTAGGAGAAAAGGAAGGTGAAAGGTCACATTTTTCATGTGACGAGGAAATTGAAGGAAAATAATGGAAAATGAAGAAAATAGAGGCCTCATTAATAAAAAGGTTTATGAGGATTAGTGGGAAAGACTTGGTCAGTTTAGTTTGGAGCTCTCTCATTATTCTCTCTTTCTCTCTCATACTCTTGGTTACTTAGAGTTTTCTTGGAGCACTTTGGCATTGGAGCAAGAAAGGCAAAGAAGGCAAGAGGAAGCAAGGATCAAGTAGGGAAAAGCAGGATCAAGCGGCTACAATAGGCTTCATTGCAGGTATCAACTTGCATGTGTATCTTCCTTGCTATATTTGGCATGCATGGGATTGCATGTGTTTCTTTTTTACCATGGCATGGGTTTTGTAAGGTGTGACAATTTTTTTAGCCTAGACTTGCCATTTCTTGATAGCTTTGATGAGATGGGTTCTCTCATGCATTTTGTGGGGGATGGCCAGATTGGATTCAAAGCTGAGTGGGGTGGATCTCCGAATTAACAAGCACATGGTGGTAGTGGTCCTTGACCCAGACTAAGGATGCACGAAGCCACTAACCTAGTGACCCCTGAACAGAACTATGGGTTGCGGTAAAGCCAGATTGTGTGCCTCGGTGGGCCTAGGAATCCTTGTCGGTGAATGGCGGGATATATGGTAAAGCCAAGAGGTGTATCTTCTCTCCGTTGGGCCTAATGATTTCGGGATGGAATGCATGGTAAAGCTTGAAGCATATGTCTCGGTGTAGGGCCTAATGATCCCTAGATTAGACTATGGATGCACGGTAAAGCCTGAGAGACTAGGAGGCACTAAAATTCCTCACGGTGTAGGCAGAGACCTCTGGTGGCATCCTCATTGATTAGTTTTTTTCTTTGTGTTCTATGAATCCCACATTCATGCTTGGAATATGGCACGGGGGTGATTGGTTGAAGAGAGACTTGGATTAACCAATCTATGGTTGGGTGGAACGTGGTAGTCTCATCACCGGTTGGTTCATTGCATTTATTAATGAAAAATTTATTTGCTTGATTTTCATGTCAAAATGTACTAATATATATATGGATTTTGATGGCTGATATGTTTATTGTATTTTTGTTTCTATTATGTTGTTTATATGCACATTTACTTTAGAGGGTGTTACAGGAACCTTGAAAGAGAATCTTGCAATCATCACTCCATAAATAGAAGAGTTGTTATTAAGGAAGGAGAAGTGCATTAAGTAGTTTACAGAAGTGAAAGGACAAATTCAAAAAATATCTCGAACTATTCCAGGGTACTCTCAACAAAATGATGTTTTGTTCAACTCAATCAATGGGGAACAATATGACTTATAACTTAGAAAATTAGATTAATATCATGCACACCTTCAAGCACTCCAGAAAGAGAAGAGTGACCACCTTCACAAGGTTCTGGAATACGTAAATGAGGTGCATGAATTTTGTGTGATACTTGGTATGGAATTCTCGAAAAATGTGAGTAAGTACATCCAATTTGCCTGAGTCAACTCCTGGATGGACAAAAAATATTAGCAACAAGACATTGGAGAGATTGTCACAGACTATTCATACATTGAAAGATGAAAAGAAACTTTGAATTAAAAAGTTGCAAGACCTTGGAACATCTTTGGTTGAACTTTGGAATGTAATGTATACTTCAATGGAAGAAAGAGAACGATATAGAAATGTTGTATGCAATCTTGGAGCATTAGATAATGAAATTATGAGTTTATGTGCTCTTGCACTTGATATCAATGAGGAGGTAGAGGTGGAAGTTGAGAGATTGAATTTGTTGAAGGAAGAAAATTTAAATGTTCTGATAGTTGAACTCAAGAATAATGCAAAAAAAACTGTAAAGTGAACAACGCAAGCTCAAATACATATCTTAGATTTAAAAAAAAAAAATAGAAAATGTGATATATATCTATATCTATATATATATATATATATCTATATATATATACATACATACATACATATATATATATATATATATATATATATATATATATATATATATATATATATATATATATATATATATATATATATATATATATATATATATATATATATGTCAAGTATTTCATTAGCAATAGAAACATTGAGCAAGGCTTCAAGCAATACTGAACCACCATCAAAAAAGGAGAAAAATAAGAAGGAAAGTCCACAGGAAGGCCTAAAGAGGAAAATGAGCCATGTTCAACACAATGACGAATTGATTAGGGAGGCAAACAAATATGTCAAATATCTCAATACTAAGGACAACAATGCTTTATTTAGAAGTATTCGATGCCAATTCTGTCTCAGAGGATTATAGGGGAGAATATCCATTTCAATGAGAACAGATCCATGTGTCCAAATTCAAACTAACACCCATCCAAGTGTCTTTTGGATTCTTGGCATCCATTCTCAGGTTTTATTTGACTTATTAGCAGTAGAAGGATAAGTATGAAAGCATATCTAGAGGACACTAGGAATTTTACAAGAAAGAAAAAAATCAATTCTTTAAAAGATTCATTGATAAAATTACAGAGGGAGAGGCATATTGGAGTTCCTTGTGGGTTGCTCAGGTACTCGTGTCTTGTATCTGGACTGCCCAGAGCTTGTGAAGCTAAATATAAAGACTTCCAGCAACCTTAATCCTATGGAAATGTTGCTACATTATCCTGCCCTATAAGTAGTACATATTGCATACTATGATGAGATAAAATGTTGGTTTGCATCACTGTGGAAATAAATATGGAGGTATTGGCGATTAATTCAAAGGATGAGAGCATTTAGGCAAAGTATTTTTCAATAAAATAACATTTGGAGATGGAAAAACTTTGTAAATTTTACTTCAAATATAGGTGGAAAAACTTGTCTTATTTCCTAGGAATTAAACAAATTTTCAAAGAGCAGACTCAAAAGTCCAAGCAACAAATTAGGATTCAATAAACCAATTTTAGCATATTTATGCACAATTTTAGTCGTTAAAATATCTAATCCAAATTTGAAGGAAAAATATTAGTCAACAGTCTATTTAAATCTCAATTTCAAGGGGACAGTTCTAGATTTCCTGCAATAGCTCAGAGATTGTTTGTATTTTTAGTATATAGTTTAGATTTTCATTCCAAAAATATTATAATAGTCTAGGAAAAATATTTTCTATATATTCTTTAATTTTGAATGAACAAGGGTTGGATTTTGATGCCAAAACCCTGCCATTTTTCTAAAGACTTCTATTGCAATTTTTTTATTTAAAGGTTTTTGGCTTTAGTTTTATGATAGAATTTGTTTCTTATATATGTATTTTCCAGTGATTTCGTAATATTTTTAAGGTAATATAGAAGAACCGGAAAAGGCCAGGTTGAGGATCAACCTCCCTGATAACCTACTACAAAGTTATTATCTACACCGAGACTAGCTAATTAAACAGGTTGCATAAATTAGTACCTCTACATCATTAAATTATTGCCTTCTATCATCTCTTAAACATATCTATGTGTGTTAAAAATATTCTTATGTACACATTTTCTCTTTCTAGATTATTAAGTATTCGGGGAGGATACTTGATTATCTAATTTCTCTTTTATTCCTCTACCAAACTCTTTATAGCTATGCTATTTTTTCGAAGTTATCATTGGCACTTTGATTAAACCCCAACAAGAGAGGGATTTATTTCTGAGCAAAGATTGGATACTCATCAATGACCACCTATACAAATCCTAGATCTGGCCATTGTGCTCCATAGGTTGTTGTCCAGTGACATCGAACATCATTAAAAATCCTCATAATATTGAGGGAGACCCCTTTGGTTTGAGGGGAAGCTTGAACCTAAAGTTTGGTTGAATTAGTTTCTCACCACAGTTTCATAGCCATGAAATGCCTTCGACAAGAAAATACAACAGTCTAAAAATAAGGGAATACCACTCATGTGATAGGTTGAGGAATGCCCTAGAAAGGACCCCACTCTACAAGATAATTGTTAAAAGGTTGAAGATCTATTGGATAGGGCTAAATCTCAGTCCTCCATTGTTATTGGGCCTACAACAAAGAAGAGATTAGGCACATGAACAAAGGGAGTGGGAAACAGTAGAGGAAAATGCAGGGTTTTATCCACAAGAAGGCAAACCATCTGAGGTGCCTTTGGATGTCAAAGAGGTCACTAGGGCCATGCTTGAGCTCTGTTAGAGTCGGTCTCTTCGGCCCTCTATCAGAGATCAAAATCTCTTTTGTTGCATTTCATTTTAGGGATCTCATTCATGTTCAGTCATTTTCATTCCATTAGGAGCATCGATCTTCTGATGGAAGGGTCTTGTCACTCATCTCCCTCATGTCGTGTACCTGTTGGTTCATGTCTGCTCATCAAAGTCAATTTTAAAGTCATGTACAGTCTTGTTTAGTCTTGTGGCTAGCAAAGAGTCATTTTAGTCATTAGGTCTAGGGTTTCACAAGTTTAGTCTTCAAAATGGCTAATAATGCCAACAGGCACATGAGGGAGGTTCGAAATAAGTTTTCATTGCAAAATTTCATCGTAATAATGCTCGATCATGACTTTTCTTTAAAACTCTGTTTTGAAGAAAAATCGTTAATTTCATCCTTTGTAATAAATATCATGTAATTTTCCAAAGTTTTTTCAGTTGTAAAGTTTTCAGGTATAGCCCTGGTCACCTGTGCTAAATTCCATGCCAGCTATCCCTGCAAAAGATAGACAAGATTCATCATCAGTTCAAAAAATCACAAGGAAACAAAAACAAAATTCTTTTGTAAAAGTGCCAAAGTTTTCAAACAGTGGGTTTTCTTCAAATCAAAAATCAAAGTTCATGCCATAAGAGATATGTTTGTGTTTCAATAATCCAATTACATGCCAAAGACTTTAGTGAAACAAAGGAAAATCATGGAAGAAGCAAAAGTCAGTGTGAAAAGCCGAAACTGTGGTGAAGCTAGTCTGCGCGGCGCATTGGGAGGTAGTCGCATCGCATAGGCATGTCGCGGCGCATAGAGCCAATTACTACAGTGTAAAATTGAACGTCTGCGGTGCATACAGCCTACATGGCGCATTGGGTTGTGCGCGCGACGCATAGGGCCTACAAGCAAAAATTTCATCACTTCTTCTAAAAATTTCAAACCAACTCAGTTTTCCTCGCACCAAGTAAGTTTGCAAGGCTATGAATTGATATTAGCTTGTGTTTGGTGTTGTTTGGAGGGAAGAATATGAAAGTTTAAAAGTTGAAAACATAAACCCTCTCATTTTGATAGAAACTGCCTCTTAGGGTCTGAATTTGAGTGTTAAAATTTGACGTTGGTGCCAAGTATTTCAAATCTTATTCCTTTCCTATGGTTCCTTTCCCCTTCACTGTCATATTATCATTTTTCAATCCCTTATTCCCTAACACCCCAAATCCCTTATTCCTAAGTTCTATTATCCCTATCCCTAAACACTACCATTTCTGATCATTATCCCTTTCCCCATATCATTTGCAAAATCCCTAAATCCCCAATTCCCAATAGTCAAGTGATTATTATTGCACACCTTAATTTTACTTGACAAACTCCACTTTTCCCACTGTTCCATATTCCTCACAGTCCCTCATTTGACTTTGACACATTTGGAAAAATAAAATAAAGCACCAAACTCTTCATTTTCTCCTCAGGCGACATAGATGAAGAAGGCATCAAGGAGGCGTGAAAAGGCATGATTTTGTTCGAATCTTCTTTGGGTGAGTATAGTACTTGATGAGGCACTTTCAGCTCAAATTTCAAGGAATTTGGAAAAAAAAATTGTCATTTTTGAATTTTTTTGGTCACAAAACAGATTTTCCTGCCTGACGCGTTGCGCCACTTGGCGCACGCTTATAATTGGGAGATCCTTTGCAAGAAAAATTTGAAATTTTGGATTTTTTATGGAAAGTTATGCATGCTCATGAATTACCTAAGGATTTCATCAAGTTCTGGGTTGCCTAAAGGGTCAAAAACACACAAAAAATGACCTTTCTGCCACCTTTTGCACCCATAGGAAGCAGTGTTGGGAGATTGGATTTTTGGAGGGGCAAATGGGCACCAAATCTAGAAATTCCACTTGGGTTGGAAAGTAGACAGGAAGGGCTTTCCAACGAGCTATCATGAGCTCGATTTGGACTTCGAGAAGGCCCTCAAAATCAGCCTCAAAGTTTTGCTATGCATATAGATTTCAGGTGCGGCGCATAGGGAAATTTGGCCTATTTTTCACTCAGCAGCTCAGAATTTCGACCAGTTTTGACTAGTTTTACTTTTTGATGTTACTATTGATCTAACTTGATGTAATTTCATGATCATGATATAATTTTGGCACATTTTTACTTGTCTTAGTAGATTCATTCACCAAAAGGTGAAATGTGAGTGAATGAATCAGTTTCCTTTTATATAGAGGCAAGTTGTTTCATTGCGTATTTTTCAGTTCCTTGTTTAGCTATGCTTGAAACAGCTACTAGAATGATGAGCTCGACTTCTAGAGGCATGGGAAGGAGTTAGGCTTGTCTATATCTTGTAATTTCTCAGTCATTTTCAGGGTTGGACACTTGGGATTGCTTGACACTCCATTGTACATCTAATTTCTGCATTTTTGGCAAAGGAAAGACCAGGGTTTTGCAGCACTTTTTGGGATTCCTGTGGCTCTGTGTTTTGATGGTGTTCCTCTCTATGTAATTTGTGAGTTCACTGAAATTTATGTGCATCATTTTCTTTTCTCTTTGCTTCTGAAATTAAACAAATGAGTGATAAAGGTAGAATTCATTAGCTTGTTGTGCTCTTCCTGTTAGTTTTGTTTAATTTTCAATGTTTTCCTCAATTTGAAGAGGATTCTTGGTACCCTCTTGCCCTCTTCAGCTTCTCACCGGTCTGAAACCTCCACCTTTACAAATTAAAGCATCAAAACGATTGCCTTTCTTGCCCCAATCAGAACTCTGCAAAACTGGCCTTCATCCCCGGACCCAAAATTGTCTTTCCCTTGATTCCAACAAAACCCTCAAAAAATCAAATCAAATCCTTTCACTTCATACCTAGCCTAACATCAGAAGATATTTAGTCATCTCAAGCCCCCATCGATCATAATCTATTGAGATTGACCCGTAGAGAGCCCTCTCCTGTCCTCGTAGGGATAGCTACAAGGCTGAGCGTGGTTTGATGTTGCCCCTGGATCTTACCTTTTCAACCTGAGGTAAATCTAGGTACTAACATAGTGGCGACCATACTAGGGAAGAAAGTTTATTTTCATTGTTTGGCTTTGTAGACTACAGACGGAGCCTGAAGTTAGCTAGGTAGCCTTCAAAATGCTTTTGCTTTGCATTAGCACAAGTAGATAAATGCTGCTTCAGTCAATCTCCGGTATAGTTTATAAACTGAACATCTGATCTAAACGATCACCCCAGTACATGTATCAAGTTAGATCTGATTGTTGATGGTGAACAACGATCAGACACAGAAAGGCTGAAATCATTCACCTAGCGATTCCAAATCATTTTCGAGATCAGATCCAAAGAATCCACTGGAGGATGATCCTGACCAGCAAAAACATGAAAGGACAATATGGACAGATCAGGTATTCAAGTTGGAATTTCATCCAAGACATTTTGTTCTTTGTTATAAATTATTTCTTCTCTTTTCTCGAGAATGTCAAGAAGGCTTTGCAAAGTATCTTGTATTTGAGAAGAGATCCTTGGCCTGCATTTGATTCCTTCCCTTTGAAGATTGTAAATACCAAAGATTTGCATGCCTTTGAGCTTGATCAAGATCCTTTTTCTGAAGCTTGTGATGACCATCATCAAAATGATGAGCCTCAAGAGATCAAGACTGATTCTACAACTTCTGTACATACCCCTATACCTTGTAAAATTCCTGATTGATACAAGCCTCTAATTTTACCTCCTATATCCCATGCTTTCCCTAAAAATCATGACCTATATCTACCAAGATTTTATGGTGAACGCGACAACATCATTGCTGAGAGACATGTTCTGAATTTTGAGTCTTTTCTTGATCTTTTTGAAGTTGATGAAGAAGATGTTAGTATAAGGCTTTTTGCTCTTTCTTTGCAAGGCAAAGTCAAGAGTTGGTTTAAAATCCTGCCTGATGTGAGCATCTCAGATTTCTAGGAGTTCGTCAAAGTTTTCCTCAATAGGTTAGTGGTAAGGCAAAACCCTTTCTTGATTATAGAAGAGTATAACCAACTGAAAAGACAACCGGGGGAGACAGTACAACATTTTTCTGCTAGATTTAACCAAGTTTATTATTCGATGCCTGTTAATATAAGATCTCCTCCTGGATCCACTCTCTTACACTACCCAACTGCCTTTGATCCGGAAATGGAGTTTCAGCTGAGAGAAAGGAATCTTGCAACACTTGAAGAGATGCAAAACAATGAAGTAGATGTAGAGGCTCATTTACTGATTCGAAGGGCAAAGTTGAAGGAAGAAGAGATGAAAAACACAGATCCGAAGGAATCAACATCTCTAGAGGTAAAGCTTGACGTTTTGGTAAGTGCAGTGTAAGATATGATGCAAAAGATCACCACAAGGAATGATTATGATGTTCAAGCCCATGGCTCACTGATTGAAGAAGAACAAGTTGCTGATCCAAAACATTTTCTTTCTTATCCCAGTTGTCATAGATCTGATAATGATTGTTTTATTGATCATCTTGGAGAAGAGAGATCTATTGATATGACATGTATGCTTGATGATGTGTTTTATATTGATGATTTGCCTCAATTTGATCTGTATGATGATGATTATGTTCTCCAAACAGAAGCTAATCTTGCAGACAAACAAGCAATTAGTTTGTGGGAGGAGGAAGTTCACTTTCAGCAGCTCGAGTATAGTGATCAACTGATGCATATCAGCTATGACAATGGCGAGGAAACTGCAGCAAATTTTGAAGTAAGTGAAGGATCTTTGCCTTTTTGTTTTGATTCATTTCAGTTCATCAGAGACAATTTCCATGCAATCAGAAATCAACTGTCAACAAGTCTTGATCTGGACCATATTGAGGGCAATAAAAACCTTGTTCAAGACTTCTCATATTCAGATTTCCAGCCCCCAAATTCCATTGATTGTCAAGTTGCACATGAAGACATGGAAGCTGACACATGTTATCAAATGATACAAGATGATTCCATACCATTTTATTTTGAATAATTTCAGTTTTTGAAGGGTAAATTGCATAGTAAATATTCAGATGAACAGCTAGTAGGATGTCAAACAGTTTTAATGGATACATCACAGCAGTCTTCTCAAATTTTTGATGATCCTATTGCTCGTGTGTTGGATAATGTTTGCTGTAAAAGTTCTTCCCCATTGGTTAACCATGTGCCAGATAAGAATGTTGATAATAATCTTATTCAAAAGTCGCCTTGTCTTGTTTAACAGCTTGTTCATTGCATACCCCATACCAAGGTTTGCAGTCATATGAGGAGATTGATGAAGGAGACTTTTGTTCTGTTTGGAATCAGCAACAGAGTTTGGTTATTCACAAAATTCAGGATCCTTTTGACAGCTTGCTGCTATCACCAAAGAAGGATAGCATCGATGTGAGGAAAATCTTAATATCTAGCTATGAAGATTGCTTGGACTAGAGCAGTAATGTGTTAATGGAAATCAATAGTGATGTTTATGAAGATCCTTTCACAATATTCTTGAAGTCATCCAGTCAATTCATGCTTTGCAAGTTTATCAGCAGTCAACTTGATTCCAAGTTTCCATGGGAGTTGCCTTTCGATTCTTACCTTTTCCTGTGCATCAGGAAGCATTTGGGAAGAAATCAAATACCAACCAGGATGCTTACGTGGTTGCATTGGTTGTTCCATTTCACTTGATCGGGTGGTGAAAAGATCAATTAGAGTAGGTTTGATGAATAAGGTCAAATATGAGCATCTTTCCACTTTGTTAGTTATGATTTAGTCATGGTTGGTTTTATTATGGTTTTTAGTTTTAGTTTTGAGTCAGAGTCAGTCTGCATAATGTCAGTTTTCGTGTTTTGACTCCATTGCCCAATGGTTGAAGGCACTGTCTTCTCTCCCAAATATTTGTGGTCCTTGGCACCTCCAAGGAGCTACCATCTCCATTGGAGCCAATTTTCGAGTCGGTCTCTTCAGCCCTCCGTCAAAGATCAAAATCTCTTTTGTTGCATTTCATTTTAGGGGTCTCAGTCATGTTCAGTCATTTGCATTCCATTAGGAGCATCGATCTTCTGATGGAAGGGTCTTGTCACTCATCTCCCTCATGTCATGTACTTGTTGGTCTGTGTCTGCTCATCAAAGTCAATTTTAAAGTCATGTACAATCTTGTTTAGTCTCGTGGTCAACAAAGAGTCATTTTAGTCATTAAGTCTAGGGTTTCGCAAATTTAGTCTTCAAAATGGCTAATAATTCAAGCAGGCACATGAGGGAGGTTCAAAATAAGTTTTCATTGCAAAATTTCATCGTAATAATGCTCGATCATGACTTTTCTTCAAAACTCTGTTTTGAAGAAAAATCATCAATTTCATCCTTTGTAATAAATATCATGTAATTTTCCAAAGTTTTTTCAGTTGTAAAGTTTTTAGGTACAACCCTAGTCGCCTGTGCTAAATTCCATGCCAGCTATCCCTACAAAAGATAGACAAGATTCATCATCAGTTCAAAAAAAAATCACAAGGAAACAAAAGTAGAATTCTTTTGTAAAAGTGCAAAAGTTTTCAAACAATGGGTTTTCTTCAAATCAAAAATCAAAGTTCATGCCATAAGAGATATGTTTGTGTTTCAATAATCCAATTACATGCCAAAGACTTTAGTGAAAAAAAGGAAAATCATGGAGGAAGCAAAAGTCAGTGTGAAAAGCCAAAACTGTGGTGAAGCCAGCCTGCGCGGCACATTGGGAGGTAGTTGCGTCACATAGGCAAGTCGCGGTGCATAGAGCCAATTAATACAGTGTAAAATTGAATGTGCGTGGTGCATATAGCCTGCATGGCGCACTGGGTTGTGCGCGCAACCCATAGGGCCTACAAGCAAAAATTTCATCACTGCCTCCAAAAATTTCAAACCAACATAGTTTGCCTCGCGCCAAGTAAGTTTGCAAGGCTGTGAATTGCTATTAGCTTGTGTTTGGTGTTGTTTGGAGGGAAGAATATGAAAGTTTAAAAGTTGAAAACATAAACCCTCTCATTTTGATAAAAACTGCCTCTTAGGGTCTGAATTTGAGTGTTAAAATTTGACGTTGGTGCCAAGTATTTCAAATCTTATTCCTTTCCTATGGTTCCTTTCCCCTTCACTGTCATATTATCATTTGTCAATCCCTTATTCCCTAACATCCCAAATCACTTATTCCTAAGTTCTATTATCCCTATCCCTAAACACTACCATTTCTTATCATTATCCCTTTCCCCATATCATTTGCAAAATCCCTAAATCCCCAATTCCCAACAGTCAAGTGATTGTTATTGCACACCTTAATTTCACTTGACAAACTCCACTTTTCCCACTGTTCCATATTCCTCACAGTCCCTCATTTGACTTTGACACATTTGGAAAAATAAAATAAAGCACCAAACTCTTCATTTTCACCTCAGGCGACATAGATGAAGAAGGCATCAAGGAGGCATGAAAAGGCATGATTTTGGCCGAAGCTTCTTTGGGTGAGTATAGTACTTGATGAGGCACTTTCAGCTCAAATTTCAAGGAATTTGGAATTTGTTTTTGTCATTTTTGAATTTTTTTGGTCACAAAACAGATTTTCCTGCCCGACGCGTAGTGCCACTTGGCGCACACTTATAATTGGGAGATCCTCTGGAGGAAAACTTTGCATTTCTGGATTTTTTATGGAAATTTATGCATGCTGATGAATTACCTAAGGATTTCATCAAGTTCTGGGTTGCCTAAAGGGTCAAAAACACACAAAAAATGACCTTTCTGCCACCTTTTGCACCCATAGGAAGCATTGTTGGGAGATTGGATATTTGGAGGGGAAAATGGGCACTAAATCTAGAAATTCCACTTGGGTTAGAAAGTAGACAGGCAGGGCTTTCCAACGATCTATCATGAGCTCGATTTGGACTTCCGTAAGGCCCTCAAAATCAGCCTCAAAGTTGTGCTACACATACAAATTTCAGGTGCGGCGCATAGGGAAATTTGGCCTATTTTTCACTCAGCAGCTTAGAATTTCGGCCAGTTTTGACTAGTTTTACTTTTTGATGTTACTCTTGATCTAACTTTATGTAATTTCATGACCATGA
This sequence comes from Pinus tabuliformis, assembly GCA_031772625.1. Lineage (NCBI taxonomy): Eukaryota > Viridiplantae > Streptophyta > Pinopsida > Pinales > Pinaceae > Pinus > Pinus tabuliformis. Next base: position 444,083,553 of record CM062807.1, on the reverse strand, counting down.
TGTAATTTTGGCACATTTTTACTTGTCTTAGTAGATTCATTCACCAAAAGGTGAAATGTGAGTGAATGAATCAATTTCCTTTTATATAGAGGCAAGTTGTTTCATTGCGTATTTTTCAGTTCCTTGTTTAGATATGGTTGAAACAACGCCTAGAATGATGAGCTCGACCCCTAGAGGCATGGGAAGGAGTTAGGCTTGTCTATATCATGTAATTTCTCAGTCATTTTCAGGGTTGGACACTTGGGATTGCTTGGCACTCCATTGTACATCTGATTTCTGCATTTTTGGCAAAGGAAAGACCAGGGTTTTGCAGCACTTTTTGGGATTCCTGTGGCTCTGTGTTTTGATGGTGTTCCTCTCTATGTAATTTTTGAGTTCACTGAAATTTATGTGCATCATTTTCTTTTCTCTTTGCTTCTGAAATTAAACAAATGAGTGATAAAGGTAGAATTCATTAGCTTGTTGTGCTCTGCCTGTTAGTTTTGTTTAATTTTCAATGTTTTCTTCAGTTTGAAGAGGATTCTTGGTACCCTCTTGCCCTCTTCAGCTTCTCATCAGTCTGAAACCTCCATCTTTACAAATTAAAGCATCAAAACGATTGCCTTTCTTGCCCCAATCAGAACTCTGCAAAACTGGCCTTCATCCCCGGACCCAAAATTGCCTTTCCCTTGATTCCAACAAAACCCTCAAAAAATCAAATCAAATCCTTGCACTTCATACCTAGCCTAACATTAGAAGATATTTCAGTCATCTCAAGCCCCCATTGATCATAATCTACTAAGATTGACTCAGAGAGAGCTCTCCCTTGTCCTCGTAGGGCTAGCTACGAGGCTGAGTGTGGTTTGATGTTGGCCCTAGATCCTACCTTTTAAGCCTGAGGTAAATCTAGGCACTAACATGCTCTATATCAGTGAGTAAGTTTTTGAGAGGGTGAGAAACAACTTCAGCAGGAGGGTGATGAGGTTCCCCATCAATAGGTATATCATAAGGCCCATTTTTCCATCCTCCAACCTATAATTTCCTCTCTTTTTTCACATTTATTAACGTATTTTGACTATAATGTGATTAATAGGGAGGCTAAAGGATGATTTTTATACTTTGTGGCCTAATGTGGTTAATGTGAAAGAAAGAGAGCTCTTTTGAGTGAATTTACTGTGTAGAGGCATGTTGGAGGCATATGGAGGAGATCTAGAAGGATTATCCCCTACATTTTATCACCTACAACTTGACTTGGTCCCTAAAATCACTTATCTACAACTTGAGGATCTTCTAGTAGCCGATGCAATCAAGGAACTGTAAGGATCTAGGGGAGCTAGATCTAATTTTTTAGAGATTTTGATGGGAATAATTCCTCTTTCCAAGGAGGTTTCCCCTCAATAATTTTTGTATAAATAAACAAGCTTAAGGGCTTAGTAGGATTCAAACTTTTGGAGCAGATAGGAGCTACTAAGAGCTAGGAGCTTGACATTGCCATTTTAATTCCCTTTACATGATGTATATGAACTATGTTTTATGTCAATGAGAAGCTTACTATTATCTCTCATTTAAGTTTTTCTCAGAGGGTTGAGTTCCCTTGGGTTAGGGCCCAACCTATAGGTTGTAGTACCTCTTTGTGTATTTTATCCATGCATTGCCTTTGTTAGTAGCATCTCTTTTCTTTCTTGATAGAAATCTTCTTATAGAAGTTGTTGGTGTAGGCCTTTTACACAGAATTTTCTCACTGCTCCTGTACTCCTCGTTCCTTGATCGTGGAGGACCTCTACAGTGAACTCTACATGCTTTCCTTTCATGAAGAAACTCCCATTGTGTCCCTCTTCATGAGCAGATCAATTCCCTTTTGCACCATTTCCCCTTGAAACTTCTGTTTTGCCCAGTTTACAAGACTGACGCTAATGGCTCTTGTCTTCCTCGTGTAGATATGTAGGGACTAGCACTGTCCCTAGTGCTGAATGGAGCGACTGAGCTTTGTTCCAGTCACGTCAGTCCTCTTATGGAAAGTTTTTTAAATAAAGAGCCAAAGCTTCTAGCTCTAGAAGCTTTGTAACGGAAGTCTGGTAAATGGTTTGGCCAGATGGGGTCAAGGATGTCAGTTTGGGCTCCTTTCCCATATAATGATGGAACTACCTGAAGGGATAAGACCTTATCCCATGAGAAGAGGATCCATCTCCCGTCCATTCATCCTATATAAACCTCCCTTTTTCCCAAGCACAAGATAGTGTTAATGCTGGTGTGCTAGTGCTAATTAAGTTTGGAGTAAACAACAAGCTATTCATAGTTGTAGCTCTCTAGTTGTGTGAGGGAGAAGTGTGATTTGGTTTGGAGTGAAGCCTAAAGGGAAGAACCTTAAAACTATTGTTGTTGAGGCCATCATGGAATGCTAGAAGAAGTGTGTGGGAACCTGGTCTTGTTAGAGGAGAACAACAACGTCAAGACAATGGTTGTAATCTCTTCTTGATTCAATATATATATATATATATATATATATATATATATATATATATATATATATATATATGCAACTATCAATTGATTTGCTACATGATTTATCATCTTACATGTTCATGGCTTAATGTTTATTGACTTGTTAAGTAGGTTGAATTACAATTTGTCTATTATCATGGTTTTTGTTTGTTGTTGTTTACTTGTTTCAAGTGTTTGAAGAAGGAAGCGAGAGATAGCTGGAGCAAGCAAGCAAGGACATCATCAAAGAGGATAGACATAATAAGAGGTAGGCCCTATTAGTTGGTTCTAACCTAAGGAAATCTTCCATAGAATGTATCAGTTGTGTCTAGACTCATTATCAGGCTAGAGGAATTTGTTTGTGTCTGCACTTATAATTTTACTTCACCATAAATTGGCGACTCCACTGGGGATCCAATCCTTTTGTTTGTCTTAGATTTCATGTTTTCGTGTGAACTTTTCTAGTTCCACTTTTTCCCTTTGATTCTATTTATTTTCTCCTGCTTACTGGCCTGAGTTTGAAATTCATAGTAGCAGATCTGGTCCTTGTTTCATTTTTTTCTTGGCTCCTTCGATGAGCGTGTTTAATCCGCTGACAGTCGCGCCGATTAGCGCGATATGCTGAGAAGCAGTTGCACTGACCAGCCTCTGGCGCTTGTTGTCAGTTAGGCAGTCACGCTGATGCCTGTAAATGAATATTGTGGTTTTTCCCCAATCTTGGCCAGTGTGTTTTGCTCTCATGATTTTGACCCCAGAAGCCTTTTAGATCACTTTCTCCTTGACTAGAAAGTTGCTTTTCATTTGGTTTTGTTTGCTTGTTGGTTTATCATCATTTTGATTGATTTCTTGAGTCATTGAGTGGTTAGTGACACTAGGGAATCTATATTGTCATCCATTCAACTGTTTGTGGACTCAGTGAGTTGAGTTGTAGGTGTACTTACTCCTTGCATTTCGTTTGCAGTCCTTTTACGACTTTGACCTCCATTACACAAGTTTGAAAATTTTTTGTTTGCTTGTCTTAACGTTTCTTTTCCGGCATGGATTATGTTGCTTGTATTGTTGTTGGTAAAGTCGGTGCTTCATTAGTCTGAATGAGCCTCTCTTTTCATGTTTTCATTTGCTTGAAGAGCTAATTGTCTCGAAACTTTTTCATTGAAGTGTTGTATGCAAAAAGTTTATTTCATTGTTTCATGAAAAGTATGAAATTCTAGTTTGTTGTATATTTGTACTACGATAGCCTGCATCATTAGAGACTAGGATTGCATTGGAATTTGAAAAAGGAAAATAACTCTTTTGCTTTTGAAAGGACTGTTAGAAATGTGCTTGTTAGGAAATTAGGATTTGGAATGTATTTTTCATTGGTTTATTTTTTCGAAAAGTGTAGTGAAAGATCATTATGCTTTCAGTTGCATGGTTGTTTGCATTTGATTGTGTAGTTTCTACCCTCCCTAGTTTAGGAAATTCATCAAGTTGAAAGGGTCTTGTCTCATTTAGTTGCGTTTATGGTTCTCTGAGTTGCATCGCTAAGACCTGAAAACTAAAACATAACTCAAGATAAAATTTAAAATAAATTCAATTAACCTAAGGTGCATTTGACATTTAACGATGATATTTAGAAGGTCTAGGCTAAAGACATCTTATGACGTCTTTAAACTTAGTAGATGTCGTTATCTTTGGAATTAGACAACACTAGTATAGATTTTTGCTCCTCATAAAGTCGAGTATATAACGGGAGACCCCTCTAGGCTGCAATCCTTTATCCTTAGGAAGCTGAGTCAACCACCTTGTAAACATGATACACTGAACACAACATTTAGGGAGATTTCTTGCTCGTACTTCTCGGTTCGCTGGGAGGTATTCTGCAATTCATGGTTGCCTGGTAATCTTGTTTACCTAGATCATACAGAGTAGTCATTTGATCTTTTTGACTCAATAAACTTAAAATATAATTCGAGCACTTGTACTTTCGAGCTCGTTTCCAATCACAAGTGATAGAGTCATCTTTGTTTCTTTCTCGACTCTTAAAAAATGAAAGAGCACCAGTCTTTTTATGCATCTTAATAGTTGATTGCCCATGATCCGATAACACCCTGTTAGTCTTTTCTGAGACCAAATCGTGAATTTCCCTGAAGGGAACATTTTAAAGCCTTGGAGTTTATTTTTTTTTGTCGACTGAGACAAGGTCATTGTGGCTAAACAATCTGATTCACCCAGTTCCTCTTCCTCTCCTCCATCTGAAAGATAGTCTAAGGAGCTATTTCCTGAGTTACCAGAGTCACTCAAGGACCAAGGTGTTGAACTCAGGATTGTTCTGAGCATTCAACCTTTGTCATCTCATCCTCTGCCTACTTTAAATACTAGGTCATCTGCTAATCTTGGCCCAGAATATCTGGACGATCCTGTTCAAACTCATTTGAATTTTCCGACCACTGATAGTCAGCTTGGAATGGTTATCTACCCTTTGAATCCTTTGTTTGACCTTGTTGTGATATCAACGCAGCATACTTACAATCCATATGACCACCTTGGTGTTCCTTTGGAACTATCCCATTGTATTTCTTCGGCCATTCGTCATCGTTTGTTCCCAGATATGGAACTCGAAGGCGATGCTCCAGTTAACTCTCCATAAGAGTCAGAAGTTTCTACTCCACACATTGTCGAGGAGGAAGAGCTTCCTTTTCATCCTGAGGGTTTTCCCTATACAGGGGTATTCCCACCAGTTTTCCACCCAACTATGTGTCTTTGGCATAGTTGGTTTTGGGTACACCTAGTGCCTCATCACTTTACCATAACCCTATTTAGGTGTCAGGAGCCATGCCTACTTCAGGTCCGTTCATTGTGAACACAAATTCTCAATGGGCTGTTACCTCAGTCCCAGTGTAACCCACCATTCTGAGCACCCTTGTATCATCAGTTCCAGTCACCCATTAGTCCCAACTAGTGGTTTCAAGGAATGTCTTTGTCAGTTCCTCCATCCCTCTAGTCAGTGGCCAAGTTGTGCCATTGCCTGGGGGGAAAAACTTGAATGTTTCTATGGTGTCAGGTGCCACCAATGTGAGTGGCTCACAAGCTCACATGCTTGGTATAAACCAGCCTTCTTCTGGTATCATTCATAACCCTACTGATCCTACTGGATCAAGAAATGTCCAGTACCAGCAGGTTTAGAATCCCATTGGTCTATCTGGATCGAGCAATGTCCAGTATCAGCAGCACTATGAGGCTTAAGTCCAATACCAAACTCCTTAAGTTACATATGGTTCTCAAGGAATGGTTAATCAACCTTACACCCTTCATTCTAGGCAATACATTCAGCTTGGCTCATCCACCTTCCAGGGTGGCTATGGCTAGATTCAGTTTGGGAATTTTCCGAGCACTGTTCAAGTACCCTTGCAACAACAAGGACAACCTCTAAAACAAAAAGAGTAGCCTTTGTTACCACAAGGACAACCTCTGTTGCAACAAGGGCTATCTGCGTAAAAGCAAGGGAAAATGATCTCGTAGTAAGGTTAGCTGCAACAACTGCAAGGTCAACCATTGCAACAGTTGCAACAAACCGTGCAGCAGTAGATGCAATATGCTCCGCACACCTCCTAGCCCATGTCCTCGTAAGGCTAACCTCTGCAGCCCCAGGGACAAATTTTGTAGTTGCAAGGTCAACCCTTGCAACAACAAAACCAACCCGGGCAGCAACAACCCTTGTATACATATCAGCAGGGTCAACCCTTGTAGGGGTAAGGCCAAGGTCAAGTCCTACAACAGTAGGCCCAAAATCCTAATGTCCTAGGTCAACAGTTTCAAAACCCTTCTGGCCAAGGGAATCAGGTGCAAAACCCTAACGCCCAAGGTCAATAGGTTCAAAATCCTTTTGGTCAAGGGTAGCAGGTGCAGAATCCCTATGTCCAAGGGAAACAAATGTATCAACCTTATGCCCAAAGAAATCAGGTCCAAAATCCTCTTGCTCAGGGACAACAGGTTCATCATCCATATGTTCAAGGACAACAGGTCCAATATCCATATGTCCAAGGTCAACAGGCTCAATATCCTTTTAACCCATACGTTACTTATCAGCAACCTATGGCCAAATAGTTCCAAGTTATTCAAGGTAAAAATCCTCCCTATGGTCAAGGTAACCCACAATGGGAGAAACATCAGATGCCATATGGCCAAAATCCCCCTTTATGGGGCCAAAATCCCTTCCAGCAGGGATGGGCTCCTCCATTTGGACACACTTACAGACCTCCTATGTCTTTTAACACCCAATTACCATTCTTGGCCACACTCGAGTTGCTAGATGTATCTCGCCTTACAGATGATCCAATCCTTCATTCACCATACTAGCCTTCGCTTCTATCCAAGATACCAAGTGATTGTCCAAAGTTCAATGAGAAAGCAAAAGAAGATCCTTAGGCCCATGTGATGACATATCACCTCTGGTGCTCTTCAAACTCTTACGTTGATGATTCCATTTGTCTCCATCTTTTCCAATGAACCCTCACAAGCGCTACAGCCAAATGGTACATCGAGCTTCCTCGAAGTACTTACCATGAATTTAACTCTTTATCCATGGCTTTCCTCATGCATTTTCAGTTGCTAGTTCGCTATGAAATTGACACCTATTTGCTCACATCTCTTAAGCAAGATATTGCGACACACATCTCCGATAACATCCATGAATGGAGACGTAGATGTCGCCTGATCAAATTTGAGATTCTTGATTAGTTGCTCACTGAATGATTCACTAAATCCATCGTGGCCCCAATTGCTCGAGATATAGCTATGGGTGGTTGCATTACTAAAGAGCAAGCCATTTCTCATGCCCAGTACTTGGATCTAGTTTACTCTCAGTCTAACAGTTTGTATGAGTTATTACCCAATGCTTCAAAACCATCATCTGATCCCACAACATCAAAGTTGCAAGTTGTACCTCCTGTCGATGGAGTTATTGGTTCAGAATTCCAGACCCCGACTAAATCTTCTTCCAAACAGAAGTCGGTCTCAAATGTTGTTCCTAGTAGTTCTTCCTAAAATCCACTTGGCCTTGGTAAAACCTCAGAGGTCCACACTGTCCAGTCTACCGCAGGGGACAAATCCTCAAAAGGTAAGAAGAAAGGCAAAGGCAAGGGTAAAGATGATGCCCCAAAATAGGGTCCTCCTAGATCATTTTCTAGCGAATCTTCACGACGGAAACCTAAGTATGCCTGCCTCATTTGTGAGGAAGATGACTACACTAAGGATTGTCCCCGATGATCTGAAGTTAGTTGCTTGCTCAAACGGACCCCCACTGTCCTCAAAGAGCCATTTCTGTCTTAGTAGACCCAAATGGTAGACCAAATCCAATCATCTGCTTCCTTAGGATCTCAAGTGTTCATGATTAGTATGCCTATTAATGTGGCTACTAGGTCGAAATATTACCAAACTCCTGCTTCGACAGCTGGGAAAGAGAAAGAAGCCACCCCTTCTTCTTCTGCCCCGAGTTCTGGCCCTCTTCATATCAAGCACCCTAACCTTGATTTCTTTATATGGCCACCCTCTTGAGGTGTGCTACGGAAATCCTCATACAATCCTAGCACCTGAGCTACTCAACACTATAATATTGTTGAGGATTTGGCTCAAGTTCCATCAACTATGTCGGCTCTCGAGGTGCTCCAAAGCTGCCCATCGGAGCGGAAATTGTTTTTGTCAGCTATCAGGGGTATCAATCCCACTGATTCCAATTTGATATCTTTTGATCTAGAGAACCATGTTCCATGCCTCCCTCATCAGATTGCCTTTCTCATTCAGGTAATCATCAATGAGAAGACCATCCACAGGACTATCATCAATGAAGGTGCTTCCACCTGCATCATGTCAATCGCATGCTGGAAGGCCATTGGTTCTCCTACTTTGAACCAATCTCTGAACACTTTGGAAGCTTTCAATGGGTGTGATTCACAACCCTTTGGTGTCTTACCTAACCTTTCCAATACTTTAGAAGGCAAGACAATGCAAGTTGAGGTAGAAATTGTTGATGCTAATCTCAATTACAATATTCTACTCGGCTGGAGCTGGACCCATGCTATGCATCTTGTAGCCTCCTCCCTATTTCATGTGATTCATTTTCCCCATCAAGGGAAGATTGTCACTGTCGACTAGCTATCTTTATTTGCCTCCTACTCCTTAGATGACAATATTCCATATGTTAAGCACACTGGTGCTCCCTATGAGAGTGTGGGGATAGGACTTTTCAAAGATTCTACCTTAATGGGAATTTTTCCGCTTCCACCTCCTCATGTTGCCTTTGTCAATATGCTTGGTCAAATCTGACCCTTGGGTCATGCCTTCACCAGATCTTGTTCATACCTGGGGCGAGGTTATGCCACTTAGTCTTGCCGAAATCAATTAAGTGGAAATTGTTTCTGCTTCAAGTTCCGCATCCTCCGATTCTTCTGTTTTGAAGACCTCTCTCAATATGTATTCTCAATCCCTGTGGCTTGGCACTTTGGAATCCCTTGATCCCTTAGCCGAGACCTTCCTTGCTGATAAAGGTATCATGGAAGTCATGTCTCTCAAGGAACCACCTTGGATTGATACTCATCATCGTTACTCGTTCCCGCTTCGCCTCGCGGTCATGTCTATGTGTCTTGCAAAGTTTTAGTCTCAGCTGCTTATTGAGATGTTAGTTTATCTTGACATGGTCAAGATCTTTCAACTGAGGGGACCTTTATCCCTTCATGGATTTAGGATTTTTCACCCTCCCCGAGTTTTTACCGATTGCCCATCCTTGCAATGGGGTTGCCATTTGACTCGTAACCCTCCCTCGCCCAAGAGGCATGGGGGAAAAGCCTTAGATGGGATCTACTCTCTTATTTGACCGTGTCAATGCTTACTCATCATGACAACAGTAAAACTCCGGTGTTCATCTGTGTTGATTGATTACCCGAGTCCTAGCATGGACTCTCTCAAAAAGTACTATGCTTAGGTCATCTTGCATGGTCACTTGTGTACATTAGTGTGTCATTCATGTTTGTGCAGTGTGGTTTGGTGTGTTGGTTTCATACAGCTTTCCTGTTTACTATGCTTTTCTTGCTTTGTAGATGTCTGCGACCCCTCACATCGGTTTCACTGATGGTGCTTGCTGTAGTACCCGGAACCTATCATCTGTGGCATGGGCTATTTATGACCATAACGGTGATTTGATTGAACTTCAAGGTATCTGTTTAGGTCATACAACTAACAACATTGCTGAATACACTGCGGTCATTGAACTATTGTCAGAAGCCATTGCTCTTGGCATTAGAGAGTTGGTTGTCAACTTGGATTCACAGACTATCGTCCTTCAACTCAACGAGCAATATTCCGTCAGAAACCCTCAAATATTGAGAATGTATCTTCGTATTCGTCTACTAGAAAGGCATTTTGATTACATTACATGTCATCATATTCCTAGGTGCATGAATACATTGATAGATGCATTAGCTAATTATGTTTTGGATAGACATTTATGAAACATGTGAAAAGACAAAACAAACCATTTGTACCATAGTAAGCAAGGAAATACAACATATATATATATATATATATATATATATATATGGTGATAATTGTTGATACATTAGAACCCCAAAAAATAATATGTGTGTCCAAAATAAAATCGGCGGTTCGCAGGCCTAAAAAATGTAAGTGTCGGAACTAAGAAATAATTAGCATGGTGATCGTGGTAGCATGACACTGATCATGCAACACGAGTCAGCAATCGACGAATCCGATCCGAGACTCCCACCATGTGTCTCAGGTACTGGCGAGGAATGTCTCCTACCCGAGCATACTTCAGGATGCCATGAGTCAACCCCTCAAGGTTCCTCGCGATGTCCTCCTCATTGTCACTCCCCTTGTGATAAGGAGTGACAACATCAATCAGGCAGGGGACACGCCTGGCTATTGGGGACATCCCAGCATGCCGCTCTGGTCCAACGTCTGCATTAACAAGAGAAATGTTATAAGCATGTATATACCAAAAACAATTGAAAATATCAAAAATAAAAAATTGATTTTTTACGTTCATCGTCAAAATCCTCTCCATCTGGTAATGGCATGTCCGGATCTCCATGGAAGTCGGTGCCATTGTAGGGCCAGTCCTCCACGACGATCTTCTATCGTCATAGCCATGAAAAGAATGCAGTTTTGTATGACATGTGCTGACCCCCAGTGATCCTGGGCATCAAACGGCTCCAGCGGGCCATCTGCGGATCATGTAGCATAGGAGGATCTACCTCAGTCAGCTAATACTAGAACATTAGCACTCGTTCCAAGAAAAATGTCATAAGCACAGATCCGAAGCAAAATTTCTTTAGATTCCATACATTAGCTTTGGTCAGCTAGTGCTTTATGTTGATCATTCTTTGGCTCTTACCTGTAACTGGCGGCTCGATGAATGACCTCTCAGATCTCCCGCAATCTGCTTTAGAACAATTAGGGAAAAAGTGAGTAAAAAGTCTTCACAACAAGGTAAAATGGTAAATGGTAAAAATGTATTTACTTTTCTCCTTTTTATTCATTTTTTCATGAAAATATTAGGTTTTTGTAAGTATGTTAAACTATTTTGCCTCAAGAACTGGATACTATGCTTTAGCTTTTTTTTCAGTGGCAGGTGATGGATGTTCAATGATGATGATGAGTCACGTTTCAACTCTTTTCTCTACTCGTTAAACTCATATGAAAAGATTGTCGAGTATTTTTCCCTTTTGACTTGTAAAAGAGAATAAAATGGGGGGTCCACTTTCAAGCTCTTTTCCGACACTTTAAAAGCAAAAAGATGGCCGAGACCTTTTTGTTTCGAACTTGTTAACGGATGCAAAACGTCATGTGCCTAGTATAAGTTTACCCCTTTTTCGGGCTGAGAGGCACTGTTTATGAAAAATATACTCCTTGACTGAAATGGTCAAGTGGTTCTCTCAAGTATTCTTTTCTACCTTTTCGGGCTCGAGAGACACAAATTTATGAAAAGGGCCCATGCGGAGTTTTCTTTTACGTGTCTTTTTCACTCTCTAAACATGAAAAGCATACCGACTTACACCTTTTTCGTACTCATTAAAAGTTTAAACAACATCGGATTTGCCACCATGATGAACATAGCTTCTCCTTCCTAGGCTCGTTAAACTTACTAGGTTGGATTCGCCCAAAGGATGAACTTACAATGCAACAATATGCTATCCCCTTCGAGCTTGCAATTAAAAAATAATTGGGGTACCTGCCAGAAATGGTGGGGGAAAATTTGGAAATCTAATCGGTTGTGTCGGTAGCTCACTCTTGAACATGACACTTTCTGCTTCGTGTCGGGTTGGGATATCCTCCTTTGTATCATTGACCTTCTTGGGCTAGGCCATTCATTTTTGCCTTCCATTTGATCTCTACCATGTCGTCATGACTACCGATCCTATGTATCCAAAAGCTACCAAACTTCCAGACGTGTCACCGATATGTTCAAGAGTTGTCCTTCTGCAGTTACACTTACCTCTAATTCTCTGTATCATCCAAGATCATTTTGCATCCTTTCGTCTTGTGTCGATGATGTGGGAAATATTATGGCCCTCCTTTGATACGGTCATTTCTCGTCGACTTTAGCTCATTATCTAGGAAATTGACCGAGAGACTCCCTTCCAGTACCTTAGAGCTTGCATGCCCTAATGGCAAGTTCTTTGAACTCGATGACAAGTCCACATCATTGGCTTTCAATTGAGTGATTTCACGGGTGTTCGACTTCAGTTCCTCTATTCACATTTTGTGGATTGTGCTACTAGTACCTTGAGGACCATTGTCATTATTGGTGGTTTCTGTCGCGCTTGTTAACAATTTACATCATTGACTGGTAATCAAGCGACTTTCTAGCATGTTCAACGTCAACACATCTATTCACATGTTAGAATTTGTACTTTGATCAGGTCGTGTTGGAGCGCAAGAACTTGGGCTCAAATTACAAAAATTCTAGGTTACGAAGTGATGTGACATGGTTATGTTGATATACATGTCTCTTTCAGATGGATGGTTGCAACCATACCATGAGTTATCATATGTGATCCTTCTCATTATTGGAATGTTGTGACCATACATTGGTTTCATTATGATCCTCTTTGACGGATGGCTGCGCCCATACCTAGATCCATTTACATGATCATTCTCTGGCTGGCTGCGTCCATGCCATGATTCATGTATCATTTGATATAGTATCAATTATGTAAATTTGGATGTACTTTCTTGCAGGTTTTCTGACGGTAGACTATGGTCCCCCGCATTGATTCATAAAGCATTTCATCCCTCACTCTAGTTCGGCCTTCATGCTTTAGGGGGCATTTGTTACACAACATTTTGTCACTATCCCTATACTCCCTGTTCCTTGATCCTGGAGGACCTCTACAGTGAACTCTACATGCTTTCCCTTCATGAAGAAACTCCCATTGTGTCCCTCTTCATGAGAAGATCAATTACCTTTTGCATTATTTCCCCTTGAAACTTCTGTTTTGCCCAGTTTACAAGATCGGCACTAATGGACCTTGTCTTCCTTGTGTCGATATTTAGGGATTAGCACTATCCCTAGCACTGACCAGAGTGACTGAGCTTTGTTCTAGTTGCGCTAGTCCTCTTATGGAAAGTTTTCAAATAAAGAGCTGAATCTTCTAGCTCTAGTAGCTTCGTAACGAAAGTTTGGTAAATGGTTTGGCCGGATTGGGTCAAGGATGTCAATTTGGGTTCCTTTCCCCTATAATGATGGAACTACCTCAAGGGATAATACCTTCTCCCATGAGAATAGGATCCATATCCCTTCCATTCATCATATATAAACCTCCCTCTTTCCTAAGCACAAGCTAGTGTTAATGTTGGTGTGCTAGTGCTAATTAAGTTTGGAGTAAACAACAAGCTATTCATAGTTGTAGCTCTCTAGTTGTGTAAGGGAGAAGTGTGATTTGGTTTGGAGTGAAGCCTAAAGGGAAGAGCCTTAAAAATATTGTTGTTGAGGCCATCATGGAATGCTAGCAGAAGTATGTGGGAACTTGGTCTTGTCAGAGGAGAACGAAAACATCAAGAAAATGGTTATAACCTCTTCTTGATTCAATATATATATATATGAAACTATCGAGTGATTACCTACATGATTTATCATCTTACATGTTCATGGCTTAATGTTTCTTGACTTGTTAAGTAGGTTGAATTACAATTTGTCTATTATCACAGTTGTTGTTTGCTGTTGTTTACTTGTTTCAGGTGTTTGAAGAAGGAAGCGAGAGATAGCTAGAGCGAGCAAGCAAGGAAGTCATCAAATGGGATAATCATACTAAGAGGTAGGCCCTCTTAATTGGTTCTAACCTAAGGAAATATTCCATAGAATGTCTCAGTTGTGGCTAGACCCATTATCAAGCTAGAGGAATTTGTTTGTGTCTGCACTTATAATTTTACTTCACCACAAGGCCTTTCTACCACCTCTCTTGTGGGAAGTGTGGTTGAGGAATATGCATTAGCAAGCCAAAAACATGTGGTTACTTTCCTTTGTAGTTATTATATCTTAGATTAATGCTCTTCTCCATACTTCGTTTTTTGCATACTTAGGGATTAAATCACAATATTCTTTAAGATTTCATGGATGTGGTCCATGCGCCTAGTACAAGTTAGATTGTATTTTGATTCAAACAAAATTCAACTCATCCTTTTTACTTAGTTTCATAAAATTCAACTCATCCTTTCTTGTTTAGTTCATTTTGCTGCAATTTGGTTATTAGTTTGGCATTCTTTTCAAGTTGCAAAAAGGATTATTTATTTGGCGTGAAAGTAATACTATTGGATTTCAAGGTTAAAATATTCTTCCTTTATTCCTCCTACCATCATCGACCTCTTTCTCCTAACCTCACAACACCCTCAATACTTTGCCACCAAAAGTACATTTTGGGTCATTGTAGGACACTGTGTGCTTTTAATTTTATGCAAGATAAGCCTATGAGAGGTTCTAAGCTTGGAAAAAGATTCATACAACCCTAATATACTTTCATCTACCCTTTCCCACATTTATATCACCTTTTCCACCCTCAAAATGCTCACAGATCCAATTTTGTAGAAAACTAGGGAAATCATATAGTATATTGTAGCAATCATGTAGCAATCTTGTAACATCATTTAACATCGTGTAAACTTAACCAAATTTGCCCCAAAATCTTGATTTTTTCCTCTTATCCTTGAATAATGTCCCATATTCTTTGAAACCATGATTAAGGAGGACCAAAGACCACTTAAGACCTACCTTTTCTTCATTGCAACACAATTATGCAATTAGGGTTAGAGGACAAATTTTTGAATTTGAAATATAATGATGACTTTCTTGATTGTCTCATGAAATACCTAATGAACTCTATCACTAAAGCTAAATATATTTGAAAACAGTGATTAAAGGTTGATTTACCAATGCAAAGTAGATTAGGTTTGTTTCTTTTGAATTTATGCTTCTTTTAGGGTTTCAATTACAAGCATTGTTATTGCATAGGTTAGTTTCATTTTCAATGCAATTTTTCACATTCTACAATTAGACTAATGTTTATATTCCTGCAAGTATCATAGAAATTATATTCTGCAAGTAGATTAATGTCCTATTTCTACAAATAATATAGCCTGTACATTCCTGCAATTAAGGTTAGCATTTACATTTGGATAAGTAGCATCTTCATTCCTTTTGGAAGTAAAATAATATTTCCTTTTATGAAATTTCCTTCCTTGAGCGAGCTGATAGAGTGGTCTTTGTATGCCTTGGTCTAGTCCATTAGTTGAAGGTGGCAAGAGTAGAACTTAACCTATTTTGCATATAGCATTATCACCACTTAATAGTTTGTATGAACCTCAGGTTGATAATTAAATCTAGCTGCAACGCTCTTGTTGCAATACTGAGGCTCATCAGAGTCTCCTAGCCTGTGGTGGAAGGCTAACTATTGTTTGAGTTTGATTCTCCTAGCTGGTGGTATCCAGAAATCTATGTAATAGACTATTGCTTGACATATTAAAATATTTAGAGTAGCGCAATAATAACACGGGTGGTTTTTCTCCCAAAAGGGTTTCTACCAGAAATATTTGTTTCTTCATGGGATGATGATTTTTGTTTGTTTTGTTGATGGTTTATGGTTCATGCATTGATGTTTACATGGTTATATGATTATATTTTTTCTGCTCATATGATCATATTTACAGATATGGTATTGGATGCTAATACATTTTGAGATGATGCAAATTAAGTTGTGATTTAGTTAAGTTGAAATCATATCAAGATATGATACTAATTCAGTCCCATTCTGAGTATTGCTCAAAGTTTCTAATAGAATAATTTTCTTACCATAAAATAACTTAGCTTTATCAAAAAATAAAAAAAGTTTACAAGTTCATGTAGAAACCCTAGGCCTATGCAAAGGATTTTATAAACTTGTTTCACCATACCTTCATCCTCTGGACTTACCATAAAAAAGATACCAAGGTGTACACCCTCGAAGAACAAATTTGCACCTAGAAAGCCTCATCCCATATGCATGTAAAGTGGTAATGATAGATATATCTATTCTAATGCACCATATCATAATATGTTGAGTTGAAAAGCAAACACTCTCCATTATTATTTCCAAATAATAGGCAAAGCTTCAATATTCTATACTCATAGATGCCTATGCTAAGGTGTATACAACCATTCAAAAGTCTATGTAGGTCAAGCTCATTAGGGAATCTAAAACGATTACATAGGAGAAAAAAATTGCAATGGTTTGAGGGTGTTTTGTATGAATTTTTATTAACTATATTATAAATTTCAATTTTTTTTGCACGAAACCTTCACAAAGGTTTCAATCATTTCATTTATTTTATCACGGTAAAAACTAGTGGCTTGAAGATGAATTTGATAATAGTGGTAGGGGCCTATTGGAATCAATGTAGGGCCAATTTTTTAAAGAATTTGGAAGTATGGTGTGCAAGAAAATTGAGTTACATAAAAGAGGTTCTATGTGAAGCAATGGATCCGATTGTGTATATACATTGTGCATAGTCATTATGCACACCAAGCATGTGACACTACACTAATTATCTAAGGAATCTTCTGTAAAAATTTTAGTTGCAATTATTTTTGTAACTTACCAATGGGTGGTAAGGTTGTATATTAGTGTAATACAATATAAAAATCATGTAAATATTTCGTGAGAGAGAGCTATATTAAGCTTCTTGTAATTGGAAGGATGCATAAGGAAACGATATCTACTACAAATATCTAGTTTATAAATGGAAGTAATGATATCTCTAGGCTAATTATACTTTCCATGAATGTTCTATGTTGTGATGAATGTTTTCTATGTAGTGTTAATGAACTATTTCCATAGCCTTTAGGTGAAGCATTCTACAAATCTTCCTTTTGAATTAAATGACAAAGTTGTAGATACAACTTTCTTACTGAATCCTATCTAATTAAAGTTGATTCATTTTCCATACAAATGTTTCCTTGTGTATTCTTTGATATGAATGACTAGAATATAGAATTTTATTATAATTATATGAATAACTTGGCCACTCTATTCTTGCAATTCTTGTAAGAATTTGTTGTCACTACTACAACACCCTCCAAAATTTTGGCCTACATCCAAATTTTGGAGCCTACTTTGACCTTGCATGCTATCATCTTGCCTCACTAAGCTCCTTAATTGTAAAATCATCCTACCTAGGCCTTAAACACTATGCATTGTGGAGCCTCAAGCTTCAATCCTCCACTCTTGACCTATGGAACTATGCACTACGCAATCCCTAAGTTTGTCTCTAAGTGCAACACCCAGTTCCAACTCAATCAATGATTTTCATGAAGCATGTTAGAGTAGGAGTTTTTTGGAATGAAGTCATATTGTCATGAGTGAGTTTGAATTTCAAGTACTATATTTTCACATGAAAGTATGATGATGAAGGAGAAGAAGAAGGAGACCATGATAAAAGACACCTATGCAGCTGCAAATACAAGTTGACCATCAAAAGAGAAGAAGAAGGGACACTAGATTGTGACAATAGATGAAGATCAAGATAATAGTGAAGACTCCATACCTTCAAACCTTATGGATGGGGAATAATAAAATCATGTACCATATTTCAAAAGGACACAAAGATAACAATAGAAATAATGGATTGACATTTACATGTCATCATTGAGTCCATGTCGTCAATGTCATGTAATGTCTTGTCAAGGTGTTATATGAGTCATCATTTTCCACATCATTTGTGGATATGATTATGTAATTTTCAATATATGATAAATGTAATGTAAAGTGGAAGTCCAAGAGTCATCTATAGAATGTGAAAAGTCATGAAGGAGTCAAAAGGTCATATGGAAGTCAAAGAGTCATGAGGGAAGTCCAAGAGTCACAAGGGAGGTGAAGAGTCACCTCATTTTGTTATATATACACCCTCATAACTCAAGAAAATGACTTTTCACCTTGGCTCCTCCCACTAGGAATTAGAGAGGAAGATAGTTATTTTGGAGGAGCAAGTGGTATCTCTAACACTCCACTATTGGAGCTAGTGGTGTTCATTGTACCGATGTATCTTAGAAATTTTTCTTGGTACTTGAATCTCATTGAGCTAGCACACTTTCATGCATATGCCATAAATGTTGTAAGACTATTCTTTGGATGTTTGCAATATATGTTGTTTTCATCTATACTAAATAAATTGAACTATTTTGATGGCTTTGGTGCTTATCTTGTTTAAGGTGTGTTGTACTTATTTTAATGATCATTTCTTACATGTGAGCTATTTCGCTAGTTGACAAATTATTCTTTCATATATATATGCTTGTGTGTCTTTATTAGATTAGTAATATTACTATTCTCTTAAAGGCTCACTCTTATTTCCCATTCAGTGAAAGAACATTGATACATTCTACAACTGAACATTCCACAAGGAATACTCACTTGTTAATTCAAAAGTACATGTACATTACTCTCTCATGATGACCATTGTAGCCAAGGAAAATCTTTAAGAAAATGGGAGTCCAGCCTTATATCTGGAAGGGATCCTACACCAAATGACATGAAGTCTAATTGGCTATTTTCATTGGGGAGACCTGTTTGCATGTTGGCGAATTCCAATAATGTCAACATTTCGGAACTAGAATGAGGGTAACCACCCTTTTATGGTTGATAACTCACCACATCCTAACAAGTAGACTTCCGTACAAAGAAGTAATGTTCCCATTTCCACTCTAACTCATACTCCCAAGAAAGAAGAAACTTCCTAGTATAGTCTGGGACAAGAATTTGAGGTTAATTACAATCATCTCTACACTGTTTGACCCATTACTCATCAGTCTGTGAGATCTCTTAGTTTAATCCATGTTTATGCTATTATGCCTCATAATCCTGTAAAGAAAGAAACAAATCCTAGCGCCATATTGGTTTCTTCGGTGGAATATTTTGTTATTGCAACCCTTGATTAATTAATTGATCCTACGAAAGGAAAAAGTCACCAAGGAGAACTTCCGCCCATTGAGGAGAATTTGGACAGTGAAGGGGAAGATATTCCATTTTTTTATGAGGAACATCCAGATTATAAGAAAAAAATTAACAGTGAAAGAGAAGCCTCTTAAGATTTAGAATAAGAGGAGGAGGAAAGAGATGAAGACATGGCTGATGCACACTTGGATTTGATGGCCCAAGGTCTACTCTCTCTTCTAGATAATCCTCATAAGATGCCAAAACATCTAGAAAATCGACTGTCAAATTTTGATCCCAATAAGAAGACCAAATATACATTTTTATGATGTTTCTTGTAGAATATTTCCATACACTTTAGAAGGTAGAGAATTTGTATGGTATTGCAGTCTTCTAGCCAATTCAATCCATAGCTAGAGGGAGTTTAAGAAGTTTTTTTGGAAAATTTTGTTGACGTTATGACTCTAGCCATGTTATTAAAACAACTTGGGAACCTAAAAATGAGGGGAAAATAAAGAGTTAAATATTTTAACCAAATATTCACTTGTTTGTTGAACAATTCCCCACTGATGTACATATGCACCACAATATTACTAAGGATTATTATATAACTACCTTGCCAACTAACATTTATGTGTTTTTCAAAAGAGCTGCAAAGAATACTTTGGTATTAGAATTTGCAGAAGCTTTTTTTGTAAAAAATTATTTTCATTCCATTGAAGTGATTGAAGACATTAATGATCCCAATGACTCCAAGGAAACTAGTAAGAAAAACCAAGCCTCATCTAGCAAAGCTAGGGAGAAATAATCGTTTGATATGGAAAGCTTGACGAAGTCTTTGAAGCTACTCTTGAACAAAGTATCAGAGTTAAATAGAATTTCGAGTGAGGCATCCACTACTAGAAACAAGTATTTTAGGCCACTTTTATTTAAAAAGAATAATAACTCTGAACCGACCAAATCTACTCAAAGTTCTAACGCAATGTTCAATGTCGAAAGTTTGGGCATGGATAATTTCTACACTTTTCACCAAGAAAAAAATTCAAAAAAGATGTGTCCACAATGGAATCACAATATGAACACTATGATGGCTAACAAAGTTGATACTTTGCTAGTGAAATAACAACGTGAGTAGAGTGAAGAAACAAATGAGCCTACGATGACTGAAGAAAGTGTGGGTATTGGACACTAAATGAACATATTTAATTTTATATACAATGTCAATAAGTAGAGTGTTAATGAACCATTAACGAGTGAAGCTCCTCCCAAGCAGTAAATTGGTCGTTATAATTTGAGGAGAAAGGGACCTATTTTTAAGCAGGAACTTAAGAAGCAATTGTCGTGCAAAATTCTACCACCTTCCAAACCAACTTAGAACTTGTAGAACAAGTTTGGAAGTGCTCCTTCTTCCAAGAACACTTCCACCAACAACAAGAACAAGTCCAACACTTCTGAAGTGCCAAATAAAGCTGCACCACCTGATTTGTTAGCACAACTCGTTAAGATGGAGAGTATTTATTACAATGTTCTTGATGATATGAAAAGAGATCAGACCAACATTTCAATCTTTGAGCTTGCAAAGATAAAAGGCCAATGAGAACTAATTATTGAGGCACTCTCGTCCCACTCGTTGGTAGGTAAGTAAGTTTTTTCTTCTCAGGTAATGTTCGGTAACTCTTGCGATATTATTGAATCTGTAGTTAAAGCTATCAATTTGAGTTCTAACACTCTCCGCCCTTCGTTTCTTTTAACTTTTGAAAATTTTTATTATAATGTCCATAATTGTTTGGTTTATTCTGGTGCATCTACGAATGTTTGCCATTATTTGTTGCTAATAAAATTAATGCTAAATAGGATAAATTGATGCATAGATCATACATCTAGATAGATCATTTGTCTAGGCCATTCGTGAACTAAGCAATGTTACCATTCATTTGTCATCTGGCCATAGAGTTCAATAGTGCATAAACATTGTAATTATGGACATGAAGCTTGTGGTTTAATCTTGAGCAAAAATTGGTCGAGCAAATTACAAGGGTAGTTTTCAATTGAATGTAAACATTTATGGCTTCAACAAAGGGGAATAAATAACCAGATTCAAGTAGAGAATGAGCCTTACATGAAACATACCGTGACACAACTTGATGGAAAAAATGAACCAATGGGCTTTGTAGATGTTATTTTTAGAAATTATTTTTTGGAAGTAGACCATGGATGTTATCTAGCACAACCTTCACCCATCCCACCAGATACATAGTTGGAATTCCTTCCTCAAAATCCAACTGGTGCAAATGAATTTTATATAGTATATGTAAATAGTAGTAGTATAGGACATAGCCCTAGTATTGCTAATATTTGGATATTATACATTGATGGTTCAAAAATGCAGGAGGGTTCTGGAGCTGGTTGCATTTTAATAGACTTGTAACAGAAAAACCTTTGATCTATTTCCACTTGGAATTTGAGTGCACCAGAAAAATTGTCGAATAGAAAGCACTCATTTTCGGTTTGCAAAAATCCATTAACCTCAAAGTTGAAGTGCTAAAAGAAATAGGTGACTCTGAAATCATCGCACGATAGGTATAAAATATGATACATTGTGTGTCACCTAATCTCAAAAATTATCAACAAGAGGTATGGAATTTAATTTCAAAATTCCAAGCTTTTAATATTATTTTTGTTCCTAAAATTCACAATGTTACTGCTATAGTACATTAACAAATGTTGCTACTAGGTTGTTATCATTAGGGGATGAATTTGTTGGGAATCATGATTGTCGTTAGACCAAAAATCACAGGTGTTAGTAAATGATCACATCACCAGAGATAAGGATCCACAAGAGGCGGTTATTCCATGTTGCATAATACATGGGGAAGATTGGTTTATCCAATTTCCAACAATATCCCCCTCAATGTGATTCAGGTGTGTATCAAACTCGTGACCTGTGCTATATACCACTTGTTGGGAATTGTGATTGTCGTTAGACCAAACCCTGTAGGTGTTAGTCATCAATCGCATCACTAGATATGAGGAGTCATGAGAGGTGGTTAGTCCATGTCATGAAACACATGGGGAGTGTTGGTTTATCCAATGTCCAACACTTGTTGGGAATCATGATTATCTTTAGACCAAAACCTGTAGGTGTTAGTCAATGATCGCATTGCCAAAAATAAGGATCCATGAGAGGCGGTTAGTCCATGTCACAAAACACACGGGGAGAATTGGTTTATCCAATGTCCAACAATCTCCCCACTAACGTGAGCTAGGTGTTTATTGAACCCTTGACCTACGTTATGATACCACTTGCTAGGAATCACAATTTTTGTTAGACCAAAACTTGTAGGTGTTAGTCAACAATTGCATCACCAAAGATAAGGATCCACGAGAGGCGGTTAACCCATGTCACAAAACACACTAGGGGTGTTTGTTTATCCAAAGTCCAACAATATTTTCTATTTAAATTATTTATAGGCCATCCATTGCTGAGAATTTTACTATTTTTTCTTTTCTAATGATGACTAGCAAATACTAGACTTTATGGAGAACACTGATGTATTCAAGGATGCATCAATTTATGAAGATTATCATGAGAAAGATTTACAAGATTCAACTCAAGAAATCATATAAAACCCAATTCCCAAGGGTGTGGTGTCATTGGAAAAGTTGTATGACCTGCAAAATCGTTTCAAGGGACTAGTCAATGCAAAGACTCATAACTCCACTCTACCACATTAAAAAGTAAATATTAGCACATAAGAGGATTTAAATTTTGTGAATCTTGGTACTTGTTGCACACCTCAAGTGTGGCAGGATTTTATCACCTCTTTAAGCAGTACTGAGATGTTTTCGCATGGACATACGATGATCTTAAGAATTAAAATACGTGAATAATCTAGCATGTGATTCCTATTAAAGAAGGAGCCAAGCCTTTTCAGTAGGAACTAAGGAAATTTCATCCTTCTCTTGATCCCCTCATTCAGAAAGAGTTGAGAAGTTGAGAAAACTATTGGATGCTCAGATCATATTTAAATTTTGTCATTCAACATGGATCTCCAATTTGGCTATGGTAAGGAAGAAGTCCAGGGAGATATACATGTGCATTGATTTTCACAATATGAATTGCCCCTTGGACAAATATAGTTATCCAGTGTCATCAATGGAATATATTTTACAAAGAGTATTGGGGTCTAAAATTCTTTCGTTGTTGGATGGTTTCTTGGGATACAACCAAGTTCTAGTGGCAGAATCCACAACACACAAAAATATGTTTAGAACCTAGTAGGATACATTTTCCTTCAAAATAATGCCTTTTGGACTTGTTAACATGGGTGCTTCCTTTCAATGCGATATGGACATTAAATTTTGTAGTTTAATTAGATAAAGTGTTGCAGTTTACTTAGATGATGTGATAGTGTTTTCGAAAAGGAGATCTGATCATTTACATCATCTAAAGCAAATTATCAAGCGATGTTGCAAATACGAGATATCTCTTAATCCTAAGAAGAGCATTTTCATAGTGTCTGAGGGAAATATCTTGGGCCATATTATTGCAAAGAGTGGGATTAAGGTGGACCTTGAATGGGTCAAAAATATCACTCAAATTCCCTTCCTGGTGAACAAGAAAGCTATGCAATCCTTCTTAGGGAAAATCAATTTCCTTCACAATTTCATCTCAGACTATGCACAGATAGTCAACCCACTGCAAGAGATGATAAAGAAGGATGAAAACTATAAGTGGGATAAAAGAGAAAAGGATGCCTTCACCCATATTACGAAATCAACCACAGAAGCTCTAACACTATACAGTCTAAACTTCAAAAAATATTTCTTGTTGTACACTTCCACTTCTAATACTTCTCTTGTTATCATTATTTCATAAAAGGATGATGAAGATAACGAATGAACCATATCATTCATGAGTGTTAGCTTGCAAGGACCTAAAATAAATTACACTTCCATTGATAAACAAGCTCACACAATGTACAAGGAGGTTAAACACTTTAGGCCTTATCATCTGAAAAATAATGGCATTATCTTTGTGCCTCTCCCACTTGTTAGATCAATGTTTGTTCAATAAGAACTAAGTGAAAGAAGAGTGGACTAGATGACAAGATTACAAGAATACGACCCTTAGTTCAAGATAGTTCACACGATAAAGGGCCATGGTCTATGCCAGCTAGCAACAGAAGTGGAAAGTTCACTAGAAGATGACTCTTATGGATGGGAGCAGGAAATGGAAATGTATAACATTGAACAAGTTACCCCACCAACACATCCACCTCTTGGTACAAAAATTTCGACAATATCTTGAGCATGGTACCCTATCATCTCATTTATTAGCAAGACAGAAGAAGGCTACTAGATTTAAAGATTTATCATATCAGTTGGTACATGGAGTGCTTTTTAGGAAGCCCCATAATGGGGTTCTACTCCGATATTTGGAAGTACTTGATTTAGAAGGGTATTGTGTGACCTCCATGACAGACCAATTGGTGGGCATCTCGCAGGTGACACTATTGCACACAATATTATGTCGGTCAGTTTCTATTGGCCCACACTTTTCAAGGATGCTCATTCTTATGCTCGAAAATTCCCAGTTTTTCATAAATTCGCTCGTAGAGATAAGATTTCAACTACCCCATTGTAAACCATCATTATATAATAACCTTTCCAACAATGGGGATTAGATGTCATCGGTGAAATTTTTTCACACTCATCGAAGAAACACCATTATATTCTCACTGCTACATACTACTTCACATAGTGGATAGAAGTGGTTCCTCTCAAACAAGTGAATGATTAGGAAGTCATCAATTAGGTCAGACAAAATACCATTACCAAGTTTGACATTACAACATCACTTGTTTTTTAGAATGCAACTTATATCTCATCGCTTAAACTTTATGATTTTACATTAGAAAATGACATTGTATTGAAACCTTCAATTAAATATTATCCGCAGGATAATGGTCTTGCTTAGTCAATGAATGAAAATATTATTTGTATCATCAAAAATACAGTTTACTCTTAACAAAAGAACTGGCACAATGCTTTAGTGAATGCTCTATGGGTTGACCATTTTACGCCCAAACCTTCTTTGAGAACCTCCCCTTACATTATGGTGTATGTAAAATAAGTCATCCTAACTCTGAACATTTGCCTTCTTGCCCTTCAAATTTCAAAAGGGTCTCAGGTTAAGCCTTGTATTTTGGTTCAGAGTAGGATAAACAATCTCTTGAAGATATAGGAAAAAGGGAGGAAAGCAAAAGACATTTTTTCTCTTCATCAAAATTGTATAAAGAGATGGTTTGACAAGAAGTCTGTTAAGAAGAAGGAATTCAATGTGGGAGACCTGGTACTAAAGTGGGACAAAGCCCAAGAAGAGAAGGGGAAACAAACTAAGTTCTATTCCCTATGGATCAGACCATTTGTTGTCTGTGAGAAACTTGGCCATGATACTTATCATCTCCAATATTTGGATTTGAATTTGGACTCTCTTCCTATCAATGACCAAGTTTTGAAACAATAATTTCAATAACAACCTAAGGATGTTCCCTACCCTATGTATATAGTCTTTCATTTCTATTTGTTTGTCAGTCATGTTTAGTATTTTCCATTGTATTTTCCTTCTTGTGAATAAGCCTCATGTGAAAGTGTGTATTTGGCTCCAATAAGTATGGAAAATGGAAAAGGGCCTTGTGACACTACAACATTTGGCTAATATTTAGTCCTTCTTCTTCGTCTTGGTTCATACCTTTTGGTTGATGATGTTTTGATGGAAAATATGATCCTTGCGTAAGAAAATCTTTTTGTAGAAACACAATACATTTATCTATTCTAGGAACCTCATTCATATGCTCAGTTCTTTGTGTTTTAATATTTTACACATTGATCCAATCAAGCAGAGAAGGACAAGGGAAAAATCCTAATGAGGATACTAATATCATAGGTATATATAATTCTTCTTTAAAGCAACAACCTCTTCTACTCTCAATAAGTCGAGATCCCCTCTTCTACCCCATGAAATAAATAAGCGCCTTTGCATAGTTCTATGAATAATATATATATATATATATATATATATATATATATATATATATATATATATATATATATATATATATATATATATATATATATATATATATATATATATATATATATATATATATATATATATATATATATATATATATATATATCTATATATATAAAGGGTGAAACAAGAGAAAGGATTCCTACATAAAGATGTGAAGCAAGCAACTTTGGTAAGGTACTGACCAGGCTCTCTAATAGCGAAGCAATGCTTGTGTTCATGTAGTGAATCCATTAGGTACTATCTAGGCCTACTATCAGTGGATCAACACCAGAGATGAAAACTAAGACTCTGAATATCTTAAGCTCGCTAATATAGTACCCTTCTCCTCAATCGAAACAGTTGTGATATGGATAGCCTTATTAATGTATTCAACTAGGAAAAGGATGAAGGAGACTATATCTATAACTAGGTTAAGTGGAGAAGCCAAATTAATATGCATGATGAACCAATACTTCTTGAGGAACTACACCCTTCACAAAAGATTAGACCAAGCCAAAGAAGATGGAGTTTAACCAGTTTGTCGCCACGTGTTGTCACTGCTACAACAACCTCCAAAATTTTGGCCTAAATCAAAATTTTGGAGCCTACTTTGACCTTACATGCTATCATTTCTAGTAGTAAGAGTCATTCCATGTGTATTATCTAATTATTTAAGTTCCATTTGGAAGAAAACCAAAGTGTCGTATTTTGGCATGGGAAGTGTCACACATTGCATAAGATAAGTTATGGTCCATTTCAAGTGGTAATCTAGCATTGATGGGTCATATTTATCATATAGACCTATATTAGACCCATTCCAAAATTTTTATGAATTGTTGCATAAGTGTCGTCATTGTAGTTGCAAAATGTATCTTAAGTGTCCCACTTAGAGGCAATTATTTTATTGTCGCCGCATTGAGGCGATCATGTTTTCTTTCTGTACCAAGTTTTCAATGTCATGTCATTAATTATTTTGAGTGTGTGTGATCATTCATAACTTCATACCTATTTTCACTTCTACCTCATTGATCCCACACTTAGTCAAATTCTCGAAAGTTCTTGCATGATCAACTTGAATTCACTCAATCACTAGAACTGTATGTTGTGTAGTGTCAACTTGCAAGCTCAACCCTTTCCTCTTGGAACTGTGCAATGCATAGTTACTTATTCCAAAGAATTTTCATTATGCAGTCTTAATGCTCCACTCTAGCCCCTTAACCTCCACAACTATGCAGTTCATCCTCCCAGTCAGCCTCCTTATGTGCACTATGCAGTGTAAAGCCTTAACTATGCAATTTTGTGATCCATATGCCTCTCTCTCTTGTACTATGCATTGGGAAACTCCAAGGCTCAAGACTACCTCACTGAGCTCCTCAGTTTTTCATTCATCATGTCCATGCCTTCAAAACTGTGTACTTCACAACACTAATATTTATTCCTGCACTCTTGACCTCTTGAACTACACACAACGTAATCAATAAGTCTATTTTTCAGTCCAACACCTAGTTCTATCTCAATTAGTGATTTTCATGAAGCATGTTAGACTAAGATTTTTTTAAACCAATGTTGTCTTGTCATGAGTGAGTTCTAGCTACAGGTACTGTATTTTCACATGGCAGGATGATGATGAAGGATAAGAAGAATGATACCATGCTAGAAGACACCTATGCAGTTGCAAATACAAGTTTGTCATTGAAAAAGAAGATGAAGGGACACCAAATTACGATAGCAGCTGAAGATCAACATCATAGTGAAGTATCCATACCTTCGATCCTTATGGAGGCGGAAGAATAAAAGCATGTACCATCTTTCAAAAGGACAGAAAGATAAAAACATAAAGAATAGCTTGACATTGCCACATCATCATTGAGTCCATTTCATAAATGTCATGCCATGTTTTGTCAAGGTGTCATGTCAAGGTGTTAAATGAGTCATCATTTGCCACATTGTTGGTGGATATTATTATGTAATTTTAAATATATGAGAAATGTAATGTAAAGTGGAAATTTGAGAGTCATCTATAGAATGTGAAAAGTCACAAAGGAGTCAAAAGATCATATGGAATTCTAAGAGTCATGAGGTAAGTCCAAGAGTCACAATGAAGGTGACGAGTCACCTCATTTTGTTAAATATACACCCTCATAGCTCAAGAAAAGGAATTTTCACCTTGGTTCCTCCCACTAGGCATTAGAGAGGAAGATAGTTCTTTTGGAAGAGCAAGTGATAGCTCTAACACTCCACTATTGGAGCTAGTGGTGTTCATTGTACCAATGTATCTTGGAACTTTTTCTTAATACTTGAAGCTCATTAAGCCAACACACTTTCATGCGTATGTCGTAAATGTTGTAAGACTATTCTTTGAATGTTTGTGATATATGTTGTTTTCATTTGTACTAAAGAAATTGAACTATTTCAGTGGATTTGGTGCTTATCTTATTGAAGGTGTGTTGTACTTGTTTTAACGATCGTTGCTTCTATGTGAACTATTTCGCTATTTGATCAATGATTCTTTCATATATATATGCTCATGTGTCTTTATTGGATTAGTAATATTACTCTTCCCTTAAAGGCCCACTTTTTTCCCCTTCGGTGAAAGAACCTTGATACATTATGCAACTGAACATTCCACAAGGCATAATCACTTGTTCATTCAAAAGTAAATGTACATTACTCTCTCATGCTAACCATTGCAACCAAGGAAAAAGCCTAAGAAAATGGTTGTCAGGCCTTATTTTTGGAAGGGCTCCTACTCCAAATGGTGTGAAGTATAATTAGGACTTTTCATTGGGGAGACCCCCTTTCGTTTGGTGGGATCCAACATCATCAAGAACATCTTAGGTGATACCTTCTCTTACTTTTGGAGATTGAGAATGCCAATGCTTATGGGGTTCAATTTTTATTTATTTTTTATAAATTTAGTTTTTTATTTCATGAAATATATTGATGAAGAGTTTGTTTAGAAATAGAAACATATGAAATGTAGATGGAAATTTCTTTGAAAAAAAAATCATATATGAGAAGTTGGATGTAGAGTCTCTTGTAGAAAAGTAATCAATGAAGATATAATCATATTTTCGTAATTATAAACTATGTTATCATTTTTTATGTACATGCTTAAAAACCATACATTAGTATAATCAAACATTTTTCCAATAAGGGGCTTGCTTCATCTCACCATCTTCAAGGATATCCATGGCCAAAATGATCTTAGAGGAGTGTCTCGTTTAATTGTTCTTTTAATCACATGGACACATTTAATGTCAATCACAAGAAAATAATAAAATAACAAGAGGCATCTATAAATTTTTCATTTCATTTAGAAGGCATATTTTCAAATTAATTTAGCTAAATAATTTAACAACATTTCATTAACACTCCATATAAAGAAAGGAGAACAATACAACACATTCAGGGAAAGAAGAAGCATACTAGACATATTATTAAATGAGATGCTCCTCCAGGATAGTTTTAGCTATGTCTATCCTTGAAGGTTGTGAGATGAGGAAAGGTCATTCTCAGAAAAATGTTTGATTATATTAATATATATTTTTTGAATGTGTATATAAAAAATGATAATGTATTTTTCAAATAAAAAAATGTGATTATATCTCTACAAGAAACTCTACATCTACCTTCTCATATATGTTTTTTTGTCAAATTATATGACTTCTCAAACATAACTAAATTCATCCCCACTAGCATTTCAAACCAAATTTTAAATCCCCATGTGAACACATTACATATATAGTTCATATTGATCTCTTTTGCTTGTTTGTTTTCAAATCATTTTCAAGAATCATGCTGCCTGTCCTTAAGGAAAAGTAATTTTTTTTATTTACAATTTTATTTATATATTTCATCATACTTGAGCCAATAACACATCATTAAAGTTCCATTCTTCTTTCCTTCTAACTAATAGTAGCCGTTAAAATAAATGCTAATAACTAAAATGAACTAAACTTGTTCTCTCTTGATAGAAAACTCATACTATTCTAATTTATAGTTCATTGGTGTAGGTTGCAGAGTGTACTCTTTGAGGCCATTATATTCTACACCTTAGATATGAAAATTAAATCACACATAAGATATAAAGGAGAATTAAAAAAAAAAAAAACTTTATTATAACATAATACCCTTAAGACGAGACAACACCTTAGAATTGATTCTTTTATGGAAGGAAATTCCTATTCACTTGCCTCTTTAAGGTGACAATCTTGCAATGAAATAAAATAAATATACAATATACTTCATACATCTCATAAGGAGGACTCCATACTTATTTATAATTAATGAAGAGATCCCAATCATAACAATCTCCTAACTACCTAGTTGACTTTAGTCCCCATTATATTTATTCAATATTAACTACCATTATAGTGGAACTAGTCCACTTTACATTAAATTCCATACATTGTTGACTTTGTTGTGAGCCCTTTTGACCCCTATTACACCCCTACATAGGGTCCCAACATTCTAACATCCTTAGAAAATAATTTTTATCAACACTTGTTGTGAGTACATACAACCATAAACTAGAGTCCCATGGATGAGTGTTGGCTACAATGTTGAGGCAAGCCAATGAAGTCTAATAAGCTCCACATTAAAACTTGGTCTTATGTCCAAGTGATCATGTGGTTTCCCCTTTGAAGATACCTAAACTTGATAGTTCTCATGTTAAGTCCCCTTTGAAGATACTTGATCTCAATAGAAATTAAAAATTGTGTTATAAATTCCAACCCTATTCTTGTGGATCCAAATATATAAGTCCATCCCTATCCAAGAAATCATTGACATAACACATTAGTTCTAGAGAATAGTATCTCCAACATCTAGTAGTCATAAAAAACTCTTGGCCTCTCTCCATGATGTTCTCTATATAAGGTGGAGTAGAGTCATCAAAGATGAAATTAGTTTTCATCTCAAAAATGACAATTATCCATTTATCAATCATCCCAATCCTCCTCTAAATCATGCTAGGAATAAATTTCTTAGTTATAATCTTCATTTATGAAAGGGTATATGGTAGTAATAATATAGATCTCCTTAGATTTAGAGAATATCACTTTTATATCTTGGAGTCCTTGAGACCAATCTTGGAGAGTTTTTTCCAACAACATATGATTTGTTCCACCACACATCCATTAAGGTTTGAGAGAATAAATTGCCAATAGATTTAGTGAACTTGATATTATTGAAACCATAATATGTAATATTTCACCAAACCCCAAAAATTCCTCTATCCAATGGATTTGTTCAAACAAGAATTTAAGAAACCTTGTTAAAAGAGAATAAATTTATAGCGTAGGTAACCATCATAGAATTTTTTTTAAATAATTGATTTTAAATAAGCAACTTTGATATACATGTATTTTTAATTAGTTGATTTTTACAGAGGAAGACACATCTACAACTGGTTTCTACAAATTCCGCTTGGGAAGGTATATGAATTGATGTAACTGTCATGTCCCTCTTTTCTACTTTGAAAACTTGGAAAATAGGGAAAATTTATTCTTTTTTCCTCCAAAAAGAGTTCAAATGCCACTTGTTGTATACCTTCGAAATGAAAACAAAATCACACACAATATATAAAGGATAATATAGAAATTATCCTTTAATTTATAATAAAATAATACCATTAAGATGGGAGAACACCTTAGAATTGATCCTTTTATGGAAGGAATCTGCTCTTATTCACTCCTCCAATGAGGAAATCTCATAATGAACTAAGCTATGAATACAATAAACTCCACACATATTATAAGGAGTAATCCATCCTTATTTATAATTAATCAAGAGAATGATAGTTATGAAAACATCTTTACTACCTAGTGGACCTTCTTAAACAAGACCTCACTACATTTCTTTAACAGTTCCTAGCATTGTGGTCCTTATTTAATAATATAGTGGACCCAAACACCTTAAGTTGGATGGATTCCATAGTATAACTCTACTATGGGCCCTTTAGTCCCCAATTTCACCCACATTAAATATCCCAACACATTCAAATGAAACTATGAGTGAATAGAGAGAGTTCAAAGTCCATTAGTTGTAGGAAACTAGGTCACTACTGAAGGGGGGGTGAATCAATAGTGAATGCACTTGTATATTTTTCTCCAAATTATTATTATTTTAAACATGCATAAACAAAAACAAAAGCATAGATCAGAGCATAAAATATAGACATGAAACTATGAAATCAATCAACACAATAGACACAAATATTTCTAGTGGAAAACCATCTCGAGGGAAAAAAACCACCCGTTGCTACTATGTTTCTCAAATATTCTATTATGTCAAGAAAATTATTTACATAGAGATTTAGATGGCTACTATCAAATGTAGACTCTTTCTCATGCATATCTATGAACTACCATCCACTAAAGGCCACCACGATCAACGATCCTCACCCGGTTACTTCTGAACTAAAAAACAACTCTAGAGACTCCTATTTGTTGGAAGCCAGCACGACCAAAAAGCCTTGCCCAGTTTATTCCAAAATATACAACTACAATTGAATTGAGAAAAATTCTCACTTATATTTAATTCAACGGAGTTACCCAACTCCACTCCTTTATGTGGTTCTCGTTTCATACATTTTCAGACTAGAATCGAGAACTACTCAACATGAACACCACACCAACATATATTAACAATAAAACATTCAAAAATATCACAAAATGCATCAAAATCTCACCAAATGCTGCATAAAATAATGTGTAAAATACATCAACAAAACCCTCTCTGCAATAACCAATCTTGAGAATGTAAACTTTTGTGATTCATAGCGATTTTTCAAGATAATTATTCCGATAAATCACATTATAGATTCTTTAGTCGACACATTCCAAACCACTGAGTTTTGTTCATCATCAGGACTTTTGATGAATGTTTTGATCCATATAATATGATATATACTATAGAGATGCACAATGGTCAGAGAATGGATGTTGAAGAAAAAATAATTAAATAATTAAATTGAACGTTATAGAATTAAGGATAAGATATTGCTATTATAAAAAAGTATTAATAAAATATTATTTAATGAAAAATTACTAATAACTAAAGTATTCCCCTAACATTTAATATCTAATTAATAAAAACATTATTATTTCTCTTAACTATTCTTAATAACCAATCTTCTCATAAACAACTGTTGCATAAAACCAACAAACAAAAACTGCTACCGATCTGCAATAGAACTGCAATCAAACATTAGTTCACCTCCTCCCTCTCTACATAATGTGTTGGATATACACTTTCTAACTACAAAAACACCTACAAACTACTTCAGAAAATCTTCTTCACAACGCACAACTTACACACACTTATCCACTCTCACACTCACTCAACACAAAAAAAAAAAAACCAACCCAATATTCTCACAAAAGTACATGTCAAATTGTCCTCTACAATCTCCATATCAATACCACATAAAGATACCATGGTTACACCAATAACCAGGGCACTAGTGCCATGGTAATATCCAAGCCAATACCACGGGAAAATACCATGGTTATGCCAATACCTAAGATACATGTACTATGGTAATATTCAAACCAATACCATGGGAAAATAACATGGTTATGCCAATACCAAAGACACTTGTACCATGGTAATATTCAAACCAATACCATGGTAAAATACCATGATTATGCTAATATTAGGGACACTTGTGCAATGGTAATATCCAAACCAATACCACGTGAAAATACAATTGTTATGTCAATACCAAGTACACCTATACCAAGGTAATCTCACATGCCAACCTGCTCCACACATATACCAATACCATGGTAATTCCAATACCAAGAATACATGTACAATGGTAATACTCCACTCATGAAAGTATGCAAGATGCACAAGTAAACCATAGAATATGATCAAAGTTCAACATGATCATCTGCAATAGATATAGATACATCAAACACCATTTAGTGTCTGCACTAAAACTTGAAACCAATCATGCAATCAAGCAAAGACATGTACAAAACTAAGCCTATAATCCAACTGCATGCACTAACAACATCTTTAACCAACACAACATGTCCTGAATCCATCTCTACTAAGTCTCCCATTATTGCACTAGGTCATGTCATAAGTATGTTGACAACAATAACAACCAACAATACCAACAAGCCAACCACTCATCACACACCATGGAGACCACTAATCATCATCAAGTAGACATAAGGCATATGAGGAACAACACTAAGACCCTGTTGACATCAATGCTAACACTACAATGCCAATAAGATCCCTCTTTGTCATTGTTGTCAACCTTAATTTTATCTCCAGCATCTGAGGTTAATCTCCATACATTTTCCAACACTGAAGCTGCAACTCTTAATATAATCCCTATCCATCCAAATTATCTCCCCTTTTGACATCAATTTCAAAGGGCCATCCAACACTGAATACAATGCCAATAATGTGCCATATGAGAGAGGTGAGCCCCCTATCATACTCAACACCATGTAGATGCAAAACAAGAAGTATCTCCTGGAGAATAAGCATGTAAAACAAGGAAACCGGCTGCCAACATGTCTCTAGCCAATGATATGCAATCTATGAAAACTTAACATGCTCCCCCTAAGCATGTAATGAATCTGCAATCACACTCTCTTTGCTATTGTAGCAACACATCTGCATGTTGCAATAAACCTCCTTGCCAAGTGCAAGAGACCACTCTTCAAGAACCAAACTCCAACCGACTTTGGACAATGATATACAATGAAGTGTCATACATATACAATGCTTCATGGAGCAAATACATGGTTGTGAAAAGTACATAGGACTAACATATGACTCCATTATAACAAACCTATCACCAACCAATGACTCTAATGACCCAAGATTACATCATGCACCCAATGTAATGGGGCTACATCAATGATATACAAAATAAGACACGACACCCATTAGCCCATACATAGCTAATTGACACATTTTATAATACATACTAAACACCATGGGTCCCTCCATGACCAATGCACCAAAAATATGAAACAATGATAATACATGGCTTTTACAATTACATACAAAGGTGTTGCATGTAGTCAGAGGAAGGCCTATGAGGATTGCACAATTCATATTGAGGAATTTTCCTAATTAATAGGGGGTAATTCCCAAAGAAACAATGTAAGGAAATAGGGACTTTGGGAAGCCAAAATTTGGTTAAGCATTGGCCTAGGCTTGTTTAGGAGGTTGTGAGACAGATAGAGATAGTTTATATGTTGCTCGAGCTTGAGGAAAGCATTGTAATCTTTTCATATTTTCCGACTAACGCAATATACAGATAGCAGGGGTTTTTAGTTGTGGCTTTCCCCATGAAATCATTATGTAATGTGTTTATTGAATTCTTTCTCTTGTATGCTTCGTGATTTCGTGAACGTTTGATTTTTTTCATTGATGAGTATAGTGGATTCAAGTCTATTGTTTAGTAAATTACAATTAGCAGTTTGAATCTACAAGGAATTTCTACATGGTATCGGAGCATAAATCACTCTAGAAGACGAGAATATGAGTTTGTCTTTTGCAAGTGAAATTGAATTTGCAGTATCATTATTTAGAGCCAATAGGATGTTGTTTTGCAGATTGAGACTTGAATATGCCCTTGAGGGTAGTTTGAACTATATTTCTTGGAAGCACAGGATGGAGGCAGTGTCAGAAGACAATGGGCTGAAGGAATTCATAAACAATGATATTCCTAAGCCTTCAACAATAGATGCTCAAGATCTGGTAGAGTGGAAGAAATGTGTTGCAAAGGTGAGGAAGATCATACTAGAAGGTGTTTGAGATCATATTTTCTTGAACCTCCACAGGAAGAATACACTATATGCAATGATTCAAGCCTTGATCGACTTTTCTTAGAACAATAGTGATCACATGAAATTGGCACTTAAGGACAAGCTTCGGAAGATCAAGATGGAGAAGGGTGACACAATACTACAATACTTGAGTAGAATCACCTAATGACAGGATGATATTGGGAGTGTGAGCATTACAATTTTTGAAGATGATCTGGTCAACCTAACACTCCTAGGCCTTCTCAAGAGTTGGCACAACTACCAGGATTCAATAAATGGGGGGGAGAATATACCAATGTGGGAGAATTTGTGGTCTGACTTGGTGTAAGAAGAGATAAGGCGGAGCACTAGAGATGGAACCTCATACAAGCATGACGATGAGGAGAAATGTGCCTTAGCTGGAAAGGCGAATAAAGGGAAAGGAAAAAAATTCCAATCGAAAGGAGATTCCAGTTAAGGCGGCAAGAAGAAGGACTTGTCGAAGATTAAATGTTTTCATTGTCATGAGCTATGACATGATGCCACGAAGTGTCTGCATAACAAGGTCAGAAAGAATCCCTTGGGAGGAGTGGTAGGTGAAGCTCTTGCTTCACAATTCGAGATGGATTTCACCCTCATGTATTGCATGGTAACATTGGTGATGGGTAGCATGGGTTGATGCCATGGTAGAGGAGTATCACTCCATTATCATAAAAATGTTTTGGAAGTGGTCCCAAGACCATCATACAACTTAGTGGTGAGTTCCATTTGGATTTACATGTAAAGAAAGAAACAGATGGGAGTGTTGAGAAACACAAAGCCAGATTTATGGGTGAAGTCACCATTTCTGAATGGTTGGAATGCAGCAACATGCCTTCATTTAAAAGATGAGGATTCCTTCATGGAAGTAATAATTCTTGACATATATCAATGGGGAGTCTCTAGCCTCTATATATGCTTCATACATAAAATACCATGGGTCTCTCAATACCATACATCCATTATAATTGGCTTATCACATTATTCCCTAACTACTTGTGGTCCCTCACATAATGTGGATTAACCACTTTATTTATTAAGTATGGCTCATTATTACATCACATTATTAAATTATTCCCATGGGTACCTCCCTCTGTACCCCATAAGAATCCCCCTAGCTATAGTAAACTCTCGGGTGGAAGGAATTGATTACAAGGAGACCTTTTCTTTAGTAGCAAGGTACTCTTCAATTAGATCTATTCTAGCATTTTCAGCGTAGATGGGATGGAAGATACATCAGATGGATGTGAAGACAACACTCCTCAATGGAGTAATTGAGGAAGTGGTGTAAATTGAGCAGCCAGAAGGATTTGAGACCATCAATAGAGAGTCACATATGTGCAGACTCAAGTGAGTGTCATATGGATTGAAAGAAGCACCCTGTGCTTGGTACACCAGAATCAACAACTATTTCACCAGGTTGGGCTTCACCAAAAGTGAAGAAGAAGCAAACCCTTACCATATTGTGGTTGAAGTTAAATTATTGATTATAGTATTATATGTCTATGATTTAATTCTAATAGGTTATGAGAAGCTAGTAAAATATTGCAAAGATGATCTTGCAAGAGAATTTGAGATGAAGGTCTTGGGACTCATGCATTATTTCCTTGGTATGGAAGTATGGCAAGGACATGAGGAAATGTTTATCTCTCAAGGAAATTATGCCAATGAGATGCTGAAGAAGTTCCACAAGGAGAGAAGAAAACCCATGGAGACTCCTCTAGTAGGAAATTGGAAGAAGGAAGATGCTACTTCAGGTGAAGTAGCAGAGGCTACTATTTACAGGAACCTTGTGGGTTCACTTATGTATTTGGTGAACACATGACTAGAAATATGTTTTGCAGTTAACCAACTTAGTCAAGAAATGGTTAATCCAACCAAACTCTATTGGAAGGAAGCTAAACATGTGTTGAGATACCTCAAAGGCACCACTCAGTTTGGTCTTTGGTACATATGGATAGAAGGAGTGAATCTGCAAGGATTCACATATGCTAATTGGGTAGGGAGTTCATCAGACAGAAAGAGCACATTAGGGGGAATCTTCAGTATTTGGTTAGAAATAGTTTCTTGGTACAACAGGAGGCAGATATAAAGTGTACTCAGTTCGATAAAAATAGAGTACATGGATGCTAGTCAAGAAACTTGTGAGGCTATCTAGATGAGGAAGATCCTTGCTAGGTTATTTGGTCAGTAGATGTATCCTACATTGATTTATTATGACAACTAGAGTTGTATCAAACTCTTTGAGAATCCAGTTTTTCATGATTGGTTTAAGCATATTGACATCTAGTATCACCATCTACGAGATTGTGTGCAAAGGAGAATCATGTTGATGGAGTACATTCCTATAGAGGAACAGGACGTAGACGTATTCACTAAGGTTCTAGAGGAAAATTTGAGTTCCATAGAGGAAGGATTGGGGTATCCAATAATCCCTTTCTTTTTGAGAGGGAGTGTTGAAAATGCAACAAGAAAATCCTAATTTAATTTTTTCCTTGAATTAAATTAGGAATAAAATTGTAATTCCACATCACAAGCCAATTTGTACGAGTTAAATAAGTTAATTTCACTTAGTTGACTCAGTTAATTCGATTTGAGGGTCTAACTTGAGTCATGTAGAGTGTATCCTACTTTATAGGAGCCCTGGTTGAGTTTATTTTGAGTTGTAATTAATTGATTTAGTTTAACTAAGTTAAAGTCAGCTAAACTAGTTCCAACTGATGGAGGAACTAGTAGGAGGTTAGACAATTGGGTGTTGCTTCATGTGTTCAACCATTTAACTGATGATTCACTCATAAATAACTCATTCATGTCAGATATGAGAGTTAAATATATGAGATTGGAGTTCAAGGCAAGTGTACTATCATTTGTATAATCATATGAATTGTACAAGTGGTGCATGCAGTTAGAGGAAGGGCTATGATGATTGCATAATTCATATTGAGGAATTTCCCTAGTTAATAGGTGGATAGTTCCCAAGGAAAAAACACAAGGAAATAGGGACTTTCACAAGCCAAAATTTGGTTAAGTAGTTGCCTAGGCTTGTCTAGGAAGTTGTGAGATAGATAGAGATAGTGCAGGGGTTTCTCGGGCTTCAGCAAAGCTTTACAATGTTGTCATATTTTCTAACTAATCAAATATACAGATAGAAGGGGTTTTTAGTTGTGGATTTTCTAAGGAAATCATTGTATAATGTGTTGATTGAATTCTTTTTCTTGTATGCTTCGTGATTTCATGATCATTTAATTGTTTCTGCTGATGAGTAGAGTAGATTCAAGTCTATTGTTTTAGTAAATTACAATTAGCAGTTTAAATTTACAAGGAATTTCTACAAGCTACACATGCATGGAAATACATGACAAAATATGATCTAGCAGTATGAGCATTATCAATATACCAACTATGTCATACAAGAACACCATCTTGAAATATGTGGGAGCAGCAAAAAATTTCTTCCCTATGACAAATCCATGTCAAGTAAGCACAATAATCTCCTCCATGATAACACTCATGCCCATTTGGAAGCACAAATGCTCCCCCTAAATGTGTGATCCTTCATCACACCTTGACCATGCACATAAGGAAACCATGTGGTTTCCATACCTCCAGAAACATCAATAATAACTTCAACATGAAACTGCTCCAAAAATAACAAAAATAGCATATATGTCTAATCTAAATGATGACAAGATGAAGCTAAGAATAGATCATAAATAAAAATGAATACTTCAAACTTCTTGAAATCCCCCTAAACTCAAGCATCTCCTACAATATTGAGATTTGTCTTGATGTACTCTTCCAGATATGCCTGTACATCCAATAATATACATGTAACTCATGATGCAACCATATGATCCCCCATAAGAGCATGCAAGCCTCGGTTTTTTATGGGATTTCCTTGCTTCTCTTTTCTCCCCCAAGCATTCATTTTCTTATCTCGTTTTTTCTTGTGCAGTTGGCCTTGTATGTTCTTCTTCCTTTGATTGGATCTCCTAAAACCCATGGGAATCTTGCAATCCTTGGCCTTATGGCCAATATTGTCACACACAAAACATCTTATGTAACCAAGGAACTAAGTAATATGTTGATATATTCTGTTGATATGACTTTTATTCCTTGCATGTGCCTTGCAGTTAATATCCCTATGGCCGAAATCATTGCATGAGAAATAATAAGCATAAAATTGAATATTATACTTGAATGATGATGATATTTTTTTCATGCATGCTTGAGATAGCTTCTCCTTTGACTTCTTCTTTTGATGTGAAGGTTTGATCTCTTCATTATTGTCAATTGTTGTTATATGTCCACAAATTCCATAGTTTTAACATTTTCCAATTCTATTATTTTTATTTTTCCTCCTCCTATTCTTTTGCTTCTTGCATGGTTGGTGATTTTGTTGGTGATTCTCCTTTTTCATGCTACTACTGGTTGCTCAAACATTTTCTGATTTTCTCCTTGTTTCTTGAGCATTAACTCTATTCCTCTCTAATTCTTCTTTTGTAGATTTTGATTCATCCTTCAATTTTAGGCACTCATTCTCCAACTCATACAATTTCCTCATTCCATTTTTTATCTTTCTTCCTTCTTCTGGCTGATTTTTCAGATCTGAACTTTCTTCTTTGAATGCACACTCCTTTTCATCAAACATTTGTAGTAGCATTTGTTTATATTTATTTTTAGTGGTGAGCCTTTTAATTTCTTCTTCTAGTGTCATTATCTTTGATTGCTCTTCATCTATGTTACTGGTCTCTTCTTATTGTCCCTCTAGATCATCACTTAATTCATCATTTCAATCACTAGGACTTTCATATTCATCTCGTGATCAAGCTTGATTTATCACTGCAATATGTGTTGAATCCTTTGCATTTTTCTCCATTTTTAAAATCTACATTTTTCCTCCAAGATATAAAATTTAAAATTTGTCCAACATTTCTTTTGCAGTCCCACAATGCTTCACATATAGCTTATTATATCTTAATTCCACGCAAAATAATTTCTTTAGATTTATCATTAAAATCATCTTTAACTCCATACTCTACTCATAGCAAAATATTTTCATCAAGAGATAGAAAATATGACTCCAATTTCATTTTCCAAGTTGCAAATTTACCTTCATGAAGCATTGGAATTCCTTGTTGATCCATTTCGAAAAATTTGCAAAAATATGCCAAAAACTCCCAAATCCACTCTCCAATGATCAAGTCGCAATTGAGAGCCCCGCTTTGATACCAATCGTTGGAAACTAGATCACTACTAACGGGGGGGCTGAATCAGTAATGAAGGCACTTTTATATTTTTCTCCAAATTATTATTCTTTTAAACATGAATAAAGTAAAACACAAAAGCATAGATCAAAGTGTCAAATATATAAATTAAACCATGAAACAAATCAACACAATAAAAACATATATTTCTGGTGGAAAACCCTCTCCAGGGAAAAAAACCACCCGTTTCTATTGCTCTACTCAAATATTCTATTATGTAAAGAAATTTATTTACATATAGATTTAGCTAGCTACTCTCAAATGGAGACTCTTTCTCATGTTTATCTATGGAATACCATCTATTGAAGGCCACCACAATCAATGATCCTCACCTGATTACTCCTAAACTAACAAACGACTCTACAGACTCCTATCTGTGGGAAGCCACCACAACCAATGAGCCTCACATAGTTTCTTCCAAACTATCCAACTACCATTGGATTGAGAAAACTGCTCACTTATATTGAATTCACTAGAGTCACCCAACTCCACTCTTCTACATTGTTCTCGTTTCATACATTTTCATAATGGAACCGTAAACTGTTCAACATGAAAACCATGGTAGCATATCTTCAAAAGAACACAATCAAAAAAATAAAAAACTACATCACAATCTCACCAAACACTGCATAAAATAATATGTAAAATACATCAACAAAACCCTCTCTGCAATAACCAATATTCTCACGAACAACTACGGCATAAAATCAACAAAAAAAAATTGCTACCAATCTCCAATAGAACTACAACTAAACATTAGTTCACCTCCTCACTCTGTGCATAGTGTGTTGGCTGAAACATATAATTTCTAACTACAACAACACTTGCAAACTACTTCAGAAAATCTTCTTCACAACTCTCACTGCTTACACACTCTTCTCCACTCCCACACTCACTCAACACATCAAAAAAAAAAAAACCAACCCAATATTCTCACAAAATTAGATGTCAA
This sequence comes from Pinus tabuliformis, assembly GCA_031772625.1. Lineage (NCBI taxonomy): Eukaryota > Viridiplantae > Streptophyta > Pinopsida > Pinales > Pinaceae > Pinus > Pinus tabuliformis. Next base: position 444,041,518 of record CM062807.1, on the reverse strand, counting down.
ATTATCCTAAAAAAATCCAAATAAAAAAATCCAAATCAATACCGCAGGAAGATACCATGGTTATACCAATACCTAGGACACATGTACCATGGTAATATCCAAGAAAATACCACGGGAAAATACCATGGTTATGCCAATACCTAGGAAACTTGTACCATGGTAATCTCCAAACCAATACCTGGGAAAATACCATGGTTATGCTAATACCAAGGACACTTACACCATGGTAAAATTTAAACCAATACCATGGGAAAATACCATGGTTATGCTAATACTAAGGACACTTGTACCATGGTAATCTGCAAACCAATACCATGAGAAAATACCATGGTTATGTCAATAGCAAGGACACCTATACCATAATAATCTCACGTGACAATCTTGATCCGAATTGGATAATTATATTATTTTTCATCCACACGATGCATTTGGAGTGGAAAAAGTGGAGGAATCAGCTCACTGGACCGTTTTTACTGGAAGGACCCAGTTTGGAAAAACACGGTCTGAAACCTTCTAGGAGTTTTTCGAGGCATAAAACGACATTTTTTGGGGGTAAAACTTTTCTACCTAAGTGGCGCAATTTTTCATGCTATTCTACACATAGAGAGCTTTCCAATCACGCAAGAATTGCGTCAGTCAGAGTTTGTATGCAAAAGTTATGACACTCATAAGTTGACCTTCCTCTTTTCACACCTATAGTTCAGGAGGATGCCACATCAGCCCCATTATTCATGGAGAAGGGTTTAACCACATGTTTTTGATGTAAAATACTCTAGAAGAGTCAATTTTGTAAGTATAGTTAAGAGTTTATGTAGTCAAAATTAACCACTAGTAGGCTATCGGTCTGTGTTATAACTGGGTCACTATGAGGTAGAGGCAATCCATTCCTTCGAGAGAACTTTGTTCCATAGTTGAGTAAAGATAGCTAGGAGATATAGGAGGTAGAGAACACAGAGATTATTTATCACTATAAGAAAAAAAGTTCATTGGTGAGGGGTGAAAAATGTCACCAGAAGCTCATAGGTGACGGTCAAAAGAGCCTTCGTCACCAAAAATTGAACGTCACCAAAGGTGGCATCACCAAAAGTATAGGTGTTGTAGTGACATTCAAAGTTTGTCACCAATAATGATTTATAATTACGGATAGCGACTGTCACCATTTCATATGAGCAATGGTGATGAACCATAGCCTCCATCACCAAAAACTGAACGTCACCAAATGTAGAAATTTTGAATAATATGACACTTATTCACAGAGATTATCTCGATTATACACTATTTGTAGAATGCATGCATAATACATAACCTCCTCTACGTTGATCATCAATTTTGCGGAATTAAAAACAATGAAACATCAATCGCATGCGCACATTAACACAGTATGTAACCGGGGAAATCATACAGTTGAAAACACCCAACTATCTGTATATTATAATGATAGAGAACATGTAACAATACATAGTACAATACTCCTCACAAGTACTCAGTACTATCTCCACCTGCTACACACAAACTAGCTCAGATCTGAATCAAGTCACAAGTTCAAATCTCCTCCACTGTCTGCCTGCCTCTACTGCGCAATCCAATGCAAGAATAGGAATGATCCAAGCTCGTTTTCCTTGGCTTGTACTGCGCAATCCTCATTGGCAATCTCAATCAATGATTGTGCAAATCTCATGCATAGTTATAGTCACAACTGATAGTAGTCTCCACCTCTAACACCTGTCTCCACTAATCTGTCCATGCACTGAGTTAACTGATGTATTCTTTAGTTGCTTTATAAGTTAATAATTAGTGAATTAATTAATAATTAATTCACATCACTCATCACTAGTGTATTCTGCAGTTAGACTAAATACAACTAGTTCAACCAAGTCAAACTGAACACAACTCCATCAACTCCTCAATCAACTCCACCAAACTCAATCACTTGAGTTCTAACTCAAGTCCATCATGCAATAGCTCAACTGACCCATAAGAAAAGCATATTTCCTTCTGGAAGTTACATGTGCCACATCCGTAGCTCAAACTGAAGTGCTCCAAGAGGATAAGATAATGTTTATAGTCCAAATATTATTATGAGCTAATAATAGTTGACTGTTCTATTTTTAGCCTGGCAGTCTAAAAATAGACTCCGCCCATATGTCTAAAAATAGAAGTACATCTATTTTTACCAACATGACCAATCATCCACAAGTAAAATCTTGCAACTCATAGACCATGATCCATATGTCTAAAAATAGACATAGTCTAAAAATAGACTTTGTGCCAAAAATAGCCTGTGGGCCCACTTAGTGAAGGCGACTCCTTTCCACTAAGCTCCATCATCTTGTTGCATTTTTAACACTACCTCTCAACAAGATATGGATTATCTGCAACCCCTATCCTGCCTCGGTGGTATTCGAATTTTCTCCTGGTGAGCGCCTTCGTCAAGATATCAGCATCCTGATCCTCCGTTGGAATGTATGAAAGTAACATGATTCTCCGCTGCACACAATCTCTAATATGATGGTACCTGATGTTGATGTTCTTGGATCTATCATGAAATACTAGATTAGCCGAGAGTTTAATGCAACTCTAGTTATCACAATAAATCACTGTAGGCTCCAAGTGTGACCCGAACAACCCGACCAGGATCTTCCTCATCCATATAGCCTCGCATGTAGCCAAACTTGCTGCCATATACTCGGCCTCTGCTGAATTGAGTGCCATGAATCTCTGCTTCCTACTGTACCAAGAAACTGCTGTCGACCCGATACTGAAAATCCCTCCAGATGTGCTCTTTCTATCTGTTGGGCTCCCTGCTCAATCTGCATCTATGAAGCCACACAGCTTCACGTCATCCTCCTGTCTGTACCACAATCCATATCCCGATGTGCCTCTGAGATAATGCAATACATGCTTGCCTGCCTTCCAAAAGAGCTTGGTTGGCTTAACCATAGCTTGTGAAAGCTAGTTAACAGCATAGCATATATCGAGTCGTGTATTGACCAAATACATAAGCGACCCCACCAACTGTCAATAAATAGTGGCATCCACTACCTTCGCTGAAGTAGCATCCTACTTCCTCGAACCTCCAGGAAGAGGAGTATCAACAGGCTTGTAGCCATGCATGTTGAACTTCTGCAGTATCTCCCAAGCATACTTACCCTGAGAAACAAATAGTCCATCGTTGCGCTACCAAATTTCCAATCCCAGGAAATAATGAAGGAGGCCCAAGTCCTTCATCTCAAACTCTCTAGCAAGATAATCCTTGCATGAAAGTATCAACAACTCATCTCCCGTCAAAATCAAATCATCTACATAAAGTACAATGATAAGCAACTTACCCTCCACCACAATTTGGTATAGGTTAGGATCCGCCTCACTCTTGGAGAATCCAAGTCTGGTGAAATAACTGTCTATCCGTGTGTACGAAGCACGTGGTGCTTGTTTCAACCCATACAGCGCTCTCTTGAGCCTGCACACATGCGACTCGCTGCTAAAGATCTCAAAACCTTAGGGCTGCTCTATGTACACCTCCTCCTCAATGACTCCGTTGAGGAACATAGTCTTCACATCCATCTGATGAATGTGCCACCCCATCTGCGTTGAGAGAGCAAGAATCGTCCGTATGGAAGAATACCTTGCGACAGGTGCAAAGGTCTCCTCATAATCAATCCCCTCTATCTATGAGAAGCCTCGGGCAACAAATCTTTCCTTGTACTTCTCCACACTCCTGTCAGCTGCTTGCTTCACTTTGTAGATCCATCTCGAACCCACCACTGATTTCCCTTCCGGTCTTGGGACAATCTCCCATGCACTGTTTCTGACAATCGAATCATACTCTTCCACCATGGCATCTACCCATGTGGGATCCTCCATAGCTTCCTCGAAAGAGGATGGCTCAATCACAACACATTTTCTCACAAGAGCCATGTATCCAGTGTACCGATCAGGTGAGTGTCTCTTTCTACGTTGTCCTGTAGGTGGTCCTACAACCTTCTCTACATCTTGAGCCAGTTGCTCAGCTTCTGTAGTGCGCTTTTTCCCTTTGATGGTTGGCACTGCATGAGTGGTCTCTTCCACTCCATGAACTTCATCTTATGGCTGATCCACGTCCTGAAGCTCATCCTTAGGAACTAATAGCTCCTCATCTACATGCAAGTGTGGCTCCCTCTCAAGCGAACACTTCATGGCTTTCTCCTCCTAAAATTTGATATCCCGTCGCACAACAGCCTTGCGACTGTCTGGAAAATACACACGATAGTTGTGGGGCGTATCAGTGTAGCCCACAAATATCCCAACCTTTGCGATTGGCTCCAGCTTCTTCGTGGAATCCTTCGTCACATGCATGTAAACGTTAGAACCAAAAATCCTCAAATGGGAAATATCAGGCCTCTTACTAGAATAAGAATCCTCGGGTGTATTCATGCCAAGTATCCTGTGAGGACAACGGTTATACACATATACTGCAGTATTGCATGCCTCCGCCTACAAGTGAAGGCGTAGGCCCTGATCATGCAACATCACCCATGCAGCACCCACGATCGTTCTGTTCTTCCGCTCAGCATCCCCGTTCTGCTGTGGGTTATGGGGAGCTATGAGCTCTCTTTGAATCCCTTCTGCTCTACAGAAGTCCTTGAACTCGCTAGAGATGAATTCACCACCATTTTCGCTCCTAAGAGCCTTCACCTTCTTCCCCGATTCCTTCTCAACTAGTGCTTTGGACTCACAGAACTTTGAATATGTCTCGTTCTTCTTCTGCATGAAGAAGATCTAGCACTTTCGAGAGAAATCATCAACAAAGATCACATAGTACCTGTGCTTTGCTGTCGAAGCTACTGAGAAAGGTCCACACACGTCTGTGTGAATTCTTTCAAGGATCGTCGTGTTGCGACTATCCTTCTCGTGAAAGGTGGCTTTCACAAATTTTCCCAAAGTACACCCCTTGCACTGATCTGACTGCGCAAGAGTGCCTTTAGGAAGCCCAGTAGTAATCTGTTGCAGTATCTTTAAGGCTCCATGGTGAAGGTGGCCCAATCTCCTGTGCCACATCTCACAATCATCCCGGCTCACCAATCCTTCTGCCTTGCATGCCATTGCTGCGCAGCCATCTACATGCAACTGATAAAGGTTCCTAACTCGAACCCCTATCTTTTGGGTTTCTCAAGTTGTCTTACTGCGCAACAAAGCCTTTCCCTCGCTGAAAACAACATCATATCCCTTGTCTTCTAACATCTCCATAGAGATAAGATTCTTCTTCAATCCTGGAACATGCATCTCTTCCTTCAATACGAAGGGTTTAGCAGACTCCCTCTCAAAGGAAATGGTACCGATATCGGTCTCACTGTATCTACCATCATTGCCCATCTTGATGTGCACTCCAAGATCTTTCTCCTCCAGATCAGAAAACAAATCTCGATCTCCTGTCATGTGAAAAGACACACCACTGTCCAAGAAGCATACCGATCCCATCACACTTGATACCAAGCATGCGATCAATGAAAAATCTAGCTCAAACTGCGAGGCTAAGGCCTTTCCCACTGCAGATCCAATAGCTTGCTTATTTTTGTTCTTCTGCAGACAATTTGTGGCATAATGTCCATGATGGTGACAGTGAAAGCACTTCACCTTGGACATGTCTTGCTTCTTGCCTTTCACACCAAAATGAGAAGCTTTCTTGTTCTTCCCCTTCTTTGCTTTGGTAGCCAAAGCGCAATTTTCTTCATCAGATGCCTTTGACGAAGATCCGTCCTTGGTATTCCGTCTGATCTCCTCTTGCACAAGATTTGACTAAAGTCTCTCCCATCCTGGAATTTTCTCCCGACCATTGACAGAGTCTTGATAGGAATGCCAACTCTTTGGAATTCCAAGAGCAGCCAAGCTCACCAAGTCCTCATCATCTACAGTCATGCCCACACTTCCCATCTCATCCATGCATTGGGTGAACTTCATGAGATACTTGGGCATACGGTCTCCTTTCTCACACTTAATGTTTCCGAGTTTATCCTTGAGTGCCAACTTCCTCTGGTCGCTCTTGCTTTGGAATAAATCTGTCAACACTTTCCACATCAAGTATGGAGAAGCCTTTCCATGCAGGCTGGATATAATGTGATCCTTCACGCCCTCCAACAGAATCCTTCGATACTTTGCTGTCTTCTTTTGCCAAACCTCAACGTGAGCAACATCAGTAGGCTTTGGGACCTCAGCCTCTATGAACTCCTTCAGCCCATTCTCATATAACACTGCCTCCATCCTGTCTTTCCATGCAATATAATTTGAGCTGCCTTCAAGAGCATACTCCAATCACAATCCGTTGAAAGACATTTCAACTTTGACACCAAGAAAACACTGCTGCAAATTCGAATTCCACCAGCTCAAAACTCAACCGCTTCTGATCTAAAATTTGTGAGAACAAAGTATTTCTCATACAAAGATTGACTGTATGGGATTTTATCAGATATCTCACCTTCCAAAGGAAGGATGAATCCAGAGGCTACCTTGCCCGATTATAGACTCTTCCTGAAGAACTAAAATGTAACCACTTTCTGAATAATAGATCTGATGATCAACTTTGCTCTAATACCATGTAGAAATTTTGAATAATATGACACTTATTCACAGATATTATCCCGATTATACACTATTTGTGGAATGCATGCATAATACATAACCTCCTCTACGTTGATCATCAATTTTGCGGAATTAAAAATAATGAAACATCAATCGCATGAGCACATTAACACAGTATGTAACCAGGGAAAGCATACAGCTGAAAACCCCCAACTATTTGTATATTATAATGATAGAGAACATGTAACAATACATAGTACAATACTCCTCACAAGTACTCAGTACTATCTCCACCTGCTACACACAAACTAGATCAGATTTGAATCAAGTCACAGGTTCAAATCTCCTCCGCTGTTTGCCTGCCTCTACTGCGCAATCCAATGCAAGAATAGGAATGATCCAAGCTCATTTTCCTTGGCTTGTACTGCTCAATCCTCATTGGAAATCTCAATCACTCATTGTGCAAATCTCATGCACAGCTATAGTCATAACTGATAGTAGTCTCCACCTCTAACACCTGTCTCCACTGAACTGTCCATGCACTGAGTTAACTGATGTATTCTTTAGTTGCTTTATGAGTTAATAATTAGTGAATTAATTAATAATTAATTCACATCACTCATCACTAGTGTATTCTGCAGTTAGACTAAATACAACTAGTTCAACCAAGTCAAACTGAACACAACTCCATCAACTCCTCAATCAACTCCACCAAACTCAATCACTTGAGTTCTAACTCAAGTACATCATGCAATAGCTCAACTGACCCATAAGAAAAGCGTATTTCCTTCTAGAAGTTGCATGTGCCACATCCGTAGCTCGAACTGAAGTGCTCCAAGAGGATAAGATAATGTTTATAATCTAATAATATTTGACTATTCTATTTTTAGCCCGGTAGTCTAAAAATAGACTCTACCCATATGTCTAAAAATAGAAGTCCATCTATTTTTACCAACATGACCAATCATCCACAAATAGCATCCTGCAACTTATAGACCATGATCCATATGTCTAAAAATAGACATAGTCTAAAAATAGACTTTGCGCCAAAAATAGCCTGTGGGTCCACTTAATGAAGGCGACTCCTTTCCACTAAGCTCCATCATCTTGTTGCATTTTCAACACCAAAGGTCGCATCACTGAAAGTATAGGTGTTGTAGTGACATTCAAAGTTCATCACCAATAATGATTTATAATGATGAATAGTGACCGTCACCATTTCATATGAGCAATGGTGATGGACCATAGTCTTCGTCACCAAAAATTGAACATCACCAAAGGTGGCGTCGCCAAAAGTATAGGTGTTATGGTGACATTCAAAGTCCATCACGAATATTGATTATAATGACAGATAGTGACCGCCACCATTTCATATGAACAACAACAATTTATTGTGATGGATCTTTCATGGCCATCACTATTCTTGCATATATATGGTGACGTTCATTGACCATCACCAAAATCCGCATTTCCAGAAGTATAGGTGTCATGGTGACATTCAAGGTCTATCATGAATAATGACTATAATGACAAACAATGACCATCACCATTTCATATCAACAACAATGATTTATGGTTAAGGACCTTTGAGGGTCGCCACTATTGATGTGTATATATGGTGGCGTTCGTTGACTGTCACCATTTCATATTTTGGTGAGGGTCGAAAAATGTCACCAAAGCTCATTGGTGATGGTCAAAAGAGCCTCTATCACCAAAAAGTGATTGTCACCATTCTATATGGATGTCAGGGCACGATGGAATCGAACCACCAATCTCTTGCTTATAAAGCAAGTGCTCTTCCATTGAGCTAGAACCCTTTAAAGAATTAAACTTTTAAAAATTTTACCTTGAAACTTCATAAATTGTAAATTCTACAACTTTCAATAAATTAAAGTATCTGCAATATTTTACTAAATAAGCAAACCAATAATGAAGTTGCAGGTCCCTACCTAATGGTTATGGAAGTTATGAAAAGTGGAAGGAGAGAAAAATAATTATGTATAAGAGAATCAATATGTTCAGTTGAATACTCAATTAGAAGTGAAACTCTAAAGACATTTATAATCTATAAATCACCTATAACTAGAAAATGCACCAAATATTGCAAAGTAAATGCCATAAGTGGATAGCATATGGAAGAAGAACATTGATGAAGACATATGCAATATGTTATAGGTTGGGTGAAAGAAAAATCTCAATGTTGTTGCTGTTTGGTGTTTAGATATTTTAATGATATCTAAACTTTTGTGCAAATGTAACACGGATCTCCGGAAACCATGAACGACTATATATATATATATATATATATATATATATATATATATATATATATATATATATATATATATATATCCCCTTTACATAAACCAACATGCAATTTGGAATTTCACAAGTCTGCACTCAAAACATGACAACAACCAACAAATAAAAGAAATTGACTTGGACAAAAAGCAATAGCTTCACCTTCATTCTTGAGCTACTTCTGTTTATTTGAATTTGACTTGTGACATTCTTTATCTGACAAGGAATCAAAATCATCACTAGTATTAAATTCATCCAACATGGACTTTGGATATCCCACTGACATCTGCATTTTTGTTGCCATGCTTGAAAACCATGGAGTTTTCTGTCGATAGTAGAATAAGATGTGTGCCTGCTACTCAAGAACACATTCCTTATTAACCATTGTTACCTGACAGAAACCAAAGAGACAACACAATATCAGTGTACACAAAATCCCCTACCGAAATATAATCATAACTTAGCAAAGAAGTCTAAAAGATGTTCTTAATTAATAAACTTTGTATTTGGAAATATTGTTTCTTTAGATTTAAAAAGGACTATGTTGTACAACACTTATGTCTATTTATCCAAACAATTATATCATAGCATATGTCACACAGTAGCAATCTACAGTACCTAAAGTAAAAAGACAAATTTTCTCAAGAAAATAGATTTAGAAAAGAGCTTTGAAAACTATAAGTTTGTCATCAAAGATTTAATTAATTTAACAAAAAACTAGTTGGAGTTTGAAAATCAAAACCATTCGTAGGAAACGAATATGACAATGGCCAAAGTTTCTGTTCATACAAATAAATCTAGAGTCACTATTGCCATTGCAGATAACTGAAATTTGGGAAATGGTCTAACAGTTAGAGCTTATTTGTCGGGAAGACTCATCAATACCATCATTTTTTTTCCATGGTCTGTTATGTCTCTAGATCTAGATCAGATAGCTTGCCATTCTCAATTTCTATGTTTCAAGTACTGATTTCTCACTCACCCTTTAAAACACAATTCTACAACTCCATTTTATTTTATTTTGTCAAGAGAATTGGCAAGAACTTCCCATCCTTTATTTTACATCATCAATAACCATCCATAAATGATATAAAGAATAAAAAATACACAACAAAGGCCAAATATGTGCTTGTTGTATACCTATGTTCTAGGAATCATCTGACTTTACTGGTTCAAAGAGCTCACCCTAAAAAAATAACATCCACGTGGAATTTACAAAACTTTTTTAAATCAAGCTCCAAGTAAACCAATCAAAATATAAACATCCTTTTAATCAATAAAATGTCTGACTTAAAATAAAAGTGGCCTAGAATTGAATGTTATATCAACCATGTCAAGTAACTAACATTGGGTGAGAAATACAAGCTATGCATTTTGGATTAGTGAAATAATTGATCTGGTAAAGCTCAAAAATAGATGACTTACAGCTAAGAAACACAAATAAATGACTTAGAACTAAGACATGAGGTTGCCCTTTCAACCCTGTTGTTAAAAAACTCTTCTTTATGTCACTTACAATTATAATTTTTTCGATGTCAGGTGGAAGTGGTATTGTAACATTAACCTCTGATAGTCTGTGTCCATGACTACTTCTCAAGGTCCGCTCCACTACCAGCGTTTGGGGCTAGATAAGATACATGCAAAAACCATCAACATGAAAATGAAATCTACTTCCTCGTAAAAAAATGGGAGAAAAAAAATATCCACAAATTGAAACAGACTATAGGATACCTCATTCTTGCAACATGATTATCTTGTCATGAACAATAAAAAAATAAATTAGGAGAAATGTAATTTTTTCCACATTTTGACAATGAAATCTTTTGCATATTCTATGAATAATTGATGAAAAAAGTCAGCTAAAGCTTGCCAGCATCAGGATTATAGTAAAACATAAAGGAACCACTCCAACACATATATAATCCTAAACATAAGTATCTATACATATAAGTATTTGTTGAGGACATTGTATTTTGTGAAATTATGGAAGTCAAATATTTGAAATAACACAATTTATGATACCACTACCTTACGAAGTCCATTCATTCGAGTATTTACGAAGTCCATTCAGGAATTTGTTCAAGGTTCAAGGTTCAAACAATTAACATGTAGCCTAAAAAAGCTCAGATTTGAAAAGAAGATAACCCAAAGATGTAGAGTATATATATCACATTTATATATCCTAATTTCCAAACATTGAAATGACACTTTTTAGCATACTATTGTGAATTCAGCCCAAAATTCTAGAAAAAAATATTGATGGTTATTTTGCTAATATAGAAGTTTTATACATGCATTTATTTAAACAGTTAGCTTGCAATCTCAAACATATCTAAGGATGCACACAATATGTTGCATCTTTAGTGTTGGTGTGTGAACTTGAGACAACAAATTCCAACATTTAACAGTTTTCCTACAATATGCACTAGCTGAATAGGTGAACAATAGTATTCTAGGTATGTGTTATGAATATATGTATTGCAGGCCAATAAGAATATGGTTGGAACAATCATGTCTATCCCTTCCAAGTTTGCCTATAATTTTCACTGGTCTAATAGGTGAACAATAGAACTATAGGCATGCATTCTGCATCACTTACCTAAATCCAACACCTTCAACATAGAAATTTCAAATAATATGTCCAGAACTGGTAGGTAATTTGCAAAATGAAAGAGTTGGCTTGATTGTTTCTGGAGAAGACTAGATTCTTACATTGCTCAATGTAAATTTAGGACACTTTTCCAAGCTTAGATGGAACAAAAAGGAACCAAGCTAGAAGGTTATTTAAAGAATCCTTACTTAGTGAGGGTAAAATGTTAGCCCTTTTTGTCAAAAAGCATAAATGTAAAAACTTTAAGAAATTCAATGAAGCGAATGTAGAAATGTTGTTATCAAACCACTAACATAAATAGAGCTAAGAAATATTGCTTCGTAAAAGAGATATTCATGTTCAAATTAACAAGAAAGTGACATTTTAGCATAGTTAATGCACTAGTGCTGTTATTACAATATTTGGCCCCAAAAAAAAAAAACCATTTTCAATTTAGTAGGAGCATGCTGGGCAAATAATCTCACAATAATACCCATCATTGAACATTCTGACCCACTAAATCACTTTTACATCCTTTTGAAGTCCTTCAACAAAGTACTTAAAAGTTGTGAACAATGTCATAACAATACTTCTAGCTATAGAACAATCATTTCAAGCTTGCCTCTATTTTATGATATGGATATTTGTCCTTCAAATAGAGTTATGTGGCACAGAACCACTCCTTAAGAAAAATGTGGTTGTAAATGCATGTTGAACTCTCTTAGCACAAATATGCTCTTAGTATGGTATAGGATTCTTAGACTAGTGCTAGGTTTAAGGGTGCCAAAGACTTTAGATTTTAACTATGATATGGTGCACGCTTGGCTTCAAGACAACATATTCTTTAGGAATTTCATGTTGGGAAACCTCCAAATCTATTTCTAGGAAAACTCAAGTTAAATGGAAATTTTTTTGTATAATGGTTGTGATTCATATGGATGCACATTAATATATATGTTTTTTTCCTAAATTTGAATAATTTATGTATTTTTTGGTGACCTTTTAGCATAGTTAATGCACTAGTGCTGCTATTACAATATTTGGCCCAAACAATAAATAGAAAAAACCCATTTTCAATTTAGTAGGAGCATGCTAGGAAAATAATCTCACAATAGTACCCTCCATTGAACATTCTGACCCACCAAATCACTTTTACATCCTTTTGAAGTCCCTCAATAAAGTACCTAAAAGTTGTGAACAATATCATTACAATACTTCTAGCTATAGAACAAGCATTTCAAGCTTGCCTCTGTTTTATGATATGGAGATTTGTCCTTCAAACAGAGTTATGTGGCACAAAACCACTTTCACCTTTAAGAAAAAAATGTGGATGTAAATGCATGTTGAACTCTCTTAGCACAAATATGCTCTTAGTATGGTATAGGATTCTCATACTAGTGCCAGGTTTAAGGGTGCCAAAGACTTTAGATTTTAACTATGATATGGTGCACGCTTGGCTTCAAGACAACATATTCTTTAGGAATTTCATGTTGGGAAACCTCCAAATCTATTTCCAGGAAAACTCAAGTTAAATAGAAATTTTTTTTGTATAATGGTTGTGATTCATATGGATGCACATTAATATATATATATTTTTCCCTAAATTTGAATAATTTATGTATTTTTTGGTTAACGAGTTTTTTTATCTGGTTTTATCTAGTTATGATTCGAATTGATAGAACTCAGGAAATTGAGAGGATAAATTAATATCCTCCCCAACCAAGTTCAATTGCTACTTGTGATGTGATTGTTGTTCATGAGACAATTGTTGATCCATACAACAAATGTATATATTCTTGGAATATGATCTAACTATGAATATGGAAGTGTTCAACTATCTTTTTGAGGACATTGTATTTATGAAAATCTGGAAGTCAAATATTTGAAATAACACAATTTATGGCAGTGGTAAGCTAGAAGTCAAATCTGAAATAACATAATTTTGGATAGTTGAGAACTTCATATGTGTGTGTAAGAACTGAAATCCATGAACACAGTCACAACTCATCATATAATGCTCTAAGTTCTCCAAAACCCTAGATAGAGAAAACCAATAGAAACCTTAGCTCCACCAAAGATATTTCAAAAATATATTCAAAAAGATTGATTGTTGGAGTATCTTTGGTGGAGCTAGGGTTTCTCTTGGTTTTCCCTATCTAGGCTTTTTGAAAGCATGGAGAATTATATGATAGGTTGTGATTGTGTTCATGGGTTTCATTTCTTCTTTATATATATGAAGTTTTTGGGTGAATGCTCCAAGAAACACTAGCACCTTAAGACAAAAACACATAAAGTACAAAGAAGATTGAATGAGAGAGAGAGAGAGAGAGAGAGAGAGAGAGAGAGAGAGAGAGAGAGAGAGAGAGAGAGAGAGAGAGAGAGAGAGAGAGAGAGAGAGAGAGAGAGAGAGAAAGTAGCACTACTCTTACATCTATAACCCAAGTATGAAAATGAATATGCACAAGTGTGTGATCGACTATAATAACAACTTGCTCCTTCCTATATTTATATGAGAGGTGAAGGGGCTTTACAATAACAAGTGGACCTAGTCCACTATAGGCAAACTTGCAAGACACAAGTAGGTCCACCCATGTGAAGCACTCTATTCTAAGTGACATGTGTGAGGGTCAAAGGTGACAATGATTCACAAGCAAGGCCTCCATGACATGAGAACTACTCCCCAAGGTCCAACAATCCTCCAAAGGTCCAAAGCTTCAATGCATCTCCATGGTCATATATCTCCTTAAGGACAATGCATATCCAGGGTCATGTGTCACCTTAAGGACTCCCACACCTACATATCCACTCCCTCAACCCAAGAGTCCACGTGTCAAGTGTAAGCCTCCATGCAAGCAACCAAGAAACCTTGTGCTATCTAGGGCTCAATAACCTCCTTTGAAATACCCAACTCTACTCCAAGCACGTAAACTCCCTTCATGCGTCAACAACATAAAGTCACCAAGCTCCATACTTATCCAACACTTTGAGAAAGAATGTTTTTCAAACATCCAAACAAGGTCTAGCAGAAAACAGTAAACCATCTCCAATGTCCAAGTGCATCATGGAAGAGCATGGTCCAACCATACACCATGCACCCCACATCTTTCATTTCTTATTTATATATATATGAAGTTTTTGGCTGAATGCTCCAAGAAACACTAGCACCTTAGGACAAAAACAGATAAAGAACAAAGAATATTGAACAAGAGAGAGAGAGAGAGAGAAACTAGCACCCAGGGTGCCATTTCATTGAGTACAGTGAGACATCTTAGGCATACAAGGTGTATCTACCAAGACTAAAGAAGATAGCTTTGAGGTGGGCTTTGAGGTTCAAAAAGCGCAGGGCCTTGAGGGAGTCTCTAGAGAGAGAGAGAGAGAGAGAGAGAGAGAGACAGAATAACAATACCTCAGATGGAGGAGCTACTTGCTCCTAAGGAGGAGACTGAGGCAGAATCATAGACAAAATCTCAAATAGGTGGCAAGAGGCCTACACAACATGATTCAGAGCAAGTTGATGAGGAGAAGAGACCAGGGCGAGAGCAAGAAGCTACTTCGATGGAGCCTCCCCACACAGGGACGGAGAAAGCCAAGCGGGCTAAGAGGTTGATTTAGGAGGCCCAAGAGCATGTTGAAGCTCCTAGCACCATGTTCAGGCAGAGAACAACCAAAAATATATCAATAAAGAGTGTGTTATATGTTTCCCTAGTCTATGGGATCTCCTTAGCCTCCCCTCCAAAGAATATCCTCACAAAGCTCAAACATATATATTTCTCTTACCTTTAGAAGAGAAGCAAAGGAGGAATGCCCTTAATTACTTAGGAAGCCATACATCAACCAATAGATCTAGGAGGTTGGGGAATTAAACATATAGGGACATTTGTTACAACACTAGCCACTAAGGATAATTAAAGACTAATTAATAACAAGGTCTTGTGGCAAGAGGTACACCTCAACAATAAATTGTCCTTGCAAGTTTGGCATAATAGATCAAGGATCCAAACAAATCTTACCATGGAGGCTCCAACTTCTAAAAATCCAATACAAAAGCAACTCATCTCATCATAGACACCTTTGTTAGAGCACATAGGAGATGGAACAAAGGTAAAAATGACCCTTAGACAAATGGGCAAGCCAATGTTATCAAAACATGACTCGATCTAGAAAACTTGGTCAGTTTGACCAGTTCCAGGGCCGTACTAGTCCAATTCGAGGAATAGAACCATAACCACAATAGGGTCCATGCAAATTTGAATATAATGGTTTTGTTTTTATATTTAAAATTTCCAAAAAAAAAAACAAATAAACAAAAACAAATCTCACTATTTTTGTTTAAATTTTATAAGAAAACTCACCTAGCCAACTAAATTTTCCATCAAATCCACCACTACTTGAGATTGAAAAAATTTGAACTTTTTAAATAATTACTGAATGCGATGACTAAGACAATTACATTGGATGACTTGAAACAAACAAAAGGGAAGAAATTAACCTTCATTTCTGTTAGTGCCTAGATTTACCTCAGGCTGAAAAGTTAGGATCCAGGGCCAACATCAAACCACACTTAGCCTGGTAGCTAGCCCTACTAGGTCAGGAGAGGGCTCTCTCTGGGTCAATCTCAGCAAATTATGATTGACGAGGGCTTGAGATGACTGAAATATCTACTGATATTAGGCTAGGTATATGTGCAAGAGAGTTTGATTTGATAAAATGGAGTTTTGTTGGCTCAGATGGAAAGATAGATTTTGGGTGCGGGGATTGAGGCTCAGTCCTGCAGAGATCTCAATGGGGAAAGGTAGGCAATCATTTTGGCACTTAAATTTGAATGAGATGGAAGGAATAGACATGTGAGGTGTTGAAGAGGGAAAGAGCAATCATGGATCCTCCCCAAACAGCTGAAAACATCAAATAACTAAAGCAAACTTCAAGTAGAGCACTGCAATTTCAATGGATTCTACTTACACTCTTGTTTGTTTAGTTTAGAAGAAACAAGATAGAGAATGACATAAATAAAACATAAGAGAAATTGACAATTACAAAAGAAAGCACTGTACCAAGACAAATTGCCACATGAATCCCAAAGAGTGCTACAAATCCTGCTCCCAATTCCTTAGCCAAAATGAAAATATGAGTGTACAATGAAGTCCTTTTTCTTTCTCAAAAGTCCAACCATGCTAATGACTGAAAAACAACATAATATAGACAAACATAGCTCATCCTTGCCTCTAGGGGTTGAGCTCACATGTTTAGGAGCTGATCCAACTGATTCTAAACTGAGAACTAGAAACTAGGCAACATAGCAGCATGCCTCTAGAAACAAAGGAACTGATTCATTCAGTTTCAAACAACCTTTAAACTGATGAATCTACCTCTACAAGTGAAAATTTAACATATTTACATCATGATCCATCAATTTTCATCAAATTACATCACAAATTTTCCATTAGGAAAGTAAAAAAGTCAAACTAGGCAAAATTGGGCAAAAAACAGAGCAAAACTTGGTCAAACTGGCAATTTTTCCTCTATGCGCCGTGCCTGATTCTCTATGCATCACACCTGTTTGGACCCACTTTTGGAGGCCTTCCCGATGTCCAAATGAGCTCTAGGTGTACTTTTGGAAATGTATGCCTGTATACTTTCTAACCCAAGTGGAATTTTTTAATTTGGCCTCCATTTGCCCCTCCAAAAGTCCATTCTCCCAACACTGCTTCCTGTGTGTCAAAATAGGGGCAGTGAGGTCATTTTTTGAGTGTTTTTGACCTTTTTGAGGGCTCAAAACTTGCCCAAATTTCTTGGCCATAGGTAGGCAAGCATAATTTTTCATGCCAAATCCAAAAATGTTGAGTTTTTGTGATTTGGATGCTCCTAGAAAAAGCGAGCGCCACGTGGCGCGGCGCATAGGGCAGAAAATTCTGTTTTTGTGCCAAAAAATTTCCAAAATGCAAAAATTGCTCCAAATTTTTTGAAATTTGGGCTGAGTCTTCTCTATCAAGAGCTATGTTGGGCCAAGGAAGCCTCAGCCAATATCTGAAGTCGATCATGCTCCTTTTGCCTCTTTGATGCCTTCTTCAATTTTGCCTTCAAACTCTTGATTCTTGCCTTGCAAATTTTGTTCCTCGCCATGTAATGAACAACCATGTGTCTCAACAAGTTTTTCTCCTTGTTGGCCTTTTCTAGCTTCCTTTCCAAGTGGATATTGACTCTTTCAAGCCATGACTCCCTATTGGCATTAATCTCCTGCTCAAGTGAAGTGAACTCCACCCTCCTCCTTTGGGCAGCTTGGCGATTCTCCTGAATGTTTTGCAACTCCATAATCACCTACTGGTCCTCAAGTTTCTTATTCCTTTGCTCCAGGTACTGTATTGTCCATTGGGCTCTATCCAAGTTGGTAGACAAGGAATCAATGTCTGCCTACTACTCTTGAATCTAATATTGGTGCTTTGCGGGCCCATATCAGTATCATCACCCTCAATGAGAATGAAATCAGTCTCCCGCTCACCTGATCGTCCTTCCTCCTGTAGTGGCCTCTTGCCTCGGTACTGAACCTGTTGTACTGATGAAAGAAGCGAGGCCCCTTCCACCCCGGGTGGAGATAACACTCGCTTTGCTACTGCAAACAATTGTCTAGTGCCCTTCTGATAGGTGATGAACACCAGCACACTAGCGGTCTATGTCTCATGGCCCTCATGCTGATAAGAAGGTCCACCTGTCTCATGCCAAGCCTCTGAAGGTCCCTGTTGAACTCTGAAAAACTCACGAGAGATGAAGTCCTCCCAAGTGATGCCCTGCAAGCCAAGTTGATGAACGACCACAATTTTGATGAGAGAAAAATGGTAAATACTGTTGAACTACTGCTGAGGAGTTTTGTGCTACACTAGGGTGGTCATCTTTTCTATGTTTTGGCACATGAAGTAAGGGATGTTCATCATCTATACCCGGGTAAAATGCATCAGCAGCCTAATATGATAAGCATATAAATAGGAGAACCGGCCCTCATAGCTAAAATACTTCATGATCAGTTTCATTAAAGGAGCATATTCATTTTCGAGGTACCGAAAACGAAACACTCTCTTGAGCTGTCTCAAAAAGCCAGGCTTGATGTATGGTTCATAATGCTACTGGTCAATTTTCTGCCTCTTGTTCCATGGCTCTCCAATGTTGGGAATACTAGTTGCTAGTGAAATGGATTCTAGTGTTAATGTGAAAGTGACACCAGCTAGAGTGGCTTGATCACCATGTAAATGCAGTACAAACAAACGAGCCAACTCATGATGAAACTGAATGCTAGCAACCTTCTCATAGAATTCATAACATGACTGATGTTGGAAACAAGAGATGGCAAGAGGGCAGGCCTGTAACTCAGCAAGAGTGGTTGGTTCTTCTCTAATATGTTTTCCACCTCTATGAGGCCTCTTGGGTGCATGTCCCTCTGTAGGTGAGTCACTTTGGGTCTCCCCTTCATAATCATATGAAGGATCAGATGCCATGTCCGCTGGTAGATAAACTGTCTGGGAGAAGTAGGTGATGTGTTAAACTGTCCTGAACTATCTTTGGTGATGTGTTTGACCTCTGCCACCAAGGGAAAACAGTGAAATGAGGGATTGTGGAGGGGTAATTTAGGGAAATAGGGAATTAGGGACTATTTTAGGAGGGGCTAGGGTTTGGGAACTTACATTTGGGATTTTGGGAAAGGGAACTTGGGATAGGGGATTAGTGAAATTAGGGGGTAGGGGAACTTAGGGAATAATGAAATCAATGAAATAATGGGTAAGGGAGTGATGGAGGAATTTAAAGGATTGACTTGGTAGCAAAACAGTGAATCAAAACCCTAGGCAGCAATTTTCTTTGAGGAATTTCAAATGGTAGGGTTTGATTTCTTTAAGCAAGCACCATTCATCAACCACCATGAAACAAGCACCGAACTTGGATAAAAAACAATGATGGAGGCTATATCTACTTGTACCAAGACAAATCCGTGCGTTTTGGGTGATTGGAGCAAGTTCTGGCAATTTTCAGGCTCCTTGGTTGTGTGTGCCGCGCATCCAACCCAATGCGTAGCGCCCAGCATATGCACCATGCCCGTGCTTTTTTACACTATGAAATGCGGCCCAATGCGCCGTGCCTGGTGAGTGCGCCGCGCCTCCTGCCCAGTGCGCCGCGCCGTAACTTGGAGCGATTTTCACCCAAACTTCTCACTTGCTCACCACAACAACTTTTCTTTGCTTTCTCTTTTCTCTTGGAGTGCAAATGAGCTTTAAACATTTGGAGACATGATTTATACATGGAGCTTTTAGATTTTAATTTTTCCAAACCCACTTTCATAATGTTTTGAAATGACTTTATTTTCACACTCTGTTTTTTGGACTTTTTCACTTCATTTTAACTTTGTGATGAACTAAATGACCTGAGCTTTGCTTGTTTTGCAGGTGTTGGAACTACTGGGGCTAAGGAAAGAAACCAGGGTTGCAGATGGAGTGATATACAATGAGGAAAACAAAATTTTATGATTTTTGGACAATAAAAGCAAAATACTCTTTTTTTCCTCAAAACAGAATTTTGAGGAAAAACACATTTTCAAACACTTAATGATGAAATTTATTGATGTTGAAACCTCCTCATGGCTTGCTGGTTGTTATTAAACACTTTGAAACATTTTTTGATGAAACCCTAATGAAACCCTAGACCTAATTGACAATAAAACCATAAAGACAACCTTTGCAATCTTTAAGATAAAAAGAAGACTGTATATGCTTTTTAATGAACAAACATGAACCAATAGGTAAATGACATGAGGGAAATTGTAGGAAAGCCACTACCATCAGACGATCCATGCACCTAATAGAATGAAAATGACTGGGTGGGACACCTAACATGAAATGCAACAAGAGGATTTGATCTCTGACGGAGGGATGAAAATACCGACTCTAACAATTTCCAATAAAATATTCAGAGAAACATACCAGTGATTATTTTTTTACTTTGGAAAATATGTTCTAAAAAAGGCGACATCAAAAAGAACCTTACTAGACACATAAACCTAATTGTAATAGAAAGAAAGCCCTTGATCTTTGATTTTCACCTTCGATTATACAACAAGGAAAGTTTGATAAAAGATGCAAATGCTTTCATGTAATATTTAAAATATCACTAAGATACATTGCAGGTAAGTCACACGACTTCAAAATAGTCTTCAACTAGGTGAATGGTATTTGATCCTAAGTTAATGCAATACTTCCTCAAATGACTTGATGAGGGAAGATGAAATGAATTCAAGAAGTGAAAGGAATGATGATGAACTATGTTTCTATATTCATACCAACACTTCATGGTGAGACCCAATTGCAACTTGACAAACATATCATACAAAGCACATATTATGATGCTTGACACCTCATCTATAAGCAAAGTATTGAGGAAAATATCAAGTGACAACCAATGATGTTGATGAACTATGTTCCTATATCCAATCCAACACTTTTATGGTGTGACCCAATTGCAACCTAACAAAAATATCATACAAAGAAGGGATCATGATGCTTGACACCACATCCAAAAGCAAAACATTGAGGAAAAAATAAAGAGATAGCCAATGCTTTCAAGCTCATGAACACCAATTCCAAAATGTGAAAGTAACTCTGCTG
Source organism: Pinus tabuliformis (assembly GCA_031772625.1). Taxonomy (NCBI): domain Eukaryota; kingdom Viridiplantae; phylum Streptophyta; class Pinopsida; order Pinales; family Pinaceae; genus Pinus; species Pinus tabuliformis. The sequence continues at coordinate 444,020,434 of CM062807.1, read as the reverse complement.
AAGACTACAATTTGGAATGTGACCTAAAGAGGGGATGCAAGTTTCATGACAACACTTTTTTGTTATAGATGTCTTTCTTACAGTTAAGGTTAGCCCAATTAGCAATTGGTGGGTCAAATAGCATAGGGGTTGTACAAGTAGATGTGATTTATTTGGAGGGACATTCATTTATTAACTATCTGCAGTAGTTGTAAGGTGATAAGGGCATACCTGATCCTGAGCAGCCTTTTGGAAGTGCAACGATTATAAGAGATAGTTCCAAACAAAAAAGTCAGGCTAGGGAAAAAATTGACAAAGGTTGACATAGAGTGTCAAATTTCAATCCAAGATGATGAAGAAACTTGATACTCTCTATTAGAGTAAAGAAATAGGAAATTCCAATATGTTTCTTGAAATAATAGAAAATGAACTTACCACTACCAAAAGAACCACCTATATCTCTTTGCTTAAGAGGAACTTCACATTGTCCAACAATCCAAATACATGAACGATTATGTCCATGAATTTAAGATCATATAACTCAAAGGAAACTGAACCATTCATGTTGCAAATGCTTTCCAACAAATGCTAACCCCATTTAAGGATGGGTTCCCTAGCAAATCTCGCTTGCTTGGTTTCAAAACATCACCCAAATCTACCATTATGAATAGCAGAGGGGCATTATTGAGGTTAAGAAATTAGCCTTGAACCATCCAAAGAGGGTTTTATGAGAACTTGGTTAACATATATGAAACCAAATTCAGACAACCCTAAAACTGTAGGAAAAGTGAGATGTAAGCTGGAAAGATGTCTGGCAAATGGGACAGAAAAAGAGAGGCAACAAGTGTGTCGTACATATTAATTCCAAATAGGTTTGAGTGTACCACAATCCTTTATCATATTAATGTAATAGGGCAATCCATTCCAAGGTTCTACTTTCTTAATGGGAAAAATAAATTGAACTACGTAGCTAGCTGTGAACTAGGTGCATGCAGGGTTGCACACCCTCAGGCTTGCATTAAAAAAGAGCTATTCTTGAATTGTTTTCATGATTGATTCCAAAATTCATATCAACTACAAATAGGCACCTATTTATATTTGACATGAATAGTAGTTATGTTGCTCTAGCTTTAATCATTCAGGAGGGGTGTGCAGTTCAGTAATTGATATATTAACCCCACCACCTCACACCACTCACAAGCTTTGCCATTGAATGTAGTATGCATTTAGATTTCAAATCAAAGTAGTCAATTTGGATGGCTAAAATCAAGAGCTTGAGATAAAAAGTTATGAGTTAGCCACACTTGGCAACTTGAAAATATTAATGTTGGTTTTCAAAGAACTTCCATATGGCCCTTAAATATTGAAGCCTCGGTCAATGATATGGTCTCCAGAAAAGAATTTAACATTCCAGGAGGGTACTAATGCATCATAGAACATTTTGAACTCCTGCTTAATTCAAGTTAATACTTTATCCAGCTAGAATTTAGATGCATTCAAGCAACCAATAGATATGCATGCTAACTAAGTTTGTTCCCAATAAGGCAACTAAGGACCAAGAAAATTCTCTTACTATGCTAGCTTAGTATATCAATCCAAATTAGTTAAGGGAAAGACATCAATTCAATGAAAATGAGGAGGACCTAAGTCTTTAAATGCCTCCTAACTAGAAAGCATTGATCCTTCAACAATAGTGCACTCCTATGTGGTATGTAGATAGTGGGGAGGAATGTTATGAAACCAGCTCAAGAAAAGATAGAAAAGATAGATCAATGCCTTAGAATTCAGCCTCTTCGAGGGGGCAACCTCCTTTACATTACATAAATGAACAAGTCTTCGATGATTCAAATGACAAAACCTCCTTTCTATATATAGGAGTCTAAGGAGTCACAATATAATCCAGCCGACCTAACAATAATAATATAAAGCCACAAAAATAACAATAGAGGGATTCTATGGGCACATTAATAACAATATGGGGGCAATGGGGGCACAACAATATAAATAAGGGGTATAACTACAATAGTAATGGGGTAATCACTAGTATTATAGGGACCCAACATGCTCCTCTCCTTCAAAAAAGTGTTGTCCTCAACGCTTGAGTAGTTCTGGATATTTCTGCATAAAATTCTCATCCTCCCATGTGGAATCTTCAGTGGATAAGTTCTTCCACTTGATAAGGTACTCTGAAATTGATCGATTTTGTAGCTGTCGAGTTCTTGTTTCTATAACTGCTTCCGGTTCCAATATAATTTTTCCTTCCTCGTCAAGTTCTGGCAATATTGTTTGAACTGGGAGCTTGTCGCCTATAACCTTCTTTAAACATGAAACATGGAAAACTGGGTGCAATCGAGAAGCTGCAGGAAGCTCCAATTTGTATGCCATAGTACCAATCTTTTGCAACACCTTGTACGGACCATAATACTTTGGTGATAATTTATTATCCTTCTTAGCTTGCTTGAGGGACATTTTCTTATATGGTTGTAGCCGTAGGAATACCCAATCACCTACATCAAAACTTCTTTCACTGCGATGTTGATCTGCCTGTTGTTTCATTCTATTCTGTGCCAACACGAGGTTATCCTTTAAGAGTTGGAGGACTTGTTGTTGATGTTCGATGTGATGTTCCACTGCCTGAACCTTAGAATTTTCTCTTAAATATGATGTGATGGATGGTGGTTGATACCCATAAAGTGCCATAAATGGGGTCATTTTTGTTGCTGTATGGAAGGAAGTGTTATACCACCATTCAGCCAGAGGCAACCATTTGACCCATTGTGTCTGTTTATCAGATACAAAGCAACGAAGATATCCTTCCAAACATTTGTTTACTATCTCAGTTTGCCCATCAGATTGAGGATGATAAGATGAGCTATGAGCTAACTGAGTACCAAGACAAGAAAATAATTCTGTCCAAAAATTTCCAGTGAAAATGGGATCTCTGTCACTTACAATAATCTTTGGGTTTCCATGTAGCTTTTGAATTGTTTCCATAAATGCAGTAGAAACTGTACTGGCTTTAAATGGATGTGATAATGCACAAAAGTGTGCATACTTGGTAAGTCTGTCAACTACCACCATGATGACACTCTTTCCCTCAGACTTGGGTAAACCTGTGATAAAATCCATTGAAACCTCCTCCCAACGTTGGCTTGGAATGGATAAAGGTTGTAATAGACCTGGTGTCTTAATTGTTTCAACTTTATTTTGTTGGCAAACCAAACATTCTGCCACAAACTTTTGAATATCTGATTTAAGGCCATCCCAAAAAAATTCCTTCTTAACCCTGTGGTAAGTTTTTAAAAATCCTGAGTGCCCTCCTAAGGGAGAAGTGTGCAATTCCATAAGAATCTTTTGTTTTAGCTGGGAATTCTTACAGAGGTATAAGCGATCTTTGTACCATAACGAATCATTTTTCCAGCTAAATGTATCAGACGTACTGGAATCTTGTTGTAGCTTTCGAATAAGTGCCCACACTTCTTCGTCATTCTTCCATTCCTCCCTTGCTTCATTTATCCAATCTGGTTGGATAATAGAAATGGCGCACAATGCTTCCACATCCTCATCCTTTCTTGAGAGTGCATCTGCCACCACATTTTGCTTCCCTTTTTTGTAGATGATTTCAAAGTCATAACCCAACATCTTTGTGACCCACTTTTGTTGCTCTTCAGAGGATAATCTTTGTTCTAAAAAGTATTTAAGGCTATCATGATCCGTTTTTACCTTGAAGTGTCTTCCCATTAGGTAGGGTCGCCATTTCTTAAGTGCATGGAGTATTGCCAACATTTCCTTCTCATAAATAGCTTTTCTTAAAAACTTTCCCTTGATTGGACGACTTTCAAAAGCAATGGGTCTTTCATCTTGCATTAGAACAGAACCAATTCCATTTCCTGAAGCATCACATTCCACAATAAAGGTTTTTGTGAAGTCCGGTGTAGCTAAGACCGGTGCTTGGCACATTGCCTCTTTAAGATGTTCAAAGGCCTTTGTTGCTTCCGGAGTCCATGAAAATGCATCTTTCTTCAATAATGTTGTTAGAGGTGCTGCTATTCTCCCATAATTCTTAACAAACTTGCGATAATACCCTGTCAACCCAAGAAATCCTGCAGATGCTTTATGGATGTGGGGATTTTCCATTCCTTAATGGCTTTAATTTTGCTAGGGTCTACCTTAACTCCTTCATGAGATACAATATGACCCAAATATTCCACCTCCTGGACTCCAAAGAAACATTTGGATCTTTTGCATATAATTGTTTCTCCTCCAATAGTTGTAGCACCCTGTCAACATGTTCAACATGATCCTTCCAAGACTTGCTGTAGATTAGTATATCATCAAAAAATACTAACACAAATTTTCTAAGGAATGGTTTGAAAATTGAATTCATCAAACCTTGAAATGTTGAAGGTGCATTGGTAAGGCCAAAAGGCATGACCAAAAATTCATAATGACCCTCATGAGTTCTAAATGTCGTTTTCGGAATGTCTTCAATCTTCATTCTGATTTGATGATATCCTGAACGAAGATCCAACTTGGTGAAGTAAATTGATCCATGCAATTCATCCAGTAATTCATCAATGACAGGAATGGGGAACTTATCTTTAATAGTGAGCTTGTTGAGCTCCCTATAATCCGGACACATGCGCCATGATCCATCCTTCTTGTGCACCAATACTACTGGAGCAGAGAAAGAACTTTGACTCGGTTGAATTATACCAGCCTCTAGCATTTCTGCAACCATACGTTCAATTTCACTTTTTTGGACATAGGGATATCTGTACGGCCTGATGTTTGGAGGAACACTTCCTGGAATCAGATGAATAGCATGATCATGATCACGCATAGGTGGGAGACCTTTGGGAGTCTCAAATACCTTGGAATGATTGTCCAGGACTTTTTGGAGATCTGGAGAAATAGATGATTCCAATGTGGAAACATCTAGCGAACATAATTGTGCAATTACACCCTTTTGCTCCTTTTTTAGAAGCTTTGTCATACCATTAGAGCTGATTATCTTTCCTGGTTTCCCTGCAATACCCCTTAATTCAACTTCCTTTCCTTCCATAGAAAATTTGATGAAAAGTTCTTGAAAATTAAAAGCTATTGTACCCAAGGATTGTAGCCATTGGACTCCTAGTACAACATCAGCACCTCCCATTGGAATGGAAAGCATTGGGCTAGTCAATACATATTCTCCCATGGATAGCTTGATATTATGGCACTTTCCAGAGCAATTTATTGTTCCTCCATTTGCAATCATCACTTGACACTCTGGTGCTGGATATAGGAAGCAATTCAATTCTTTTGCTACCCTACAATGAATAAAATTGTGGGTGCTTCCTGAATCAATCAACACTATTACCTTTTTCTTCTTGATTTGTCCTTCTATCTTGATGGTTTGAGGAGTGGTAATTCCCGCCAATGCATTACAAGATATGGTCGGATTTATTTGTTCTTCATCTAGGCTTTGTTCCTGGAGTATATCCTCTTCTTTTGACCTTTCTTGCTCCTTTTCTTCTTCCTCTTCACAATCTATGTAGAATAATTTCTTCTCAGCACACTTATGACCTTTAGTGTATTTGCTATCACAACTGTAACAAAGCCCTTTTGCTCTTTTTTCTTCCAATTGTTGTGGTGTCAACCTTATAGGTTGTGGAAGACTAGGGGCAACAACACTTCCGTCTTTATAGTTGTGAGTGGTATGCTTCCTAGTTGCCATAATTTTGCTTTCCATTTTTCTTGCTAACCTGAATGCCTTCTCTAATGAATCAGGTTCCCAAAGGCGAACATCATGTTGGATATTATCCTTTAAAGACCCTATGAACACATCAATCCTATGCTCCTCTGGAATATCTTTTACCCTTATGTTCAATTTTTGGAACTCCTCAATGTGCTCCATTATTGAACCCTTTTGTTTGAGACTTATCAATTGGCTAAAAAAAGTGTTGCTTTTTGTATCCTCATAATGTGCTATCAATTCTTCCGTAAAAATTGCCCAAGTGATAAATTTTTTACGAGAGCAAAGCCATTGATACCATACAAACTGATTTGGTTCCAAATATAAAGTTGCCATACGTACCTTTTGTGTGTTTTGCACATTATTGAGATCGAAGAATTGCTCCATCTGTAATATCCATGTGGCGGGATCCTTGCCATCAAACTTCCTCATATCGATTTTTGGAATATGGTGGGTCTTCGATCCAACATTAGAGTCTATGGAATCATGATTAACATTTCTTTTGTTCACATCATGAGTTTCCTTTACAACCTTTTCACCATTAGTAAGTATTTCTTGTAGAAAATTTGTCAAATCTTTCTTCAAATCTGCCATGCCTGTCTTCAAATCTGTCCTCAAATCTGCCTTCAGATCATCCATCTTAGCTTCCATGCCCTTTATCTTAGATTCCACGCCATTTATCTTAGCATTTGTTAGCTTTTGTGAGTGTGACATTTGTTGCACTTGTTCTTGTAATTTTGATATATCATGTAGCATTTCTTCCTCTTCTTCATGAGTCATGCTAGAGCTTTCAGGTTCCTTACTAGGTGTTTGCATTTTCTTTCCTCGGGGCATCAGTTACCGATAATAATGCTTTACTATGCCCTTTGAATTCCTTCAAACCAAGCTTATGCAAAAATTTAAAAAAAAACTACACACCTTTTTTTACTTTGTAGAAGCCTGATATTGAATCTGATGTATCTCTGTAATTTCGAATCATCCAGTTCTGAAATTGTGACCTGTAGTAGCCTTCTATGTCCTCTTTCCAATGCCACTAGTCTGATCCAAATTGGATTCTCCAAGAAAGAGTTATGCACAATCTCCCGCAGTGACCTGATTATAGACTAGTTCAGTAGAGTGAACTTGTATGAAGTGCCACGTGTCACTGTTTCAACCTTTGACTCTAAAAAATATATAAAAAAAAACTTCAGTCCGTCCTCTTTCTATAACTTCTTACGAAATTTCAATCCGATGCTCAAAAAGAAAGTTATGACGATTTTCCCCAGGTCACCTTTTTTGAGTGTAATTCAGGAGTCTGCAAAAAGACCAACTTCCTCAGATCATATCTCCGAAAATATCGCGCGAAAAGATTTGAAATTCGGACCCAAGGTTCAGCGTGATTTCTTCTCAAATGGGTTCTTTTCGCAACTTCTGAAACGTTACAGAAAAAAAAGTTATAGTGAAAATGCCACGATGACCTGTTTGGAGCAGCGAAACCCTAGAATCCAAAGCTCTGATACCAAATGTTATGAAACCAGCTCAAGAAAAGATAGAAAAGATAGATCAACGCCTTAGAATTCAGCCTCTTCAAGGGGGAAACCTCCTTTACATTACATAAATGAACAATTCTTCGATGATTCAAATGACAAAACCTCATTTCTATATATAGGAGTCTAAGGAGTCACAATATAATCCAACCGACCTAACAATAATAATATAAAGCCACAAAAATAACAATAGAGGGATTCTATGGGCACATTAATAACAATATGGGGGCAATGGGGGCACAAAAATATAAATAAGGGGTATAACTACAATAGTAATGGGGTAATCACTAGTATTATAGGGACCCAACAAGGACAAATATGCTGAACATATTCAAAATCAAGTTGACTCTGCCTTGTAATAAGAGAGAGTAATATGCTGGACAGAAGAATAAAGAACAGAATAGCAAAGAGAAATAACATATAGAATAGAACAATAAGAGAGAATACCATCCCAAATAAGTGTAACCATCTAGATTGATTAAGGTAAAGGGTGATAACCTAGGAGAACTACTCAATGAAAATAAATAGGACCAAAGTCCTTCAATATGCAAGCAGACAATGGGAGGTTGAATACCCTTTTCCTACCCATCCTGTAACTTTCAAAAGGATGCACCACAGTCAAACCATGCAATTGACATGGTAGTAAATGGTTGTATAATTTTAAAGGCTTTGGGACAACATATCAACAAAAAGAAAATGAAACAATCTTGTAACTATCAAAGGGATGTGCCACACTAACAAACCACGCAGTTTACTGGTGGTACACATCTATATTTTTCATCAATGATGTGGTAGTAAATGCTTGTATAGTTTTAAAGGCTTTGGGAAAACATATCAACAAAAATAAAATGCAAAAATATTGTAACTATCAAAGGGATGTGCCACACTAACAAACCATGTAGTTTACATGGTGGTACATATCTATATTTTTCATCAATGTTGTCTACAACAATTAAGTTTACTGTTTAAATTCTGATTTTCATAGCTGTTTGGTTGCTTCTCTTCTAAATGGATAGTTACTTTGCTGATATTTGTATGTATTTTAAGAGGAAAATATAAGAAAAGTGTATGTATGATCTAATAGTCTACTCTTGTATATGACATTTCAGCTCTTTGCCAGTATCTGCAAATGGAATTCCTACAGGCCTAGATGTAAATTTGTCATGTGTTCGGTCACCATATGCTTCAAAGGAAGAGAAGAATGCTGGTCCTAGACATACCACTATGGCTGATATTTTGAAGTCAAGTAGTTTGTCACAATTTCCAGCCCAACCAGAAATGACTTTAGTGTCTCCTACTTCATCAATAGTGCCAGGCCAAACAACACCCAAATTTCAATAGACCATTGCTTTGACACCAATTTCTGCTCCAGGTGTGTGTTCCTCACTACCAGATCCTGTGTATGTGCCATCTCCTGACGTGCGAGTGTCTGGTGTAGTTGGAACAATTAAACGTGTAGTTGGCACTATGGGAGTGCAACGGGGAATAGAGGCCCCATCAACTTTTTCTTCATCTCTCCCAGAAACATTGGAAACCAAGTCCAACCATGTTGATGCATCTAATGGCAATTCTAAAGTATCTGCAAATAACTTTGATTCAGCTGTTGTAACTCCCACAATGGATGATAATCACTCTAGGAAGTCCATAACATCAGATGATGACCGCCTATTTGAACCGAAGTCCCAGGCATGCATATCTGTTCCACATGGGGCTTCTACTAACAATTCTTCAGTTATGGGGAAGCAGTACAATAGCAGGCATCAAATACAGCTTGTTGGTCCTCATAAAGGTACATGAAGAAAATAATTCCTTTACTTTGTGTTGAACCTCAGAATTACCTTCCCCTTGACATTTATTCTCACCTTTTTCTCTTGATTTCTCACAAGACTATAGATCCGATCAATGATAAATGCTAGATTTTGTCTTAGGAAAGCATTAAAATGATCATCATATTATATTTTCATGTTCTTGCTATTTTAATATATTTTTTCAAATTAGCTACAAAACACAGCCTATTATCCAGCTAACTGTGGGTTCCGTAGCTACTCTCATGGTTTGGCAGGTTACATGTGTCAAATGAAGAACTAGGTCACATGGGCATCTCTAGAATCATCTCCACATGGATTCTATCCTATTCACTTGGTCCAAATCAATAGAAAAGCATGCCTAAAGTCATGGTCAAAGATGGAGTCAAATACATTATCTAGTAGTAGTAGGACTCTTGATTTTATCTTTCATAGCTAATCAAGAGTCTAACAGTTTTGTTGAAGAGTTAATGCGGATTAAGCCACTTGTAGCTAATCAGAAGTGGAGGAGTTAATGCAGATCAGACCACCTGTAGTTGATTAGAAGTTTAACAGTCTCATTACAATTCGAATTAAGCCACTTGTAGCATGTATTCTTATAAACAGTCATGATAGATTTGGATCAAGCCACCTGTAACAAGATTTTCTCTTAGAAAATTATGTTTCTTTTCTATAAATATCGTTTAACTGAGACTGAGAAGTAGTTAGAAGCTAGAAGGGATTACATGCCTTTGTTAAAAACTCTATTTAGACTTCATTTTGTTGACAATACAAACACTGTTTTGTCAATGGTGGTTTAAAAGTGCATCTTTAATTAGCTGTTATCCAGACACATCAATTGGAGAGGGCCCCTGCACTGAAGGAGGTTTTTCACTTGTTGTTTTCATTTTAATTTATATTACTCTATTCTCTACAAGTTTGTTTTCTCTAGTTTTTGTTTCATTTCAGTTTGTAACCAATAGTGTAAGGATAAAATCACAACTGTGCAAGTCTTATTCTTCTAAGATGTTTTATGAGAAATGATTGAATGAAAAATGAAGTAATGAAAATACACAATTGCTTAGCTCCTTACTGTTTTGATTACTCATTTTTTTAGCATAGAACTATCAATTAGTTGTATTAATAGTTGTTCTCAAAACCATTTCAAAATGATGACAATTCTAACTTAATTGGTTTAATATCTAATTCATGTAGTGATTAAGCTTACTCAACACATTGTTAGTTTTACAAACTGTCATCTTTTCTTTTCTATTTTCAGGTCATTACTTAGTTGCATCACTTGACATTCCAAAAAATCATTTCAAGGAGATTGATTCTATCATGTTCCAAAATTGAATGGTTGAATGGCTAAATGAATGAACTTATTGAATTACCTTCTGCATCAATATTACTTTTGGTTTTAAGAATTAGTTCCATGGATTAGGACTAAAGGGTAGATAAGATAGATGCTTTGTTTCTCTTATTAGGTCTTAAATAGTTAAAAATGATTCTTGGTCCATTTTTAGGAGATTAGACTAACTTAGGAACCTATCCTTCCTTTAAAAACTCATTAGATCCATGTAACTCTATCATAGATTGTGTATTCTTAGACATCAAAGAATAGAAACCCCCAAGCAAACATAAAAATACAAAACAACGAAGTAAGAGAAAAGTTAACTTAACACATATAGTGCACCACACTTCATCAGTCTACAAACCTCAGTTAATAATTCATGCAAGCAATTTAGGACACTAAATTGAATAAACACTTTGTTTGAATTTAATTTGTGCATCATTAAGAACCTCAGTCAATCTATTCCTTCTATTGATAAAAATTGTTAGTGAGTGTCATGTCATGTCTTCAGTTGAAATGTTTCCCACACCCCCCTTTTGGGGTGAAATGCATGGGCAACATTTTAGGATGTTTGAGAGTTGTTCTAACCTCATCAAACTTCATATTGATAAAGTAGAATTTCATATCCCATTCAGAATTCAATAGATTTAAAAGTTAACAGTTAACAATTTTCAAGATATAGGATTAGCACGATAAATTTGCATGGGATGACTTATTATTGTTGGGATTTTTTATCATTATCATTTTTATTTTTATAATTTTAGAATTATGGACACCTATTCTAAGGACTGTGATGCCACCCTGCTCCTTTGAATTTCACTCCCACTTGTCTCCATTGTGTAATTCCCTGCTCCTATGCTCCCCCCTGTCCCACAAACTTGGTGAAACATAGTAAAATTGTTATGCAAATCTCTTGCAAGATAACTGGAAACACATCTGAAGGTTTCATCAGAAGAAATCTCTACTTTCATGAGATAAGTTTCATCAGTAGAAATCTCTACGTTCAAGAAATAAACTTAGATGGGCAATTATGAACATCAAAATATTTTGCTAGTGACTGTTTTATTTAGGGCACACTGATTTATTCATTTGTTAATTTTGTGGCATATACCTATATTAACCAAAATTTACTTTCCCTATTGATGCCAATGCTTAATGCTTGCATGGATGGCATGGAGTTACCTTTTGTGTCAGCCACTGACTACAAATATTCTTGCATTTCCTACTTCCTTACTCCCAATTCCTTAGCCAACTCTAGCCCTCTTATGAGGTCCCACAACTCTGCTTATTTATTTGAACCCTGCACTATACCTTAGCTATAGTACATTAATGGTTCTTTCTAATTGTCCACCGGGAATCCCTCCTGTCCCAGATATCCAGTTTTTTGTTGAATCTATGTGTAAGTGCATCATGTAAAATCCTAGGTTAATGTTTGCTGACAAGACTGTAGGTCCGGGTTGCATCCAAAAACAAAAGTCTTAGGATTGTGATTTAAATTCTTCAATTCCAACATTTCGACTCTTAGACTGCCTTCTAAATGGACATAAGGTAAAGTTTAGCAGCCAACTCATTGTCCTCCCTCCTTTTCAGTCTATTCTAGGCTCTTCTCCTTCAAAAAACTAGTTTTTTCCTGGTAATCCACAGTGGTCTGGGCAGGAATTTTGAGAACCTTTACATCATTCTATATATAATTTTATCTTGAAGGAAAAATTGCTAAACATCATACCATCCCTTATTAAGGTGATTTGACACATTCTGATTTAGACTATAGGGGAGATGTGATATTTTTGGGATTGTAATGCACACACTAGGAGCACCAGATCCATGTTCATGAGGTTACTGATCATGAGCTTTCTCTTCATGAACATGAGTTGGAGAATGTTGGGTTGAATAGAGGTTCAACAAATGATTCTAGTTGAATTACTACATATAGTAGAGAAAATTCAGAAACTCCAAGATCTCTTAAAAGCTCATCTAGAATAAAACGATTCCTCCAATAACATAACATATAATGCTAAAAATGGGTGCTAGGAAATACCTTATTCAAGTTCAATGGTTCACCAAGTTCATCCACCCTATCCCATAGTGTTTATGGACCCAAGAGCAAGAGATCCATATTCCTACTGTCTCCGTCTTCATTCAAAACACCAATATGATCTATTGGTGGTTCTCCTTTAGCCTATTTGTATCGATCTCTGAGGGATCGTAGGTCTGTTGATAAAAGTACGCTGTAAGATGCCTAGTTGAAGTGAAGTCGAAGGCCAAGATATCGCATACCTAGAAAAGGCAGAATGAAAGGATTTTACTTTCAACCTTCAATGAACAATAAGTTTTTCTTGTGCTCACTCTTTTGTAATGTGTGCCTACGAACCTGTCCACGCCAATCCCTTCATTATCAAACTGTTGCGCGTTTGGCTTGGATCCAAAACCACCCAACCTGTTGCCTAAATATGGGAATCTTATTGTTGTGTGCAACATGCCCATGTGTTGTGATTAAGGCATCATGGTTTTTCTTTGCCTGTGAAGCCTCCAGTGATGTTAGAAACCCTTGCATAAAATTTCCAATCAAAATATAAACGCCTCGATAAATCCTACAACTCTGGTGATCCATTTGGTGATGGAGGCTCGTGGAAGGCTACATTTGTTGATGAAAATGACTTGTTTTGGGGCAATGACAAAAGTGTTGTTGACGCTAATAAGAATTCTTCAGATATAAGTAGCTCATTAGTTGACAATATATGTAGATTCTTTCCTGTTAAAATCCCTGAAAATCTCAAGCTTCAGTGGATTAAGAGATAATGGGGTGACAATGAGAATTAGGAGACTTTTGGTCCTCTTATGAATGGACAGGACTCCTCTTATGCCAAGTAAGCAATACATCCAGAGGCAGCCTGCAGAGAAAATCAGAGGCAGTCTGGACGATATCAGAGGCGACCTACGGAGGAAATTTGCATAGGTTTTGAACTGAAAAAAGTCATAGATAGGTTTTGAATGAGGAGCGTGCATAGAGGAGCAGCAAGACATTCCATTTGATGCTCCTAGATTGAGCCCAAATCACTTTTTAATTATGAAATCCTTGATCTGGTTCCCATTCTAAGCACCTATGGATGGAAACAAAATCACTCAGAGGTGGCCTGTGGAGGAAATTTGCACAGGTTTTGAACTGAAAAAAATCACTAATAGGTTTTGAACGAGGAGCGTGCACAGAGGAGCAACGAGAAATTCCATTTGATGCTCCTAGATTGAGTGCAACCGGGTCAAGCATTCGACTCCTTGGCTGGTGCTACATGCCTTTTCTACACTTGATTACCCACGAAGAGCATAGTAAACGAGGATAAAAAATGGAGCATGGTAAACAATAGAAATCTTGAATAAAATGATTAGGGTTGATTACCCATGAAGAGCATAGTAAATGAAGATAAAAAAATGGAGCATGTTCAAGGATAGAAATATTGAATAAAACTATTAGGTTTGAGAGGTAGTTCTATATTGGTGGGTTTAAATTTGATTGGTGTTTAATTTTCAATTTCTTCCACATTATATCTAAAATGTGAATTTCTTAAAAAGAACATTAGATGTCATTAGAGATTGACATTTTTATGAGTGTGCATACTAAGTCTAAATGAGATGAGATAATTGATACTTGTAATTATGATCTTATTTGGATTGAGAATATTACAATCTACAAGTAAAATGTCTTTAAAAATATAATTTGATAGCATAACATTAATTTCTTGAAAAATTATTCCATTTAAAAAAAATGGCATCCACATTGGTGCTCAAATGCAATAGTTATGTATCTTGAAAATTTATGATACAAAGATTAAAGATGAATTTCCATAAATGCTATAAGAAATCAAGTTGAATATAGTGAAATATGCTTAAATCAACCACAAAAAACAAAATTAGAGGAAAAAAATAAATAATAAAGGACTTTAAATGAAAAAAGTTATGCTCATTTAAAATTCCTAGCCCTAAGGGGTCGGGTTGGGGAAGGTGGGGTGAGGAGCAGGTGGGTGGAGAGTGAGGGTGGGGGTTGGTGGAAGGTGGCATGAGAAGGGGGTGAGTGGGAGTGTTCATAACATCAGTTTTTCAATTAACTTTGATTCCATCTTGCTTTACATGGGTTCATATGAAAAAGCTACAGCTACACTGTTGGGCCCCCTTGGCTAAGGGATTAAACACATTTGGGGTTATGGGATGTGATATGGGAGCCCCTAATCCCATTATCATAACTATAAATAGGTTCATTAACACCATCAATATCTATTGGAGGTGTTGCGATGAAAGCAATAATGAATACAAAAGTTGTGGTCAATAAGACAGGGATCATCAAGATGTTAAACCATCCAATGTAAAGATGGTTTTCAATGCTAGTGATCTAGTCACATAAAAGACCCCATAAAGTTTTTCTTTGGGACACCCCTAGGATTCAATGATTAATCCAAAGTGAGAGGATTCATTACTAAGGTGACAATGGCAACAACCTTGAGTCGACACAAAGTGACACTTTGTGAGCCTAGCACAACTAGGGTGTCGGTTTCATCATCAATAAGAGGCAGAATTGACAAGTGGAAACATCTCACATTTAGGGCACTTGGTCACAAATCTTTATGCATGTTTTTCTAATGTCAAGATGGTTTTCAATGCTAGTGATCTAGTCACATAAAAGACCCCATAAAGTTTTTCTTTGGGACACCCCTAGGATTCAAAGATTAATCCAAAGTGAGAGGATTCATTACTAAGGTGACAATGGCAACAACCTTGAGTTGACACAAAGTGACACTTTGTGAGCCTAGCACAACTAGGGTGTCGGTTTCATCATGAACAAGAGGCAGAATTGACAAGTGGCAACATCTCACATTTAGGGCACTTGGTCACAAATCTTTATGCATGTTTTTCCACCGAGGGTACCTTTCACATTTCCCAGGACACAAATTACATATTTGGATGAATTTTGGATAACTTGTCACATTCCACTAGCTTCATGCCTGAAGAGGAGCTCCCATCCTTTAAGAAGATTTTGGAGGATTTCATGGCATTATCAAGGGTCACATGTATAAAAGAAGAACACCATAGCCAAGAATAAGAAAATTGGCATTTGTATGACATGGTTTAAAGGAGAAGGACATAGGTGAAGAGTACTCCATTTAAAAACATAAAAGAGCTTGTTTATGTCCTCTTTCCAAAGAAGAGGAGATATCTTGTGACAAAAAGATTAAATTTCCAACGAAGGAAGACTCAGGTAAGGGTTTACTTCTTTCACATGTTGAGAGACATTCATGTATTTTAAGGTGTGTTTTATTGTTGAGTTCACATATTTGGAAGCACAATTGCACAAGTGAAAATAGGATGTTATTAAGAAGAGGAATATCATTATGATTAGTTTCAACTTGACACGAATGTAAACTCACTTTGAACACACCAAGCGGGATCTGAAGCACAACATCCGGTGCTCTAGTTGTGTGTATGTGGTTAAACAAAAAGGTCCCCTTTCATTTACATGAAGTGTTCCTGGTACAAATCCATGTTAGAGTCGAGACCCTGAAAAGATGAAGTCTAAGTACATTGAATGTATTGTCTACAAATAACCTCTCTAACAACCTAACACAAACATACAATCATGTCATTTACATTGGAGTTGGTGTAAATCACTTGAATTATGTTACAACTTTAATCTTTCCCCACAAAAATGTGTCTTGCTTCCTTGTGATGATGCTTCAACCCTATTGGAGAATAACCTCACAATGTAAAAGGAATTTAAACATCATGTAACTTTAATAATGCCCCACATTCACCCCCTGGCTCACCACTCATGGCTAATTTAAGGCTATTTCAAGCATTAACATGCATAATATCATTTTATTTTCTCTTATGTATATTATTCTACATTGACACAATTGAGTTTAGCGGTTAAGGACTTAAGATTTAGGGGATTTAGGTGTTAATGGTTAAGGGATTAGCATTTAAGTTGTTTAGGTGGTGAAGTGTTAGGGGTGAAGGGTCACAGGTTAAGAGGATAAGGATTTATGGCTTAGGATCTGGTTCATGTATTATAGGTTAGGGGTTAGTGTCTTAAGATTTAATGATTCAAGGAGTTATGGGTTATGAGTTGTGAGTGTATGGGTTAAGGGATTATGGATTGGGGGTTAAGGGGATAGGGAATTTAGTGGTTATGGGTTAAGGGCTTATGGTTTGTGATAATTGGACTCCTAATCCCCTTATCACCACTTTTTGGGGTTCCCCTATCAATTTTTTTAAAATTTGTCTACCAGAGGACAAGTGGTTCCCTAAGCCTTTGATCTTTGGCCTAGGGAAAAGTGTCCAATTTTTTTTTTTTTACTTTTCTCCTAAAGTGACTTTATAAGTGGTAAAGTCAATTTAATTTAAAAGTGACTTTATAAGCGGTAAAGTTACATTCTAATTTAAAAGCGGCTTTATAAGTGGTAGAGTTACATTCTAATTTAAAAGTGACTTTATAAGTGGTAAAGTTACATTCTACTTTAAAAGTGACTTTATTAAAGTGAATGAAGAATTAGAAAGTAAAAAAGTGACTATGGAAATAAAAGGCTAAGTGGGTCTTTATTTAAGTGGGTGAGTTAAAAAATAGAAAGTGAGAATTAAATGCACATTATTCTCATACCTAGATCTAAATGAATCTCGGCCATTAGATCTTAGGGTAACCCAAAAGGTCATTTAGAGAATAAAAGGAAAAGAGAAGAGAAGATCAATTCATTCTTTCATGAGAATTTGAGAGAAAGAGAATAGAGAGTAAGGAGAGAATTTATGAGTAGTGAGGAAGTGAAGGAGAGTAGCAAGAAGACATTTCAGTGAATCTAGGCAGCAACATTTATTAGCACGCATCCCAAGGAAAAACCATACAACAGGAGAAAGGCACAGAAATCGAGGAAGAGGGACAACAAGTTTTGGGCACATTTTTTGAGGCTGGTTGTACAACATTTAATGTTGTTTTATTGCTGTAAAAATTTATGTTTTGGCTATTTGCTGATTGGCATGATTTTCGAGGTGGAGTTCAAGCACGGAAATCGAGATAAGTTGTAATTTGTGGTTGCTGGAATTTTTACTATGTATTTCAATTTCTTTGTAAAATCGTTTTCAGAAATAAAGAAAAGCTCTCAAACTGGTTTTCCCCAAGAGTTGTATGGGGTTTTTCTAGGGTCGCATTGACCAAAAATCACTGTGTTATTTTCTGTGTGTGGCTGTCATAATTTCGCTGTGTTTTATTTCTACAATTTCAGCAGTTATGAAATCTCTAAATTTGTGTTTTCAGAAAAAATATTATCATTTCCAGATTTTAGAATTTTTATCATGCTTGGATTTAAAAATAAATGCATGGAATGATAAGGAAAACTGATAACCAGAGTGGGAGTTGAAATTTCTTCATGGTATCAGAGCTTGGTTGGCTGAAAAGTGCAGTTTGGGACAACAAAGTGAAAATTACAGCAAGTTGATGTTTACACAGAAAATAGAAACCTTTACCACAAATTTGAAAATTTCAGTTTTGTAGGACAGTGAAACATGTCTTTGGGTTTGAGAGTTGAAGACAAGTTGGATGGGCAGAACAACTACAATGCATGGAAGGAAAGAATCCAGAGCATCTTTGAGGAAGTAGAAGTCTGGGGCATTATGGTAAATACCACACAGAACCCAGTAGTAGTACCTGCTGACCCTGTACAGTTGGCAGAGTTTAACAAAAAGAATGCTAAGGAAAAAAGATTGATTCTGGAAGGAATCAAATACCATGACATTCCTCATGTGAGAGGAAAGAATTATGCACATGAGATGTGGACAACCTTGACCAGTCTTTACCAGGGCTCAAATGAAAACAGAAAAATTGTCCTAAAGGAGAAACTAAAGGCCATTAAAATGACTAAGACTAAAAATGCTACAACATACCTCACAAAGATCACTTCAGTGAGTGATGAGTTGGAAAACGTAGGTGAGATCATTGCACCCACTGAGTTGGTGAGAATTGCTTTGAATCGCCTTCCCAAGTCTTGGGAGAATTTTTTGGATGGCATTATTGTAGGGAAAACCTTCACAATTTGGAGAGGTTGTGGGATGATTGCATTTAGAATGAGATGAGAAAGAACCATCTTGGGGTAGCCAAATAGGTGGAGGAGGATGACAATGTGGCATTGTTAGTAAGAGGCAAGAAGGGCAGAGCAAAGAAGCAAGCTTCCAACAATGGAGGCAAAAGCAAAGCTAAAGGCAAGCAGCAGAACAAGGAGAAGGACTATTCCAAAGTCAAATGTTGGAATTGTCAAAAGTTGGGACACTATGTTGTTGTGTGTCCGGAGAAGAAAAACAAGAAAAGGAAAGACAAACCCATGACAACTTCTGTAGATATAGAGAGCTTCTTAGATAGATTTGATTGGGAGTTTGGGTTCATAGCTTGTGAGGCCACTAGTGCAAGATCACCTGCCATACAGGTTTAGAGGCAGTGTGCATTCCCTACTACTATCAGAGCATCTTCTAGCATTTGGTATGTTGATAGTGGTGATTCCCGCCACAAGACAGGAGTCAGAGAGTACTTCTCAGATCTTTCAGAGGGTGATACTGATATGGATGTAGTACTTGGTGATGACAGCATTGTTAGAGCAGTCTGTGTGGGGACATTGACATTTGATAGGGAACCCAAACCTCCCTTGAAAGTGTCAGATGTTATATATGTGCCTGGAATGAAGAAGAGCCTGATATCTATCTCAACACTTGAGGATAGAGGGTATGATGTGTTATTCAAGAGAGGGCAAGTGCTTATATATCCTAGGGGAACTCCAGCTTCTTCAGCTAGAGAGATTGGTGTGTGCCATGCCAAGGTGTACAAGTTCTCATTCCAGCCCCTGATGGCATTATTTAGCAACACCCGAGACAATACTGACAACAGATCTAACAGTTCAGAGTTGTGTGAGATTTGACACTGCAGGATGGGGCACATGTATCATGGGGCCTTGAGTACATTGTGGGAGATCATCATTGGTGTGCCAGATTTTAGTTCTAATCACCTTGATGTATGCAGAGCATGTGCTATGGGGAAGTTTGCCAGATCCCTTTTTCCCAGCAGTGACAGCAGAGCGACCGGGATCCTTGACTTGATACATACCGATGTGAGTGGTCAGATGTCTCATGTATCATTGACTGGCTATGAGTACTATGTTTTATTCATTGATGACCACTCAAGGAAGACCTAGATTTATTTCTTGACGACCAAGAGTGAGGTCTTCAAGCGGTTTCAAGAGTTCAAAGCTCTTGTGGAGACCCAGACAGGTAGGAAGATCAAGGTCTGTTACCGAGAATAGTGTCTATGCAGAACTGCTAATCCCACTAAGGCCAGTAGCTACATTAGAAACAAACAAACTAAAACTACTTTCATTTTCCTTTATGAAAGATAGATGAGAGAAGAATAAAGGAGACCAACCTCTATCTTGCGCTTGGTTCCTTGCTCGATTCCTCTCTCTTTTGATAGTTTTTTGCTACTTGTTTTTGTACCCAGCTTCACAGAATACCTGTAGAATCGAAGCAGCATAACACTATACGAGAACATGGATCTATTATCATAAGAAATATAGGATCATATGTATATTAACCATACAAATGCATAAAACATCAATCACACAAGTGTATGGAGGAAAACTTGAATAGTTTTATTGATAATCAAGAAAGAGCCAAGAGAATTACAACCGATTGTTCTGACCCAGCATCATCCTCTCAGCAAGTAATCCCTTCTTCACCTCATGAAAATCTTAGATCACCCAACACTATGATTTTGCCTCCAGAAACCAACAACAATTCCTTACAAGATGCAAAATTCCAGCCTCTGGATCTCTGGGATGAGGGATCCATATATAGATGTCTGCAAGGGAGATGAGTCAGCTTGTGATTTGATTAGTGTCTTCCTTCTGATAGTTCTTGATTCCACTTGGAGATTTATGATCTCTTACTCATCCCTGGTTGAATTCAGAGAGGCAAGTGTCACAGGAGAAGTTTCTGGAAGATTCCATGCTTCTCCACCTTGTGGATTGACCTTGCCATTTGTCCCTTCTCGCCCATCGCACCCCATAGAAGGGCTTTTTGAAATGAAGCGCACCTACTGTGTATATTTAGGTGGGATGCAACGCACTTTGCCTATGGAGCAGGTGAAATGGTCCAGTTTTGACTAGTTCTGAGTAGTTTTTCATGGAGAACTTCTGGGAGATGTTGTAATCAGTTGACCTTGTTCTTTTAGGGGTTGGAACAACACCTTTAGGGACTTAGGAGCCCTTGGTTTATGGACATTTATGCTTGGGGTTGCAGTGCCCAAAAATGTCTATAACAGTTGCCCCCTAAAGCATGAGGTCGTTAATATTTTGATGTCGGGTGAAATGCTTTATCATGAGGATCCGAAGTTCTTTCAAGCTGGAAGGAGACCTGTAATAAGATACAATACAATACATTATCTTCATAATATTTTCATGATCTAGCTGAGGCGGGCATTCCCATGCTCAGCTTTATAAATTCATTTTCATGTACATAGGACAGACAATCGTCTGAGTGTAGACTGATGATTCTGGTAGAGCCATCATCCCTTAGATTGGATGATTATCTGTGCAACAATGATGTACATTTGATGTCTTTATTTTCCTGAATATATATTGCAGCTCGGATGGATGAAACTAGATCCGGGGTCTTCAATCTTGTTTGATCTTCACTCAAAGTACAAGTCGTTCCATGTGAGAGATGTTCTGGAGTCGAACATGGAAAGACATCGCCTGATTACTAACCAATGATGTAAGTCATTAACAAGCACAAGAGGAATCACCGATAATGATAATGATCCTCAAGGTACTGTAGTACAATTCACGTGGTGTGAATATGGGACTTGGCATCAAACACCACGTAAAATCTTTCGGTCGAAGGCCATTGATGTAAACCTGTTGGCGGAAGTGAGAAACTTGCCATTGAGGCATGCAAGCTTCAAAGTACTGAAAGGGTTGTTCCTAGATCGACTTCTTGGATAATGAGCTAATGTCGACAAGAAGAGATCTGTCATAGGAGGGCCTTAGTGAATCCCACATCAATGACACAGAACGGAGCAAATGATTTTAATGGAGGTGAAAACGATCTGGTGATATATGGTTCAGGGTGGCGGTCATGAAAGAATGGAGCGAAAATGTATTATAGTGGGTTAGACACAGGTGAATTCTCTGAGCGACTTCTCTTGAACATATCGGCGACACTAACATGATGGATTGGTAGCATTAACCCCAAATGTGGATGATGTGATGGAACCATGGTGATGTGACCAGTGAATGGAACAACCCAACCCGACTAGGATGCGGAGTGAAAGTGTCATGTTCAATAGCGACTTGCTACCAACAAAGTTTTTTCAAGTTTTCTTCCCAAATTTTCCCCAGTCATTGCTCACCAGTACCTCTTTATTTTTTTCAAGCTTGAGGAGGATAACATATGCTTGTTCTATAATTTTCCCTTCGGGCAAACCCATCGCTATGTTTTAACGAGCCTAGCGATAGTGAAACTCATTCTTTTTTGTTATGGACAAGTTTGTCGCTATTAGGTTTTAAGGAGTTTAATGACAAAGATAACTCGGTCTTTTTCAATTTTAGAGAGTCTGAAAAGGAACGTAAGGAAACTCTAAAAATCCTTTTTCATCATCTAATCCCTTAAGTCCGAAAAAGTATAAAATAATACAAAAGGGATGAATTTTCGGTACTTTTAATGAGCCGAACAAAACAAGCGCTCGATCCTTTTGCGTAATAATCCCTCAGGTCCAGAAAGATTAAAATCTAAAGGAGGGATAGCACTTCCGGTCACTTTAACAAGCTGGAGAGGCCAATGGCTCGGCAATATTTTCATACTTTACGAGTCAGTTGAAAAGAGCTTAAAGGAGACTCGTTTTTGCGGAACGAGTGATAAATTCGGGTAGCAGCTGATTCCAGGTAAGGTTTGGAATTTTCCAATCACGACAGTGTTACAAGGATGGCTAGCAAGATCACTCTTCGCAGCTGTTCCTCAAAAGCGGTAAACAATCAAGTGGAGGTGAATGATCGGCCAATACAGAGTGGAGGTGATGATGAGAACACGACCAAGGATTCAAAGGCTGAAGTACTACATTCACGATGGTTATTTACCAGAAATTGGTTCATGTTTTATTTTAAAATGAGCTTAAACGTTGGGGGAAACACTTGCTCATTGCTTATGTTTATTTTTTAATGAGCATGAGTCCGCGTTAAAACTGCTCGATATAATGGTCATTTCTTGATTTTACCATTAATGACTTTGTTCCTTCAAAGGTTGCGCTACATGCTCAATTGCTTCATCAAACTAGTTAGAAATGAACAATACATGTTTAGAAAATGAGTTAAGACACTAAAATTTTACTTGAATTACGTAAAAAGTAATTTAAAAGTGCTTTTACCCCTCATTTTACCATTTCATTTGAACTTTGGCTTGTTGGAGCTTTGGAGGTGCTTTCCCCCTTTGATTTTCACCAGCTGATTCCGGGAGATTCTGTGGACGATTTTTGGCGCCGTCTGGACCAGGTAGGAGCTAAACCTAAGCTCTTTCATTTCATCCTTTCCATTTTGCATTCTGAGCCTGATTTCTGGTTTTTCTGAGCCCCTGGGGTTTGAAAAACTCGCCCTGGCTCCATCGCACCCTTTCTATATTGAAAGGTGTGTTGCATGTTGGTCTACCCATTGGACAGTTAGCATGCAATGCACCCAGAACACTGCTAGAGGTGCAATGGGCGCAAGGAAGGAAATTTGTGCACAGTTTTCAATGGAAATTTTTGCCTGTTTCTCACCAAATCAGGATCTAACTCCTCTCTTGTTTGTTTTCAGAGATTTATTGGAGCAAAATGACTATTACATGGTGAGAACATGAGCATGAAGAAGAGGACATGCTTACTTTACATGATCTGGTTACAGTAAACGCACTGCGGAACTGTGGCCTGCTGAAGTTTTTCCGCATCTCTAGCACGAGGCAGCAAATCAACTTGCTGCAGCATTTGCTCGATGCTTGGGATCCTACCAGCCAGGTGTTCTAGATTAGGGGCAAATCCATCCCCTTGACTGTTGTGGACATCTATTTTTTGACCGGCTTATCAAGGTGGGGTGCCCCTATCTCTTTATCAGGTTCAGCCCGTGGAGGCGAATCTGTGAGAGATTATGTTCGCAGGTATTGCAGAGAGGGATCTCAGCCAAGTAAAGACAGTAAGATCATCATCTGAGATGTCACTGACAGGTCTTTGAGGACCATTCTGTTCACTTTTGGTAGGATGGCTGGTGGTGCAGCTCTCCATGTGGCCAATCGGTCTTATATGCAGTACACCTTAGAATGTCTCAAACTGAAGGTGTTCAACTGGTGTGATGCAGTACTCCTTGTGATGAAAGAACAACTGACCAAGGTGAAAAACGGAAGATTGAAGAACTTTGGATATGGTTCTATTTTGACCGCCTTCGCCTTGGAAAAGATCCCACTGATGCAGCCGCAGTATATTTCACTTGGTTTACCTCCACCGACTAAACCACGGATGCAGAGATGGGTCGACCATATGTCCAGACATGCTAGTCAGTCTCAGATTTCCTTTTCTGATACCTTCTTCGGGTGGTTCGATCGTCAGGAGATGGTTTTTTCCGAGTATCCATATGCTGGTATGGACTTCCAGGGTGACCCGGATTTGGTACTGCCGGCTGGCGAGCAGTGGGGTGCCATTGGTAAATTCCTTGACCATTTTTTATGTTTATCGTTTCTCTTTATAATGTCCTTGTGCTTTATTCTATCAAGACTAATCAGAACTCATGTGCTCATGTAGATTTTGGTCCCGTCCGGCCAGTAGTACGCTTGAGAGTGTCGGCCACTGCTCTAGCAGGAGAGGCTGTGGGAAGGGCTATCCTTCGCGACCTTGATGTGGCCGAGACTCTTTCAGCATTACAGGATCAGGTCGAGGGCCTCACTCTTGGTATTCCAAATGTGAGGACTGACGAGCTGCCTCTGAGGTTGCAACGACATACCACTGGCGTGCCAAGTCGATGGACTAGGATTTTACGCATGATTGCACAGGCGGTGACTTGTTATCACCAGCATCATTAGACTAGGGTGCCCCTAGCGTTTTGAGTTTTGGGTCGTTTGACCAATTTTTTCTTGGTTACAGAACATTATGTGTAAACCATAAACAATTATATATATATTTTTGATTTTCGGAGTTTTATTTTGGTTAAGTTACATAATCCGAATGCAAATATTGATGAAATGCTTCTTTTTATAAATGTTGCAAATGTCTATCTAACACATAATTTGCCAATGAGTCAGTTTTAAGCTTCTGGAAATATGATGATATTGAATAAAATTAAATTGCCTTTCTAAAATCTTGACCCTTAGGAACATGTGATAGATAGCTGGATTTTGGACAGAGTAGATACCAGTGAGTTGTAGTATGACGAGCTGTGAGTCTAGCCTGACGACATGTCGGCGTATGCCATGTATGATGGCATCAGAGAGAAGTTCTATCAACGTGCTATATTCAACGATGTTATTCGTTGATCGACCAATACATACCCCTCTGAAACTTACTAACTTGCCGCTTGGATCAAAAATGGCCCAGGGTGCAGAAGATAGGTTCTGCGAACTACAACTTGCTCTGTCAGCATATCCAACAAAAGATTCCAATAGGTTCAACATCTGCGAAAAATGTAAAAAGTGGATTTACTTGAAAAAATGATTACCCTTAGCGAAAACAAAAATGTAACAAAAACATATAGGTTACCATACTGATTATGCATAGTAACGCTTAAGGTACAACCCGTTATGGGGTTGCGCCAGTGGAATTCTGTCATAATCCATTAACTCGTAGGCTCCTTTTGCTAATACATGTTTAACAATATAGGGGCCCATCCATAAAGACTTGAATTTACCTACTCCCAATTTATCGGATTCTTGGTCATAAAGTAAGACCAGGTCACCTTCTGAGAAGACACGGGGTTTGACATTCTTGTCGAACTGCGCCTTGACTCGTTTCTTATGGGCTTCGTTAGCCAAAGCAGCATCACGACGGGTTTCATCCAATTGGATTAGTTCCAGGAAATGAGCCTCCTCTTCTAAAGTTCCGGGGAGAAGGTCGATTGTGAGTTTGAGGGACGAGATTTCACACTGAACTGGTAAGATTGCTTCTAGGCCATACACCAGTTGGAAAGGTGTAAACCCGATTACATTCCTTACCGATGTTCGGTATGCCCACAAGGCTAAGTACAGGATCAAGTGCCAACTCCTTTTGTGGACTCCAATCATCCTTTGTAGCATGCACTTCAGGACTTTGTTGATTGCTTCAACTTGTCTGTTGGCCCGCGAGTAGTATGGAGTAGAGTTGTCGTGAGACAACCCTAATTTGGCAGCTAATTCGGCCATCATGTGATTGCGAAATTGTGATCCATGATCTGTGACTATAGCCTGTGGAACGCCGAATCTGGTGACTACATGATTGAAAAAGAAAAGGGCAGCTGTTTCACCAGTGTTATCTAATGTAGGCATCGCCTCGACCCATTTGGTAAAATAGTCCATTGCGACTATGATATACCCATGCCCCCCAGTCGAGGTGGGGTTACATGTCATGAAATCGATGCCCCATTTGGCGAATGGCCCAACAGCAACATTCAAGACTTTTTCGGCTTCCTCATGGGTGAGGCACCTCCTTAGAACTGTATCAACACCACGACGGTAAAGCGTGTCACCGACGATCATGTAGTCTTTTGATTGGTATCGAATACGTTTTTGTTCGGAGCAGGAGGTGTTAGGCCTATATTTTTGGGTTTGGAGATAAATGATTATATCTCCATACCACGGATTGCTTGAGGATATCAGAAACAAAGATTCATCCATGATTGTTTCTTCGTATGTTTCATCGTTGGATGACGATGGGAGATCGCATAATAATTCCGCGAAAACCAGGGCTTTCTTTGACTTAGATTTTACAAATTCTAGATCAAAATCTTGTAGAATTGCTATCCATTTTGAATATTTGCCCCCCAGCAACTTTCGCGACAATATATAAGCCATGGGGTTGCAATATGATAGAATGGTAGTTTTTCGAAAGAGGACATAGTGTCGAAATCTATGTATTGCTTGAACAGCTGTGAGCGCTAGCTTTTCAACATAAGAATATTTGCTTTCTGTATCATTTAAGTTCTTACTTAAATAATATATAGGATGTTCAATTCCGTTGTCTTCTTGAACTAAAACCATTGCGATGGTTGTATTCGCTGCAGCTAGATACAGGTTAAAGTCTTTTTGATAATCAGGACCGTACATTAATGATGCTTTCATTAGGGATTCCTTTAAAGCATCAAAGGAAGCTTGCGCGACCTGATCCCAATCGAAGGGCACTTCCTTTTTCAATATACGTGTGTAACCTTTAGCAAGTTCTATGTAATTTGGAATGAACCTCCTCAGAAAGTTTGCTTTCCCTTGGAGTTTTTGAATCTGAAGCAAATTTGAAGGTGGAGGCAAATTTATGATTGCCTGAACCTTGCATGGGTCGAGACGAATCTCGTCCTTCGAGACTACAAAGCCAAGTAAACAACCAAAATTGACACAGAATACACATTTGTGTGGATTGAGTCGTATCTTATAGTGTCGGCAATGTAGAAATATCGCTCTTAATTGCTGTGGATGATCAGTCTGCTTTCATGAATGAGCCGGAAGGTTGTCGAGATGTGGTTGAACGATGTTTTTGATGTCATGGAAGGCATAATTCATTTCCCTCTGAAATGTTTCCCCTGCGTTCTTTAAACCAAAGGGTAATTTGCGGTATGCGAATGTGCCCCATGGACAAATAAATGCAGTCTTTGACTGGTCCTATGGGCGGATATTTATTTGATTATACCCAGAGAATCCATCCATGAATGAAAATATTTCACATCTGGCGCATTCATCAATTATCTGGTCAATAAAGGGTGTAGGGTAGTTGTCTTTTGGACAAGCTTGATTTACATCCCTATAATCGACACACACTCTAATCGTTCCTTGTTTTTTCATAACAGGAACAATGTTCGATATCCAATCGGTTAGAGGAACCGGGTAAATGAAACCAGCATGGAGAAGCTTTTCAACTTCTGCTTTGATGTCAGCGACTTTCTTGGGGTGCACTTGCCGTAGCCGTTCTCGTACTGGTTTGACATCTGGATACATCTTGATTTAGTGTTCAACTATACTTGAGTCAATGCCTAGAATTTCATCAAATGACCAAGCAAAGACATCTCTGAATTCACGAAAAAGAGCATTATATATTTCCAGTTCTGAAGGAGAACAACATTTGCCAACATAAATATTCTCTACAACATCTGTTTTGGTCGAGATATTTATGGCGATAGTCTGTTCAATGTTGGACAAGTTTCGCTCGGAATCCACCGTGTTTATAGTATTTGATAGGAAATCAAAAACTGAAGGATGATGAAGGTCATCAGGAGTATCTTATTTACAATCTAGAAGACGGGAATGATGGTGGTAATCTTCCCATGGCACCCCTTCAATTACCATTGATTGAACAATTCCTTCGTCGGTGTAATGCACTTGCGACCAAGGATCTGAAGGGGTGCCATATTCCTTAGACCTACCTATCCAAACGCTTGATGAGCATTGATTTGGGTTTGCCTCCCATGCTAGAAACATTTATTGCTACAATATTTCTTTTGGGCTTGGAGGCAATACCTGTGTATGATCCATGTTTATATCGTTTCCTGAGATCTTTTCAATTGAAGATATCATATTGCAGGTTCTTATCGCTGCCACTTCTGCCAGGTTGATTGGAGGTGGGAGGGAAAAAGTACCCATTAATATAGGATCTTTTAGTAGGCCTACTCCGATATTTTGAAGCGAACGGGGGCTTCCATGGATCATCAGAATGCTTCCCATAACTTGGGAACCATTGGGGAGGAAAGTTTGTTGATCGACGATTGTAATCCCTTCTTGAAAGGGAAATGCAATCTTCCTAAAGTAGGTCGATACAACAGCAGCCATAGCATATATCCATGGTCTTCCCAGTAGGATGTTGTAATCGAGGTTTCCGTCGATTACTTCAACATCTATTTCTACCGTTTCCCCCCTAGTTCAACTTGCAAGTTACTTAGAATACCATACGGGGTATATGTTCATCCGTCGAATGCTTTTAATGTTGTCGAAGATCACGACAAGGTTGGCGATCCTAAATTTTTCCAGCAACTCATCGACATAATACATGTAGATGCTCCCTCATCAATAATTGTTCGATGAACAGTTTTGTTGAGGGCTTTCACTTGAATGAGGAAAGCTAGTTGAGCTAGTAACTGAGGATCGTATCCTTTATGATTAAAGGACACAAGATTAGAATCCTTTGGGTCTATCCCACCGATAGCTGATAATAAAGCCTGCTTTTGGGATGGGCAATTTTGCAGTACCTCAAGTGTTGACATAGCGGATGGTGATTGGACCAGATCTTCCACTATATTATAATGCTACACCGCTCTGGTGCGAGGATTAAATGTCAACTTGTGTACTACTCCCTTTGGCGGTTTTATTGTCAGTTCAGGAATGATGGGCAGCACAACTTCTGTCGAAGTTGTTGTCGAACTACTAGGTTGATCTTTATCCTTGTTGTTCGACAGCTGTGGATTCCCGTAATCTTTGTTCCTTGTCGATATCAAAGCATCATTTTGTTATTTGGAAACCGACAACATCAGCACTTGGGTCGGGGAAGCATTTCCACTGTCAACCAGATTTTTTCCTGGATTCGGAAACGGATTAGTTAATACTGCTGAGGTTTTTGAATTCTTATAGAATTTTTTAAGCTTAGCTTTAAATGGACAGTTTTTCATCCAATGATCCTCATCACATATTATGCATGGATTTCTTGGTTTCTTATCTCCAGGAGGGTTTGTAGAAGATTTTTCAGGTGATAATTCCTCCTGTTTCTTCTTCTTCCCTTTGTTTTTCTTCTTGCCTCCTGGTTGCTTGGTTTCTTTGCCTTTATCAGTCGAGATGGCATTTACTTCCGAGGCAAGAAGTTCTTCTTTTGCATTTTGACTAGAAATCTTACAGGCATTTTTAGATGTAGCCTTTGTCAATTTCGTGTCTGTCGCGCCAATCACGCCATCGCCGGCATGAGAGTCATTGTTTGATTTAGGAGGAGGGGGGACCGAAAATTCCGGTCTGGGAGCGTCAGGTATTTTATCGTAGAGCATGCCAGACTGAGTGTAAATCAAGTCTAAATATTGTGCACAAGCAATAACTTTCTCTTCAGTGACGACTCCTCCTTTTGCCACATCTTTCGTGATGGAAGGTAATAATGACTTAATAAACCATTCAGCTAAAAGCTGATCAGGAACATACGTTTTTACCATTCTACGACGACGTCGCCACTCATTAATATGATCGGATATGTGAGTGGCCTTTGTTTTCTTGAAATTGGTAAGAAGTTTTGTTCCCATTTCGTACCTTATCGGTAACTGAAAATGGGTTAAAAAGGTTGTGGCTAGGGCACTGAAGTTGTCAAACGAAGCTCTGGGTAATTCGATATACCATTTTGCTACCAGACTAGTTAACGTCCTCTCAAAAAGGCAAAGCCTAATCGAATCATCGTTTAGGGTGTTTGATGAACACCACAGATGAAAGGTCATCACATGATTCAACGGATCTTCACCTGGATTTCCATTAAATTTAGGAATATCTGATGAAAGTTTATGCGAAATCACTGGCCACCAAGGGGCGTAGGTGATTGGATCGTTTGTTAACCGATTTAGATCCGGTAACTCTAAAGTTGCCACAAAGGGTAGCTATTGATTCAGGTTAGGTGAAGCATACCCAGGATAAGATGGAATTGCCTGAGTAGTTGGTCTCTGCATACCAGCATAATGCATTTGATGCTGGTAACTTTGGTAAGGTTGATGGGCATAACCATTGTAGAATGATTGATTCTGACCATTTTGAATATACAGTTGCCCACTATTTGCAAAGATTTGTTGCTCAGATCCTTGGTATACCTGTTGGAATTGCGGTTGTTGGTATTGCACCAGCCATGGTTGCAAAGCCATGTTCTGTTGTCCAATACTGACCGTTTGACCAAGATGTGGGGTAATTGTACCCATTTGGGCCTGTGTCATTCCACTAGTTGGCGATTGTGGTTGAGTCGCAGGGACAAGGGGCTGTTGCATTACAACCTGAGAAACCTGAGGTTGACATACAATAGGCAATGCTTGTACTTGCGACACCATCACAATAGCTGGCGTGGTTGGTATATTTGACATAGGTAAACATTGTTGCATCGAATATACAACTCTTGGTTGTTGAGGTAGTATCGGCACCCAACCGCTAGATGTACTTCTAGCATAACCTAAATTTTGTTGTGAACTCCCGTATGATTGTCCTCCTGGAGGAGACAATGAAAGGGTATACTGCCCCCCATATGGCAGTAATCCAGTACTTAAAGGAATTGTTTGCCCTTGAGGACCGGACTGCCCAAATTGACACCCTAAAGGATCAATCTTTTGAGACTCAACATAAGAGTTTCCGGATACTATTCCGGATGAACAAACAAGAATGGACCACACTGTCGAAATAGCCCCTGAGTGGTCCCCTTCTAGCGATTGAGAACTAGTTGGGACAGATGGTATACCGGCGAACATTGTTGGAGTGATAGCAGGAAGTTCTGCTATCACTGTGTCAGACGACACAATCCTAGATGTTGACGGTTGTTCAGACATTTCTAGTCTATCCAAAATATTGCCTAGCGATTCTATAGGAGCTTCCGATGGCGGTAGACTAATTTCTGATGAAGAAGGATACAGAGTGATCCCGACTCCAAATTGCGATGGAGTACTAGATGGAAGGTCCTCCACAATCTCCTCTATAGCAATCAGATCAGGTGGAAGAGGCACACCATCTGGTCCGTAAAATATTTCTGGTGCCGAAGAAGGTATGGCATCTGCAGCGACAGATGCTTGGGGAATAACACCCTCCAAACCAGTTGTAGATGGAACTGGTTTAGTAACACAAGTGTTTACCCTCACACTAGAATCAGTGCTACTGTCCTTCGGTGGCTACTGAACTTCTTCTGTAAAGGCAGGGATACCAAAAGTGTTTGGAGTAACCGGAGTCTCTGATGGTGTTGGAACACTTGTTCTAACTTTACCAGGGGATTTGGAACCGGTTAAATGAGTTCGCTTTGTCCGTAACAGTTTCGATTCTGGAGAAAAAGACGGTTGACTCGTAAGCCTCTACGAACGACGGGGTTTCAATTGACTTTCTTCCACAATTGCAGATTAATCGATCAACTAAAAATCAAGGGGAAGTATGTTTCCAAATTAGATGAATTTTAGACGCTTTGACACAACTTGTTTTTTCAATTTTTAAGAGTCGAGAAAAAACAAAAGATGGCTCTAGTCACCTTCGATTTTTAATGAGCCTGAAGTGACAAGTGCTCAGATGGACCTTTTCTGTTAAGGAGTCTGAAAAGGAACGAAAGGGACTGCTCTGGAAATCTAGACAAAGGGATTACCAAACCAATTGCAAAACTGTAGAATACTTTTTACGGTACGGTAGTCAATCTTCCCAAATGCTGTGTTCAGTGCATTGCGATCGATAGGGCGGCAGACACAGCTTCCTATGGATAAAGGATTAAGTCTATTGTGTTCTCCCAAAGTATACTCGACGGTACGTGAGAGCACAAGTTCGTACTGGCACTTATCCTCTCAAAGTGGAGGAATCACCCAACCAACAGTGAAAACAATAGTTACCAGGCTTTACGACACTGGAATACGTCTCTAGCCTAGACTTATAGATGTTGTGCGTTAGGTTCCAAAGCGTTGTTAGATTCATTAAATTTATTTTATAGTTGATCTTGCTTCAGAAATTTGCCTTTCAGGTTCACTGCGTGATGTAGATGTACAATTCCTAAAATGCAATCTAAGATGATAAACAGTCATTTAATCTTCTTTTTGCGAATGAAAATCCTAGCTACTAAGGAAAGAGAGATGGCGTTCTTTCAACAAAGAGAAAAGAGCACACACTATATGCACTGTCCTAAATCAAACCAACAAATAGTATAAATACAAATGCACATGCATGTATTTTTTTTCAGCCTTCTTAATGTGTAAATGATAAAAAGAAAGCTAATGCGCAAATCTAAATTATTTTTCAAAGCAACAATTACTAACAAGTTTCTTTTCAAAACAAAATGAGGACAATGACAACACTTTGCGATTTGGAATTGAAAACTTGCTTTCAACACTAGAAAAACTACTAATTCAGATCAAATGCAATAGTAACAGGGTAATCGACTATCAAGAGTAATCATACTCTCTTCTAGGACTGAAAACGACACTTGCGACACTTTCAAATCAAGAAATGATAGTACAATTACGCTACTTCTTTGTAAAGGAGAACTAAAAAAGACTCAAAAAATACATAAAAACATTTACAGTTCTTTGCACAATGGAGGCGGAATATCAGCAAGGAAAGGGGTTTCAAACAGAGGTGTACTGACTACAGGAAGCAAAACTCCTAAATAGATCTGAAAAGAGTGAACACAGAGACCAAAATTTAGGAGCAAGGCCTTGTTTGATCAGCGCACCTGTAACACAGTGAAACTGAAATGCAACGCACCTACTACACTCGGGAAGTGCGCTGCATTTGAAGTTCACAGAACAAACAGTGCGCTGGACCAGGGACGAGACTTTGATTGGATTTCGGGTCACAGTTTGCAGTTCAGTTTAGGGATTTAGGCCAAGCAAGTGGTAATCAGTAAATCAATCATGGGGGTAGATCTAAGGAGGTTACTAGAGCTACCACAAGGGCAATTAGAGAGCTTGTAAATCAATTGTTTAATTCATAAACAAAACCTGGAGATTGAATGAAGTAGCGTTGATCTACTTTGCACTTGCATAGCAAATGCAGTTCGAAGGCTAGCTGGCTTGACTTCAGGCTCCGTCTATAAGTTTATAAAGTAAACAAAT
Organism: Pinus tabuliformis; assembly: GCA_031772625.1. Taxonomy (NCBI): domain Eukaryota; kingdom Viridiplantae; phylum Streptophyta; class Pinopsida; order Pinales; family Pinaceae; genus Pinus; species Pinus tabuliformis. The sequence continues at coordinate 443,987,057 of CM062807.1, read as the reverse complement.
GCAGATGAACAAACAATCTACTTGCTCCCTAGTGGAGTCGCCATTTTGTTACCGGGAATAGTGTCTATGCAGAACTGCTAATCCTACTAAGGCTGGTAGCTACCTTAGAAACAAACAAACTAAAACTACTTTCATTTTCCTTTATGAAATATAGATGAGAGAAGAATAAAGGAGACCAACCTCTGTCTTGCGCTTGGTTCGTTGCTCAATTCCTCTCTCTTCTGATAGTCTTTTGCTACTTGTTTTCATACCCAGCTTCACAGAATACCTGTAAAATCAAAGCAACATAACACTATACGAGAACATGGATCTATTATCATAAGCAATATAGGATTAGATGTATATTAACCACACAAATGCATAAAACATCAATCACACAAGTGTATGGAGGAAAACTTGAATAGTTTTATTGATAATCAAGAAAGAGCCAAGAGAATTACAACCGATTGTTCTGACCCAGCATCATCTTCCCAGCAAGTAAGCCCTTCTTCACCTCATGAAAAGCTTAGATCACCCAACACTATGATTTTGCCTCCAGAAACCAACAGCAATTCCTTACAATATGCAAAATTCCAGCCTCTGGATCTCTGGGATGAGGGATCCATATATAGATGTCTGCAAGGGAGATGAGTCAGCTTTTGATTTGATTAGTGTCTTCCCTCTGATAGTTCTTGATTCCACTTGGAGATTGATGATCTCTTACTCATCATTGGTCGAATTCAGAGAGGCAAGTGTCACAGGAGAAGTTTTTGGAAGATTCCATGCTTCTCCACCTTGCGGATTGACCCTGCCATTTGTCCCTTCTCACCCATCGCACCCCATAGAAGGGATTTTTGAAATGCAATGCACCTACTATGTGTATTTAGGTGGGATGCAATGCACCTACTCTGTGTATTTAGGTGGGATGCAATGCACTTTGCCTATGGAGCAGGTGAAATGGTCCAGTTTTGACCAGTTCTGAGTAGTTTTTCATGGAGAACTTCTAGGAGATGCTGTAATCAGTTAACCTTGTTCTTTTAGGGGTTGGAACAACACCTTTAGGGACTTAGGAGCCCTTGGTTTATGGACATTTATGCTTGGGGTTGCATTGCCCAAAAATGTCTATAACAAGGTCCTTAGGTCGGACAATGGAGGGGAGTATACCCTTGGTGACTGTTGATTTTTGTGTTGAGGTAGGCGTTAGGAGGGAGTTCACAGTTCCTTACTAGCCCCAGCAGAATGGGGTTGCAGAGAGGAAGAACAAATCCATTGCAGGGGTTGCCAAAGCCATGCTTCATGATCAAGGGTTACCTTTATTTTTGTGGACAGAGGCTTGCAACACTGCTGTGTACTTGAAGAATGGGACTCCACATTGTGCCTTGGGGAATGTGACTTCAGAGGAGGATTTTTTTGGGAAGAAGTCTAATGTTGGGCACTTTCATATCTTTGGGTTCCTTAAATATTCCTATGTCCCCAAGGAGAATAGGACCAAGCTAGAGCCCACTACATACAAGGGCATCTTTGTGGGTTATAGCAAGACCTCGAAAGCTTATCAAATTTATATTGCTACGTAGAGGAAAGTGGTTGTCAAGCAGGATGTGAAGTTTGAGGAGGAGAGAGCTTTCAGGAGGTCATGGGAGTTAGAGTATCTAGAGTCACCAGACCCTCAGGAGTAGCTAAGTCAGTCACAGGGATCCAGTGGTCAGGGATCATGAGGTATGTCTATTATAGTGTCAAGTCCATCAGTGAGTAGTGTCTCTCAGAGTTAGGTGGGTGGTTCTTTGGGCATCATGCAGGGCAGTCCGTAGAGCAGTTCACAGGGTAGTCAACTAATGGACAGTTCACACTGTACTTCAACATCTACAGGCACAGGTTCAGGCATGAGGTTAGTTGACAGGCCTTCACAAGTTCAGGCTTCTGATGATGATGAGGATTCCTTCACTCCAGTGGGAGAAGTATGCTTAGGGAAGAGGAAGCCCAAGTGGCTTCAAGATACCTTGCGTGAGGCCACATCAGTTGCTGGGCCAAAGAGACAGGTTAGAGATAGTAAACCACTTGAGCAATTTTGTAGTTACATGGAATTGGTAACAAGCATTGTTGACTCTGAGCCTTCTAGTTATGAGGAGGTAGCCAGCCAGCAGGTCTAGAGAGAGGCCATGATGGAGGAGTATTCTTCTATTATGAAGAATGATGTTTGGGAGGTAGTGCCGAGGCTTGAAGGTAAATCAGTTCTTACTTCCAGATGGTTCTACAAGATAAAGCATGTGGCAGATGGCAGCATCGATATTTTCAAGGCTCAATTTGTGGAGAGAGGGTTCTCACAGGTAGAGGGAGTTGACTATGAGGAGACCTTCGCTCCTGTAGCTTGGTATACATCTATTCGCTCCATTATATCGATTGCAACAGAGATGGGTTGGAAGATCCACCAGATGGATGTGAAGACCACATTTCTCAATGGCTTCATTTAGGAGGAGGTTTATATTGAGTAATCGTAGGGCTTTGAGGTGCATGGGAAGAAGTCCCATGTATGCAGATTGAAAAACACGCTCTATGGCCTGAAGCAAGCTCCTAGAGCTTGGTACTCAAGGATTGATACATACTTGCAATAGTTGGGTTTCACAAAGAGTGAGGCTGATATGAACCTATACTTCATTGTGGTAGGTGAGGAGCCTCTCATTCTGGTGTTGTATGTTGATGACTTGATCATCATTGGTGCAGGGAGACTCATTGAGGGCTACAAGAGAGATCTTGCTTCAGAGTTTGAGATGAAGGATATTGGCTTGATGCATTATTTTCTGGGGTTGGAGGTGTGGCAGGAGGAGGGACATTTCTTCCTTGGACATGGGAAGTACATTATGGATATTCTTAGCAGATTTCACATGGAGGACTACAAACCGATGTCTACACCTATGATCACTAACTGGAAGAAGCTTCACGCTTCTGATTTCGAGTTGGTGGATCCTACTCTATACAAATAGTTGATTGGTTGTTTGATGTATTTGGTCAACACTCGACCAGATATATCTTTTGCAGTTAACATTATGAGTCAGTTCACGTGTGAGCCCAAGAGAGTGCACTGGGTAACTGCAAAACACATTCTTCGTTACTTGCAGGGGACTTTGGGTTTTGGTATGGATTATAGACAGGGTGATGGAGTGAGATTGGCAGGGTACACAGATTCAAATTGGGCAGGTTGTGCTTTAGATAGGAAGAGTACTTTCAGGTGTTGTTTTGGGTTGGGTTCGGTAGTTGTGTCAATGATCAGCCGGAAACAATAGTCAGTTGCATTGAGCTCAGCTGAGGCAGAATATATGGCTGCTAGTTTGGCTAGTTGTGAGGCCATATGGCTTTGCAAGATTTTGTTTGGTCTATTTGGTCAGGCATTGAGACCTTTAGTAATTTACTGTGATAATCAGAGTTGCATAAAAATCACGGAGAATCTAGTTTTTCATGACAAGTCAAAGCATATTGAGATCAAGTATCACTTCATTAGAGACTATGTCCAAAAGGGAGCTATCAAGCTCGAGTACATTTCTACAAATGAGCAAGTAGCAGACATTTTCACCAAAGCCTTACCACGGGGCAAAGATGTATAATTTAGAGACAAGATGGGAGTGGTGAGGAACACTTTCCTCGGTAAGAGGGAGTGTTAAAATTTGGGTACCAGAGGACAAGTGGTTCCCTAAGGCTTTGATCTTTGGCCTAGGGAAAAGTGTCCAAATTTATTTTTTACTTTTCTCCTAAAGTGACTTTATAAGTGGTAAAGTCATTTTAATTTAAAAGTGACTTTATAAGTGGTAAAGTTACATTCTAATTTAAAAGTGACTTTATAAGTGGTAAAGTTACATTCTAATTTAAAAGTGACTTTATAAGTGGTAACGTTACATTCTACTTTAAAGATGACTTTATTAAAGTGAATGAAGAATTAGAAAGTGAAAAAGTGACTATGGAAATAAAAGGCTAAGTGGGTCTTTATTTAATTGGTTGAGTTAAAAAATAGAAAGTGAGAATTAAATGCACATTTGTTCTCTTCCCTAGATCTAAATGAATATTAACCATTAGATCTTAGGGTAACCAAAAAGGTCTTTTAGAGAATAAAAGGAGAAGAGAAGAGGAAAAGATCAATTCATTCTTTCATGAATATTTGAGAGAAAGAGAAGAGAGAGCAAGGAGAGAATTTATGAGCAGTGAGGAAGTGAAGGAGAGTAGCAAGAAGACATGTCAGGAAATCTGGGTAGCAGCATTTATTAGCATGCATCCCAAGGAAAAACCGTACAATAGGAGAAAGGCACAGAAATCGAGGAAGAGGGACAACAAGTTTTGGGAACATTTTTCAAGGCTAGTCGTATAACATTTAATGTTGCTTTATTGCTATAAAAATTTCTATTTTTATTGTTTGCTGATTGGCAAGATTTTCGAGGTGGAGTTCAAGCATGGTAATCGAGATAAGTTGTAATTTGTGGTTGCTGGAATTTTTACTACGTATTTCAGTTTCTCTATAAAATCATTTTCAGAAATAAAGAAGATCTCTCAAACTGGCTTTCCCCAAGAGTTGTAGGGGGTTTTTCTAGGGTCACATTGACCAAAAATCACTATGTTATTTTCTATGTGTGGCTATCATAATTTTGCTATGTTTTATTTCTACAATTTCAACAGTTGTGAAATCTCTAAATTTGTGTTTTTAGAAAATATTATCATTTCTAGATTTTAGAATTTTTTATCATGCTTGGATTTAAAACTAAATGCATGGAGTGATAAGGAAAACTGTTAACCGGAGTGGTGGTTGAAATTTCTTCAAATTTCTCTTGCTACCTTCCCTCTAGGTCCTCTAGACCCTATGAAATTAAGTCCTAAGCCCCCTTCTCATTTTCTAATGTTAGGATTATAGATCTTAGTAAACCATGATTTTACCTCCGACTTCTACCATCCATGCTACCCTTGTGTCCCCTTGCCCTATTCAATACACCATAACATACCCCTCCACAACCTTTTTGGTCATGCCATTCCACTTTTCCTAATGTTATGAACCCCCAAATTTGGTCCCAATGCCCCTACAACTACACTCTTGGGCCCCATTGGCTAAGGGATTAAACACATTCGGGGTTATGGGATGTGATAAGGGAGAGGAGAGGAAATGAAAAGAGGTAAATTTATATTTTATAATCATGAATTATTTGAAGTTTTTTTTTTTGTGATTTTAGATAGATTTTAACATTAAGTTTATTAGAAAAATAAATCTATATTTTATAATAGTGAATTGTTTGTATTTAGTTTATATGATTTTTAATAGATCTCAACTTTATGCTATTAAATTGGTCAAAATTTTCATATTTAATTAATTTGGAGAAAAACTAGATTTAAAAAGTTCAGAAATTGAAGAGCTCGGTCTTTAGCAATGCGAGTTCATTTCATATATCTGCTCTGAAATAGGTGTCTTTAGCAATGCAAGTTCATTTATCTGCTATGAATTAATAGGAAACAAGTGGTTTAATTTCCCAATACGACAGATAATATGCCAAATCAGGTCTTCAGTTGTTCATATGATCTTTTTGTCTATAGGAAATGTCCACAAGAACTCACATTTTTCAACAGAGAAGAGTTACTAGATTTGGACATCTTCAGTAATGTCATCATAGATGCCTTGACTTTTAGAAGTATGTTGTCATAGTGAATTTGTACATTATAGGGAGATGTAACCTTCAGATTCCTTAGAGAAAATGATCGAATTGATATTTGCCTCAAAGATACAGGGATTAGAGATCATTGGTTTGGATGTCTTCCACAACATGTTTGGGTTTGTTATTAGTTCGAATCTGTCATATACATTGTTCTAACATGTAGATCTGCTCAAGGGATATGAAATTAATTGGTTGTTATATATCTTCATGGAGTTAATGGTCCTCCAAAGTTGATTCAAAGTTGAGTTAATTTGAAGAAATGAACCTTACAAACCCCCTAACATCATAAAATATTGTTGAAGATAGAATAACCTTCACTGGAATAAGCAACTTTCTCTAATGCCAAGGATCTATTTTGAATATGCAAAGTTCCTTTAGATTTTCCTTTACATACACAGGTTTCTAACGACGTTCAAGATAATTACATGCTTTGTGTTTCCTATAATGTGGAAAAACATGCTCTATGTTTCCTAGCTCTAATTAGTAATACCACTGCTACAACTTTTCTCTACAATCCTGAAACACAAGAATCAAGAAGAGAAAGTGATGGTTATAGGATTATTGTGCATGCATGCTTTCTCAAGCAACAATGGGTGTGAGATGCCAAATTCTAGAATTGTTTGGATGATTGCCAATTGGAAGTTCTCATGCCTAAAGGCAAAGTTTTATGGCTAGTCACTTCCTCCATGGAATCCTTTCTCCAATGGTTCATGCCACATGGGCCATTCTTCTCCAAATTGTAAATGGGAAATAACTTGCATTGAGTTCAACTCTTTGCCAAATAGATACAGGTACAATATGTCTAACCACAATTCCTTGGAGCTCCTTACCTTAAATGGTAAGAAAATTTACAGAGATGCCAATAGGAATGACTCCTCCCTCACCCTACTTGTAAGTTCCATCCGAAAAATGTGGACAACAAGAAAACTGAAATCATATCTTAGAATTGTAAAACCCCTAGCCGAGTGCCAACTTGAACATAGTTAAAAAATGATATATAAAAGCATGTAGCTGCAGCCTATCATTTCAATCGACTAGGTGTCCATGTTGCCAGCATGGACCTCATTATGATCATCATGTTCACAATGCTTTCTAAATCACTGCATCACCCCAAGGCATAATATTGCCATCGCTAATGATAATGGCAATATGTGTGCAATAATAACATTTTATTAATAACTAGACTAGGTTGTGGCTCCATAAGTGCAGGTCCTTACAAATATTAACTAGCAAGCCGTATTCCTTTATTGTTTTTTATCAGTTTAGATCACCATCTTATTTGCCAATTTGTCATCTTTAGAAAATTTGGCTGCCTTGGATACCTTGGATTCCTTGAATCTGTCACGATGCCATGTTTATGTAGATCTCCTTGGAAACATTTGTAATTCAGAAAAATATATATGGCAAAGAGTTTTCATTCCACAATGATATAATACTTAGATGTGTTATGAACCATAGAGAAGCACCATAGAGCCACATATATTTTTGGACTTGTTTGTCATAATGTCATAAAAATTTCATTTATGACAGTACCATAAAAGAATCGAATGTTAGCATATCTTATGTTTCGCTTAATCATGGGTTGATCTCCTCTTCTCCTTATGATATACTTATGGTTCATGTTGATTTAGTGTTTGCTGATGGTTCCATTCAATCCTTCTCATCTCTCTTGTGATCTGAATAGGAGGGCGGTTGGTGACAAGAACACACCCCCTAGTGGCTATCTAACAATTAAAATAAACCTAATTGCAGTGCTAGCTGGTGGTACTCCACAAATTATCTATTGGACTGATTGTTGGGTTAAATTAATTTCTTGAATGTTTTGTATCCCACATCTTACAACATCATATAAAAGTTGATACTTTGTCTGAGCATAGGAACCCTGTGCATTTGTTGGCATTCCACCTATAGCTATAGGTCTTAGTATATGCTCATTGTCATCTATTACAGAAACCACATTGGCAAATTTAGATACACATCTACATAGGTAAATGAGTAGATTCATAAATGGTTGCAACGTTGGGTTTGAATCCTTAACAGATTTCTTGGGATATATCTGCATCTATTTTAATTGTTGGTTTTGTGATTGGGCATAATTATAGCTATTTGTGTGCAAAAAATAGAGTTTGGTGTGGTTGGGATTATTAGAGTGTTGTGCAGTAAATAGAGTTTTGTTTGGTTGGTAGCATTAGAGTATTGCGCTGAACCTTTACCATAAAGATAGTTTGGGACTTTAGTTGGCAATAGTCTGCCTCCCACATGCAAAGTAAACCAAGTAGTGAGCAAGTGTGAAGACAAAGAAGATTACATTGTTTATTTCCAATGAAGATTATACAGTATAATTCCCTTGTTTACAAATTAGTGTTTGTATATATGACCAATTGATTTGAATTTTTGTTGAATACTTAATGGAAAATTGATATGTAGTTTTGATATATTGATACTCCCTCTTTGTAGTATTCATATGCCTTTCCATAAAATCCTACATGAACCTAGAGACTCGACTAATGGTGAAGGAAATATAAAGTTGACTATGATTTAAATAAATACGATTGCCAACAAATTGACTTTCAAAGAATCATAATCCTTGGTCATCTTAGCTTCTGATTGAAATGGAGTAGAATGAGGCTTACAGATAATCCATTTTAAATATCTTTAGGATATCCGAAGCATACTTTGTCTCAGAAATGAAGATACTATCACCAAATTGCATAACTTTGATGCCAAAAAATACATGCTACAGATTTAAGTTAGTCATTTCAAATGCATCTTTCAATTGTGACTTTAGACTTAAATTGAATCACCATTATTTCTAGTGATAATCAAATCATCCACACGAATCACAATTAAGAGAACTACATCATTCACATGTAAGCATAAATATTGTGATCTATGTTAGGACACCTCAAACCAAGCTATAGAAAAAATTAGTGATCTTCTGATTTCATATCCTAGGTGCTTGTAATCATTGAGAGGATGCATGCCATGAGGAAAGTATGCAATATAATTCATGAGATAGTTCACCATTTGAAATATTGTAGGTCAAGATTGATCTTTCGTCGTGGCCAAATAACAATGGTTGAAAACTTCATTGGATCAATGCTTAGTCCATCATGGTTCACAAAAAATCCAAGATAATCAAGTTTCTTCTTACCCAAATGCACACTTCTTTGTGTTCACAAATAACTTGTCACATGCTGCAAACACTTGGTTTATTCATCCTAGGTCCCGCTCAAAAGTAATATGCATAAGTACACAATTAGAGTCGAGTAAAGATGTGGTTATAGAACTTTGTTCATCATCTCATGAATGTTGCAAGGCCATAATTGGTAACACTTAATGACATCAATGCCCATGCAAGCAGTCCTTGTCACATCTTGAAGGATGTCTTCCATATATCCTTGGGTAAAATTACTAATCAATTACAAATATTAAGTTGCATTTCACACTTTTTGTGCTTCTTTAGACAACGTGTGTGTAATAGGGAGTCAGTGAGTAATAATGCACCAAAAACTTTGATTAGATTTCATATTTCAGCCTTTCTAAGCTGCATTTCACACCTTTTGTTCCTCTTTAGACAACATGTGTGTGATAGGGAGTTGTTGACAGTGTTGTACCCACCAACATGTCAAGGGGATCTCCCCAGTAAGAAGTCCCAATTAGACCTCAGACCATTTGGTGTAGGAGTCCCAGCAGTGGGTCGTAAGGTAATGCCTTGACTGCGATGTCACATAGAGGCAAGTAAGATAACTCTGTCAGTAGCAAGGGTGTGACTAATGCAGTGAGTCAAGGAAGGCGTATGAGAGGTTAATGAGAGGTTATAACACTTTGAAGGGAGAGGAAGGTGAAGGTGAGTTCCAGGTTGAAAGGAATCAGTCCCAACTCATCTAGGAACACAAAACACAAAGGACATGCACAACTTCCAGCTGAGCAGTCCACTTAGATACGACAATCACAACGCATAAGGTGATATAACATGAACCACACTCACAGATTAGTCTGAGACAAGTGTGATGGTTTTTATAGAAAAGTTCATGTGAAAGGTCTATCTGACGTCCAGTAGAGTAGTCGACACGAACAATGACAACATTAACAACATATGCAAAGCATTAACAACAAGATTCATATAATTGCATAAAAAGCAGTTCATACACAAGTATGTAAGTTAAACAACATATATCATTAAGGCATTTGGAGCAGTCCAAATACAATAAACATATATGCATGAAAATGTGTTGGTTCTTATTATATAAAGATGTGTAAGTCACAATCATACAATACACAATGTAAACCTGCTAACCCCAATAGTGGAACGTTACAGCCACATCCGCCTGCTCCTCCAAAGAGATGTACTAGCTCCGTGCAGTGGAGAAGCCAAGGCACATTACAATATTGTCCAAGCCTTCTTCAAGATAGCCTTAGTAGAAGCTTGGCTAACCAAAAGCCTATACAATGAGTTATGAGGGACTATTTATAGTAAACGGTGGGGTGACCCTTGACATTCCCCTTTGTGATAGTTCAACTACCCTCATGACGCTTCACCTACTCCATGACTGTTACATCCAACTATTGACACTTGACTTACACTTGACATGACTCAAGATTACAATGCACATGTACTCATGTGGGACAACATGGCTTGAGCAAGCCAAGAAAGACATCACTGACACTCGGTCTGATGTGATAAGACCAACTCTTTGACATGCTTGTGATGGTGAAGGCAGTGAGATGATGCCAAGCTTGGTTGTCTGTGATGGTGTGCATGCACCTCATGCTGACATTTTGCTGAAGCGAACTCTTGCCTCTGTTGCACCTAGTCCATGGTCTAGATCCTTCCTCCAACTCATTTTCCAACATGCACATGGTCTTCTTAGGTGCAACTGAAATGGAAACACACTAATGCATAGTGTTTGTGCTGATCTTCAAGTGTGTGCTAGTGGTCATGCACATAAACTTGCTGAAGTACATGTTCATCTCCAAATGGACTTTCTTCCTATCTTTTCCTTGGTGAGTGTTTTAAATGGGTCAAATTGCATGTGTCACTGACATGCATGTTGCTGAATCCCTTACATGTGATCAACAAAACTGCTCACCATGTCTACTCTGTGTTAGCTGCTGGGATGGGTCTTTAAATTGTATAGGCGTAGTTTCATCCGTGAGTGCAAGTTGCGTCTACTATTGTTCCTGATCCTGTTGCAACTCATTCGTCTGTCTGTGCAACTTCATCTTCTTCCTTGAGTTGCTGCTTTGGCACATGAAACTCCTTATTTGTTCCATTCTCTGTATTCACGTGACCTTCATGTCGTGTTGTCACCTCATAGCCTAAATTTCCAAAGTTTCTTTCATTATCAGTGGATCTATTTGATCTTGAAACCTTGTTCCGCCTCTATGTTGTCCACAACCTTCCTCTTGCATTCATGCATTCACCATGTTCGATGCATTTGGTATGATGCCTTCAACTACTATTCATGATGTTTCTTGTTGTACTTTTCTACGAACAACTTGATGTCTTTGTGAGTAGGCAAGCTCGTAGACACTTGATCGACTGCATCCCCAAGCGTGCTCTGAACAGTTTCTTCATATTTTCTCTCCTAGAAACCATTGTACCTATATTGCTGAGAGGTAGATGAACACTTGTGATACCTGGAGGCATGGCAACACTCATAGAAAGCAATTTGTGAGTCGAAAACTAGAATGAACATGAGAACTGACTTGCAACGTACCTGGGTGAATGATCATGAAGGTTGTGCAATTTCGACAGGGAAGTCAGGAGCCCGACTACCAGGACTGCTCAAGGCATAGTCTGGCTTGTAGGGAGACTGGATGACCATTGGAACTGTGCAATGCACAGTTCAGTCTGGCTGTTGACTGCTGGAATTGGGCAATGCACAATTCTAGCTGGGAAGGACTGTTGGCCTAGGAACAGATTTGCACAATCTCTTGGGCCAAGTAGCCATTGTCCTCCAAAAATGCGCAAAATAGTCTTGGAGGCTAGTGCTAGGTAGGAATGCACAAATATGGAGAGGAAGGTGAGTCTTCCCTCCCCAGATTAAGCAATGTAGCCTTGGTGAAGGTAGAGTCCGGGCCAAGGTTGGCCCGACTTTCCGACAGGAAACTGAAAGCAACTAAGACAGTAAATGCATGGTGACACTAAGTGATAGTAGAAGTGATTGATAGTGCCTACAAAAAATGAATGAAAGATTCAACAAATAGATCAACATGCATGTGGGTGAGGAAGTTTGTCAGTTGGGCGAATGTTCATGCAAAACAGTTTCATACATGCGATAGTAGTGAGATAGCAACAAAAACTGAAATAGAGCTAGGACAAGCTAGTATACATGTAAATGACAACAAGCGTTCAAAGAAATCAAGTAGATAGTACTCCCATAAGTGAAAACACAAAAAGCAACAAAAATGCAACACAAGGCATGGGAAGCGAGCTTACCCCAAAACAGTTGAGTTGAATGTGCCGACTACTCCTAGATGTGATGTGGGATGTCAGAGCTGTAAGGTTGATGTGAGGAATGAGCTCTGCCGCATCTGGTTGATGAGTTTTGATAACATCAAGGTTGTGATGTGCATACCACGAATCTAGGGTAAGAGAAACTTAGTGGGAGGTTTTGGAATTTCTCCTTGCATGTAACCTCCAATTGCTAAACACAGATCCATGAAACAAGGGATGCCTTTGCATGCTACCTTGGGAGAAGTAGCCCATGCATGAAATTTTGTTTTGCTCAGTCCCAGAGCGAATCAGTCAACTCAGCTACACATGCAAGAGACTTCTCGACTGCTGGAGAAAAATGCACATTTCTGACTGTGAGCTGGGTTGACTGCCCAATGGGATTGCGTGATGTCTGGGTAGAGTAGCTGACTTCTACCCATATTTGCACAAATCATGGGCTGAACAACCTACTGTTCGGAAAATTTGCGCAAATCCTGTTAGGAGGGTTGGCCGGGAGGATTGCGCAATCTTGGAGCCCAGCAGACTATTAGAGAGGATTGCGCAATTGCTGGAGGGAAGGCTGGTGTCTCTCCAGAAATGTGCAGTTTTCAAAGGGAAACTGCTCATCCTGTAGCTAGACCAAGTCCAGGTGAGCAACTTGTGAGGGGAATGGATCAACTGTGATTGACAAACTACCTTTGTGCGAGGAAAGCACTGAAGCTTGAGTACTTGACGAAGCAAGTCAAAGTGTTGTGTAAGGTTGGTAGGGAGACTCCAAAATAGGCTAAGGTAAAATTTTGGAGGGTGGTTGTAGCTGCTACAATAGGATTCAGTGAGTAAGAATGCACCAAAAACTTTGATTACATTGCATATCTCAGCCTTTCCAGCAATTTCTTGAGCATAATAAAATTCCCATCAAATGATGGTTTTTCCACTTGGAATTTCACAGTACTAACATCATTATGTCTATTACATGGCCATCTAAATTTTTTGTGCTAAGATGTGTTAGGGAGTGCCAAGGAAACACAAGGGAGCACTAGGTCAAATTAGTGCATGCAAATGAACAAATAAGAGTTTGTGACAGGAAGTGTCAGTGAGATACAGGTGTGTTGAGGGAGTAACAAGGTATGGTAGGCAGTGCTAAGGCATGCTAGAGGCCAGGGAAACATGCCAAGATGTGCTAGGTGCTAGGGTGTGCCAATGCATGCCAGGGAGTGTTATGGAGTGCCAAGGAAATAAAAGGGATCACTAGTTTCAAATACATGGAAATGAATGAATAAGAGTGTGTGACAGGGAGTGTTAGTGAGTTCTAGGTGTGGTAAGGAGGGAGCGACAAGATATGTTAGGTAGTGCCAAGGAATGCTAGAGTGCCAAGGAAACATACCAAGATGTGCCATGTGCCAGGGTGTGTCAATGCATGTGAGAAAATGTTAGGGAGTGCCACAAAAACAAAAGGGAGAACTAGTTCAAAATGCATGGAAATGAAGAGATAAGAGTGTGTGATAGGGAGTGTCAATGAGTTCTAAGTGTTCTAAGGAGGGAGTGACAAGGTTATATGCTAGGCAGTGCCAAGGCATTCTAGAGTGCCAGGGCATGTCAGAGAGTGATAGGGTGTGCTAGGGAGTGCAAAGCATGCTAATAAATGTAGGGTATGATAACACACACCACATAGGGCTAAGGGATTGTTAGATGTGCCATGTGCTATGGCATGTCAAGATGTAAACTGTGTTTCTTAGTTGTTTTATGGCCATGGTTGGACATGAGCCTTGAATTGGTAACTTGTTAAGTGGGATGAGATGAGATTGGACATGAGTAGCCTAAGATGTGTTATAGGAAGTTCTCACAAGTATATTTTCCCTCACCTTGAAGGAAGACAAGATCACCATTGCAGGGACTAATTTCATGTTTTCAGTGGATGCCATCTCTCAAGCTACGGGATACCAAACCATGGTGAAAACTGGTTCAAAGGCATGAACCTAAACCTAGAAGAGTACAAGCCCTACTTGAAATCTAAATACAAAGGAGCTCACTCACATGTTTTCCCATTTAGATAATTTTTGGAGAGATATGCACCATTGAGGAAGCTTATCATGAAGTTCTTCACATGTGAGGGCATATTTTCTAGGCTAGTTATATCAATATCACATAAGATTTCTCGTGCACTTTACAGTTGCCAAGTCCCTAAATTTGTCCACCTACCTGTATAGGAGCCTAACCAAAATGTCTGAAAGGGTGCAATTGAAAGGAAAATTGCATTATCCTAGCCTCTTTCACCATAGCCTGATAAAGGTTATAGTACTCCATCAATTGAAAGAGAAGAACATGACATGGGACACCTTCATTGAGGGAGCCTTCAAAACGGATATAAACACTTCACCAAGCAAGCACCAAACCATGTCAGTACAACCCATGGAGGTGGGGTCGTCAAGTAAACATGATGAGGTTTCCAAGGCACCTAGGCCTGAGGTGAACAAGACATATTAGAGAGGTAAAAGCCTTGTGTTTTCTCCTCAAATTGAGGAAGGGGCCAAGCCTACTACATCAATAGAATAGGGATCACCATCACATCATGAGGCTTCTTTGCATGATGAGGAGCCCATTGAGTATGAATTTGACCTAGTTGACTTGGAGGCACAGATGAGCATAAAAACATACAACAAGTAATCAAAGAGAAGGATTCTCAGATCATGGATCTCAAGGACAATTTTGAAAGGGCCAAATTCATCATTTCATTCCTTGAGCAAGAAAATAGTTAACTTAACGCAAAACAACTAGTCGTGGAGAAAGAGCAATTCAAAGCCAAGAAACAAAATATGAAAGGCAAGGCAGTGGTGGAACATGATGAAACTGAGAAGCATGAAGGACATGTGGCAACGAAGAGACCAAGGACAATGGGTCTTAGGAAGGCACTTCAGAGGGAAAGAGAACAAAAGCCATCAATGGAAGAATTGACCTTTGAAGAGAGGATTGCCATGGAAATAAATGAGGACAGGGAGTTTTGGATTGACAAATTAAATTTCCACCTTGATAAGCTCCTTGACAAGGCAAATAGGGATAACAAGCTGCAAACTAAAATGGCCATCCATTATTACACAAGGAATTAGGTTGTCAAGGTCAAAATCAAGTAGTTGAAGGAAAAAAATCAAGGAAACCCTAATCAGCCAAGAGGAGAAGGGTAAGTTATATTTTCTTGTTGATACATCCATGACTGCATAAAATACCTCATTAGGCATATTTGGAAAAATTTTGGGAGGATTTGGAGAAAATTTTGTGTTTTGGTGCAGACTGGTGCAAACTTGCATTTTTTTGGCAATTTTCTGTCTAGGAGCATAGCAAGCTAACGCTGCGCTTCTTCCTTAGGGCTCTAAATGATGGAAAGTCAACATTTTTGGAAAGCTTATGATCCCCTCTCAAAACCCATTTTCCCACTTTCCTGGTTCGGGGCTCAGGTTTTGAGAAATTTGCAAAAAAAGAGTCCAAAAATCAACTTTTTTCCCCTCTTTTTCCATTTCGCTGTGCACCTAGAGACGCCTTGGGAGAATAGCCATATCTCAGCAAACAATGGGTCATTATGAGTGAAAAAATACTCTAAATACATCTACACTCTCTTAGATTTCCCGAAAAGGCTTCATATTTGGATTTGGACTTTAGAAAGGCACTAAAAAATGCCCTCCAAAATCTCGTTGCACACCTGGAAATTTCTGAGTTTTTTGTAAAATTTTCTCTGTGTAATTTTTTGTAATTCCTAGTTTGACTTTGGTAAAAGTCAAAGGGGTGAAGTAGATGAATGTGAGGGGTAAAAGTAAATGTAAATAATGGGTGGTTAGTCTTTGTAAGATTTTTTGACGTAAATTTGACCTCATTTATGAGAGAGGTTGGAGTCAAAGTTAATTGTAGAAGTTGTTTTTAACTTCCCTAGATATTAGGGTTTGGCTAAAACACCTCATGGAACAATTCCTAGAGTCATGGTTGATTCGACCCCTAAGAGTGGGGAGATGTTGTTTTGGTCTTTATGTATTAGTTTCTTAGTGATAAAATGGGTTGGATTTCATAGTAGAGAACTATTGTAGCTTGTACTTGGACATTTTCTGGAAATCAAAGGACACAGTTTGCAACTATTATCTAGGAATTCATGTGCAGTAAGTTTGTGATGTTATTTTTTCTCTGTTATAGATTTATATGAAATATATTCATCTTCTCTTTCCATTCATCAATTCTTCAATGGTTTTCCTTACAGTTTATAAACAAAATTCTTTGCATAAAGCTCTGTTTTGATGGAAAAATCATTATGTGTTACTTTCTTTCTTGCTTAATGAATTCATGTTTCATGCTCATTAAGACCTTTTTCTTCTTCTAAACACTACACTACACCGAAAAACCCTAAGATCCATCATAAAAGTAATGCTACCTTGCTCCTTTATATCTTTGTTGTTGTAACCCTTTGATCCTTTGACCTAGCTACCTGGTTTTTCTCCCTTATCTAGCAACAAAACCTTAAATTTTCCAAAACCCACCTAAGCCTAGCTATCTAGCCTAAAATCCTTTACATTCTAGTCATCTTTTGGCTATGATTTTATAGAGATATCCCTCTATAGTTTGGTAGGGCTAGCTACCAAACTAAAATCTTGCTCTGTGGTTACCTTCATCGATCTCCTCATCAACCTGGGACATTATGGAGGATAACATTGGGCATGACAACTAGGGAGTGTCAAGGTGTTCTAGTGAATGTAAGGTTCCCAAGTCATGGAAAAACATAATGCTAGTTGTGAGGTCATGAATACCAAGGTGTGTTAGGGAATGATAGGGCATGCTAAAATGTGCCAGATAGTATAAGACATGTCAAACAAGTTAACATGTGCCAAGTGCTAAGGCATGCCAAGATGTACAAGGGTGTGACAATGCATGCCAGGGACTATCAAACAAACAAAATTGAGGAACAAGTTAAAATACAAGGAAATGAGCACATAATAGGGTTAATAAGTCATCAATTTACCTTTTCCAAGAGTGGCATGCTAGGCACACCAACACTAGGTGCCAATAGGTTCCAAGTGCCAAGTGTCAATGCATTTTAAGTGCCAAATCTTCCTCCATTTCTTCTCATCTATTTTCCAATAATTGATCTCAAATAACTTTAATATTAGACCATGCCAAAGCATTCCAAGTCATCTCAACACATGCCAAACATGCTAAGACTTACTAAGTGCCAACACGTGCCTAATTCCAATGTGCGTCAGGGAGTGTGATGCATGCTATGAAGTGGAAGAGCATACCGAAGAGTGCTAAGGTGTGCTGGAGATTGCCAATCATGTTGAGGAGTGTTAGGGAGTACTAGGACAACACAAGGGAGCACTAGGTCAAAATGCATGGAAGTGAATGAATATGAGGGTGTGTCGGGGAGTGTCAATGAGTGCTAGATGTCATGCCAAGGAGGGAGTGACAAGGTATGCTAAGCATGAGTAAGGCATACCAGGGAATGTCAAGAAGTGTTAGAGTGTGCTAGGTAGTTCCGAGGTGTGCTAACATGTGCCAAATAGTGCCAAGGCATGCCAGGTGCTAAGACATGCTAGGATGTGTAGGGTGCCAGAGTATGCCAATATGCATCAAGGATTTTCAAGGCAACAAAAGGAATAACCAAGCTAAAATGCAAGGAAATGAACACATAAGAGGGTTAACAAGTTGGGACTTTATGTTTTCAAAAATGGGCATGCTAGACAGACTAATAATATGTTCCAATACATGCCAAGCGCTAATGTTTGTCAATGCAATACTATGCCATGGTATTCCAGGGCATGCTAGGGACTATAGGGCATGCCAACATGTGCTTGGGTGTCCTACTCATGGAAAGATGTTCTAGGTACAAAGATGTTCCAAGACATGCAAGGTGCCAAGGAATGTTAGTGTATTGTTCCAAAGCATGTTAAGGTTTTCCATGAGTGTTGAAGAGTGCTAGGTCTCTCTCTTTAATAGAATTGATAGAGCTTGATTATGTATTAAATAATATAGTTCCTACACACACTAGTGGAACTTTATTTAAAGGAAATTTGTTGTATAATAAACCTAACAGAGATGAATCATGTGTTAAATCATAGGAAAACTATATTCTTATGACTTAGGGGAGATGATACACACTAATTACTTCTTAACAAATTGACTGTCGACTATTATAACCACAATGACCTTGGACACATAATGAAAAAGACTCCACAACAATGGTCTTAAATTGTTGTCTTTTGACAATAAATATAGTATCAGGTACATAGCGTCATCAAAAACTCATTGGAATGATCAAAGATGACGAACATTTTTTTACTTTCACCAAAAGTAACTAAAAAGGGCATTGGTGAGTGTCAATAAAACATTGCACTAGAAGTGTCACCAAAGAGAGAATTAGTGATGGGCCTTTAACGACCCTCACCAAAAGCGTCACCAAAGAGAGAATTAGTGACGGGCCTTTAACGATCCTCACCAAAAGTGTCATTGAAAATGGCTTTGGTCACAAAACTTAAAGGACCATCACTATATACACTTACAACAACAATTTTTTAAACACTGTCACCATATGCGACATTGGTGATGAACCTTAAAGGTTCGTCATAGGCATGGAGCATCATCAAAAACTCATTGGAATGATCAATGATGACGAACATTTATTGACCGTGACCAAAAGTAACCAAAAAGATCATTGGTGACGTTCAATAAAAGATCTTCGCTAGAAGTGTCACCAAAGAGAGAATTAGTGATGGACCTTTAATGACCCTCAACAAAATTGTCACCAAAGAGAGAATTAGTGATAGGCCTTTAACGACCCTCACCAAAAGTGTCATTTAAAATGGCTTTGGTGACAAACCTTAAAGGACCATCACTATATACATTTACAACAATGTTTTTTTAAAGACCGTCACCATATGCGACATTGGTGATGGACCTTAAAGGTCCATCACAGGCATGACCCTCACCAATCACCTTTTTTCTTATAGTGCTATAAACTACTCTATGAAAAGGGACTTCATCGAACAAAGATTACTACACGATATTCAGGAATATGACAAAGTTTGAAGGAACTGTGACAAAGAAAAGGAAACTGCACCATGAGGAAGGGTTCACTGAAGTTGACCAAAAATATGACCATTGGAAGGAAAAAGCTATTGTTAAAAGGGAAATTATCGTTAAGGGACACAGGAAAAGAGAATTTATGAAGTGCAACTGGTTGTATCTAGCCCCATACCTGAATTAAATGAGAAAATATTAAAGCAACCATGAGGTTGGAATTCAATTTTTTTATAAAAACCACATCTTGTGCCACATTTGAAACTTTTCTATCTAGAGAAATTGCATAGAAGAGAGCTACTTTATGTTCGAGAGGAGTTTTGAAGAAATTGCTAGAATATTTACAAAGAAAGGATTAACAGGTATTATGGAGGCACAAGGAGAAAAGGTACCCATGTCCCCAAGACACCAAAGGTTGCCGAGAAATTAGGTGCTCATAAAACCACAGCCACAGAAGAAGAAGGGGAAGAGACCATCTGAGATCTGTATGGCAAAATTTAGAACATCCCCAAGGAAGAAAACATAGACAAAAGTCTGCATGAAGAACAAAGAAGATAAGGGGAAGAAGCCAATGCAGAAAGGAAAGAAGCTGATACAATAGAAGGTGCCTCAGTAGATTAATGATAGCGAAGAGGAGTTGAGTTTCAATGCATGTAGACAGAGGACAAAGAGATTCCTACTATGTTCCCACTTTACATGCCACCAAGAAAACCAAATGCCAAGCCGGTTAAGGAGACCAAGGATGGAAAGTTGGATGTGTTCACTTTGTTGCTATTGTAGGAAGTGTTGTGTGAGGGTGAAGTGTTGGGGAGGATCCCCTAGCTAAAAATGGAAGACTAGAACTTTAAAGATTGAAGTAAATACCCTCAATTTGAACCAAGTAGATACCTGAAGCAGGTTCGGTACCCAAACAATGGAGTCACGAGACTGGAGCCATTCTAATGGGCTACAGGATTGTAGAGAACGAGCCTATTGAACATGTTGAATGTGCCACACTTTGTTTGAAGCACGACCAGTACAATCTATGTGCAGAAGATCCTCGCACTGGTACATAACAGATGCATTTGGCTAGGAACGAGGATGTCAATTGATGAAAAAATAATCCGAAAAATCACAGCGTTGCCCAATCAGTGAAAATACCCCCTAGAAGAATTTGTGGGCAAGAATAAGGATAAGGATATGGCATAAATGATGAAGGAAAAGTTTAGCTTAGTGAAGAAGTGGCAGGGATATGACATCAACTCCATTGATGACCAAGGAGTGTGTTTTCCATGCACATCTTGGTAGGAAAAATGACGAGGAAGTGCAGGGCCAATGAGGTGCCTGCAGTGGTAGTATATTTGGTTGCACAATCCAGTGCAGGAGTCTAGTTTAATTGGGCTACCTATCTGTGCAAGGATTTTTTAATAGAATGTAGGGAAGAATAGGAATAAGGTAAGCCATTCCACTATGCTTGGCTGTTAATACTCATTGCACTAATCGCGTGGAAATAACCAGAAGACTCACAATTTCCACCTGTCGAGGTGGATGTTTGTGAGGCAGCGAGGTATGCCTCCCTTTGTTTTACTAAGGAGCTGACGCGCCCAATAGAAAATAGGATTTTATTTGTAGTGATGGCAATGGATCTACACATGGTGGTGAATCAACATCTAAGGTTGTCACCTAGTTTGCAAAATCAATATTGTCACATTGCATATTTTCGAGTAGACTTCCACAAAGATTTTGTGAAGGTGATGAAGGACCGAACTAAGACATGGCACACATTTCCATACTTAGTAAATGAACATGATTTTCTCACCGCAGTATAGCAATGGCTAGAAGAATGGATGACTTCACTTGGTGGAGCAATTGGGACAGAGAAGGGTACCCCACAGGATGTAGGTACAGGTGGAAAGGATGCATAGGTGGAAATAAAGCAAGAGCATGAGGAACCCCTCAGTGATGTAGGAGTATCAAAGGAGTCACCTTTCATTGTCAAAAGGAGAGACACAACTCTGGTGGGAAAAAGGAAAAAGAAGAAGGTAGTTAAGCCCAAGGGCATATAAATGCTTGTCCTCACTAATGGGGACATCGACGAGATCAGAGAGAAGGTCTAGGAGATCATGATGGAGACCTGGGATAGAATTGATGATTGATATATAATGATCTTGAATGAAGTACAAAAAGGCATCATGGAGATGAAGGCATTTCCGCAAGTGACAAAACAACCAGAACAAAGATCTCAGTAAGTGCAAGGGGAGTAAAGGATAGAAATGAAATTTGGCATTAGAATTGTGAAGGTGCCAACTGGGGCACTTCACTGGTACTCACTGGAGGACAAAGAGCAAGCTAAAGTATGGAATAATGTCAACATAAATATTGTTGTATTTCTCGTTCAGATGTTGCATGAAATATATCAAATTCTAACAAATTAGATAAAGGAGTGGGAGAAGTGAACCTAGGCGATGTCTATGCAGACAGAGAAGGAGAAATCTGCACTGAAGAAGTAGCCAGAGGAGGAGGCTAAGCACAGAGGTGATGCAATTCAGTGACAAGAGAAGTTGGAAAAGTCCATCCAAGAGAGTTGCAGCATAGTCCCGGATGTAAATATCGGTGATGAGGAACCACTAGTAGAAAATATTATGAAGCTCACCCTCATGATCAATGAATCAAAGGATTCATTGGCAAAGCTGAAATTTGATTATGAAGTGTAGATATCAGAGCTGCAAATAAGGTTGTAGCCATCCATGCCACCAAAAGTACATGAGTAGAGACAAAAATATTTAAAGGCAATGTTGATAGGCATCTCAGACATAGTGGTGGACTGTGGGAAGCTACTGGATGACATGATGCAGATTTGGACCTCACTGCAGGAGGATCCAAACATCCAGGAAATTGAGGAAGAGTTATAGGTGAAGTAGAAGCAATGCAACAAGATCTTGATAGTTGTAAATACCTTACTAGTCTTATAGATACTGGCCAACATTACTGAATGGAAGAACCTCCAAAATTAGATAGATGAGCTTCAGAGGAAGGAGAAAATATTACAAGAAAGGACTCAACCATGGAAAAATTAGGGGCTAAAACTATCTGAGGCAGTGGGCAATAGGCTCAGAGAATTAAATAAAAGAGAGGCAAAGATAATACATAAGGCTACTGGTCCAACCACAGAGGCATTGCTGGAAGAGACACGCAAATAAGAGAAACAAATGATAGAGAGAGTCTAGTAATATAATGAAGTATACAACAGAATTACAACGAAGATCAAAGGAACCACAGTTGAGTGATTCAGGACGAGTCACAAGTGAGTGTTGGGGGCTTTTTGGTGCAACCGAACTTGTTCCATGTTTTGGGTCAAAGACTTTGCATTTTGAGGAGAAGAACATGTGAAGTTGGCGAAGTTTTATTCATCATGTGGTGTTTTAGGGGCTTTAGGGTGGGTCAAAGCCCCTTATTTTGTAATGAATTTTAGGTATTAGTCATGGTTTTGTTGAATCTATGGTATTTGAACCATGGGTTTTTAATGATGTAATGTATACAATGAGATGCAATATTTTATAATAGAATCACCAATCATAGAAGATGATAAGTGAATTTTATTTTGTGTTTTTGAATCTGTATTTTTACGGAGGTCTCCACAGCTGAGTGTGCAGAGGCCTGGAAGAGTTTTTAGCTAAGTGCACATACCACCTGTAGCTGGGTGTGTAATTCAAATAAGTATATGTATTGAAGATCTATACTAATAAAGAAGAATTTTGGCGAAATATTATGTATCTTTCTATGTTCACTCTCTATTGTTGTTAGTACCGTTATGCATTCTTTTTACTAAATTGTGCAAAAGAATACATGTTATACAGTTTTATGTTATTTGATGCGATAAGGGTAATTCTCTGAAGTTAATCATCAACGCGAAGTTATTCTTGCATGAAAAGTTGTTAGAAGGTAGGAAACATAAGTAAATACAAGGACGGAACAGTGCACATATCCCTCTAGTTGCAAAAACCTGGTTTTGCAGCCTCCCATAACTGCTTCGGGTGAGACTCTAATCTGCTTACAGGTCATTGTGTAAAGGGCCAGTGGTTGAGGGTTTTGTTGGTGTGTAGCACACTCTGAACCTAGGTCAAGCCCTCTTAAATCAAGATGGAGGGTTCATATGGTTGAGGAACTCTAAACAATAGGGTGTTATCCTCATCTGTTACCCATAGGGTTGGAGTTGTACCATACCCTATCTTGGTCTTTGCCGAGTATAACCCAGTTGGCATCAAACCCACAAGTTGGGCTTATTGGGAGTACTTCTCATCAGCTGGCCAGTGATTGAGAGTGTATTTGGGGGTGTACAACCTAAGGTGATTATGATTTAGTTGTTCTACCACATGAGTAATTAGGGTCATCGATGGGAAGATTAGTAGGCAATAGGATGGGTTGAGATAACTTGATATGATTTCGGGTTGAAGGTAAGATCCCCGATGAAATTGTAGGGTTGAGGGTTCACTCTACTGTATGATGAGTTATCGTATTGCTTGATAAGGGTGGAAGATATTTAACCCTGATTCTTCTTCTAGATCCGAGAAAGTTTTAGCAGATAGAGTTGAGCAGAGACAAACTTGACAAGTTGATCAACTGACCAATATTGAAAGGTGGAATTCTTCATAGTTGAGAGGGAGTGCTAATTTTTGCAACTAGGGTCAAATTCCACATTTGAAAACTCATATTACCAAGTTTATTCTTTCATTAAATTCCTCTTTTCGAGAGGACCAAAATCGACCTAAATATCACCTAATTTGGTTAAACTAAATTTAATTTTTGAATTATTTTATTCATACATACATTATGGAATGGATTGGCCCTAACCACACGGGTAACTACTTGGGTCAATATTAACCCTAATTTAACCCTCAGGAAAGCCTATAAAAGGAAGTGACCTCAAGTTCATTTCAACACATTATCATCATTCTATTATTCTATTTTGGCTTGGCTCGCATAGGTACATCAGAGGGATTTCGCAAAGGGTCTGAAATTACAGGTGAAAGGATCGCTTTGAGTTTGGGTTTTCTAGATCTCGGTCACTAGCACAGATCAAGACATTTCCATCCTTGTTCATAGGCATAGAGTAGGAAAGAGAGTGACTCTAGCTCTCTGATCGCTTGATGACAATTCAATGAGAGAGAGTCTAGGTTCATAGGCAGATCAGAAGGTTCCGGTCCCCAGTCGCTTGCACCAAGTAGCCCTGGGAGAAACTCCGCCATCTCAGTTGCTCGCACAACATAATTAGGGGAGTGACCTTGCCATTTTGGTCATTGGACAACAATAGTAAGGGAGTGACTTTTGGTTTTAGTTGTTCAGTGCCACAGTCGCTCACATCAAGATCTCTTGAGAGTGACACTGCAGTCATAGTCACTCGCATACAGGGACAAACAAAGTGAACAAGGAGTTGTAGTTGCACATAGTTAGTCATGATGAGGGTGACGAAAGTTCAGATCTAATATTTGACATGGTTTCTTTAGTCAATATTAGTTATCTGGTAGATCTGGATTTCTATCTATAGTTACATAGATATATAGCTTTGATTTGTTATTATCCATTGCAATTACATATATTGGGCTCATTGTACTCTCTGCTGAAATATTTTTATCACGATCTACTAAAGGAGAAGATTTGAAAGGGTTTCCCCCTAATGTGGTTTTTCCTTGGACTTGGACCAATCTGTTATCTCTTATGGTTGTGTTGTTGTCTTCTTTATCATTGCATAGATTGTTATTTCTTCAATTACATTTATGATTGATTATCCTACTAATAATTGGATGCATTGTTAATGAAAAGATATATTGGGCTAAAGTAGCTGATACACATAAAACAATCAGAAAATTTAACATGGTATCAGAGATGAGGTGAAGGACAAGCCCAAACAAAGATAAGCATCGAATCCCTCTCTTTCAAATGGAAGATTGTTAGGTCAAGGTCAAGATGTCATCTTCTACCTTCAAGAAGCATGAAAGTTTGGGTGATGCATCAAACTTTCTTGCATGGAAAGTCAGATTGGAAATCATAGATGACAACAATGATGTGCTAGAATACATTGAAGGAAGGGTTCCTGAGCCTCCAAAAAATGCTCTTGCTTCTCTTAAGAATAGGTACAAGAAAGGTGATTCCAAAGCAAAGCAAATTCTAGTTGATGGTTTATAAGACCATTTACTTGCATATGTTGGGAATTTAAGAAAGTCTAAAGACATGTATGAAAAGATAACTGGCATGTATGAAATTAAAATTTTTAATTTGATCATTACCTTAAAATATCAAGGCAAGGAAACTAAGATGAACAAAGTAGAAATTTTTTATTCCTACATTATTCGGATCTCCCGCCTTAGAGATCAATTGCAGAGGGTTGGAGAAAATGTATTGGACAAGGAGCTAGTAGTTTTAACTCTTAGAGGTCTCCATCCCATTTGGGAAACCTTTATTACTACAATCAACAACAACAATGTCCTTCCGACATTTTACAAAATTGTTGGGAAGCTCGTGCAAGAAGAATCTAGGATGATAGTAAGAGGAAGAATTCAAAAACATGAAGAGGGAGAGCCCATTGCATATATCACTCATGACAAGAAGAAGAAGAGAAAATGAGGTCCATCACGAAAGCCTCCTTCTCAAAACTCAAAAGGAAGAAATGAAAAATCATTATCTTGGGTTGAATGCTTCTATTGTCATAAGAAATGTCATTTTGTTTGTGACTGTGCGAAATAGAAAAAAAGACATCACTACAACACTAGAAGCAACTATAATGACAAAAGAAGAAAAGACTGTCAAAGGAAGAACTATTATAGAGGATTTGAAAGAATAATAAGAGAATCCTCAAGTCACCATGAAGAACATTGTCGTTCTCAAAAGAAGTCAAATGCTCCCAGGTATGAAAGTAATGTTGTAATAAATTTGAATGAATTATTATTTATGTTGTTACTAGTTCTTCTCCACTAGATTCGTGGGATAGTTGGTTGGTTGAGAGTGGGGCTACTCAACATTTCTTTGGTTACAAGGAAGTCCTCTCTAATCTGGTAGAGAGGGAGAGTAAGCTAAAGGTCATTCTTGGAGACAACTCCACTCATCTAGTGAAAGGATTTGGGTCCATTAAATTTCACTTGAATTCTAGAGAATAAGTTCTTCTGCATGATGCTATGTAAGTATCAAGTTTAATGAAGAATTTGGTATCTATATCTGCATTGTAGGATAAAGGGATGAAGGTTTCCTTCATCAAAGGTAAAGTCTTGACTTGGCCTACTAATTCACCTATGAAAGATGCATTCACATTAGGATCGAGATTTGAAGGACTCTATAGGGTCACTTGAAGACCTCTCCTAGTAGTGGTCCAAAATACCAATAATTTGAGTGAATTATGGCACTATAGGCTATCACATATTCACTGTGATTCACTTCCAAAATTGAATAATATGGTCTCTGGTATTCCCAATGTTCAAGCTCATCATGATGGAGTTTGTCTAGTTGTGCAAGTGGAAAGAAAACAATGGGACCATTTCCCTCTAGTAAGAACAAGACAAATGACATCCTCCATCTCATTCATTATGATATATGTGGTCTGATGCCTATACATTCTGTTGGTGGTCATCTCTACTACATAACCTTTATTGATGACTTCTCAAGAAGGACATGGATATACTATCTTAAGCACAAGGATGAAGCCTTTGAAACATTCAAGGAATTCAAAGCCTTGATCGAAAATCAATCAGGAAAGAGAATCAAAGTCTTCAGGTCTAAGAGTGGAGGAGAATACATGTCAAAAGAATTCATAGCATTTTGCAAGAAATATGGAATCATTAAGGAAAAAAAAATTGTGCCATATACTCCTGAACAGAATGGTCTAGCCAAAAGAAAGAACAAGTATATATTAGAAGCTTCCCGTGCTATTATCCATGATCAAAAGGTGCCAAAGTTCCTTTGGGTTGAAGCGACATCTACTGTGGTATACGTTCAGAATATGGTGCATTATCAAGTATTAGAAAACAAGACTCCTGAAGAAATATTCACAAGAATTAAGCCTGATATCAACCATCTTCATGTATTTGGATGCCCAATATATTTTCATGTGTCAAAAAACAAAAGGAACAAATTGGAAGTTACTGGCAGAAAATGTATGTTTGTTAGGGGTTAGAAGAAAATCTGGTTAATAGAAAACATTTGAGATATGGAATCTAGAAACCCTAGCATGATCGATGTAAATATGTTCAAGAACTTGTGACATATTTGATCAAGCCCTAAATGGGATAGGCTCAATTAGGCCTTGGTTATTAATAAATTTAATGAGTATATTAAGGCAACAATGTTATATGGATGATGGATAGTCACATCTCTTGAAGGTTGGTTAAAGAGGGAGATTGATCTAGGTGGATGGTAGTGGCCACCTACCTATTCCACTTGGCCCCCCACCATGACATCTTTTAGTTTTTCAGTTTCCTTAATTGTAGCACAATTTACTATTTTTAGCAGTTTTCAAGTCCTGAACTTCCGTGGCCGTTTTGAGGCCCTAAACAACATTTCGTTGGCAAAATTGCTCAATGATTGCAATGGAAATCACAAATTTGTCTATAGTCCTTGGAGATATCTTTCCAACAAGGTATTATACGCGTCAAACAGAGATAATATGACCAAGTTACGACCCTAGGAAGTTGGATGCCCAACTAACCCCAATGGGGCCCATAAACTCTTGGTGTTACATCTCCTCGGGTTAGGGTTTTGGTTTTCTGGGGTTTTCTATTATTGTTAAATAATAAAAAGGCCCTTGAGCCTCATTGTAACTTAGTTTAGAGGCATGTAGATGCCACATATCTTCTCAAAGATAAGCTACCATCACCTGAGCTAGTTTTATTTCCATTCTGTTTGTAAGCATACTTCAGTATTTGACATTAATGAAATGAAGTGTTATTTCTAATGCATCTTTGTATTTATGGTTATATATGTAAATTTTTGTGTTTTTTTAAAATCTGGATTAGTGGTATCAAATCGGTCTGCTCTTTCACTGGTATTAGTGGTATCTGGAGCAGTTCATACAAACACAAGGGAATTTGCATAATGATCGCCATCAGAAGTGGTCGAGATACCTACAACAATTCCATTTGAATATGAAGTATAAGAAGGGTAGCACCGATAATGTTTCAGACTGCCTCAGTCGACCACTGATCATGCATTAACCACCGTGCTCAACTCTTGTGGGCACAAGACTTCTGATTGGCCACTTCTCTACAAAAACAACCCAGAATTCAGCCACACATACTAGACGCTCTTGGAGGGTCAGCAAGTTCCATATTTTCACCTCCAGGATGCCCTGTTATGCCACCCAAGATGCAACACTTACAAGTACTAGCAGGTTCTTTGATGGGAGGTAATCCTTTGACCATCTATTTTTGCTGCAACAATATTAAACTAGAAAAGTGCAAGTGTCCAAACCAAAAGTGCCATAACCAATAATCATCAAAACATGCAACTGTAAAAGAACTGACCTGATCATTATAACTCATAATTATAGGAAAGAGTTTGTTCCTTGTCATTTGTACTTTCAATATTAGTTGCTTGCTTGGGGGCACATTTATGTTCCTTTAAGCGAGCATGCCATGATGATTTGGGAAGCACACTACACTAAGGCCACTAGGCATTTCGGGGTCAAGAAAATAGTGGCAGTATTGCGAAGTATTTCTATTAGCCGAATCTTTGACAGGATGTCGGGAAGCACATCAGGTTCTACAGTGCCTGAGCCATTGCCAAACCGACCATCAAAAAGCGAGGCCTCTATACTCCGCGGCCTACCCCTAGTCAACCCTCGTATCACTAGTGACTATGGTGACATCCAGATTTAAACAAGAACACAAATAATTATAGATATAACCACAAATACAGAGACGCAACAGAAATAACACTTCGTTTCATTAATTTCAAATACTCAGCATGCTTACAAACAGAATGGAAATAAGACTAGCTCATGCGATGGTAGCTTATCTCCGAGAAGAGATGTGGCATCTACATGCCTCTGAACCGTGTTACATTGAGGTTCAAAGGCCTATTTATTATTGAGAAACAATGGAAACCCATAAACATCCAAAAACCTAACCCTAAGAGATGAAGCGCCAAACTATGGGCCCCGTTTGGGTAATTTGGTACATCAACTTCCTAGGGTCGTAACTTTGGCATACGATCTCCATTTGACATAAACAATACCTCGTTAGAAAGATCTATCCAAACAAACAATGTAAACTTTGAAACGGGAACTGATACTGTTACCCGTTTCGTAGAGATAGCAAAAAAATGACCCGATTTTCAAAAGTGGTGATGCAGAATACACATGTTTTTTTTAGAACATGGTTTTTGGAACTTTAATTTTTTTTCATGTTCAAGGATGAAATCAAGTTTTAGAATGGTAGTGATTTTCATGTTGATTTTAAAAAGTGAGTATTCTGCATCACACCCTTTTTTTAAAAGACCTATTTTTTGACTTTTAATTTTCTAGTGTGTGAAATGTAAAAAATTATTTTCTAAATTTGATAGTTTTTGAAGTCGTCATTTTATTCATATTTTCTTGTTCTCTATCTTAATTTTTTTTTTTTAGGGGGGTTTTTATTGTTTTGCGTTTTTAAATTAGAAAGTCGATAGTTTGAATTTTAGATAATCTACATAGTTATACATCCTTAATTAATTTTTCAATCCACATGAAATAATTGTTTCTAAAAAACAACATTTTTTAACAATGGACATAAAAATAACCATTTTTAACATAAATATAACAAAAAAACTAAACATTTTGATAATTTTTTGCTAGAATTAACATGTCAAAATCACAATTTTTATACAAAAATTTTAACTAAAAACGGTCAAATAATAGTTTTTTTTATGAATTTCATGTCAAAAAAATAATAATAACAACTTTTTTTTTCAAAAAATAATAATTAACTTAAAAATCAATGCGAAAATCACAGTTGTGCTCTCTCTTTCTTTCACATACCAGAATCTTGATGGAAATTTCACCTCTTTTGAACATTTCCAATCTGAGATTAGCTTCTTATCACTTAAAGCACTTGAAATATTTGTAGGCATGAGCTCAGGTGGAGTTCGTTCACCAATGTTTTTTGAAGATACACCTTTAAGACTCTTTGGTCCAGAAAGATCACATAAATTTTTCTTGATGCCATTTTCCTAAAAAAAAAACACATAAATTAGTAAATAAAAAAACATATTAACTTAAATTAACAACAAAAATATACCATAAATTTTTTATTCGTATAATCAGAATTGCCCAGCCACCTCTAACGGGCAGGCGGGTCGATGGGCGAGCGGGAGGTCAGGTGAGGGATAATGAGACTAAGTGCACAATTAGGCAAGTATGGGCGAGCCCCTACCCATGCGCCCCCCACAACCCCCTGATGACTACATTGAAGCCCCGGCCCCATTAACTTATTCCTCTCACGAGAGATCTCTTGTCTGGATTCACTACACATTAATAATTAAAGTAACACACCTGATCCAATATCCGAAAATGATGATGATGACAAATCCCTCGATATGATTACCAAGTTATTGTACTCCTTGCATCCATCAAATCTGTGTTTTCTCTTTGTTTCGCTCGCCAACTCTATATTTCTTCGTGGTCCATCTTTTGCATGCCACGCTAGATGTTTGTTTTCAGCTGAATTTTCTGTTTGAACGAAGCTTCCTAAGCTTCCACCCCTCCCCGGCCCCCTTCCCCTTCCCTCACCCTACCCCCTACCATCCCCCCACACTCCCGCACCCCATCCCCCCTTGCCCCCCGCCCCCGCCCCCCTCCATCCCCCCAAACCCCCACTCCCCCCCCCCCATCCCCCCCAACCCCTCCCCGAGGGAGTAAACTTGTTTGAATAACAATAGAAAAGGTGTTTGGTTTTTTCAATGCATGGATAGAGAGTGATTTGTTGTTGATATTTAAGTAATGATATTTTGTTTATGATTGAATTTCAACTTAATCTTTAGGTCTTCCGTCGTGATAAGAACACACATGTTCGACATCATATTCTAGTGTAAAAATGTTGTTTCTACATTGATACATAGCTTAATCTCAAGTC
The DNA here is from genome assembly GCA_031772625.1 of Pinus tabuliformis. Taxonomy (NCBI): domain Eukaryota; kingdom Viridiplantae; phylum Streptophyta; class Pinopsida; order Pinales; family Pinaceae; genus Pinus; species Pinus tabuliformis. Next base: position 443,955,840 of record CM062807.1, on the reverse strand, counting down.
TTTTACAAGTAGTTAAAGTGCCAAAAGGCACATGCAAGGGAGGTTGTGGGCTATTAGCTATAGAGCAATGAACACTACCATAGAGGGACACAACAATCACAAAAGGAGTCATTTGTGAGGAGATAATTGAGACTTAAATAAATATGGATAAGTAGGTGGCAATCTAAAACAACTTAACATATCTTCCTTATTGTGTAGAAATCAATTTTAGTAATGTGATTGCGTGCATAAAATGAGTAAATATTTCCTTCAAACTTAAATCATTTAAACATCAAGCTTTGCATAGATGGTTTGTTTATTGAGTTATCAACATGAATAGTGCATGGTTTATTACCTTTTGCAAAGATTGGCCTTTGAAGAAATTTTGTATGAAATGTTTTGACAACATTTATCCTTCTATTAAAAATGTAAATATTAGAAGATATACTTCCATTATTTTGGAGTTCCACCTAGGTTTCCATTGTGTCTTTTCTAAGCCATTTTTCCTTCAGTGTAAGCATGTGTACAAATTTATTTATTTATTTATTAGAAAAAGTCAGAACAACAATTAGAAGCCCCGCTTCACTCTAACAGTGATAATCGTAATAATTAGAAAATATGATGGTATTCAACCTTGATTGAGGAATCCCCATGTATGGTCCATGTATTAGATATAGAATATGGATATGCAAGCATTGAGAAACATTTCTTGGAATTTGAATTGCTCAACTTTTCATTCCTTTTGAGCATGACCTTTTTTTTTTAAATTTTTTCAAATGCACTCAAGAATGCTAAAGTAACAGTGTTTTCTCAAATTTCAAATATAAAATGTTATCCTTTGCTAGACATTTATATGCATACATCAAATTCACATACTAACAAATATATGCATTTTTTCCAATACATAAATGTAAAGACCTTATTTTTAAACATGTGTTTTATTTAATATTATCCTCACATTGATGAGTATGGAGCCATGTAACATTAATTCCGATGTGATTATTCAACAAGAGTAAACACATCATTTGCTTTATAAGTCGTTATTAAAAGAAAAATGGCATAATGTCACTACTTTTGGGATTGTGTTAATCGATGAGACACAACTCTATAGTATTGTTTCAAGGTTTCAGATAGAGTATATAAATAATTGCTTCTCCAATCCACTAATAAGTATGCCTTTCTTATTTATGTAATGCTATGATTTTCATATATGAATGTTCAACTATGTTGCCATTATTATTTGGGTTAAATCAATTACATATAGCCAAACATTATTTCCATTGATACCAGTAACCATTTTAAAATGCTAAAATCTCAAGTTTTTGTAGTTATTGAAAAGCATCTCGATACATGCAAAGCCAAAATTATAGGTAAAAGCCCACGTTTTGTTGTGTGGTCTCTCATGATCGCAAAGGGAGCAATGAGTAGAAGAGGAAATGGGTGGTTTTGTGAATTTTGTTTTGAATTGAATTGAGTTCCTCCACCTACCACCCACTGCGCATTAATGATATTGAGATGGAGAGTCACATTTAGGAGGATCTAGGTAGATTTAGATTCTGACAGTGACAAAAGCACATCACATGGTGCTGCGTCGAGGTTGGAGGAGTGTCGACTGGAGCCCGAAGTTCTTTTGGACGAGAATAGAATACAGGCAATTCCTCCACCTCACTAAACTACTATAAAAAAAATTGATATTTTATTTTAAAATAATTTTAATTTCTCACAAATTATATTTATAACCCCAAAAAATTAATAATTTCATCTATATAAACAAATAAAAAAATAAAAATTTCAAATTTCAAAAATTATTTTTTATTTTCAAAATATTTCATTTAACAATTCTTTTAAATTTAATAGACTTTATAAAATCAAAATAATTACAATATAACCTACAGTAAACATATATAAAAATAAAACATCACCCTAACAAAAAAAGACCTAAAACCTAAACTTAAAGCAAAAATTAAAAACTAAAAGTCAATTTCACAAAATAATTTATTATCCGATTCCACAAAAGATAAACACATTACCTTTGTCCAATTCCCCAAAAGATAAAAAAACATTGCCTTTTCTTATTTAATGGATTCCCCAAAAGATAAAAACACATTGCCCTTGTTTTTTAATATCAATTTCACAAAAACAATTATTGTCCGATTACCCACTCGATAAAAACACACTGCCTTCGTTTTCTCAAGGCTAATCTCCCAAAAAAATATTATTCTCCGATTTCTCATGATCAGACGTAAGTGCGTGCACTTCGACACTAGGGTGCTGAAAGGTAAGGAAAGCGGAGAGCGCTTCATTATTCAGCCTTCTGGCGGTTAAATTTTATATAAAACTATATGACTTCTGGCGGGTCGATTCCGGGAATTGACCCGCCGCCGGTCGGGTGGGGCGCGGGGCGGGGCGGTCAATTCCGGGAATCGACCGGTCGGGTGGCACTGCTCCGTTGGCAATGGCAAAGGTTGGTATTGGTATTGTTTGTATTACCTCCGAGCAGGTTGGTTTTAAGGAAAATGGTTGTAATAGTGTTGCAGTATGTAGATCGATGGGAAAGGAGGTAAATGATAAAAATAGCAGGAGATCAATAAAGATTTATGGGAAGGAATCAAATAATGAAGAGAATAATAAGAGTAGGATGAGGTACAGGTCTTCTACACCGGTGAATATCCTGGATTGGTCTCGGGTGTCATGGGAGGAAAAGAACAATGAGAATTGTTGGAGTACACTTCATGGGTTGGATGACGATGATAGCACTGATGATGAAGAAGGAGGAGGGGATTGTGAGGGACCTATGATCCCACCTCATGAACTCATTGCGAGGCAACTTGCTAGGAGTGGAGTAACTTCGTTCTCTGTATATGAAGGCGTGGGGAAGACTCAAAACCAGGAATGCGGTCTGGACGATTACTGGTTTTATTGACTGAAATATATTCAATCAATCTCAAACGAATGCGTTTCTGATATACGATATAGGGTTACAATAAATTTATGAAACTTGGAATGAAATCCCAGATTCTTGGGTGTTAGAATTGTAAACCACTCTACAATTGATATCAATACAACATGGAGTTGTCGTCTAATTATTATAAGTTTTGACTATTTTTTTTGGGGGGAATTTTATAATTTTTATGAAATTTTGATCTTTAGTTTAAAATGAGAATCCCAGTATTTCTATGGCATCTGTAATCTCTATTTTCTATAGAATCTGTAATTTTCATTTTGTAGATCTTAGTTACTAATTCTAATTTGAAACATTTTTCCACTCTGAAGATCTTAATTATTGGTTTAAAACCTTTACCAACACCGGCTGATTTTGATGTAACCGAAAACCTCTTCGCAAAATAATCATTTAAAACGATATCAACAGAGTGTTGAGTTTTAGAGTTTTTAAGATAAAATGATTGTCAATATTCAACGACGTAGCTACATGGTGTTAGTGTTTTCAATTTTTATTTATGACATTTAAAGTTACAGTTTGCTTTAAACGTCCAGTTATTTCTGGCGTAATTTACAATGCCACTGCCAAGATTGTTCTGGTGGTTTAATAGAAATGTGGAAATCAACGAGGAGGTTTGGAATAGCTGAAATTTTAGGGCGATCAAGATTCAGAAATCAGACAACAATACAAACAATACCAATACCAACCTTTGCCATTGCCAACGGAGCAGCGCCACCCGACCGGTCGATTCCCGGAATCGACCGCCCCGCCCCGCCGTGCCCCGCCCGACTCCACAAAAGATAAAAACACATTACCTGACTCCACAAAAGATAAAAACACTCCACAAAAGATAAAAACACATTACCTTTATCCGCGGGGCGGGGCGGGGTGGTCGATTCCAGGAATCGACCAGTCAGGTGGCGCTGCTCCGTTGGCAATGGCAAAGGTTGGTATTGGTATTGTTTGTATTGTTGTCTGATTTTTGCATCTTGATCGCCCTAAAATTTCAGCTATTCCAAACCTCTTCGTTGATTTCCACATTTCTATTAAACCACCGGAACAATCTTGGCAGTGGCATTGTAAATTACGCCAGAAATAACTGGACGTTTAAAGCAAACTGTAATTGTAAATGTCAAATAAAAATTGAAAACAATAACACCATGTAGCTACGTCGTTGAATATTGACCATCATTTTATCTTAAAAACTCTAAAACTCAACACTCTGTTGATATCGTTTTAAATGATTATTTTGCGAAGAGGTTTTCCGTTACATCAAAATCAGTCGGTGTTGGTAAAGGTTTCAAACCAGTAATTAAGATCTTCAGAGTGAAAAAATGTTTCAAATTAGTAACTAAGATCTACAAAATGAAAATTACAGATTCTATAGAAAATAGAAATTACAGATGCCATAGAAATACTGGGATTCTCATTTTAAACTAAAGATCAAAATTTCATAAAAATTATAAAATTCCCCCAAAAAAAATAGTCAAAACTTATAATAATTAGACGACAACTCCATGTTGTATTGATATCAATTGTAGAGTGGTTTACAATTCTAACACCCAAGAATCTGGGATTTCATTCCAAGTTTCATAAATTTATTGTAACCCTATATCGTATATCAAAAACGCATTCGTTTGAGATTGATTGAATATATTTCAGTCAATAAAACCAGTAATCGTCCAGACCGCATTCCTGGTTTTGAGTCTTCCCCATGCCTTCATATACAGAGAACGAAGTTACTCCACTCCTAGCAAGCTGCCTCGCAATGAGTTCATGAGGTGGGATCATAGGTCCCTCACAATCCCCTCCTCCTTCTTCATCATCAGTGCTATCATCGTCATCCAACCCATGAAGTGTACTCCAGCAATTCTCATTGTTCTTTTCCTCCCATGACATCTGAGACCAATCCGGGATATTCACAGGTGTAGAAGACCGGTACCTCATTCTCCTCTTATTATTCTCTTCATTATTTGATTCCTTCCCATGAATCTTTACTGATCTCCTGCTATTGTTATCATTTACCTCCTTTCCCATCGATCTACATACTGCAACACTATTACAACCATTTTCCTTAAAACCAACCTGCTCGGAGGTAATACAAACAATACCAATACCAACCTTTGCCATTGCCAACGGAGCAGTGCCACCCGACCCGTCGATTCCCGGAATCGACCGCCCCGCCCCGCCCGACCGGCGGGTCGATTCCCGAAATCGACTCGCCAGAAGTCATACAGTTTTATATAAAATTTAACCGCCAGAAGGCTGAATAATGAAGCGCTCTCCGCTTTCCTTACCTTTCAGCACCCCAGTGTCGAAGTGCACGCACTTACGTCTGGTCATGAGAAATCGGAGAATAATATCTTTTTGGGAGATTAGCGTTGAGAAAACGAAGGCAGTGTGTTTTTATCGAGTGGGTAATCGGACAATAATTGTTTTTGTGAAATTGATATTAAAAAACAAGGGCAATGTGTTTTTATCTTTTGGGGAATCGGATAATAATTTTTGTTGCAATATTGACATTAAATAAGAAAGGCAATGTGTTTTTATCTTTTGGGGAATTGGACAAAGGTAATGTGTTTTTATCTTTTGTGGAATCGGATAATAAATTATTTTGCGAGGTTGATTTTTAGTTTTTAATTTTTGCCTTAAGTTTAGGTTTTAGGTCTTTTTTTTTGTTAGGGTGATGTTTTATTTTTATATATGTTTACGGTAGGTTATATTGTAATTATTTTGATTTTATAAAGTCTATTAAATTTAAAAGAATTGTTAAATGAAATATTTTGAAAATAAAAAATAATTTTTGAAATTTGAATTTTTATTTTTTTTATTCTTTTATATAGATGAAATTATTAATTTTGTGGGGTTATAAATATAATTTGTGAGAAATTAAAATTATTTTAAAATAAAATATCAATTTTTTTTATAGTAGTTTAGTGAGGTGGAGGAATTGCTTGTATTCTATTCTCGTCCAAAAGAACTTCGGGCTCCGGTCGACACTCCTCCAACCTCGACGCAACACCATGTGATGTGCTTTTGTCACTGTCAGAATCTAAATCTACCTAGATCCTCCTAAATGTGACTCTCCATCTCAATCTCGTTAATGCGCAGTGGGTGGTAGTTGGAGGAACTCAATTCAATTCAAAAAAAAATTCACAAAACCACCCATTTCCTCTTCTGCTCATTGCTCCCTTTGCGATCATGAGAGACCACACAACAAAACGTGGGCTTTTACCTATAATTTTGGCTTTGCATGTATCGAGATGCTTTTCAATAACTACAAAAACTTGAGATTTTAGCATTTTAAAATGGTTACTGGTATCAATGGAAATAATGTTTGGCTATATGTAATTGATTTAACCCAAATAATAATGGCAACATAGTTGAACATTCATATATGAAAATCATAGCATTACATAAATAAGAAAGGCATACTTATTAGTGGATTGGAGAAGCAATTATTTATATACTCTATCTGAAACCTTGAAACAATACTATAGAGTTGTGTCTCATCGATTAACACAATCCCAAAAGTAGTGACATTATGCCATTTTTCTTTTAATAACGATTTATAAAGCAAATGATGTGTTTACTCTTGTTGAATAATCACATCGGAATTAATGTTACATGGCTCCCTACTCATCAATGTGAGGATAATATTAAATAAAACACATGTTTAAAAATAAGGTCTTTACATTTATGTGTTGGAAAAAATGCATTTATTTGTTAGTATGTGAATTTGATGTATGCATATGAATGTCTAGCAAAGGATAACATTTTATATTTGAAATTTGAGAAAACACTGTTACTTTAGCATTCCTGAGTGCATTTGAAAAAATTAAAAAAAAAAAGGTCATGCTCAAAAGGAATGAAAAGTTGAGCAATTCAAATTCCAAGAAATGTTTCTCAATGCTTGCATATCCATATTCTATATCTAATACATGGACCATACATGGGGATTCCTCAATCAAGGTTGAATACCATTATATTTTCTAATTATTACGATTATCACTGTTAGAGTGAAGCGGGGCTTCTAATTGTTGTTCTGACTTTTTCTAATAAATAAATAAATAAATTTGTACACATGCTTACACTGAAGGAAAAATGGCTTAGAAAAGACACAATGGAAACCTAGGTGGAACTCCAAAATAATGGAAGTATATCTTCTAATATTTACATTTTTAATAGAAGGATAAATGTTGTCAAAACATTTCATACAAAATTTCTTCAAAGGCCAATCTTTGCAAAAGGTAATAAACCATGCACTATTCATGTTGATAACTCAATAAACAAACCATCTATGCAAAGCTTGATGTTTAAATGATTTAAGTTTGAAGGAAATATTTACTCATTTTATGCACGCAATCACATTACTAAAATTGATTTCTACACAATAAGGAGATATGTTAAGTTGTTTTAGATTGCCACCTACTTATCCATATTTATTTAAGTCTCAACTATCTCCTCACAAATGACTCCTTTTGTGATTGTTGTGTCCCTCTATGGTAGTATTCATTGCTCTATAGCTAATAGCCCACAACCTCCCTTGCATGTGCCTTTTGGCATTTTAACTACTTGTAAAAGACTTGAGATTAAGCTATGTATCAATGTAGAAACAACAATTTTACACTAGAATATAATGTCAAACATGGGTAAGGGGGGGTGCAGGGGGGGGGGGGGGGGGGGGGGGGGGGTAGGGGGTTGGCGGGGGGGGTAGGGTAAGGGCAGGGGGGTGGCACGTGGTGGGGGGTAAGGTAAGGGTGGGGGATGGGGGAAGGTAGGGGGTAGGGGTAAGGGTAGGGTGGAGGGGGGTAGGGCGCGAGGCCCATGGGGCCGGCGTTAAGGAAGGGGGGGAGGAGTTGAGATTGGAGGGGAATGGGAGTTAGGGGGTGGGCTTATGGGGAGGAGAGTTGTGGGGTAGGGAAGGAAGAGTTGGGGAAATGGTGCATGGGTGGGTGAGTTGGGGGTAGGAAGGGCTGGCGCATGGGTAGGGCAGAAGGGGGAAGAGGGCATGGGTGAATGGGAAAGATCGGTAATGGGTTGGGGGAAGGGGGCACGACGACGACCTACCCACGGTTATTGGGTGATTGAGTTTGAATAATTGTTTAACACAGTTTATATAACTGATGTATGCATCGTATCTTCAAATAAAATTAATGTTTTCCATATTTTGTTAAATGAGAAGTTATGAAGCATTTTTATGTTGTTGGAATATGTCTTAAGTATGATAAATTTTATTGTTTAAATATCTACAATGCAATATCAAATTAGAGATATAATGTCTGTTTTATTCAGTATACAAATAAAGACTTTTGAATTCATTCAGTGATATAATTTGTTCATAATGTCATGTTTTTTTAGTTTTATAGTTGAAAAAATTTCAATTTCTTTTGTATCTAGCATGTTGTGGTTGAAAACATGTTAAATTTATACTTAGGAAAGAAAAATGATATTCTACCAGAAACATTAATGTGTTTTTTCCTTAAAATTTAACTTTGTTGGAGACATAAAAAATTGGTTTTATTATCATTTTTTAAAAAGTTTGAAAATTGACCCTAAAAAAAAAAATCATTATTCCAGTATCAACACTTTCGTTTTGAAGCTATATTTTGCACGAAAATTTCGTAGTAAATTTCGTAGTCACTTCCATTTTTAAAACACGTTCAAAATTGACACCTAAAAAAAAAAACATTGTTCCAGTATACACACTTTTCGTTTTTAGCACTGTTTTTGATGTTTTTTTGGGGTTTTTTGGCCAGAGTTCCCATTTTGAGTTTATAGTTCCCGTTTCAAAGTTTACATTGTTAACACTACAAAATTTGAATGAAGAATATTGGTCCTAGACCAATGTTGGTATTGGTTTTCCAAAAAAAACATTGTTTAGGGCCTCAAAATGGCTCCGAAAGTTCAAGACTTGAAAACCTGCCAAAAATAGTAAATTGTGTTACAAATAAGGGAATTGAAAAACTGAAAGAAACAATGGTGGGGGTCCAAGTGGAATAGGATTGTGGCCACCAATATCCACCTAGACCATTCCTCCCCGCTTAGGGATAAATGGTTCCCATTACGTTGATTCCCCCCATGAGATGAGGAAACTTCTGCTGAACTTGCTCCTTAGTGAGTCACTTGCCCTGGTGAAGGAGTTGACCAACTTTGACAACTCGATATAGTTGGATCCTTTGTTGTCGAATATTATTGATCTACATGTCCATCATCCAATCAATTGTGGCTTGTTCCATGCAATCTGGATTTAACTCTATAGGTGTGAGTTGTTCTACAATGTCTGATGTGTCTAGCAATGGTGGGAAGTATGGTTGGAGGAGGTCCACATTGAACACTGGGTGGGGGCCAAGGAATGGGGATGCTAAGCTCAAATGCATTGTCTCCCATAGCCTTGGTAAGGGTGTAAGGACCATATCGGAGTGGTCTAAGTTTTTTATAGGCTCCGGTTAGGCGTTCTTTTTGCAAATGCAACCATACTTTGTCACCCACGTGAAACTTATGTGGCAGTCGATGTTGATCATGTCGCTCTTTTACTTGGCATTTGATTTCTCCAGAATATCATGGACCTATTGGAAAATATGTTGGATGTGCTCAATAAAGCTGTTTGCCTTATCAGCTTTGGACTGGAAATGAGCCAAATCTACCTGATTAGCTACAAATGGTATGGCCATATCAATGGGACATAGTGGTTGGAATCCCAAGCCGACCTGAAAAGGGTTGTGGCTAGTTGAGCTGTGGAGAGCCCAGTTATAGTTGTGATGGACATAGGGGAGGACCTCATCCTATGTGTGTGGATGCTTTGAGTTTTACAGGCGCATAATGTGTACGATCATCTTGTTGACGACCTCTATCTGGCCACCAGTTTGGGGATGGAAAGATGTGGACCTAGTGAGCTTGGTGTCCAGCATGAACTAGAGACTGAACCAAAATGTATTGAGGAACCTGTTATCCTGATCTGAGATGATAAACTATGGGATCCGAAAGTGTACCCACACTCGTTCAAAGAAGAGTTTAGTAGTGGCTTCAGCTGTGATATTCTTCTTGCAGGCTGCCATAATGGCCATATTTGAGAATCTATCGACAACCACAAAAACACAGTTTTTTTCATGCTTAGTAGAAGGAAGGACCGACATGTAATCCATGGAGATGGATTCCCAAGGTCAACTTAGGGTAGATAATAGAGTATAGAGCCCTTTCTTCTTGATGGTTGGTTTGGCAATGGAACAGACAATGCAGGATCTGATGTACTTCCCAACATCTTGTTGAAGATTCGACCAATAGAAATACTTCTGTAGTATTGCGACTAGTTTCTCAACCCCAAAATGCCCAGCGGCCTGACTGTAGTGCACTTCCAAAATCATATTGACATGCTTTCTTGAAGGAAAAAAACAGTTTCCCAAGTGGCATAAAAAGGCATCCTTGAGGTGAAATATGGAACTTGCTAACCCTCCAAGGGCGTCTGGTATGTGTGGCCAAATTATGGGTCACTTTTGTAGAGAAGTGGCCAATCAGAAGTCTCATGCCCACAAGAGTTGAGCATGGTGGTTAACACCATGGTTGGTGGTCGACTGAGGTATTCTGCAACATTATTGGTGTTGCCATTCTTATACTTGATATTCAAATGGAACTGTTGCAGGTATGTGGACCACTTATGATGGTAATCATTCTGCAACTTCCCTTGCATCTGTATGAATTGTAGGGGTCAGTGATCTGTGTGGATGACCATTTCCTTCCCCAAAATGTAATGATTCCATTGCCAGCATGCCTACACAATGGAATACATCTCTTTGTCATAAGTGGGATACTTCTGAACTGTGTCTAAAAGTGTTTCACTGTGATATGCCACTGGATGCCTATGTTGAGAAAGGACTGCCCTAATATCATAGTCAGAGGCATCTGTCTCGATCTCAAATGGTTGTTGCAAGTCTAGTAATGTGAACACTCATGCAAAGGAGAGCCGATGTTTCAACTCTGCGAATGCCTTCTGTTGAGATTCAAACCAAAATTATTTTTCTTTCTCTCCTCCCTTGGTGACTTGACTCAAGGGCCAAGTGATATGAAAGAATACCCACACGAACCTGCGGTGGAAATTGGCAAGACCCAAAAAGTTGAAGAGATTTATTAGAGTGGTTGGGGCTGGACAATCCCACATGACTTGGATCTTGGTTGGATCCACATGCACCCCCTGTTCATCAATAATGTATCCAAAATACTGAACTTGGGTCATGCAAAAAGTGCATATCTCCAAATTGGCACACAACTTGTGTTGTCACAGTGTTTAGAGAACTTGTTGGGTGTGGCGGAGGTGCTCTTCCCAACCCTAGATGAAGATCAGGATGCCATCCAAGTATACAACTACAAATGAGTTGGAATGGCCTCAAGATGTCATCCGTCAGCCTCGTGAAGGTTGTAGGAGCATTCGTCAACCCGAAAGTCATAACCAACCATTCGAAAATGCCCTCCTTGGCTTTGAAGGGAGCTTTCTACACATCAGAGGGTTCAATTGGTACCTAGTGATATACAAACTTCAAGTCGATCTTGTTAAAATATCTCCCCCCTCGAGTTGGTCCAGAAGGTCATCAATCCGTGGGATTGAGTACCTATTTCAGACAATGATCTTGTTCAACGCCCTCAGGGAAAGAAGAAGACGGTGGTCACGACCTCCAGACAGGGACCTTCCGCATGACAACAATAGATGGACAAGGTCATGGATGAGTATGATGACGTCTTCACCTCCCCCGCAAGGGTGCCTCTGCACTGTCAGGTCAAGCACTCCATCGATCTGATCCCAAGTGCATCGTTGCTTAATGGACCAAACTATTGGTGCTTTGTTCTAGAGAATGACGAAATCAAGAGGGAAATTTAGGAGCTGTTGCAAAAAGGTCACATCTGGTTGAGTTCATCACTTGTGGCAGCCCGATGGTGTTAGTACAGAACAAGGATGGGACTTAGAGACTCTGTATTGACTCATCACTGATATCACTAAGGGTATGCTACTAGGGTCCCCCAAAATCTGGAAAATTGAAATGCCAGAAGAAAAGTGGAGAACACACAATAACAAAACCATAAAGAATTTTTTTTATTAAAACTAATAATAATTGTAAAGGCTACATTATGGTGGAAAATATGCCCTTTTACAAAATGTGACTTGTTACTTATAGCCTTTTTTTGTTATAATACCATAGGTAAATTCCATGGGTGGGTAAATACTATGGGTGAATGAATACAATTGGTTGATGTCACATACAATACCATGGGAAAATACCATGAGTGAATGAATACCATGGATGGATGTCAATTACATTACCATGAGTAAATTTGATGGGTAGATGAATACCATGGGTAAATTCCATGGGTGGATGAATACCCTGGGTAGATGCCATTTTCCATTCAGATCATTCCTCCCTCCTCAAGAAGAAATGGTCCCCATTGCATAAATTTCCTTCCTAGGAAGTATGTGTTGAATATGAAGAGCCACTAAAGAGAATGGTTTTGTGTGGTTAACCCATAACCATGATGAACAAAAATATGAGGATAGAGATACCATATAATGCTTATGACCAACTATGATATTGACATGGTGCAGCCTAGAAAATAGACTTCCATGAAGTGTGTGTTTTTGGATGACCCATAACCATGACAAACGAAGATCTAAGGATAAAGATACCCTGTAATTCTTGTGACCAACTGTGATACTGACAGTGTGCGACCTAGGAAATGGACTTCGATGAAGTGCAGATTTGTGGATGACCCATAACCGTGATTTTGATTGTTGATGAAGTAGTAGGTGCCTACATAAACTAGGGTGGGGGGGCACATCTCCAAAGAACCCAAGTCAGATTTGCTATGTTGAAACTGATGAATATGAAGCAAGTGCCTATAAAGCGGGGTGGGAGGGCACGTCTCCAAAGGGAACTTGCTTCAAATGATACTCTAGAATTAAAATTGACATAACTCAGTCAATATAACTCATAATATTATTATAACCTATTTTTGAAACAGAGTGACCATTCTGCATCTTCCCATGTATTTGGAATCCCTATCTGGGTACTCTGGAAACTCAAATTTGTGTTTCCACTATTCTGCCATCACAAACATTCTGAAAAAATAACTGATTTTGAATCAGCGGTATCTCCCTCATCCAAACTCTGATTCAACCAATTGTTTTTTTTAAATTGGGCGATTTCTTAAGAGGATCTTAGCTATGTGACCATTTTTCTAAAAATTGGCACAAAAGACTTTAAAAAATGATAGGAGATCTATCATCCATGAATTACCATCAGAAAAAATTCTGCAACACAACAGATTTTAAATCAGCGATATCTCCCTCATTTGGACTCCAATTCGGCCAATTTCTTTTTTTGAATTTGGGTATTTTTTCACAAGGAATCCAGATCTGTTATTTGTTTTTGTAAATTTTTCATCAAAATTTTTAGATCTGATCTGTAAACTCGTCACTCAAAAAAATTCCTGCAAAAAAATGAAAAAAAAAAATCTTCCCACTTTTCCCAAGAAAGTGTTATCTGGAGGTCGTATCACATGCAGGAATAATGTTGGATATTTCTACAAATATTTGAAACTAAAATATGCATCAAACCGTCATTCCCATAGAGTCATAACCTGCTCTGATACCACTGATCCGGATCTTTGGGGGAGGGTCCCAAGATCTAAAAAATTGAAATGCCAGAAGAAAAGTGTAGAACACACAATAACAAAACCACAAAGAAACGTTTTTTATTAAAACAGATAATAACTGTAAAGGCTACATTGTGGTAGAAAATCTATCCTTTGACAAAATGCTACTTTTTACTTATATCCCTTTTTGGTTATAATACCACATGTAAATTCCATGGGTGGGTAAATACCATGGGTGAATGAATGCAATGGGTTGATGTCACATACAATATCATGGGAAAATACCATGAGTGAATGAATACCATGGATGGATGTCACTTACATTACCATGGGTAAATTTGATGGGTAGATGAATACCATGGGTGGATGAATACCATGGGTAGATGCCATTTTCTATTCAGATCATTCCTCCCTCCTTTAGAAGAAATGGTCCCCATTGCGTGAATTTACTTCTTGAGAATCCTGTGTTGAATATGAAGAGCCACTAAAGAGAATGGTTTTGTGTGGTCAACCTGTAACTGCGATGAACAAAGATCTGAGGATAGGGATACCCTATAATTTTTATGACCAACTATGATTCTGAGATTGTGCGGCCTAGAAAATGGACTTCGATGAAGTGTGGGTTTGTGGATGGCCCATAACCATGAAAAACGAGGATCTGAGGATAGAGATACCCTGTAATGCTTGTGACCAATTGTGATACTGACAATGTGTGGCCTAGGAAATGGACTTCGATGAAGTGTGGATTTGTGGATGACCCATAACCATTATGTTGATTGTTGATGAAGTCACAGGTGCCTACTTAGCCCAAGGTGGGGGGGTAGATCTCCAAAGAACCCAAGTCATATGTTGCTATGATGAAACTGATGAATATGAAGTAGGTGCCTACTAAAGTGGGGTGGGAGGGCACGTCTCCAAAGGGAACCCACTCCGAATGATACTCTAGATTTAAAATTGAGATAACTCAGTCAATATAACTTAGAATATTATTATAACCTATTTTTGGAAACAGAGTGACCATTCTGCATCTTCCCATGTATTTGGAATCACTATCTAGATACTCTGGAAACTCAAATTTGCATTGCCACTGTTCCACCATCACAAAGGTTCTGAAAAAATAACTGATTTTGAATCAACGATATCTCCCTTATCCGAACTCTGATTCAACCAATTGTTTTTTTTTTAATTGGGTGATTTCTTAAGAGGAGCTTAGATATGCAACCATTTTTCTAAGAATTGGCACAAAAGACTTTAAAAAATGATAGGAGATCCATCGTCCATGAATTGCCATTAGAAAAAATTCTTCAACACAACTGATTTTAAATCAGCGATATCTCCCTCATTCGGACTCCGATTTGGACAATTTCTTTTTTTGAATTTGGGTATTTTTTTCACAAGGAATCCAGATCTGTTATTTGTTTTTGTAATTTTTTCATCAAAATTTTTAGATCTGATATGTAAACTCACCACCCAAAAAAATTCCTGCAAAAAAAATGAAAAAAATCTTCCCACTTTTCCCAGGAAAGTGCTATATGGAGGTCATAGCACGTGCATGAATATTGTTGGATATTTCTGCAAATATTTGAAACTAAAATATGCATCAAACCGTCATTCCCACAAAATCGTAACCTGCTCTGATACCACTGATCCAGATCTTCGGGGGAGGCCCCCAAGATCTGAAAAGTTGAAATGCTAGAATAAAAGTGGAGAACACACAATAACAAAACCACAAAGAAACGTTTTTTTATTAAAACAGATAATAACTATAAAGGCTACATTATGGTGGAAAATCTATCCTTTGACAAAATTCTACTTTTTACTTATATCCTTTTTTGGTTATAATACCACAAGTAAATTCCATGGGTGGGTAAATACCATGGGTGAATGAATGCAATGGGTTGATGTCACATACAATACCATGGGAAAATACCATGAGTGAATGAATACCATTGATGGATGTCACTTACATTACCATGGGTAAATTTGATGGGTAGACGAATACCATGGGTAAATTCCATGGGTGGATGAATACCATGGGTAGATGCCATTTTCCATTCAAATCATTCCTCCCTCCTTTAGAAGCAATGGTGCCCATTGTGTGAATTTCGTTCTTGAGAATCCTGTGTTGAATATGAAGAGCCACTAAAGAGAATGGTTTTGTGTGGTTAAACCATAACTGTGATGAATGAAGATCTGAGGATAGGGATACCCTATAATTCTTATGACCAACTATGATTCTGAGATTGTGCGGCCTAGAAAATGGACTTCGATGACGTGTGGATTTGTGGATGGCCCATAACCATGAAAAATGAAGATCTGAGGATAGAGATACCATGTAATGCTTGTGACCAACTGTGATACTAATAGTGTGTGGCCTAGGAAATGGAATTTGATGAAGTGTTGATTTGTGGATGACCCATAACCATCATGTTGATTATTGATGAAGTCGCAGGTGCCTACATATCCTAAGGTGGGGGGGCAGATCTCCAAAGAACCCAAGTCAAATGTTGCTATGATGAAAATGATGAATATGAAGCAGGTTCCTACTAAAGTGGGGTGGGAGGGCACGTCTCCAAGGGAACCCACTCCGAATGATACTCTAGATTTAAAATTGACATAACTCAGTCAATATAACTCAGAATATTATTATAACCTGTTTTTGGAAACAGAGTGACCATTCTGCATCTTCCCATGTATTTGGAATCACTATCTAGATACTCTAGAAACTCAAATTTGCATTGCCAATGTTCCACCATCACAAAGGTTCTGAAAAAATAACTGATTTTGAATCAGCGATATCTTCCTCATCCGAACTTCGATTCAACCAATTGTTTTTTTTTAATTGGGTGATTTCTTAAGAGGAGCTTAGATATGTGACCATTTTTTTGAAAATTGGCACAAAAGACTTTAAAAAATGATAGGAGATCTGTCTTCCATGAATTTCCATCAGAAAAAATTCTGCAACACAACTGATTTTAAATCAACGATATCTCCCTCATCCGGACTCTGATTCGGCCAATTTTTTTTTTGAATTTGGGTATTTTTTCACAAGGAATCCAGATCTATTATTTGTTTTTGTAATTTTTTCATCAAAATTTTTAGATCTGATCTGTAAACTCGCCGCCCAAAAAAATTCCTGCAAAAAAATGAAAAAAAATCTTCCCACTTTTCCTAAGAAGGTGCTATGTGGACGTCATAGCATGTGCATGAATATTGTTGAATATTTCTGCAAGTAATTGAAACAGAAATATGCATCAAATTGTCATTCCCACAAAGTCGTAACCTGCTCTGATACCACTGATCCAGATCTTCGGGGGAGGACCCCAAGATCTGAAAAATTGAAATGCCAGAGGAAAAGTGGAGAACACACAATAACAAAACCACAAAGAAACATTTTTTAATAAAACAGATAGTAATTGTAAAGGCTACATTGTGGTGGAAAATCTATCCTTTTACAAAATGCTACTTTTTACTTATAACCTTTTTTGGTTATAATACCACATGTAAATTCCATGGGTGGGTAAATACCATGGGTGAATGAATGTAATGGGTTGATGTCACATACAATACCATGGGAAAATACCATGAGTGAATGAATACCATGGATGGATGTCACTTACATTACCGTGGGTAAATTTGACAAGTAGATGAATACCATGGGCAAATTCCATGGGTAGATGAATACCATAGGTAGATGCCATTTTCCATTCGAATCATTCCTCCCTCCTTTAGAAGCAATGGTCCCCATTGCGTGAATTTCCTTCTTGAGAATCATGTGTTGAATATGAAGAGCCACTAAAGAGAATGGTTTTGTGTGGTTAACCCATAACTGTGATGAATGAAGATTTGAGGATAGAGATACCCTATAATGCTTATGACCAACTATGATTCTGACATTGTGCGACCTAGAAAATGGACTTCGATGAAGTGTGGGTCTGTGGATGACCCATAACCATGAAAATGAGGATCTGGGGATAGAGATACCATGTAATGCTTGTGACCAATTGTGATACTGACAGTGTGCCGCCTAGGAAATGGATTTCGATGAAGTGTGGATTTGTGGATGACCCATAACCATTATGTTGATTGTTGATGAAGTTGCAAGTGCCTACATAGCCTAGGGTTGAGGGGCACGTCTCCAAAGAACTCAAGTGAATTGTTGCTATTATGGAACTAATGAATATGAAGTAGGTGCCTACTAAAGAGGGGTGGGAGGGCATGTCTCCAAAGGGAACCCTCACCGAATGTTATTCCAAATTTAAAATTGACATAAGTCAGTCAATATAACTCAGAATATTTATTATAACCTATTTTTAGAAATAGAGTGACCATTCTACATCTTCCCATGTATTTGGAATCACTATTTGGACATTATGTAAACTCAAATTTGCACTGCCACTATTTCGTCGTCACAAACATTCTGAAAAAATAATTGATTTTAAATTAGTGATATCTCCCTCATCCAAACTCCGATTCAACCAATTGTTTTTTTTAAAATTGGGTGATTTTTTAAGAGGAGCTTAGATATGCGACCATTTTTCTGAAAATTAGCACAAAATGCTTTTAAAAATGATAGGAGATCCATCACCCATGAATTGTCATCAGAAAATTTTTTACAACACAACTGATTTTAAATTAGCAATATCTCCCTCATCCGCACTTCGGTTTGGCCAATTTTTTTTTTTGAATTTGGGTATTTTTTGCAAGGAATCTAGATCTATAATTTGTTTTTATAAAATTTTCATCAAAATTTTTAGACTTGATCTATAATTTCGCCACCTAAAAAAATTCTTGCAAAAAAATGAAAAAAAAAATCTTCCCACTTTTCCCAAGAAAGTGCTATGTGGAGGTCGTAGCACGTGCATGTATATTGTTAAAGATTTATGCAAATAGATGAGATTGAAATATGCATCAAACCCTCATTCCCACAGAGTTGTAACCTGCTCTGATACCACTGATATGGATCCTAGGGGAGGCCCCCAAGATATGAAAAATTGAAATTCCAGAAGAAAAATGGAGAACACAATAACAAAACCACAAAGAAACATTTTTTATTAAAACAGATAATAATTGTAAAGCCTACATTGTGGTGGACAATCTGTCCTTTTACAAAAGATGACATTTTACTTATAGCCTTTTTTGGTTATAATACCATAGGTAAATTCCATGGGTGGGTAAACACCATGGGTGAATGAATACTATGGGTTGATGTCATATACAATACCATGGGAAAATATTATGAGTGAATGAATACCATGGATGGATGTCACTTACATTACCATGGGTAAATTTGATGGGTAGATGAATACCATGGGTAAATTCCATGGGTGGATGAATACCATGGGTAGATGTCATTTTCCATTCAGATCATCGTTTAGTCTGATACCACTGGGGTATACACTAGGGGATAGTCGCAGGAAAAATCCACACCCAACGGCAGGAAACTTACCTGCCAAAAGGAGCTAAGACCGAAACCCCCTTGATAATGATGCCATTTGTATGCGTGGAGATTCCCCTATATCGCGGCAAACAAAACTTAGCCCCACTTCCTATTGCGCCACCCGAAATGTGTTGTGTTCCTATTTAAAGTGATAAGACTAGAGTTAGATAGGTCAACTCCACCAATGAGAGATAACAAGGCTTTGCGCTATTGAGGAAGTATTTGTAATACCTCCACGATATACATGGCACAAGGAGCCTAGGCTAGATCTTCAACAATATTTTAGTGTTGAGTAGCCCTGGTAAAAGGATTATGTGTTGTCTTCTGAAAACCCTTGGGAGGGCAATAGACGGGTTCCATAGGCTTGTCTAGAGTGAGATGTCCAATGGAGGATAGTGGAGTTGATGAGTCCTTAGATGGGGGACTCGACTCAAGAACATCATAAGACTTGGCTCACGTGGTCAGATTAACATCTTCCTTGCACATGAAGACAAATGAATTATGAGAATATGACCCCTCTTTGCCCCCTTGTAGAGGACGAGAAGGTTGAGAAACCATCTATTGTTGGGGTTGCACACGGAATGGATGGGTTAAAACAGCATCCTATTGAATAGACGGTGGTGAAAGAAGCCTATGGACCTCATCCATTCAAGGGAATTCGTGAGTAAGATGGTCACCTTGAAAAATTTTACAAGGGAACTTGACATTATGGTGACGTTCACTAGTGCCCCCTCCTCGACTCTGAGGGTTGGGTTGAGACTCCTAAGAATTTTTATTATTTTTATTATTTCTCTTATTATTCTTCTTACCACCATATTTTTTATTGTTCTTCAGTTGAATGGACTTCACCGCGAGAACATCAGTGGATGGCTTAGGAGTGGGTTCTTTGGCAGACCTAGATGCACTTGCTGGGGCTTGATATGTAACAATCAATTTCCCAAGTTGGGTAGCAAGTTGGCTCATGGAATCGGAAACAGACCTAATCACACCATCGACATGTGGGCCAAGAACATGTTTTGGAGGGTCAATAGAAAACCTAGGGGCTTTAAGTAGCACTTCATAAAGCATAACCGACTGTGAATAGATAAGATCCAACTATTGGGTAGCTAAAATAGCTTGTTCCTCAATAAGGGCTTGAAACATAGACACATCCTTGGAAATATGATGTCAGAGATATCAAATGAACAATTTACGTAAGATCTCATTAGGTAACTTGGTTCTCACTAACCTCTTGTGATGACACCACTCATGAATATGATCAGAAATTAATGTGGCATTGTCTTGCTTGAAATTGGACAAGAGGTCATAATCGATATCATAACGAGTAGGTAATTGGAAGTGTGTTAGGAAAGTTTGAGCAAGGGAGGCAAAGTCACCGTAGGATGTGGTATCTAACTCAATGTACCACTTTGCAACATCCCTAGTCAATGTTGGTTGGAATAAGAGAAGTTTAACAGAATCATCCACCAAAGAATTAGATGAACAACACAAATGATAAGTGGTAATGTGCATGGATGGATTCTCCCTAGGCTTTCCTTCAAACTTGGGAATATCAGACAATAATTTGGCAGGCATAGGTGGCCACCAAGGATCATGACGTATGGTGTCATTAATCAGTTTCACAAAATTCAGTAAATCAAGAGAAGATAAGAAAGGATTTTGGAGTTGACTAAATGGGTCATAGGAGGGAGAGGCTCCTAAACAACCATGTCGTCCCCCCATATGAGGAGTGGAAAGATGCACTTGGTGGTGAAGAAAAGGGTTTGCCCTAGCATAGGATTTTTGCGAGACAACATGACTCGTAAATGGAGGTTTACCCCCAGGGTAAGTACTGCCAGAGAGCAAAGGACCCAAAAACGCATGGTTGTTGATGGGGTTGTACCCAGGTATAGGAAAAGGACCACTCTACGTAGTAGGACTGACATAAGGAGGAGACCATGTGTGAGAAATGATACTAGTAACAGGGTTACCCCTGGGTAAACTAGCCCCCCTAGTGAAAGTACTGGTAGGTGGCGCCCCTCCAAAAAGATAACTACACCAAGCCCGTGACATACTAGAAGTGATGTTTCCCCCATGCTGACCAGGGACAATAGATGATCCTCCCCACATATTGTTGGACGTAACCATGCCTAACTGAGGGACAGGAATAGTCAGTTGGGAAAAATGCAGGGTAAAGATTCCTGAACCTACCAGTTGACTAGGATGGGGTGCCATAGTTGGCATAGGAGATGGTGTTGGCATTGAAATGTTCGAGAAATTTGTAGGAGTCCTAGAAGAAACTGGTGGAATTCTCCAAGAAGAAGTAAGACGTGTGGATGGAGGAGTGGGTATAACCACACTAAGAGGTGGAAATGATGTCATGGTAGCTGATACTATTGATGAGGAAGGTAAGTACGTCCCAGACTCCACCATAGTGTAAAGTATAGACAAAGGCATGTGAATGTAGGCAGGTGTGGAACCGTCAGGGTTTAACTACAATAACTCAGGTCCTAATGGATCAGTCAAAGGCGGGTTGGAAGAAGCGTCAAAGTCATCTGCCAAAATCTCGATAGAAATCAAATCTGTACCAGAAGGACCAGGTATAGAATCCACAACAATGTGGTGGTCTAAGTCTTGAGCATCGACGGGTACTCTCCATGGAGGGTTAAGAAGTCCACCTCGTTCGGGAGGCAAACCATGAATATGATGTGACCGTCGATGAACAAATTCAACCAGGGTGGTAACTTATGATTTGAGTACAATTATATTAGTACAAACACCCTAAGGCCAAAACCACTGACTCAAACAAAACAACACACATTAGAAATGTCCTAGAAGATAGCACACAAACCAAAATACAAAGAAGCCGGCGGTGGAATAGTTATACTAGCGACCTCCTTCCTAGCCCTTTTATCTGTGAAATTAGTGCAAGTTCCCTTATTAGCTATGGGGCGCCCTCCGAGAAGATTGAGAAAGCATGACTAATATTTTCCCTAGGTACAGAGAAGATGAACCCGACCCTGCACCTGTGTATAATCCCTTAGAAGATAGGCCACTATGGTCACCATGTACAATAAAGTGACCTGGGGGAATAGTCGCAGGACAAATCCACACGTAAGGGTAGGAAACTTAACCCAAAAAGGAGCTAAGATAGAAACCCCCTTGAGAGTTTCCTCTGAAGTGGTCCCCAAGTGATAATGACACCATTTTTATGTGTGGAGATTCCGCTATATCGCACCACCCGAAATTAAGACCTCACTATTTTCACCCGCACCCACTTGGAATTCATTTCGGGATGCCATCAAGGAGAAGTACTACCCTGTCGGAAGCTATGAGGATAAATACAGAAAGTGGACCATGATTTGATAGGGAAGGGACCAAGACGTGCCAAAGTTTACCAATATTTTTCATACCCTTAGCACAAACTTGGGCATCAAGGATTATGAGTGACATTTGGTACTCAAATACTGTCACTGTCTACATAGGTACATCTAGGATGAGATGGAGTTCTTGGACATCTCCTCACTTGGCACGACGTATCGATACATTATCAAGATCAAGCCGAAGTTTAAACAAAAGAAGCAAGACTTTGGATCTAAGAATCCGAAGAACAAAGGACAAGGTGGGGTGACCCAAGACAACTCATCGAAGCTACAATAAAATAACACCACCATGAATTCAAATAAGGATAAAAGAAAGTGGTTTGAAATCCATAAGAGCCCCACTCACAACACAAGTAAGTGTCAGGCCAAGTAGTCACTAGTGGCCATGTTGAAGGTTTTAGAATCAGATGCATGTTCTGACACTGAGTCAAAACCTGACAAGAGGAATGACAAATGGAAGCAGATTATTGAAGCGGATCCCAACGCCATTGTTGCCATCACCAAGATCCATAAGAATGAGCCCGAAGATCTAGAGGAGGGGGAGCACCTTTTCCACTCACAAATGTGGGTGAAGGGTTCATCACTGCAATTCATTGTCGACAGTGGCAGCCAAAAGAACCTTATTTCAGCAAAGGTCATGAAGTGACTATGCCTATTGACCACACCACACCCGTAGCCATACAACATCGAATGGCTTCACCAAGGGTGAGATCTTCGAGTCAGCCAACAATGTCATCTTGCCTACAACATGAAGCCCTTCATAGATAAGGTATTGTGTGATGTTTCTCCTCTTGATGTTTGTGATGTATTATTAGGAAAACCATACTTATGGAAGAGACATGTTGTATATGAGTCTAGACCTCGCTCTGTGATTATTTCTTTGGGTAATTCATTATACAGGATACCATAGGTGGCCCCACCTACCGCCACCTCTTTGATCTCTACAAAGAAATGTAGTAAGATCATCTCCCATACTAAGAAAATTATTTTTCTTTTTGGTTCACTCTTAAAGTAAGGGGAATATCATAGCCACATCCATGGCCCCCAGGAAGGGTTCCTCCATGCAGCAGAAGAAGGTGGATATGGTCATGAAAGAATACAGGGACATCTTCTCCTCACCCACATGGGTACTGTTGCATTGTCAGGTCAACCATTCATTCGATTTGAATCCTAGAGAACCTCTACCCAACGGGCCGATATATTGCTACTCCATTGTGGAAAATAGTGCAAGCAGTGACATGATCAACATTGGGAGCACAAAAGTTTCTAGTGGGTGACAAAGTCTGGTTGCATTTCAGAAAGAATGCCTTACAAGAGCCCATAAAAAGCTCAAACCACTTCGATATGGTCCTTACACCATTATCAAGGCTATGGGAAACAAATATTTGGAACACAACATTCCCCCATTCCTTATCTTGCACCCAATGTTCAATGTGGACTGCCTTCGACCATGCTTCCCACCATTACTGGACATGTCAGAGATTGCAAAACAACTCATCAGGGACCAAGTTCAGCAAAAGTTTCCCCATATCATGGAGGAACTCAACGCAATGGGGACCATTTCTTCCTAAGGGGGGAGGAATTATCTAGGTGGATGTTGGTGGACACCCACCTATTCCACTTGGACCCCCACCACTACATCTTTCAGTTTTTTATTTTCCTTAATTGTACCACAATTTACTATTTTTAGCAGTTTTTTGGGTCCTGAACTTCCAGAGCCATTTTGAGGCCCTAAACAACATTTTAATTTTAGCTATTATAGTGGAAATTATGATTTTATCTGTATTCCTCGGAGAGATATTTCCAATGAGGTATCATATGTGTCAAATGGAGATAATATGACCAAGTTACGACCCCGGGAAGTTGGTTGCCAAACTAACCCTAACAGGGCCCATAAACTCTTGGTGTTACATCTCCTCGGGTTAGGGTTTTGGTTGTTTGGGGTTTTCTCTTATTTTTCAATAATAAAAAGGCCCTTGAGCCTCATTGTAACTCAGTTCAGAGGCATGTAGCTGTCAGATCTCTTCTCAGAGATAAACTACCATCGCTTGAGCTAGTCCTATTTGCATTTTGTTTGTAAGCATATTTCAATATTTGATATTAATGAAATGAAGTGTTATTTCTGCTGCATCTCTATATTTATGGTTATATCTATAATTTGTTGCATTCTTTTTTAAATATGGATTAGAGATAATCACTCTCACTGAAGTCAATTACTTTCTCGATTTATGTTACTCCTTTGTGCCTTTACTTTTGTTTATATCATTGGTTATACTTCCTACATGCATATTTGAGTACTAGGATACTTCTAACTCCTTGATGAGATGAGATAAGTGGATCCTTATTGAGGATCATGGCTAGTGCAGAAAGAGAAGAGCTAGCATTGGAAAAGGAAAAAGAGGTACTTGATGAGGTTGAAAATGTGCTCCAAGCTTCCAATGTCAAGACGCATAGGTATCTAAATACTACAAGGTATATATGATGTATTGTTTCAATGTTATGTTTTAGCTGCAAATATTGGATGGAAAGGCAAGCCCTAAGGTATGATGAATGACTCATATTGCATATAATATTAGGTTTGATTCATGGTATGTATGATGAGATGGTGCATGTGGTATTGAAAAAGTATCTTACATTCTATTAAGTCATGGTAAAGCTACTTAGAAAAATTGAATTTTGATATACTTGTCAAAGTATCATACATTATGAATTTCTAAATTTTGTGAAGCAAGATAGATACCTTGTTTTCTATATGATCAATTGATACTATTTTTAATTCCTATGACTATTATACGACAAAATGACCTCCTCAGTAGCTTATAGGAGAAAGACACATTTGTTGAAGAAATGACCTAAGTTACAGGCCTATTTTCGAGGGTAACGCTCCCCAAAAATAGACAAGGAGAGTTATAACGCATTCCAGCTCTAAACCAAAAGAGTTAGTCCCAAGGTTAACACTATGTTTTACCTAAAGGGAAGTGTTACTAGATATTTATGATATTCTAGAGGTCAAAGCATGAGTTGACTAAACGATACTCGTCTTTTCACTCAATTGTCAGCTCGAAAAGCAGGGAACATTCACCTCATGCCTAACTAAGGAAATTGTTATTCCTAATGGAGTCTCACAGGAAGGGAAAGATTAATAAAGTGAGGCAAAATCCAATATTTTTCCTCATTGTAACTCATGAAATAATTGGCAAGGATGAGCCTCTCTCCATCTATAAATTGGAGGCTTGGTCATTGTAAAGGAGGTCAAAATGTTTTCGAAATTTTGCAAGAACTTTAGTATTGTTATGTTGCCAAGAAGTTGATAGAGAGAGAGAGAGAGAGTGGAGTTGAAGGAGTAGAGGAGGCTTGATCCAACCAAGATGGTTGTAACCATTTTTCTTATATCTAATAATATAGATTTATTTATGTGTTGTCTACTTGATGGTGTCGATATTGTATTCCTTTACATGTTGATTTGATTCCGTGATTAATAAGTAGCTTAGATGCATGTTAGCTTGTATTCTCTTATATATTGATGTTTTGATTATCAAGGTTTATATGTTGTAGAGATTATGCTTCATCTTTTTTATTTCCAAGTTCCGATCTTAGAGTTGGCGGAGAGGTCTTCCACTTTGCTACACTAACTTCTGCAATAGGACTACACCAAAGAATGAGGAAATATTTCTCATTTTGCTTTGCCAATCATGGAGTAATATGAATATATGTGTTCTTCTTTGTGACATTTGCAACTAATATTAAACAGTCTTCCTTGGGTCCTGGGAAGACCCAAGAGGGTATTCCATCCACAACCACTCATGCATTAATCCCTGTAGCAGAAATATCAACTTCGTTGGGGATCAATACTTCCCGGTTTTGATCTTTCAGTTCCCAGATCTCTCTTCTTTCTAGGCCTTCCTGTTCTTCTTAGTTCCCATTCTAACAACTCAATATTTTTCCCAACCTCCTCTGTTGTACACAGCCTTTGATTAGACCCTAATTGGCCCTTTTTACAGCATTTGTCTCTGTAATGCACCCTATTTGTACAATCTAGTGAGTTATAAATCTCCCCAAGATCTTAGACATAGAGTTAGTCATGTTATTAATTCTTTGCTTCCTCTTCTGAGAAGCATTAGTTAACCATTATCTTGAGATCCACCCTATTCTGTGGATTCCTGGGTTGAGAGGTTGCTTGTAGTCTATTCTGGAGATCTACAACTGTGCACTGTGTTTGGTTGCCTGCTTCTATGATCATTTTTCTTTTTAGAAAAATAGCTTAAGTGCATTTATTTTTCAAGAAAAAGAAAATGAAAAAAATTGTTTAAACTTTCTGTTTTAGTTGGTTTGATTATGTATATATTGGGTTAGTTGTTAGAGAGCATTGAATGTCTGTGTTAGTGTCAGTCTTAGGTTTACCTTTCTCAGCCTGAGGTGAAATTTCAAGCGCTAACAGTCTGCACGTTGTGCATGTGTTTATTTCATTTGGGTGCATGGTACTGAAATGATGTATAGATAACCTCTCCTTGTAAGAGCTCTTTTTCATTGAACAAAAATATGAAAGCATTTTTCTTGCATGGTTTGTGTTAGAGTCACACTGAACTCCATACATAAACACCCCTTCGAAGACTATAAAATCAACGCTTAATGAAAGTAATCAGTAAATATTTTTTGAGCATACACATAGATTAGTCTAGGCTAGGATCTTGGGCTAGGAAGTGGTGAGTAAACTGCCCAAGATCACAAAACTGAGACTAGTGTCATTAAAGAGAGTAAAATCCTGCTACACTCATATCATCCAGGACCGCTCCCCTTAGAAAGGAGTTAAATGTGAGACAACATTGGAGTGTGAGAGAAGGTAGCCCACCTTCAATTTCATTTCCATTGGGTATTATGTGTACTGGGGATCCCCTCGGGGATATCGGAGCTAAGTCAGGGACTCAGATATCTTGCCCACATAGCACACTGTCTATGACCATGTCCCCCCCGGTGGTGTCTGTATTTTGAGGTAACCTTAATGTTGGTTTAGATTGGGCTGACCCAGGTTTGATATATACTATGCACCAACAAAACCCTTATCATTGGCCCTTTTAGTAACAACCTGCAAGTAGATCACAGTCTCACCCAAAGTGACTATGGGAGGATGTAGAACCAAGTTTTTGTAGCCTTGAGGGATGATCTGATGTGTTATTTTTCTATTATTTTATCTTTAAAATACATATATTACTTCGCCACATTCATTTAATCACATAAACATATCATATAAACCCATAATCATTACTGTGTTGTAATAAAATGCAACTTAAATAGCACTGCTACACTACAACAAATAATAAGAAAATACACATGAAGACACAAGTTTTACCATGGTTCATCCCAATGTGGGACTTTTCCCACAATAATTTTTTCTTATAATAATGAATCTTGTACAAAAAACAATTCTTGACCTGTGTGCTAAGTTGGAGGTCATCTACGCACTTAGCTGCAGAGCCTTTCCTTCTCCACAAACTACAGATCTCAATAATTCAACCATAAACATAGATCTAGACCATAAATGATCCGAATTAGATCCATGAAAATTATCAAAGTGCCATGACTGTACCAAATCAGGACAGACTTCGAGTTTATAAACAAAGAGCTATCGGAAAGACCTCTGGACAGTGGCAGTTTGCAGCCAGCAAGGAATGATGAGGACCTCGGTCAAAGCGCACTGACCGAGGCCCATGGAGACCGCGTAGGAGGAAAAACTGGCAGTTAGGAAGCTCGGATCAGGAAACGGAGGCCATTTGCTGGGAAAAACCCCTCGAGAAGGAGAAGCCCTGAAGCACTGGGTAGCATGGGAAGCCAGGAAATTGTAGGGAAAGTGCTAAGGTGAAAGGTGGGTCCGACACTCCCAAAACTAGCAGTATATCAGAGGCATATTGGGGCGGTAAGTGGATTTGGTAGAAAACGAGCGATTCCATTCATCGCACGACGCGTGTCCGGTAGATGAGAGAGAAAACTGCCTCTCATCACAGGCTAAGAGCGAACATTATCGGATCTGGGGGCTCCAGATCTAATGGTGGAGATTGCGCCCATTGGAGAAACCAGATTTGATAGGGGAATTAAGCTACGGCACATAAAAGTATGAAGTCTGATTTGACTGCTGAGCTGGCAGATGAATCATTACACAATGTAACCAAAATACCAAACTGTCGAGGAAAAGCTGACACAATTCGTGAGAGGACAAGTGGCCACCTCCATGTGAGACGTTGGCAATGACGCAGAGGCAGGGAACTCCAAGTGAACAACAGTAGGCGATCCGAAGGGGTGGAAGAGGAAGCGAGCAGTCATGAGACAAATTGGCTTTAAGCCATGAACAGATGGAGAACAGAATAGAAGAGAGAAGGAAGAACCAGAGAAGGGAACAGTGGAAAAAAAAGAGACAAAAGAGACAGTGAAGCAAGAGGCAGAAAAACAGAGAGCCGAGCTGACCTACAGCATAAGGCAGCATCGAGCAGACAGAAGGCTTGAGAGGTTCGAGCAATCCCTGTGAGGATCTGTCAGGAGTTGAGTACCACATTGGGCTCCCCCCATTAAAGACCAGAGAGGTCAAGACTTGGTAAGGAAAGATCCTGTGCACTCTAGTGGCTTGGGGAATCCAAGAAACACCCTACTAAGCATCCTCTATTTCAAGAGACTCAAGTTGAGCTCCTCATTGTAAATATCTACTTTAGAGACACAATAAGAGAAGGCCACCAGTGAAAGTTGGACCGGAGACGTAGCCCTAGAGGATAGGGTGAACTCCTTATTATATTGTTGTGTTCTTGTATTTGCTTACTGTATTTCTCTTACTGTTTTCCATTTTCCAGTGTTTTTGTATTTTGTAATCTAATTGATCCATTGCCTAAGATAGCATAGACACACACTAGCACATGAGTCTGTAATACCTTCATTCATTAATTAATTAACTGAGGTCACTCAAGAGTGATTTTTAGATCAAGTGTTATCAGAGCAAAAGGTTGTTAAGGTTAGACAAACTTGTGTTGGTTTTAGCTGTTGAATGCTAACTAGATCAAAGCTCAAATTAGGAGAAGGAGAGTTGGTCAAAACTAATCCTAAAATTGGGAGAGTCTACCCTCAGAAGACAATGTCAGAAGAAGGTTCTATGGGGCCAGATCCTCAATTCATAGATAGTTTCCTAGCCATAAAGTCCATGGTAGAGTAAATGTATAGGGACTTTAGAAAACACAAGGATGAAGATTCATCAGGCTCCAAACAAGACAAAGGGTAAGATGAGTCCCACTTCCATGACCACTCAAAATGCAAAGGGAAAGAAGAAAACTTTCTTACACCTCCTAATATCCCTAAACATAAAAGGAAGGCATCTTTGATTAAACTAGATGTTAAATTTGATTTAACTATATATGATGGAGAGTTGAATGTAGAAAAGCTGGACAATTGGATTAGGAAAATTGATGTTTATTGCAGAGTGTAGAGTATTGATTTAGATAAGACCAAGATTCAGCTGGCAAGCCTACGCCTTGGAGGTACTGCCTTGGCTTGGTGGGAAGGCAGGACCCAAGCTAACTTGAAGAGACATGGTAAGACTATCTTTGTCTAGAGTGAATTTGTTTCCGTAATAAAAAAATAGTTCTATCCATTGGCCTACATGCAGCAAGCCATGATGAGCTGGCAAACTCTTCGATAGTTGAAAGGGAAAAGTGTACATGGATACAATCAATAATTTTAGAAAGATAGCATTGGTTCTAGGAATCTCATTAGACTCATCTGAGACTATATTGAAGTACATTGGCGGTCTATACAGCTACATGAGGCACACTATCCTCAAGTTTAATCCCACTAGTATAGATGAGGTATCTGTACAAGCTACTCATCTAGAAGCTAGAGGAAAGAATGGAAGTCCAGAAGTTGGAGGATCATCCCAACCCATTGCAGGCAAGAATAAGGATAAAAGAAAGTAGAAATGGAAAGCAAGGAAGGCTAACACTGCACAAAAAAGAAAGGCTTCATGCACTCACTGTAAAAAGGATGGGCATGATGATGAGCACTGTTGGATTCTGCATCCAGAGCTGAGACCTAAGAAGTTCGAGGGCAAGAAGAAGAAGACTGCTGCAGCTATTCAAAAAGATTTGGGGTCAGACTCAGGAGATGAAACAACTATTACAACCATAGGTATAAAAGGTAATAATTCTGAAGCATCTACTAGTAATTATGCACAAACTACTATTGATGAAGAAAATGAGAGAAAAAGACATGATTTTTTCCATATTCAAGTTATTTCCAAACATCAAAAGATTGATACTTTGTTTGATAGTGGCTCAAAAGTAAATTTAATTTCTGAAGCAATTGTAAAGAAATTGGGATTAATGACTACACCTCACAAGAAACCATACCCATTAGGATGGTTGAATGATAAAGCACAGCGACAAGTGACTAGACAATGCAAACTCAAGTTTTCTTTTGGGTCAGAATTTGTAGATGAGGTTGAGTTAGACATAATTCCTTTGGATATATGTGGAATTGTTTTAGGAAGTCCTTACTTGTATGACAAAGAAGCTATGTTCTGTAGAGCTGAGAACAAGTATCTACTTGTTAAAGATGGAATCAAATACTTTGTAAGAGCTCATAAGCTCAAGAATGATTATACTGTCATAAACTTAGGGCAGATTAAATGAATGATAAATCCATGTAAACAGTTCTTACTCATGGTTGTAAAGGAAAAGAAACCTAAAAAAACCAATGTATTTGAGGGCTGTAATGCTGAACAACAAGCTGATTTAGAAAAGGTTGTTTCAGAGTATGATATATTGTTTTAAGAACCTAAAGGTCTGCCACCCAAAAAGGAAATAGCGCATGATATTATTTTGCAGCAAGATGCTCCATTGCCTAACATTGGAATGTACAAGTTGTCCACTTTAGAGAACGCTGAAATCAAGAAGTTGGTACAGGAGTTGCTTGAGAAAGGGTTCATCAGACCTAGCACATCACCATGTGGGTCACCAATCATTTTGGTGAGAAAGAAAGATGGCTCGTGGAGAATGTGCATTGATTACCGAGCACTGAATAAGATAACCATAAAATATTGTTATCCCCTTCCTTGCATAGATGATCTTTTGGATCAATTGAAAGAATCTGTTTATATTTCCAAGCTAGACTTGCACAGTGGATACCACCAGGTCAGAGTTGTAGAACAAGATGCATGGAAGACTGATTTCAAAACAAAGCAGGCATTGTATGAGTGGCTGGTTATGCCTTTTGGCTTAACTAATGCTCCTGCTACTTTCATGAGATTAATGAATGATGTACTCAGACCTTTTCTTGATGATTTTGTTATTGTGTATCTGGATGACATTTTGATATTTAGAAAAACATGGGAAGAAAACTTAAAGCATGTTAAGTAGACACTAGATGTTTTGAAAAGAGAAAAACGTCATGTTAAACTCCCGAAATGTGAATTTGGAAAAACATCTTTGAATTATTTGGGACATATAGTAGGGGGTGGTGAATTGAAGATAGACCCCTCTAAAGTGGCAATCATTGTAAACTTGCCTAAACCCAAATCTACTACAGAAGTTAGAAGCTTCCTAGGAGCACAATATTGGAGAAAGTTCATTTCTAACTTTTCCTTAATTGTAGCTCCCTTACATGCTTTAACATGATTGAACAAGGTGTTTTAGTGGGGAGGCAAACAACAGAAAGCCTTCGATACCTTGAAAGGAAAGATTAGTACAACACTTGTACTAGCACTGCCTGATCTTCAAAAACCATTTGAGATCCAAACGGATGCCAGTGACTATGTCATGGGAGCAATGTTGACACAGCATGGTAAACCCATATGTTATCATTCTGAGTCATTTAATTCTACAGTAGTAAACTATCCTACATATGATAAAGAATTGTATGCATTAGTACAAAGCGTGAAAAAGTGGAAACATTACGCAATGGGCAAAGAAATAGTAATACATACTGATCATCAACCACTTCAATATCTACACTCCCAAACTAAGTTGCAACAATCAAGACACTATAGATGGATGGGTTTTCTACAACAGTTTCATTTAGTCATCAGATATAAAAAGGGCATACACAATAAAGTTGCAAATATGTTATCTAGACCCATTATAAGTGCATCTACTATACTTAAGCATAATTCTATGTTACATGAGAGCTACATTGAACAATATGCTCAAGATATAGATTTTAAAGATGTATATGCAACTTTAAGTCAAGGAAAAAGAGTAGAAGAATTGGACTATCATGTAAAGGACTGACTCTTATACCATTGTGGGAAGTTATGCATTCCACAAACTGAGAGAGTAAAGATTCAAGAAGCACACACTTCTCTAATATCAGGTTACTTTGGGGTAAGTAAAACAGTTGCACAGCTCCAAAGATTTTGTTATTGGCCAAAAATGAACGAGACAGTTTCTAGATATGTAAGAGGGTGTAGTATTTGTGCTAAAAGCAAGCCCAACAATAGAAGACTAGGCTTGTACACTCCATTACCAATTCCTTCTCACCCTTGGGAAAGTGTTTCCATGGATTTTGTTGGAGGACTGCCTAAATCTAGGAAAGGTCATGATTATCCGTATGTTGTTGTGGATAGGTTCAGCAAAATGTGTATTTTGATACCTTGTAATAAACAGATTACAGCTAAACAAACTGCAAAACTGTTCTTTGAACATGTATGGGTTCATTTTGGATTACCCATTTCCATTGTATCTGATCGAGACACCCGATTTGTGGGGAAGTTTTGGTTAAGTCTATGGGAATTCATGGAAACAAAACTGAAGAAAAGCACAACTTTTCATCCACAAACTAATGGCCAGATAGAAGTAGTCAATAAGACAGTGATCTAGTTGCTCAGGGGATATTACAACAAACATCCTAAGCTTTGGGATGAACATTTATGTTATGTGTAGCATGCTTACAACAGAGAAAAACATTCTTCTACACAGAGATCTCCTTTTGAGAGCTGTTTTGGTTTCACACTAAGGTCTCCTTTGGATTTTGTCTTTGGTAAAGACACCACAGTTGAGGGACACAGTGATGTGGACAGGGCAACTAGGTTCATTGAACAAATCCAAGAGATCCACTAGGAAGTACATGAACAACTAGAAAAGTGCCAAGCCACATACAAGGAAAGGCATGACAAGCATATGATGGACCATAGTTTCCAAGTTGGTGACCAAGTCTGGCTGTATATCAGCAAGGACAGGATGCAAGGTGATGGTAAAAAGCTAATGCCTATCAGGTATGGACCTTTAAAGATACTTGAGAATATTGGTGAGAATCCTTTTCACCTTGATCTACCAGCTTACATGCACATCTACTCAGTCGTAAATGTAGATTGCTTGAGATTTTTTGAACCTTCACTAATTGAGGATCCCAAAGAGCAAAGTCAATTGCCTTCTATTGATGACCTGCTACCTTAATATCTTAATGAATTACAGGAAGACACGGTTCTGGACAAGAAGGTGAGGACGATGCTTAGGGGAGATGTTGAGTACCTCAGAGTTAGGCTCAAGGGTTCAAAGCCAAGTAGTGCAAAGTGGATAGAGATTAGACAAGTGAGACAATTGTACCCTCACTTAGACGATGCTTGAAAACCAACTTTTGGTGGTCCAAAAGCTTTTTAAGTGGGAAGGTCGTGATCTGAATTGGATCCATGAAAATTATCAAAGTGCCATGATTATGCCAAATTAGGACAAACTTCGAGTTTATAAACAAAGAGCTATCGGGAAGACCTCTGGACAGCAGCAGTTTGCAGCCAGCAAGGAACGACGAGGACCTCAGTCAAAACATGCTGACTGAGGCCCATGGAGACCACGTAGGAGGAAAAACTGGCAATTAGGAAGCCCAAATCGAGAAGCGGAGGCCATTTCTGATGCGTGATTAGTGCTTAGCACTAATCACGCATTTCTGGGCAAAACCCCTCGAGAAGGAGAATCCATGAAGTGCTTGGTCGCATGGGAAGTCAAGAAACTATAGGGAAAGTGCTAAGGTGGAAGGCAGGTCCCACGCTCCCAAAACCGACAGTATATCAGAGGCATATTAGGGCGGTAAGTGGATTTGGCAGAAAACGAGTGATTCCATTCATCGCAGGGCACATGTCCAGCAGATGGGAGAGAAAACTACCTCTCATCATGGGTTAACAGTCAAGAAAGTCAACTGTACGATAAGAGTGAACATCGTCGGATCTGGGGGCTCCAGATCTAAAGGTGGAGATTGCGCCTGATGGAGAAACCAGATTTGACGGGGGAAGTAAGTCACGACACATAAAAGTATGAAGTCCGATTTGACCACTGAGCTGGTGGAAGAATCATTACACAGTGAAACCAAAATACCGAACCATCGAGGAAGAGTTGGAGTAGTTCATGAGAGGAAAAGTGGCCACCTGCCTGTGAGATGTTGGTGATGACGTAGAGGCAGGGAACTCCAAGCGAACAATAGTAGGTGATTCAAAGGGGTAGAAGAAGAAGTGAGCAGTCATGAGACAAATTGGCTTTAAGCCATGAACAAATGGAGAACAGAATAGAAGAGAGAAGGAAGAACCAGAGAAGGGAACAGTGGAAAAAAAAAAGAGACGAAAGAGACAGTGAAGCAAGAGGCAAAAAAACAGAGAGTCGAGTTGACCTACAGAGTAAGGCTGCATCGAGCAGACAGAAGGCTTGAGAGGTTCGAGCAATCCCTCTGAGGATCTATCAAGAATTGATTACCACATTAGGCTCCCCCATTAAAGACCAGAGAGGTCAAGACTTGGTAAAGAAAGAGTCTGTGCACTCTAGTGGCTTGGGGAATCCAAGAACCACCCTACTAAGCATCCTCTGTTTCAGGAGACTTAAGTTGAGCTCCTCATTGTAAATCTCTACTTTAAAGACACAATAAAAGAAGGCCACCACTGAAAGCTGGACCAAAGACATATCCCTGGAGGATAGGGTGAACTCTTTATTAAATTGTTGTGTTCTTGTATTTGCTTACTGTATTTCTCTTACTGTTTTCCATTTTCCAGTGTTTTTGTATTTTGCAATCTGATCGATCCGTTACCTAAGATAACATAGATACACACCAGCACATGAGTCTGTAATACCTTCATTAATTAATTAATTAACTGAGGTCACTCAAGAGTGATTTTCAGATCAATAAATATGATTCTTCTTCTTATTATTTATCCCTATATATACTATTACATTGAAGGATATATCATCAAAATACTATGGTACACATACCATGGACTCCCCTAATACAAGCTACTATGATCCAAAAACCATTGATATTTTACAACATTACATTCCTTTACAAAAATTATGGGCTTCAGCCTACCCCAAAGCCCATATATCACACAGTATATCTACTACGTGGTCCAATTGGAACTCTACTGCTCTGTTGCATGGTCCACTTCGTGCTCCAATGCATTCTTTACTTCGCACTCCGCTGCACAAAATGTAGAGTCTTCACCAAAAAATAGTCCAATCTGGGTTCCACCCAATAGGCCCCCAACACTCACATGTGGCTCGTCCCAAGTCACTCAGCTACTCTACCTCTGATTTTTGTTGCGATGCTATTGTTGGCCTGGTTGAATTGCTGCAGAGTCTTTGTTACTTTCTTTTCCTCGTTGTGCACTTCCTCCAATAGTGCCTCTGTGGTATGTTCTACAACCTTATGTACCAATGATGTCTCCCTCTATCGAATCTCTTGAAGCTTCCCACCTACTACATGCAATAGTTGGAGGGCCTCATCCTGCCAAGGCTGAGTTCTCTTTGTCAAAATCTATTCTTCTTTCTTCAGCGCCTCAATTTTCTTTTGCATGGCCTTCAACTCATTGATCTTCACGAGTTTCTGTGATATTGGTAAGGTCTTCACAGATGACTAGATCTCCTCAAACTACTATTGCTTCTGTTGCATTTCCTCCTGCAGTTTCTATACATTTGGACCTTCCTGCAGTGAAGTCCAAATTTTAAAATTTTTGTCCAATGGTTTTCCACAGTCTTCCACTGTTGTGGAGATGTTGGCCAATACACTCTTTAGGTCTGTCTCCCTTTGATCTCTCACTTCTTGTGGCGTAGTCAGCTGTAGCCTCATTTGCAACTCACTGATCTTCATTTCATATTTGAATTGCCCTACAACAATTTTCTTCTTGTACCCTTTCACTGTAAGGTCAAGCTTCATGACCTTGTCTTCTACTGTCTCTTCCTCTCGAACATCAAGGTTTGGAATCTCTTTACATGTGGCTTCAAACACCTCCTTTATCTTCTAGTGTTCCTCTACTATTTGATCCTTTTCTTGGATCACCTTCTCGAGCTTTCACAAAAGCACAACTCGCTCTTTTTCTACTTGAATATTTAGTTGTGAGGTGTGCTATTCATGTAGCTTCAATTCTTCAATTATCTCCATGTGCAGCTTGTCTAGTCTTGGAAATGGTACCACTGTGATGTTCATATTTACATGATCCCATTCCTTAGCCTGTTGTTGTAGTTATGCAGAGTCTAACTATAGGGCTCCTCCAGGTATCTTTGCTAACCTCGCTACAAGCGTAAGCTCTATCTGCCTTTATACTCCAACCATTTCCTCTATCTACATTAGTTATTTGAGCATATGTGTTGGTATCTTTAATTCTTCAATCTACTCTGTGACACTGGTCAAAAGTGCACCATAGCGATCTTCTATTATGTTCCAAGATTTTGTTGTTGCTTCCTATATCCTGTCCCCAATTTGATCTAAGTCCCCTTCTGTAAGGACCATGATATCCTTCATTTTATCTGCCTTTTTCTTTTTCTTTTTCTTTGAGGCAACTTTTCCCTCTGCCTTCCTTTTTTCTGTGACAGTGGGGCCTGTCTCTCTCTTTTTTGATTCTACGTTTTACTCTTTTAGAGGATTCTAGCGACCCTCATCATGTAGCTCTTCTTCTTCTTCTAATTCATGCCCATCCTGATCCTTGTCCTTTTCTTTTCCACTCGCTTTGACATGCTATGAGGTGTCCTCCTCCTCTTCTTCTTTAGCACTCTCTCCTACTTCTGCCTCTAGCACAATCATCCATTCTGCGGGGCATTTCTGTACTAGTGCTAACAGATCATCTTCGATAACTAAGTATGGTAGGGCATTCCATTCCTTCTTTGTATCCATGTGAGCCTGTATTTACACTCTATGAAAATCTGCCTTAAACTTTGCAACAATGCTATACTTCTCTTATAGTCTCAATGACAGGCAAGGGTGCTGGTTCACTACCATGTGAAAATCCATATGATACAATACGAAGAACATCCTGTTCTCCATTGCTCGCAACAATTGGGTGGTAAATCATAGCGAGGTATACTGCATAGCTTCACAAACATCTGATGCTATCAAGGGGAATTGTGAATCCTCTTGCTCTCTCCATGCTAACATTGCAATGATCAAAAGTAACCATGCATAATGGAATGTGGTACCTTTCTCCTGGACTTTGTGACAATAATCTAGAAATTCCTTGCATAAGTATTTAGCCCAGTTGTACTAAACCTCATTGGCAGACTGCACGGCTAAGGAAAGTTGAAACCACTGACATCGGAACTTCATTCACCTAGAATTTTCTCATGATCTTTCCAGCCAATATGTATGTTGTGAACTGAATTTCCTGGTCACTGATTGAATTTATGTTGTAGCCTCTTTTTCATTTTTCTAGCCCAAACTTCTTCTTCACACTATCTGCTATGGTGCGGTCCTGATATTTTCTAACGCACTCCTCTGTGGGATTCCACCATTGGTATGGTAGTCTCATGATCCTCAAGATCAACATTGGGTCTATGGGGATCTTATTTCCCACCCATAAGCATCCATCATGCACCAGCATGAGCAACTAACACACACACGCCATGTTCCCTGGACTTCTGTCGAAGTGTGACACATTTAAAATATTCAATAATCTCAACTGTTCCAACCTGTTTTCCCACTGCTATGGTTCTAGCCTTTTTACTCTGATGTCTGGGTAGTGTACTTGTTTCAAATTCCATTCTAATGCGAACTATGGATACTTGTTTTTATCATTGAAGTCGTAGTCTCTAAATTTCAATTATGGTATTTTTCCAAGTAATTCCAAAGTAAATGGTACTTTTCCTGGAAGTAGGGGTGTGAAGGTGCCAAAATTTTCATCCTTCAAGTCTTTGATAGGTTTTTCATTTGGTTTCCTCGACGGAATGTATGGTGGTAGAGGTGAAACAACTACACCCTCTGCTCTGCATGCTCCTCTTCTTCCTCACTATCTCTAACTTGCTTAGGGTGTTGTTGAGGTTTGACAGGTTTCTTAACCTGTTTCTTTTTAGTTCTCTCTTCCTTGGTTGGTTTCTTCCTCTATTATCTCCATTGTTTATGTGTTGATGCTGCTGTGGTTGATGCCATTGCGGGAAATTCTACCGTGGGAATCTCAACTGATGTTGCGGGCATACCAGTGGTTATTGTGGTGGCTTCTTCCATCACTCATTATATTCCTCTCTTGTCAAATATAGGCACAAATTATTCAGTTGACAAGATGTTCATGCACAAATTCTCTACAATTTCTTCCCACTATCAGTACTCAAATTCTCAATTTGGAAAAGTGTTCAATCTCGGCAAGAGATGGATTTTTATAACAAGTCTAAAATTTGAACTCAATCATTAGATAATATTTTTTCCAGATTGCGTTAAGATTGTGTTCATTAATTTCATATCTATCCTTAGATCTTGCCAATCTGTCCTCATAAAGGAAACTTTCCACGTATTTTCCCCTTTTAAAGATCATTATTCTATTTCCGGTAAACTTCGATGAATTCCATACTGTAGCGAACATTCTTGTTACATTGCAACTCCTATGTACTTCAACATAATCTAGACTATAGCGAAGTAACTTCCTGCGTCAAATTTCTTTCTACAACATAGTTTATAGTCCCGTGCTCACTTTCAACTACAAGTGGGACTAAAAATTTTCCCCTTTCTTCTTGAAAGCAAGGTTGTAGGGACAGGGTTGTCCCTGTACAACTTCAACCTGCTACCATTTACTCTTCCTTGAATCAACTCTCCATTTAACTTCACTAATTGAACTACGCCTCCATCAGTAATATGCTTAATAATATATGGGCCTAACCAATGCATCTTGAATTTTCCTAGAAACTTTGCAAACTTACTGTCATAGAGGAGAACAAGGTCTCCTACTTGGAACTTCTTCTGCTTAATATGTCTATCATGTCAAGCCTTTCTCTTGATTTTTGTACTCGCTGATGGAATCATGCTATAAATCTATCTTCCTCTAAAGCAATCAATTACAACATTATTTCCTCCATTATGTCAGGGTTTTCCATATTTGTAAAAGCTACAATCCTCAAGCTAGGCACAATGTATTCCATGGGCATCATAGCTTCTTTCCCATAAACTATTATGAAGGGTGTATGACCTGTCAACTTCTTACATGTGGTCCTGTATGCCCATAATACTACTGGAATTCTAAGGTCCTAGTCATATTTGTTCATTTTGCATACCTTAGTCAGTGCATTCTCCAAAATATTATTAAATTCTTCTATTGTTCCATTGGCCTAAGGGTGATAAGGAATACTTTTCTGATGATAGACTTGGAATTCCTCAGTCAATTCTTCAATAATTTTATTTAGGAAGTGGGAACCTTAGTCACTCGTCAAAATGTTTGGACATCCAAATATCGACAACATGTATTCAAAAATAAAATTTTCAACAGTCTCTACACTAAAATCCTTACTGGTTGTGCTTCGGCCCACCTTGTCAAATAATTAGTTGTAGTAATTATGTACCTCGCACCAGTCCTCTTTCTAGGTGGGTTGATAGGTCCGACAAAATCAATAGCCCATTTAACAAAAGTTTGCAATGTAACTTGTGGCACCAGTGGCATCTTATCCCTTCTTAAAGGTTTTCCTTCTCTTTGACATACATCACATGCTCTGCAATACTCATTTGCATCTTTGTGTAGTGTATTCCACCACAATCCTATTCTCAAAATCTTATGCGCAATAGATTTCCTTGCATAATTTCCACCAGTTTCACCTTCATGAGCCTCTGTTAGAATCATTTTGATTTCATGTTCAGGGACATACCTGCATAGTATCTCATATGGTCCCATATTATATAATTGTCCCTCTATCAATGAAAAGTCAACTACCTTAACCAGTAATTCTTTCTTCTATTGCATAGTATATTCTGAAGGAGCCATTATTGTGTTCAAAAACTAAATAATATCTGCAAAATTGTCGTCTATAATTCTAATTGCAAATAACTACGCATCAGGGAGATTA
This sequence comes from Pinus tabuliformis, assembly GCA_031772625.1. Classification (NCBI taxonomy): domain Eukaryota; kingdom Viridiplantae; phylum Streptophyta; class Pinopsida; order Pinales; family Pinaceae; genus Pinus; species Pinus tabuliformis. Next base: position 443,915,229 of record CM062807.1, on the reverse strand, counting down.
TCTTCTATGCTGGTTGGTTCTTCCCCTATTTCCAACCTTGACAAATGGTCAGGTCCTTCATTCAATCTTCTTAGTTTAACAATGATCTCAAAGTCATATTCTTGAAATAATAGTAACCATTTGCAAATCTTTCCTCCTAAGATAGGCTTATTAACCAAATACTTCAATGCAGAATGTTCTATAAAAATTTTAAAATGTGGTCCCAGAAAATAATCTGTAAATTTCTGCAAAGCATATACCATAGCCAATCCTTCTCTTTCTGTAGTTGTGTAATTATTTTCTGCCTTAGACAACTTTCTACTTGCAAAGGCTATAGGATCAATTTCTCCTTCACCAAACTATGCTAGTACCACTCACAAATATATAAAAGAGGCATCCACGTGGACATATAATTCCTTATTCCAATTAGGGAACACTTCATTGTCTAGCACTTCATCTATGAGAGGGTGATTTGAAAATGGGGCACTTAGGCTTCTTGTCTAACTTACAAGAACCTCTCCCACTTCAAAAGTTTTAAATATTCCCAAGTCTTATTGATTAACCAATGTGGAATTGATAATATGCTTGAAATTATAGATGTATGCTTATTTTTATTGTTGACTGTTTATGTGCTTTAAAATCTGCTGTGTGTGGTGATATGTAAATACATACAATAATAACAAATGCAGTAATAAAAAAAACACACAGAACAACAATTTAATTAGGAGTTCATCCAAAACTCTTGGGCTACATCTTCGTGAGCTCTAGTCAACTCAACTAAGCTCTCTGGGATTATGGCAAAGTCATTTTTACAAACTCTTGGCTCAACTCCATAGTTTTACATAGAAACAATGGGTTTAGACACCATTTTATCCCTGGATCTTGAAGCTCTCGGCTTTTCGGCTCTCAGCTCTCGCTCTGGCTCTTGGCTCTAGCTCTAGCTCTGGCTCTGGCTTCTTTGGCTCTCTACAATGTACAACTCTCTAGCTTTCCACTTGAACTTCAAGTGACTCCCTTGGCTGCTCTGCACTTCAACTTTTGCTTTCTGCACTCCTACTCTCAATTGAGCTCTTTCTACTCTCGTTTGCCTTAGCTTCCTGCTTTGGCTCAGCTTTTTGCCCTGTCTCAGCACCCTCTTCTGTCTCTGTTATTCTGTGGATTTAAGCCACTTGACGCCGTCGGTTCGTTTTCCTCTTCTCAGGCTCTCTGGCTCCCGACCTTTGTTCGCTCGAATCCCCTTCTGAGCATTAAAAATCATGGCATAACGTCTCCAGGGAAGGTGGCCACCTATTTCACAATGGAAGGGACTATTGAGCCTTTGAAATCCCTAAAATTAGCATTCTCAGCTTACACAGGAAAATACACTAAACACGGGAAAAATCCACAGAAACTCTTTCTTTCGGATTTCAAAAATCATCAACTTTTCCCTAGACTTCTATCGGGTCTGCCTGAAATCGCTATCGCAAGTCGCAATGCCCCTGTGCTACGGTTCCCTTTGTATTTATAAAACTACATTAAAGACATTGAAAATCTGACGGAGGACCTTATGGTGGACTTCAAACAATAATGCAACGGCATTTTCATACTCTTTCGGGTCCGGTTTTGTCACATCGCATATATATATATATATATATATATATATATATATATATATATATATATATATATATATATATATATATATAGATATATATATATATATATATATATATATATATATATATATATATATATATAGATATCCACTCCATTGTATTGCTATGACAAGATATTGCGATGAAATTGATCGAAATCACATATCGCATGGACCCGAGGTGTTGTGCATATGGCATGGCCTATGCCAATGGTGATTGCGATTTGCTAATATCAGCGATCACAATATCGATCTTCACGGGGTCCCACCTTTGCCTTGTGGCATTGCGAATTGTGATCCACCGATATCAGCGATCACAATATCGCTTGTTGCAGGGTCCCTCCTTTGCCTCGCGGCATCATTGATTGCGATCTGCCAATATCAGCGATCACAATATCGCTTGGCCCAATCCCACCTTTATGTTATATGCGCACGTGCCTTCCTCCGACCCTATTTGTCGGGGATCAACAATCGGGGGTGTTTCCCCTTTTCACTTAAATCTACTCTTTTGCCCTGGTCCAATGTGATTTCCCTTTATAAGGGTTTTTGGCCCATTTTTAGAGGATTTTTCCTCTTTTTCTAAAGAACATAAGGCATCTTCTTTCTACGATAACTTCTGCATTCTAAGTCCATTTTTGCCCATTCAAGTTACAGAAGATTTAGAAGGAAAGGATCTCTGCAATGGGGCTATTTCCAAGAACTTCCTTGGACTTTCATTTTCCTTAGTGAGGAACACTTAGACTTACGAGTCTATCCAAAATCAATTTTGGATCATGCCTTCCCACTAAAAGAACTTTTGGTCTCCAAAAGACTGATACACTGATCTGAATAGTACTTGAGAGTAACAACACCCTTTTCTTCTAGCCTACATACACTTGCCTTGCATAGTGCCTCTGAACCAAAGCCTTTGACCACTTTCCTTCTTGGATATGTTGGTCCTCTGGGGAAGAGCTGCCTTCCTCCTTGCCTTCCTACAGAACTCCTGTTGAGATGGTCACAGAAGGTAGTTTGAGCTTCTTTGCCTTGATCATTGATCCAAGGTGGCTCAAACAAATGTGAAGTACACCTGCTCCACAAAACTTTCATTTGTACCTATTTGACAAGCTACCAACAACAATAGGCATACAGACAATAACTGGATGGCGTAAACTCCTACTTCAACAAGGGAACATATTTCACATCTTGTGAACACCTCCATGTCTTACATCTGCATACAAATGATGGACTAGACAACAAGCCCACAAAACATGCCTTTAAAACAAATGACCCTTCAATTCAAGCATGTAGAAAAAGACCATTAGGAATCTTTTCAAAAGATGAAACATTTCATCACTATCTCCATCTTGGAGACAATTACATGCATGTTTCCATCAAAGCAATCAACCCTTCAAGTTAATTACACATACATGTTCAAATACAAGGAAAAAATTAACATCCCTATGTTCATGCATATCATGCTTCTGCATGCATTTCATCCTTCAACTTTCACTTAAGCACACTGTACTTTCGAAACTGAAATGAAATATAATGTTGCGGCAGCAAAGTGAGTCTCCTACTCAATCTTTTTCCATTCACCATCTTGGTAGAAACCTGCAACTTGCATCTAATCAACAAAGAAATGCAAATAAATGCATCAATAGACATGCAATCCTTAATTGGAAAATAACTCTAACCATTTCTTACCAATCCAGTTCAAAGGTCTTTCCTTTGTTTGCACATCAGCATCAACATGTGAATCATCCTGAGACACATCATTCATGGGAACTTCCTTTCCATTTTTGCCATCTTCTCTTTCCACTTTCTTCAGTTTTTGTGGAAGCATTTTTGGATTCAGAGTCCAACACCTTTCAGCAAAATGCCCTTGCTTATGGAAGTAAGTGCAACATATGTGCATCCTCTTGACAACATGATTTGCCTTGTCCAATGGACCTTTGGCTCTTTGCTTCTTTTCCTTCAAATTTTCCTATATGTGGCCATTTTCTTCCAACATCTAGAAACATGATGGTTATCCAAACCACAAAAGGAAAATGAAATTCTTTTCCCATGCTTATGTGGAAATTTACAATGCTTTGCAAAATCAAAAGGAATATTATTAGAACCAGATTTATACCTACCTCTTTCACCTCTATTGCCTTCATGAGGAGGTGAAGCAAATGAAGAAGTGGCTCCCTTTGGATCACCATCAATCTCTTCATGGTTGTTAGAGTTTCCACAACTCTCTAGTTCAAGTGTGTGCTTTTGAACACCTAAACCCTGCAAGTGATATTTCAAGCTATTGCATTCCTTTTGAACACAATCTTTACACTCTGCATTGCAACCCCTTCTTGGAGCTATTTTTAATGGCCTTCATGGCAGCTTTGGAACCCTCTCCATAAGACTGTCCATAGCCAAGACCCAAATACTTAGGCCTTTCCTCAAACATTATTGGTTCAACAATACCTTGTGCATGCTTTCCCAAGCCCTTTCCTTCATAGCCCATCTTGGACATTAGCTTGGAACCTATGCCTCTAGTATGTTTTTCGAAAGAACTAATATAAGCATTCTTAGAATAATTTGAAGACAAAATGGAATGGCCTACATCTTCTTCAAGTTGATACTTGACTAAGGCTTTTTTTGCAACAAAGAGTTGTGACTCCAACTCATGCATCCTCTTTAGGTTCATATTTGCAATATGAAGTTGCCTCTCCATTTTGCATAGTTTGTCAGCAAGCAACTACTTCTCTTCCTTCATGGAATTCAACTGCTCTAAGTATGTTGTTCTTCCATCCATCCTCATACATTTATGTCATCTTATCCATCATGATAAACAAATCTTGCTTCATGTCTTCATCAAAGAGTCTTGTGATGTAAGAGGAATTCAAGGATACACTTGTAGAAGTTGTCATTATGCCAATGAACAAAAGAACTTCAAACAACATTAATAAAGAGCTTATTTAAGAAACCTTCTGCAACAAACCTCTTGTGCTCCAAGTATTGCTTTGAGGTCCTTTGGAATAGAAGAATGCCTTCATCCCTTCTTCCTTCTTGTCCTTGTCCTCCCTAGATTGAGCTATCAATAACTTTCCCTTCACCTCTATAACTCAGAAAATAGTCAATTTGCAAATAAACATACAATCAATCAGACAATCAATCCTTGACTACCCAAACACCTTTCAGACAAGCAATCTTTGCTCTGTTAATCAAGCATTCTGATATAGCCTTCTTGAAGGTGGGGTTAACCAAACTTAAGCTCTGATACCACCTAATCTGAAAATGGGACACTTAGGCTTCTTGTCTAACTTACAAGAATCTCTCCCAGTTCCAAAGCTTTAAATATTCCCAAGTCTTATTGATTAACCAATGCAGAATTGATAATATGCTTGAAATTATAGGTGTATGATTATGTTCATTGTTGACTATTTATGTGCTTCAAAATCTGCTATGTGTGTTGATATGTAAATACATACAATAATAACTAATGCAACAATAAACAAAACACACAAGACAACAATTTAATTAGGAGTTCACCCAAAACTCTTGGGCTACATCTCCGTGAGCTCTAGTCAACTCAACTAGGATCTCTGGGATTATGGAAAAGTCCTTTTTACAAACTCTTGTCTCAACTCCACTGTTTTACACAGAAACAATGGGTTTAGACACCATTTTATCCCCCACTCTTGAAGCTCTTGGCTCTCTGGCTCTCAGCTCTAGCTCTGGCTCTTGGCTTTAGCTCTTCAGCTCTGGCTTCTTTGGCTCTCTGCAATGTACAACTCTTTGGCTTTCCAATTGAACTCGAAGTGACGCCCTTGGCTGCTCTACGCTTCAGATTTTTCTTTCTGCACTCCTGCTCTCAATTGAGCTCTTTCTGCTCTCGTTTGCCT